>OW026412.1:16250000-17500000 GCA_932274075.1 Diarsia rubi | reverse complement strand
CAGCATTGAATTAATATATTAATTATAAACATTAAGATACATTAAGTACCTAACTAAATAATTTTTATGGCTAATAATTAACGTAAAGCCTTATAAAATGAATCACTTAAGTGTAGTCGTGTATTAGGGCATCTTAGATAGAAGATCTTAATTAAACCGAATGCCCTTAGTATTGACAAAGTAGGAAATGGATTAAAATTATGTAGTTTCATCGTGTCGTTGTAAATCATTCGAACCTCTCAATATTCGAAAGACAATTCATGTTTTACTTACGTTTAATCTAAAGCTTACGTAAAAATAAGCTCGGCTAGGTACCTAAATAGAAACCACAGTTCCCAAATTGCATCACAATACTATCGCATAATAACATGGCAATTAATTAGAGGTATTAGAACATATAACTAATTAACTTTATGAGCCTATTACTTCAAACAATACATAATTAACTGTTCTCAGTAAACAATAGTCATCAAAATTTTAATTTATCATTTTAATCCCAACATTGTTCTTAAATCATTCAGCTTTTGAGATGAGAAAACATGCAACAGCACCTCCATGTAGACGTTAGGTCATACGATATATTTGATAAATGTGTGAGCAAGCAGAAAATTTACTCAAAACCCATAAATAGATTAATGGCTAAGAATTGATGCAGGTTCTGGGAACCACCAATCGTGTCGTCAAGAGACTTGGTGGAAATGCCAACTTGTGTACAGTCATTAGCACATTACGCATAATCTCATTCCCATACATATCACAATTATTAGAAACGATTAGAAGCAATTGAAGCGCGTTACTCTGATTATGTCATCTTCTGCTCGCTATGAGTTGAAGCTACAGATTAGAAAAGAAAAGATTGGAAGAGACAAAATCGTAACAAAAAAAGTATTATAAATCTTCTATGCCTCCAAACCAGCCTAAAACATCGCAGAACACAAGCCAGATCTTCACGTAAAGAACTTCACAACTCCACAAGCAATGTACGTCGACGAATATAAAGAACCATTGCTTCATTTCTGGTTGCACAGATCACGGAGCATCTCATCCGTCGGTCAGCATTTTTCCGGTGTGTTTCCGAATCGAATAGCATTAATTAACGCTGCGCGGGAGTGCGGCGGAACGAAGCGGAGAGGAGGATTGGCCTCACGCTCCTCCACCAATAAATCAATTTAATCTAATTTAATTTGAGCCAGGCTTCCTCCGTACGGGCGAACCGTCGGTCCAGTCCAGTCACGCCACCTCTACTTGCTTTTTCAAGCTATCAGTTTCAGGCGACAGACCTTGTACTACATTCATCATGCCATAGGTACTACAATATGCTGTTGTTGTCCTAACGATTATTTAGATCATTAAGAGTCTAGCTTTTACCTGTTTCTTTGCTCGTGTTGTAGAAATAAATTACCCCACTGCATTGTTATTATTTAGCCTGTGAGACTCTGGGATAGTTTAGTAGCTTACCTTTAGTGAATGAATCTTTGGAATCGAATCCATTGTTCCGAAGATTTATTTCTTTTTAATATGAGAATAGATTAACAATGGTTTTAGCTAATATCGTAGCATTGTTTCCCTCTTTTAACAGAATCCGTAGTAAAACACACCAATCTAGCGTAGCACTTCGTAGAGCGTCGTAGCAACATATCAAATAAATTTTATCGTAAATTAACTTCGCTAACATGCATTGTTAAACTCATACCTAGAGTATATTAAACTAGATTTCTAGATACAGTTACTACAAAATTACAATCGGTTAAAATAGAATGTATTTTACTAAACAAAGTCTTGGACCAGATCACGTCTTTAGAATCTAGTAAAAAACCTCTACAACATACGATAGTTCCGGTCAAGGCTATTTAATAATAGCAAAAAGTGAGACAGGAACTCTTTATAAATATGCCTAGAACTTCGAAAAGTAGCGTAAACTTGAATAACTACATTTACTACAATAAGTACCTAATTAAAGTTTTCGATAGTTTAATGTGTTGTACATTAAAAATAATTATTCCCATCCCCGAAAATCTGTAGGCCATCGCACGTAGCACCAAATATCCCAATAACTAGACTAATAAGACACACATAAAATAACACTATTATTAAAAGTATAATCTCCAATTCCGATCAGCAAATATCTAACGTTTACTGGCTACTACTATAAGGACATGAAGCAAGTCACGTTTGATGAGATCATGAACAACACACAAAAAACTTTTTAAACAGTAGCACAATGAACACACCACGTTCCCACATGTATCAATACATTCGGCCGCAACTTACATAGGTAGATGTTACAAATAAATTACTCTCAAAACGAATTAGAGCGCTCTACTACACTGCCTGTACCATCATTTTGCGCTACATTATAAGTTAACAGTGCCTCAACAATAATAAGACACACATCAATGGCTAATTCAATTTCATCTCAACAAATTGAATTTGTTCTACGGTGTGAGCGTACATTCTTGTTCGTACAATGAGTATACCAACAATAAGAGGCCGAATACCAACAGCGGCTACCGGCCACTGCGGCCAGTGTTGCCAGCGACCAGCAGTGCGACCACACAGCTCGTCGTCACGTTTCCAATGAGATCGGTGCCGCGATGACACCCTTGAAATGTTTTTAATAGCGTGATTTATAGAGCAAATTAAACATTTGACTTGGCGTGAATTTGACGCTGAGTGGATCGGTCACGCACGGACACTGCGCCCGCGCCGCTCCCGCCACAACGTACAGACGAGCACATCCATCGAGGAAAATACGTATTGTATAGTTTCGTTTTTCATGGCATGATACATTTAGTTTAGTTTAACTGGGCTTTTATCCGCACTTAGCCTCTTGATTGGGCCATTGTGCGTGATGTTTAGAGAATACCTACTCCAACCAACATAGGTCGTCCCAGAATTGTAGCAGCCTTCCCAGACTACTGCAGGCTTCCGGGAGAGTTAATGGTGATCGTAGAGTTTGTGCCCGGTGATCTGCCACGCTCCTGCGCTCTAGGAGTACGTGCCGTGGCGTTTATTCTGCCTCCATGCATCCTCTATACAGTGGGCTATCTGTTACACCTATGTTAAGTAGATGTTTGTTTAAGGAACAGTGACCTGTTAAAATTCCTATGATTGTACGTATTTTGTCCCAGGTGACAAAAGCAAGCCTTAGGTTAAGGTTTAGGTTTGATGAGATTGCGAGTAAACTTCGTTGACGCCTCCGGAACTGCATCTTTTGTTTGCCTGCATCCTTCACTGTTTCTCCATTCGGTGAGGAGTTTTTCTGTGGTTCGTGAACGCAGCCATGTTTTTATTTGGGCCTGAGGTATGGGCAGTAGTGGTTTCGGTCCAAACACTGTAACTCTTGAGCCCCTCTTGGCCAGCTCATCTGCTGCGTCGTTACCCAGCGAGTTGCCGTGTCCTTTTATCCATTGCAGGGTTACACTATTCGTGGTTGCAATGGATTGAAGTGCAATGTGGCATTCCAGTATTAGGGCAGAAATAATTGTAATGTTTTTTAGTGCTTGAAGCACCGATGCACTGTCTGAGATTATCTTTATTTTAAAGTCTCTGACGTCTCTGGCTGCAACTGCTTGTGCCGCTCTGGCGATACCGATACATTCGGCTTGGAAGATTGTGTTTAGTTTATCTAAGGTATTTAATATTTAAATGTTGAGATCATTCGAGAAGTTTTTATTCCTGTGCCCTATGAGGTCTTGGAGCCGTCCGTATATATGGCATGATACATAATTATCGTTAAGGTTAAATGTGTAATATTTGGGCTTCACACAAAAACTGAATACCAATATAGAAACAAGCTCTTATAGATTTTTTTATTTTTTATTATTTAATTAGCAATTCTTTATACGTACGGTGGGTCTAAAATGGCCGCTTTGTTAAGCTTCTGTCCTTGCTTCTTACTTTTTTCCTTGACTTTCGAACGCATCTAAATTAAAAGAAGCCTTATTTGGCGTTTCATGCCTTGTATCGGCGACTGTACATAGGTACGCGCGCGACAGAGCCTCCAGTCCGGTGGTCGCAGTTGATTAATACGCGCCGCTACCGTCTTCCACGGAAGGTTTTTTACGTCGGTGACACCGTGCGTGCGCGTGAGAACCGATTTCCACCGCTGTTTTCAGCACCAAAAGAACGGTACTTCGCCCGACTCGCCGCTGTAAAAGAACCCACTACGAAAGTACCAATACCAAATAAAAGCTTGTCTAAATCACGTAGGTCAAACCAACCGTGAAAATACGTTTGCAGTTCTGAGTATCGGCGTGGCTTTGTTAACTTAAACCATGTTGTTGTGACAGGCTGTTGGTATTGCGTTTGGCGGCTGTCAGTACTCGAACGAGCCATTGTAAGAACAAAAACAAAGATCGATATGATGTAGATGGAAATCAGTGTTTTTCGCCTGGTCTATGGTCAATGTTTTTTGCCGTTCATTGACAAATTATACAATTGATAATGTTTTATTACCACAGGTTTTTCTTTTCTTATACAATCATTTTTTTTAAATAACAAGGGTGTTAATTGGTCGTCCTGCTTATACCTAGTAATTTTAACATTTATTAGTTGCAAGCACGACAAACAAACACAAAAACAAAAATAATAAAAAACATCATGCATTATCCAGGGACTATGGCAACGTTTCTAGACCATACTTACTTTAAAGGTCTCTCTCATAGCTCACAAGTGCTAAATACTAATTTAAAAGTGGTCTCAATGGCCGCGGGCCAGTAAAGCAGGCTGTAAACTGCGCGTTGTAAAGGAGTTCAATCAGCTGCCTGTCGTCCAATATTTGTTATAGGCGGTGCGGCCGCAAGTACCCATTGTGTAGCAATATGTACCGAGGCCTGGGCAGCTGAGTACCTACTCGTTATACTTTAGCCCCCGATTTTTAGCTACAGGGTGGATTGTTATAGAATCTCGAGCATTTAACCAATAGAAAAAATAAAAATACTTAGCTTAAATAGGTCGATCGATGAGGACTTTTTACATATCGTTTATAACGGTGTTTTGAACAATCCTAATAATTTTCAGTTGGGTAGGAATTAATGTAACCTCGGATGTCTAAATTGACCGGACTATAGAATAGTTGCTAATATATTTGAGTCAAATTGTTGTTTTCGTTTTTAGGGTTCCGTACCTCAAAAAAGGAAGGATTTCTTCTTCTTTTTTTTTATGGGGTTTCATATCGTCAAATAACTCCTCCCGCTCTTGGGCAAAGCGAAAGGGAGTGAAAAAAAGATCCCTTATAAAATCACTCTTGTCCGTCTGTCTGTCCGTGAGTCACCACCGATTTCCTCAGGAACTGGTGGACCTAGCAAGTTGAAATTTATACCAGATATTGAAACCTTTTAGTTGTATAAATATCAAGTTACTGAATCAACACGATAAAAAGATATGAACAAATTTAGATTTTCGCAATAACTTGTAAGTAAAATAAATAAGTAATTAACAACAGTAAATAATTACAGCAGTAATTTTTAACTTTTTTAATTTATTCAAACATTTACTACCCCATAAATATAGGTATATTTAATGTTAAATTTATTTTCTAGTTTCTGCCCTCGGCGTCGTCTGAGGAAATCCGTGTTCAGGTATAAAAAGTTATGTATGTAGCTATGGCCTATGTCCAGCAGTGGACGTCTGTTGGCTGAAATGAGATGATGATGATATAGGTATAAGGTGGGATCAGTGAGAGATCACCTACGCTGCTACGGTACTACGAAAACGTTGCTTTAGTTCAACTTGTTAGGCGCTTATATACTACGGAGTTCACTGACGGTCTGCCAACTGTCACCCTCATGTTTTAAGTACTAAGCTTGAAAAGTGTTCGTAAGACATGTGGTATTAACTACATGAAAACGTAAACAAAAAGATATTGGTACAAATACATTTCAACAGTTTTAGAAGAGTCTTTCGCCAAAATGTAAGTAATTTAAATTACGTGTCCAAAGTACCACATTACACGTTTAAATAAATAAGCATAATGAGTCAACTCTAAATAACTAAAATAAGTTTCACCAACTTCCTCAAAGGTTATCGAAAACCAATACGGAGTATTAAGTTTATTCAATTAATTATTTTTTTAAAGTTAAGGCGACGTACTAGGTCTCCCGATTACTTACTGACGTCATTACAAAACCTAAATACCTATGTGAATTGCCTACGTCAGTAGGAAATTGCTGGAATGTGGGTTACTGTGCAGTTTCGGACGGCTAAACCAGACCACTTCAGACAGCGGAATGGGGAACTCACTTGATTATACAGTCAATCATCATATCAGATTCCAACCTCAATACTATTTGGATTTTTAAGTACAAACTACATGAATATAATTTGGAGGGCATTTCTAAGCACGTTGGCAAGACGACCTGAGTCGAAGACAATGGTATAAACGGACTTTGATTACCTACATACGTACCTATACAGGTGACCTTAATTATTGGAATGAGTCTGGAAGTCAACTTTTGGAACAACATGAAACAGTATTGTTTGGTGTCTTAGGAAAATAAAATAAAAAGCTCATTTTATTGATGGCGAAATTGAGCTTATCAAATGAAGCACTTTACCTACTTCTAAGTTGCTGTTCGTGTACCGTTTCTACCAAGTCTGATCACAATGTACGGCAAGCCTATCCCCTGGGAGAAGCAAGTCAAGTACTGAGTAATACTCGACCACCACTTTTCCTTCGGGAAGCATATAAGAGCAGTTTGTTACAGAGCCTTTGCCATGGGTATACTCCATTACATGCTGCGGGCAAAGAGCAAATTTTCGCTAAAGTTAGCTTTACACTGCAGTGATCCGACCAATTATGACATACGCATGTGTCGTATTTGCACACTCCCATCCCCGCCAAATACACACTATGCAGACCTTGCAGAACCGATTCCTTCGTAAGATCACCGGAGCCCCCTGGTTTGTCCGTAATAAGAGTCTACATATTGACTTCAAAATACATACCGTTCTCCAATTCGTAAAGCACCTTTCCAAGCGCTTCTTTGACACCGCTGTCAAACATAGAAATCGAGTACGAGCCATCGCGTATTAGTATGATCGGCCGTCCGCGGCATACTCTTGTCACACTTAATGACCCTATCCATTCAGGAAAGCAGTAGGAAAACTACTCGTAGTAAACTTAGAAAAAACAGACAGAGATATCCGTTATTACGACCGCGCCGCCGCGATCCTTCGCAAAATCCCGTTTCAAGCCCCCCACGACCCTTTCTAGAGCCAGCCCGCGATGCTGAGCCAGTAATTTTAAACCAGCCCCTAAATAATCTTACTCAGATCCAGCCCGTCACTTTGCTGGCATCCCCCAGTGACGTCCTAAGCCGAGGTCCGTACCGCACAGGGGGTGCGATTTGTCACTTAGTCTTTAAGTTATTTGTTCTCGGCTGGAAGCCTTAAACTCAAGGCCATCCACAGAGATTTGCCCGGTTAAGGAGAAGCCAGTCACCTAGACTGAACTACGGGATGCCACAAAAAAAAAAAAAAGTACCGTTTCTCTCCACGACTGTATCTTGGCGACTCTATGTTAAAATCTACCCAGTGTGTTATTTTTATGGCAAAAAATCCATCCAGGTAACTATTTAGGAACTCGCTGTGTTTACAACTTCTGTAGATGATCAGTATAATAAATATTAATAGTTGTCGCTAGATTGACCGCTCCCGTGCGTCTTGCATCTAGCGGGTTCCCGCAACCTTCACCAGGTCATCGGTCCACCTGGTGGTAGACCTTCCAACGCAACGTTTTCCGGTTTGCGGTCGCCACTCCAGAACTTTCCGGCCCCATAGGCCATCCGTTCTGTGGAATTTTTTTCGGGCTATGTCGGTAACCTTAGTTCTCATGCGATGTCCTCATTTCTGATTCGATCTCGAAAGGAAACTCCGAGCATAGCCCTCTCCATTGCTCTTTGGGTGACTTTGAGCTTTCTTATGAGGCTCATTGTGAGCGACCACGTTTCGGTCTCGTATGGCAACACAAACTGGTCATAGACTTTCGTCTTGAGACACTGTGGTAAGATGAACGAGAAGAAACCGCGCAACTTCCCGAACGCTGCCTAGTATGTCGGATTCGACGACTGACCTTTTTCTCTAATTTAGACCTACCCAACTGGACCGTTTGTCCCAGGTAGACATAATCGTCTACAACTTTGAGTGTAGAGTCTCCGATCTTGATAGGAGTGGGTTTTACATGAACATTCAACATTACCTTAGTTTTGTCCATGTTCATTTTAAGACCCACTCTTTTTGGAAGCTCCACTGAGGTCATCGAGCATTGTACTGAGATCCTCCATGGTCTCAGCAATTAGCACTATATCGTCGGAAAACCGAAGGTGACTGATGTACTCGCCATTGACGTTGATGCCAAGTCGTCTCTAATTCAGAACCTTGAAGACATCCTCCAGTGCAGCGGTGAACAGTTTTGGAAATATGACGTCTCTCTGTCTCACATCGCGCTGCAGAAGGATAGGTTCCGAGGTCTGGTCATGAAGTCGGACTGACATGGTGGCGTTTTTGTACAAACACTTTAACACCTCGATGTACCGGTAGTCGATTTGGCACCGTAGGAGGTACTGCAGTACAGCCCAAGTCTCGATCGAATGGAAGGTTTTCTCGTAGTCCACAAACGCTAAACAGAGTAGTAGTTTATTAAATACTCTTCGGTTTTCTGTATAACCTGCCGCAGCGTATGTATGTGGTCTACGCTACCAAAGCCTTTTTGGAATCCGGCTTTTTCGAGAGGCTGGAAATCGTCAAACCTGCGTGCGAGACGATTCGTGATGACTCTTGAAAACAACTTATAGAAATGGCCTAGAAGTGAGATGGGCCTATAGTTCTTCAGCCGGGTATTGTCACCCTTTTTAAAGAAGAGCACCACCACACCCCTGCACTATGCCTGTGGCGTTTTCCCTCGAGTATGACTGAATAAAACAGCTTCTGAAGGACCTTAAGGACCAGTTTGCCACCAGCCTTCGGAAGTTCAGCCGTAATTCCGTCATCACAAGGTGCCTTGTTGTTTTTAAGCTGTTGCAGAGCCATTTTATTCTCGTACAAGCTGACATACGGGACGTCTTCGGTATAGTGTCGGGTCAGTCTAGCTCTGGGGCCTTTCACTAGATTTTCAACGGGTTGACTAGTTGACGTGTACAGTTGCCCATAAAATCCCTATCTCTCATAGAAGTTCCGGTTTGACGGAAACGATCATGCCATCATCGGTTCGTGAGCTGGCTCTGCCCAGTAGCCAGATCTCTTGCAAATACCTTGGAGCATTTATTCCGTTCAATTGCGTCTTTAATACGGTCCGTACTAAAGCTGTGGAGGTCGCTCTTCAAGGATTCGGAGATGGACATGATGAAGTCATTCTCATTTTTAGTTGCACCATCGGGGCTCTGCCAGGTCCACTTTCTGTGCTCACGTGTTTTGAAGAAAGAGTTCGTCATAAAAAGGCCCTACTTCTCCATAAAACTGGCCAGTTGGTGACCCCGGTGGTTCCGATGTCCAATCCCAAATTGCCTAGCTCTGGGGTCCTCCCCCTCTCTTCAGACTTCAGATAATCCCACAATACTCACACATCACTCACATAAGTTTTGGGGTAGCCGTATCTCGTCCAAGGATTTCCTTTTCCGATTCCCCTTTTCTGAATTGCTCTGATTTTTTAGGGGCGAGTTTGCCATAATCGCCACGCAGGCGGGTTGACGATCGCAGTATGGTTGTTACAAAAGCACAGAGTACGCTGCTGCTCATTCTCTGGTAAGTCCCTTAGTCGCCTTTTACGACACCCACGAGAAGATATGGGATGGTGTTATTTTTTACGTCCGACATTATACGGATCGTTTAGTTTAATAGCGTATAAAAGCGTATGTATGACGTGGAGTTAAACCCACCACCAACCCCAAAGGGTAAGGCAGAGGTGTATCCATGGTATACCTACCCCCATTTTGCCGTGTATATTCAAGTTAGTATTTTTACGTGTTACCGCCAGATTTTAAACCTGCTGTTTGTTGCATGGATAACCCATGCAACAAAAAGCATGCAACAACACCCGCTCTCATATCTGAGTTCGGCAACGACCTGCCGAGCGAGCGTGTACTTTGTGAGGTTCCCTTACTGCTCATTGCATCCTCTAGTCAACCAGACCACAATCCATAAATGTAACGCAAAGCTTACCTATTACTGGCTTTTTGTTACTCTGATTATACACAGGCCTACAAAAATTTTGGTGCCGGGGATTTTAGACCTGATTCTACGTATGTCTTACGTGGTGATATCAGAAATGTTATGCGTTTTTTACTTTCAGCTCTAGTTCCTGAGATAAATGACAATACACTTTTCCCAAAAAAAAATATTTTATTGACATTATACTTCAAAAAAATTGAATTATGAGTGATTTTCTCGGATGAAACTGACTTGAACAATCTTGCATGATTCCCCAGCAATAATCGGCCATCGGGATGTCCCACCTTCCTTGGTATTCTATTCTCCATCGTTTGTTATGTTATATATATGAGAAGTTCCCCTTGTTCTTCGCTTAGGTCTCCTAAATTATGTTGCGATTGATCTAGATGACTACTGTAATAGTGTAATTTTATACTCACATTATAGCCTAAATCTTTGAATCGATTCAGCAATTCCTCTACTTGTTCTACTCGTATATAGTTGCCTCATGATTTCTGAGGTTTGTGCAAAAGATTTCCACGCAAGTCTTTCCACATCAATCATAGAAGTTTAAAAATTAGTGCTTCATTAACTTACGTACCTATTAGAGATCCATCAAAGATCCTGATAATACCTATTACATTTAACTTTTCAGTACTTAAACCAGGAAATTTCTGTGAAATAAACTGAGAACATTGACCATAAGCCATAATACCATTAGCCCTAATTTTATATGTAGTATCGGAAGAATGATTTTTTTCTCAGATAACGCCGGTTTAATTAAATCATGAACAATTAAATTATATTAAGGAAAATTTGAGAGTTTCCCCATTCAAATAATTGGTATACCCAGAGAATATAATTACGTAAATTAAAATATTTATATGAAATATTTCTAAAACTTAGTATCCCGCCACGATATTTCCAAACCACTGCAACTCATGAAAGCCAGATTCGACAGTGGCTACCATCAGAAAAGCGCTGAGAAAATCGCCAAAGTCCCAGAGAAACAGTTTATAGGTATGTCCGCGATCCAGCAATTAAAATCATCAGAGAAGAAAAGAGGAGTAGGTAAGTAGTTGGAAAAACTGACTAGTTAGGTAAGTATATAATTCTGGGACAGGAAAATTTATGTTACTTTTATTTTTAAACCAAAGATTAGTGAGCTTTTTATATAAAATGTGGCCTGCCCAACTTTCGTCATACTATTTTATTTTCAAATTAGCGGCCATGCATAAAACCTATATCAATAAATAATTGGCATCAATTTCATCATCTTCTCTTCTTTAACCTATAATGTTCCACTGCAGGGACTCAGGCGTCCTCTCTAGGAGAGGCATGGTCTATAATACACTAGACGGGCCCAGCGCGGGTTGGTAGATCAATTTACAAACAAGAATTCCATAATATGAAATCTTCTACAGCGTCACATATCAGAAATATGAGCTACTCTAGCTGTGCTGATGGCGAAGATTGTTATTCCCAACTACGTAGAAGTACTAAAATTGGAAATAACTACATATTACAAGAAACCTCGTTGCTAAGGTGAGTAGTACCTACCTACTTCTTAGATATAAGTATACTAATAGGTTTAATAAAGGGGTAATTTTGGATGTCGGACTGTGGAAGGTTTTCCTGTTACTACTCATTCAATTTAAAAAAAAATCGGTGATTGAAATTATCCTCGATTTGGTATTGAGATCCATAGAATACTTAATATTCTTATATACCTTCGTTTCCTGGACACGAAAAAAATTGTCGTCTGAAGATAGTAGTACCTGATAAATCTAAAGTTAAATTCAGTAAAGAACGCGGCAACCAATCGGTGTGTACATAAAACAGCTCGGCCACAACTCAGGGCCGTGTAACGGTGACATCGATGTTAATTCTCATTCACTCCACACAAAAGGTGTTCGGTGGCGGGCAGCGGGAACGCCCGGGGGTAAACGGCACTCAATTTAACCATTTCTCTATATTAATTACCAAAAGAGCCCCCAGCCGTTGTGCCGAGCATAAATAACAAAAAATGACGTGTACGTCACGCCGGCCGACTCCAGCGATTACATTAGCATCCCCCTTCTCAAGCCTAAACGAGTTTAAGGGAGGCGATTTATCACATGTTTAAAAATTAACCTCGCGTATAAATTGTATTAAATCCATAAAAGTGGTTCATAGACAACACCTGTCTTTTGGATGTGGTCTTTGTTTTTTTCTTGGTGTTGCCTCCTTGCAAACAGAGCATATGAATAAATAAGGACGTAGCGTTATACGAAGGTAGGTCATTATGTCTACTCGTAAATAGTTACTAGCTAGACACGTCTTTAAACATGTTGGTATGGGCCCTAAGAACTTTTATAATACGTTCCTTTTCATGAGCGATTGAGCCTCTTTTTACCTACAAGTTTGGTTTTTATTAGTCCAAGGATGAATGGTCAGAGGATTAAATAATAGCAGCAATTTAAGATGAAACATAGATTTAATTTCTTTAATTATTTGACACTGATAACAAAATATAATGATAACGTAATAAAACTGACAAGAAAGCATGAAATGAACTTCAACATTTCGAAAACATTTAATTAGTAGGTAAACAATAAGGATTAATACTTACCAAAGGTACTTTTAACAAACAATAGACATTTGAATATTTACATGTATTAGATAATATTCTTGATATACTTACTGCTTATTTTATTACCTATCTATATAATTATAAGTAGGACAACTAATTAACTACTTATTTATTTACCTATTTTAATTAGGTTTATTTACTATAATATTACGTACCTACTTAGTTTATTCTCTATATATACATGGTTATAAAAATAGCGAGACACTCACCTACGGCTACACTTCTTTTATTCAATATTTGCTACAACCAGACAGAACACCTTGACTTCAGCTCAAGGCGCTTTGAGCATTTTCTCTATTTTAATCTATTTATTTATCTATATTGTAGCGTACCGGACATATTTCTATGGATATATTCGAATACTCATAGATATAAATGAAACGATTGAGATGTTCAACTAAAATGCTCTTGATGCGTTTCCTTGCTTAAAAAATAAAAGGAAAACAGGCACTACCTAAGTGCCTATTTTCCTTATTTTTAACCAACCTAAGAAAGAAACACAGTTGAAATAGATTAGTAGAGCGTTAATTTGGAGTAGTCGCTTGAACTTTTACCTTGTACATTTTTCTTTTTGTTTACACGGTTGGCGCAGTCGCTCAAGCAATGGACTGCTGCGCTGCGTGTCGCGGGTTCGATTCCCGCACGAAATAAATATTTGTATGACCTACAGATAGTTGTTCCGGGTCTGGGTATTTGTGTCAGTGAGTTTAAATGTTTGTGAACGCACCCACGATACAGGAGAATTTCCTAGTGTGGGGCAAAGATTAAAAAAAAAACCGTAGACAGATTAAAAAATCCAAAAAATGCTAAGTAAACTTAAACTTTTATACAAAAATCTGAATTCCGAGAAAATGCACCATATCAACAAAAAGTGACTACACTACCTATTAAATAATTGATAATTATTCTACGGATATCGTACAATTAGGTATTATTACACAATTATTACAACACTCAAGACATTATTTGTATCTGGTGTTGTTTTACTAACTGAAACTTTTCTCTGTAACTTAAGTTGCCTTACTAAAACGAAACGCTTACCTATGTTTACTACCTAGTACGATTTACCTAACTTCGTTAGATATATGTG
This sequence comes from Diarsia rubi, assembly GCA_932274075.1. Taxonomy (NCBI): domain Eukaryota; kingdom Metazoa; phylum Arthropoda; class Insecta; order Lepidoptera; family Noctuidae; genus Diarsia; species Diarsia rubi. Next base: position 17,486,132 of record OW026412.1, on the reverse strand, counting down.
CGAAAGTTGTGAAAATAAGAACTTAGGTACTTTACTTACATAGTTTAAAATTTTATACAATTTCCATAAGGTCGTCTACCTGTCTACCTACCAAATTATCTAAGTACAATCTCAAAATTAGGACTTATAATAAATGCATAGGTTGCTGAAGATAAAAATGTAGATTATCGACAATGTTTTGAAAGTTAAGTCTTAACTGAAGGTGTTCAAGTGGCGATGGCGGTATAAAGGAGGGCCACATGGCCGCGCCCAGCGCCACCAAGTCTGGCCGGTACGGCACCAGCGGCGCGTGCGCATCACTCACGGCCACTTCACTCGCGGGCACATCACTAGCCTTGTCCACTCCACTGCTCAACAAACTGTCTATGGAAAATGACTTCCTCCAACTGTCCCGTGTATCGGTCACTGTATACGTATTAGGAATCACTGGTGCTTCATACACTTGCTGCACGGGAGGAACCCTCATATTCAACTGACCAGCTAGGAACTGCTGATTGAAGTTTGCTAGCGCTGTCAGCTCAGACTTAAAGCTGTCCTTCTGATCCGTGTGCAGCTTGAACCTCTTGCGTCTCCGCAACAGCGAGCCGTTCTCGAACATGTCGAAGGCCTGCGGGTGCAGCGTCCAGTAAGCGCCCTTGCCGGGCCGGTCCGGGCGGCGCGGCACCTTCACGAAGCAATCGTTGAAGGAGAGGTTGTGCCGCAGCGAGTTCTGCCAGCGCTGCGTGTTGCGCCGGTAGTACGGGAAGCGGTCCGTGATGAACCGGTAGATCTCGGACAGCGGCAGCATGCGCTCCGGAGAGCTCCAGATCGCCATCGCCGTCAGGGAGATGTACGAGTACGGGGGCTTCTGATCGCCGTAAGATTCACGCGAGGGCCGCGGCATGTTCGATAGTGCTAAATGCTAATGATATGTGTCGGGGCGGTGTGGGCCGGGCGTGGCGCGGTGGGCGGGGCGCGCCATGACCCCGCCTGCCGCCCACTCTCGCCGTCAGATATGATAACGAGAATGCCACTCGCCGAGCAAACCACATCTCCCCCTGGGACTATCATTACTGACATGATTGACTGCACTTACCTCCTGTTGGTTTAGACCTGCAGAACGCTAAATAGACAGTTTCTTCGCTTAGTCCTATCTAACTTGTAGAGTTATAGGTAAAATAAGCATCTAGTCTACTTAGTTAAATTGAGTAGGTAGGTAGGTATAAGCAGATACCTACATATTACATATTTATTAAGTTACCCAATCATATAAGTATTTTAACATACGTATGTTTTAATTTATCACATAGACTGCCAGATTAGTGAACATGTTAAAATAATTTGGTACCAGCAGTAAATACCTACATATCAGCTACTTTTAAAAGTATGTAATCTGAAACTACGAAACTTAAAAAATATAAGTTTATTAAAATTTAATGATAAGTATGTTACTACTAATTTACTAGAATCCGGAAAAAAGTACATGCTATGCAATATATGACAGCGCCATCTGTTATCGAGTAGATAAACTAACTAATTAAAATACTAACTGAATTCGAAAAGCAAAAACATTACACTCGTTACAATTACGGATTTCAACGAAGTCTTTATTTCTATTTGATTGTAATTATATATTATCACATATTCTACATAGTTTGTCATTTTGAAAGAATTGCCAAATGACTGCGCCGCGTTTCAATTGCTAACGAAATCACAACTTTTCTTTTAAAGGTAATTTTTGTATTACAATTAGATAGTTAGATCATTTTATATTAAAAATTTTACAGTATTTCCTCAGTTAGAAAGCACATTAATTACTTTTGGATTGACGCAAAAACAGCCCTTTATGTAAAGCACTTGATAGAAAAACAGTCGGTACCTAGTTATTTGTATAACATCATTATAATCGCGCTTGCGACCACTAAACCAAGGAGGCAGTTAGATTTAAAATGACGTAAGAAGTAGAAACAAACAAATATTGTAACAATCTTTATTTTACATACATAATTCGCTTACACATGATAAATTACGCTGATCAACATTATAAAGTTCACAAATCTCGAGGGAAAGGGTATAAAAGTCGAATATAAGAATAAAAAGTCTCATCTAAAAAGGTTAGACTATGTACTTCATTCTCTCTATAAGTCTCTCTTCAATTTGTAAATGTTCACAACTTCGATGTGAGTTCAGGGACTGCCTTGAACAAGTCGGCGACCAAGCCGTGGTCACTCACCTAAAAACAAACAAAATAAAATCAGAAGAATATTTAATTTTGCTGGTCTTATTTTTTTTGTGATTTGAGTTTAATTCTCAATAACTTGTCATCACCACGCAAGTCATCTTGCAATCATTACGCAACTCATCGAATAATACTTAATTTGATAACTTTAATCTATATCAATCAGCGCTCGTTTGTGTAGTAAGTAGTCGCAAAGATAAGGGGCTGATAAAAATATTCATCCTTGACTTGTTGACATATGGATAACTAACGCCAGATATTTATTACATGATATTTAATTTGCGCATAAGGCGAATTTATTAGACTGAATAAACTCTAGTATAATAAATTAGTATAAAATCTTGCAAAAAGCTTTAGACATACGATACTTTTCCAGTTCTGTGACCATTTACTGTTTATAGAGATTGTTGACAAATAAATCTGATAGTTACCTGGAAGATAGGTGCTTCAGGGTCTTTGTTGATGGCGACAATGGTCTTGGAGTCCTTCATACCAGCCAGATGCTGGATAGCACCACTGATACCTACTGCAATGTATAGATCCTGTGGAGAACCATTATATTAATAGAAACCTGAAATCTTACCTTTTCTACAAAGTATAAAGTGTACTATGCCCGCGAGGAACACATTCTATGGCACTCGGCGAGTGCATCTTTACATCTTTGAAGTGTCAAAGATCACTTCCTACAACCATATATAGATAAACTACACCTCTTCAAATCTTGTTAAATAATGACGAACCGAAAATACGCACTATTTGACTAATTGTAAGTATCAGGTCTCTTTAAAAAAAAGCGAATATCTTAACACAAGTTGTTATATGCTGAGTGGATGTGGATACAACAAATATATAACTTACAGGGGCTACAATCTTGCCTGTCTGACCGATCTGCAGGTCGTTAGCGACGAAGCCGGCATCGACAGCCGCTCTGGAGGCACCCACTGCGGCGTTCAGCTTATCCGCTAGGTCATACAGCAGCTTGAAGTTTTCGCCTGACTTCAGACCGCGGCCTGTTGGCAATCATTCTTGTTAGTGAGGAGAGTCTAACTAGAATCAAACTTTGTGACAGAATAGAACACCTGCCACCAATAGAACTTCCTGTTAGAAGTACATATTGGCAATGGGTTTTTTATAATATCACCTTCCTTTTATTAATGCAGAAAATAAGAAGCACGAGTTTTAAACAACATCATAAACTTGTATAGGTTTCCTTACCACCAGCAACAATATTCTTAGCACTAGTAAGTTCAGGTCTGTCAGACTTGGCAAGCTCCTGAGATACGAACTGGACAAGGTCACTCTTGTAGTCACCCTCAGGAGCTTTGTCCACGGCTGCGGAGCCACCCTCCAGAGGTGCAGGGGGGAATGCCGTACTTCGGACCGTGATCACCTTGATGGCATCTTTGGCCTCCAAAGTAAGGACTGCATTTCCTGGAAAAAGATAATACTAATTAAGCACATGTGCTGTGAGATTCAGATGGCTTACTTGAGATTTTTTTAACCCTTCTATCTACACACATAAGTATAAATAATGAGACAAAAACAATAGAAAATAAAAGAGATATCAGTATTCAACAATTCACTTTCAATAGTGTTCATTTAAATTCCTACATTTGCATCAACATGAACTTTACATAAAATAATTGCTAGAATTGATATCAATAGAAAATAACCAACACGAACCCTGCACTTTTCTCAAAGTTTTATATGAGTGCATAGGTAGGCCTTTAAGGAATTAAATATATTGATTTCCAATAAAAAATAAATTTAGTATACCTGCATAAATAGTTCTAATGAAGGTATTGGCATCCTTAACACCAATAATATCAGTGATTGGTGAGACATCAAGCTTGGCTGCAACCCTGGGCAGGACAGCCTTGCCAAAGGCAGTGGCTGGTGCCAGGATGTGGGTGAACTTGAACTGCTTCTGAGAGGCGATGATGAGGGGTGCTAGGGACTCTGCTGTAAAACCCTTGAAGGCATCACCTTCAGCCACCAGGACTTTAGAAATACCATTTGCTTTGGCTACCGCCTGAGCAGCCTGGAAAAGAAAGTTACAGGTTTGTAAAAGTACCTTGATCGGTTCTACATATTGAATTAAATATTTGGACTCTTCTTAGGTAATATCTTTCTCTATACCATAAACAAAAACATACAATATATAAGTTTATTTAAAATACTTAAATGTCAGTCAAACAAGAGCTACTTACAGGGCCACACTTGGTGCCGGCCACCAGTACGGCAACATCTCCTCCAATCTTCTTGGCAGCACTCAAAGTGTTCTGTGTGGCTGGTGAGAGAACTTCATTATTGTGCTCTGCGATTACCAGTGTGCTCTGCAGCCGCCTCAGCTAGAAACAACAGTATTTGATGAATGTTTGGACACTGGATGATGAATGTTTTTGCAGATCCTGTAAAACTGATTCTTTCTGCCTTAATAGAGAGCAAGGTCGAACATTCTTTTATTAACGTTTTTTTTTGTGTATTTCTTTTAAGTATACACCATTATTTTTTTATAAAAATATGTAGATAATATGTTACCTGTATGCAAACGTGGGAATCATAGGAAAATAACTTGGTAGATGAAGAAAGATATGAAAGTTCATGTTTATGAAATAACTAACCTGTGTTGAATAGAGCAAATGTCTGCTGCACGGGGAGAACATATTGTTTGATTTCAGATATTTTAATATGTATACTAACTTAAATTATCACTATTTACAATATTATTTTTCAAAAAGGTTACAAAGTCCAATTCACTGTACTAGACATAGAGTAAGAAATTTTGTAGATGTTCCACTTGTCGTCCTCGGTCCTTGTCAACGCGTTTGACATTGACATGAGTAACACAATTGACACAGGTAGCTGTCTCTTTCTAAAACTTTTGGGATTCTATAGTGAGAAGGAGACAAAATGAAGGAAACGCTTTCATTTCTTGACGTTTCCATTACTGCAAAAGTCGGTCCTTTTTACTCTATATTCTTTATGACGCTGTGTTGTAGGTCTAAGGTTTTAATGTTAGTTACGGTACTCAAGCAAAGCTCGTGAAATTGCTGGGTTAACAAAATACCCCCATTGCACTCACAAAAACACAACGCTGTATTGAAGAAACAAAATTAGCATATCGTCGCTGCGCGTACGAAACCGCGTAAGAGCAGTTTGTTAAAACCGCGTAACAGCAAAACGCGCAAAATTCGAATATCGTGCTAGCTGATTCCAAACGCCTATTGGCTTATAATAGACTTCACCTGATTTGAATTATCCAATGAGAAACGTCAGTTCTGCTATCGAAACAATACCGCGGAACAGTAAGAGACCTGAAAGTTGGAAGCAAGTGCGCGTATTTACTACGGCCGTGAGAAAAAAGTAACGTGATTAGTGTGTGCTCCCGAAAATAATGATTTTGCCATGATTAACCACCATGTAAGTATGTTTGAATAATTTATTACTCTTCGTGTGTAATGTGTTTATGCTAGAATATATAAATTACACGTAATTCTGTTTTAGTTTATTAATTCTGACTAATATAACCCCTTACAAGTATTTACGCGGTCTTGACATCGTATGATTTATTTGTTTTGTTCTAAGTTACGCGGTATTGCAATATACTGAAACGAATAATTATTCTTTTCTTATTTATAGATACATCCTTGCATTAACAAGTAACTACCCAAATGATGGATGACCAAGATAACTTTATTTTAGAAAATGCGGATATTAAAGAAAACGTCGCAACTTTGCGAGAGTTTTCGGAAAGGCGAAAAATATTGTTGCCTATGAAGAGAGAAATATTAAATAAAAATAACTGTCAAAATCAAGCAGTACTACAACCAGTGTCAACACCTTTGTCTACGAATAAAAATTTAACACCAGAAATACCTTTGAGAGTTTAATATCCGAGTTTACCTACTACCCTTACGACGATTTTGGACCCTCCAGAATAGATCTTCAATTGAATCTCTTAGGTGGCAGAAAATCACAATAATGACATTGATTTTAAATCATTCTTTTGTCAACTTATCAGGCATTACAAATTTTAATGTAAAGCAGAATGTATAGAGTGGTTTCCTGAAAGGGAAATAGACGAAAAGAAAAAAATGTAAAAAAAATACGCTAAGGAGATAAAAATAATTGGAAGAGAACGAAAGTTATGAGACAGAGAATGATAGATAGAGGGCACAGAGTTTGTTCAGAATGATCTTATACCAGCAAGAACATTAATCAAAGATTACCTGATTTATGAATCATTGTCTTATTGAAACAAAAGCATAATCCAAGTGGCACCATACAATATAAACTTCACTTTTCAGATGATTTTGTCCCATTGCCTAGAAGACCAAGGAAGATTACGTACCTATGTGATTAGGAGGATACCTTCGCTTTATGAATCCAGGCAAACAATTTCCAAGACAAAATATGATCACCTCAGGAGCTGAAGAATGTCATAAGTAAACCTAAAGACTGCCATACTTTAGATAATTTATAATTTACTATTCAAATAATTTTATGAGAAATGCTGTGATTAACAGAATTTAATTAGAATTTAAGAGATTGCAAAACAGATTATTGTTATGATTATTATTTGTTTATGAAAACTTTTATTTAAAACATTTAAGTACCTACCTGACACAAGATTTTGTGTTGAAGGTTTTCTGATTCTAGTGGAAGAACGTACGTAACGTAGTAGAAGGTTTATTTTTGTTATTCCAAGTTTTTATTCTTATAAAAATATTTATTTTTCTTCATTATGTATGTGGGTACGTACCTATGCTTAATCTCTAAGAGTTCTTGTTTTAGTTTTAGATGATTATTTTGATCTCTTGCTTAAGGTTTTACTTTTGTAATAAGATCTCTGTTAAATAGGTTCTTTAATAAACTGATTTTGATAATAAATACAAAATATTTTTTGTTAGATTTGATTATTTTAATAATAAATACATACAAATTTACAGAATTGTTTTCTTTCAAAACCGCGTACCTTTAATAAAAGTCTACTTATTTTGTAATATTAGTTCAAACAAAACCGCGTAAGTGACTTTACACAAAATCTAAGCCAATTACGAGCAAATTTACGTTATTATCCAATAAAGAAATATGTAAAGAACTAGCTATAGTAGCTATTAAGTTCAGTCGGTAATAAGAGTTGAAATCGCTGAGATATTCAGTTTTTTCTTCCTCCTGTAAAATCATCAAAAAGCAAATACGCGGTCTTTACAAGTTGCTCTTACGCGGATTCGCACGCGCAGCGACGATATGAAAAATATTTGTCAAGTAATAGCAACCCTAAAACAAAAGTGACAACTTGGTGACAACTCAAACTCAAATGTAAACTTTTTAAAATACTTGTTGTTGTGCTCGTGATTTCCTTCGTAAATTATTTTATATCATCAAAATTGTACCAAGTAAACTGCATAGTGGTCAGTTGCTCCAGTGCCACTTCACTTTCTCAGTATTCCATGAGCTGTTACTGGAAGTAGTTGTCGACTTTCCTTCTATTTCAATTAAACAATTGTATTATAAAATAATGACACCAACACCGCTACCGATAGTTTCAATAACTAGGCGTGAAACCTTTAGTTCCTGCCATAGACTGCATAGGTAAGCATATTTTTTAAAGCATGTAACTTACCATAACATAAGTGAATTGATACAGGTACGTATTCAATGTAATTTGAGATGTATTAGACATGCAACATGTTCGGCATAGATTCTTCCATATGGCTTTACATAGAATATTAGAATACCGAGAACTTCCGTCTTCCGGTCACTGATCCCTGAGGTTATCGATCCTAGGATTTAATGTAATTTCATTCATTTAGAACTTTTTTCTCAAAGAGTAGGTATCTTCATAAACTTAATGATTTTCTTTCAGTCCATTTTTGTCTGATGAGGAAAACAAAAAATTATATGGAAAGTGCAACAACCCAAATGGACATGGACACAATTATGTTGGTAAGTTTCTTTGCTCAAAAAGGACAATTTAATGCTCAAAATAATTCAATAGAAAATCCTCTAGAATTTCTAGGGGAAAGGATGCAACCCACCACTGTAAGGCTGCAGCCCACCACTGTAAGGCCCTTGCTGACTAGTCATCTTCTCCCTCATTCTTCAAAATGAATTCCCATTCCTACCTGGTAATGACTTATCTTTTTATTTCAGTTTTGGTGACAGTTAAGGGCCCAGTGGACCCTACCACAGGCATGGTAATGAATGTGCATGAGCTCAAACAGTACATGCAGATTGCAATTATGGAGCCCCTTGACCATAAAAACTTGGACCATGATGTGCCTTACTTCAAAGCTCAGGTACTTAAAAAACAAGTTCACAAAATTGCACAACAAGATATCACAGCAACTATTAATGTATTTTTAATTAAACCACTGTGTAAAGTTGTGTAATACTAATAAAAAGGGCATTGAGGTCAATACTTATCTCGAGTCTCAAAACAGTTGTTTACTTTCATAGATAACCTTGTGTATAATTTAATTTAATTTTCATTATTGGCTCTGTTATGTACGACTGACATTTTTATTTCTGACTTTTAATCTTGACTTTTGGTATTTTGACATGTATATTTTATTTTTTCATCTGTATTAAATTAATTTGTTTCGTGTACATTTAAATTCTTAGCATGTAAGAATCAATTTTGCTGTGACCTGACAGGGTCTACAATGGCTCTTAGCTCTAAGCCTTTTTTGTTAACACCATGCTTTACCTTGTGGAATGCAAATAAATGAATATGAATATTATTGATTGAAATTGATTTCCTTTTTCTACGGAAAGTGAATAAACTGTTTATTTTTTATTTTTTAGGTAAGTACAACAGAGAATGTGGCAATATACATCTGGGAACAACTCCAGAATGTGATGGAGAAGCCACAGTTGCTCCATGAAGTGAAGATATTAGAAACTGAGAAGAACCATGTGGTGTACCGAGGTGGTAGCACTTACCCTAGGAAGAAGTTTGACTCATCGAGCTTACACCCCAACCAACATCATAATGTATCCTCTGACTCTGATTAAACAAAAGTTTAAATATATTTTAAATAAGAACAAATGTTATTCAAATGTTGATGAATCTGATTATACTATACTTAATGCTGAAATAAAACATTCCAGCTTTTATTTTCTCGTATTATTTTAATATAAGGCAAAGGAGGATTATGTGAAATAAAAAAAATGTATTGAGTTTCCAAAAATGTTTATTGAGTAGCTACATATTTTATCTTCAAAATTTAGATAAAACTAAAACAAAATACACCAATCTAAAGATCTTAACTGTTCAACTTGCTTTTACTACATGAAACAAACTGCACATAAAGCTGAAGCTGGAATCACAGACAGGAGACTTGAGGTCATAATTTACCTTCCTGGAGGCCTAAAATAGACACTTGAATAGGTTAAAATATGAACCACATTTAAAATTCCTAAAATAGTATTACTAATAATATATTATTATATTGTCATTTTGTGACCATTTTACGAATTGTGACGTAATTCATATTATGACTGCCAAAGCAGCCACATTGGCCCCCAAGTAGGGGCATTGTAACTAATAGACTGGTCAATTTAGACATCCGAGGTTACATTAATTACCACCAAGCTGAAAATTGGAAGGATTGTTCAATGAATGATATGTAAAAAGTCCTCATCGATCCGAAAAAATTACTCCAGGTCACAAAAACGGTTTTAGTTTTTTAAACTTGTTTTTTTTTTTCATGGTGTCGTTTCGAAAAGGACTTTTTAAATATCATTTATAATAGTGTTTTGAACAAACCTACCAATTTTCAGCTGGGTGGGAATTAATGTAACCTTACCCCTATTTTTTGGCAATAATTTGAGATTCTTAATAAAGATATAATGTAATAAAAAAAATCGCCTGCACACTTAGTACTAGTTGGCAGATAGTATATTAATTTTGATAAAAGATGCCTTAAATAAATTAAGCTTAAAATCCTTGAACCATATATTATATTTTGACACCATAATCTATCCCCCACTCAAGTTGCCTAATAAACTTACACCGGTATAACATCTACAAAATATCATTAGTACCACTAATTTTGGAGAAAAATAAGGGTTACCAGGACATTTTAAAGCAGGATTGTTTTAATCTTATTCCAGTGTAAGAAAGCGACAGAGCTTTACGGGGTGTCTAGAAAAAAATTAAAACAATCCTGCCTACAGACATCATGGTAGGCCACCAAAATTTCTCAAGGAATCAGCTTATTTAGAATATTTCTGTTGGATAAATCAATTAGGTAATTTCAAACCTAACAGTCATACATTTGATAACTTGTACTAGTAAGTATGGCAGGTTGGAGGCACTGACTCTGTGAGCCTACTTCTAAATCCTGCTGGCAGGTGGGAACATGGTAAACTGTATTATTACGTTTTTGATTAATAGTCGAATTTTCATGTCATTACAGTGTTTCAACCAAAAATTTCTTGGTTTAAAACATCAATATCACTGTTATTTTGTACTACACACTGTTTCAAATTTACATTCTAGAAGTTTACAAAATAAGTAGTTTGTCACTTAAATCTATCCTACATTAATATCTCAGATATATTTGACATCACATCTTTGTATGTAAATATTTTATACATCATTAAACAGCTTTGAAAGCTATCTCATTCTAAACATTTTCTGGTTTATTTAGCTATAATAAACTGCACTGTTATTTTGAGCGACTTCATAAAATGTTTATACTTTATCATTTATTTATAAATAAAATAAAATATATAAATATACAAACTAATATTAAAATACTATAATGTATTAATAACAATGACTAAAGAAAAAAATAATTAAAATACCAAATTAGTAAGTCTCATTTAAAAAAGAAATATTTTATAAAACAATCACAGTCAACAGCTGTAGTAGGTCAACCTGCTAGATTCCTACAAACACAGATTTTTAAAAAATGACTAAAATATATATGTGAATGAACTTATATAAGTTCACTCGTACAAACATTGTAAAAATTCTGATTATTCGTAAAAATACTTTCTAATTGTCATACTTTACAAAATATTTTGGCGTAACTAATTAAAATGAACATTTAAAGCGTTCTATTACATGTCTTTTGTGTTCCTATTACGCCTATCTCTTTAACTGCTTCTGCGCTAAATAGATATGTTTATCAAAAGCTATCATTTTACTAAGTTCAAATGATTGTAGACCAGTTAATCAGCCTTCTAAGAACTGCAAAATAAAAATTTCTAGATGGCTAGATTTTTGTCTGTTTTGTAGGGATGTTTCATAGTTATGTATGGAATACCCAATTCGAATTCGTTTACTGGCCAGTACTTGAGTTGTGGTTTCTGCTCGGGGCTCTCTTCTAAAACGTTGAAGTATGCAAAGAGTACGAGAGCAGTGTACCCTGCGATGAAGATGAGAACGTGCCACACGCCATGCATGTAGGGGAAGTCGATGGACAGCCACGCGTCGCAGAACATGCGGTCCAAGATCCAGCAGAATATTGCTAAGAGGCAGACGGCGACGCAGCGCAGACCAAGGCGATACACGCGAGAGCACTTCACTCTGGAATGAAGACAAATAAGACATAAATTACCAAGAATCATCAACATTAAGAAGCCTGGTAGACTAAGAGGCTTTTATCGTGTCTCATTCAATTAAATTTCTACATGAACGAGAATTTATTGGTTTAGTCATACATACCACGCACAACTTTTCCTAATTGGAGCAGTTTAATTGGATTTTTCACAATTTATGTCCCGCTTAAATAACAATAGTTTTGCCTCCTATTACTTGGGATTTAAGCAGTGACATGGTTCCTAGTCTTTCAGGAAATACTGAGACGTGACTGTGATTCGGAAGTTCTTTAGTACCTGGTCAGGCCTCCATATAGAAATCCAAGAGCTGGCAGTGCGAGAGTCATCAGCGCAAAAGCATTAGCTGCCGGGTGCATCAGTAGGAAGCCTGTCGATACCACCGATGCGACTACCGAGTAGATAGCCAGGCGACGTCTGAAAACGAACAAAGGATTATTTTATAACAATAACGATTACCCCAGTAACATATTTTTGCGCAATCACAATCAGAACGCTTGAATCATGCCCTAGATATCTATATGTAGGTATAGGTAGGTAGGTAGGTATAGCTTTAAAGCCCATTGTAAGATCTTCACACATTATGGAATGCAAAAAGATATAAATATGGTATATAAGTATATCTCTGTGCCAACCAAAACACAGTTAAGTATAGGTTTAGATGGAAATGGTTTCATTTATTAACAGTAAACTACAAGGCATGGCAGCTGCGGATATAATTATTCTTTTAAGTACCACGCGGAAAATGATTCTAAAGTAGATACTTAATACGCCGTACATCTGACCTACTGATTCAATTTATTTATTTTCTACACCTTTTATTTACACGCAGTGTGAACTAGGTGTGTAAACTATATAGGTAATAGCTCGAAACTATTAAAATAATTGATCAATGAAAATACCTGTAATACTCACACAACACAACAGCATGCACGAATGTTTGTTTGTTTACGTGACAAAACAAACAAACATTCTTTACCTACCGTAAAGAATGTTTGTTTGTTTGGTCACGTAAACTAATAGCAACGATGTTTATAATCAAATTGGTATTATAAATTCAAATTATTATGTATTTCAAGGTCCTTTTCAAATAACTCCGGAGTGTCAGACTTTTACTGACTAAAAACACAAACTGGTTTTTAGTTAAAGTAAAAGGGCTACGAAAGAACATATATATGTTCTTTCTTAGGCCTTTTTGTCGAGGCCGCGGTATCTCTTGCGAACAATCCGCCCGCGCTCTTGCCCAGACGGGCGTCGACCCTTGCGGGCCCATGTTGCTGACATCTCTTTGAAGCGCGCGTGGAACACGAACGCGCCGTCGACACGGCTTGTCGTCGTCATAAGACGGACGGACGGCTACCCTGGTGTGCCCTGCACGGGTTTGCGTGCGACAGTCGCTCTCTCCATGTCGCCATGAGATCGCACCGGAGGTCTGTTCGCTTCGCAGCAATTTGCCGCGGCAACGGAGTGATCTCCCGGTGTAGCGCCTCCGCGCGCCATTAATGCAGGCGCGCGAGGACACACCTCCAGATCCCATGGCGGCAATCCGGCAAGCACACCGGGGTCCCGTATAGGTCCATGCACCTCACGATCTCGGCATAGGCCTCCGGCAAGAGGCGTTTGGCCCCCACAGATCGGGCAAGGGCCACCTGCATAGCCCTCATGTGTGTGTCCCAAGATTATGTCTGGACCTTAAACTTATTGTTAACCATTTAAAACCATTTTAAAAGATTAAAAGAGTAACCTTTGGAGTTTCTTGCCGGTTCTTCTCCTTAGAATTCGACCAATGCACCGAACCGTGCCCCTTTTTTTATGTCGACGTTTTACAAGTGCCCATGTAGGCCTATGTGAAATAAAATATTTTGATTTTGACTTTGACTTTGAAGGCAGCCCCCCTGCCCGCTCCAGTCTGGGAGCCAAACGTCGGAAATGCTCCACGAAGTTCCACCGGCTGGACGGCGAGGACGAGTCCTAGGTACGTCAAAGTACATTCGACGCCGGTTGGAGCCCCTCCCACCATTAGCTGGGATACCGACGGTAGCGCATTCCCACGTCCATGGCTTATGGCCTTCGACTTGTGAAGCGCCACCTCAAGACCCAGCTGTCGGATCCTCTCCAGGGCATGGTGTTGAAGGATTTGGCGATGTCGAGAGAAACCGCCAAGACCGCAACCCCCGTCGTGAGGGCTCTCACGCACATGATGGCATCCACCGTCGAGCGCCTCTTGCCGGACCCATTCCCTCAAGGTGCTCGGCGAGGCAGTTTGCGACTACCCACCACAAAAAGAGCTTACCCACCTCGTCGAGCAGCACAATGGGCCGGTATGCGGACGGCGAGTCCGCAGGGCGCCCCGGCTTCTGGATGAGGACCAGCTTTCCCGTCTTCCAGCGAAGCAGGAACTCGCCTCTTTCCAAGCACGCGCTTAAGAACCCTTGCAGTCGGGGACCAAGAGTCTCTGAGGCCAGGACCCAGGCTTTGCCAGGCAAGCTATCGGGTCCCGAGGCGGTATTTTTGGCTTTAAGCCTCCGTACCGCCACTCTCAGGTCTACCCCAGTCACCTTCGGAATGTCGTCATCGGCTCCTGAATGCTCCGCTTCCGGCACCGCAGGTGGCGGAGGAGGATGCTGCCCTCGCGAAGAAGACAGAGCGCTCACCACGTCCGCATTTAAAGACGCTCTGAGCTTTTCAGCCAGAACGTCTACAGCCGAGGCGCTCTGGATTTCCCGGGGAATCTCCAGCATTCGAGTCCCTGTCGCTGTGACTCGAAGCCGGAAGGCCCCCGGCGATCCTCAGCTCCCCGAGGTCCACCATCGCCTTCGCCTGCGTAAACAGCTCGCGTACGTCACGCCCCTCTTTTCCGCCTCCGGCTGTTGTGTTACCACTACAGCTGCGGTTTTAGGAGCACGGAGTTTGGCCGCGACGCTCCGCTTCTTTTGCCGGCGCTTACGCTTGGCCCGCCTGGACTTTTGAGTCGCCTTACGCCCCTTCTGTTTTTCTGCGGCCACCAGCCAACCGTCTTCGGCCGCTTTCGACGCTTCGGCGTTCTTTGGGACTTTCCGGGCCGAATTCAAGTCTCCGTTGGATGATGACTCCCGGCCATCATCCGTTCTGGGTCGCTTACGGAAACACTCCGCGTTCCCCGCAGCAGCCCCTGAACCCTCGCGTCCGGAGCCCGCCGAGCTGATGCCAGACACGGAATCAGAATCCGACCCCGAGTCTCCCCGCGCTCAAGCGAGCTCCCCCGCCAGTTTGCCTGGAGCCGTCGTCCTGCCCGGACAGCAGGACCACCTACCGGGTCGAATTGTAAATCTAAACCATTCTCGAATCCACTTGAACACACACAAAAAATGACATCAAAATCAGTCCAGCCGTTTAGGAGGAGTTCAGTGACAAACACGAGGTATTCCCATCTGAGCACCGATTTTTAGAGCACCAAAGCTATTCCCATCTGAGGACCTAAGATTTGGTAGCTGCTAGTGATGGGGTGCATAATAAAAGTAATCGATACTAATTTTAGTAAAGTTCTACAAACTACCAGGAGAACAGAAACATTAGGAGATATTGGGAATTGGAATCTCAAAATCAAATCCATATGCCTTTCTGATACCATGCAGTGTGTAATGAAGATAGTAGCCACTGTGTGGTACTTCACGATTCTGCCCTCCTGCTACTTTGCGAGACTTTACTGATAAAGAAGCTATACACATGGCGAAGATCTTCCAGGTTCTCTGTCCTTGTTTCTCATCTCCAAAAAAAAACTGCATGGTATTAGAAAGGCATTTAGGCAGATTTGATTTTAAGATTTCAATATCCTCCTAATGTTTCTGTTCTCCTGGTAGTTTGTGGAACTTTACTAAAATTATTATCAATTACTTTTATTATAATAAACACCCCATCACTAGCAGCTACCAAATCGTAGGTGGCTCAGATGGGAATAGCTTTGGTGCTCTAAGCAAGGTGCTCTAAAAATCGGTGCTCAGATGGAAAATACCTCCACGTGCAGTAGAATTACATATATAAAAACTTTTTAACAAAAAATAAAACCGACTTCGACAAAAAATAAAACACAAAAAAGTGAAAAATAAACTATAGAACAAAAATTTGTTTCTAAAGGCGGTGGCAAAAAAATAAATCAAACAAACAAAAGTCACCGACTTCAGAAACAAATTTTTGTTCTAAAGTTTATTTTTCACTTTTTTCTGTTTTATTTTTCGTCGAAGTCGGTTTTATTTTTTGTTACTTAAAAGTTTTTATTTTTCACTTTTTAGTAATTCACATGAGCTTATGAACTGGTGTAAATAATAGACAGACATGGGATTTCAACAATCCCAATCCATTTGCTATCATTTTGACATCAATACGACCTCGCAAACTTTTGTATTTATTAGTAGAATAACAAAACATCACGCCTGTAATCCCCGAAGTTTGCGAGGTCGTATTGATGTCGGTTACATAAGAACCATTCTACCGTCAGATCAGCTTGTCAGAGAGAAAATACCAAAATCGCTGTAGATTTTTCTGAGTTCTCTCGATTTCGCCAAGATTCCTTCATCTGATCCCGACCTGGTGACTATGAGACCAAAAGGAATGCATAGGCTTTCGAATAAAAGAATTTTCCAAATCGGTTGGTAAACGATGTAGACGAAAAGATCGTTAATGTAGACAATGTAGTGTTTTTTTTGAGTTTTGTTGATTTTTCAAAAACCGCTTGTCCGATTTCGATTTAAAACTATGGGCGGATAATAGGTACCGATACCGACCTCATTCATCCTCATTTTTCATTGCATGTTTCTTATTTTATTTGGTAAGGTCATATTAGGTCAATCCTATAAGCCCCTCACGGATCGAACAAGTTTTTTACATAACACTACTTAATATTTTATACATCATCATTCTCGTGCCCTAAATTCCAATTTATTTGAGGTCGGCGCAGCATGTCTTCCATAATCAAAAATCAAAATCAAAATATTTTTATTTCACATAGGCCTACATGGGCACTTATAAAACGTCGGTAAAAAAGGGGCTATATACTTTTTCATTACTCGTCATGTCATCAGACAACTCCTTTCTTGCCATATAATCCTTTACACAGTGGGTCCATCGTTTCTATGGTCTTTTTCTATTCTTATACCCATCCACATTCATAGGTACCTACTTAAAACTTTCCTTACCTATACTACGTAGTACTATTATGTATTCTGTGCCCATATCTCCGCGTCACATGCCCATACCACGATAACCGATTACCTACCACACAACTTTTCAGTTACCAGCGCCACTTTCAAATTTCCTCTTACGTACCTACCTACCTACCTACTCATTCCTTTTTTTTACAGTTTTCAATTCGTCGGCGATCTTTTTTTATGTATGTTCCCCGATTACTCGAAGATGGCTGGACCGATTTTTTTTTTGTTTTGTTTGAAAGGGTATACATCCCAGGTGGTCCCGTGATCACCAAATCAGGATCTGATGATGGAATCCTGGAGAAATGAGAGAACTCTTGAGTCGGTGGCAAAAAACTTAAATCAAACAAAAGTCACCGACTTCAAAAACAGATTTTTCTTCTAAACTTTATTTTTCACTTTTTTTGTGTTATTTTTTGGAAAAAAGTTTTTATATCCATTTGCGTAACACCACACATCCCCCTAAGCATTCTCATCCCACCCATAAATGCCTTTCATTCATAATTTCTGTGAATCAACATTCTGATCCATACAATGATACAAGAACAAGAGAGCAGGTCAAACCATTGTTTTATAAATTATACCCTTTGGGTTGATGCTACAGGGTAGCCCGCGAAATTCGATTTCCTTACCTACGTTTTTTGGTGACTTTACTGAGTAATAAATAATGATTAAAATCACAAATGGTTGTATTATAATTGTGGTTTTAATCATTCTTAATTCTCAGTTCATATTACTTCCATGAATGACCATTTGATGAAAAAGGCATTCAAGGAACTGAGACCAACCCGTAATGGTGAGTAAGTTGAAGGGAAATACGGGAATCGCAGATTGTTCCCCTGACCTACCGCCATTTCATTTATACCGTATATAATTATACTTAACACTACGATCTATTTTGCTATCGCTTTGCACGGGTGAATTGAGATACCGAACGTCGGAGCAGATACGAAGAAACGCGTCATCTAGCGCCTATGGTGTTGAGTTTTAGTTATGCTGATTTTCTAGCCAACATTCTCCGGCTTCTGTTGCCATTTCTGTAATCTCCTCAGGATCTGATCTCAGGTCCATCTTCACCGACATGAACAATGTCATCGACAAACAGTATTGCACCAGGGTGCCCTTTCCCGTATATCCGACGTCGAAGCATCCATAATTAGCAGAAAGAGGTACGGACCCTTTATGCAAGCCTACAGCAACACTGATCTGTTGCCAGCAGCTGACCGGACGTATATACATGTATACCTACAAGATTGACTATAGGTACATAGCACAGATTAACTCTGCATACATCCCAGGCATATCGAATTGTCTCTATAACAAAAAGTCTCTTTTCTTTTTTATATGCCAAAGAAAAGTGGGAACATTGAGGGCTACTACGCTGCTTTGAACGTGTAAACCAAGATAAAAATTGAAGCAGACCGGAAGGTGCGGCGGGTGGTTTAGGGGATTAGATATGTTGCCTAAACAGAAACGTGCCAAAAAAGCATTTGTTTAAAGAACCTTTGGGCTTTGTCGCAATCGGGTAAAAAACCCTACATAATAAGTTATATAATAGGTAGGTGCACACAACAGCTGGTTGGTACTTGGTAGCACAAATTGAGGTTTTACTAGGTAGGTGCACACAACAGCTGGTTGGTACTTGGTAGCACAAATGAGGTTTTACTGTTATTGTCTGGTCACTTCCTAAATATAGAAAGATCCTATTACTTCGTTACTTCGCATTTTCCTATGTTACATAGTTTAGCGTCAGTCTTATTTCTACTGATGATGAAACAAAATATTCCTATTATTATGTAGTTCAATAAAACGAGTGATAAAAATATTAGCATTGCTCGTGTTGTGGCGAAGTTGAAATTCAAGTTTTATTGTAGGGAAAGATAAACATTCAAATGCGCGTCTAACGCGTTTTTTAAATCTCTTTGATTGGAGGATTGAATGAGTTGAACCTTTGGGGAGGTTGAGGAACAGGGTGTAAAGTTAAAAAGGCAGAATCCTCCGACCAGACGGGTGTTGTGTCTGGTGGGCTAACTGCCCGACATATGAAAGTCGGGATTTTCTATACAGGGTGTAAATCAACCCTTCACACATACGTCAACCAAGCGTTCTGTACATCGAAATAAGTACCCCTACGCAAAACTTTTTGCTGGGAAACGACTTTTTTTTTTGGAGTCAAAAATTTAATTTTACGGTAAAACTGAATGTAGGACTCTTAAAGGCTAGTGTCGCGGATAACTTTGATAGCGCGATGCAGGATTTTGCCGAAGATGTCGCTGTCGCCACAAACCAATAGGCGGACCGCCATGGAACAAAATTTTAAATTTCATAGGTTTTTATAATTTGCCGGTCAGTGTCAGTTTCTACATTGATGAACATAATGATTCGCGTCAATAACACGTATACGAGTAATTCGGCCGCCACACTATGGTCCTCACACTGCCATTACCTATTTGCGACGATGTTGCCCGCTCTGCCCAAGTGCCCACACTGCTCTACTCGCGCAATTAATCGCGACGCGCTCCTACAAAAACAAAAACCGACAACATAGGGAGCGATGGGCAGGACGAGGAGCATGACGTGTGGGATGACGAGTAAAGTGGCCACACTATGGCTCTCCTCGCTACTTCCCATGCCACTCGTCGAGACGTCGAGTGTGTGGTGGCCGCATTACAGAAGCTTGCGGAGTTTTGCTATTTACTTTAATTTGATCCTTATTATTTAAATTTAATTAAACAATAGTGCCTATATAGGTATTCATCATTATTTATTTTCGATAATAATCCTCTATGGAATGACGCAAACGTATTAATTCATTTATATGAGTAGATCCACACAGTGAAACATTAAGCCTTTGATTTTATAATCGTATCAAGCTATAGGTACCTACATTTCCAGTACAACGTGGTCTTGCTTTGTATTGGTTTCCTGTACAATAAGAGATCTGCGGTAAACTTATTTTGTATGGCTTGATTGGTCGTCGTGCACCTAACTAAATCCTACACACGACCACTGCATCCGGTTTGACTACAAGCTGACCCCAACATAGTTGGGAAAAGGCTAAGATTGTGATCACCAGTTATGATTGGTCGTGATGTAGGTACCTACCTACCGACAGCGAAACAAGAGGTTGATTTTGCTTCTACCACTTAGCATAGGTTTCTATCAAACGATAGTACCTAGTACCTACCTACCTATAAAAGCTATTACTTTTTTATTTTGTGCTCTTACCGCTTTTGTTATTGCATGACAACCTGAAATAATTATAATTTATTCGTTATAGGTACTTACCTACTAATCAATATTTAAAGGTACCCATATAACATTTTTAATTTGTAATATTTACGAAAAGGCAAGGTTTTAAAATTACCGTTACGCGGCGTAAATATGTATGACGTAATAAACGCTAAAAGTAGAGCATATTAGTGATGTATGTTTTATAGCTATAATTACCTACCATTTATTCACAATCTCTTCATAACAAAATGTGTGAATTTGCGTTAGGTAATGTTTGTATACGAAGAATAGGTAAATTATACCAGCTGGCGTTTTTAAAGAACAAGGAAGTAATACTATTTGGGTATAAACAACAACAAGTGAGGCCTTTTAATTCATTCCTATGGCTCCAGCCCCGAAGCAGCTGCACTAGATCGCGCTTTTCCACCATTTCCTCGGGCTATGAGAGTAAGTGAAGACAGAGTGTACCTGTGTGTGTGTCTTGTCTACCTACTACAATATCTCCGATCTCCGCTATTATTAAATCAACTCACCTGTTCCCATCTAAGAATGTTGGAAAATGTCTCTTTGGCAAGAACATTGCGAATGCTGCCATGCACACCCATAGTATGGCTAACTCATCCATTAGCTGCCCTGAAAATAGAAATAGCTTTGAACATAATATTACACCACACCCTGCAATCCCTGAAGGATTGACAGAGGTGTACAACATAATGGTACCAGTATTGAAAGAATCTACTGTTATACAAATATTTACATTTTTAAATCTCTTTGTAATAAGTTATTACTAATAACAGATAAGCATGGTCAGGTAGGTATGAGTCATTTAAATATCATTTGTTTTAATTTTTTTGTGTAATAATGGGAAACCAATAGTGACTATAGTTAGTAGTAAATATAGTTGGTTAATACGGATGTTTTCTGACTAAACAAAATATGAGTCTGTTTAGTCCATCACTTAGATTATCAAAAAATATTGGATATGTGTTTTTGGTTTTATCAAATTTATTGAAATTGAATAAGATAAAACACATCAAAGATCAGTGGGGGCTTTTGACGTCACTATGAGGTAAAAAATGCAGTGTGATGTGCCATCACACGAGTTTACGAAGCACTGTATCATCTTCATGATTTGTTTATGTGAAAAAGAAAAAAATTGTGTCCAATATTTTTTGGAAATCTATCTGACGGATTAATTAATCCGTGGACAATGGTGTGGATTATATGTTTACCTATTTGTGTAACAAATCATAATTGTTAAACTAAACATGTAACTGTTTTTTTGTCCCTAATAAATAAATGAATTAGATTTTTTGTCAACTACCCCACTGATCTACATATGTATAGACACATTTTGGAAAAATTCTAACATAGTATGTTATTATTTATTTTGTTGTTTGAAAATACTACATTGAATATACACCCAATTTTTATTTTTTTGGTAGCATTTGTAAGTCTCCCACTACTGGGTAAAGTCCTTCAGTATCCCTTCCAGACCACTATTGTGTACAATCTCTTGCCATGTTTCCCCGCAAAAAAGATCAGATTTAAACATTGAAAATGTATTACTACTTAGTAGTAATAATTTACAAAAATATCAAAGCTACGTAGATGGTAATAAACATATTTTTATTAATAAAATTGCCATTCACTTGTCACAATTCAAATTATAAAACTAGAATAATGAAATGTTACTCAATAGTAATAATCCTATTGCATTTTTATTGCTAGATGAAAAACATCCTACTTTAAAGTAAATAGCTTAAGATCTTACCTACTAAACTCAAGGTGGCATGGAAATAAGCTGAGCTCATACCAACCACCATCAACAGTACCCAAAGGACATTGATTGCTGGGTTGAACAACTTGGAATACTCTTGGAAAAGATGCATCAACACTGGAGGGAGCAGGAAGAACAACACATTGCTAATCTAAAAAGAACAAAAAAACTTATATGTACGACATTGCATAGGCTTTAGTAGGTTGAATAAATGAGAGGGCTAGGTTCATTGACCATTTTGGGCAAGCATGCATGACTAAGTGGCAGAGTTTTTTACAGCTGTTTTTGTATTATTTATTATAAGCTAATAAATAATAAAACCTCTCCTCATTAATATTTCAAGGCCAGCGCAAAAGTATCAAATGTACAAAATATTAAATGCGCCAAGAAAGAAAATCCTTTGTCTTTGCTCAGAACTAAAAATAGAAAAATACTTACTGTGTTCACAAATTCAGCTATTACCGGGGAAATAGAATAGTTAGATTCACACCAGTCTACTGGTGAACTTCCACGTTGTAAATGCGACCACATTGTTTGTGATATATAGATTCTTTTGTTTACAATCTTTCTCAGACGCACAATAATAAACAAAATATTGCATTAGTGGTATAAGAATATTCTCTAACGAAAGTTATTTCATGTAAATACTTTTACTTTTGCATTTTCTGTTTAATTTACAAGTATATAAATAGAAGATCTGTTTATTACGATATTTTTGTTTACGCACAACAAATGCACGACGTCCGTTCCAAATCGTTGTTGAATTATTGACTTGATGAAGTCTTGACGTTGACACTGACTGATCGGACATTCAGACAGTCAGTCAGTCACACTAGTGACATTTGACACTGCTGATTGGTGTTGCCAGAATTAGCTCGCTAGAGACTACTTAAAACGTCTTAAGTAGCCTAAACCCGTTTTAATGGCTAAAAACGGAACAGCTCTATCTATCAATCATCCGTATATCACAGGCATTTTACTCTGAGACGGTTGGTACCACACATTGTAAAAGTGCAAACAGTGCAAATAAAATGCCAAAACCTCTAAGTGATGCTGGGCTAATTATTCTACCCTGGTGTGAGCGCAGTCCCTGTCTGTCGAACACGACTCTACTGCGGAGGCCGCAGAGTCATGCGGGCAGACCCCCGTGGGATGAAGACACGCAAGTGCTTGCTGAAGGCTACCGGCGGCGTAGCACAGACCTGTAAGTGGAGAGTAGCAGGCGCCCGCCGCATGAAGTGGTCACGTGGTGGCGTAAAAAGTCCAAACTCATACCCTGTGGAAAAGGCGAGTGCAAGGCTGGAGACCCAGTGCAGGTCACTGGACCGTGGGGGGACTGGGTACGGAGGCAACACCAGACGTTGACCTTCCGTCTAGTGCAAGTGTTGTGAGGGTATGAATGCTTTTGCAAACACCTGCTCAAAGTGGCTAGAAGGGAGGCGACTCCCGTGTGTTACCACTGCGGCTGCAGCGAGGGAACGGCGCTTCACATGCTCGAGCATTGCTCTGCCTGGGTAAAGCACTGTCCGCAACCTCTCTCTGCCGGCCGTGGCCAAGGCCATGGTCAACAATAGGTAAGCAGTGGCGTTAGTGGGATGTCATCTCGAGATGGAGGCGGTGGAGCGCGTCAGGGAGAAAGACTGACTCACTGACGCGATCTGTCGCAAGAGGGCAGCGCGGCGGAGGAGGTCACATTGCACGGCCCTCATGAGTGGTGGCGATGTCACATTGCAGGTAAGCCCGGACATCGCTAAAGGAGCCTGGAGCCCGGAAACGGGCTGCGCTGGAAGGGTTGCGAATGTCATGCGTAGCAGTTCTCGTAGCCTTTCCAACAAGGCGACAGCAGGCTCACGGCGGTGTTTTTAGTGGGTGCAATGCCCCCATAACCAAACTACCCCCGGACGGTGAGGTATGCATTAGGCATTTGCCGCTTAATATTAAGAAAAAAAGGCAGATGATGCCATCAGATGTCTCTTTAGGCAGACGTCGCAGACATTGATGAAAATGATGATCCGATGACTGAAATCGAAATAAATAAAACATGCCTTTTCAGTTTTTTTGTTATTCTATTCTATCTACTTACTACTTCCAGTAATAAGTAGATAGATAATACTAAAACTATATTTTTATACAAAATGCCGTAAGTTGTGGTCATAAAGATGTAAAAATCTTAAAAATGCGTCAAAAACAACATAAATAAAAAATAATATTATCAAAATAAATAGCTAAAAAAATAGGAATAATAAGATGGATTTTAATAATGACATCGATTAGTGCCAGGAACCCAGCGCAGCGCAGGTAGCGCTGCGCTGGGTTCCTGGCACTAATCGTAATCGTTCCTGGCTCCCAATCCTGGTCAGCATATGGACCAAGTCTCATAAAAAGATGAGCAATCTCCTTACCTTCATATTTACCTGCAGTACTAGATCGATCTCGTGGCTGTATAGATCTTCAATGTAAGAAATACTATGGAACGACATTAATTACCATGTCAATATTTTCATACAAAATTGCCTGTCAGTGAATATAATTATGTTTTGTATACCTAGATGATGCGATAAGATCGCAATATGAACTTGCTTTTGTACTTTTTATGCAGTGTTTCCGGCTAAAAAAGAAAGACTACACTAGCTCCAAACACCTAGGTATTAAGTACTTAATAAACAAAACCTCACAACTAATTCTAATGGCTTTTCACGGTTCTCTCCAGGATTTAGGTAAGCAGCAGAAATAATATGATCTGATGATGCGATCCCAGGGCAATCGAGCGCAATCCTCAAATTTTATAGTGTCTTAGAACGTTTTTCGTATAATACATTCTGAAGCTGTTCAAGTATTTTCGTCTGATGATTATAATCTCATGTGAATGCGCTGATGATGGAAGGTACTACTACTCCTCAACGGTTAGGAGTTAAAAGAAAAGCCTTCAAAATTATACGTTCATAGGAACAGATAGTTGTATTATTTCAGGCTATTAGGTTAACCTGATGATAGAAGGTCAATCTCATTAACCGACTTTCTCAATTCGTTGGAATAATTTTTATGTAGGTATATTCACCGATTACTCAAAGACGCCTTAACCAATATGGAAAAAACCTTTTATTGTTGGAAAGGAGATATTTCAAGGGTGGTACCATGGTAAGGAAATCTGGATCTGGTGATGGAATTCCAGAAATCGAGCGCAACCCTAAACAAAAACGCGCGTATTACGTGACTCGTGTTATTTCTAAAGCTGTTCAAGTATTCGCATCTAGCAGTCATCACACCATGTTGATGAACTGATGATAACGGTAACGGTTAGGAGTTGGAATTCTCTAATAACACTTTATGGGAACGTAATACGTTCATCAGCTCAGGAATCATCAGCTGATGAAAGGTACTAATGTATAGTTAATATTTGTATGTTTTTCTATAAAAACCGACTTCAAAAAAACAAAAAAGTTTAAAAAAAAATTGTTGGATTGATTTTATTTTTTACTTTTTTGTGTTTTTGAAGTCAGTTTTTTTTTACAAAAAGTTTTTTTTTATATTACTGCTTTTAACTCCTAACCATTGAGGAGTAGTACCTACCTACTATAGTTAACCTAAAATAATACAACCATTACGCCCCTTATTATTTTAATAAAGAATTAAATTCAAATTCAAATTCAAATTCAAACTTTTAATGCTCAACACAGTACATAATCATACATTTCAAGATCAAAAGTGAATGCGCAGTCCACTGTGTTGCACCAATACAGGCATGCAAAATTAAGTATCATTAAAAATTATACCATGAGCTAAATTACAATTAATACCAAAAATTCATAAAAATTATTAATACTCTCTCTCTAATGTCATAGATTCAAATCAATAAGTTATGCGTTGTCATAAATTCAAATTAATAAGTAGGTAAGCAATGTCAGAGTATCATAATGTCATAATAAATAAGTAATGTCTAATACAGTCAACAATAATTTTAATAAAATAAAATAAAATAAATCGGACTCAAGTATCCACCATCGTTCTATGTATTATTATTATTATACACACAATTTTTATCAGACAGGTATTCATCAATTGTATAGTATGTCTTACTTATCAGTAGATTATTTAGTTGCTTCTTAAATACATCGATATCTTTAACACTTAACAAAGAATTAGGTAATTTATTATAAATATGAGGTGCCATTCCCAGGAAATTTTTACGAAATACTAAAAATTAGCCCTTCAACTCCAAAGCGTTAAGGAGTTATGCCTTCCATCTGATGATGAAAGATGCGAATACTTGAATAGTTTTAGAAAAAGTACAAAACACGTAATTAGTGCTTATAAAGTTTGAGGGTTGCCCTCGACCTCTTTGAGATGCCATCATCAGATCCTGATTTCCTTATCATGGTACCACCCTTGGGAAATCTGTTTACCGACAAAAAAAAATCCATACCTATCGGTTTAGGCCTCTTCGAGTAACCGGTGAATATACATTAAATACATACACGCCAAACACATAACCCTCCTTTTAGGCTTCGCCGCAGTCGGGTAAAAAGAAGATTCCGACGAATTAAGAACCTCCTTTTTTAAAGTAGGTAAATGAGATTGACCTTCTATCATCAGGTTAACCTAATAGCCTTAAATAATACAACTATCTGTCAATAAGAACGTATAATTTTGAAGGAATTTTCTTTTAACTCATAACCGTTGAGGAGTAGTAGTACCTTCCATCATCAGCGCATTCACATGAGATCAGACGCAAATACTTGAACAGCTTCAGAATGTATACGAAAAACGTTATAAAACCCTATAAAATTTGAGGGTTGTCCTCGATTCCCTGGGAAACCATCATCAGATCCTGAGTTGGTGACAATGGGACTACCGACGGAGTATTCTTTTTGAAATACCAAAATAATTTTGAAAATCGGTCCACAATTGACGGAGATATCGGTGGGAAAATTTTAATTCCTCGTACCTAAATTCTCCGTCGAAAAGAATATTTCAGAATATTGCATAGTGTTTCCGATCCGAGAATATTCTCCGTGAGAGAATATTCTCTCGACCCGTCACTATTCAGCACACATTTTGTTTTTTCGCAGGTTTACTGCAAATATGGTTTGGTTAGGTTGGGTTAATTATTTTCGTCAACAGACTTCTGTCGTTCGTTGTCGTTCACTAATGTTATGACTTTCAAAAAAACTGAACCGTCGGCAAAGCTTTCTTGTTATTAATTTGTATCCTTAGCAAACTCGATATTTATTTAATACTTGTTTACACAGACCGCAAATGAGGCAATGATCTGTAATCATCTGTAGCAATGATGCCCGAACCGAAGGCATTATTGATCGATTACAACGCTATCTAAAGCCATCTATTGAAAACGTGGTGCAACCATACTCTGACCGCATTTCAAAACCGAGTCACCGAGCTTTTGTCGTAATTGCACTATCTGCCACTAGAGGTCATTAGCAGTGTAGACTGGTCAGTATTTTCCAACATTTTTACCCGACTGCGGCGAAGCCCAAAAGGAGGGTTATTAAATTATGCTCCACTCTTATTAGTTGCAGCGTGATATTATATAACGTATAGCCTTTCTCGATAAATGGACTATCAAACACAACAATAATTATTAAATTCGAACCAATACTTCCTGAGATATCTGCCCCCCAAGCGGTCGTAACGGTTTTTCGTGACACGCTCGTAACGCTATTTCGTGACAACAAATCCTAATACCCTCCGTCTATAAAGAAGTTTCACTTCAAAACTATAAGTATCTATGTACTTACTTACGTATATTTACACTAGTAGTGTAGGTACCTACATCGGCTTCATCTGAAGCAAGTACGCTGACTTTAGATCCACGCTAAAATTGAGTATAGGTCAAGTACCTAGGTACCTAAAAAGAACCACCTTCGGCATGTGAGATTTAGCAAATTTAAAAAACATATTAGGTATGATATCGATCTACCTTTATGATCTAAGGGCGTTACCTCATAGATAGCTGGCTACCAGACCGGGCGCCGATCTGCTACTAGTGCTTATCGGATTGGTCGTGTGCCCCCAGCAAAATGTTGTGCTCTAGAGAGATGACACCATGAAAAAAAAATTGTGTGTCATGAGGAGAAATTTGTTTACTAATTAATTTGTGTGAATTGTAGTTTTAAAGTTATTTGAGAAAACAACATTTTGCTGGGGTAATGTTTTAAACGATACCGTAGCAAAATCGTTTTTCAAAAATTGTTTCAGCCCGGAACCAAATACATGAATAGATAGCTCTAGTTGCGTAGTAAATGTGTGTAAATAGCAATTAGCGCAGGCAGTCTCTGTACTCAGTACCTACATACTTTGTGTCGAACCAGCACCGATAAGCGTTCTACGTGTCACACGCCCTAATTTCTAGCAAATCGAATAATGCGCAGGCCGCGTCGTGTGATTTGCGCGTGATACAGTAATTTTACCAACCACACGCACGGTGTTCCGTGTGCAAGCTTGCACGACAGTGGTGAAGCATGTGCGTGTGGTAGGACTGGTAGGCGCTGGTTCAGTCAAACCGGTACCTATACCGACACGACACGTTGCGGACATTTCATTAAACATAATAATTGTACCACATTGTATATTCCAGGTAGCGAAGTTTTTTTAGCAAATACGATACTGGATGATGATCCGAAGTATAATAGAAAACTTGATATGGGTGAGGAAAGGCTCAACGTGGAGGTGACCATTCCTGATGCAGTCAGGCGTGGTAAAAAACTCCGTGAAGTTAAACCAAAACCAACTAAAACGAAACATAAATACTTCGTCCCCAATGTCGAGTTTTATGAATCTTGCGTAAAAAAACCTCGTGTAAGGTTAGAAGATAAACCCCTGAGTAGTTTTGGTACCAACCTACGCTGTAGATACCCGAAAATATTATACACTATTATCTATCAGTAGGTCCCTAGTAATGTTGATCTGTTTGAATTATTGCACGGGTAATGTAATGATGATACTCGTACCTACTTATCGAACATAGAATATTATTATATTTTACTTTTTTTTAAATTCTATTATTAAAACAGCTACATAAGAAGTACTTGCTTTTTATGCTATATTAAAATCATTAGATTTTAATTTTCCATCGCAGGAGAGACCACTTAGGAGCCTCAAGAAAAACAACAAGGCCAATTAGTACTTCTGGATTAAGATGTGTACAACCAACCCCTGCTGCATGCACTTGTTCAATCATCAGAGGGTCAAGAACGAATACTACAAACACAGTACCGAAAACAATAACCAAGAAAGGTAAACGATGTCCAATGAGGATAGCCGAACTGGCTGTACCGACAAAACGACAATGTATTGAAACATGGAGGAATAAATCTAGCATATTACCCGTATATATGGTACGTATTCGTAAGTAATTATTTTAAGGAAGGCTGTGTTTTCGATTTTGTAGAATAGGTACTGCTGTCCTGTGCATTGTTTTTTTAAAGTGTGAACAGCGCACGTACACTTCAAGGTATTTACACAGAAGCCAATGATGCACTTCAACGTTATCCTAATGTTCCAGGTTGACAGATTGAAACAGCGCGTTATGGACCAGACACCAATCGCTGGTATACAAGAAGCAATTTATTGTTTTCAAACTAGAAGACGTGTGTCACCAAAAAAGTAGGTACCTAATTGATTTATCAGCACTTTATCGTCAATCGTGCACCAAAAGATCCTTGTAACACTGTATCTACTATGGCACGCATGCGGCCGCACGCCCCACACTTGCTAGCTCATTTTATTCTACCGTCAACATGTTGTTTTATGAATCTTTTTTATTGTAGGTCTAAGTACTAAGGTATCCAATCTCCCCACTGCCTTTTGCACCAGCAGGGGTATTGCGTATCTTTTTAATGTCAGTGGCTATCAAATTGTCACAATGTAGTACAAAATGGAACCACTTGACAGTTAATTGATGGACACTTAGATGATGATAGTCACTGTCATTTAAAAGATACGCAATAGCCCGCCTTTATGCAAAGCCTTTCTTCGGGTATTTGCAGATTATCTCATAATCATAATGCATATTTTTATAACAGAACAAAATTTAGAGCGCTAGCACTAAGTGACGTGTTTTCATCGTCGTCGATGTTTGTGTTGCGTGAATAGGGGAGGGCGGCACTTTTTTCCCATCTGACCCTATGTATGTACGGTCAGCAGCAGAAGTAGCTTAACATTTCGGAATTTTAATTATTTGATGTTCAGGACTCCAGTTATTATTTTTAATGTTGTTTTATGTGTTAATCTACTTCTGATGCTGACCGTACTTACAGAAGCATAGATACGGGTGTGAGCATAAAAATAATTTTAGTTTATTTACCTACCATCCATACGTAGATAGGAAGTGCTGGTACAAATTTGCATGCCGTTTTACTTACCTCTGCCTGCAGATGTTCTCTCAGATGGCTTCCAAGTATGCATACAATCAATGAAGCTCAGAAGCCCAGTCGAATGAATACAAGAAGTTTATGTATGGTATTCGCGCATAGAGTTGCTAAGAGATTATCCATACGGTTAAACTTAGATTTAAACTCGAAGTAAGTGCTGAAACCTTAATCCTATAGATAGGGCATCGGGAACGGGAGAGGTAGGTAGGTATTTAGGTTAACCAGAAAACAGGTTCTACCGTAATCGGCACGGTTTTGAGCGCTGACAATCACCTGCACACAGAAGTGAAGATTGGGACTGTTTGACCGATTTTTCTTCCTGGGTGAAAACAACCGGAGGTCCGACTAGTTTTGTTCAAGATAGCGCGCGGCCGGTCATGCGACAAGTTGTGGTCGTGGCCGTGGTTTACTGCGTGAGGCCCCTGACTAGGCACTTACAGTCCTTTCAAAGTGATTTTACGAGTAGGTACGTCTGAGCTCCAATTCAACCGCAACCCTATTACCTATAATTGTAAAGGCCGCTCCACACGTTACGAAAAATCGTTACAATTCGATGGTAAAGTTCAAACTGCAACGATAAATCTTTATACATGTGTGACACAGTTTGTCCGATTTTAGCACTACGAAAACTATGCAGTTTATAATACTGTACCGTCCGATCGTTATGATTTTTCGTAACGTGTAGCAGCCATAACGAGAATACCTATATCACTTTTTTGCCAAACTATAGTCAGTGACAACCTTATTGCTACTGAAATAAAGAACAGTGCTATTTTGACAGAAACAAAGTCAGAGGTAAAATCAAAGGTAAAATACATAGCTGTGAAAGTACTGTACCTACTTTTGAACATTTACTTTTGCTTTTTTTTTTGGCTGTTAGTAATTTAACAGAACAACATGACTTGTTGTATCTGCCTATTGAAAAATGTTGCATATTTTGGCCCTTTTGTAGTATAATTCGAAACATTCTTGTTGCAAATGAGCATGCATATTTCAACGACTCTATGTTGCATATAATTCAGTCTCATTACATTTGCTAGATACTAAAATGAGTACCTACCTACCTAACTACTTATACTTTTATAACCTTCGGCTCTTTTAGTTTGCAAAACTTATCGAATATAATATCCAGTGACATTGCGAAAATAATGAATAATAAATCCCAGAGCATCTATTGTAAGGATCCGAGGTATAAAGCGATTCATGCAGATGTATCAGATACAGTGAGTATACCTACAGATCAATCAACTCAGTCTATCGCAGTCCGATAATCCGTCAAGTACCTGCGCCACAACACCTCCAGCTTTGGGGGGGGGGGGTAGGAAATAATTAAATAACCCCTCCCGCTCTTGGGCAGAGCGAAATGGAGTGTCAGACTTCTACTGACTAAAAACCACCCATGTTCCTTCTTAGCCTTATATGTCAAGGTATCTCTTACAGCATTCCGCAGCCCCGACGGGCACAACACCTCCGCCTCTAGTCATACCTAGGTACTCTGAAACACACCTTTTTTTATTAGACGAGTAGATATTATATTGGGAATGTTTTGTTAAAGTAATAGAATATTTAGTGGCCTACTCAGGTTAAGCTACGCTCGCCGAGGTTGGGCGGTGGATAGGCCATTAAAATACGCATATCACCTGGATCTCGTAAGAAAGGAAATTGTCTCCAATGAAGTTGGGAAAGGGATAGGCAGATGACGAATAGAATATTTTGAGAAGACCAGGTACTTACCT
The DNA here is from genome assembly GCA_932274075.1 of Diarsia rubi. Taxonomy (NCBI): domain Eukaryota; kingdom Metazoa; phylum Arthropoda; class Insecta; order Lepidoptera; family Noctuidae; genus Diarsia; species Diarsia rubi. The sequence continues at coordinate 17,454,015 of OW026412.1, read as the reverse complement.
ACAGACTACAGAGGCACTTAAAGTAGGAAATTAATACATTGCTATTACTACATTATTTTATATTAACGAATTCAATTCGCAGATTACAGTTTGGATAACAGGTATTCTCGGAGATTTATCTGACAGGCTACTTGAAGAAGAATTGAGAGGTAATTATTTGAGGGTGCTAATTAAACCGACTTATTTTTAATAGTATTATTCGCCTCTGAAAATCTACATTGCCTTCTAAATACGACCGTCTAAATATTACTCTAAATATTATGACGCAATGCAACGGCGCTCTTCAGCTCCCGACCGGCGCGGGCAGCGCATACGCCCAATCCCCACTCCCGACCACTCTCGTTTGTGGTGGCGTAATTGGTGTTACCTATAATTTTATTTTTTTAAGCGTTTTTTTTCTTTATTTTTAGTCAAAAACGAAATTAAAGCTCAAGAAGCTCAAGAAGCTCAAATAGAAACAATGATAGAATTTAATAAGCAGTTCATTGATAACATAACATAATTATCATCACGCCTGTAGTCCCCGAAGAGTTAGGCAGAGGTGTACCTAATAGTACACCCACATTTCGCCAGTTATGTTTAAGTCCCATGTAATAGGGGGCGAGCCTATTGTCATCAACCGGGTGCAAATCCAGACTCCGTGGCTGTTACTGATAAATTCCTGATGGAAAAAGCCAACACACTTTGCCCGAGCCGGGAATCGAACCTAGGACCTCATGCTCAGCAGTCGCGCTTACGACCACTAGACCAACGAGGCAGTCTTTTCATTGATATTATTGATTATAGAGCAATGAAATGAACAGTCGGAAGGTTATTTTTTATTAATTTCCTTATTTAACTATGTTAAACTATAAACAAATAATTCTGCACTTTTCAAATTCAACCATCCTGCTAAATATCAACAGAATTAGAAGAGCAAGAAGGCCCAGTGTTGGATTTTGTTGATGACTTAGTATATAATGTTATGGTAAGTGAAAACACAAGAACATTAACACTTTTAATTTTTTTTATTAAAATTTCCTTATGTCGCAGTACCTACCTAAAGCGATGTTTCGAGTTTTTCGACAGCGAGGGAGAACGAGGAAGCCATATACCTAATGTTTGTTAATGGGCTTGCAATATTTGACCTGCCTAACTTCTGCCACTTTATTTTACAACTTTGATAGGTCAAATGAGACACTTTGGAAGATTTGATTGTGTCATACAAAACTTCTTTGTGTTGATACCAGCTATCAACAAAATGAATACAGGTTATATGTATACGTAGCGGCTTTTTCCAAAATACAATAAAATGGCAGAAGTTAGGCAGGTCACCCTATAAACAAAAAACTTCAAACTCCTTTGAAAGATCCGACGGACTTGAGACATGGACGCGTCGTAGATTAAAAAATAATAAAGATAAATAGCTACCTACTTTATATGAATTTGATATTAACTACAGAATATCTGCGAGCCGCCACAACTGCACCATGACTCAGAATACATTGGTTCTGGCTCTTGTCAAGACGTATTCACACAAGAATCAGAAGAATCCATACAAAAAGGCGGTGGTGGAGAAACTGACGATGCTGCTACGGACAGTCGCAAAAGTTTTACGGATTCAGAACATTTCCGAAACGAAATCATACATATAATACATAATATTGCTAAAGAACCAGAGGATGGCGGAAGTAAGGGCTCGAGGGATGATATGCAAAATGAGGAAGTTGACAAAAAAATTACGGATTCAGAATATTTCCGAAACGAAATCATACATACAATAATACATAATATTGCTAAAGAACCAGAGGATGGTAGCAGTAAGAGCTCGAGGGATGATATGGAAAATGAGGAAGTTGACAAAAAAATTACGGATTCAGAACATTTCCGAAACGAAATTATTGATATAATAGATAATATTGCCAAAGAATCAGAGGATGGTAGAAGTAATGGTTCGGGGGATGATATGGAAAAAGTGGAAATATCATTACAGTTAGAAACGATAATACACGACATAAATGAGGGGAATAATGAGGAAGTTTCACCTGACACAGACATATACCAAGATATAAACGACGATAATAACGAGGAAGTTTCACCTAATGCAGACATCGACCAAGATATAAATGACGAGAATAACGAAGAAGTTTCACCAAACGCAGACATGGTAAACGATATAAATTACGGGAATAATGGGGAAGTTTCAGCAATAACCGAAGTGAAAAATGATTTAAATGATGAGAACATTGATCAAATAGATGAAGATCAGCAAAATTTAAAAGAAAATGACGATGCTAACGATAACCTCGAAGAAACTCGTTCAAATGTGAGTGAACGCTTAGAAATATTTACCGATGATATTGACGATGACAAGAACAGCAAAAAAGTAATGTTTCCTTATACAGACTTGGGTAAATTATTTTTTGTTTAATTAATTTTATTTTATTATTTTAATGATGCCTTTTGGTTTTTGCATAAATTATGGAAATTAAGCCACAGGGATTTGTTATCATTACTCTTTAGAAGTATTCTTTCGTTTAGGAAGCAAAATAATAAACTTTTAATTACATTTCAGTGAACCCAGATAACCCTGCTGAGCAATTAATGTACACCAGGTAAGCTAGCCAATTTTAATTTTTAGTATTCTGGTTTAAAAGTGCGGTTTGTTGCTACATTTATCTAAATGCCGATATTAAATGTAAATATAAAGTAGTAGGTAACTATAAAATTTAGTTATTTTTTAAGTTGATTTGAAAATAAGAATTGTTGAAAAATAAAAACGTTTTGTCACATAAGTGTGACAAAATTTTGTTTTTAAAAGGTCCGTTCACAGCAATGCAATCCTTAGCGTGCCTATGCACTTGGCTTGCCTTACTGTACGTACCCATAGGTATACCTAAGTTGGATACTTTGGCCCACACACAGCTGGGCAAACTAATGAAATCCAGACTCTTTTATTTAAGCACTACAGAGAAACCGGAATCCCATGAACATAAACCACCTCGATGGAATTCCCAAACGAATAAGCCAAATATCATGTTTGCTGAACCCAATCAAGACCTACTTAGTAAGTTAACTAAAATATCATGATACCTACCTACATAATATAAGTTTTTTTAAAGCGATTTTGGTCACCAACAATATAGATAGGTACCTAGGTACCTACTTACAGCGCCGGAATATCGGAAACTCGAAACAAATGGAAAATATCATAATAATATAACAGACAAAAAACTATTAGCGAATATTATAAAGGCGAAAGTTTGTGTGTATGTTTGTTACTTCTTCAAGCAAAAACTACTGAACGGATTTGGATAAAATTTGGGACACAGATAGTTTATAACCTTGTTTAACGCATAGGATAGTTTATTTTTATCCCGATTTTATCTTCCCGTGGGATAATTTTCGAGTTGTAGTGGTTGGAGCCGCTGGCAACAGCTAGTATAACATATAACGAGGCCTCGCCTTAACGCGACTTTAGTAGTAGTAATTTAGTAATTATATTCATCATCAACATTTCAGCCAAAAGAGGTCCACTGCTGGACATAGGCCTCCATAATAATTCAAATTATATTATAATTGTTTTATACGGTCAGCGTTTCGATCACCTGTTTGCTTTCTCGTTAGTTTTATTCTGATCTGACTGTAAACGCAGGTGATGCAGACGAGTCCTGGCCTAATGATTTAAGTTACAAACCAGCCGCTAAGCTCAGCGAAAATGCAAGTAAATCAGTTTTATCTCTTGGAAACATCACTGAACGTGATGACGATGAGAAACGAATGTCGTCACCAGAACAAGAAGGAAATAGTATGATCGACATACCCACTGATAATCCGATATTACAAACAATAGACATTATGAAAAAAGTAGACAATATACTTTCTGCTGAAAACCTTGGTAGTTTGACCAACATACCTACGGATAATGCGATATTACAAGCAAACGATATTATGAAAAAAATAGACAATGAGCTTACTGCTAAAAAACTTGTAAGTATGACCGACATAGCTACGCATGGTGCAATATTACAAGCAAACGATATTATAAAAAAAATAGACAATGCGTTTACTACTGAAAAACTTGCTAGTATGACCGACATAATTACGGATGATGCGATATTACAAGCAAACGATATTATGAAAAAAATAGACAATGAGCTCACTGCTGAAAAACTTGTTAGTATGACCGACATAGCTACGCATGATGCGATATTACAAGCAAACGATATTATGAAAAAAATAGAAAGTAATTTTACTACTGAAAAACATGCTAGTAGGACCGACATAATTACGGATGATGCGATATTACAAGCAAACGATATTATGAAAACAATAGACAATAAGCTTACTACTGAAGAACATGGTAGTATGATCGACATAATTACGGATGGTACGATATTACAAGCAAACGATATTATGAAAACAATAGACAATAAGCTTACTATTGAAGAACATGGTAGTATGACCGACATAATTACGGATGTTACAATATTACAAGCAAACGATATTATGAAAACAATAGACAATAAGCTTCCTACTGGAAAACATGGTTCAGTAAGTCAATCATATGAACAAGTCATAAAAGCATCTATAGAAACTAGTACCTCGGAAACAAGTTTTAAAAAACCCGTCTCAACAATTCAAATAGAAAACGATATTAGTATAACTTTACCAAAAAGTACTAAGTTTCAAGAACCTCCAACCGACAGCAGAGAAAGTGAGATCAAACGAACAGAGAGTTCAACTGATTGGACAGAAGATGATAAAATAAGAAAACAAAAAAGTCCAACACTGTCATTGGATGGCTGGAGTGAGTATTTAACTTCGCCCCTTTTGTTATAAAAAAATGCTTTGTGACTGGGTTCACATACAGCAGCTATAATCATGTATTTTTTTATTAAACTTCGCTTAAATTCTTCTCGCATTTTGAGAGGTGCTTGGGATTGAAACCTGCAGGTGGTAAACTAGTGACTAGACAAATGTAATTTGTTCCCACTAGTCCTACGATATATGGTGTACAAAATAGTAGAACTATTTGAACAAAAAAGCCTATTTCTTCTACAGGTATAAGAAAGTTCTATTACACAATTCTATTCTAAAAGTATGGCGGTTTTAGCGTAGGTCGTAAGTTCGATAAAAAAAGTTTGTCAAAACTTCTCATATTCCATTTATCTTTAATATAAAAATAAAGTGAAAAGTCCTTGTGCCTGACTCATCAACGCCCAGCCTAAATTCTTGAACCTAGAAAGCTGAAATTGCACAGAGCTGCCCTCTAAAATGTAGACAAGGAAAAAGGGTTTTTCGAAATTCAAACCTAAGGGAGTTAAATAGGGGATGGAAAACAGTCTTATTAACACAAAAGCTAGTTAATGATATAATATAACGTTTAACAGAAGTCCACCCCAAGACCGCACCTTCGTGGGTCACTGCGAGAACGTGGAGCCAGGGCCGCGGTGATCCCAGTGACGCTTCTATACCAAATCAAAGTATGTACTTCCTATTTTATGTTCTTAGCGCTTTTCCAAATATAATATTTTAGGAATAGAGACATCACTAACCCGTCGGGCTGCGGGTTATTCGAAAGAGATACCCCGGCCTCGACACAAAGGGCTATGAATGAACATGGGTGGTTGTTAGTCAGTCGAAGTCTGACACTCCCTACCGTTCGGCCCTGAGCGGGAGGAATCATTTGATGATTTTTCCAAATAGAAGTTGACCAGAAGAAGAAATAGGGATGTTTACTGACATAAAAAATATGATTTTAATTAGCCCGTCTGTTAGATTATCGAAAAATATTGGATACGTATTTTTTGTTTTATCAAATCAATAAAAATTGACGAAGATAACGTTAAAGATTTGAGTGGGGGTTGGTGACGTCACTGACCGCAAAAAAATGTCATACTAATGTCTTAGAGTATGACGTCACACGGGTTTTCAAAGCACTGTATCGTCTTCATTGTTTGTTTACGTGAAAAAAGAAAAAAAAACGTGTCCAATATTTTTGGTAATCTATATGACGGACTAATTAGATTTTTTTTTTGTTAACTACCCTATTAGTTAGGTATAGGATGTAACAGTCACAGCACTTGGTTTTAATTTTGTTTAATTTTAATTTTGTTTGTTATTTGTGTTTTTATTTAGATTTATATTTTGATTTGTTTTTGATTTGTATTTTGATTTGGTTTTTTTTTTTATTTCTTATATTGATTTTACTTATTTGTTTTTTGGTTTTTTGATATTGATTTTAATTATTTGTTTTTTGATTTTGATTTTAATTTTGATTATGAGTTTGATTTTTAATTAAATTTGGATATAGACTTAGATTTTGATTTTGATTGTGTTCTTTATTCTGATTTTAATTGAATTGATTGTTTAAATAGCTGCGACTTAACATTTCTAACCCTACACATTCCTCCATCCCCACACATTACTAACCATACTAACACTATATAGATATTTGCCATAAAAATTGTTAAATAATTCGCTACTACTGTCTGAAGCATTCTAATGTTATAAAGCTTAAGGGGGGGACCTGGTGTCCTGAAATACAGGCCCCAAGCCTAGTTTAGGCACCAGTCTCCCACAATATACTTATTTTTTTGTCACTTGAAATGTATTGTGTATTTTTATGTGTATTGTGGCGAGAAATAAATCTTATTATTATTATTATTATTATTACTTAAACTAAACGCGTCTACGACTCAACTTTCAAACTGTGGGTATGAGTGACAGAACGTATTGTTCTATAAAACTCGCCCGTGCATCTGCAATTTTCCTTGTGTTCTACATAAATGCAATGGTTTAAGTATTTTCAGTAAAGCCAACTCAGGTAAAAGAAAGCGAACTACGCAAATGGTGCAAGAACTTACGAGATGCTTTTATAAACTTAGACTTGTGGAGTAGTTGGATAAGGGCCACATGCAGAGAAAGTCTTAGTTTATTGAAACAAAGAGGTAATATTTACTTGGATGTTATCTATTAGTTACGATGCATTAGCAGCTATTAGTACTAGCGGTAGCGTATCATGCTTATATAATTCCAGAATTGGGTTGTCCGGGTTTGGCTTTAAAAGCGGTAATTAATTGGAATAAGCACAAGAGGAAAGTTCGTAAAGATGCGCTTCTTTGGACCAAATTGTACCAACGTACGAACACAAACTTTCAAAATTTGAGAAGAAAATATGATAAAATTGAGGTGAGCAGCACAATACGATTGAAATTAAAAAAAAAAAGTAAATCGTTCATTACAAGGTAAAAGGGATACTGTCGCACAAATGGATAACACGTATTCAATACATCATTCTGTACCTGAAATTTTGATCTGGGTATTGCACTTTTGTAGAAAAAAATATGTTTTCTTTATTGATGAAATATTTATTTGTAGGTCAGTTCAGAATGATGTACTTAATACATGGTATTCTTTGGTGTGTCGGTGTGCCTGTCACCCATTCTACAACTTTTTTTTTTATTTATCGTCCAAAACACCGAAGCCGATTTTAAATAAAATCATTTTTGAAAAGATGCTCTTCTTTGAGGATTTTTGTGTGAACTTACATAAAATGGTAGATATGGCAGACGTTATTCTTTGTTTAGTGTATTTATAAGGTCTAAGTATTTTTTTGACTAGAACATCATTATCTCTTTTTCTTTTCAGATAGTGGGAGTTGAATACCGTGTATTGTGCACTTGCGTTAACACTACTAAGGAAACCCCTAATAAGGAACACCCAGGTTTCAGTACAAAGTAGAAATACGTTTATACTAACATTCCTTAGATAACTAATACTGTGTGTAAATACTATGCGAGCCAACTAAGAATAGGATCGCGCTCGCTGCCAACTTCACACGATGGCAGTACTTATCTGACAGATAAGTACTGCCAGCAAAAAAAGAAATGCGAATAAGAAATGTGATGTTTTTTATTCATAGACTTAATTATTATAATTATGTTCAGTTTTATAAAATATTGTTTTTTGAATTCCATAAATAAATAATTTTGGATTAATTAATAATTTGTGGAAACAGTATTCATGGACGGACTTACAGAACAGAAAGAACAGTTGAAGTGCAAAGTAGGCGGATAACTGCACGGTGTACCGCAAACTCTTTCAGATTTTCGAACCCAGTCGTGTTTTGACATCGCTTCGAGTCGCTAGTCTCCCGCCAATTTAACTTTTCCATTACAATGCCGTTTTGTTCGATTTTGGAGTGCAAAAATGATACCAGAAGAAACAATCTTAAAAACGGAAGTGTTTCCTATCTTCGATAGATACGATTTAATTTGTTTTCTAGTAAAAACGTATTTACTTTCAATTTACTAAAAATGTGACAGAATGTCAAGTAAAAATCAACCATTTCCCACTGAAATAAAGTTTATTTTGGATGGAATCTTGCTTTTTCTATTTTGAACAACGATCTTTTTTGTTCCCGAAAGTTCCACGCTACTCAATTAGGGATGTAGTTAAGATCGGTTGCAGATTTGATCGATAGATATCGATAAAATAAAACAATGTTATACTTAGGTACTGTTTAACATTTCAATACAAAGATCCTAACACTCATACACAATAATTATTTTGAAAGGTAACATAAAAATAACATAACCTGTGTAACATTAAAGTTACATTACGGATGTTTTGTAGCTAATATAGAATCAAACTTTTACTAATTTTAATAACGTTTGAGAATTGCATTGACATTTTACGTAAAAACTGACATGATAAATATTGACAATTTATTTTTCTGTTATGTTTGTTTTGTTTTTTCTTCTTTGCCACCGAAATATACCTGTTTAAAAAGTCGATATAATTTCTCTTTTATGTTAACTCCTTAGAATTTTCTCATAGAAAAACTCTGGTAGTATTTATTTGTTTGGGTTTGTTTGGTAAATAGTTTTATGTAAGCAATAAAATATTGTATTTTATTTTGCTGTATTATTGACTATTTACATTTATTATTAGATATAAATATTTTTTTTTTTTTTTTAATACAATTTTTTTTTATCTATCGACATCGATAATATAGATAAAAGCTTAATGTGTCTCTTCCTTGACCGAGTAGCAAAAAATACAGACAAGTGAGGCGAATATAATCTTTTTTCCAGCAGACATTAAGTTTATTATTGCTTCCATTGAAAATACTGCCATCTATGGACGAGTAGCGGAATTTACTAGGCAATCATTTCTAGCATGATTGCTGATTACATAACGTCGTATTTTATTTCTGAGTAAAGCAAAATAAATCCTATGATAATACATAGAATAAATGAAGAATCAAATCTATAAAAATGTAGAATCTGTGAGTTATGCTAATTGTGATTGAAATTTAAGCGACCAATTAAACGAATAGTTTATTTGTGCATTGTATGATTAATGGTTAGATTGTGTTAGTTTGGCGACACTGGTTCCGATACAGATTTCGTCACTTAGCATTTCTACCTGTTTTTTCTGTTCTGTGGATGGACTGGACTTCATTGTTATTTTTTTGATATCATTGTTGACTTTGTTTATATCATTATTTTATTAACATACTTTTTTTCATATCCTACTCACCAATTTAGCGTAACATTGATTAGAAATACCAAAAAAGTGAACATTAAATAATTAAACAGAGTATAATTTCTTCATTGATTTTTCTGCACACCGTACGCTTTGGTTATGAAGTTCGCGAGTATTGCTGTACACAATGGCGTCTTGACAGCGCTATTCTTAGTTGCCATCGCATAGTAATATAGTATACCAGAAAAACGGATATGATTAAAACTAACACAATAAGTGCCAAAGAGACAGGTATTATATTAAACTTATGCTTAAATATTCTTATTACAAACGGTTGCATGTTGGCTTCATTTAAAGTGGACATTAATTTGATTAAAATCATATTTCCGCACGTTAGAATCTCGACAGCCAGCGAATACCCACTTGCCATTAAACGACAGGTCTCTGATGCCATCGCAATCTGAGCCTGTTAACTGTACTCGAAGCTTAGAGCCTCCTTCATCCAGCACTAAAACTGTACAAGTACCGTCTTGCCGGCCAACGACGAACATGTGATTCGTCAAAGCTGCCATACTGAGTACAGGGTTGGCAGATTCATGCCATTCTTTAAGTACTGACCCATTCTGGAGATCCAGTTTTGTGATCTGTTAAAACAATTTCCTTTTTGAATATTTTAATATAAAAACAGGAAGCAAAAGACTATTTGCCTAGGATTTCTCATTTTCATATGACGATAAAGCTAAAATAGCTATATCAAATATTTGACTTGATTTTGGTTGTATTAGCATAATAAATAAGAGATTTCTAAGTCACAAAAAAGTCTGTACTCATAGTGTTACCAATAGGCAAAATAAAAATTACCTTTCCATTGCTACACCCTACAATGACTGCCTGGTCCAAAACGATGATGGCGTTACATGCAGAGTCCAGCTGCTTGGTGTATAGTTGTGCCCTCTTGGCCACGTGAGCACATACTACCAACCCACTCTCACATCCAACTACTATCAGCTTGTTATGAGTCCCAATCTGAAATTTTATATCACAATTTACTGTAATAAAGTCCATTTTGAACGAACGATGACTTTTTAATTAATTATTTAAGATTGATAAATTAAACCATCGTTGCGTGCCATCCAACTCCCCTATTATTGCCGTCGCCAGTTGTAAAGGGGACGATTTCAGTACTTTTCCCATCTGGCCCTATGAAGGGACTCCAGGGAAAGATCCGAGAAAGTTTTCTAAGCCCCCTCGTAGATTAAGCAAAGGGTTACATTGACTCCTATCATAATAACAACTACTGTAAGCACCATCGTTAATTAACCTCCATCACAAAATGCAGAATAACTGATATCATGATAAAAACTAGACAACTTGAAACGTCAGAATAGAGATTAGCTAAATAAAAAATAGATCCACATTACAAAACAAAATATGATCACCTCTCTCTCATTTTCAACTTCGACTTCCTCACTAGTTGTTGCGATAGCACAGCAGTTGATCTGTCCATGCCCTTCAATAATGTTATCCAGACACCTTGATTCACCGACATCCCATAGTTTTGCTGATCCATCCCTGTGAACCAAGCATAAGACATTTAAATCTATGCAAATAGGGGAACGGAAAAAAAAAATTGTTCGTCAGATAGATTTCCAAAAAATATTAGGTGCGGGGCAGTGGTCCAACTGCTCTGTACAACTAGTTGGACCATGGGTCTTTACTAGGGGCAGTTGTCCAACTTTAAAAATAGTTGGACAACAGCACCTTTTGAGAGTATTAAAAAAAACTACTAGAGCAAAACCGACTCAGTAGGTTAGGTTAGGTTAGAACTGTGACCAACTACGCGCGAGCCGAGCGAGCGGAGCGAGCGGTGCCGCGGCAGCGGCCGGCGAGCGCCACCTCGAAAGGCGATATTACTGTAGGTCATGCTTTAGATAAATTTCGTTGAATGTTGTAATACATTGTAAAAAAATAAAGTTTAAAAATTAGTCACCCGCCTTTAATTTTGCTATTTTACTGCAAAGAGGTTTAATATAACCGTAAACCAGTAGGTACCATACACACATAAAGATGCAGTTGAGGTTTTTAGAGTTGGCAAGTTATTTTTTAAATGAATTGAATCACGGAACTCTCAAAAGGTGCTGTTGTCCAACTATTTTTAAAGTTGGACAACTGCCCCTAGTAAAGACCCATGGTCCAACTAGTTGTACAGAGCAGTTGGACCACTGCCCCGCACTGAAAATATTGAACACATTTTTTCTTTTTTCACATAAACAAAAAATGAAGACGATACAGTGCTTCGAAAACTCGTGAACTCTTCGAAAACGTCTCATGTCAGTACATTTTTTACCTACTAATGACGTCACAACCCCGACTCTTGATCTTTGAGACGTTTTATCTCCGTCAATTTTTATTAATTTGATAAAACAAAAAACACAAATCCAATATGTTTCGATAATCTAACTGACAGACCAATTGGAATCATATTTTTTTGACTCAGGGCGATCCCCTGTTCAGTTTCTAAAATTCATTTAAAAAAATATTTAGCTAGAAAAGGGAGGAACACTGAGATGAAGATTTATGGAAATGTATAGAAAAAGCAAACTGCGCCAATGACAGGCAATTTTGGATAGGCACAGGGCGATGATGTTTAAAAATACTGTACATTATACCAACACTGGAACAAAATGATTACAAACTTAACCTTACTTGCTAACAGAAACAACATTTCTTCCTTTTTCAATTATACATATATCAGATATGGCCATAGTGTGCCCCTTAAGAATGACTGGATTTATTCCAGACTCGGCAGACCATATTCTACAGGAACCGTCAGCTCCGGCAGACAAGACCACAATGCCTGATGGAAAGAATCTGCATCTGTATACCGGACCACCATGCCCTTTCAGTTCCAGGCTAGCTTCACCTGAAAAATAATGAAAAATTTATTTAAAGAAAGCCAAATCTATTACTTCCCATGGAAAACAGAGCAAAAGCTTTTTTCTTTCTTTATATATTTTTTTGCTTGCTTGAAGATTAAAGATCTTACAATGGGCTTAAAGCTAATGTACAATTATGGACCCTGTTGGGTACAGCAAAAGGTATAAAATTAATGACTGAAAAAGATTGCACGTGGCGAGTTTGAAGAGCACTAAACAGAGAGAGTATAATAGAGAATAATAATAATTATTAAAAGTTGTTTATAATTATTAAAAAAATTAATTATGTAACTCTATTAAAAATTTAACTACATTTTAATAACTTATTTGTCAATAAATATTTGGTAAATTACAAGTTAAAAATCCGGGTCTGATAAACCCACCAGGCATACCATGCAACTTTTTGCCACCAGGCAGGCAGGTTAATTTATTAGTACAATACGTAGTGTTACGGACATACAGTTTATCTGTGCTATCTGTGGCCAACATTGTAGAACTGTCATGTGTCAAAAAAAAGTAGTCGTCATTTTCGCCGCATTTAATTAATATAGCTCGCCTTCCTACGAATAAACTTTTAATACAGTGATTTTCAGTATTTTATTACTTTGATCACACCACGTAGTACTATTATGTATTCTGTGACCATGTTATCGGAATCAATTTTATTTAATGGAATATTTGATATTTTTATAAATTTTCAGTTTTTCATTTATTACAATGTTAATAGAATCATTTTTTTTTATCTAATTGAAAACTTTTATATTTTTAATTTTATCATTTCAGCCGAAAGACGTACACTGCTGGACATAAGTGTCGCCACATCGGTCCCGTGCGTCTCGCATCCAGGGGAACCCCGCAACCTTCACCAGCAGGGCTATTGCGTATCTTTTAAATGTCAGTGGCTATTATAGTGTCCATCGATTAACTGTCAAATTGGATATGGTTTAGTACAAAATTGAACTATTTGACAGTTAATTGATGGACACTATGATAGCCACTGACATTTAAAAAGATACGCAATAACCCTGCTGGTCATTGGTCCACCTAGTGTGAGGTCTTCCAACGCAACGTCTTCCGGTTCGCAGTCGCCACGCCAGAACTTTCCGGCCCCATCGACCATCCGTTCTGCGAGCAATGTGCCCTGCCCGCTGCCACTTAAGTTTGTCAATTCTTCGGGCTATGTCGGTAACCTTGGTTCTCATGTGGATGTCCTCATTTCTGATTCGATCAAGCATGGAAACTCTGAGCATAGCCCTCTGCATTGCCCTTTGGGTAACTTTGAGCTTTGTGATGAGGCCCATTGTGAGCGACCACTTTTCAGTCCCGTATGTAATCACTGGCAACATACACTGGTCGTAGATTTCCGTCTTGAGACACTGTGGTAAGTTGGACGACAAGATATTACTCAGCTTCCCAAACGCTGCCCAGTCGAGTCGGATTCGACGACTGAACCGTTTGTCCCAGGTAGACATAATCGTCTACAACTTCGAGTGTAGAGTCTCCGATCTTGACAGGAGTGGGTGTTACATGGGCATTCAACATGACCTTAGTTTTGTTAATGTTCATTTTAAGACCCACTTTTTCGGAAGCTCTACTAAGGTCATCGAGCATTGTACTGAGGCCCTCCATGGTCTCAGCCATGACCACTATGTCGTCGGCAATCCGAAGATGAGTGATGTACTCGCCATTGATGTTGATGCCTAGTCTTCTCCAGTCCAGAACCTTGTAAACATCCTCCAGTACAGCGGTGAACAGCTTTGGAGATATGACTTCTCCCTGGCTCACACCTCGCTGCAGAAGGTTCCGAAGTCTGGTCCTGAAGACGGACTGACTTATTGTTAACCCAAACGATTTTAAAAGATTAACACACTAACCTGTGGAGTTTCTTGCCGGTTCTTCTCCTTAGGAATCGACAAATGCACCGAACCATGCACCTTTGTGTCGACGTTTTATAAGTGCCCATGTAGGCCTATGCGAAATAAAAATATTTTGATTTTAACATGGTGGCTTTTTTGTACAAACTCCTCAACACCGGTAGTCGATTTGGCACCTTTGGAGACACTGTAGTAGCCCAAGACTCAATCGAATCGAAGGCTTTCTTTCTTGTAGTCCATAAACGCTAAACAGAGAGGCAGATTATGCTCTTCGGTCTTCTGTATAATCTGCCACAGCGTGTGTATGTGGTCTACGGTGCTAAAGCCTTTTCGGAATCCGGCTTGTTCGGGAGGTTGAAAGTCGTTAAACCTGCGCGCGAAACGATTTGTAATGACTCTTGAAAACAACTTGTAGACATGACTCAGAAGTGAGATGGGCGTATAATTCTTCAGCCGGGCATTGTCGCCCTTCTTGATGAAGAGTACCACCACACCTCCCCCACCATGCCTGCGGCGTTTTTCCTTCGAGGAAAAACGCCGGTATGACGGAACCGAACAGCTTCTGAAGGGCCTTAAGCACCGGTTTGCCACCCGCCTTCAGGAGTTCGGCCGTAATTCTGTCATCACCCGGTACCTTCCTTATCTCATACAGGCTGACATACGGGATATCTTCAGTATAGTGTCGGGTCAGTCTAGCTCTTGGGTCTTTAGCTAGATCTTCAACGGGTTTGCTGGTTGACGTGTACAGCTGCTTATACAAACTTTCAATCTCCCTCAGAAGCTCCGGTTTGGTGGATACAATCCTGCCATGGTCGGTCTTCAGTTTCGTGAGCTGGCTGTGCCCAAATGCCAGATCTCTTGCAAATACTTGAAGCCTTTATTCGGTTAAAATTTAGTGAAGTGCTGCACGCGGAGGGGGTTGGGGGGGAGAGAGGGGGAGGGGGGTCCCCCCTTCCCCCTGGTACCACTCCCATTACAAGGTAATGCACCATTCCTGAGAAAAACCGATTAATGTAACCTAACCTCAAAACACTTAATAGTCGCTTAAAAGGCGTAGTAGGGATAAAATATATGGTATACCACTCACCGAGGCGCGGTTGAGGGTGGGACGGTCGACGGAGCCCCGCTTCGCGGGGCTCCTACTTCTTAATGGTTTAAAAAAAAATAACCACGAAGGGTATGGCGGGGTCTATTCGCTCGCTTCGCTCGCTCATTTGACCCTTCTAACCTAACTTATCCGTGTCGGGGTGCCCCAAGTCCCGAGCTCGCTTCGCTCGCTCTTGTATTCTATACCACTCACCGTGGCGCAGCTGAGGGAGAGCTGGTCGACTTCGCGGGGCTCCTACTTCTGATTGGTTAAAAAAAAAATAACCACGAAGGGTATGGCGGGGTCTATTCGCTCGCTTCGCTCGCTCATTCGACCCCGCCATACCCTTCTAACCTAATCTATCCGTCGAATATAGCCACAAGAAAAACACAACGAAACAGGGAACACATTCACGCAACTCGAGGAGAAACGGAATGAACACACGAATGACAGTATTGACAGTGTCACTTAACAAACAATTTTTTTTTTTTTTTACGTTCCGTTTTGCACATTTTTCACGTAATTTTGCACCATAGACAATTCGTGGAACAGATTTGGTTGTCAATCGTCCATTTTAACGTTCCGTTTTCCTTAAAAAACTGATTTGAGGTTAGAAACAGTTTTCATTAATTTCTCGAAAAATATGCATTACCTTGTATGAAGAGTGGTCTAGTTCCGCTCTATTGCATCTTTAATACACTCGGTATTAAATTAAAGTGGCGGAGGGTGCTCTTCAAGCATTTAGAAATTTTTAATTTATTGCAATAATAATGATTACTAGAATCAATATTATAAAATTTTATTATCAAGCAACTAACCTATAAATAACATACACAAAATAAAAACAAACTAATAATAGTTGAAGTGACAGGTTAACGGAAAGGTTTATGACAAGACGTGGGGAAGAGCAGCACCATCTTCGTAGATGTTTATCCGTTGCCATTTATGACGGGTGCCGCGAATGCACATACTACTTGCTCTGATGATGGCTGTTTGTATTCTCGCACGTAACCAGCCTGTTATTGCAGAAAGGGGCCGGCTCCAGCGGTCCGCTAGTGCTTCGGCGAGGTGTGCTATGAATGAAGTCATTTGTGGAGCAAACTCCGTCAACAGAAGTCACCAGGTGGGTGAAGGTGGCATGAAGCGTCTCGCATGGGCCGCAGTACTTCCTTTTCTTTTCTTCTTCGGCTGAGCGGAGGACAGCTGCTACTGGGCGTGATGCGTAAGAGGGAGCGTCGGTGTCTACGACACGGACATCAAATAACGCCTCCCTCTGGGCAATCCAAACTCCGCGGCAGGCGAAGTCTCCACGCAGTCCGGAGTCGCCTTCAGAGATGGCTCCTTCGTGACATTGCCTCAGGTTTGCTGGCACAGTTCACAGAAAAGGTCTCTTATCTCGTTGTGTCTGCGTGTGATGAGGCCGCCCGTCTTGCAGCATAAGGCATGGTCCACGCTAAATTCGTCGCTGCCGCAACCGTCGCCCGTCGCAGGCATGGAGACTGGTGTGCGGTGATATCTTATAGCTAGCGCGTCCCTGAATTTGTGTGGTGAAAGATCGAAGTTGTCTTTTCTTGTGGGTATTACTGAGAGCCAGGTAGAGGTTTTTGTTTTCATTTTTGTCAATATTGATCTTACTATTGCTCTTTTTTTTTTGGGTGGTAATTTAGTGAGAATATTTTCGAGTTTTTCATTGTCGTATGTTTCTTTTTCCTTTTTTCCTTCCTTTCTTGCGTCGCATAGAGATTTGTGATGTTCGGCTAGGTTTATGTCCTTTGAGTCGGTGAGAGCTGTTGAAAGTATTGTTGATCCCTTTTTTGAGATTTGGTATGCACGATTTGGTGTGTTGAAAGGGTCAGAAATGGCAAGCCCGCCTTTGTGGACTGGAAGGGTAAATAGCTGGGCTTCCAGTTTTGTTATTTATTTATTTTATTACTAGAATCAATTGATATTTTTAAATATAAAACTTTTACATTTAAGAAAATCAAAATGCATGTTATGATACCTTATTTAGATTGGAAATAAATTTGCTTTATTATTATTATTGTTACTCAGCACACTCAGCAGCAGCATAAACTAAAAATCTGAGAAATATTCATGGATAGTGGAGAATCGTGACAATAAAGAATCTGCTACTTACTTGTTCTGCTGTCCCAAACCAACAGTTTATCTTCTTCACAAGACGACACTGCCAATGCATTTTCTGCGACAGCTACAGATAAAACTCCTTTACTGTGAAGTTTGTGACGTTTTGTGGGAGCTACAAATGCAACTTTCAAGCCAGAAGGTATATGCTTTACTACTAAACTCAATGGCCCATGAGAAATGTACTGGTAATTATCAGAGAAATTAATTTTCACTCTTCCATCACTTATTGCTGTTGTGATCTTGTCATGGACACTAGTTTCATTTAGTTTTTTTGAAGATATCCAAGCAGTACCTTTAGGCAATCTGTAAAGAATTGTGCTTGTTACCTTTGTAGCTTGACTGGAGTTTAGTCCTAAATTAAACATGACATCATGAAAAGTCCACAAAACGGTTTGTCAGGGAATTTCTGTGAATTGACAATTTGCAAAAAGCTTTCTATTTATGAGTACTATCTACAAAAAAAAAGATGATATTCCATATCTTCGGTTCTTAATGGAAATTCAAAATACATTTAGTATGGAAATTTTGATAAAAAATTATGGTTAGCCAATTTTCATGTAGTTGTGTGTATAATGGTTTTAAAAATACCAACAATGCATGTAATAAATCATTATACTATGAAGCTCTGAAAACTTAATAATTCAATGAAAATTATAACAAAGTTACGTATTTATTCTGCCTATTGTTCTGCTTGTAAACATTGTCAACAATCTTAAATGGATTATTTGAATTTACCTTATAACATCGTGTCAACAATCTTAAATGGATTATTTGAATTTACCTTATAACATCGTTCCAATCACATTGGATTGTAACAACCGGCAAAAGATTCGACATTTTATTGTTGTGATCCACTACGACGACGACTTTATGTTCTGGGTTCTTCCAATAGAAAAGTTGTCTTGCACCACAAGATATCTAAATATTACATTTAATTTGATTATAAATGATGTATTCTGGATTCCAAATGAACGATTCGCTAAAATTACAAATCAAAATAAAACTACAGCTGACCGAGACAAGATGATGACAATCACGAATTTAGGACACAGATAACTATAAACTCGAAGCATTTAGGATACTCTGTGATGACAAATGATGAGAGAACTAATTTCAGCAAATGTGGACACAATACTAGTTTTGAAAGTAAATATTTGGGACCAGATGAAGAAAAAAGCGAGAAAACAAAAAAAACTATATTCGAATTGGACTAAATGATTGATTCATAAATTGCTATTGTGTACTCGGCCCATTCAATTATTTAATTGACGACCTTGAAAATCAAGAAAGTTGCACATAATAAAGATACATTATAGACTTTCAGTGTCCTTTTGATAATATGAACAAACTATACTTTTAAAAATAATTCTGGGACAAATTATTGTCTGCGGTAGCCTTTATTTTCACAACAGCGTGGAATCGAGAATCGAATAAAATGGTATCGATAGCTTTTGTCAAATTTCAGAAATTGCCAGTCTCTAATTGATGTGCAATGGGAAAGTCTGTGTTTTGGATCTATGAAACAAAATAAAAAGTGGGCGATTTCAATTAGTTTGGACATTATTTGGGAGAACTTGTTGAATTATTTACAATATTTAATCATCGTCCAATTGTTTAGAAATATTATGCATTCGTTGCAATAATAAAAATGCATTTTTCTATTCCTGATTCGCAACAATTTCATGATGACAGTGGGATCTCTTACACGGTAATTTTATTTTTAATAATTATTGTTTTATTTAACAAGACATTTTTTTTTGTAACAAATTTATACTACCTTGTAACGAAATGCGTAAGTTTAAATATACCTATCTATCAATAAAAATATTTTTTATTTGTATAATGATTATTTATCATTGTTTTCTTGACTGCTTATTGGTAATGGTTATGATTTTGTTTTGCTTGGTTACAAATTGTAAGTAATTCATTTTTTAACTATGCTTGACTATTGTTGTTTTTAGGGCTACAACATCCACATTGACGATGTCTTCCATTGCACGGCTCGGTACAAACAACTGCTCAGTCTCCATGAGCAGCTGCAGGCACAAAATCCTTATGTTAAACTACCACAGTTCCCACCAAAAAAGTTGTTCCTCACAAGCTCTCAACTTGAAGAAAGGAGAATCTTGTTAGAAAAGTACATGCAACTAGGTAGGTAAATATTTATTATTACTGTGGTATAAAGTTACATGAGTTAAATAATTAATTATTTATTAATGAAAAACTTCTTAAAGCCAAAACTAAGTACAAAATGCATATCTTTTTAAAAAGTGTTCTTAAGAAACAGCACAATATTTTCAATAACATAACACAGTAATAAAAGTATATAAAGATAATGCCGTCGATATAATTGCACATTAAAACATGTAACCTCTTTTTCAGTTGGTCAGAACCCCTTGTTTACTACGTCCGACCTTTTGATAACATTCCTGTTTTCGGCTCAACAAGAAACACATTGTGTTAAAATGCATGAAGTAGAAATAGAAATATCCCTCATGAATGGTTACAGAATACCATTGTCAGTATCTTCAACTGATTCATCAAACACAATACTAGATATTGCTTGCACCTATATAAATCTGCCAAAGGAGTTGGTCAAGTATTTTTCCTTATATCTTTTCAATTGGAGCTGTGCAAAAGATGGACAACCTGCACTGAAAAAGTTGGAAGAATATGAATCTCCATATATATCGCAAAAGTATGTTAGACCAGAGGATAAAATTGTATTGAGGAAGAGGTAAATATTTAGTATAACATAAACATACATAATAAACTCACAGCTTTTTCCATGGGGGTAAACAGAAACCACAGAAAGCTACCTGCTATGATCCTTACAAGCTCCTTCATCACTTCTGGTCATGTATGCACACCAGTTTCGAGTACTACACACCTGTCTAGCATTGTTATTCCCTTATTACATGTGTTTTATTTAGTTTGTCTATTTTGTCCCTATCCTGGACAAAGGCTTTTGCCCATTTCTTCCAGTGCTTACGATCACTTACCATGTGCTTCTTCTCGCAAATTAGTTAGTTAATAAATACCACCATAATATGTCGGGATGGGAGGTAAACACATGTCCACCAGCTTGCTTTTTAAGTGGATGGGTAAATCGCCCTTGAATAGCTCCTTCACGGACCGGTAGCTCTTCCAGGTTCCATACGTCTTAGCACTTCTTTATCTTGTTGAGCCTGGAAGGAGACCACATGGCCCGAAATATGCACATTTTATATCCTACATTGTTTGTTACAGCTACTGGGACCCATGTTATGATGTTGATTTGTTGGCGGACAGGGTGTCTTTAGATCTTTTATATCTGCAAACAATAGAGGACTTGGATTTAGGGTGGCTAACAGCTGACCCAGAGACTAAAGACATGCTTTCCACACATGCTGCCAAGAAACAAAAGAAAGAGGTAGGTGAGCTGCATATTTTTTACCCTCCTTTACTTATTTTAACAAGCTTTACAGTCATAATCAGGTGATTGCTATGGCCCAATTTGTGATGGCATAGTGATGTTTCATTGACTAATTATTTTTTTTACCCTATTCTGTATTGTGTTGTGTTTTTATCAGTAGAATAAACCAGTGAATGAGTAATGTATTTTGGAAAAATAAGGAAATAGGTGCAAGAGTGGGAGGGGTTATTAGATGATTTTCAACCCGCCAAAAAAAGGTACAAGATATTTTTTGTAATGCTGTGTATAAATTGACTTCAAACTTCAAGTTTATCTGTAAGCAATAAGTACTTGAAAGATTATGGTCTTTGTTCACACTGGTACAGTCATGCTACAATGTGAAGCTACTATAAACATCTTTATCTGCAAATACTGTTGGGTCAATTGAGAGCATTTGGTTTTATAATCAAACATAAACAAATAAGTTTATCAAATAATGAACAAAGGGTCTGTTTTGGTATTATACTTACTCAACTTAGCTTAATATAATTATTTCGATACAGAGCAAATCAATTAATATGATTATAGCCATTAAAATACAATTTAATTGATTATTCCAGTTCATTATTCTCTAGAATGAAATTGAGTTAAAATAGTTGGATATTGCAGATCCTAGCATACATAATAATATAATACTCTGCAATCTGCATCACATAATATTCCATTTCATTCATACAAGCTGCAGATTAGTCAATTATAATAGTGAAGATTATGTCATCAATAACTGATATCATACAAAATAGATGAATCATACATGGTCAATATTATATCACCAAGTTTTACAGAGAATCAACAAACTGACTAATTTTATAGTCATCTGTTTCAATAATTCAACCAGCCATGGGTGTGTTGCAATGCATTTTCAATCATTCAGTGAATAACTATTACTACAGCAGACTACAGTATAAATTCTAACTATAAATTTTCTAATTCCAATTATTAGGTAGGGTTTATTTTATTTTATTTATTTGGCTCACCAAGAATTATTGATTACACTGCACAAGGAAAAGAGATACATACATAAGAGTTACAGACAAGTGTATCAACCTCTTACAGGTAAGCACATCATGCACAACTTATTTGTCAAATCTTTTAACATTGTCAAGGAAAACAAAATCCAATATGTGCTGGGTTTTTCGAAGTCCAAGGCACATAATGAGGTATGAGTACCTGTGGTGTTCACTAGAATCACTTGTGGGCTTTTGGGGTTTAGATTAAAACCTCTCAATATTTCAGTAAGTAGTGTGCAACTCGAAGGGTCCGTCTGCTTGCCTCAAGAGCTAGTTCAGGACTGTTCTACGACGTTACCGTCGAGCCGCTTGCTACGTTTATTTGTCAGTACCTATACTACATGTGCAAACCTCAGTTGTGCTTATTCCAATGTAATTCAAATTATCCTGACCCCCATATTCCTGATTTGCGGAATGGTCATACACCCCCTACGGGCTAATACCAATGGCATCATCTTATGGGGAAATAGCACAGCCACCCCCTCCCTATTTACTCACCAAAAAAACCCAATAACAATAGTTACCAATATTGAATTAATAGATAGTTGCAAGCCTTACTTATAGTAATGAACGATTTTTAAATGAAGTAAACATATAAGTAATATTAAAAGAATTATATAATATTAAATTATAATTATGTAAATAATAAATTAATAGATAGACTTGCATATAAAGTATTATTAGAATAAGTAAATGAATAGGAATATAAAATACTTGCTAGGATACAAAATATTTAATACAAACTAAATAACATGGAAAAGTAGCAAAGCACTTTTCTTTTCTACTTATTTAAACTGTTTGACGAGGCCCTTATTTGATTCTATATTTTTTTTTGTAAGGATTTCAATAAACAATTTTAATGTATGATTTGACAAGCGTAACGATAGAAGCGTAATGGTAACTTGAAGGGTCATTCACTTAAACGGACATTAATTACTAAACAAAATTAAATCTTTCAGTACATAGAACTAGCGAAATCATTGCGGTATTACGGAAGGATACCGGCAGGGGAGGCAGTGACGGAGACGAGCAATGTGACGGAGGGCGCACCCGAGGGCACGTGTCGTGTGCGAGTGTCACTCGCGTCCAAGGAACTCACGCTGCTGAGTTTGACGCCCCAGGCGCGAGAACAGCGGTACAAGGTCACCCGGATGCGCTGCTGGAGAATCACTACCTTACACACAGTAAGTATTGTCTGGTATGACACGCACGTTTTCTCAGGAACGATTTACTTACAGGAAAAAAACGAGATATGTATGCTATGTATGACCCGCACCAGCTTCGTCCCGTGATGGATTTTCATACACTTTCAACCCCTATTTATCTTTCAAAATATTCATTTTTATTGATTATGCTGATAATGGTAATTTTCTATATATATAATGGACCTGAATGTGATAATTGACATCATTGCGGGCGAACCGATGGGCAAAAGTTTAGCTTAGGTATATGTATAACTAGCTGGTGCCCGCGGCTTCGCCCGCGTGGATATCGGTTAAACTACAACAATGTCGATTTTCCATACAAACTTTGCACCCCCGTTTTACACACTTAGGGAGAGAATTTTCAAACATTCTTGCCTAGTGCTCCCCTACGTTATAAAAGGAACCCCTGTGTCAGTCAGCTTCTCCTTTTATATATAGATTCACGGTAAGTCACATTAACCGGTTGCGAAATTCTCTGAAAACGTTTGGTTTTTACGAGCGTAGCTGTGTCGGGTTCTCCCAAGTCATGTTAAGATTTTATTCCATTTCAAGATTCTCAGGCGCAGCTCAAGACCCATTTCACGTTTTTGCGCGAATATCTAAGATTTTAGTCGCCTAATTCACCATCTTATGTAACACCCTGGTATTGTTCGAAACCTGGCCCCATCTTGATGTTTTAAAAAAAAGTTTAAAAACTAAAACCGACTACGAATAAAAACGCAGACTAATAAAACCGCGGTCTTAAAAGTAGAAAACAAGTTAAATCGTCTAGTAAGTAGATAATTTGATAATTATTCTGAAGGACAGCCGTAGTGGCTCAACTCAATTACTTAATTTTAGTATCTCGAAATAAAAACTTAGGTCCGTATGCTCTTTATTGGGCTGATAGTTCAACATGTAGTTTATTTTTTAAGTATCTTCAACAAAAAATAGTAATGCGTTTAATATTTTTTTGTCGAATACATTACTTATTTTGTATTACTGACAAGACTATGTACTGTTGCAGATTGAAAAGACACAACCACTAAATGGTCATGGTTCCCTTCTAGAAGATTCTAACAGAAATTTCGAGTTGTCGTTTGAATATCTCATCAGTAAGGATAACTTGAAATGGATAACCTTGAGGACGGAGAATGCTACATTCATCAGTGTTTGCTTGCAGGTAATATTAATTGATGAAGGTCAAAATTCCTTTAGTGCTTTATTTTTTTATTCATCTGTTGATCGCAATGGCTGATTTTTTCTTAAGGTCACCGATTTTCACATTCAACCACGATGTGTGAGTTTGAATGATATTTATTTATAATTAACTCTTCCTTTACCTACTAATTTAGTTAATTGGTATTGCAGTCGATAGTGGATGAGTTGATGCGCCAGAAGGCGGGCGCAGGTCCGGTGTCTCCGCGGTGCAGTAAACGCGGCAGCCTCACATACCTGCGCCGCGACGGCTCCAGCCAGGTTATCACACCATCTTCCTCCAGCGATACACTTAGCTCAACTGTGAGTATCTAAATCATTTTAACAAAATAACATGCCTTGTAATCTCCAATGGGTTAGGCAGAGGTTGTTGTATACACCCAACAAGTTCCAAGTTACAAGATATCCAGACTTAAATTGAGCACTTTACCCTACCTTGGAGTCTAACCCAGGACTTCATACTTCAGCGCTTGTGACCAGACCACCGAGGCAGTCATAATTTAAGAGGAATATGAGTTTTTAACAATAAAACTTATTTTGATGGAATTTAGTAGAGGTACTTACTAATTATCCCTGAATGTTACAAGTGAGTGAAGCTAGATGATATTACCATAGTACCTTCGCCGTTCTTAACATTTATTTTCTTAGGTGTTTTGTAAAATATGAGGTGGATCAGACCTCGCCATATGAGTGACGCCATAGATAGGGAATTCAAATGTAACTAACGCTAGATATTAATTCCGGTTGGAGTCCTCTTTTTCCGCGTTCTATTTTTAGATTATTTATTCCTGTTGTAAAACAAAAGTTACTTTTCAGAACGGAGATTCATACAACTCCGGTAGTTCGAGAGAAATATTTTCTGTTCAGAAGCTAACAGAAAAATTCGCGACAGTCTCCTTCAAGCCCGGCAGAGAATGTGTGGAGAACAACGCGTTCGAAGCCATAGGAGACGAAGAACTTTAAGGGCTTCCTCTTCACTCGAATTTAACTACAATAATGTTTTCCAAAGACAAAATAAACACTCGGAAACAAAGTTGCCAATAATGTTAAAAAAAAATCGTGTAAAAAATTGTATACATATTTGCATTTTTCGTATTTGTACAGAATATTTTTTTATCTAATTGTCTTTATAGATAGATTATACATTTTACCTTCTATTATTATAAGTACTTGGCTATGAATACTGTTTATATCAAATTATACGTCATATCATTATTATTGAACAGTCTACTTGCCATATTATGTAAGTGTATGTTCTAGTTACTAAGTAACAATTTTCTTATTGTAAACTTACTCATGAATTATTTTGATAAGAATCAATCAATGTATTATTTTCGTATGATTAAGTGAAGATCAATAATTCGTCATTATTAATATTGGTTCTGGGGTGGTATTATGGAGTTTTAGAGTATGTTTTGGCAGAACTGAACTAGAAGATAAATAGCGAAATTAAAACCGACCGAAAAATGGTAGTCCGTCCCAGGTGACTCACAGAAAGTATGAAATCATAGAAGTTAATCATGTTATGAAATTCTCCTTTCTTTGGCGATTTACGTAAGGTTCTGTACTAACTTTTTCATATCTTACAACAAATAAGACTTAACTTTTATTCTGTAGTGTACATACTGTATTTATAATCATGTGTTGTTTACAAAATATTTATTAATTTACTTACCGAAAAAATAAATATAAATAATTTTCTCTCCGGCGGTATCCCGAATAATAATGTTCTAGGCAAATGGCGTTTTCTAACACAACAGCAGTGCTACCACGCAATGCACGCGGTGTCAAAAGTTAACTGTTATTGTGAACACGCGATATAGTACGAATATCGAATACATGTACGTACGTATACTCAAACACGTAATTGGGTTCCACCGTAAAACCGAATTTATATATCAAAGTGATAAAACATTTACGAGGTTGACTATACGCCGTACGTAGATCTCACCTAATTTTGTATTAGGTATTATTTATATTTTACTTACCAACAGATCTGAATCATTTTTACCCAATTATATCGTAAAATGTAGTTTTAAGATAGGAGTTATATTGGTATCTACATACATAAGTAACAAAGTTATCAACTGTAATAATTACTCACAAAATAATATTCCTTACAACTAATAGTTACGAGCAAAGATACAGTCTTTGACTGTGAGTAATAAAAAATATCGGTACGTCTAGTAAAGACACGTGTAAAATGATTTACAAAAAATGTATTTGACACAAGATGGGATCCGAACTTGTCGTTTCCTAAAACTTTGAAAGCAGACAATCACTAGGCACCGTAAATTTAATCGTTGTCAGACAGACATTTGCTAGTTGGTAGTTTTGAATACTTTCCTCTAAATAAAGTTCATGTTCAAATTAGTCGGTAATTATTATGTACAGAACGAACGGGAAATATTTAACTTTACCTCCATAAGTAAGGGTCTATTTACACACGAATAGGGTCTTCCGGGTCGTCCAGCGTCCATGCAATGTAACTTTCGAATGCTCGACGCAGTGTTCTGAGAACGAAGACCGGAAGACTTTATTATTGGATTTAAAAGTGGATAGAGCTTTCAGCTTTTTTGTTAAACTACTCCACTCTCAGTCCTGCTTGAAATTAAAGACATTTATTTATAGATTCTTAGTATAGCCTCTCGAATAATTAATGATTGGTGCCTCTTGTTTTTTTTAAGGCTTTTCATTATATATTATATTATTGATGAGTAAACCAATCTGAAAATAAATTTTGAATACATATCTCCAAAGGAATTGTGATAAGTTGTTTAACTTGTCGTATGCCGAGTATAAAGACACAATTAAAAAGCTATGCCTTAGTTCATAAAACTAGTATTTTATTGAATTAATAAAACACTATTCTTCAACAAGGAACTGAAATCAAATCTCATTCTCGGTAACAAAGTGTTTTCCATATCTCTGCAATGATTTTACATACTTATTATAATAACAATTATTATGTGAGCAAATAATTATTTATCTTTACACATTTGCTCAAGGGTAGAAAGACACAAATATCATTTAGAATAATCAAAATTGCATCATTACCTTCCCAAAATTATGTACCATTCTATAAATGCCAACTGTTGACTAGAAAAGGTGGAGTTAAATTATTGTTGTTATTTTTTTATACATCTGGCAGTAAGCATGTTGTTATAATTCTCTACTAACGTACTCATATGTTCACTGAAAATGATAAACCTTCCTTTAATATACTGCTTATTGTTGGCAGCATATTGCTTTACTACCTTGGCACATACCATGTCAGAATCATCCAAATAATGGCCTCCGGAACAGGGCGTTGTCTTGCGACAGACTTTTCGGGAATATTAAGCTGCTTTGCCATTTCAGTAATTCTTTCTCTGCAAAAAAATAGCACCACTAAATGGTGTCATCAGGAAGAGTTGACATTGTAAATATACAAATGCTAAGTAGCTAGACTATCTAGAATGTAAGGATCATCTTCACATCCTCTACATTCTACAAAGGCGTTTTCCCTGAATGTTGACTATCACTATTTTATCATCAAATGCCTTTTTGTCGCCAGTTTTCTTCTAATAACTAAATTTAAAATGGACCATCTTGTCTATGTTATAAAATTCCTGTTATTTTAAAGGGACCACATATTTATGTAATATAGAAAAATAATCTTTCTTAGTGGCCATAATATATTTTGTTGTCATACTTTGTTTTTATGATTCTCCTATTACATATCATTCTTCGAATTCTGTATTTTATTATTTTGTAAATTTAATAAAATTGTTTTTAAAATTAAGTGATTCATTGATTTTATTTTACAGGAAACTATTTTGGAATGGTCATCTTTGACTCTTATGATTAAGGCTGCTTTTTCACCAGAGATGTGCTATGCAACTATGCTGCGAAAATGTAATAGCTAAGCTGTGAAATTATGTACCTAACCGTTTCCACTGATACTATGCTATGTAGAGCAACCAGACTATCGATACATGGCATAGCTCGAGCTGCAAATCTTCCTCGCGCAGCTACTTTGCGGCGGCGCATCTTCATAGCACATCTTACTCGCACCGCTATATATATTAGTATCAGTGGTAACGGTCACACAGATTCACAGCTTAGCTATTACATCCTCGCAGCATAGCTGCATAGTACATCTCTGATGTGAGCTGCGCTGAAGGTACTCTGCTCTGCACATAGCTACACCACTCGCGACGACCCATAGCAGGCATCCATAGCACGCATCCTTCCATATAAAAAACATGTCTTAGTTGAATCCATTTCCACCATGATTGGTGGATATCAAACGCATACATAACAACGTAGCATAGCACATCTATGGTGGAAAGGCACCATTCTTTTGGGGTGTGGGAAATCATCAAATAACCCCTTCCACTCTTGGGCAGAGCGAAAGGGAGTGTCAAGACTTCTACTGACTAAAATCCACCCATGTTCCATCTTAGCCCTGTATGTCGAGGCCGCGGTATCTCTTACAACATCCCGCAGCCCCGACGGGCCCTTTCCCATGTTGCTGACATCTCTCTTAGAGGCCCGCGTGGAACACGAACGCGCCGTCGACACGGCCTGTCGTCGCCATAAGACGGACGGACGGCGAGCTAGCCCATTTTACTCACCGCCCACATGCCCGGGTCTACGGTGGCTGGAAGCCGTCACGTGGCCCCCGAGGTTCTCTCCCTCTCAGGTTCCGCCACCTCCTTCGCCAAGGAGGCGACGGTGTCCATTCCACCTCGTTCCGGCTCATGGCTTGCACCAGGGCCGGACGCGAGGTCGCCGCTACGAGGACACGGCGAGGCTCCGCCTAAGCGGGGCAGACCTCCACCGTGTCCTCCTGATTCGGTGCAGGTACCTCCCGAAAACACCGTGTCCGGTGAGGACCTGCGTCAGGCGGAAAGCGAGGGTGCCGCGGCGCCTCTCAAGCCACTCCTCAAAGAGGGTACTTACCGCCACTATAGTGGTCACACATGATTGATTTAATTTGAACCTAACTATATTGCGCTCCTTCAGGTCTACACAGCCCTAATATATCATAGTTTTAAAACTGCTAAACCTACATTGAATTTTTTTTTGTCAAGTAAAGATTGAATAAAACAATTAGGGAACTTCAATAAAAACAAAAAAAAACCTTTAGAGAAACATTATTTACAATTTGAACATTGCTAAGTTTATTAAAATAATAATACACCAGACATTAGATAACGGTAACTATTCAATAGTTTTTCTCCCACTCCTCACGCTCTTCTCTCTCCTTCCTGACTTGGTCTACAACTGGTGAGAGGTAGAGCTTGTCTTCTTCATACTTAGTCCACTCTTTTTCAGGAAGGATGGTCTTGGTAAGGGACAGTTGCATGGCGCGCACTATGCGGAAGTTGCGCTCATCCACTACATGTTGTGGGATGCGACGAAGAGCTTCTGTAACATCTGCGGTTTCATGGAGGCAGTCGTCACGGAGGAGACCTGTAATAGATGATTAAATTGTGTTATTATAAGAATAAAATCAATATGCCCAAGTCTATATTAGTATGCCTATAGTAGAATTTAGTATTGTTTAATGTTACAATTAGTAACTGTAAAAAAAGTCCAGTAAAGAGTTCAGTTTTTCTACCAGGTGAACCATTATGAGGTTGCATGGGTTCTATACCTAAAACCCAGTGAAAGGGTTACCTCTTCATTATAATAACCAACAATAATATGTATAACTAGGTGCTGTCAGTAACTTTGTCTGTGTGAAATTATTATCATCAATAATAATGGAAGTATTATTTATTGCACAATGTACACAGCATAGTTGCATGCTAGGCTTAAAACTAGTGAGTACATGACCCTGTTAGGGTAGATAATTACTTTCCTGTTTGAACATAAAGGTGACACCCGGATTCAAAATCTTCGGATTGAGGAGGCATGTCAGAACTAGGAACATCATGGATTAATTCTAGATAGATTAGTAGACAAAATCTGAGATAGGTTGTATTGATATTAAAAGTTACTGTATATGTATGGCTACAATTTACCAATTACTTTCATGTAAATTCATGACTTTACATATAGATTGAGGAGCCACATTAAAAGTATCCTATATTCTTGAATATCAACAGTATTAGACTCAGATTTTTAGTATTACTATACTAATTATACATACACAATTGTAGGAATTGTGAAAAGACACAATAAGAACTTGGATATAGTTTA
This sequence comes from Diarsia rubi, assembly GCA_932274075.1. Taxonomy (NCBI): domain Eukaryota; kingdom Metazoa; phylum Arthropoda; class Insecta; order Lepidoptera; family Noctuidae; genus Diarsia; species Diarsia rubi. The sequence continues at coordinate 17,423,441 of OW026412.1, read as the reverse complement.
CTTCAAATCAGTAACCAATAATTATGGTCTGTGCTTACAGTGTATATTTTTCTGTACTCTTTCATAGGAGGTAAAGATAAAAGTAGACTGCAAAAACATAAATATGGATTTGGTTTTTAAATAATGTCCTCCCATGTTATGTACTAATTGTAGACCTCTGGCAGACATGGTCCATTAGCTGACCCGTTCACTTTAAAAAAAAACCTATAAATTCTATTATTGCTATCACTCTCCAAATAGCAATAACTTGGGTTTCTTGTTTAGTCTAAATACAGGTTAATCTTCATTATGTGCCCCTCAAATGCCTTCCAAAACTGTCTTTACTACTTCAGTTAAATAGGGAAATCATAAGTGTTATGTCAATTGGTTAACCATTAATGTTAGTTGAGTGAACATACAGTACTAAGTATGTGTAATAAGTATCACTACTGTTTTGTTTATATTTGTTTTTTTTTGTATTATTATTATTGCTATTGTGTAGTAATCAAGGATATAAATAAAAAAAGGTTTGGCAATGTCACACACATTATTCACCTGTAAAGACTGCAGAGTTAGGTCAACATAAAAAGAGCACACATAAACAAGTTAATTCAAGAAGTAAACGTACCGTATTTGTTGAATCCAGCCGCTTTGTAGGCCCATCTTTTCATGCTGCCTGAAAATGTACAAGTTACATAACAATATTGTAACAACTGAAATGGTAGTAGTTTGTAGATAATTTTGTTCAACACATTATTGTTATAATTTATGTGTAATACTCACTTAAAGCAACGGCAGTTGGTCTAAAAGCCATTTTTTGGATGATATGCAATCTCAGTTGATGAAATTACCACAATTCGATCAAGGAACGACCGTGCGTTTCGCATGCAAATTCTGAGTTTCTGACAATTAAAATGACATGACGTTTGGGATGGGTGACATTGACACATGGCAGTACCACCAGTATTACTAGCTCCGTGTACTCATCGTGTAATTTGTGCATGGCAGTAGTGGTCTTCAAAGTTGCTTTAAGGCAATCACTTGCTTAATGCTTAATGATGTATATATTAAGCACGTGATTTTATATGCTTTACTAAAGCACGTGATTTTTAAACGCGTAGGCATATCATGATGCCACTCACCGCGCTTGCTTTAAGTCAAGTGCCAAATGACTTAAAGCAAGCGCGGTGAGTGGCAGCATTCTATAAAAGAATATTACATCGCGTTTATGAATTACGATAAAACAGAACCTTAAAAATACAATGAACTTTCCTTCATACTTTCCAGGCTTAGGACTGTCTATAATTGAACAAATGTTATTATGAAATAAAATATATCCGTATAGGTCCGCGGTGCTTATAACGATTACGCACACAACCGACCGGAATCGCTAGCATGCGACGACTGCCCGGCGCCCGCCCCGCCCGGCGCTTAATGCTTATTCATTGCTTGTTGCTTTACGCGCGACTGACAGAGACAGAGAGTGTGATGTAAAAGCAATAAGCAAATAGCAACTTGTGAGAGCCACGATAGTATTTGCTTTATGATATATGTATTAAGCATGGTGCTTTAATTTGCTATATGATATATTAACCACCACTACATAGCAGCATGGCAGGCAGCGGCAGGTACAATTTAAATTCTACTTGCCGTAAGAAAACAGGACAAATCGGACTAAAAAAGAAGCAACTTTCACCAACAGCGAGTGTCAACGTCTTTCGAGCTCCTAAAAATCCTTGTCAAGGCTTTGTATCATAATTTTGTGAAATGTTGTCTCATGTAAAGGTTGGTTCAAATAACTAAAATATTTATCCGAAAAAGTCTGTTTACGTTACCTAATGTGAAGCTGCAACAACAAAGAAATATATTTTTTTAAGCGGTTCCCCTAAACTAATAGTTAGTTATATGCGTAAGGAATTTCGCGAGCTACCCTGAAGCATCAACCTTAATTTCGAAAAAAAGGTTTGCTTGATTCAAGTTTAGGGACAAATGGGCATTTTGCCCTTTAAGGTTAAGAAGGAACATGGGTGGTTTTTAGTCAGTAGAAGTCTGACACTCCCTTTGGCTCTGCCCAAGAACCGGAGGGATTATTTGATGATAATCCACCTGCCCCCCCCCCCCCCCCCGCAATAAAAGGGGTTCCGTAGCCAAATGACAAAAAACGGAACCCTTAAAGATTCGTCAATCGTCATGTCTGTCCGTCCGTATATCACAGCCACTTTTTTCGGAAACTAATAAGACTAGGTAGGTACCTGCACATTTGAAACTTGGAAGGTAGATGTATTCTGTAAACCGTATTTGATAGTCTTCTATGTCATCGGGTCATTGGCCTGTTACCTATTCTTTGAAGTGGCAAGTCTTGTGTGGGAGAAGCTAATTGGTCTGTGTGTGGGAGTACAAACGCGACGTCGTCTATGACATTTGTGATGTAAATGGGGGGGCTTTCCTACTACAATGGTCCGGAACCAAAGAGTGTAATAATCGAAGAGTATAGTACTAGGGCGCTACGGAACCCTTCATGTGCAAGTCCGACTTGCACTTGTTTGGCCAGTTTCATATATTATTTCTCTACTCTATGGCCAGTTTTATAAGTATAAAGGAAATGTATGACCCACAGTCCCCACAGAGTACACTATGTCACTATGTATGACCTACCTATGGTATGACACACAATAGCCCTGCTGTCCGATTTGAAACATTTTAATCAACTAACAAAATAAAAACCACCCAAAAATTAAGGTTTGATTGATTTTATTTATTTTAACAAACCTCCACGAAAATATTCCACTCTGTATAGATATTTTACAGCTGTTTTCTTGAAATGTCAAATTGTCAATGTTGTACTACGTCAATGATTTTTATTTCATTGTGGTGAAAAGGGTCCAAATTAACCAAACAATGAATATATTTTTAGGTAATTTTCAAAACTAACTTCTGAGGTGTAGAATGGCTTGAAAAATCACCGTACTAATTTAATTGGACACACAAATTCACACAATCCAATAGAGAAGTACTTAAGAACAGAAGAATTAATGAATAATAATTGTAAAATGAAATGGTATGTACGTAAAATCCTTTAAAATTGTGATTAGAAGTAATAGAAGTTACACACGACTTATCTGTTGTATTATTAAATGTCCAAGACAAGTGCGATAAGGTTGCGTGCGCGTGGCTACTTCGTGCTTCTTATCAAGTTGTTTGTTTTCTTGTCTTGGACTGAACTTCGAATGACCTCGCTCGACCTCCTAGTTCCCAGTCCGCTTATCATTATCAGTACGAATAAATTGAGACGGCGGTAAGTATTTCATTTAATTCATCAGATACCGTGGCGCGATCACATACTGTTTTCGGTTCTTAGTCGACTATCGTCTTTGAAATTCATTGTGGTTGTGTAGTACGCGTATAACTCTACTATCATATTGAATCCTTTCGGGTTTCGTTTTCGTGTGTAATAGTGTAGTGGTTTTTTTGTTAATCCTGCATTCAAGAAGAGGAATGCCAAGTGACTGTCGAGACTGTTTGGGAATTCGTTATCGAATTAATACCCTGCACCAAACGTGGAAGTGGCTGCATCAAACAATTGCCCTTCACGAATATCTGATCTCCCTCTCTTCGGCTGATACTGACGCCTGCAGCTGTTCTAAGCACTAGGTTATAATATTCTAGAGACTATTTGAACTGTTATTAGTCAATTTATTTAGGTAACACTATCATTTAAATAATTAACGTTTAATAAACTGTGGTTATAAAGTTCATACAGAAAAGTATCCGTTTGACAATTAATTTTGATAATACATACAACATTTAAAGATGGCTCAGACAATGATGAAGAAGATAGTCGCGAGCAGTGCCTGTCTTGTGGTGGGTTTAACAAGAAGAACCAGCTCTCGCAGCTTGGTCACCACAAGCAAGACCTTGACTGCTAAGAAAGACCGCGACTTGCCGTCTGAGGGGGAGATCACCAAGTCTGTCTTCATGTCCCAATCAACTGACATCTATACTAATCTGGCTCTGGAAGACTGGATGTACCGTAACATGGATTTCACTAATCACCATGTGATGATGGTTTGGCGCAATGAGCCATGTGTTGTGATTGGAAGACACCAGAATCCATGGTTGGAAGCTAATCTGCCACTCTTGAGTGAAAAAGAGATTGCTCTAGCAAGACGCAATAGTGGTGGTGGTACTGTATACCATGACCGAGGAAATCTCAACATCTCATTCTTCACTCCTCGGGAGAGATACAACAGAAAATACAACTTGGAGCTGATTAATAGAGCACTCTTTAGAGGATTTGGAGTCAAGTCCGTTATCAATGAACGTCAAGATATGATTGTTCGAGATAAATACAAAGTATCCTTTTGAAATGGACGTCTAATGTTTAACAAATGATTGAAACATAATTTTATTGTAATTTTTTTTTGATATTATTGTATTTTTGAAATCTATAATGGTTTTGAGAGTTTTAGTTCTGGCCTCATATCAAAGATTGCTTTACTACTCCCTTGTTCCAGTTGCTAGCTGCACTGTGAATGAGATCCAAAGTTTAAATTTCAAACAATGAATCAGTATGGGTATTGCCGTACAAATTAATTCGAAATTTTCTGAATTTTTGTTCACAATGATATGTACCAAACTAGTTTCCTTAGCAATAATTCTATCAGATATCTGGAACAGCGGCTAAGCTAGGCCGTCTGACAGCATACCATCACTGCACACTTCTAGTCAATGCCAACAAGGCAGATCTCAGCAGAGCCCTTGCTAAACGTGAGGTGAGTAAAATTATGACCACACTAGACCGGAACATACCTTTATTTGGATTTATCACGTGATTCTTTCTAGGTGGTGAAACTTCATTGATTAGACCTTGTTGGCAGTTTTATTTTTCACACTGCCATTATCTAATGTGATTCTTTGTGCATAATGATAATGAAGTTCCAACTCCCCAGATAGTGCCACTGTCTTTTGTTGTTACTCTATTGCACTATTACTTCTATCTTCAAAATAACCTTTGTTGCTTTTGTGTTATTTTAAAAAACTTTGTTTGGTTGTTGACCTAGTTTTGCTATCATTTAGATTATCATAATAATTTAATTATCATTAGGTTTTCTATGAAGAAGTTAAAGCTTCCCCATGTCTTAACTGAACTGTTTTGAATGAAAATCCGATAAAATTTAACTAAACCCCACAAGCATAGTCAAATAATAGCTATGTGTTCATGCAGTATGCTGGTACGGTGGTACCAAGCAGAGGCCCAGTATACTTTTTTGAATATTCAGTAATGTCACAGGTCGTACATGTTGCATTTCATTGTTTACGTTACGTGTGATTCATCACTTTATATAGGGGAACAAAAGCGTCTACTGATTTGCACACGACCAGCAATATTCTAGATTACACAATGTTCATCAAAACAATAGCGTTCATAAACTCATTGTTTTATTAACCTCTTATTTGCTTGTTTTCCACTAACTTTTGTAACTGACCTTGACTTGAGTCGATAGTCCCCTCCAGTTCATAAGTTAAGGACCTTTTAATTCTATTTAGCATGGCATACAGACTCAGGCGACTGCGTCAACGCGCTCTGAGGTGGCCAATCTGTCGGAGGTGGACAACCGCGTGACGGTGGACAGCCTGCAGACTGCCGTCGGGTACGAGTTCCTGCGGACGGCAGCCCTGAGCCTGCAAGACGGCGGCACCAATCAGATCTCAAAGCAACGAGGCTTCCAATTCGTCAACCCTACTAATGATTGGTTCCCAGGTAAATTGAATGTTTTAACATAAAGTTTAATTATTTATTTATTAGTTGTCATGATTTATAAAGAATATATTTTTCACTTCATAGACCTCGCGTAATTCTTGACAAAAAAAAACTAATTAGTCCGTCAGATAGATTTCCAAAAAATATTGGACCCGTATTTTTTCTTTTTTTACATAAACAAAAAATGAAGACGGATACAGTGCTTCAAAAACTCGTGAACTCCTCGAAAACGGCACCTGTTAGTACATTTTTTACCTACAAATGACGTCACAACCCCCACTCATGATCTTTGACGCGTCTTATCTTCGTCAAATATTATTATTTTAATAAAAAAAAACACGTATCCAATATTTTTTGATAATCTAACTGACGGACTAATTACAATCATATTTTTTTGACTCAGTCCGATCCCCTATTATTGATACCTAATAATTATCATCACCAACCCGCACTGGGCCCGCGTGGTGGCCCATCGCTCTCCTAGAGAGGAGGCCTGAGCCTATATTGTTCCCACTGCAGGGACTGCAGTGGGAACAATATAGGCTGATAATGAATTATCATCATCATAATTTTCCTGCTCTTATCCCATTTGGTATAATGGGTGTAAACAGACTCAACGCAGCCGAAACACACTCGTGCTCTCCGTCATTGCAATCTTTTTTATTTGATCTGGACTATACGAACAAAACAAGTTTACGAAGATAATGGAAGTCAAAGTGTCGACATTATCACAAGATTTGTTTGAATACCTACAAGTTTTAAATGTTAATATATTATTTAAAATAACTCCATTACCCCTGTACCTACTATTCAATGCATCCATCGGCGCAATGTTTTGAGTTGCGTTACATTGATTTCTACCGTAAAATATGATCTTTCCCCCCGTTTATACGTTACTAATGACCCGCCCCGGCTTCGCACGGGTGCAAAAAAGATACTAAAACCTTCCTCTTGAATCACTCTATCTATAAAAAAAAACCGCATCAAAATCCATTGCGTAGTTTTAAAGATATAGCATACATAGGGATATAGGGACAAAGAAAGCGACTTTGTTTTATACTATGTAGTGATGATAAGGTACTCCATTTACTTAGTTGGCTGTACAGAATACTTGATAGACGGCTTCGAGAAGGTTCATTTTACAGTTACACCTTGTAAGTTGTGCAAGTAATAAATCATAACTATTCCCTCAGGTCTAGCGGACTTAAGAAACGAGCTTCAGTCTTGGGACTGGTGCTACGGCAGAACACCCGTGTTCACAGTCAGTCGCTCCTTCCCCGTCCCAGCGGAGCTGCTGACTCCCTCCAAGGTGTACTCTGCGACACAGGAGCTCGTCATCACCATGTCCGTTGAGAAAGGTCTTATCGATGACGTCACCCTCAACATCCCACCAGGACTCGTTGAGTCTGGCTTCCACGGAGAAGCGTCCGTCATCACTCAGCTTAAAGGAAAGAGGTTCACCTCCGAAGCTCTCTCCGCGTTGCAGGACGCGATGCTGACGCGTCACTTGAATTCTGACGTCAGAAAGTTGGACGAAAAGGAACAGTTTGTCGCAAAGTGCTTCGACCAAGTGGTCAACACAGTGTAAATGTCGCTGACCCACATCTTGTACATTTAATGTTGTAGGTGCTATGAGTACTATATTATGTTAGATTAAGTATCATTATAGAAAAAGTTGTGGTGTCTATTAAGTAGACATTGTTTAATATTTTCGTGTTGAATAATTATAATGTAAGTATAGTAATCTTAAATTGTCAACATGAAATAATTGTAATAATGTAAATAGTCTGTAAATTGTAATGATATTTTTTATACAATTGAATGTGTCGACTTAACTAACGATTTATTTGTTAGCTTCCTGTCTCTTCTAATAATTCCTCAATGCTTGTTAACATAATATCTAATTAATATTTCGTTTTAACTTTCCGTCTGCTTATTACATTTCTATGTGTTTTTTTTAGTTTAGTAGTAATATATTTTTAAATATCTAGACTGTTAGCGTGATATTGTCGGTGCATTTTGAAGGATTGTGAATCTCCTACCACACATAGATGAAGGCCTACTTTGTGGACCACAATATTGCGCCAGCCGACTAGGAGTTTGTTCACGCGAGTCGCACCCTAGTGCCGAACGCTACAAGAATGCATCATATCATTTGTTTTAATTAATTAAATTATAATTTCGTTACAGAATTAACGTACCCACGTAATGTTACTTATCAAACATTTTGTGTAGCATGTATTACCTACTGTATTGTAATCATTGTGTAGATTTCCTTGAATAATTTACCCATTTCATAAACCACGCAACCTTGTTTTCGTAACACCACTCCGAAACGGGGACTTTTTTGTATGAAATGGACTTATATATTAATAATTTAGTATAATTTAGTTTTGATCAATGTATTTTATAAGTTTCGTTTACTTAGGTCCAAGTTTGTGCTTTGTAATAATAACAACATACGTAGAACGCCAAATTAAGAGTTTTGTGACTCTCCACAATTATTTAGTTAAAAAATAATTATTTTAGGACTTAGGCAGTTTTATGTTATTATTATTATTAATGGGATATTGGATTTGAAAGTTAACTCATTGAAATAAAAAGTATAATGAAAACTATAGACTTTTTTATAAACACATTCCTTGTAGTCGGAAGTCAGTACTTATAAAATTGCTAAAATTGGCCAGTCAGGTGTTACACAAATTATTAACTTAAATGACGTCTCAGGACTAAAATATACACACATACCTACATACACCAAGGCCATCAGTTACCTAATTATCGAAGAAAACCCGCTGCAATCTCAGATTGGTCAAACCATATCAGAGCGATAACTTTTAGCGGAAGTTGCACAACAAAAAGTGTCATCAACTTGAATCAGCATTATATATTATCACCATAATATATCAATTATTTAATGTATTCTAACTAGCTTGATATAAATGTGAGACGTCGCGCTATCAAGATATAGAAGATCTCCGGTGTAGGCGCATCGCGCACTACGCATAAATCAATGCTATACCTACTACTGGAAACGTGCACATGTCCTCGCACAACTAAAACTCGCTTGGAGCCTGGGCTCTTCCTCTCGCTTTCTGAAGAACCGCGGAGGTGGTCGGCGTCCGCGCAGGCGCAGCCAGTCTGCGTTCGTTCACAGAGGCGCGCGCGCATTCGCCGCCATATTGTATTTACATTCGTAACCATGACGACCGCGTAAACATCAACTCGTACTAAGTTTTGATTGAACTTTACCGGTAAAGTTTAGTTTGCTTAACAGTTGTACTTTCAGACTGAAAGTGTTGTGAGTTAGTTACTTTATGATAACAGGGTTTACCTGTAGGTAGTTTTTTCCGAATAAATGTAAGTATTAAAATCTTTCGTTTCTGTTTAAGACCCTACTTGTTACCATGGATTGTAAGGTGATTTTAAGAAACTCGCAATGACTCGCGGTAATATATATATATATATATATACACTTTATTTTTAAGAAACAGAAAATTAGGTATGTAGGACCTATATTTTGAAAATTATTCTTATTAAGAATTATTGATAAGAAAATTTATTAATTTGGATAAAACACGGTATACAAAGGTGCAAAAATGGTAGGTATAGGTGTAGATAAATTAAGTTTAATAATAATTGCTTGATAAGATAACCCACAGAAAATGACGCTTGTTTCCAAGATGTCCCGGAACCCAAGCACCACCTTATACATATTTTCAAAAACTTATGAAATAGGCCTATCAATTAATGTTCTAATTAGGGTTCCGTAGTCAATATGGAACCTTAGAGTTTCGCTATGACCGTCTGTCTGTCCGTCCGTCCGCACTATATTCAAATGCTCTGAGCACTAGAACATACATTTGATTAAAATCAACTCTATGAAGGTAAATACGATGTCAAGCTTTCATGGTTTATATGGGTCAGCTAGTGGTTTATATAACTAAACTAATGTGATAGGTAATCCCGTAAAATATCACGTAGGTTAGTGACTGTATTGGTTGAGTAGGTAATTGTTTGCTAATTAATGTGATAGTTAGGTAGGTATATTATAGGTAAACTAGCTTATGCTAGCAACTTCGCTCCTGTATTAAATTGTAATGTTCTTTACATCTCGATGAACTCAAATGGGGTAGTTAACCAAAAAAAATCGAATAAGGCAGTCCGTCAGATAGATTTCCAAAAAATATTGGACACGTATTTTTTTCTTTTTTCACGTAATCTAACAATGAAGACGATACAGTGCTTTGAAAACTTGTGTCATATACTAAGACATTATTAGGATATTTTTTTGCGGTTAGTGACGTCACAAACTCCCACTTAAATCTTTGACGCGTTTTTTCTTCGTCAATTTTTATTGATTTGATAAAACAAAAAAATATGTAGGTATCCATTATTTTTCGATAATCTAACAGACAGACTAATTAGAATCATATTTTTTAAGTCAGTAAACATCCAGGGCATGGGTCTAAAATTGCTACTTTAGCAGTTTATAATAGGACTAGCTGAGCCACGCAACTTCGTCTGCGTCATAATAATACCTATATAACTTACAACCTTCCACGATAGATCGACTATCCAACATAGTAATATTTTTTCAATTAGCTTTCTAATGTTTACAGAATTTTCAAAGTCGTCTGAGTAATTTTTGAGTTAAATCGTAACAAACAAAAAAAACAATCTTTCCTCTCTATAATATTAGATAGAACCTTTTTTTTTTTTGGCGGGTGTAAAATCATCGAATAACCCGAATAAATAAGCTCTTGGGCAGAGCGAAAGAGAGTGTCAGACTTCTACTGACTAAAAACCACCCATGTTCCTTCTTCGCCCTCTATGTCGAGGCCGCGATAACTAGTGTACAACCCGCGGCCCCGACGGGCGTCGGCCCTTTCGGGCCCCTCCCATGTTGCTGACATCTCTTTGAGGCGCGCGTGGAACACGAACGCGCCGTCGACACCGCCTGTTTTCGTCGTAAGACGGACGGACGGCGAGTTAGCCCGTCACTCACCGTCCACAGGCCCGCGTCTACGGTGGCCGGAGGTCATCGCGAGACCCCCGACGCCCGGAGCGCCACCCGCGGCGGCTGGGACGAGAGGTTCTCTCCCTCTCGCGTTCCGCCACCTCCTTCGCTAGCATTACTGCTTCACAGAAGGAGGCGACGGCGTCCCATTCCTCCTCGCCCCGGACCATGGCTTGCACCAGGGCCGGGCATATTAGATAGAACCTTAGATTACATGATTAAAGTGAGAATAACTATAAGAAGGTACTACCTATCTCTTACTGTTAAATACACAGTCATCATCATCAGCCTATATTGTTCCCACTGCAGGGACTCAGGCCTCCTCTCTAGGAGTGATATAAAATACATTACAGAAAGTAATGCGCATGCCTGGGTTCGAACCCACGACCAACTGTTCGTAAGTTGGGGCCGCCACCACTGGGCCACCACTGCTGCCAAAACAATATACAATAACACCTTGTAAATGTGCAATAAATATTTTAAATTTTAATTTGAATTTCCCGGAGGCCAGAATCTCCACGTATCTACATCGGGACGCGATTGCCGGCGGACCGCGTAATTATTTTGCCTCGCGGACATTTTAACATTGCAATATCTTCTAAGATATTTGTTTAAACTATGGAGAGTAAAAAGAACAAATATTCTATATTAGATTTTCGTTATAACAAACACATTTATTTAGATATAGATTAATACCATATGGGTTATGCTTCGCAAAAAATAATTCTATTTAACCTAACATTTCAATAGTAAAAAATGGTTACAGTGAGTCAATCTTAATAGATAGATATATGCTGTCGCGGACTTTTTTGTAGAACTTTTAAAGAGAAACATTTCTTTTGTACATAATATTTGCATAACTTAAACCATTTTCGCAGCGCACGCAACGGAAGCTCTCAAAAAGGAGTATCGTTTCCCGTTTTTGCAACATTTTACATTTGTGCTCCACTTCTGTTGGTTGCAGCGTGATGTAATATATCCTAAAGCCTTCCTCGATAAATAGACTATCCAACACAAAAAGATTTTTTCAATTCCAACCAGTAGATCCTGGGATCTTAGCGTTCAAACAAATAACCAAACAAACTCTTCAGCTTTATAAAATTAGTATTGATAATAATATGAATTGAATTGTATGAAGCTCACCTTTAGAGCTCTTCTTTTTTTGGGCGTTGGGTAATTATCATATGACTCTACCAGCTCTGGGCAGAGCGGTAGGAAGTGTCAGACTTCTACTGACTAAAAACCACCCATGTTCCTTCTTAGCCCTTTGTGCCGAGGCCGCGGTATCTCTTTCGAACAACCTGCAGCCCCGACGGGACCTTTAGAGCTTTAACATTTGCTTCGATTAAACCGTATGACACACAGGGATAAAGTAGGGAAACATTTTTTGGAATTGGATCAGAACTTTCGAAGATTACTACCTACATACAAACTTACAAACAAATACCTCTTTAAAATTATAATATATTCACATGTCAAGTAAAACTCACACCGTGTTGCTTTAAATCTAATTTTGTACCCACTTAATTTGAGGTGAAGGTTGAAAGTTTAAGTAAATTCGTGTTTCTATCTAATTATCTTTAGGACACATTCTGACAGATTAACTTAAAAAAAACCTTGGCCACGTGTATTGTTCCTTTATTTTTGTTAATATCATTAAAAATAATTATCTTATTAACTGAGATACATTAATTAGACGTACCTACCTAACTAATAATAATGTAACTTATAATAGTATTAATATACTATTATATATCTGTCACAGTTTAACTACAGGTGTCATTATGTGCCTAATTACAGTGAAATTAGAGCCATTTTATGAGCAAGTGTGTTGAAAAATATCTTATCACCTACAGAAATGCAAAGTAAATTATATACCTATTTGTCGTAGGTACACCCACTACCTATGATATTTGTGTCTATATCAAGAAGTTCTTAACCGAACATCGAACCCAAACTTCCGTACACATGCGATGACTTCATCGCGTATATATTATGTTGTAGGAAACTATTGGAGCAAAAGGATGAGTTCTGAAATTAATGATTGCTGTGAACCAGTTTCCAACTCTATTTTCGTAAGGATAATAAAATGTTGAAAAACTGATCTGATAATTATTTGTAAACATCATATTTTGCCACATAAAACCTAATGAGTCAATTAAAATTCAGAGTGTACGGTTAAATGACATTCCCAGCGCCCCCTTCACATGAACAATTAGCAGAAACATTTGATTCTATTGAATTATGATTATGATAAAGTTGGTGCTGTTATTTATGTCTATTGTCCTTGATTATGATAAATTAGCTAACTTCCCGCTTAGAAAACGGACTTCCTTTTCATTCCGGCAAAACGTTATCACGCAGAGCGAAGAAACGATTTTATAGGGATTGCAACACACGGCGGCGTATCGCTATTAATTTCATATTAGTATTAAAACGTTAAAACAATTGAAACTCGTCAATTAATTTGCAATTACACGTGTTACCTGTTTCCTAGTTTCCTACTCAATAGTGATGTATGCTGTAGGTATGAAGTTAAAGTTAATTCTTCAGTTGGTAGTACTGAAGAATTTACATTTTCCGGAAGGTAACATTAAGGAACTATTCACACGGCCGCGCTGGATCTTTCGAGATTCTGGAACTTAAATTACCTTAAGTGAGACTTGAAATGGATGATTGTGTATATTAACGTACCTAGGTAGTTTAGGTAGTCTTCCATCTTTTTGTTCAGATACTTACTAGCTTGTGCCCGCGGCTTCTCCGCGTAGAGTTCGGTAACCATGACCCACGGGATCGAACTACCAGGATAAAAGTATCATACCTAAGTGTTAATCCAGATTATGCGTGGCAAATTTTATCCAAATCCATTCAGTGGTTTTTGCGTTAAAGAGTAACAAACATCTAGACATCCATACATCCTCACAAACTTTACTAGGAAAGTAGAATAGTTGGATAAGAAAAATACAAATGGGTCTTGTACAGTTTTGGCCACTAATGGGAGCGAGTGTGAGTTATCACTACGTATGTTTTGGATAATGTATTCTTGAAGAAATACAAAGTAATGGAAAAACGTTAATTTGAATAATAATTAAGGAAAAAACCATTTAATGCGTATCTAATTGTGCTCTAGTAAACGTAGGCGTATTAGTTACATCGACAAGTACGCATTCGAGCATTAAATATTTATATAGGTCCCCAGATTAGCTGACAGTTAGCAACAAACATGGGTAGGGGAGACCGGGGCGCGATTTAACAAAATTTATATTTTCAGTTGTAACTTCAAAACGCCTAAACATTTTGTAATGATTTTTGTGTCAAATGATGTCCAAACTATTCAATATCCATATCGTTGGTTTTAATTTGACAAAAAATTGGTACCTTTTTAAAAAAGTCGATTTTACTCAGAAAAGTCAGAAATTAATACTTACCCCGCGATCGGGGCTACAATTAACGGTCCCGAGGTAAGTATTAACAAAAGGGGCAACAATTAACATTGTAAGTATTTTCCTCTATAAATAAAGAAAACGCAAAACTACAATGACATTTTTTTATTAAGAAATACAATTAACATTAGGCTTAAACAATATAGCACTTTGTCCCTGCAACAGCGATCTATCTATATAGAGAAAGAAACCCAAACTAAACCTCTCCGTATAATAACAAAAATAAACAAATATCTGAATGATTTCTTATTAACAGTTACTTTTACTGTCATATTATTGAAGAAAACGTTAGTTTTCAATAATCACAATGTTCACTTGTGGAACTATAATTAAAATTATGCTTAAAAGTTGTAACACTCCGTTAAACAACAATATTTCAGCTATATCAATGAATAGAAACAAAAACTCAAAGAAATCCTCTTCGTAGAAGAACAAAAATCAACCAATCTTTAAATAATTTCTAATTAAAACCATTTTTACTGTTATTATTAAGTTAACAGTCGTTTAAGTAATATAATCAGACTTATGTGTGTTATCGAATAACAATATAATCACCTAATGATATACAGCTTATTCTTAAACGTAGCAGTCTTTATATAACCTAACTATATAGACTAAAGCAGTCTCAATAAAGCTTACTTTCATTATAAAATCAACATCTTAACAATATAATCTACTAGGAATCATTTTCATAAAATCACAATATGTTTCATCTTTAATCCATGTTCATCGTCTGAATCACAATTTTGGCAAATATATGAAACAGTGTTGCCTCTGATACATCCGGACTGAGCCCACTGCTTGCACAAATTGCATTGCACCCAGTCTGCACCAGATGTGTCTTCATTGTATGAGACACCACAAATTATACAGAAATATTCATCTTCTGCACAGTCGCTGCTTTCTTCCAATATCCTTTTCTTTGCCTTTTCCACTTGTGACGTTCCTTTACCCTTTCCTTTGCCCTTACCTTTACCCTTTCCTTTATTATTTTCTTTACCTTGCTTTTTTTTCTTTTCATCGTCCTTATTCTGTGGTTTTTTTCTTTTTAAATTTCTGTTATTTTCTATCTCTTCTAGTGCTTGTTTTTCCGGTGTGTCGGTGAGTATGGCAGATTTTCTGGTGCGATTACGATTCAATTGAACCCGTTGCTGAGCTTTTGGGAGAGGTCGCACAGATTCGATAATGAAACAGTTATCTATTTGAGCACGTGAAGGACCAGCAACCGCTTACATAGGTAATAGCTGTTTGCGATCGTACTTCAGACAAATTTACATTTGTATTGGATGAATTAAAACCATTTTCTTTTTGCATGCCTGAGGGCCCAGCCACTGGTTCATTAGACATTTGTGCTATCACGGCAGAAACGTTAATATCCAAACTAGGCATGTCATTTAAAATCTCAGGATTTTCTAAATTTAATGACACGTCATCAAGCAAGTTGTCGCCTTCAACAGTACCTACTGTTAATACTAACCCCACATACGAGGTAAGAATTAACATGTTAATACTAGCCCCGTATGTTTTGTTTATTTTAGCCCCATGGCTACCTTTTCAATAAAATAAAATATAATTACGAAATAGTGTACATTAGCGTTAGTAAAGTTATGTCACATTATTAAGAATAAAACAAGCTACTGCGAAAAAAAAAATGTTACGGTTAAATCAAATATTCAACACGTAAATCAAAAAATCGTAAACTGAAAAAAGTTCGTTACCTAGCCAAAATAGACGCACATCACACAACTCACTGCCACGGCGCACTGAGCTGGACTAAAGAGTTTCAACCTGTAGACCGCTGTCGCAGGGACGAATTCAAGGAATCACTAGTGACGTGCTGTTTATAGTCTCTTAGAAATTCGCTTGTTAATACTTACCTCTGTTAATTGAAGCCCCGGCCTCCCCTACATCGGTATGCGTTGCACAATTATTGTCGGTAACATCGCATTACGTAAGGCTGGACATGGCGGATTCTTCGAGCGAATGGCTGCAGATGTGTCTAAGTGCTTAGGTAATGGCTACTGTGGACATTTTGGAAACAATAGAAACTAAATATCTCATTCATTATAGTGATTTCAGTTTACATGAACAACGAAAGTGGTGGCCTGAGGAACTGGACGTATACCGTTAGGGTTGGTACGAGGTAGCCCGGCAGTGAGAAAGTATGGGCTAGAGAACACAAACAACGATGAATTTTCAAAATAGAACCTATGATTAAATTAACACCAATTACCAAATATGTAGGTGGTTATTCGGTACACAATTTAGGAAGCCACTATATACATAATGTTTATAATATTTAGCCAGTATTTATATACCTAAATTCTACAGGGTGTAAATTAACCCGTCACACATACGTCAACCAAGCATTCTGTACATCAAACTAAGTTACAGTACAAAATTTTTTTGGGCCATAAATCACATTTTACGGTAAAACTTACTCTTAAAACATTGTGCTAGACGCTAGTGGATGCTTTGAATAGTAAACGGGTCAACTTTGACCCCAAATATCTCCGTAACAAGGAGGTTCCCAGGTATTATCTAGAACCAAAAAATGATCGCAGTGTTGGGGAGAACAAGTGGCCTTCGTTTGCGGTAAGGGTGCTTTTACACCCTTTATAACGAAGAGCTAGTGGATAGGCAATAACAGCCGATCCGATCTTCAGGTTAAACCGCGCTTGCCTAGCTTTGTCTGTGGATAGGTAACCACCTTACTTACCGAGTTTTCTCTCTGCCTTGGAATGCGCGTTAAGCCGTGTCATTTGTAGATCTTTGACAGTTGTAACCGGTAATCAGCGGCCCAAAGGTCTGACAACCAGTCTTACCAATGGGTGTCATATTACCCAGTACTAGCTGGGTTGTGGAGGTCAGTTAAGCTCACTCCATGTAAAATACGGGTATTCGGGGACCCCAACATAGTTGCGAAAAGACAGATGATGAACTGGTATTATAAATCAAATTCCTCGGCGGCGTCTGTCTGTCTGTCTGTCGTCTGTTCACGATAAACTCAAAAACTACTACACCGAATTTCATGCTGTTTTCACCAATGGATAGAGTGATTCTCGAGGAAGTTTTAATTATACAATTTAGCCGACATCCACGCGGCAGAAGCCGCGGGCATCAGCTAGTCTGATATAAAAATAATACACAAAAAACAATAGTTAAACGATTGTAGGATCTGACCTGGGCGAGAAGTTTTCGTTTGCATCGAACCCCGTCCTTCTCAGGTACTCTTCATCAGCGATTGTTTAAGGGAAAAGTCAACCTTCTTTTATAGCCTTTCAAAGTTGAGGTACAAACATTCTGTAGAAGGTAAACGTACAGCGGGCAGTAATTGAAGTCGTTAGAAACTTGCAGGAAGAACGTGCAGCCTGCACAATCGACTTTCACCGTGCAACATCTTCATTTCGCATTTAAGCGCCTCGTTACAATATCCATTTTCCTTTTAACTTATTATGTATGTAGGCTACATGTTCTGTATTCATCTTTGATGTGTTTCACGAACTCTAAAAGTTCTTTGAAAACAAAAATGGATATTCTTAAGTTTTAATTATATTGGTAGGCATCTGCATAACCCTTATGGGCTTACAGGCGTGGTGTTATGTTATGCATCACTTGATTTTTTCCGTTGACTTAAAGTGAAGGCGATAAGATAGCTCGCGAAATTGGATTTTTCTTTCGCTTTTTTGCAATTTCCCGGTCAGTGGCAAGTCGTATGTTAAATAAAATGGGATTCGAGGCAAAGTCAAATGTTTTTTTACTGAGTAATAATGATTGAAATCACCAATACAACCGTCTCAGTTCATGTAAGTCTCATGAATGCCCTTTTCATCAAATAGTCACTCTTGAGACTTATATGCAAAAGCTTAAGAAAGTTTGAATTTCGCGGGTTACCTAGTTGCATCAACCATAAACTTCCCTAATTTCGCTAGTGATATCATCTTTTATTTGCCAACTAAGTTCTTATGATCTACAATAGATGCTTGAGTTCTTCAATCGTTATGGTATAGGTGTTATTCGCTTGCTTTCCGTCCTGTGTTTGGTTGAAGAGTGTACCGCCAGAAGACTAGTGTAGTGTGCCACTATTACTGATGTAAGTGCGCAATGGTTTTAGTCCAGGCACGCGCACAGGCTACTTCTGTACGCATAATTATGAAATATTAATTAAAAGTGGTAGTAAAGAGATCGCCCCGTAAATGTCAGTTGTATCGTTACCGATTTATATAAGCTCTGCTCGAATTAATTACTTTCTACAGTGCTGTATGTAATAACGTGGGAAGCGATTTCTTGGTCCTGAAACTGTCTAAATCTAAGTTTAAAGTTGGTACTACTCGTATATTAGAAACTAGTAAGCAATCAGTATGCCTTCTTAGATTGGGCAATGGTATATATACAGAATTAGTATTCAGCGAACATCTGCGCGGCACAGATGCCGTCTAAGAGACGTTTACGTGAATCCTACGAGATGTTACGTGTCGCTACGACATGTCTATGAGACTTCTATGAGACGCCGCCGCGCCGTGAGACTTCTACGATACGTCTACGATACGTCTACAACACGTTTACGTTCGTTCGTTCTGCGAGATATTTACGAAACGTCACAGCCTAACAGACTTGTCTTATAGTGTAAGATTTTATGTTTTATAATCATCTCGTGTAATATGCCGAAGCTGAAAGGTATGTTGTGTTGAAATTCATATAAAATTATAATACAGTTGTGTTAAAATCAAAAATAATCAAGTTGACAATATTTATTTTCTACCAACAACTATTCGTTAACATAGGTAATGCATTTAATATTTAAATAGCATCTACCATACAGCATAATAAAATGTTAGTTTTTTAACGAAGCTTCGGTCAAAGTTCAATGTTACTTACATTCGAATCAATCAGTAAGAGTTAAACGGGTCTTGTTAAACTAGTCGTGACGTTACGGCCATCCGTAAGTAACTATGGCCATCAAGCCATGCGCAATCATATACATTTTTATAGAGGTAATATGAATGGCTATTAAAAGCCGTGAAACGTTATTAAGTGATTACCTATTACATGAGCTTATGGTTTTAATTTGTATGAGTGGAGCTTTTAATGGAGAGCCAAGATATGAAACTCTCGTTTATGAGATCACGAATACTTAGTGATTAGCCCACTTATTTGGCTCTATTGTTGTATGTAACGCACACTGTTCTGTTTACGAGTACTAATAGTATGTACATACTTACGCTATAAGTAATTGCTAAAAAAGTGTAAGGGAGGCTTTTGCCTAGCCTCGGGTTGTACACTAGTTATCGCGGCCTCGACATAGAGGGCTAAGAAGGAACATGGGTGGTATTTAGTCAGTAGAAGTCTGACACTCCCTTCCCCAAGAGCGGGATTTTTGAAGATTTTCCACCCGCCAAAAAAACAAGGCTTTTGCCTAGGAGTGAGACAGTTTATAATAACAAAAACAAAATGTCTATTTAGCAATACTTAAAATGGCTTCGTTATTCAATTAGATGGATATGTGATTCTGATAAGATCTGTAAAATCTCGTCTTGTCAAATAGATGAATTACAATCTTGGTCATATTTTACGTGGACATGCTTCCATTAAAATTTCATAAGACCTCGGTAGAAGTTTGTGCTCTGATAGAAATGAGTTTGAAGAATAACTTTTTATCATCTTATATTTTACTGGACGATAAATTACCACAATCACAGTCGATTAGAATGATAAGAGAAAGATGGAGTGTTTGACTTGGAGTTTAGTGATGGTAGCATGTTCATTTTTGGGAGGTTCTCATTCCAACTGATTAAAGTAATTCATTTATTCAGAAATTAGCTCTGCTCTGTGTATAATTCACATGTGTAGAAGAGTACCTAGTAGATAGATTACCAACGGGATACTTATTCGTGGTTGTTAATTTAACAATGTTGTTATAATTACCAAATTATTGCAATTGGAGTCAGCTGTGATTAATCATTATTTGTCAATTCAAGATTTTAGATTGCTAACCTTATAAAATTATGCATCCGTTGAGGTTTATGTTTCGTTTTTGCCGAGCAGGTCTTAGGCAACTTTTTGCCGATTGTCGTGACAATTAATATAATTATTAAAACACATTTTAATGCTCATAGTCATAACCTAGCCTATAAGTATTAAAAAAAATAATTAATTCATCACGTTTTAAGAAACATTGTCACATACCTATTAGTATGAATAAATTATTATTTCTTTATTTCTTGGCCTCTATGCAAAATAATTGTATTTAAATATCGACCCAAATGTTTATATTTATTTTTCGTTTTGTTCTAGAACTGCAGAATCTAACCTAACAAAACGAGATGGAAATGGAGAAGGACAAAATTGTATTTAAGGTAAGTCTAGATTTAGTAATTTTAAAGAACTTGCTATGTTTTTTGCTCTTATTTGACGAATCTATTGCACTTTGCTTTTATCTTGTGCCATCGTTGTCAAGAAAACGCGTGAAACCGGTAAACATCCGTGTCGGGAAGTTTTTTTCGTTTTAGTCGAGTCACATTGAACCAGCCAGCCGGATTACTTACTGGGACGAGCTGACCACATTACTGTGTTTATACTCGGCTTGTTACTGCAATGTTTAAAGCAAGTTTTTTGTTCTTTCAATATATAAGTAGGAATAACTATAAATATCTGTACAAACAAAATAAAAATGGTGATCAACGTGTTTCTAACTTCTATGTATATGGTTTTGGGATACATCACATCCGTAGGAAAAACACTTTACATGTCGTAACAGTAATTGATACAGAATCCTTCATTGCAAACTCTATAAAAGCTCTACCTTATTCAGCATCCCATAAATAAGGGCTAATGTAATGTTATTAAAAGCAACACTAATCGCAGTGTCATTTATCATATCAAAACCACTTAAAAGGCACTTGTATGAATTTCATAGACAATAGAGCAGTTTGTATGCAGATTAAATTGCATGCATTATTTCTAAGGCAATCCAACGCCGTAGACCATGCGTTTTCGTGATCGCAATTTTTATCTCGCACCTACCTGTTAAGTTTATTTATGGAAATTGTGTAAATTCACGTACACCTGTGGTCAGCAATCACAGGTTATGTTGCAATAATAGACCGTCTATGCTCTATGGCTGCGTGTGACCGACGCGACGACGGGTTGCGGAGGCCGATTCTATTAGCGGACCAATGATGAAAATCTTTCAACAGTTTCTATAGATCGATTCACACTTTCAACCAACCTTAAGATTCCGATCCTTTACTTCTTAAAGGATAGTTATTGCCCACCTGCATCAGCCTCTACCGAATTCATCAACCCACCGTTGTGTGTCATAGTAGGGCATGTCGTGCGCCTGTGACATTCCACTCATGCCATACCTACTCATTAGTCGTCATCAAGGCTTCCCGTTCACTATCGTGGGTCCTACCAGGTCCTGTGCTCGCCTTCATGCGTATTTACCCTAATGTTATTAACCTTCGCGAATTAAAGCAGGTTTTGTTCGGGCGGCCATTACTTATTTAATCTGTTGTGTTAGAGTGCAATCAGCAATACCAGTGTCGTGTCGTCGCAAGCGAATTAATTTGTTTCTCACATTTTTGTTGTTTCATAAACTAGATACGCCGAGATGATCGTGGGAAAGGTATTTGTCCCCATTTGTTTTTGCTTGTTCGAATTGTTGTGCGCGGTGTTCGCGGTGGTGAGGCAGGTTGTGCCGCAGCTGCGTCGTAGTGCCGTCGTCGCGGTGATCCGCTCGACATGTGGAGAGATCGGAACAGGTTCGATGTCACGGCTGTCGTCGGGGGTCAAGGTGTCCGTAATCTGATCCACCGATCCCGAATACGAGTTTGGAGGAAACAAGGTCATGGGATGAGGTCCGACTTTAGGATATGATTTCTCGTCGTTAGCTGTCGACATTACTGGTAGTTTTTATGTGCCAAACCGCATTGTCTAAGCAGATAATGTAATTAAGCAATACATGTAATCATTTAATCACATACGATAAATCAGTGGACGCGCAAAAACTGGCGGAAAGTTAAAATATACAAAGTGTTTGATTAACCGCTTGGCTTAAATTAGTTCCGACAAGACGTTTTTATTCAATGTTTGCTAGATGTTACCTGGTAATACTTATGAGGTGTGGTTGTGCAAACAAAACGTGATCGTTCGGCAGCACGTCATCCGGCAGGCGAGTGTATCCATCACTCCATCCATCACGACAGTTTCGTGGCTCGACTTAACCAAGCCGGGCCATCAGTACTGACACAACTTTGACACACTGAAGATGACATGACATGGTAATCGGAGCTACCAAGGCTAATATTATGGTCTTCTGAAGAGCTGTTAGTGTCATGTCAAGTTATTTGTACTTAGGTTAATATATAGTTACTTAACGTTGCCTCATTGATGTGAAGATTTGTAACCAATCGATCAAAGAGCTGGATGGAAGTGTTACAGTGGAAACACAGAACTGCACACAGAATTCATTACATAGAATTCCGTTTCATTATGTGACGTGATATTTTAAGCTATGCTAAACCTCGTATTTGTATAGCAACGCAAGTACCTAGACCTTTTATTAAAGGGGTAGAGCTCCGCGTGACTAATACTAGTCAAATATAATTGCAGTACCAGTCTCTTCGACATGTTTCGGCACAATCATGTATAGGTTCAAATACATTCGCATATTAATTACTTGTAAGGTGTATAGGTCTATTGTATTCTAATTTATCTAGCCTGTTCGTGATACGAAGGCTGATCTCGTCACGACTGTGTCCCCGTGACAGAACAAGATAAACTTAGATCAGTTACTAATTCATACACCAAATGATGGATGTATCAGACATGAGGCACTTATGTTATTCAATCATGGAATTTATTAGGTGTTAATACAGCTAATAATTGCTTCCGCCAATGAATTACTTATCACGTTACTTACCTAATTATTACCTAGACAAATTACAAAACTGTTAATTTATTACGTACTTTAGTGTCTTATTAAGGCTAGTAGAGCTACAAATCTGTATTATGAAGTTGCTTGTTCAGTTATGTAAATACATAGATAGTAATTATTATTTTAACGGATGTTTTTCTTCCTGTCCGTTAGAGTGGTAATAGTGACATTTATATCTTGAGTGGATGATACGCGATACTAGAAAATCCTTTCACTTTCAGTGGTCTAACCGCGATTGAAATCAGATTTTAATACATGGGTGTCCCTTACTTGATTAACAAGATTGCGATTAAATAAATAAATAGGTATGTTTAATCCAACATTGTTTATACTTTTCGAGATGCCCACGACTATATTGTTGATTGTAAAATATTGTTTCCGTTTATCCACTAAATATTTGATTTAACCGAATGTCTGTCAAATGTGTTTACGATTCTGGGCAAGTCACGTTTCTGCTATTATGTTTTCAATGTCAGAACCTAAGAACAGATCAGTAAATTCGGTTCATAGAATTTAATAACGGATTCCTTGCGACTTCACAAAGGAATCTTTATGTGTGACCCTGACATTTCAGTGGCATTTTTTCGGTTTGGTGTATCATTGTATCACTTAGAATTGATTGCCCTTTTTATAGAGATGCATAATGTAATTGTGTTTGAAAGGATTGTTAGACAGTTCACATGTTGATGTTTACGAGATAATTATGACAGACTTACAAAGAATGCAACTTGTACTAAAATGGCGACATTTACAAATAGCGTGTTTCATTAACATTTCCTTTATTTATTTTGTAACAAATTTTGTACATTTTTAAATACATATTTCTTAAAATAGCATATAAGTGTAAAAAGCAATAACATTATCATTAACACCGAAAACACCGCCTGTACACCGTTTTCCCGTTTTCAGTGTTAATTGTATTGTTAGTGTCCATGTCAGTTTTAAAAAATAAATTGCTTCTTTCAAAATCAAACGAGCGGCAAACCAGTAAAGTTGTAAGGTCAAAAAGTTCCAGTATAGTTAAACCTCTGTAGCTTGAAGTCAAACTATTTACCCAAACGTTACGTTATTTAACTTCCTGTCATCATTCCGCAATAACATTTTCTTTTGGCACAAAGTCCGTAAAATAAGTTGACTGCTTTCATTAATTACATCTTCATAATAACCTGGTGATAAGAGTAACGTATCTCCTGAGAGATCGGTATTTTCCGTTCCTTTGTTGCAAGTACTAGTGAACTACGTATTTAATTAGCTGGTGTAATAGATAGTGCATTCACTGGTGACAATTTCCTACTTGTATCAGGGTATATAACCTTCATACATTATACATAGAACACGCCCATACATCTTTATTGGTGCCTTGTATCAGGAACTAATCTCTAGAAAATATGCTGATAGGTACATAATTGTTTGGTATTTGCAAATCATCTCGCCTTTATCTTTGTTTTTATATTTGATAGTTGATGTAGAGCAAAAACTTGTTATTGTATTTAAATAACACGTTCAATTTTAAAGTCGACTACTGATTATTTTGTGGAAAATAACGCTTCTCCAGAACCTTATTGTTGTACCATATAAGTACGAGTATATTAAGCTTTTACGATTTTGCAAATACCTATTAAGTATTGTTAAATTTTATCAAACAAGACACACTAACTGCCGCACTCAGAGAACTTTAATGATTACTTAAGCCGTCACTTAGTAAAGGTTTGACATACTTTTATATGACAAAACTGTCAAAACCTTTACTAAGTGATGGTGTAAGTAATCATTAAAGCTCTCTGAGTGCGGCAGTAACTAAGAATTCTTAGTAATGCTCAAGAAAGCCATAATTTGGAAAAATCAATCGAATCGCGTCTCTGCATCCGTTTTCTACATTAAAATTATATCGATGTATTACAAGAAGTACGTAAGCTCTACCCAGACATGTCTGTTTCAACATTAACAACAAAGCACTAGCTATTCATCTAACTGCAAACAAGAATTCCAAGAGTCCTAAAGATAAGAGCCGTCACAATAATATATGAACGGAAAGTCTTAGGGCTCATTGTCTCTAACTAGTTCATTTCTCCGACTGGTCACTGGTCTGGTGGTTCATTTTAATCACATGTCCGGTATCAGTCCGGCCTACATGCAGGAGACGGACTTATCTGATACGAGCGGTTTATAACTAGGTACACTTTGTAGACCGTGCCAACATATCAACGGCTTCTACAAATACTACGTTATATAAACCGATTATATATATATATAGACATATATATATAGATTCTTTTAATTAACCTAAATGCTTTATCGCGGTTGATTTTAGATTCGGTGTGGCAGAATGAGATTATGAAATTTTATATCAGTCTGATTTTATTCTTCATTTTATTTTCCATATAATTTATCGTTTAAGAATATCTATAGATATGTTCTTAAAAAGTTTGTTTTTTGTTTTGATTTACGCTAAGCATAAAATGTTTAGCAAAACAGACAACAAGAAAACTTTCACGCTCGATTCTAAATTGATTGTATCTTGTGAGTAAAATTTATGAGTGTCATAAAATGACGCCTTATCTTTTGCATTACATTAAAAAAGTTAAATTACTTCTGGTTCTATTGTTACACGGCATTCTTTTAATTTTCTGTCTTTTATGTACTGTTTTGGTTCGAATTTCATCATTCAGCCGTGTGTGGAACCTACATGTGTGAGTGATCAGCCAGCTGGCCATGTCTCGCTACGATTTATACTTTAGTGGAGCTCTCAGGAACAATGTTTAACAATATTGTACAATGGACAGATTGCGAAATGTTCCCGTTTGTAAACTGCCCATTAGTACTGTGACATATCACTCTTATTAACCGTTGGACAACGTATTTAACCCAATAACATTTGATTTAATGGCCGTCCTTCGTTTAATGAGAGTTTAATCATGTGCATTTTATATTTACCAAGGGCGTTCATTGCACTTTCAAATACAGCACACACATGCAGTTAACAATGAGGGAAGACGTAAGAAAATTAATATTAAACTTCCCTCAACATAATGGCCAATCGCTAAACAAAGTGGTGTTTCTACCCGTCAAACTAAACAACTTTATAAGATATTTTGTAATAACATGTAGGTAACATCACCCCTGCGGCGATAACCGGTGACTGAATGAGAAACAAAACACATAAGAATGAATCACTGATATTCATTTGATGTTAATCAAACACCAGAAAGCCTTTCATTGTTAAATAAAAGGGTATTTCACCAAAAAATTCTAATTAGTCCGTCTGTTAGATTATAGAAAAATATTGAATACGTGTTTTTTGTTTTTTTCGAATTTTATTGGTGAAATTACTATTGTAGTTTGTGTTAGAGAAACTGCATAGGTACCTTGTACCGTTAATCACGCGATTCAGAGTCACCTATAGGTTACCTAACTTTTTCCAGGCGCCTGACATTTGATAAGCCACAGAACTCGTCTATAATTCTCGTAAAACTTTCTTCGAGATCTTACCACACGCTTGATTGACAAGTCTACTGACTAGTGACCATTGACTACTGGCCAGTGGCTAGTCGGCTGTCCGGCCACTTTTCCTGCATCACAACATGTCTAGAGGAACTTTATAATGTCTCTATTACACCTGTCATCGGTAACCACTAATCATATCCATCAATATTAACTCGATACTCAAATAACTACTTCAACTAATTTGGTCAATACACATACCTTTGCGGGTATCGTTGGCACTCAAAAAGGAAATAACTTACTTTATTTTTGTGATATTTATAAAAAAAATTACATAAATATTGTATCGAAAGTATGTTTTTATCAATATCTAATTGGCTTTTAAATGTTGTAGGTATGTTTCGTTTTTAATCACAAACTAAGTAACTGCAGTCGGTAAGTTAAGGCTTTTTATTGAACCCTATTATTATTGCTAAATAAAGACCAAATTATTTCTCTGAAAACGATTATATGATATTCGTTCTATCGTTAACGTGGTCAAAAAATAAAATATAAACTTATACACCGTAGCAGTTAGCACATCTTCATAATACTCATGTGTGATTATAATTTTGTAGCATCGGCACAACATCAACTTAATCAGTTAAATTAAAACCAAACTAGTTTCACACATGTTTGTAATATTATGTTTAGGTAATAAAGGTATTAATAATTTTATCATCTTACTTTTGCGCATAATATATTTATTTAACGTGTTATCTATGCTAATTACACGAGCTACTGTAGTGTTTTGGTACACGTTTTACATTCATACAATTTCGTATTATTGCCTTTTGCTGAACATTCAGTACCTACTGTGACTAAATGGAACGTTCTATGTTGTTTTGTCAAAACTTGATTCAAGAGAACGGAAAATGGTTGGCAATATTCCAGATTCTTTATGTAAAAAGTGCCTTACTCTTCCTGGATTCCACTTACGGTAAAAATTGCTTTCAACTTTCGCCGCCGCACTGTATTTAAATAGTTTTTCTTCGACAGAAAATCAGTTCGTCATCTTCCTTGTTACTGGGGGTCAACTCATTTACTCCATTTTCTTTTATATAATTCCTCACACAATACATAGGTACGGTCAGCATCGGAAGTAAGTAGCTTAACGTTTTGGAATTTTAATTATTTGATGTACAGTACTCCAGTTATTATTTTTAATGTTTCAGAAGATTGTTCTTTATAATATTCCTTCCTCTTTAATAACTTTATAGGAATGAGTAATATCTAACAAGTTTTTATTAATAAACCTGCTTTGAAAGTTTGAGTAGCGTTATTCTACTTCTGATGCTTACTGTACATCGTTTCCTAGGGCTTTCCTCTCTCGCTCCTCCTATTGACATATTATTATTAACTATTCATTTTTATACTTTATTAATCTCGAGCCCGTACCAAGACAGTCGATTCCCTTTCAACTTTTTGTAACGTGCGCAACTTTTAAACCTTTAGTAACATTACCTTTTACCTTTTTACTTTATCCACATCAGAGAAAATAGTAGAAAATGACATAAAAAGGAATATTTGTGTACCTGAGGTTGGTCAAAATAGTTGGAATACGTTGGTGCGATATAGTGTCTATGGTGTGACTGAAATGTCTTTATAGAAGACGGTCACAAGTGCGGCTGGTTTTGATGCAACATAATTATTTAGTTTTGTGAGATTGCAACTGGACTTCTGACCGCAGTTGTACAATATATAGCTGTGGAAAACTATACACTAATTAAGATAAGTCTTATTAACTGAACAACTAGCTTATTATAGAGAATAGTTCAAATAAGCAGTATATTATCATCATGTGCCTTAGAAACGGCTGGACGGCGTAATACTTTTTCTAATAGTTATATACAATGTATCCGTATCGTATTAGCAGATATACTTGAGTCAAGACCCGGCCTCCCGAGTAGGGTTATCAGGCCTGATAAAAGTGCCCCCGATGTACGCCAATCAGTGGTCGCGACACCCGTCCTACATTAGTGTGTAGGTACCTTATTATAATATATATTTTGATACCTACACTTAATGGGTATCTCAATTCAGCATTTTAAAACTTCTTGTTGTTTACAAGTTTGGAAAGTTCGATACCTATGTATAATTTAACAATTGATATTTTTTTACATTTAATGTAATAAAAGAATAAAAGCTTATGAATAGTACTGATGTTAAACTTTTGTAGGTGGCAAAGCTATCGCGTATTGACAAACTGTTATTGCGAGTATTTCATTGAAAAACATACTGACATATTTTCACTTTTATGTCAAGCAATCTCAGATTTCACGGCACACCTACCGTGTTCCCATGACTAGCCCGAGGGCCGAGAGATGGAAACACTTCCTCGTCCAACCTTTTACCTAAGAGTTGCGTGACACTTGTCACGTGGTCACGCAGTACCGACATGTCTAATGTTATCGGATAATCGGAGGTACAGATAACACTAACATTTATGTAACACATTGAAGCAATGTCTAGCTATCCGTGAGACGACACACTTTATTGTTTTCTTTCTTATGGTTGCGTCGAAATGCTCGTCTTGTTATAATTGATAATTGGGGTTTATAAATCAGCAGTGAGATACACGTCGGGTTGAGACAGAGCCCGGGGCAACGTTGTAAAGCCATATAATCTTCATTAAGCAATAAGAACGGGTCATCACTCACAAAATTTACATGTCAACAGGCAACGGAGTCCAAAACATTGTGTAGGTACTGTTGCAAGACACCACAATCTAATAAGTGATTTCGTTCTAGAAGCAATTTCTAAAAGCGTAGAGGAATTAATTACCGATTAGTATAGGACAAAATTGATTAATTACTTATGTTTTTAAGGGGTCCGATAAAGAGGTACATCTATTGACCAATAGGATTAATTTTGGGATTTTTTATTGAATCGGTCAGAAACCCATACCTTCATAACATCCATATTTGCAACGAACCTCGAAGCAATGATAAAACTGATGCAATCAATCGTAATGATTTTGAAAGCAGAGTGGCGGAGTCTTATTAGTCTGCACAGCAACCTATACTTAATTAGATTTGTTATTAACAATGATTCTATTGGCGCAAATGATTTGGGAAGCAAAAAGTGGGTAATTGATGAGCAATGGGCCGGGTGCCCGGGTCACGTAACGTTCTCTTGCCAAACGAGCGACTTGCACAACGCAGTGGTTACCATCGCATGCATTGACCGGTGATCACTGAACCCACTGGCGAAATGTCAAAAGCACCTATACGTATCCTTATCCTAAAGGTGATCTTAGAATTAGTTGTTGCGTTACTGGGTTAGCGTTAGACTAATTTCTTCTAGTAGGATGTGGTGAAAGCTGGCGAGTCTGGCATATGAATCCTTAATGGTTTCAATCAAGGGTGACTGCTATCTATTACAACTTTCAGCTTATTCATTTACCTAGTGTCAAAACATCCACCTCCTTAAATTCCACTCTCATACTCTCGAACTATTGCAATACAATAGTTAGTTGTAGTTACCATGCTCGGTGTCTGTAATGCACACTATTGCCAGAGCAAGCTCGCCTGTCAACGACAACAAAAATAAAAAGTAATGATTACGATATCTATCAGATGCTAATTACAAAAGGAAGGCTAAACACACAAAATTTCCAGACGGAATCGCAACCAGATAAGTAAAATCGACCTACCTTAGTTGATAATCTCTCACTATCTCATCGCGTGCACATTTGTATTGACAAAGGGAAAACAATATGTTTGGTTGATTATTTATCTACAGACGGACTATACTTAGCGAATATCGAACGTAGATGGCAGATAACAAATAATTAGTTCACAGTTCGTTGTAGTTCCTTGGATTTTGCTGCTTTATTTGATTGGATTTAAAAGACTTTTCCACTTTTGTCTGACTTTTGTAATGAAGAGCCACCCATCCAACGCACAGTTAAAATTAAACTGTTTAAGTATGAATTATTTATTTTATCTGACGGCACTGTTTTAGTAGGTAATGTTCATCCAGGGCCGTAGGTAATCAAAATAATATTACAAAATTGTGACTTAAACGTTTGACTTAAATGGCTACGCGCGGACTTACACGTAGCTCTAACATAATCACCAGGGTGAGTAAACCTTTGCAACTATTTTCATAAGGTACCTATAAACTTCATATTACGTTACACTTATAAATTACGTGGAAAAGAACCACCAAACAGACCAAATGATTGCTTACATGATTAGCATTAGGAGGTCTATCTATAAACATAAAGGCAATATCGATAAAAAAAACAGAATTAACAGGAAATTATGACCTTCGAGACAGCTCTACGATTCGTAAAAATCCTTTTGTATCAATTTTATTTATATTATCAGTGGTTACTATGCGGTAATCAAAAGTCTTGTTTTTGTTTAAATATCTACTTCTAAAGTCACGTGCTGGTTTATTTTTTTCGAGATAAAAATACCGCTCTTTTCGATAATATGCCTTTAAAATGGGCAAAGTTGATCAGAAACAAAATAACTGTATGAATTATTTTAAGCGTGTTATGCTGACATTCAGTTCATTGTGGTGATATTTGAATATTAAGAATAAATTATTCAGTTTAATCATGTATTGTAGAGCTTACACCCAGAGTGCCCAGAGTGCATATACCGACGGGATGACAAGAGAAACCATCAAAAGATAGAGAATCCTTGAAACAGATTTCACACTTCAAAGGAATTATTTACCGCTTACTTTTTGAAAATTGCTTCAACAAACGTGCATTAGAGTCATGTTTGTTTAATAATTCTTTAATATTTACGACATTCTTGATGCGTGTTGTAAGATGCAGGAGATCTGTGAGCTGGGCGGGGCCGGCGCGAAGCTGCGCGGGCGCACTGAACTTTACCTGACCTCTAGTTACTACTTGCTCTTCGGGTAGATCTTTGAAACACTCAATTAGCTTATTTACTGCAAGCGATATACAATTAAATGTACGAGGTCTTTGTAATTAGGGTACAATCTAACAGTAGTTGTAATTAGAGCAATCGTGGCGAGCTGTGATTTAATACCACGCCATGGTACATTTTATTGTAAAGTACCACGTCGGTGTCGTTCGTTGGAGTTTTGTTTGTTTTGATTCTAAATACAGATGCAGTAGAAAATATTCACATAAATATCACCTAGAGGTGAACTCGTGTTAGTGTTGACAAGGTCTCAGGACCTTGACATGTTACGCATCTAGCGCGTCGCGAGACCTTCAGGGAGCTTCTTTCGATACCATTTCTGATTTGCATATACTGAATTTTACGATGCATAATGGTAAGTTGTTTTTATAGTTATTAATGAGGTCGTGTTGCGCCACAAGCGTGACCTGTACAGCCCCTTTGTAACGGCTGATGTCGCGATTTGCCACGGGGATTAAGCACCAGTGTCATATGTCAGCTTGCCACCGCGCACCGTTTGCGAAACTGCCAAATGTTGCCTAGCTTTAATTACTGGCTGATAACTACTGAACAATTATAAATGATTGTTTTCCGAACACAAAATGTCAATAGAATGGCGTTTGTGTCCTCACATGTTGACCGGTAGCGTCGACGAAATGAATTCTGTTTTGTAATAGTTGCCACTTTGTCATTTATTTCCTGCGCGATGGAAGAAAAAGTTTCTCAAGATAAATGGAGTTCTTTGCGTGTTTAATATAATGAATATGTAGCTAATATTATGTAGACTCATTTGTACTCAATGTTTTACAGGTAAAAAGTAGGTATTACTATCATTATATCGTTCCCCGTAACACACGCTCGCCATTAGGAAGTAGTTAGGTACTAGTTAATGTACGTATCAATTATGTATACATAAATATCCTCTAGTGATATAATTACGATTACTCAATGGTTGAAAGCTGTTCAATAAGTTGAGGCTAAAAGTAAGCCCACATAAATCACATCCTCTCGTTGAACACATAACTATAACGCACGGTAATCGCGTGATATGGATCCTTGAAGATAGCATCTCAGATGATAAATGATAAGTTGCCCACCAAAAACCAGTATCGAAACTGTATGCTGCATTATTCTTTAAACTTGTAAAATATCCACTCCATCCCAGTCTTCAAATTGCGTAAACGTAAAATCTACATACTGATATAAATCGTGAGAACTTAATCATTTTGCTCGCATAGATAATTATCTAAGTTAAATTAGAATGATTTTGTGAAATATGTGCAGTTCTTAATTTGAAAAGGGCAAGGGCATTCTAGGGCAATAATTTATGAACTGAAATTAGGTCTAAATCAAATTAGAAAGTGGGGATCCCTATGCGTGGAGTCAGACAGTCTTCAGTATTTTCAGAAACAGCAATTTTATCAGGTTGTTTGACATTTCAGCGAGCCGCCATGATGGTTTGGTGACGTCACCTTATATAGATAAGGACGCCCGTCATTTGTCTGCATGGTTCATTGTTAGGGCTATCGGGAAACTTATTGACCTTTAGAATTTTCCACGCACTTGCCTTCGCCAAGAAACGTAGAGATGCGTTGTTACTACGGCCTGTTGCACCAGAACCTAATGTAGGTTTACTTGCGTCAACTAAACAATTATAGTCAAAGTCAAAATGTTTTATTTCACATAGGGCTACATGGGCACTTGTAAAACGTCGACAAAAAAGGGGCACGGTTCATTGGTCGATTCCTAAGGAGAAGAACATTTTACTGGTCCGTTTTCCATTCAATTAATGATAATGATTATTATTAAGGTTATCTCGTTTAGAACATAATATTTATGCCCCTTACCTAAATTAGCTACTGATATACGCAAGGCGTCCATAGGTAAACTGCAATTCACACGTGTCCTTTTAGAGACATATGAAATTTGTAATACCCAAATAAACATATTATGGTGGCACTTAACCATATACGGAACAATGTAATCTTCTATAAAGTACACAGTAGGCAGAAATTACAGTTCAAATAGTAGACGAAACGGGGCCACCTTTACTTGGCTTCTTACATAACTAGATCGATCTTCTGCTTGGACGTGAATGACTACTACTGACTATTAGTATTCCAATGGAAATGTCATTGTTCTCAAAGGTTCCAGGCCACTGGCTATCTTAGCAAATATCTGTAGCACATGTGAAAGTGAATGCAGAACAATGGAATCAAGCACAGGTCGAGAAATTAATCGTCATCCATCTGTCTAAACGAATATGGATGATATAGATCACTATGATGGATGATAGGCATCGGTTTATACCGGTACGGTACGCAGATAATTATGAAACCTCCCTACATACTGTTGCATAAGCATTGGTTGAAATAAGTACTTTTTAATTGCAGTGCATATTTTATCTAAGTTTTCTATTTATCATGTTGTCGATTTCCAACATGTTCACAAGAACCTTGTGGAAGTAAGCAAATTTTTAGGGTTCCGTAGCCGAATGGCAAAAAACGGAACCCTTATAGATTCGTCATGTCAGTATATCCATCCATCCGTCTGTCCGTCTGTATGTCACAGCCACTTTATTCGGAAACCATTCAGACTAAACAGTTGAAACTTGGTGCGTAGATGTATTCTGTAAACCGCTTTAGGATTTTCATACAAAAATAAAAGATTAAGGGGGCCCCATACATGGAACTGAAACTGAAAAAACTTTTTTCACCAAACCTACATGTACATGTGGGATGTCTATAGACAGGTCCTAATAAAATACATTGAGGTTTCTAATACCATTTTTTCTCAAAGACAATAGTTTGAAAGATATACAATTCCAAAGAATTCGTTTCTAAATTATTGTGAATTTGACAAGATAATTTGACATTGTAATATGACCATTGTTAGCCTTTTAAGCGTTTTATTGACAAACTGAGCTTAAATGTATTTCTGTATATAATAAAAATAAAAAAAAAGTAGTAAAATGTGTGTCTAACTTTTAAATAGAGAGAGTGAAAAATCTAAGAAAAATAGGTATGTGCTGTAGATCGCAACAGAAACGTTCAACTGAAATTGGTTTGAACAATATATAGTAAATAGTTTTTGAGATATAGCACATTTAAAAATCAGCAAATATAACTTGGTCATTCATACAAACACTATGAAAAACAAACTTATCACAAAGCATGTTTTTCTGTTGCTGCCTTCCCTGCTACGATGGTACGGAACCCTTCATGTGCAAGTCTGACTTTCACTTAGCCAGTTTTTCCCAGGTGATGGAGTTTTTCTTTGGCCTTTGTACTATAAAATTGGTTACAACATTATCTATTAGGACATTTGTGTATCTAGCTGTTGCTTTACCCGCGCCTGCTTTCAGCAGGTGCAATAATCAGAAACCAGAACGCATTTACGATAGAATTATTACTCAAGTATGCAATTAATCATTTCGAGCGCGGGAGCGTCTCCAATTGATTGTGTTCGGCTGGTTTTGTTCAAGGCACTTTGATTGTTCAGCTCTATTAGCATACCTTGTTAAGCTGCAATTATCTGTTAATGTCATGCTTCGGTTTGATCATCAATTTTATTAGGGACAGCCGTGAAAAGATTTGTTTTGAACTTCATCTATAAATATTCTGTGTTGTATCGGTACTGTGTTGTAAACAGACAGAAACGCCAAATTATCCTCTGCGTTTAGAAACAATTACAAAATGTAAGGATAAATCAAGCGGTCTCGCCCTTGTGTCATGAATGTCATGACATTTGTGTTCATGCCAGAACGTGGCCCAACCCGCGCTTGCGCGAGATTCCAACCTCCTTCGTAGAGCATTGTCGAGAAACTTACGAAGAATAACATCCATGTGTCTATTATAGCACCATAGACATTTTGTTAGGACGGTGCTGCAGTTTTTATGAAATTATATAGAAAAAGCAAGATGACAGCGAACCCAAGTTCGAACCTCGCTGACAAAACTGTTACGTAGTTTGGTGGGTGCATTAAATATAGATAATATTAGGTCCTAAATAGATGATGATTTATTTTATTTTTTGTATGCAAACGCACCGAAAACACTACGCTGCTCTATAATGTATAATTTAATCAGCACTTTGTTAGACTAATTAGCGTTCGCCTCGTGTACCTGATTTTTTAAGGCATTTAACCATTTATTAGACGTAATAAAAGGTAATTCCCAATGGTTGCGCTTATACTATATAACTATGATGTGCTACTACGTGAAATGTCAGGAATGTACTAGCGATTGGATTACGGATAACCATTGAATTAGAGAAGCTTGTATCCTAAAGATAAGCCTTTGTATAGCATCACAGTCACACCACTCTACGCAAATATTGATTCTTATCGAAACACGTCTGCACAATGTGTTAATTGACGTTTGTTTATATTATTAGTCAAAGGGGGTTAAGAATGGAAAGCTACAGAGATATAGATAGTGATAAATAATAATGATAGTCTTATCTTAATTTGTATTAATCATTGTGCGCACGCGGCGGATGCGTGTGCGCTGGTTTAGTGCGTTGCTGTGTGCGTACTTGCTGCATTGAGAACTATTGCATATTTGCGTCATCCCGTGACTTCTGTCACGTTGGTATCACATATCTTTGGTACTGTTGGTATGGTATCTGCATTCCTGTTACAGTTAATATGAATGTCAAATTTGGCTTAACTGTCATAATCAAAGTGTACTTTCTTTGTTAGAATAAGATGGGTTGCTGTCAGAGGTAGGTAATATAACTGTGTAAAGACTGTACTTAGGTATTTGTTGGTTGGTTTACACAGCAGAGCCTTAACCACTGCATGCAGGTCCATAAGCATAAACATTAAATCATGTTTAAGTACTTTGATATAATATAAGTTTCGTGCAATATATAAACATAATTTTAAATCGCTTTAAATGAAAGCATTAATTCTACAGTATGTATTTATTTTAAGTGAGTGCAATAACCTAAAAAATAAATATGTACTTTTCTTCTTTATTGTTATGTATTAATACAAGACTAAATAATGATTAAGTTCATACCTATCATCTTCGTATCTTCGTACGTGGAGTCATTGACCATGTAACCATACTGGCTACGAATTGTAATCTTCAGTACCTACCTAGGCTATTTGCACTGATTATAGTAAATTACCAGTATTATTATTGCATTGGGGAATAAAAAGTTTTTGGGGGGTATGAGGAACAGGGTGTAAAGTTCCTCATCCCCCATAGAAAAAGGGGTTGATCCGCCGACCAGTCGGTGTTGCGTAGTGGCTGGCTGCTCCGTCGACCAGGAGAGAAGTGCGTCTCTGCTTGCTGACCGGCCGAAGTGCAGTGTGCTGTGTGTGAATATTCTTAATTTGTAGCTGAAGCTTTAATTTAAAAAAAAAATGCATACAAAAATAACGCTACATTTGACTTGGAACAGCCAAGAGTCATCATTCTGACAATTGCTTTTAATTCTATGACAATTTGAACAATATCTCAATTTGCAGACGACAGGAAACAATTCAATTATTTCATGAAAGCATTCAATTTCACGCAGACGTTCCGATGCAATAAAGTTTTTTAAATAAAAGAACAAATAAACACAATTGCATGCAGTTTTTGGAGTACACGTAAATGTAGATATTTCCTAATATCAACCAATCAAAATTTGCCATATGACCTAAGATTTGACTCAGCATTCAATAAAGCAACCGTGTTGCAAGGCATATGAGTCTTTCAGCTTTTCTCGAGCTTACAAAATTAAGCAAAACAAAACTTGCAATGTAATTTAAGCCCAATTCTTCAGCCGTATAGTTGAATTCAGGTTAACAGAATTCATAGTGCTTGTGTATGAACCCCATCTGTGGGGTTATGATGCATGCAGGAGTTGTTGTAAGAGATGAAGATGCTATGACATGCATTATGTTGATATGGATCATTTGAATGACTGTTATGTAAGTTGTTACAACATTAGTGTGTACGTTAACCTGTGCCTCGGCGTGCCACAGACAACATAAACATTATTCGAATGTTCTTTTATTGAATTTGATTCGCTACAAACCTTGTTATTAGTAGTGTTTATGGTAGTAATAAACATTGTTTACCACACTAATGCCGTCAGCGAGTGATCATCTCGGAAGATGATGTATGAAATTTGTGAGTTATGTAATGATGTGGCCGTTGTTTTAATGTATTGTAGCTATTAAATAATGGAACCGGAACGAATCACCGTGGATCGGGTTTTAAGTACAGGTATTTTTAAGGGCATGCATTTTAGATGATTAAATATAGTATATGAGTTTTTGGATAATTAAATGCTAAGCTAAGTCTGAAAATCAGTATAGCCAATGATTTCTGATGACTTCACAGACGACAGCTTTAGTCAGGTCAATCAGGCAGGCGTAGCTAACGAGGCAGTTAGAAGCGTGGGAACCAAATTATAGCTGCTCAGCAGAAAAAAAAAATAGAGGCTGTCATTGAATTAAGTTTAAAAAACGCAACCTAATCAAATCATTAAAGCGCTAGTTAACCACAGCTTCCCTACCAGCTTAGCTGATCAGGCGATTGAGCTAACGATCATTGCTTTATGGCATGTTGCTGCTAAAACAACGTATTACGCGCCAGCAGTTGCCCGCGACCGCGACGCTTGCATCACGCTGGTTATCGGCTACGGCTACAAGCAGACAGATACCCTAAAGGTCCAAAAATTCCCACGGTGCAGCCGAATAGTTTATCATAAGCATAACACTTGACTTAAGACCCCGGCTATCTATCTCCTAGTCTCCAATACCAGACACCAATGCTCCGGTTTTGATACTTCGAAGATTCTATCAGTTGTTAAATATTAGTTACCGAAGAACTAAATTGCGCAGACTATGACCGTATCGAATGAACTTTGCAATTTCGGTCGGAACCTTGTCATAACGTTATAAAATAATCGCACATTAATAACACGGAAGACGAAACTTTACAGTCGTGAAGACCATCTTTGTTGATATAACTCCTTGTACGATTTTATGAAACGATTTATAACTTTCAATGTCCATTTATTGTATGACACAACAAAGCAACATACAATTTTGGAAGGTTTGAAAACCAATTGTTGTTCTCACACAATGTATGACTTTGGATGTAAATAATGTAAATATTCACGGAATGTTAGGTAGGGAGGTTGACTAATGGTTTCCATTTATAACTCTAATAATTAAGCAGATAATCAATTAGGTGTGTGCACGGAGCATGTAGGTGGTATGTCAAGGTTATTAATTTATTTATTAAACATAATATTATCTAAGACGAGCCTATGTCGAGGTACATGTTAAGGACGCCCGCGTAACTTGCCGGAGATGCGACCCGCTTTACTTCACACCTGCGTACGCGCACTGTGTGAAGCTTTAATAATTAAATGGTGTAGTTACGTGCTTAATGTTCTTGTCAAGGCACCATCCATTAAACGGTTTATGCTACAGTGATATTTTAGCGATAAATTCGGAACGTCTTAATTAAGCTCTTTATAGAGTTGTCATTCAAGATTTTAGTGGTTCGTTAACCTGTTTATAAATTGAAGTAGTTGCTGCAGTGCACTATGACTTTGTATGAATCTGTG
This sequence comes from Diarsia rubi, assembly GCA_932274075.1. NCBI lineage: Eukaryota > Metazoa > Arthropoda > Insecta > Lepidoptera > Noctuidae > Diarsia > Diarsia rubi. The sequence goes on along the minus strand of OW026412.1, from coordinate 17,384,353 downwards.
TTAACAGCCTACTATTAGACACAGAAATCCTAGAAGTATTCACTCGAATTAATCGTTATCGCATGGTTTAGGGTTGCTGACATAGGTGTCAATGCAGTTGACTTATGACGTGTTTGTTACTATCTGTCAATGATCTGAGGGCTCAGGGACGGTCGACGCCGAACGATGCCTTTATCAGCTTCTGATTACATGGCATCTGCCGCGGCTGCCGATGTCCGTCGCACCCGGACACAGAGACCGTTGAACTCCTCGATCTAGATATAAATTGTGATTATTGTGAATTACCGATTAATTCCGGATTTATTCATTACATGAGTGCGTGATTGTCAGCGTTTGACAATCTCTGCCCATCGATTAATAGTCGTCGCGACCTCGACAATACTTCTAGAATACAGTTTACGAAGATCTAGAGCTGATATTTTTCTTTGGGGTTCCCAGCGATAAAAGGCGATCACACAGCATGTAAGTGAATAGATAACGATAACATTATCTATATTACATACTTATATTAAGTTACTATTGTCTGCTTGTCGAGGTTGGTCAGTGGATGGGTGACCATCACTAACCGAAACCCCTAAGTGCCTCGGAGTGTTGGAAAGCACGTTAACCGGTTGTCAGTACTCAAAATAACAAAATTCTGGCTGTTGTTTTTTTTTACAAAGTGGTTACCTGTAACTGGATTATGGAAGCTGATAGACAGAAGCTTACTAGTATTTAGCTGCATCCGCTTAGATTGGAAGCTGACACCAATAAATACTCTTGGGACAATATAATACTATTTGCTTTAAATACAAAGAACGTACGTTTATTTATTTCCTCGGCCTTTTAGAATTTTATCCGGCTCTCCGTTAATCCCGAATTACCACAGATAACCCCCCGAATAATATTTAGCACGAACATTAGTATGCTGATAACAGTCTTTTTAATTCTGATAATGATATCCCACATAAGTAGATTTTGAACCTTTGCACCTAGTTTATAAACCTACACGTAGATCCGTTTCAAAATCTAGTGTCTGGTTATGCAATTCGATACATTTTTCTCGATCATATATATCTGGAACAGTACAGAAGACCTACCTTAATCTGATTACTGTGAACAGAATTAACATAAAACAAAGCATGACATTTGTTACCTGAATGGTAACAAATGGCACAAGGAGCAGGTACTATGTACATACTTGAGTACACAATACGTGTTAAAACATTTGCCATTTGAATATCTATTAAGCATGATATGTTCTTTGATGTCGATGTAAGCGGCGCGGGCGCAGGGTGTCGTTGCGAAATGATCTATTGTGCTCAGGCGCCACCTGGCATACGTCTGCGCCGCCCCGCCCCTCAACCACTATCTGACTATTTGAAATACGGACACGGGAGCCTTGATGTGTCCATCATTCAACGATGAATGATGTTATTGTCACTTACCTATGTGTGTACTAGTCTTTAAAAGTATGTGATCATAGACCATACTAATCTGGAACATGAACATACATTCTCAGCATCTGAGTCATTCTGTAGTTTTGTAGATTCGTTTCGATAAATAGTGTGCCAAATGCGAACGTATGCTATGATTGTAAACCGCAAAATGAAGTTGTTTTAGGTCATTCTTGTTCAATGCGTGTTTAAATGCCTGAGAGAATATGTATAATATTAGGGTCTAGTGCTTTAGTACTTACTTTGGTGTCTTAAACTAAGTGCTAACATAATTCTAGAATAAATTGCATATCAGCATAAAGTCCACTAAAATAGCTAGGTTATCAAGTGGTCCAGTTCAAAGATTGCTGAACGTATGTATAACGGAATGATTACAGTTTATATTTATGACTGTTTCATTTCTTGTCGATGATGTTACGATAAAAGCCGAATAAAATGATACTTAGATGATAATATAGCCGTCACGGTGGCTGCGGATGCACGACAGTGTGACGAACGAAGATTTTATGGGCACAGATGAAGATTTGATGAAAAAGCATGCGTCAATAACGTAACAGCGAAAACACATTTGTTACGTGAACAGTTTGGATGTAGGTAGACAGATGGGGTGTAACAGTACAATAGATTATACAGTATGTACCAAAATGAGTGGTCATTTTTAAGGACGTGGTAGACGGAATTTCAGATAGTAGTTGAGTTTCTACTCAACTACTCTCAAATCTGAAAGTTATGTCATCCACAATTATTTTATTTTCCTTGCAGAACCCAAGACAGTTAATTTTTTTCTCTGGAACTTCGTCGAGATACATTGTCTCGGCGCTTTTCTGGTGGTCGTTTGATTCTGACTTTCAGGAGTTTCAGTAGTTTGGGAATAGTTTGGCGAGCTTATTTAGGTGGGAAAATTCTTCTGTATTTTCCATGTCAAATTATATTTACCAATAATATTTATTGTTTCTATTTTTGGAAACCTTTGTTCAGAAGATATTTTCGCACACAAAAATACAAAAAATTGTCAAGTCAACACAACTCAAAGTTATTTTGTATCATAAAAACCCTCCCAGACATGTGCACTCCAATTCTTTTATGCACACTACTGATAAAACAAAGTGTTCTACATAATTCTCGATGTTTCGTGTCAGTAAGGAATGTGCAATCACCCGAAAAGATAAGCTGATAACAGAGAATGAACCAATTCGACTTGACAACGAATGATATTTAAAGTTCATCCCTACACAGCGTCTACTAACACTTTAATACTGTGTGATACAATACATTACTATACACTGGCTTCATATCGGTGCCGAATAAAAATAGAAAACACATAATTTAAGTTATCACAGCTCGTAGTAACATGATAAATGCAAATGTACTCGCACAAATATTTACGTCTTTGAGTGGTTTAATAAATATGGGCACTGATATAGGTTTAGGTATCGTGAAAGAAATATGTTACGTACATATTTTTATTGTTTTAAGATAAAGTTTGTTGTTGACTCGTTACTCTTTGCTTGGGGTTCTTGATTCAGATAACAGTTTTCGTAGTATATGGCGATAATTTTATATTTTTTAATTTATTTGACATGCTAATTGACTAACTACAGATTTCTGGCAAACTTGAGATCATCAATTGCTGAAAATTCAATATACAGAATGTGCAGCTTGTATGCTGTATATTAGGATGGATGGTGTGAAATTGAAACTAATTTGTACTTGTAACTGTAGTGGAGATTTATTTTAAACTTTGTGATTAACAACTTATAACCAGAGAGAGAGTTACGGTCGACTGCCGGCGCGCATTGCCGGGGCATCCTTTTATAAGCACCGATTCGCGAGTGGTCATCGGCATAATAAAGCAATAATAATTCTCTCCAAAAAGTAAATATTTTTCGACTTTCTTGCTACTCAAAAATATATGATTTAAAAGAACGTCATAATTTCCTCTGAAATAACGGCCACATCCCGCAATTTTTTTACTCACTTTATGCTGTACCCATGTGGGTGAGCCTATTGTTACCAATCGGGCACGGGCACAAATCTAAACTTTGAGCTTGCCAATCCTAGACTTCATGATTGTATAGAGCAAGAAGTCTTCGCTCGGCTGGTCAAGTAGCTATGCGACTCGAAAATTTGGCTGACATTTGCCTAAAATTAATATCCCAGTGGGGGGCGCTCGTAACCGTTTGACCTTTGCACCACACAAAACGTATCAACTTCTTTTAAAAGGTAATCTTAAATCATGTCCTAGTTTTAAATTTAATAACGTTCCCGTGAAAAGGAAGCAGTCCGTGTGTTACCTTGGGTTTGTCTTAAGAGAGGAATTTTTCATTCATTGAACACATAAAAACCGTCGGTGAAAAAGCTAAAAAGAAATTTTATGCCTTAACGAGAATATCTAAATCTACGTGGGGTTTATCATTTTTAACTCTAAAGACGATCTATGGGGCTACTTACTTGGGGTGTATGTGCTATGGGGCACCAGTTTGGGCCGATAGGGCCACCATGGGAGCGGCACGACGTAAATTACTTCAAAGCCAGCGGTTGGCTTTGCTTTTCTTGTGTAAAGCGTATAGGACGGTTAGTACTGAAGCCTTACCGGTACTGGCAGGGGTACTTCCAGTCGATCTTGAAGTGCAGCGCCGTGCTTCAATGTACTACTGCGCACGAGAGACCGCGGACGCAGACTTTTTATTGCAACGTGACCGTGCTAAAGTAGCTAGATTACTTAAACCACAGACTGACGTCTGGGAGGAACTTTTGTCTGAATGGCAATGTAGGTGGGATTATTCCATCAAAGGCCGACACCTCCACCAGTTCTTTCCATCCGTTCGTGAGCGGCTGGCCAGGACATGGCTGGAGGTGGATCACTGTGTTGCCCAATTTCTCACAGGTCATGGTAACTTTAAGAGTAAATTATTTTCCTTCAAGCTTGTTGCCTCGCCTTTCTGTCAATGTTCTACATCTGACTGCGAATATGAACAATCTGCACATCACATCTTATGGGAGTGTGGTCTTTGGGAGAATGAACGTAATATTATGTTAAATAGTATACAGGTTACTTCCGGAGTTATTTATTACACGGACGTTGTAGAAACTAGAACAAATTTCCGTGCGTTCAAGCATTTTTGTCATACCTATTATTGTAATCAAATATAACAGCTCACAACTTAGGACCCAGTAATATTAATGACAATAATATCCGTGGTGCTAGGCAACTGGGCTTATCCCAGTTGTATACGTCCCTGTGTGCCTATTGGCCTTGTTCAGTTCTGTCTCCTGCTGATATGGAGGGAAGTGAAAATTATGTTTTTCCTACTCCTCCGCTATTCTTTTCTGATTAATTTCGTTGCGGGATCCAAGACAGTTAAATCGTTTCTCTGGGACTTCGTCGGGCTTCATTGTCTCGGCGCTTTTCTTGTGGTCGCCACTGTTGATTCTGGCTTACAGGAGTTACAGTGGTTTGGGAATAGTGTGGCGGGCTTGGCCCAAATATATAGCTATGCGACTATATTCACAAAGAAGTCCTCTAAAATACTCTAAATCCGCTAAAATTTTCCTCTGAAATGTTTAAATCAATACTTAATTTAAAATATTACGTATTTCGAGCACTCAGTTATTATTGAATTGACCCAACTCTTACTGTTTACTTTAACATAATATATGTTATCGACACTTGGAATTTTCCAACACTTTTATACTTTGAACTTAATTATTGTTAATAATTTAGTTAATAAGCAAACAATTGCAATATGTTCGATTACAATAAGATCTATTACCGTTCGATGAAAACAATCATAATTATGAAAGCAACAATAGTAAATTATACACCAAGGGGACTGTGTAAAACAAGAGGAGCTAGAAAAGACGTGACTGCTGACATGACGAGTTGTTTGGAAGAAGAAGACATGCTGCGCCGAGCCCAGAGAAGAGAATTATGATTATAGACTAACTGCGGTACTCAGAGATATTTAATGATTACTTAAGCCGTTACTTAGTAAAGATTTGACATACTTTTGTACGACTAAACTGTTAAAACCTTTACTAAGTGATGGACTAAGTAATCATTAAAGCTCTCTGAGTGCTGCAGTTAGGGTATAAAGCATGACAGTGTCTTACGTCACGGGCACTATTTGGCATCCCGCGTCTGAACGCGCAGACAGGTGCACATCTGATTTTAAACTCTTCCCGTCCTTGATTGCTGAAGTGATTTAGTGACGCTTTAACTCACGGTTGCATTGGCATTGGGACCGATTGGTTTCCCAGTCAATAGGATCCCATATCCAAGATCTCATCCCGCGGAGGGATTCGGAGTCGTTCTTATTTATCATCTATGGAAGACTAACAAATAACTTAGTACGTGAGGGTGACAGCCAATGACAAGTCCTCACATGTCAAAAAACAGAACACACAAAACTTACACGTAAGTTTATGTTATACATAACATATTTGTCCCGGAATTAAAAGAATTATAATAATACGATGTCAAAGGTTAAGTAAAGTACCTAAATGTTGTTGCTAGTTATTCCTAGCAACAACATTTAGGTACTTTAACATAAACTTTTCTTATCGGAACCGGAATAAGCACCAAGATAATATTCTTAAAATATATTTACTTTAACAAGACTATCTCAAAGTTTCATAGTGACTGGAAAGCAGTGTATGAATTGGTGCAATAAAAAAAATGTAAGTAGTTTTAAAACTACCAATTTCATAATTTTTGTAGTTGTTTTCTGTAATTATGGGGAAATTAATTGACTAGTAACATGAGTTATTTATAGACTATATTTGATTAAAAAAAAACAACTTCATATAAATGAATGTGTTAAATGAGGCATAAAAACTTTTGTATAAATTAAGTTTAAAAATCATCCTTTAATGATACAGTATACAAATCAAAATACTTGCACTTCTGTTAATAATAAAGATTGCCAGCTTACACTGTCTACATCTAAAGGGGTTGCAACCAGAAAATGCCAGAAATCTTTCATTGATTTTTAAAATGAATTCCATGAGACATCGTAACCGTGTCATGTATGTTTGTTATTTACAAATAGATTTGTACAACTCAAAACACAACCATTTCTATAAACTGTATAACATAACACCTTGCTTATAATCAATCCATTATCCCTGGAGCGTCAACCAAAAGTGTACTTATCAGTATAACCACATTTTATGTTTAAAATAAATGTCATGTAAAAGTGTGCAAGCCTATTGCCATCAAATGGGCACAAAAGCAGCCTCCATAACTGCTACTGTGATTTTATGACACACTTGGGGACTATCACTATAAAATATATCCGATATTTTTTTTTAAAGAAAATCCCATCCCTACGTTGACCAATGGGCCACGTCTGTTTACCATGCGGACCAATAGTGCCTAGTAAAACAAAAAAATATCCTTTCTGTGAAACACATAATGTTTAAAAAAAATCCGCAATGTGTTTATCTTATTACGACATAGCTACGCGTGTAATTTCATTCAACATTTACTTATCTTGTTAATAATAATTATTATTGGTGTGGTTCCGAAACTTCTAGATTAATGTTCAGAGATACAACGAGGTAGGTAGTGATTGTGCAGACTTGCAGTGATCATTGCAATTAATCTATTTTATTAATTACGATAATAATGCTTTCCGTATTGATATAAACCGGCGGCAGATTTCCTCTGCTTGCGTCAATTGTTACTACTTGAACACGTTTCCCTTGGTCGTTGCCTAGTAGAACCATTAATTCAAACAACTGCAATCCTTTAGTTAGATCAACCTTATGCTTCGATTACACGCGTTTTCTGTTGCCCTTAGGGCTAGGATAGGTTGCTTTTCTTTCAACAAAAATTTCACAGTATTAAAAAAAAAACATTATTTTTATTTAAAACTTGATACCTAAAGTGTAATAAAAATACATCAGAACCCTGAACTTTGAATACTTTAATCGCTCGCTTTTATAAACATCCTACGAACAATTGAACGTCATAAAGTAATGAGACGTTAAAATATTCATTGACACGTGAACAAGGAGCATCGCACTAATACCATACCACTAATGATTGTTTATTTAGAATCGGTAATTAGCTGGTCGCGACTGGGGGACTGTGCCAAGGTGAGAGCATTCATCTCGTTCTCCGCGATGCCACCGCTCTGCGCCTAGCGCCTGCGCCGACACACTGACTCATCCCACGACGTGGGCTCCACAACAACACCTATTGTCTGAACATTTTGGCAGGTGTACTTCATTACCCGTAACCACCTACAGGATTAACTTCTCCACATAGGTAGATAAATAAATAAACATATGCAGCAGTGGCGAAATTCTGTCCCGAAAATGTTCACCAACATAACAGATGGTGTGAGAATTTTAAGAACATTATCCCCAAAATGGATAGGATTAAGTACACACATAAACGGAAACATTGATGAAATACCGAGCAAAAACATATTCAGACAATGTTCTTTAGAATTTTTGTTCGAAGCTTGAAACGCTTGCTTACGGAGGTTACGACACACTTGCAATTTACTCGGTGTGGGATATTAACGTCATTTTCAATTAATACTGACTGAAGTTACCAGATGTCACCGGTTTTTTTTATTTGATTCCTGCAAATAAAGAAACCCACCGAATGAATTTCGGTGAACGCATTAATAGTCTGAGATTGTCTGCCACATTTTTGCTAAGCATTTCTTGCGACATAGCCTCTAGCCACATAGCGCCTAGCTCTACATCCACTTGATGATTTTGCGGTCAGAACATTGTCAGTTGCAATCCGAGGTTTCGTTGTTGCCTTTACATCTGGCGGATAACAATAGGCTCGCCCACACTGGACTCAAGACTTTAAGTTATATGTAGGTGTAGAACAATACATCTCTTCCTATTACTGTGATTAATATTTATCATTAGAATATATAATATTAACCCCTCCACCTATGCCTTGGAAAATAACTGACGCCGTTAATCTGCGCCTTATCTCTCTCCTGTATTATTAGGAAGACAGAGTTCACCGGTATCGGCCCACACACTTGTGCACTATAATATTTCCTGCGTCAATGGCTTATAGTCTTCGCTGAAACTGGGTGCAAAGGTCTACACGATGCGGACACTACTGTAAGATTAAATGTTCTGTCTCTCGATCTAACGCAACTGTACCCAAATTTTAGCCATCTGCGTACATTCAGGGGTACTTTGCAATGTTTACATTGTATGTAAAGTTATCTGGGGTCGAACGACCCCGCGCACGCGGCCTGTAGGCGCGGCGTGGTGGTGGCGGGGGTCCTACTGGTGTAACACTTATCACGATGTTTGGGAATCTAGCGACCTCGTAACACGCAGCGCTTAGATGCCGCTGAGATGTCACACCACTCCAATGATAACACTTTTTATATGTTATTCTAGATTCAACATGGTAATACCTATTGGTTAAAACTGCTTAAATGCTTGTGACGGTCTTTTAGACAGAAAAGTCTCAGAAGAGCCTTTCAGAAATATACTGAAAATTCAGGTAATCAACTGCATTCAGTGAGACTGGGAGCTGACCGCAATATAGTTGGTAGAAGCTTAGGCAGATGATGATATCAAATGATAGTTACTTCCTTTTTCACCTGCTGTAACACAATGTTACAAAAAAACACTATTTATTTCCACATCACTACATAGTATAAAACAAAGTCGCCTTCTCTGTCCCTATATCCCTATGTATGCTTAAATCTTTAAAACTACGCAACGGATTTTGATGCGTTTTTTTAATATTCTATATATTATTAAAAAAACGCATCAAAATCCGTTCAAGTGATTCAAGAGGAAGGTTTTAGTATATTTTTTGCACCCGTGCAAAGCCGGGGCAGGTCACTAGTGCGTTTATAAAATTATTACACAAAAATAACGCTAATAATCTTTTTGAGGCAAGATTATTAGGCACTGGCTACTCGAATCTGCTCATAAGTTATCAAGCCATGTTGAAAATGATAACATGTGCTTTTGTCATCTTCAACATGGACAAACCCTAAGGGATTTGGGGAAACCGTTTGGTTTTGCTGTTAGTTGCTTTATTATAAATTGAAACTTTTTCGTTTCAGCTGTTGATAATATGTAAATTATCAACATTTTTATTCGAGTTCGATATTAATTCCTTTTTTCTTTATAAATACGTCCAATTTATAATGCCCCTGATAGAGTGGCTGACCCTTTGTAAACTTATTTACATACTTAAATGCTGTCCATTATAGAATACTTCTCATTATATTTCATAGTTTCCATGTCACCACTAGATGATGGTGATTAAATAACTCATTCTTCGTAATTATTATGTCGATTCTATTAATCTTCCTTATTCACCCTTGAAGTGGTTGGCCTACCCAGCTTTACATAACCGGTAAACTACATAAATAATCAAGAGCAAGACCAGTTCTTCTATTTCTATCTATGCAAATGCCTTATGTACTAGGTCCGCTCATCGTCCGATCTTTGATTTATAAACTAGGAATCAAGCCAAAATCCAGCTGGTCAGACTTCTTCACGAGAATGTTCTACGGGAAAAAGTATATCCCAAAAAATACTTTTGTATTTATTATATGAATACTTTTATACTCCATTTTGCGCTGGATAAAATTTTTGCCCACAGGATGTGTTGTTCCGTCGCTTTCGCGAACATATTCCACAAGAACGCCCAAAATACAAGTATCGTGCAAGTCAAGTGATACTAACATAAAAGTTATTAGTGTGTATTTTAGTTAAGATCTATGGGTCTTTATTATTATTTCCTTTATTTATTTATTCACATAAAATTTACATTTTTAAATATTTCATATAAAACTCATAAAAAAACATTTAAAAATATAAAAAATAGTCGTCCACCGGTGACGGGAGCAGGATCCAAGCTAATTATTATTATTATTATTATAGCTGGCCCATATTGTTCCACTGCTGGGCAAAGGTCTCCCACCATTCCTTCCAACGTTCACGATTCCTTGCAACCAGGGACTGAATTACCCGAAAATTACGGTACCCTTAAAAAACCCCCGGTTCCCTTTCGGTAAAATACTGGTATTCAGCTGCATCCGGTTAGACTGGAAGCCGACCCCAAAATAGTTGGGAAAAGGCTAGGCAGATGATGATTACGGTACCCTTAAATTTCGGTATGACGTCATACCGTTAAATAAGGGTTACCGAAATATTACGATACCGTTATTTTTATCGGTAGCGGAATTTTGAGGTTGGAAATGCATACCGGTATATTTCGGCAGAAGTACCATAATCATTATAAATGTTTCGGTAGCGGTACCTAAACATTAATAAATAGGGGTTTTCGATGACGCACCGCCTCGCCACTCTGTCGTTTACTTGGCAATTGTCGCACACTACTATATTATAGGACACGACTGTGCAAGCCGGACTAAGCCGAGTGCGTACCTTTCTTATCTTAACTCTCTTCTTAAAAGTTTTCTTTCTTTCTTACCTGACCCGTGTTGTGGAAAAATGTTACCTCATAAAGGTGTACTTAAACGTAAGTACCTACAAGTCTGTGAAGTTTAATTAGGTTACATTAAATGCATGTATCTCGCATGCATTTCGGTACCGAAATCTTGTAAGGGTTAAATAACGGCATAGCCCAACCTTTATTTATAAAGGTACCGGTATAGTTCAACCTTTATTTTAAGCCCGTACCGGTATATTTTTGAGGTATCTTAACCTTTAACCGTAACCGCTTTCAGGCACTGCTTGCAACCTTTTTTCAATTCTCAAGGAAGACATCCAGTTCGCCCCACCATGGGTCTTTGTTACCTGATTTTTTTCTTCGCAATGAACCACATAGCTATATGCGTGTTAACCTATATGTGGTTTAAACATTACGTGTATTTCGGGGACCGCAAACGTTTAAATTAAGTATAGATGGGAGTATTTCTTAGACCTTCACACGTTTGTAACGAGCGATGACACGATGCAATTACTACATCTGTCAGTGAACTATTGAACTGCGAACCCAAGTTAGCGACGCAAATTGGCAAAAAGTTTACAACGACACGTTCGTATACGTGTTCAATCGAACATCGCACGCATTAGTAATTACACGACGAGCCACACCACTGGCCATTAAGAAAATCTAAGTACTATTAAGAATAATCGCATACCAGCAGATGGCGAGGGAACACAATTTCAACTTATTACCAATAGTTATGGACTCTAATTGAAAGAAGTATGTGAAAAAATATGCAAAGATTTCTTTCCTAACTTTGGGATGTGTAAAATAAAACATGAAAAAGTATTTTCAGGATTTGCGTATGAATATAAACAAAAGAGTCGCACTCCAGTTCAGATGTTTACAAATTTGTAAGTGTGGTGTCTAATCAGCAAAAGCTAGCAACTATGAATAATCTTAAAGTGCAAAATTATGCATAGCTAGCCCATTGATCTACACAATAATTTATAACCCCAGGGCTTTTCTGAACTAGAGTTTGGTAATTGTAGCAGTATGTTAAATGCTGTGTTCACAATCAAATAGAGGCATTATGTTATTATCAGATTATTCGAATAAAGCAATATGTTTTGGTTTTTGCAGTGTATATTCTAGTTTTGCACACCCGCACCGTTTATCCGTTTACTCACAACAGAAAATATTGAATGTCAAAAGAGATAAGTCAAGTTTCACACAGAATAGGCAAGCTTTAAAAGTTGTTATGTAGGCACATTACGTTTACGTTTTCCGTTTTCGTACCTAAGTTGGCATTTAAACTGACCACATAATTTACTTTAATCTAATCTAATAACCCAAATCTGTGTCGTAAAGTTAAACATGCTTGATATTACATACATTTATCATTTGCAGAATAATTGAGTGTGGTGGTACTGTTCTGTTTTTTGTAAAGTAGGTCAATATTGATTACTTACACTGTTCCTTTTGATCTACTTGTTTCATCTGTTGCAGCGAAAGTATCTCGATGAACAAAGATGCGCTGTTTAATGTAGGTCGCAGTGTTTGTTGTCACATTATGTAACGAGTATTACATTGTTGATTACGTTCAGTAACTAGGTATCGTTAATAGAGTCGTGTTGAACTCCAAGTAGCCAAATAGTGCTATTGCATGACCACATGCAATACCACGATTAGGATGCAGACACCTAGTATTTTTGTTAAGCTTACTGATATGTTACTCAAATAGTACGTTCATCTGGGCCAAGTGCTTTTGCAGCGTTCGTAAAGAGCTATCCAAACATCTAAATGGCTGCAGTACAAGCAACTTCAGATGGAACACAAAGCTACTCGTAACAAGCCGGTGATATAGCATATACTCAAGGATTTCGCCTTGTGTGGGTTGTATAATAGCAGACAAAAGAATCAACACAAATAAAATTAAACTTTAATAGTTATACAATTGAACTCTGTTTCAATGGGCATTGAATAGGGATTCTAATAAGGTGCACCCTCTGACCTGCGGGTCACGTCGGCTCGTGTGCGGCGTACGATAATTGTCCAGTGTTCTTTGAATACACTGTATTGAAGGGAATATGCATTTGCGATAAATTATTAACGACGGTACTCATACACGGTCACGCGCATTTATTAATGTGATACGAGATGTCTTGTGTCTTATAGTTAGTTATTAATGATGCAGAATTTCTAGTATGTTGCTGACTGCAAGCATTCTGAAGGTGTCACAGTGCACATAACTCACAAATGCGTTACACGCAATTTGCATTTGAATGCGTTTTGTTGTGGTTTCACAAGATCTGAAGAAACAACACACTGATAAGTGCGAAGAATTCGTTTTACATGTTAACGAAATTGTGTAGATATAAAGTCTCATTTGTAGTTCTTTGCAGTGAAATTTAACAACCTCTGTAGCAACTACCAACTACAGGGTTCATGTGAACTGGTGAGGTTGTCGAACTACCTTCAGGCGCATAAAATGTAGGAACTTATTGGTTTATTTTAGTGAAGGTTATCGAAATTTCAATACGGGCGCGGCTGTCAACAATTAAAACCAATGTCATGAATATTAAGTAAAATAAGTTATGTCCAGAAGCTTTCAAGTTGTTGTTTATGTGGCTTATTAACAGCCGCTGTCACAGTCGTGTTTAAACATCTTTTTTGGATCTTCGTATAGTAGTGTGGTGGGTGTCATGGCCTGCACATTTGCGCAACTTCACAAAGGCCGCAAACAACGCAGGAACGTAAAAACGTCAACGATGTTATTTTAATTGATTGTGTAACACGGTGTAAGGGAATAAAATACACGTATAAACGTTTAACCTACGTTGTTCGGTTTGATCTCATGCTAGTGATAAAGTCCTTTTCTTACTACTGTGCCTTTCGCATATTATTATGATTTTACTTCACTTTTGAGTGGGTTATTATATTTTATAACGTCCACTTCAGGTCGGAGTTCTTAGTATTCAACCAACCAATTTAGCTATGGCGTGTAGCGGCGGTATCTAACTAACAGTTTTACCACATGTCGTCTTATATAGAATGTATTTGTTAGCATCGTAAACGAAAAGTAATGTGTATATTATTTTAATATTACTGAGTGTATGTAGGTCATGTTGAGCATATGTGTCATTATGTAGGGCTGATTCCCGGTCCCGGCAGGGTGTGGTAGCGTTTCTTGAGAGAGGACGTGGGCTGTTATAAACTGAATTGATTGCATAGTTGACGTAGTAGTGTATTGTAGCTGCAATCGCCAAATGCTGTCATTTTGTAAGTACTGGCCTATAATTATTTAATAGCAAGACTACACAGCGTAATTACTCATTCGTTTTAACGATGATTATTTTTGCTAGATTTTGCAATTCTATATAATTCTTAACTTCAAAATATCGAAGGCCCTCTCAACAATTAGTCTTTATATTATTTAAATAAAAGACAATTCCATGTGTCTAGGGATAATGCTTTGTAATATTGATGTATTATTTATTGAAATGGCAACAATTGCTGTCGCGTGGCATCATGCATATGGCAGCCAGTGCCAGCTATTATACTGTCGTCTAAAATATTAGCAGTTATTATGGGCACGTGAAGGTTAATCCTCTGATTGTCGAGGCCTCGAATGCCAGCGTGAATAATACGCCAAGTGCCAAGTTGTTGCAAAAATTGTATGAGATAATGTTATGGTCCGTGTCGCCTCTTTTTGTGCATCCCACAACCAATGTACCTTGAAATAATTGTAAAAACTATTATGTGGGACTATGAAAGAGTTGTGAGACTTGAAGGATACTGGCATTGCGTATTATTACGAATATGTTATATAACTTTACAACTATTGTCAACAATTAAAGTTTATTGTAAGTGGGTAAAGGATTTCTATGTTGTGCGTTTAATGTATTAAGAACAATTACCTCATCGAGGAATTTATTAAAGGCCATTTGAGTTCATACATTAAATGCTTATGATAATAAAATCAATTTAATGCTTTCCAGAAATAATGCAGTTTAGCCTTCTCTGTAGGTCAAATAATTCTCCTTCGATTTTTAATTACTTTTATGTCGGTGACGTAATCCTGAAGTTATCAGAATTAATAGTAGCTGTTAGTTAATATAGGGTTCATAAATGCCAGTTTATATGCGTAATATTGCCTGTGTCGGTGCTAGCCGGATGTTATAACAGGTTGACCTCCTGGTATGATGCTTTGCTCTCGTTTATATTGTAAATCACGACTGTTTGTCCATTCCATTCATGCAAATGGGATCTGTATGTCGTGACCGAAGATAAAAAAACAGAGTGGTGCAAGCTACTGGGGATTAAAAATGACGACCTTATAAGTGCAAAAAGGTTTTTCATAAACTAGTTAAGGTAAACACAAGACTTACGGCAAAAGCTCTGGCTTTATGCCAACCTCACAAAAGAATGAAGTATCTTTTTTTATAACTTATGTAGGTACATCAAAACTTTAAATCCTGAGCTCTGCAATGTAAATGAAAAAAAAAAGAAAGAATGATTCCATTAAAATTATTCCACTAACAAATACACACAAAACTATTTGTCATGATTTAACAAAGGTCGATTCTCGTTCCTGACGAATAAAGATAAATTGACCAAGAAATAAGTTTACGTTAGCGCATCAACCGTAACGTGACTGTAAAGAAATCAAACGCTAATCTCAACGCTAGAGTTCAATTGACAATAAAAAGTAAATGTAAAACGAACACAAGTGCTTTAATACATTTCGAAATGGATTTCACGTCTTCGACAATTTCGTATCATCTTTTTGTTCGCCTCACATTTGAATAAATGCAACGCTTAATTTAATGTCAATGTAGGGTTTTGTAATTGGCATTAACCGTCATCGGGATGTTAACACCGATAATACTGGTGTGATATAAATAAATGATTTTAATAATTGGGACTGCTTCGATTGTCTAGTGGTCGCAAGTGCGAATGCTGAGGTCCTGGGTTAGATTCCTGGGTTGGGTAAAGGGCTCAGTCGCAAAATGTCTACTGGTAGCAAATCTCTTTCGCAAATGTCGTAGAATGCCGCTTTCTCACAATGCCTCTTTTGCAGAATGTCTCTTTCGCAAAACTTCGCGCTAGGACTAATTTTTTTTTGTATTATTGGGTTTTTCCATCGGGGACTTTTCAGTAGCAGCCACGGAGTCTGAATTTGTGATCATTTCATGGCAAATTGCTCACCCCCCTTTTACACGGGACTTAGACATAACTAGCGAAATGTGGGTGTATAAGGTTCACTTCTAGCTAACCCTTTTTTTTTGGGGGTGGGAAATCATTATGACTAAAAACCACCCATGTTCCTTCTTAGCCCTATATGTCAAGGCTGCGGGGTCTCTTACAACATTCCGCAGCCCCGACGGGCGTCGGCCCTTGCGGGCCCCTTCCTTGTTGCTGACATCTCTTTGAGGCGCGCGTGGAACACGAACGGGCCGTCGACACGGCCTGTCGTCGTCATAAGACGGACGGACGGCGAGCTAGCCCATCTCTCACCGTCCACAGGCCCGTGTCTACGGTGGCCGGAAGCCATGACGTGGCCCCCGGCGCCCGGAGTGCTTCCCGCGGCGGCTGACTTCTAGCTGGGTTAGCTAGAAGGATTCGAGGATTTCAGGCGTGATGTTACGCTGTTATTGGGACAACGTTGGCAGCCTAGAGAATAAAAAAAATCCTGTAATACGGTACGGTTACCCACGCTCTTGTTACCTTAAATTGTAACAATCAGTCAGGCCGTGTCAATCAATACGCGCAAGAAGGTTTGAGTAGGCACACAAAAACAATTAGGTACAGCTTTGTGTCGCTGCATTCTTTTGAGTAGCGAATATAAAAATACCTTGATGTTCTGTAATATGCACACTTAGTAACAATAATTACTTAACTTCGTTACTGCGGTAAGTCGTGGTCGAATCAAATAGTTTCTGCCGATGAGACTCGTAATTACTTTAATTTTGATTTCACTTACACTTACAGGAAGTTATTACGGTAAAAGTTTTAATTGCGAAAGTAGAAAATTGTAGTTCTTCACGAACCAGCTTGTTTTAACCCGATTTTCGAACTCAAATGTTACGAAGATTTATATATTTGAGAACAGATTTATTTAGTGCTATTAGCGTAGGTAATATAAACCCGATAATTTAGATATTCATCGGTACCGTATGTCATGAATCGACTCCTCAACAATGCGGACAGCGTTCGTATTTTCGTCAGGTACACAAAGTTCAAGCTTAACTAAAGTGTTCGTGTGTAGCACAAATGCCACACAAAGGTCGCAGGATGATCGGGTGCTATTGTCGTGGTGTACCCACAGTACTCAGGTACCATGATACAGGTTATTAGAACTCGTGACTTGTCGACGAACAATCGAGATTGAGCGATTAAACCCCCATTTATTCAGGTATCGATAATCGTAATTGATGTCTCTAAAGCGGTTCGGAGCGGGCGCAGTTTAAATAAATTAGGTTTCAAAGTCAAAGTCATGATGTAAAAGTTGTAAGTCATTTATCAAAGTGTTATAGATACGTCGTCCTCAGTATAGTGTATGCCATGACCTTTTTTTTTTTTTTGGTGGGTGTAAAATCATCGAATAACCCCTCCCGCTCTTGGGCAGAGCGAAAGGGAGTGTCAGACTTCTACTGACTAAAAACCACCCATGTTCCTTCTTCGCCCTCTATGTCGGGGCCGCGATAACCAGAGGACTACCCGCAGCCCCGACAGGACCCGCAGCCCCGACAGGACCTTACCATGCCATGACCTTAGGTGTTATTTCGTTATTTATTTGCGCAGTGACGTGATCTTCCTACGACGTGTGATTATCTGTTGCCCTGATAACGGATTGTTCAAAGTACAAAAGTATTCTGTTTACGTATTGAGTGCGTTGTTTTTCTTATTATCAATCTGTAGCTATCGTAACGTGAACACAATAAAAATATTCAAAAAAGTTCTCGACAAACTGAAAAAATATTGTCAAGATAGTTTATTTAATAAAATTATCAGCGGTATAAAGTAAACAATTCTTGAACTGGATATTATTAAAAAATAAAGTGTTTTCTGAAGATTTCTAGAAAACATTTTTTTATTAAACATGTGTCGTTTATACACTTATAAACGACATCGTGGCAATAATTAACACCTACAGAGAGACTCATGGTATTCCATATCAAAGAATGTGTCTAATAATATACTATAAAATGTATGCCACGACATTAAACTTGTTTATGAACAGGAACAATAGTTTACACCTTATGACAAACGTCTAAAGCATTTAGCGTCGCAATAAGGTAGTTGCACGCTGCAGAAATTACAGGCAACGCCTACACTTGCTTCTATGTAGTCGAAGGTAAATTAAAGGTAAAAGGTTAAGTAAATAGTTTGACATAATTCAATAAACAAAACAATGATTCTTCCCCTCGCTAAGAATATAATTAAGAATTATAAACACACGCAAGCAAAATCACAGGTGATGACAAAAAATTACAATATGATTAGCATGACATTTTGAGTCGTAGTAATTTAATAATCGCGTGTTTGTAGTGAAAACCTCCGGCAGACTCCCGCGCAGCTTCCGATTACATAAATTTCGTAACAACAACATTCTAGTCCGGTACGGTAATGAATATTTGACTTTTGACATTGTCGCCTATTTTATGCTCTCTAGAATTTCTATTCCGTGTCATCGTTTGATTGCGATACATAAAATAAAATCTTGCGACATACTGACATATGAACTGAAGATTTAATGTAGACAATAATGTGAACTTTAATGCTTGAAATACCATATTTGCATTTCAATTTACAGAGATGATGATAGGTATTATCTAGTTCGATCATTAATTTTATTCTCTTGGTAAACATTTATTATTAAAGTCACATTTCAAAGTTATGAACATAAGTGTGTTCTGTCTTAAGTTCTGTGTTTTTGTTTCTGTTTTTTTTTTCATCCACACAATAATCCCCATTATTTCCTTCCTACAAAAGTGCCACATTTATTTGACATGAAAACAAAGTGCAAAATAAAAGCTACTTTAAATATCATAACAATTAAAATCACATCATTATTTTAAGTGCCTCGATTCGATACTTTTCCCGAAGCCATTAAAGATCAATAATCATGAAATTACACATCGAAGTGTGAACAGAGCGTTTACGGAGGAGAGTTTATTTTTAAACGTTCTGTTTTTAAAAGATATGATCGCGTGTTATAACGCTAAGTAGGAGTTGATCATAATGACCGTCCGAAAGTTGGCGCCAATACCGAGATAAAGGCCAACTCATACAGTGATTGTAATTTTCCTTAAGCCTTTTTACCTTTCTTTTGCACATTTTTTTCAATGACACGTTTAGCTTGTATGAATGTTAATTGAATAACATTATTTAACACCGACGTTGAGTTTAGTAAATATATATGTCACAGTCAAAACTGTTAATCAGTCAAAACTTCTTTTATAATAAGAAATTATTAGGTGGGTTTTTTTTAATTTCTCTACTGATTTATAATAACCTAAAGGTCATTAGGAAATTTATTAGGTTGTTAGGTTTTTAAAAAACATTTTAATAGAGTAAACGCGTTTTAACGCAATAAGGGTTTTGACTGAAACCAGTCAAAAGTAGTTTTGTCCGATTAAGAGTTTTGACTGTAACATGTATAACTTAATCATCATCATCAGTCTCTTGCTCGTATCCCAATTAATTTAGGTTCGGCACAGTTCCCCTTTCATACTTATTACTTGCCAGCTCATCAGACCTTAGTATACAGGGTGTAAATTAACCCTTCACACATACGTCAACCAAGCATTCTGTCCATCAAACTAAGTACCCCTATGCAAAAATTTTTGCTGGGAAACAACTTTTTTTTTGGGGTCAAAATTTTAATTTTACGGTAAAACACAATGTAGCACTCTTAAAACATTGTGCTAGTGGATGCTTTGAATAGTAAAAGGGTCATGGAGGTAATTTAAGTAAAGTTATAATCTGAAAAACTAGTATTTACAAAAACAGCTGTGCAAAATTTGGAACTTTGACCCCCAATATCTCCGTAACTAGGGGGTTTCCAGGTATGGTCTAGAACAAAAAAATTATCGCAGTGGTGGGGTAACAAGTGCCTTTCGTTTGCGTAAAGGTAATAACTAATACTGACTAAAAGAAAAGTTATAACTTCTATGTATAGAAAATAACCCCACGTCCGATATAAAGAGGGTTTGATTTTCAGAAAACAAATCACACGAGTTTTGATTCCATTTCTTTTCTCTCTTCTCCAGTTTTATCGAAGTTCATTAATCACTGGGCAGTCAAATCAAGCCACCAATCAGAGAATTAAGACAAAGTCATTACCATGTGAACCAGCTTTTATCTTAGCAACGCGCGGGTGTAACCGGTCTCCTGTCTCGTGTCTCGAGACCAGTGATATATGTAGGAGACAAGATTAATAGCCCCCGAACGTAATACTAAGTTAATTCACACATTTATACCTCATCATTAGAATCTCCCAATCAATTATTTTTGTTTACGTAACGACCGCACGCTGTTCCGCTTATTTATCTGTTTTCATTATTATAATTATATAGGAAAACAAATTATTTTGTGATTTGGTTGCTTGATGTCATAATATTGCTTTATGTGATTTGCGGATGGTTAAATCTGTCTTATTCTATTTATATCATGAAAATTGAAAGTGTATATTGATTGGACTAATAAAACACAGATAATGTCGATTTTTCGAAACTCGTCCACACCACTAATCAATTCTAACTTCATATAAACAGTGCTAAAAGGTGCTTTTGTTGCTTGCATCATGTTGACGAGAACAGTATCTAACAAGCGATTTTATTTCTGACCACGACCTGGAAGATCCTGGCACAATTACTTGATTACGCCTAGCCTGCCTGTAAACAACTGAACAATTTGAAAGAGGTGAACTTAGAAAGGTTTGTTTCAAAATTCACGGGTTAAACCCGTTACAGTTCTTTATACATTGGGTAAATAGGAAGTCGTGGTCCACTGCTAGTATAGTAAATGCCATAATGCATCGCATTAGCAATTGATGGTGGTGTTCAGTTTCCGTGTTGTACATCAACGTACACTATATTGTATCGAAATTGCTTTTTCTGTAGGAACCGGTAGACAAGCGACGTCGGACTGCTACTGTTGACGCGGATATTAAATTACTTTTATTTCATGAATGAATTATGAGGATTTTATTAAATAATATGATTGCATCATGATTTATAGTTATTTATAACTATTATTAAACGCATTATAATAAAAGGAAAAATTAATATTTGTAATAATAGGTAGGTACGTATTCTTGAAAAAAATTTTTACTTTCCGTTTATTCAATCAAATTTATTCAGACAAAATATATTACACTATCACACTATTATTATAAAGCCGAAAGTTTGTGAGTGTGTGAGTGTGTATGTTTATTACTTCTTCACGCATAAACTACTGAACGGATTTGGATAGTTTTTATCCCGATTTTATCTTCCCGTGGAACAATTTTCGAGTTGTAGCGGGTAAAGCCGCTGGCAACAGCTAGTAGCAATATAAATAGAACCAAAGATTAAAGATTAATGAAGATGGTTGTGAGTGAGAAATTATATGAAAGAGAAAGGAATAAATGATGCCGTGACCTCTGTCAAGGGCAGGAAGACGGTGATGATGAAATAGAACCAAAGTCTCACACCTACAAATACCTAGGTATTTCGAAGGTGTAAAACATAATTAAAATAGCAATTAATTGCATCAGATCAGATAGCATTATTCACGATTTTTGTGTGAGACATATAGACAATAGTTCTAGCAGCAATAAGTATAGTTTCTTTCGACTTGATTGCGTTACGTTGAGTAAGGGTCATAAACTTAGGAATGAGGTAAAGGCAGGTCGTAGTGTATTTCATAAACTACAGATAAAGTTCTAGTGCCTGCCTACTCAAGTTCTGTGTCATGTAAAAATTTTAAACCTGTTTATATTGGCACACATTATAAATATAGAATTACAACAGTATTTAAACTAACAGAATTCTTTACTTTGCAGTCGATTGTAGCCTTTAAAACTATACCTTTTTTTTTTTTTTGGTGGGTGTAAAATCATCGAATAACCCCTCCCGCTCTTGGGCAGAGCGAAAGGGAGTGTCAGACTTCTACTGACTAAAAACCACCCATGTTCCTTCTTCGCCCTCTATGTCGAGGCCGCGATAACCGGTGGACTACCCGCGGCGGTGGACTACCCGCGGCTTAATACTATACCTTACACGAGGTTTTTTTTTAAAATGGCCTTTACCATCTTTACCAATATTAAAGAAGTAAGTATCTTTGTACTTTTATATGTAGGGGGTAATCTCCACGACTAATGAAACAATTCTAAACATCACAGATAGAAAGATACGTTATTCGTGGGTATAAATAATTATATTTATATCATGCATATGAGCGGAATTTCGCAAACAAAGTCGCGGGTGAAGTGTTAGTATGTTATGCAAAAAGCTTAGCTGGAAACGCTTAACTTTCTGTCACGCGTCTTGTTATTTCCGTAGATGGTCTTTTGATAGACTTCCATTGTTCGGTAGAATGTAACTTGTTACATTAATCAACATAAAACTCTACAAAACGTAACAACATTCTTTACTAAGCAGTGACATTACGCCAAGAAAAATATTAAATTAAAACTGAAATCCCAGTACCTACAACACATTGAATGTTTCACGTTTAGGTTGTATATCACGTAAGATGAAGTTGTTACCAAGTTCCTAAATAAGGTATTATATTAAATTATATTATGTTGTGTTTATTGTGTACCGTGTGAATAAGAAAAAAATTGGTTGCGAACGAAGAACTCAATACTTATCGTAGCATCCGTAGCCAAAAGGTGGCGCAATTTGCAACGCGTTGATGTCTTTTGTTCGGCCGCATAGTAAGTGTAGTAACTTCTAAAGCACTCTTACTTGGCCAGCGTGAATCTTAAATGCTTGTTGAAAGCACGTGTCAAATAACATGATATTGTAGTGAGTGCTTCACTGATTGATGTATATTCGTACGTTTTGGAAATAATGTGCTGTTTGCAAGGAATTAGGCAAACTTGTGCTGCGACTTACGTTTTTTGAATAGTTTTTGCTGTAAATGTTAAACCATTGAGTTTGTGTGTTCATTGTGGTTTGTTTCTGTTTATATACTTTACTGCAAAGTACATACGTAAGTTTACTAACGTGTTACGTAAGTTAAACTTCGAAAATTGTATTTTATAAAGTAAGCAATTAGTAAGAAGATCTTTGGCAGTCGTTACGGGTAGTCAGTGACCTGAAAGTCTTACCAAAGGGTATCGTATTACCTAGTATTAACTGGGTTGTGGAGGTCAGATAGGCAGTCGCTCCATGTAAAATACTGGTATTCAGCTGCATCCGGTTAGACTGGAAGCCGACCCCAATATAGTTGGGAAAAGGCTAGGCAGATGATGATAAAGTAAGCAATTTATTATATTTAATATATTTAAGCAATTTAATATATTTAAACTGCTGCCTCAAACTCATTCCCTTGCCCTATATCTTTCACTTATTCTTTGGTCAATAGGGCAGCTGATAAAAAAAAACTAATTAGTCCGTCAAACAGATTTCCAAAAAATATTGGCTACATTTATTTTTCTTTTTACAAGTAAACAAAATTATAAATAAATAAATAAATATCCTTGGACATTTCACACAACGCCATCTAGTCCCAAGCTAAGCAACCTAATGCTTGTGTTATGGTAACGAGATGGCTGATAAACTACTTATATACATTTTTTTTGTAAATACATACATATTATAGATAGAAAAACACCCAGACTCGGAACAAATACTTGTAGGTCGTACAAATATTTGTTCCGTGCGGGAATCGAACCCGCGACATGCTGCGCAGCAGTCAATCGCTCAACCACTGCGCCAACCGTGTCGTCAAAATGATTATGACGATATAGTACTTCGAAAACTCGTGTGGCGTCACATTGCAGTACATTTTTTACTGGTAATTGAAGTCACTAGCCACTCATGATCTCTGACGCGTTGTACCTTCTTATTTTTTTATTAATTTGATAAAATAAAAAACACGTATCCAATATTTTTCGATAATCTAACTGACAGACTCAACAAATCATACTTTTTTTTACTAGGAAACATCTCTAATATTTGAAACTCTGAATATTCAACAAAATACATGTATTCTTCTTTGAACAAGTTAAATTAGAAATACTTATAGGCTCATCAAACTTTTTGTCAGTGTGTTTGGTTACACAAGTGTTGTTTTATTCATCTGTTACATTACGAGCGCGCGCCCGCGTCTGCGCGTGCGACTGTTCACTCACTTACACGCGTTTCCACTTCACATTACACCTCAAGAGTTACAACATACTCAGATTATTCACTGCAATTTATATTTATAATGTGTGTTATGGTGTTTTAATTGAAAAATACCGACTGCGGCAGAGCCCAAGAGTAGGGTTATGTGTTTGATTTTCATAGTCTGGGCTGGCCACGTCTGCCGCATGCCGGAGGAGTTCTGGGCTAAAGTAACGATAATGGGTCCCAAACAGCAGTAAACGGCAACGCGGCAGGCCCAGAAAAAGATGGCGCTACGAACTCGACTCTGTTCGCAGGGATAAGTGGAAAGAGGGAAGAGAGGCTTTTGCTCTGCAGTGGGACACAAATGGCTAGTAATAATAACATGTAAATTATTATTATATCAACCGCAATGTGTAAACACATTTCCACCACCTCTTCAAAAACAATGTAATAACGCTAAGTAATTTCGCTATCGTGCGCATCGCATTCCAATCATACACATGAGTTTCGAAATGAAATCACAATTCGCCACTACGAATGTACGAATGTACGAATGCAGATTGCCGAAACGCTCACGATTTGCCATTTACCACTCAACTTGCACTTTGACGAATGTGTCATTGTTTTTGTTATTGTTTGCCAATTTAAGAACGTCCGCGGGAACTGTGTAACGAAGCTGATTGCTATTCAAATATTTTACCACAAAAACAATGAAGTGACAGTAATATGTAAAGCGGTATAAATTCTCCTTTGTGAATAAACGGCATGTTTTTGCAGAATGAAATGCTCTTTCATGAATTGTTCGGGCGGAAGCCGGTGTGCAATGGACACTCGCTGGCGCCCATGGGAACTGGCACATATCTTCTGAGAATTGGCGTCTTTTGAATTGTTTAGAACAGTTTTTGCTTGTAATTATTGTTGTAACATAATGTAGTGTTAAATTCTGTATTTCTGAAAGCATTAAAATAGTAGTAATAATTAACTGTACGTCACATTGTGGGATTGTTTAACTGACCTTGAAAACTTAATCTTGTGTGTTGTTTTTTTCAGCACAACAGTTTACTTGTGATTTTCTTGCATGTTAATAAGTAATGACAGGCTTGACCAGATTAAAAAAAAACTGAAGAGTCAAACCAAATCTATATTTAATAGACCAATATAAACATGTATAGATCTATATTTTTGACTCTCTCTCTTAACTGAGCTGCGCACATTTCTCTATAAGTGATGCTTATTTTGTGGATGCTTCTTCTGCAGCTATTTGAAGTATTAAACACAAGTTCTCAGTAAGTGTACTCATAGTGCTCACAGGTACATGAACACATCTACTTTAACCTCGAGTTCCCACCTTATTTTCTTCACACCTAAGCATTCAGATCAAAACTATTGTTGTGTTACCTACCATTTAATTCGTGCACTGAGCAATAATAATCATCAAAATTATCTAGTATCTTCTGTGTATAATAGATTGCGTAAAAGTGTAGTTAGCGGGTTTCCACGGTTGTGTTGACAATGCGAGGCTTGCGAGGTGGTGCAACGGTGGAGCCTCATCTGGTGGAGCGGCTCAGTCGCACGCGCAGCCTTGCACTGTCAACTGCACATGCCAATACTTCATGCTTTACTTACATCAAACGGTTCATCAGTAGTACCTCTAGTGCGCGCGTTTCATAACAAACAAAAAAGTGTATGTTGTTTTGTTTTCCAAGTGTTGTGCTGTTATCACGGAGTGTTGGCTAACGTAACCTGATTATAGAATGATGGTTGTTTGTTTGTACATTCTTATGTGAATGTTCATCGTCGGAAACCGAACATTATTATTATTATTATATATTATTACTGTAGAATTTGCATTAAAGTCAAGTTATGTGGTTGTTGTGGTATACATAGCTGTATGCTTTATATGACAGTCTTGTCGCGACTACGAAGGGCGGCCGCGTTTAGGGCGGGCGTATAAACCGAGTGCATTATAACAGTTAATTTTTTCATTTTCATTCATGGAAAGTTATTCAACATCCTTATTGTTAGGCAACTTTTACCTTCAGTAGGTGTATACTTTCCTTTGACCTACAATAAATACAGCTGTACTACAATTAAAATGCAAACCATGACAATAACGGAATATCATCATCATCATCATCATCAGCCTAACATTTACTTCAACTATGTTGTTTTGAGCTTCCGGTTTCAGCTGAATACCAGAACATCCATACTAGTACGATATTAATATATTTATATATGTATATATTTCTTCTGTACATGTGTTTGTCACTGAACTCCTCCTAAACGGCTGGTCCGATTTTGATGAAAATTTTTGCATGTGTTCAAGGGGATTCAAGAATAGTTTGGATTTTCAATTGGACCCGGTAGGTGGCGATGCTGTCCTGGCAGGACGACGTCTGCCTGGTCCGCTAGTATTTTTTATAAATATGAAAGTAACTGTCAATTTAGTGTGTATCACATTTTCACACCCAAACGGCTGAACGGACATCGATGGCATTTCTTGAAGACATGAAGCATCCGTCAAAACTCAATTTGTTTATAACGAATCACCTCTTTATTGTTCATGCGTATAAACAATAGCTGTCATTAATCATATAGCCGTATTGTATTTCCCCAGTTTACGTCGAATTAGCAATACATATTTGCGTAAAGTCGTTGACCGGGCGTCGATTTCTCCTGAAACGCTAGTACTAGTGCCTACGTACTTAGGTATTACCGCTAACGGTCAAGCGGCATGCTAATTGAGCATGTCACAGTTCAATGCTCTAATAACTCTGTGAATATCAATCAGTGCGCACTAATGATACACCAACCCCTTGTGCGACAAACGTTGGCGCCAACACCGCGTAACGTTCGTAAGGCTGTGTCCTCACTAGGCGAACAGAGAGCGGCTGACTGTTTACGACTAGTTCGACTCCCTTTATATTTTAAATGGAGTGTACATTCAGCGCCTACTCTACGCAGTTTGTAGCGTTTCGCATGCCGACTCATTCATTCGGTGGCTCACGAAATTTCCTCCTGTTTGCAATAAAGTACGCTCGCTACGTCATAGCGTGCCAGGCTGACGAGTTCGCCAGCACTTCGTTGCTAATTTTGATAAAGTTCGCCACTTACCTGCTCAGAGTCATTCAACCGCTCACTCTTGGCCTTAAGGCACAGCTGAACGAAGCTGTGAAATGAGTCATGTGAAATTGGGTATTACAGTTATGAATTGAAAACGTATTATCACTTAATAGTTATATTGACATTGGATATATATTAGTTCTTAGTTATTTTAGTATTTTTGTAAAAAATAATCTTTGTTTTGATGCCCTTGTACGCCTGAAATGTACCGTAACATTTTCATGTTAACTGGGGCGAGGAAGAGCGATTAAATATTTTGTAAACAAAACTACAAAAGGAACAATATTTCTAATATTAGTATTTATGAACATTGATGCAGCAAATATTCATAAAAAAATCCACGTGCGCAATAAGCACGTTAATAAATTCGCTGTTAACAAATTAACCCATCAATTAACATGTCTATCGATTCCGGTATAGACGCACTTGTTCAATTTCTAATTAGGTGTTGTGTTCACAGTGATAATGCTTTGTTAGGCGCAGTACACACGACCGCGGTGCGCGCTCGCGCGTGACGGCTTTACAGTACGAATACCGCTACGCGTTATGGGCTAGTCTAGTTAGCGCCTAGCGTATTCTCTGAGTCAACCCGTTAAAGACAATAAACCTATGTTTGCTATTGCAATTTTATATTTCATTTTGCAATAAGCTGTGTAGTGTGCGACTTGTACTCGTAGTAGCCATGGAAACCGGATTTGGGCCCAGTAGATGGCAATAGTTTCGCTTATTACATTTGATTAGAACGTAACGTAACAATTGGGTTTACTAATGTACTGTACTGTACACCTCTACCTAGCTCTTTGGAGAGTACAGGCGCGATGTTATGTTATGTGTCTTAAAGTATAGGTCGTGGTCGACACATTTTTCTTTTAGATAGTGTACTGTGTGTAATCGTTACGTATCAGTCAACCGGCCAAACGTAACTGGTAAGGACAAATTGCGAACGCGCTCCAAACTTTGACAGATAACCTACACTGTGCTACCTACTACTTAGGTACGCCAAGTTTTACCATTCATAGATTACTTGGATTGTAAAGGTTTATTGTGCGTTAAAGTGCAAAATACCTACAACAGGTTTGAAGGATTGCGTTACCTTTTATAATAACCTAAGCTTTTTACTACTCAACTTAAACTTTAAAATTTACTTAAAAGATACATAAAATGTAACATAAAATACCAACAACAAAACCAAAACATGTCAATAAAACTCGTAGTGTAAGTAAAATTGCAATTTTTTCTACGTATACTCGGAAAATATATGAACAGAACACATTTTTGAAAAATTATTATACTAGAATGGGATCTGCTCAATGCGTTCCATAATATATGGCTGGTGATGTGGTTGACCGCTATTATCAAATTGATGTGTTTAAATCTGGAATGAAGTTTTCATGAATGGTGAATTGTGGAATAGTTTATTTGTTTCTTGAATGTTTTAGCTAAGTTAAATTTTGTGTAAGTACCTACCTATGTTTTTTTTTTTTAACAAAATGTATCAATGATTTGTTTTTGAAGAAAAATATTTCCTGCTTAGTTTGTATGTCAAAGTTTTATGTTATGTTATACCAAATACCTATTTAAGTTCCAAATGTTCTCAAATAAGTGAAATAATTGTAATTTCTTTTTGAGAAATAAATTCTTTAACCTTAATAGATCTGACTGAGTCAAAAAAATGTGATTCTGTTAAGTCCCTCAGTTAGATCATCGAAAAATATTGGATACGAGTTTTTTTGTTTTATCAAATTAATAAAACTTGACGAAGATAAGACGCGTCAAAGGTCATGAGTGGGGGGTTGTAACGTCATTTGTAGGTTTTTACCTATGACGTTTTCGAGAAATTCACGAGTTTTCGAAGCACTGTATCGTTTTAATTTTTTGTTAATGTAAAAAAATAAAAAATACGTGTCCAATATTTTTTAGAAATCTATCTGACGGACTAATTAGATTTTTTGTCCGATCCCCTATTGGTGGGTTTGCACCATTTTATCAAAGAGCACATGCACTCTTATTCCGTGAATATTGTCCAAACAGACACTGAATCCCTACTCAAAATAATCCAAACTACAAAATTCACCATCAATTGCATTTAACAACTCACAACCTTAAGATGCTCCCTTGTAACTTATTAATTCATGTATTTAATTACACTACCACTACTATTCACTAGGTTATCAGGCGGTAACGTTAGGATTCGAGTTCAAATCTTTAAACTGAACTGGCATAAGTAAAAAAGTTGTTTATTATCCTAATGTACCTACGTCAAAAATATGTTCATTGTTTTTTTTTTCTTGAAATTTGCACATGATTAATCGTCTCCGTCTGATTGAACACAGCCACCGCGATGAGTGACTAAACCTAACAGTGCGTTTAGAATATAAACTACTGCGGCATTGAGACTCAATGATATTATATTGTTTTTTATCTTTACTGTCATGAAACTGGCATGAAATATTAAGATTGCAAAAACCAAAATGGTTCAAATCATTCTTTTTTTAAAACCATCATTCCTCATAGGTCATCAGATAAATCGATCTTCACCTCGACATTTAGGAAATTCGTACTATATCAAAGTTTCAATCATAGTTTTTTCTCAAACTCGTGTTACCAAATTACAATTCAAAGTGTTCGTAACATTCAAATCCGAACAAAGGAATGAACTTTATGATATTGGAATTTTCAATGGTGTGTAGGGTTAGGTCACAGATACAATGATAAAATATCATGAGACGCTCCGACGAACTTCAAGTGGAGTTTGTATTATAGTAATAATAGCTTACGAAACTGCCTGTGCCTGCCTACACATAGATCAAGGACTAGGTTCGTCATTACTGATGGTACAATGCGAACGATTATATCAATTGTAGGGTCTTGTCTTCCATAATTACATAAGTGGTAATGGAATTTGCATTTCGATAAATATTTATTTGCCTGATCATTGCGCAGACACAAATGTTTCCTCTCACTGCTGATGGATATTTTAACTGGCATATCAATCTAGACTCCATCTTTAATCAATTTGCAGCAGGCACTTATCGGCGTGTTGTAACTTACGACTTGAAACGTAAAATACGATTACAATGTGCACTGACATTAATGCCTTGTTCGATGTGCTTCAAAGGCTCGTTTGTAAAGTTTAGTAATCTTTTAGTCTGTCGTTCGTTCCTTTGCAAGTCGTTAAAACAAGTACATAAAAAGCTAGAAATATTTTCGTGTATAATTAATCTTTTTGCGCCATTGCAATTGGTAACTCGAGTGTGGGAGCTATATCATAGTGTGTTGGATTTTTTTCGTATACTTTGTTGCTTTGGAAATAGTACAGTAATTTAAAGTCAAATGTGACTGAGACAAATCTCACAATTATTTTACCTCGATCCTTATTTACTGCTTTAAATTAACCTTGCTTGAAGGGTCCTATAATCCGTAATAAAAGACTTCAGAAACAAATACTCAGGGACTATGCTTTGATTTCTCAGTCGAATAGTCCAACCTGGAGAAGATAGGTTGCGCAGTCGCTTGTAGTAATTTATCTCACAAGTTCACAAATGCTGTTCACCTAAATTTCACTTTACATAACATTTTCTAATGACGAGAAGAAACTATTTCGCTGGTATGCATCAGGAAATGCTAGTCTTGTAATAGATGAACCGAGTTATCAGTGCATCTGCACCATTAACGGCACATCAGTTGCATAAAGTGCTGGAGTACGTTGCACAATCGCAGCAATTCACTCTCGTTGCGTGTGCCGCGGCCGCCATTGTCGCGCACGCGCTTTACTGAGAACGTTCCCGCGTAAAGGGGGCAAAAAGCGCGGGAACTGCGCCCAAACAATAATGGCCGACATAACGCTACGAATGTTATCTGTTGGTATGTACTTACTTGCCGTTTACAACATAGCGAATGTTCTCGTTCTCTGTTTCAATGCAGTAGCCCATACTCATTACATGTCATGCCAACTTAAGTGTTCGCTAAATGAAACAGTTTATCTACACTAATATTATAAAGAGGAAAGATTTGTTTGTAACGAATAGGCTCCGAAACTACTGGACCGATTTGAAAAATTCTTTCACCGTTGGGAAGCTACACTATCCCCGGGTGACATAGGTTACTTTTTATCCCTGTATTCCCACGGGAACGGGAACTACGCGAGTGAAACCGCGTGACGTCCGCTAGTAAAAAATACAGACATCGAAATAGATTTGGTGTTACTTCCAATCGGTAGGCACAGGTTCAAGTATGACTCTATCAATACACTACCGTAATTATTTTTCGTACAACGTATCTTAAGCAGTATCATTTACTTTGTCTTGATCCATCTGTACCGGGTCTTCATATAATATTTCGACTTGATTCAGCTACCCTAGCTACCACCAATTTTGTTTCTGTACTTGTTTGTTCCTACTAGTCGTGGTAATTGTTGGTTCTACAATTATCTCAAAATATTTGTTTTAACGCCGACTAAAGCGTTCCAACGCTAAATCTGGTGGAATCTTAGTATCGGAGCGTTTAATCACTTTAAAACAAATAACACGAAGATGTTTTTCTCAAACCTGCTATTGATTCACTAGTTTAAGTTGACAAACAACAAAGTAACAGAATACTCTTCGTCCGGTTCGTATTTGGAATTCTGTTTAATTCATGCATATTTTACAGTTAAAGAATTCCACTGTTTCGCGAAACACAACAAACAAACAATCAGCATTAGTAACCAGTGTTTTCATTCAAGCTCAGTGATTTGTGTGTCGTTGTCATCTTAACATCACTTTGTTGCGAACAGCCACACAGGTGCAGCCGTTTGTATCATGTAGTGATGAAGTTAGAAAATTACCAGAACATAATAATTTACATTATAAAAGAACTTTAAGTGAAGTGTAGAATTTATTAGACAATGGTTGTTCAAAGTGAGAACTACTCAAAATAAGTTCCGACATAGAGCGATTAGATTAGAGACTTGTTAAAAATGGTAAACGGGAACTACGTGTTGTACGGAGACAGGCCGTCCTCTGAGTCAGAGATAGTCGATGACCATGTTCATATGCGATCCCATGATCGTAAGAACAAACGAAAAACAAACAGAACGGCAAACGAACTGCAGCATTCATTGAACTTAGCTCAGTTGGACAACGAAACCGATTCAATTAAATATGAAAAGAAAATAAAAGAGCCAAGGTTGCTGCGGTACGTGCCAACTTCAGAAGTGAAAGAAAACTTTGTTACTGAAAAATTTGAAACTTACGATCTGCAACCGACAGAAGAACGACCGAGGCGGTACGCGTTTACGAAGAAGGCAAAGAACCCCGCGGACGGGTCGGTCAACTACGCTTACTCGCGCTCGAGCAGCAGCTGCAGCTCACCGAACGGCAATCTGCCAACCATCTCGGAGCACGGCGAGCAGTACGGCACGTACCGCGTGCGCAACATGCCTGCGGTACCCGCAATGCCCGCTATGCCTAATCCGACCGTCAATGATCTCATCCCCGGCTACGACACCAAGCTGGACAAATATTTCGCCAAACCCAGAGATATGAAGGCATTCTCTGCCAAGGTAGGGTACAACGTAAGTGTTTCATAAAAGTGTTATTTAAAATAACTATTAATATTTCACAAGAAAGTTTCGCATTATTTATTTAACTTTAAAGTGAGCCTCATTTATTAAACTTTTGCTCATTAAAAAAAATAATATATCACGAGAAAGAAACCAATAAGTATTATTTATGTAAAAGTTAATTTATGTACTGTGAAATTCTTTCATTCCATTTATATTCATGCAAATAATAAATTTATTTTTTGTCAACGGTTAAGAATGCATGGTTACCTAACACATAGAATCATAATGTAAATGTGTTCTACCTCGATTATTATAGGTAACAACTAGATATTTTCAGTTCGTGTCTTGTGCTGATAACGAAGCGATACTAAAAGAATCGATATAAATCTCTAGTGACATTAATATTTATATTTATGTATTACATTTCATAAATTACTTATAAATAGATGTAAAATTAAATTCATTACCGTGTTAAAAAATAATAATGAGACGTGGTGTGAGGCACCGGCTAATTCAATGATAACAATTTAATAATCTTTCGAGATTATCTCTAAAACCGAATAATTTTGGTAAAATTCTTAATCCAGATTTGTGGCTTAATCTTGAATTCCAACTATTAAATTAGATAACTGTGGTTATGTAAAAAATCTTTGAATAGCCCACAGATTAAATTGACGCCTGAGATACTCAGATAAGGTCTCATAGTTTTTAAACTATCTATCTTATGTCTCAGTTTTCTTTAGTTTTCCTTATTTTAAACAGAGAATTTGTTTTAAAAGTGTTTGCAATATCAATCTAATATCATGGGTTAATCCTGATTAGAAGCAAAATATTCGAAGTCGAGCTTTTCACATCCGCATAATTATACATGCAAAAACGTACACTTACGATGTAGTAAGATCTTAGCCGGTTAATTAAACTATCTCTTAAACCAGGTTTTAAGTACCAAATAAGACGTTTTATAAGAGGCTTGGCAATAAACTAATTATGATAGCAGTATCTCGTCTGGCTGAAATTGGAACATGTGTGGTAGGTGGGTTGACAGGTGACAACGTAATGCTAGAACTAAATGCCTTCCGCGTTGGGACGGTAACCACCTAACCACCTTCTCCTGTTACTGAATTAGGCTGCCTGTCCGTCCACACTGGAATAGAGGGGTGGTGCACACTGGAATAGAGGGCCGATTTATGCAATCCTACTGGTTAATAATATTTCTCCGTTTCTCCGCTCCGCAGTCTCGCTCCGCTTCAATACACAGGCAACCTTAAACACTGATTCTGCTATAAACTGAGTTTTCAGTTTATGATATTGAAGCAAAAACGCAGCTACTTTTACGACTGTTTGAAAGAAGACAGCTCTGCTTTATTAAATTTATTAGTTTTATCTTATTTAGTTTCGTATACAAGGAAATACTGGGTGAATTGTGTGAGGAATGGTATGAAAGAAAAAGGAGTAGCAATAGCATGAGGGTAGACAGAGAAGAATGGAAGAAAAAAACATGTTTCGCCGACCCCCAGTAACATGAGACAAAGGGACGGAGATTATTTAATACTTGGATGTTTCAAAAATGTTCAACTTTTCCCAATTTATGGGGTTTTGTAAAAAAAGCCTATTTTCTGTATTACATATCTCAAACTCTAAAGTATACGAGTAAACGCAACCACATTACCTATCAATTAAGTCGCGATAAAAAACATTTATCCCTCGTTTAGTGTTGCGTTGTCGGACAATGAAACTAAAAGCGAGTCAAATGATTCATCGCTGTAATATCTTTGTTATTTAACACCTTACAAAGTTGCCAATTTGTAAGCAACTTCTCCGAATAAAGTATTGCAACAATAAGCAATTAAAGCAGTTTAACGGTGTTACAAACCCGTAGCTACGATGGCGACGTATAATTTCGTATAAACAGTCATCGGGCAAGCAATTCCACTATTGAGCGTTGATGTATAGTCAAACAATAAGATAATGGATTACGTAATTGATATTATAAAAGATTTACTGAAAGAATTCAGTTCAGTTCAATTTAGAAATGCATTGATTTTCAAAGGCCTTTATTGAGGGGACATCAGGAGCTAAACGCAAGTTTTATAATGCGTTAAAGTATATGGAACACTGCAGTAAACAAAATCAGAAAAATATATGATGTTCTTCAGGATATACACTAGTGACGTAGTGTGTTGAAAACATAATACAACAAATTTTACTTAATAGAAAAGAATCGCGAAGATATCTCTAAAAATTTCTTTTAACGTGTGAACCATACTAAAATACATGTGATCGTTCTAATTTTTTGGCAAATAATTCTACACGCAACATACTAAGGTCAGTGTTTTATTTTTTTAGTCCAATCAATAGTTTTTTTTTGTAAATCGCATATTCTTATTCCCGAACATAATTTTATATGGAGATAATAAATCGGGCTGTCCATACTATTTGAAACGTATATAGCTACCTTACGAAATTACGAGGGTGCATTGCGGGGACGCGTTTCGCGTTCGCGGGGTGTGACGCAAGGTCCACCCACTCGCTCAAGGTCGCTGGCATTTCATCATCAACAGCCTATTAATGTTCCCACTGCTGGGACATAGGCTTCTCTCGTTTTGAGAGACATTTATTGTCGCCTTAATACTGACTGCCTCGTTGGTCTAGTGGTGGACAGCGCGACTTCTGTGTATGACGTCTTGGGTTCAATTATCAAGTCGGGCGGGCAAAGTGTTATTGGGTTCTTCGAAAATAAAAATCTTAGTAGCAGCCATTGAGTCTGGATTTGTGCCCGGCTGTTGGCAATAGGCTCGCACCCTATTACATGGGACTTAAATATAACTGGCGAAATGTGGGTGCACTGATGGGTACACCTCTGCCTAACCATCCGGGATTCAAAAGCACATACATGTTAACAAAAGTTCTTATTCTAAATATAAACTTACTAGCGGACCTGGCAGACGTTGTCCTGCCCGGACAGCAGCGCCACCTACCAATTGCAAATAAAGAAATCCCCATTTACAAAATGATCCGCCATTTATTGAATTAATTTGTTACAAAAAATGTGATAAATGAAGAACCGCTCGACCGATTTTGTGCAAACTTCACATAAACCATCTACTAAATAGTCCCAGCAAAGCCTAAACATTTGGTTTGGATAGGTGAGCCCGTTCTTGAGTTATAAAATTACAACGAAAAGTGGCATTGATTTTTATATATATTGATGTAATAGGCTAAATTATCCCTTTTTTAACACATAGTATGTATTACCGTGAATAAGTTTAACTGCCCCGCGTCTCAAGATGATTACCTAGTCAACATTTCTTATTTCGTTATAAGCTAAAATCCTAATAGGCATGTTTGTGACCGCAAATGAAATATCATTATACATAATTAATTAATATGCGAATTGCATATTTCACGAGCCGTAAAATTAAACGCTTAATTGCTCCGTTGCTCCTCACTAAATTCTATTAAAATGTTTATGGCATTAATTTGGTTTAATTCATTTGAAACGAAGCCCGGTAGCAGAGATGCGCATACATTTTGAGTGAACATTGCGATGGAATATCAATAATGAAAATGTTCGGGCTCCGGACAGTTAATATGTAATTTGTATGGATTAAGACGATGCGGCACCGCGGGAGCCCTGATATTACATGGAGATTCTACTCAAGATTATCTTGGTTACCAATTTTAATGTTATTTAAAGCCCATTCGAATATGTTCTGCATTCGGGATGTTATTTTGTAACAGATTTTACTTCTCAATTATTGAAACTTAAACAGATTCAGGCAAAAATCAAAATGCAACTTTCTTCTTTTAGCAAACAATACAGTTTAAAAAATGTCATCTGTTACAAATGATTGTCATAAATAAAATATTTTAACAGTTTCGATAAATCACCATCGAATTACAATCGATTAGTGAAATTTAAATACCCACATTCGATGTGAGTTCTTTATAATGGTAATGTGGGATACTTCAGCCTATTACTGATATTATTAATGATCATTGGTACATGACACTTCCGACAGTTCAACATTTTCCAAATATGTATAAATATACAAATAGGTAGGTATGTCGATTCTGTAACTTACATACTGCCGTACTCAGAGATATTTAATGATTACTTAAGCCATCACTTAGTACAGGTTTGACATATCTTTGTATGAGAAAACTAGGTCAAAACCATCACTAAGTGATGGCCTAAGTAATCATTAAAGCTCTCTGAGTGCGGCAGTTAGATACTTAACTTGTTATGTTAGAATTAGCTGAACCGCGCATCTTTACATGCGTCACATAACATAGATTATAACCTTCCTCGATAAATAAACTATTCAACACAAAAAAAAACGATTCCAACCAGCAGTTCCTGAGATTAGCGCTTGCAACCAAACAAATGAATAATAATAAATCAATTTATGACACACACAAGTTAGAGAACATAAATAGAAGAAAACATTATGAAAGAGCATTGATAAAACAGCACATAAGTAGAAATAGCCGTGGGCCCCAAACTAGGCACAGCCTGTATCTTGGTGACCCATTATTGAGATTAAAGGCAGATTGAGTAGACGAAATATCAAACAAACATACTCTTCAACTTTATAATATTAGTTTAGACTTTAGAAGGTTTAAGCTACCCTTAAGGAAGCCGGAAGGCACTTGTTCTCCCTGCCATCGCGATATTTTTTTGTTCTGCACCGTAACTGGGAACCATCTAGTTAAGGAGATATTGGAGCAAAGGTTCGAATTTTCCACAAGTTTTTATTTAAATATCGGTTTTTAAGTATTCATTTTACTTAAATTGCCTCCATGGCCCGTTTACTATCCAAAGCATGCATAACTACAGTGTGTTGAGTGTTCTACATAGAGTTTGACCCTAAAATAATAATTTTAGCGTAGGTTTACTTAGATTGATGTACAGAATGCTTGATTGACGGGTTCGTGAATTGTACGAAATAACTTGAATTTGAAGATACTTTTGTACTAGTTGTCAGAAGCGCTACTGAAGAACATGAGGTACTGCTTTCAATTCCCAGGGCAGGCAAAGTGTTTATTGGCTATGAATTTCAAGTTGGTCAGTGTCTCATTAACAGCTACAGAGTCTAATATACGACAAGTAACGGAAGTAGGCTCACCCTTACATGGGACTAAACGTATCGGTTGGTTTCAGCTCACCTCTGCCTAACTTAACAAAGATTACAGGCTCGATATT
Source organism: Diarsia rubi (assembly GCA_932274075.1). Classification (NCBI taxonomy): domain Eukaryota; kingdom Metazoa; phylum Arthropoda; class Insecta; order Lepidoptera; family Noctuidae; genus Diarsia; species Diarsia rubi. Next base: position 17,346,309 of record OW026412.1, on the reverse strand, counting down.
ACCTTATTGGGGATGCGATGGTTTTGAAATTTGACAATTAGGTACATTAACAATCTGCCCGTAAAACTTCAAGTTAAAATTTTGTTGAGATTTGTTTTTCCACTTGTCCGTTGTAGTTTTACTTCTACTATGTGTCCAAGCACACATTTAGATATTTTCCGTCAACAACACTTTTTACATTGCGATATCTTCTAAGATATTTGTTAAAACTATATAGAGTAAAGAGCACAAATATTCTACATTAAATTTCCGTTCTGACAAACACATTTATTCAGATATAGATTAATACCATATGGGTTAAACAAGCTTCGCAAAAATTCATTATTTTTAATCTAAAATTTTAAAAGTAAAAGTAGTTATTGTGAGTTAAACGTCGCTAATAGACATTTATGCTATGCGGACTTTTTTTAGAACTTTTAAAGAAGAACAATTTCGTCTTACATTGTATTTATGTACCTAACTGCCGTACTCAGAGACATTTAATGATTACTTAAGTCGTCACTTAGTAAAGGTTTGACGTACTTTTGTATGACAAAACTGTCAAAACCTTTACTAAGTGATGTCCTATCTAATCATTAAAGCTCTCTGAGTGCGGCAGTTAAACTATTTACGTAGCGCACGCAAAGGAAGCTCTCAAAAAGATTTTTTTTCACGGTTTTGCTACATGTTTTAATTATGCTCCACTCCTTGCAGCGTGTTAAGATATAATTTTAAACTTTTCTCGATAAATGGATAAATTGGACTATCAAACAGAAAAAAATATTCAATTCCAAGCAATAGTTCCTGAGATATCTCCCTCCCAAGCGGCCGTACCGCTTTTGTGTGACACGCCTGTGACGCTATTGTCACAAATTGTGACCATAAATCCAAATACGCCGTCTGTAAAAAAGTTTCACTTAAAAAGGGCTGTATATTATATTATGTACTTAAATATGAAATTATGTTAAAAGATATTATCATCGATCATTCGTAACACACAGTAATCGATGATCATACTTGTATCATGAGATAGATGTATGCCTTATCGCTCCCTTGGATAAACCACTCCACGGTTTATACCGTACTTAACACAAGTTATGTTATAAGCGCCTCTCAAGCGGCAGCTTTCTTCAAAATAAATGACATAATAAAACTTTTATTCGACCATCACGTAACATTACTGAGACCAACAAAATATGTGTTTTATCTTGAATTAATATAGTTAATCTTGCCAAAGCGTGGGTGTATCGACTTATAAGTCTATACATAAAACTGTTCAATTTTATTACTAATCGTTTTCTTGGAATTCGGCACGGCTATTAAACCATTAATATTAATAACAGTGCGCATGCATAATATAACGATAGTACGAATTCTTAGCACTGCACACTTATGAAAAATGACAATTTAAATTATTTGAGATTTTCTAAAATAACTTCTTTAACTTTAGTTTTGGCAGTTCTCTGTTAGAATTACTTTTAGATCAACTTTCCTAATAAATGTTAACAGGGCAATCTCTTCAAATATTACCCACGTTTTACCCGTGCTCTAACACTCATAAATATGGGCAACTTTTATGACGTGAGTCACTCTGAAATATTTAATAAAACAGCTGTTTCCTAAATTTTTTCTAGTTATTTTGTTAATTATGTTCATGAAGAAACTGATTTTTTTTTCGCAGATCAATAGTCCCTACTATTCTTTTAAAATATCACCCATGTCCCACGTTTAATAAATGGTTTCTTCGAAAAAACTTTAGACAAATTCGAGCATTCGAAATGAAAGTTATATGCATTTATGTACTAACTTGATATATGCGTCATCGTTGACATCCAATATGAAGATGAAAAGCCCTGTGGTTAATTGCTACATGATGAGATAGATTATGCCGTAACATAAAGTGGTTCTGTGGCTTCGTAAGTCAAGCAGATTTCCAGATAAGCTCGATAGAAATCTCAAATCTTAATATGAAATATTTTTGTACACCACTTTAAAAAAGAAGACATTTTTTGTGACTTTTAGCGTCATCTGTCATTTGGCTTAACTGGACCTTCGTGGTCTAGTTACATGGTTCAATTTTTTTTTGTGTATACTCGTCTTTGTCTTCTTCTATCTTCATCAACTGTAACAAGTCTTATTTGTCCTGGAACATGGTAAATGTACTGATTGTTTACGCTTGTCCGCAGGGCTCCCACCCGGACAGTCTGTACCGTGTATCCGCAGACAGCGGCGCGGGCGCAGGCAAGGTGACGCGGGCGCTGCGCATGCTCCGGTGGCCGGTCGCGCTCGTCTTCGTGTGCGTCGCCCTCGCTATCTTCGTCTACTTCCTCATGCCTGGTAAGTAACATAACATCACGCCTGTAATGCCCAAAATATGAAACAGAGATGTCCTCACATTTGGCCGGTTATATTTAGTTTCCTGCGTTCCCCCGGTTGTGTCGTATTGCCGTCCCATCGGACTTTGACACTTATGGACAGTAAGGGAGAGACAGGGCACCTGTGTCTACGCACACACTTGTATAGGGTATGCAACTAATTCTACAAATACATTAAAAGCACCGGATATACCCGGATCTACTCGCTTCTTTCATGGTCTTTGTCTAGGTAAAGTCAAGGTATCAGTAGCTGAAAACAATGAAGTCCAAACGTGAAAAATATAATACTAAGAAAAAATATTCAAAATAAGTCTACGATATCGTAATGATTTTGTAAGTTATTAAGATGGTTATATAGAGTATCGTCGTTTCTTAGCTTAAGCTCCTAGTACAATTGCGAGCAAACAGTAAAAGAATACAATTAGGCATGTACGACGTAGACTTTAGCGTTTATCAAGTCAAGAGCACCTCTGTAACGTAGCTAGAAAAGTAAGTACATTTTCTTTTAATAAATAATACTTCAGTACTACGAGCCACGAGTTAGATTGCATAGTGAAACGATCGTCTCAGGAAGAGCACCTTATATGATGAGGTACTGAGGCAAGGAACGGCACCTTTAAGCGTATCGCTATAGACGTAAGTACTATTTAAGGGAAAGTTATAAAAATAAAGAAAGCCAATCTTTTCTTATTCTTGAACTACATTACATTATAGCGTTGACATTTTTATTTATGGCTCTTAAAACTGTTATCACAAACAAAGATCTATCTTTTTGTTACAAAATGTACCATTTTGTAAATTACCGCCTTTCTATACCTTTCACCCGTTTTACGTTTACCTATTTACAATCTCGTGCAATTCTCCTTTTACCTTTCTTGTTTGATACTATCTGTGTGATTTATTCGCTCTATGGCTTATTTTGTACGACACAATTAAAGCTCAAGTTTACACGATACTCAAAAGGTTACAACCAATCAATAGTGCAAATGACACAACATTTTTAATTCAACAGTTTTTAGACAATTGTAATCCATAGTTATCAAAATTGTGCACGGCTATAAAAGGAGCAGAATTCCGATTAGCCGTAGTTATTCTCTGAGTAGGTACGTATAAGGTTGGCACAAGGCTTTGTTGAATTGGCCACGTCGGAACTTTCAATTTTCCAAACATAATGCCCCAATATCTGTAGCTTTGCATCATACCGGGCATATTTGTATCGTGGGTATCGCACGAAAAGCTGGTATTGACACCATTGTTGGTTATGGCAGTAACAACTGGATGCGACAAGTTCTCACAGCTAAATCAGTAATGTTTATGGTCGAGGGACAGTTCCGAATGGCCTGCCGAACATTCTAAACCAATTTATATTTTACAACAGTTTTATTGTGACAACGATTGTTATGATTTCCGTTGAGAGACCGAAAGTTGTGTGTTGTTATCTGTCGTGTTTATCTCCACATGGGATATTAAAACAGTATGAATATTAATTGTATTGGTATGCGCGTGTGAACCCATATAAGAATGTTTACATGGTGCATAATTATTGCCTCTTAATTAAAAACGTCCAGTATTAGTTAAGATAATGTTTTCATTAACTCAGCCCGTGTTCGATTTGACTACGATTTTGACCGAACCGGTGAAAAGAAGTTATGGTTATTTCATACACCGAGTAAACATAACTTACATCTCTTAAGTTGATTTTTGACATAATGTCGATTATATCAGACGCTATTCAACATTCTTGATCGAAAGTCGTTATTATAATGTGATAGAGTCTGTTGACGTTTGGGCGGAGATGCGCCCGGGGTCGGACGGACGGCACGAGCGCACAAGCGATGTCAGAGGTTAAATCTACACGTAACAAACACTCGCGTAAGAAAGCTCCACACACTGTAATAAATAGCTTTGTTATATCGACGCGTCACTACGACTTGTGCGACATAAACTATACAGACACTCAATTTTTTATCGACAATCCGACACAGATTTACCGACATGCACTTAATAGATTTTTATTACTCTTACTCCTCATAAACGTGATTGGATATTGGTTGACTAGACTTTTTTATTGACAAATCTATCATAACTTTATTCAATCTCTATTTTTAAATCCTTTATCGATGTGACCTGAACTAAAATAAAACAAAATTTGCATATAGAAAGTGTGTAATGTTAATTTTTGCATTAAAATCAGTAATTGCCCTCGAAGCGGAAGCTGAAATACGTCGTAAAATAACTTTCAAATCAATTATAGTCCTTTTCATGTGCAAATTGTACTTTGATAAGGCTCGAAACTTTTGATCTCTTCATAAATATTCAGCCACTTTCACATCTCACACGCGAAGGGATTTTTTAATAACATATTTTAAATGGTTAAGTAAAATCTTGGTGAGCAATACTTCGATAGCGTGGGGTGTCCACCGGCCAGCGCCGCCGGACATGTGGCCGGATGCGCCCCAGTCTCCTTTGTTGCTCTCATATTGTGTTTTTATTGGCGAAGGATCCGTAAAAACGAAAGTTGACCTCGCGAATACTTTTGTGCATCCATAAAAGATGTAGGCGGCTTTATTTTATACATGCTCCGCTTTTTCGCATTTCCTTTCCTTTTTAGATAGATAAGATTAATACTTATCGTTCTGTCGCGTTTTATGTAACGTGCATAATTTTGCAACACAAAGAAATGTTAAAAGTCATCACATAAATAAGATCACTTAAGCTGCCAAACAGCTAGATTAACTTACATGAGCAGTCTGGCTTCGTATTTCGTTTGCTATTGTTGATGATTGTATCTATTGTAATATAAATACGTCATTATGTATAGTGGATGACAATAGGTGCTAATAAAAATATTGAAGAGAAAACTTACGTAGTCATGAGCTGAACCCACCACGTCACTTTCTTTTTGAAATTGAAACTACAATTACAGTCCATGTTTATTGTTCCGATATGGAACATTTAATTACAGTATGCAAAACCTGAAGATGTAAACAATCGCATGAGTACACGTGAAATCAATTACGAAATAAATTGAAGGTTGTTGCTGCTATCTTTTGATGCTAATGACTGCTTCGCTGCACTTCGAATTTATAAATTGTAAACTGTTAAAATATTGTTTTGAGTAAAAACAAACAAAGGACAAAATTAACTTTTTTTTATCGTGGGTTCGAAATCATCAAATGACTTCTCCTCTCAGACCTCAGACTTCTACTGACTAAAAACCACCCATGTTCCTTCTTAACCCTTGTGCTGAGACGGCGGTATCTCTTTCGAACAACCCGCGACCTCGACGGGCGTCGGCCCTTGCGGTCCTTTTCCATGTTGCTGACATTTCCCTGCCTATCCCGGCCTGTCGTCGTCATAAGACGAACGGACGGTGAGCTAGCCCATTCCCCACCGTCCATAGGCCCGCGCCTACGGTAGCCGGAAGCCATCACGTGGCCTCTGACGCCCAGAGCGTCTACCGCGGCGGCTGGGACGAAAGGTTCTCTCCCTCTCACGTTCCGCCACCTCCTTCGCTAGCATACTGATTCGCAGAAGGAGGCCCCGGACCATGGCTTGCACTAAGGCCGGACGCGAAAGGTCGCCGCTGCCTATCACCTCTACGAGAACACGGCGGGGCTTCGCCCAAGCGGGGCAGACCTCCACGGTGTGCTCCACCGGGTCCTCCGGCCTATCCTCACATTCATCCGGGAGTTTGCTCCCGGTTGATCCGGTGCAGGTACCTACCAACCGAAACAACCGTGTCGGGTGAGGACCTGCGTCAGACGTAAGGTGAGGGCGCCGCGGCGCCTCTCAACCCACTCCTGAAAGACGATTTACCGCCACTGTCGTGGCGTGCCCAACAAGATGATCCTAACAGTAATACTTTTTAGTTTCTATTTATTATGTGTTTGTTAGTCAACATATAATTTCATAATTACAAGTCCATTAGGTATTTCAATATTAACATTCACCATATTCACTATTCGGCTTTATCTTATTTAAATTGATAGGCCCAAGGACAAAATTCCTTTGTAATTAATATTAATAAGAACCAAATTATACTAAATATAGTATTTAAGCATGTCACATTCGATTTGCAATACAATTTATCTTAGTAGAATTAATAATAAATGGATGTAATTAAGGACGTTAATAGCTAGTAGGACTTACAGCGACAGTTGATATTATGTTTCGGTGAGGTGTGGCCGCTTAGGCCTGTAGGCTGGAGTGTCGGTTGAACGCTTATATCTCATATGCACTGTGGTTATCTACTAAATTACCCAATGGCTCCTCAGCACATACGCTCGGTACCTACGCTAATAGCCTCCCGCAGCGACTACAGCACTAGTTCACAAATTGCATTTCATTTGGCGCACGCCTAACAACCTTATGTAACGTATAATCATTTTAATTACTTACAAACTAGGATACCTGTTACAGGGAGTTAAACTACATCCCGTACATCGGTTAGGTCACAATTTCTGCGAAACTGTTTGGTGTGCGCAGTGGAGTGGAAAAATCAAGCGAAACGCGAGCCAACTAAAGTGCAGTTGCTTACGAAAACGTTGGAGCATCAGATGTTGCTCAAATGGAGATTAATCATTTACTTATAGTCGTATATTGGCTTATTTACAGTTGATACTATTACAGTGGATTGATGTATGTCATGTCGTGTATGTTTGAGTTTCTGTGAGAGGATCAACGAAAAATGATTTTTCTTAAGCCTGTTTTGATTGATGATGCACGAAAGGCAACTTTTCTCTTTTTTGTTTATTATTTGTTATTTTTTTTCTGTACAATATCTATGTGGATATAGCTATAGTTTAATTTAATTTAATTTTTAATTTAAATTGTAATTTTTTTTGTGTGTTTATTGCATCGGTTTGGATATTCTGTAATGTTGCTATAATTAATATTAAATAAATAAATAACATTATATCAGTCCTGGGGGCCAATTCTCGATTTTCGCCATTTATCTCGAGTTCGAGATCGTAAGTCTATCTCTATGTCTATTAAAAATATCTCTATCTCTACCAAAAAATGTCGAATCGAGCAGAATTCCGTATTCTCAGTCAAAATAGAAATAAATGTCACGAAAATGTCGAGTCGAGTGAAGATAATGTTACCATTATGAAGAATCGCACGTTCTGTTTTAGGTAGCTATGAGTTAATGAATGATTTTGTTTTAAAACGCTGACTAAACCTACTTAATTAAGTATAAAACGAAACGTTTAGTGTGTTTCAAGATTTTCGTATGCTCTTCGTGAAATAAAGAAAACAAATTGACAGTTGACTGTCTGTCAGTGTCAGAATTTGCGCCTTTTTGCGGTTCCTTCAAAACTTTTGTTATGTTTACATGTACTGTGTTTACATCATTATTAGGTGCTGTTTTACATTTTAAAAGTTTTATTTTAACATGGAGGGGAAAAAATAATCAAACAAGGCAAGGGCACAAATCAAAGAGTATAAATCAAATTTCCAGTAGGTATGAGATGCCAAGCCGTATTTTATTTAAAAATTAAAGAAAAGAAAACACAGTGTACAATCCAAAACTCAACGAATTCACTCAGAAATGACGTATCTCTACAATCGACATGACATCTCTACTGCTCAGAAGCACTCGACATGAACTCTAACGTTAGCTTTCGACTAATGTCGAATTCGACAACCCCAGAATAGCAACTTTTAAAATTTGTCGAAAAAATGACGTCATTAGAAATTTTTGTCGAGTTCGACACCATCTCTAAAATCGAGAATTGGCCCCCTGTAATCTCCTAAGGGTTAAGCAGAGTAGCTGTCGTACCTGCGTAAACAGTGTATGGCGGCGCGGCACCTGTACACCAGGCATCGCAGGCGCCGCATTCGGCCTCCGAATGCGGAAGCCATTGAGGCGGAGCTGTATGAGGGGTACAGGGCGGCGAAGGCCACCCTCCGCGAGGCTTGTAAGCGGGCCAAGAATGAGGCCCGCGAGGAGATGCTGGAGACTCTGAACAGAGATCCGTGAGGGCGCCCTTACAAGACGGTGCGGAATCAACTCCGCACCCGGGCCCCCCCGCTGACGCAGAGTCTCCGGCCTGAGCTCGTGGAGGACGTGGTGAGCTCTCTGTTCCCTTCGCGAGGGGAGCATCCTCCCCCGCCAATGGCTCCGCCATCCGCGATGCCGGAAGCGGACCGTTCAGGAACCGATGACGACATTCCGGAGGTGACTGGGGTAGACCTGAGAGCGGCGGTACGTAGGCTGAGTGCCAAAAATACCGCCCCGGGACCCGATGGCTTGCCTGGCAAAGCCTGGGTCCTGGCCTCAGAGGCTCTTGGGCCCCGACTGGAGGGGTTCTTTAGCGCATGCATGGAGAGAGGCCGGTTCCCGCTTCGTTGGAAGACGGGGAAGCTGGTCCTCATCCAGAAGCCGGGGCGCCCGGCGGACTCGCCGTCCGCATACCGGCCCATTGTGTTGCTCGACGAGGTGGGCAAGCTCTTTGAAAGAGTAATTGCAAACCGCCTCGCCGAGCACCTGGAGGGAATGGGTCCGGATCTTGCGGAACACCAGTTTGGTTTCCGCAAGAGGCGCTCGACGGTGGACGCCATCATGCGCGTGAGAGCCCTCACGACGGGGGCTGCGGTCTCTCGGGGCGGTGTGGTCTTGGCGGTGTCTCTCGACATCGCCAACGCCTTCAACACTATGCCCTGGAGCTGCATTAGGGAGGCACTCCGGTATCACCGGGTGCCGACCTACCTTCGTCGTGTGGTCGGGGACTATTTGACCGACAGGGCTGTCATCTACCCTGGTCAGGACGGACAGTGGAACCGGCGAGAGATGTCGTGCGGTGTTCCACAGGGATCGGTTCTGGGGCCGCCCTTGTGGAACATCGGTTACGACTGGGTGCTGCGCGCCGACCTCCCTAGCGGCGTCAGCGTAGTCTGCTACGCGGACGATACGCTGGTGCTAGCTCAGGGTGGGTCGTACGAGGCGGCGGCTGACAATTTGACACGCGGGGTTGCGATAGTCGTAGAGAGGATCCGGCAGCTGGGTCTCGAGGTGGCGCTTCACAAGTCGGAGGCCATGGGCTTCCATGGACGTGGGAATGCGCTGCCGTCGGGATCCCAGTTAATGGTGGGAGGGGTTCCCATCGGCGTCGAGTGTACTTTGAAGTACCTAGGACTCGTCCTCGACAGCCGGTGGAACTTCGTGGAGCATTTCCGACGTTTGGCTCCCAGACTGGAGCGGGCCGGGGCTGCCTTTAGGTGGCTCTTGCCCAATCTGGGGGGGCCAAACGCCTCCTGCCGGAGGCTCTACGCGGGGATCGTGCGGTCCATGGCCCTTTACGGGGCACCGGTGTGGGCGCCTGCTCTGAGGAAGCGGGCCGCCCACTACCTGAACGTGCCCCAAAAGGTCATGGCCGTGAGGACGGTACGGGGGTACCGCACGATCTCCCGCGAAGCGGCGAACCTCCTTGCCGGATTGCCGCCGTGGGATCTGGAGGCGATAGTCCTCGCGCGCCTGCATCAATGGCGCGCGGAGGCGCTGCGCCGGGGGGTCACTCCGCTGCCGCGGCAAATTGCTGCGCGGCGGACAGACCTCCGGTGCGATCTCATGGCGGCATGGAGACAGCGACTGTCGCAACCCCGTGCAGGGCACGCCACGATAGTGGCGGTAAGTCCCCTCTTTGAGGAGTGGCTTGAGAGGCGCCACGGCGCCCTCACCTTCCGTCTGACGCAGGTCCTCACCGGACACGGATGTTTCGGGAGGTACCTGCACCGAATCAGGCGGGAGGAAACGCCCGGATGCCACCATTGCGAGGATCGGCCGGAGGACACGGTGGAGCACACAGTGGAGGTGTGCCCCGCTTGGGCGGAGCCCCGCCGTGTTCTCGTAGCGGCGATCGGCGGCGACCTCTCGCGCCCGGCCCTGGTGCAAGCCATGGTCCGGGGCGAGGAGGAATGGGACGCCGTCGCCTCCTTCTGCGAAGCAGTGATGCTGGCGAAGGAGGTGGCGGAACGCGAGAGGGAGAGAACCTCTCGTCCCAGCCGTCGCGGGAGGCGCTCCGGGCGTCGGGGGTCCCGCGATGACCTCCGGCCACCGTAGACGCGGGCCTGTGGACGGTGAGTGATGGGCTAACTCGCCGTCCGTCCGTCTCACGACGAAAACAGGCCGTGTCGACGGCGCGTTCGTGTTCCACGCGCGCCTCAAAGAGATGTCAGCAACATGGGAGGGGCCCGAAAGGGCCGACGCCTGTCGGGGCCGCGGGTAGTCCAACGGTTATCGCGGCCTCGACATAGAGGGCGAAGAAGGAACATGGGTGGTTTTTAGTCAGTAGAAGTCTGACACTCCCTTTCGCTCTGCCCAAGAGCGGGAGGGGTTATTCGATGATTTTACACCCACCAAAAAAAAAAAAAAAAAAAAAAGGGTTAAGCAGAGTTGTACCTATAAGTACACCTATATTTCCCCAGTTATGTGTAAGACCAAAGCCGAGACGAGAGGATATGTGCGGAAATCGGCCAATCACATTGGTTAAAATTTACATCTGGTCTTTGGCCCTTCCTGTGATTGGTCGAATTTGGCACATATCTCTCTGTCTTAGCTTTGGTGGAAACCGGGCCTTAGTCCCATGTAATTGGCGGTGAGCCTATTCTAACAATCGGGCACAAATCCAGACTCTGTGGGTGCTATTGAGAAATTCTTGATGTCAAAACCAAAGAACACTTTGCCCGATCCGGGTATTGAACTCATGCTCAGCAGTCTGTTGCGTACTTGTGTATTTGCACAGTCACCTGCAAAAATGCATGGACAATTCAGAACTAAAATCGTGTGAAGCGAGAAATGCCACCACCTAACGTAAACTAGTTATCGACTATAAACGCTCACAGGAAAATACACATTCAGGTATCCATGCAATTTTGCAGGTGACTGTATGTGTCACTTTTAAAATTCTATAAAAAGCGGATAGTAACAAGCCAACAACTGACCAAATTGCATACGAAATCTGCATCACCTAGTCGATAATCATGCACCAAACTGCATGCATTACAAAATGACTCGACATAGGAAGTCCCGCGCTCACCTATGACACATGACACTGACAGTTGACACTTCGGAACGGGAGCATGTTGGGTGTTTACCCACTGTCTTCACTTTACTTATGTATGCATGTTGTGTAACCGCGATAAGGATTAATGGCGATACTAGGCTGACACGGCCGGAGGAGTGCCGTGACTTCTTGAACCAAGCTTTCACCGGCTCGCGTCTTCGCACTCAACAGATACTCTGGCTTCCTACAGTCAGTGTCCAGCATTACCTGGCCCCTCATTTAGAGATGAAGAGGGAAGTGGTGTTAGAAGAGGGATCAGGTAATACTGGGCACTTACTGTACTACGTTTACCGGTATGACGCGCTATGCGGGCAAAGATTGTTACAGGCTAGTCTTCTTTAGGTTCTAGGTGCCAGTTATAAAACACCATACGTAATACTGATAGTGTTGTTACCTTCACATACATACTAACAATTTTAATAGAATTATTGGCCTATTTTAAAATAAATAAATTAATGTTAATTTAATTAGTAGTTTAACATTACTTTAAAATACTGCCTAAAAACTGTTGGTACTCGAAACTGTTGGTAACTCGTTGGTATAGTTAAAAGGTTAATCCATTTAAATCAAAACTGTTATTTCATTTAACAACATCTTAATTTACATGAAACCCATTTATTTAAAATCAATGTTTTATGAAACTTTAGAGTAGTTTCGCGTGTTAATTAAATATCTACAGTATAAATTACATTTCACATTTGTATATATAGGTTTTTGGCACGCGTCAGAATTTATGTGTGCATTTAGGCGCTTTGCACATGGGGCAACTATTGCAGCAACTAGCAACACATAGCAACTCGAGTTTCGAGTTCCGGTGATCGTCAACAGTTTTCAGTTGCTGTAACCAATGACTAAGTTAGTTCCTAATTGCCGCAGCTAGGAACTGTTAAATAATATACCGGTTTTTAAAGTTGCCGGTTTCCCCAACCGTCAATCGTAACGCGTCGGGCGATTTCACAAATAATTTAGCAGATCTTTTATGTTAATAAATTAGAATTGGTCTAGTTCTAGATAAAAGGGATGAATCCAAAACCAACGATTGCTACCAATAATTTGTCTTTGTTGGCGCCGTCTATGGCGGCGACGTAATAATATGAGAGCAAATGCTGCTTCTTCGATATCCGTCGTCACACAGAACGCTGATCGCTACGTAGATTGAGCAACTCGGCTATGAAAGTAGCTCACAGATTGCCATAAAATTGCAGCAACCGTAAACGTTATAACAACCCAACTAGTTTCAGGAAACTTTTAAAATGTTTATAGTTACCTCAAATTTAGTTGCTCCATGTGCAAAGCGCCTTAATCAGTGGCAGATGAAGTTATTGATTTATAACTATGTATCCTGAATATCGTTCGGTAACGACTAGGTAGAGGCAGTTAGCATGTTCTCTCCTTAATTGCCCAATCACTAGACTGATCCGAATTATAGTGAAATTGCACATATACACCGCTGTTTAATAACATTTGATTTTGTTTATGATCCGGAATTCAATTAATATTTGGACTTATGTGACAGTAATATTGCAGATTTATTTATATTTACAGCTACAGTTACGTGGTGTATTATAATAGTATCGTTTTAAAATATTTTGTTACTACGATACTATGTACTTAATCATTAAATAAAATATTGCTGCTCTACTTAAGCCATTGAGCGCCTGTCACTAGACGCAAGCAATACAAATATTTGACGCGAGTTTGTTACTCTCACCTCTCTTAAAACGTTATAACGAATACCTGTTACTTTTAGATAAGTATTTAATTCACCTTCCCTGTTGGCTGTGCGAATGAGGAGAAAACACACCTTAATAGAAATAAAATAGGATAGGAAGGCCTTTCTCGAACTCCCCTTCACAACTAAACATAGCAACAAACCATACTTATGCGATCATTAATCTTGCAATTCCAGACAACTTGGAGTCTCGGATGGGTGACAACGGTACTTACTGGGAGCCTGTGGCTGCTGGACAGCGTCCCCACGACAGGACACGGGAACAGCAGCAGAACAAGAAACCCGTGAAGGACGACAATGGTATGGGTTCTGAAGTTAATTCACATGTTAAGCGCTAGCGATCACGAGACGTATCGAGACCTCTTGAGCAGTTTTGCTTTGATCTTTCTTCAATCTGGGAAGGAGATGTATGTTCGCACGACTACCAGTCAACCTATGCAAAACCAAATTAAGCTTATCTCATTGTACGGAAAGGTGGAGGAGCAAGCGAAGTCAGGTTATTCCGGATATGTTTAGCTTTGATGTGTCGCCGTGTGCACAGGACATCATCCACGAGCTCCATCTCTTTCTTAAACAGGTGACATTAAAGTAAGACTGCTATAAGAGGTGGTGACTCAGGCTGAGGACTTTATTAAAATCCCCACACAATGACGAAGTAAAATCATTCTCCTTTGTTCGTCTTTTTGGCTTAGCTATCTCTGCTGTAGCAGGGTTCGTTAACTACATTAATGTAGAAAAGAATCCAAATATCATTACAGTACCTACATCACTTGTCAGAGGTTCCAATGTAAACTCCTATCACAGCCCAATTTTGATGGACGAAACGTGAGAGAGAATTAACGAATTACTTTATTATTATTATTATTATTTATTATATTATATTACCTATGGTTATTTTTTTTACAATACACCTTGTGTTGCGGATCTCTCAGAGTCAATGGCACATGTAGCTAGGTATCAGCCCATACGTACTGGAAGGTAACGATTTTAATCATGCGTCAAAATATCCTTGAACAACTATCCGAATATTCCGATCTGATGAAAAAATCAATGTGTTTATGTGTGTATGTTTCAACTGATGTTAACGCCTTATTGTTGAATGTTTGTCTTGTGCACCTACATACACAGAAAATATATCAGTGTTTAATTAATAGTTGGAAATGATAAGTATCGTCAAATCAATTCAGCTGTGGGTTTTAGGTTCCACATAATATCACCAACCACACTGTTCGTAGGTAAAGAAGCACAACTTCAGGATAAGAAAGTAAATTCACACCTAATGTTTAATGTTAACACAATATACCCCACGACATTGTCTACTCAATATTTGGGAAAAATAACCTTGCATGTGTAGATGTACTTCTACTACGATTAACTAAACAAATCACTGTTCCGACGAATATTGTTGCAAACACATAATTGCAGGTACGAAAACATCGGAAATAGATTTCTACGACGCTGAAATCGATAAAAACCCTGACTTCCAATCTGCTATTGATGCGACGACAAATGAAGGTCCCAAAAGAAAATTGCCCATACCTCCAGTCTTCCCAACCCATCTTACACCCGAAGTCCAATACGGCAACGAAAAAGCTGACACCGACAATTTGAGAACAGCCAAAGTGTTGGACGACGCGAACACCGACGACTCGACGTTGAAACCTCATATTACCCAGAAGCCTGAGAAGCCGCTGGCGATTTACTTTAAAAACGGCAGTGCAGCGACCACGGAGGTCATAACGAGAGCAGAAACAATTAATGATTTTACTAACTATGATCATAAACAAGTAACAAAAAAAAATTTGGAATACCCACTGAAGGATAAGAGTTATGGCCCCACAGGATACCTCGTACATTCCGGACCACGCTACGACGAAGCAAACAAACATGTGCCGCTTGAAGTACAAGAATTTTACGATAACCGTCGCACTCCAGATGTCAGCTTTACCTCAGGTCATTCAAAACTCTTTGGTATTTCTATAGAGGATGCAGAAAAAATTAAATCTACCACTCAAAGCTCGCTGTATAACACAAGAGTATCTCCCACGCTTCCAACGTGGCGCGACGGTGATGACAGCACCACCAAAAAGTATCCATCCAATATCTATTCAGAGGGTAAGTAAGTCTTTAACCGTTGTATCTGGGCATGCGGTTCCATCACTAACGTTCAAGGAAAAAGGTACAAATCAACATTATTATGTATCTCACATTTTTCAATATTCACTTTCATGTTGTAATGTTTATTTCCTTCTTACGCTGATAACAATTTCATTGGAGTGGGTGGGTGTAACTAACAGGCTTTGGACTCACTGAATGAAACACTTTTCTGAACAACGTGAGCCTTGCTAGCTTTAACTTGGGAAAAAAATATTATGGATTGTGTTCTTCGGGACACTATTATTCGGGGTTACGATTTTCACAATAACATTTTAGAGTGCTTTACGTTAATTTGAAAATATGGGATTAATATCCAACCTCCAACCTCAACATAATTGGGAGAAAGCATGATAATGGGACTATCTTATAAGAGTTAAACAAATTTTTGCCATAGTACCAAATTAAATCTAATTTTTACAGTTCAATGTCGTTCGACCCGCTTGGCGCTGTGCCGAGGGATTCTACCATACGACTTAGCCGGAGCACCAGCGAAAATAGGAAATGTAGAGGCGACATCTCTACTGTCCCAGATCGACTACCTAGTGGCCACTAACTGCAGCGACCGTGTCAAGCATTTCATGTGTGCTTTGCTGGAGCCTGAGTGTAACCCGCCACCCTTCCCTATAAAGATGCCATGCTACGGACTATGTAAAGGTGAATAAAATACGGAAATATTTGATTTTATCATAAATTCATGCCACATTATCGCAGTATGAATCTATCAAATATACTAATTCCAGCGATCGTGGACTCGTGTGACGGCCAGATTCCTGCTGACCTAATTCCGGCGTTCAACTGCAAGCCCTACCCGCGCAATAATTGCGTGGGGGCAACAACCCCGTGCTATCCGCGCGAGTTCTCCTGTAACGACGGCACGTGCGTGCCCCGGGACTGGCTGTGCGACGGCACCAAGGACTGCCCTTCCGGGGAGGACGAGACAGCTACGTGCATCAAGTGCGATCAATCTGAATTCCGGTAAAGTTTCATATTCAAAGTGTTTCAATAGTTACTTTGCCTGGCTGTTGTCTATCATCTAATTCTATGTTTACCGATGTTAAACAGTTGTAGTTCTGGTGGGTGTATCCTGAAGCGTTGGCTCTGCGACGGTTACTCGGACTGTCCGGACGGCGAGGACGAGCACGTGCAGACATGTGGAGAGCGCACGCACGCAGCGGGCGCGGTGCACGCAGCCGCCGACACGCACGAGCCCGGGGAGGAGTCCGCCGGCTCCGCCCCCGCACCCGCCATCAGGAGGCCTAACAGAGTTTCCAGTGGACGCAAGGCCTTCCATCAACGTGCTGGTATGTTAAACACCGCAACGTGTTGCTGACGATACTTACACAACACAATAAGATGTTCTTACTTTTCTTCTTTTTGCCCCTACCGACAGCGATGTGGAGGAATATGTTATACTCGTATTTTTATCTCTTTCGTCAGCTTAATAGTAAACTTTTTCTATTCTACTTCTAACTGACATTTTATCTATGTTATAGGTGAAAATGATAGTAGTAAGGAGCTACTCATTACAAGTGACAGTAATAATTCTCTGAAAAGAAACTTCACGCGCCGTCCCTTGCCAGCCCGATTATCGCATTACTATCGCCCCCAACCAACCAAAATAACCAAGGAAGTTACGACGACTCACAACAAAGAGCCTATAGTGAAAGCTAGTCCAAAAGTACCCGAAGAAGACAAAGTTGCTCAACCTCCTCAAAAACCGAATGCTGAAAAGGAATCTATCGAAGATGTCAACATGGGAGACCTTGGATTTTTTGATGAATTTGACAAAGATGGAAAAGAAGCTGTAGACGCTACTGAAAGGCCAGCTAAGACTCAAAAGTACGGAGTGCCTGCGCCCAATACACAACCCCTTCGGCCAGCTGTAGTGACTAAACCCAATCGGTTTAATAAAACTGCAAACAACTTTGACAGAGTCATCGACGGTGCCGCCCTGCTGAGGGTAAACCATTTTTTTTTACTTATTTAAGGTCGTCTCCATTTTTTGTGTTATTTATTGATAAATAAATTATACGAGTAGGCAAGGAAAATTCGTTCGGTCTTTAGGGTACTTACTTCGCCTTCAACCTCGAAGGCCGTGCTCTGTCCCTGTCGTCTGTCCGTCCTGTCACCTGTCCGTGCTGTCGTCTGTTAGATGACCAGAAAATTTTAAAATCTATCAGGATGCATTCAATTAAAACGTCTGACCCACCTATTTCCACCTTGAACTGTATTTTGTTGGGAGTTTTAAAAGGTGGTAGTACGCTACCACCATTAGTAATAGGATCTGGGTAGAGTTATGTGGACATGCGTAGAAATCTTTTAGAGTCCAGATGACGAAATAATATGTGATACTATTTTTATATTACACCAACTGAACACACGTATGTTCAGTTTCTTGTGTCGAGTTGGTGAAGAACCCGTCCGGAAAGGGGTCTTTTATTTTAAGACTTTTTATGTGGGTACACAAGATGTTTTAACAGAACCCTTCCTATAAAATGCCCTATGTTTACTTCTAGTATGTCACTTGAGTTAATTTCCATTATTTTAAATATCCGTAACCAAAGAAAGTGAATTTATAAATATTATGAGTGCCATCTGATATAAGGCTAAATATTCTTCTATAATCAAGCTAAAATTATAAAGTTAATCGCTATTTCGCAGAAAGCGGCGGCGGAGCAGGCAGCTGACGTTGCTGAAGACCAAGCGTTGAACGATACCCTGACGTACGATGATACACCGGACCCGTTTCCTACAACCCATAAAGTAGACTACGATGAAAAACCCCTTGTAACTATAACTAAATCTGACAGCGGCACCCAACCCATGACCCCAACCCCCGCTCGACCCCCGCCCGCTTCCAAGTTTGGCAGTCCGGGGACGAATGCTAACGGGCGGGGCTGGACGAGTGCGCACGCGTCGCCGTGCCCCAGCGGAGAGCTGCGCTGTGTGGACGGGCGCTGCATCACGCTGGCACAGCTCTGCGACGGCACCATCGACTGCAGCGACCACGCCGACGAGGACAACTGCTACACGTGATCTCACTGCCACACACTAGCGGTAAGAGGCAGTGAGTGCACCTCACCCGAGGGAACTCGTTTTTATTGCAGTGACTGGTTCAGACCAGTGTTCGATGACTAAATATGAAATAAAAGTCTTAAACTTTTAACCACAATATATTTTGATGTGCTATTAGAGCGTGCTTTGATAATAGTAATAACTTCATGAAAATTTTAAAGTCGATTTTCCTTTGTCTTATTTGAATCATTCTAGTTTTCTTAAAAATGTCAAACGTTGTCTGGCTACCAATGTTTTTTGTGCGAAAAGTATTCGTCACATCAACTGCAAATCCATGACTCACTAAGCGTCTAAATAAGTAGCACTAGAGGTGACACAAGGAGGTTGTCTGCACAATGCTTTAATTTGACACATGTCATCGATTCACTGAAACAGTAGGCCAGCTCTGGAAAAATACGTGGCATACATGACCCTCGTGAAACGATGTCCTTAAGTTATGTTTTACAATAGTATACGCTGTGATAAAGCAATGCACGAATATGGTGGAATAGTATTCACCAGCCTAGGTAGTTTCACTCGTATTGCCGTCCATTATAATATCTGATATGTAGATATTATTAAGTACCTGTGGAGCAAAACATTATGTTTTAGAATAAGATTTTTTATACCTTTGTATTAATATAAAAAAGTAACATTTTACAACTGTATTTAAAATTAAGGTGATTAAAAGACAAATAGTTTGTCCTTTCTTAGAGACTGTGTCTACAATTTGTTTCTACATTTTAATGATAAATGTATCGAATAAATAATTGGGTTGTTAAATATTTCTTACTGTTTGGCATTAGGGCCCATCATCATTAGACTATTGTAAATATTTCTCACCTAGATATAGCTACTTAGTTTAACACGGTTGTTTCAAAAATATTTTTAAATGTCGACTAATCTTTAAAATAATAAAAAAAAGTATTTTTAATTATGTTCAACAACTTATTTACTTATTTCATGTAATGATTAGAGGTGCGCATTTGTAAATAGGGCTAGCGATGAATTATTTAAGATAAGTATTTATATGAAGGTAAGTGTATATTGATTAGAACGTTAGTAAAAGTTAATGCATTGTTTTTTCATGTATTGCAAATACAAGTAGGTAAGCTAGAATCTTCTACCAAGTTCTGGCTTACTTGTATTTGTACTAAAACTATCTATATACGTTTGACCATTGCGCAATACTGAATAAAGAATTTTTAATTAATTGTAGATTTTCTATACCCATTCGCCCACTTTATGTAGCCTTTGTTATTATAGAAAACCTCAATGACGAATTTATTAAATATGTTTTGGGTCATCCCTACATATTTTAGCCATAGGTTTTTTTAAGATTGTATCTGTAACTTGAACCAGAAAACTATTTAATAATAGGGGATCGGACTGAGTCAAAAAACAATGATTCTAATTAGGCCGTCAGTTAGATTCTCGAAAAATATTGGATACGTGTTTTTTGTTTTATCAAATTAATCAAAATTGACGAAGATAAGATGTGGTTGTGACGTCATTTGTAGGTAAAAAATGTACTACTATCATATGACGTTTCCGAAGAGTTCACGAGTTTTCGAAGAACTGTATTGACTTTATTTTTTGTTTATGTGAAAAAAGAAAAAATACGTCTCCAATATTTTTTGGAAATCTATCTGACGGACTAATTAGTTTTTTTTTTATCCGATCCCCTATTTGTTAAACCATAAGCATAAGTGACTGAAATTGATAATGAATTATTTGAATGTAGGTTCAGTCGAAAAGTAAGTTATAAATCGAAGTAATATCTACATGTAGTTTCAGTTACTTATTAAGGAAAAAAATAAACAGAAGGGCGAACTACTGTTTTGATCAGAAAAAAAACACACGGTTTAATGAAACTGTGTGGTTTTTTTTTATTTTTGTTGTTTTTTTTTAGTTTGTTCTTCTGTTCTTCTGTTTTTCAAAGTTTTTTAACCAGATTCGATTACTATCCATTGATAGTTTATATAGCCAATTCAAAATGTAACACGAAACTTACTAATATATTATTGCTAAGCTAAGTAATCCGTCCATTATTAATAACGTAGGTTAATCTAGTTTATTGCTTCATATTGTCCAAAGTAATGTCATAATAACTCTATGTTGCCGAAATAACTCAGACGCAGATTCGATTTTTCTTCACTCTATTTGATATTTTAAATCTTATGTGCTACGGAATAAGGATTGATACGTAGTTAAGTTATACTTATATTGTTTAAAATTAAAATGATGTAAGTTATCTTTATGATAATAAATACTATGCCATGTTTTAAAAACTGTTTGTTTTATTGTCCCATACACCGCGGTGTGCAATCCATGTAACCGGTATGAAATGTTACTGGGTTAGTCAATCTTGATAAAAAGGTGTAACTTGTTGTAAGGGCTAGTCTATTCTTAGTTAATAGCCAGGCTGTCTGCTCTTTAGATCACAAGCTCTCATTATGTCTGATAATTACAGTTGAATATAAAAAACTAACATTGCGTAAATTTCCCTACATAGTCGTACTTCAACGTAACTCGTAGGCAAGTGTTCGGTACCATGGTATTAATTTACGCAAAAGTTGAATAGAGGAAAATATGGTGATTCAGAGATTACTTGTGTCAGTTGGATGTTTTATTTCACATCGCGATCAAGTGGGCACAATTCAGAACGCGGTTGCTTACAGTAAAATAGGGGATCGGACAAAAAAAAAACCGGTCAAGTGCGAGTTGAACTCGCGTGAAGAGGGTTCCGTACGATGAATATAATATATCTACCATGTTTTTTTAAATCTGACCCAAATTTGTTTGTGGTAACTAAAAAAGGTCCAGCGGTTAGGGCTGTGCGTTCAGTCATATCAGTCATTGAGTCAGTCAGGACTTTGAAATTTATATATATAAATTCATCATGTAATTTTTAGACCATGGACTTCTTATAGGTTTTCCTGTAATCTACAGGTATAGAACTATTTTCTGTATTTTTTTCAAAATTTTAGGCTCAGTAGTTTCGGAGATAAGGGGGGGGAACGGTCAATTTTCGTCTATTTTCTTAAATAACTTTAAAACTATTTATTTTAAAATTATTAAAAAAATATATTTGAGACCCTCATAGTAAGCCCTTTCATTTGATGTGTCACATGGTACAGTTTGCAAAACTTTTTTTTTAATTTTCTTATTTGCCCCGTAAAAGCGACCCCCATATTCAAAATTCATTTATTTACTTTAGCCGTACATGTTTGGGTCACAAAAATCCATATGTATACCAAATTCCAACTTAATCGGTCCATTAGATTCGGAGCAAATTGGCTGTGACAGACGGACAGACAGACAGACAGACACACGAGTGATCCTATAAGGGTTCCGTTTTTTCCTTTTGAGGTACGGAACCCTAAAAACTAAAGTCCGTCAGATAGATTTCCAAAAAATATTGGACTCGTATTTTTACTTTTTTCACTATAAACAAAAAATGAAGACGATGCAGTGCGTCGAAAACTCGTGAATTTCTCGAAAACGTCACATGTTAGTACATTTTTTACCTACAAATGACGTCAAAACCACTCGTGATCTTTGTCGCGTCTTATCTTCGTCAAGTTTTATTTATTTGATGAAACAAAAAACACGTATCCAATATTTTTTGATAATCTAACTGTGGGACTAAGCAGAATCATATTTTTTTGACTCAGTCCGATCCCCTATTGTCAGTTCTTATTCGAACTTACACGAATTGTTTAAAAATCTAATCATTGCATGAGCAGTTACGTGCGTGGCGTCTCCGCAGTTCTACGTTGCGTAGCAGTTCTACGTCGCGTAGCAGACCTACGGTGCGTAGCAGTCATACGTCGCGTAGCAGACCTACGGTACGTAGCAGACCTACGCCGTGTAACCGCCATACGCACGGTGCGTAGTTATCCTACGTAGCGTAGCGGTCCTATGCCACCCAACTGTCTTACAGACTTACACCACGTAACAGTAGTAACAAGCGTAGCTGTTCTATGCGGCGGCGTAGCAGTCCTACGACACTTATTACAGGACCTACGTCACAGTACGGGAGACCTACGTCTAGTAACGACACTAGGCGAACGCGAAAATGTACGCTCCACTAGGCACGTGATAGTGTCATACTATGTCTCGTCCCCGCAGTGCTACGTAACCTCTATGCAGCGGCTGCATAGAAACGGAGAACACACAAAATATTCATACTTAGGTACAGTCACCAGCGCATCAAGTAACCACAAACTGTGAAATTTTCTCATTCTATTTTGATCTTATCCATCAATATTTTATGGTTACGACTCTGACGACTGTACAATACTGTACTGACCTATCTTAGCCGTATCATCCTAGCTCTGAGATTAAACAGGTTCCCAGCTGGAACACTTTGATTAGTGTTTATTAGGGATAGAGGGGGTTGTGTTATTTTGGGTTTCATATTTGAGGGGGTTTAGAGTTTATGACATAAGGGTAACTAAATCTTGCTGGACCCGACACCTCCAAGGACTGTCCAATTGTACCTACGTCTGTCATTTTTGCTAATTAACCGATCAACCTACAGTTTCAGTTCGTGAAACCATAGAATAATATCATAGACTTAGCTTCTGATAGCGTTTTAGTTCGTGAACATTCTAAATATAGCGTAAAATCGTATACCGAGAACTTAAACACAACTTAATACCTATAGTTCACGCTCAGTGATCTCCTAGTCACAGATGAGTCATATTCTGTATCTGTTACATCTATTCAATGGCGCGATGTCTCAAAATATCCACACGCTGCTTCACAGTTGAAAACCATCTCTAGTGCTGTGAGTTTAAGATTGATTTTTGTGTGATTTCTCTTCGACCTTACAGTTAGTTTATTTTAGATTTTTTGTATACTTTTTCATTCATAGTGTGATTACCTCATCGTCGGCGCTACCGTTCGGCTTCGGTCCTCGTATTCGTTTTGCTTTAGTCATTTCGCACTTGTTTTTGAGGTCGGCCGGCTTCGTGGCGTTTCCTTATCCATTGTAGGGTTGCCATCAACTAAACTGCGTGTTATCGATCAGGAAATAATTCATAATTTTATTTTTATCATAATTTAGGTACCTACATTTACCTCAGTGATTAATGAAGAATGAATGAATTAATTTAATTTGAAGCCACTTTTCCTTTTATTGAATGATTTTAAATTACATACTATGGTACCTATAAATACTACCTTCCACAAATACAATTTTGCTAAGGAAGAAAGAAGGAAAATCAGGAAAGGGAATATTTTCCTGAAGTGATCTTCGTCTTCAATGCACATGCCCTAAATTCCACCCACAGAATGTAAAATATTCCTTAGTCACTTGTTTACGACATTACAGTTTTAGCACAATAGGTCTAGTACGAATGGGGAATAAACAGGCTGGTGTCATCGACCGCTACCCACCGGCGGTAAGCTGGTAGAAAGCGCAGTGACTCACTCGTGCCCAGCGTAGCCGCTCCAGGTTGCCTTGAAGAAACGGATGTATGTATAGTGTCTACATGTATCAAGGACCTTTAAATGAAATTCAATTTTTTTTTGGTCACACGCACGGATTTATTAAGACATTTATACTTTTATTACAGCTATAAGTACATACAAAGGTGAGTTAATTACATTAAAAACAAAACAATTACAGGGAAAGATGGTTGTAAATAAAATATGTCCTGAAACGCGTGCTGATACTGGCACACACTACAATAACTCTGGCGAAAGCCATTAAAGTTTTTTTCTTTTGTGAAAACTAATGGCAGTTTTAGAATTTTTTGAGGGATATGACCAGTAATTGACAAATTCTATTATTTTCTGATGATGAAGGTTGAATAGGTACTTTACTGAAACTACAAACTAGCAATAGGGTGCCGATCGCAATGGAAGCGCGTGATGGTGATCATTATTTTTAATTGATACCTACCTATTTGTATTTATATAAATAAAACCGAATTGTATAATCAACTAAAGACGCTTTTGTCGTTAAAAGATAAAAATAAAAAACTAAACGGCATTACAAAGTATAATGTTGCAACACGAGAATTTCAACATTAACACAACCTGAATGGGATACAGTTTTCTTATGGCTCAGTCAGGAAAGATACAAAGAAATACATTCTCTCGAATACAATGGTTAGCCGGGCATTCTATGCAGAATGTAGACAGGTTGCTGGGAGACGAATGAAAGTAAATAAACATTGCATTCGTGAGGTAAACAAACTTTGAGACTGGTTTGTCCACTCGGTGCACTAGGTATAGCGAATGCTTTCTAAATAGTTAGGTCGAACGTTTATCTAATCAGTGTGAGTGCACACATAAATTGTCATCAAGCTGAATTATTGTTTAGCCCTCTTGTTTATCTCTGCTGGTTTATAAATAGCTCTGAATGAAATAAGATTTTGTGAAGTAATATAATAATTGACTCATTATCTATTAAAAAATATTTTACACTGGGAACATCGGGATAGCGGGACTTGTGAACCATAGAGTGCAATGATAGTATGACGGTAAACAAAACAAACCACAAAGAAACCTGCGATGAAAAATTCAAGATCTATGCTGACTAATAGTGAGGTTCTTTCCTGTAAGTGAAACAGTCACCGAAGTAATATGTAATAATTCCGTTTAGTTTTCATTATTTACTAAGTTACAGTGTAGCCTAACCTAACCGATACCTGTAAGTAGGAACTAGGAATCTAAACAGGAACGAAAAGGTTAGGTTGTAAATATTTAAATAGTTATGAAACGAACTTCACCCTAAGGAATAATATCTTAGCACCATTCAAATAGCCACTTATATGAGAATGAGCTTGAATGCAATAAAGTCTACATTTTCTTTGCTTTTTGGGCCATCACAGAGCCAAAGCCGTAATAGTGTGGCAATGTATTGGTATGCGAAAGGCCCAAGTGACTAGACAAGTGTTTCTTAATCAGAGTTTCGTACTTGGACCCTTGTACAATCAATTGGCTCAGCTAACTGCCTTGACAAATCATTTTATACATACCTACTACCTTTTCACTTACACTAAGTAACACATAAAAGAATGCCTAAATATTATTCTAAAGGCGTGAGAATTCTTGTTTTAATATGATGAAATTACATACCTACTGTTTTTGATAACGCCACGTATTTACTTTTAGCTTATATAGGTGTCACAAATATAAACATTTTTGATTTTATAAAAAAATCGTTAAATTGTCTCTTCCAACTTAGATTAAATGTTCCTTCGATTATTTAATTTTTTTTTTACTTAAATATTCATTCATAAATAGAAATAGAGTTCACTAGAAAATAAAATGTCAGAAGAAAATACGGTGGCAATGCAAACTCGAGGAAACTACGAGACAAACATACGCTTCATGGGATGTGTTGACGTTACAGTGCAGAAAATCCCACTCAAAAGTTTAAAAAGGATAACGCTAAATAAAATGTCAATGAATAGACATTGATGATTGAATGTTTATTATTTTTTCATTAACTTTTTAACTGTCGGTAAAACCGTAGTACTGTCAAGTGCCCAATACTTAAACATCACCTCGAAAATGACTTTACCGATTTCGATCAAAGTAGTAGTAACCGTTAAGTAGTGGTTTATGGGAGTGAAAAATCAACCTCAAAAAACGCAGCTAGGTGTCATATCTGGGAAAATTCGTTTTCTCTATTTTCACCTAAGCAGAGCTCGGTCACCTACTGAATTGAATAACAATGGTGTATCCAGATCCGTGCCAAAAAAAATGCTCTTTGAAATCTGTAAGAAATAGAAAAAATAATGGTACCATGTTTGCCTAAACATAAAACATACTAACGAATTACGAGAAGCTACTCATGTTGTCTACAGCTCTGCTCAAGCCCTTCGGGAAATACCAGCGTAATGGAATGCGTAATAGCCACTTCTGGAAAAATAGTGTAGCATTGATTAACTTTGCAGATACTTGGGTATCTGACAATATTTGCAGATCTTGTGAGTGTGAGTCATCGGCGTCTTATTGCTTATTGCGAAGTTAGCACAGGGTTGTCTCCTCCACTTGTTAAAACAAACGACGCAACAACGTTTAATATCAGTCAATAAAAATGAAGTAGGTATCTACCTATGTAACGATTGTTTTTTTCATTGCCGCATACCAATTGTGGACCTTCTATACAATCCTACCTATGTAACGATTGTTTTTTTCATTGCCGCATACCAATTGTGGACCTTCTATACAATCGACCTGATGGAATTTTTCAGCACATTAGTCTAAAGTCGTATTTTATCTGCAATATGAAAGGTTCAGGATGCTGTAATTATTGCTAACACTTTCTTGATGAACCCAACATTTTGTGAAGCTGTAAGGAGTTAAAAAAAACCCGACTGAAAAAACTGAAAAGCACATTTTAAATTAAACAAAACTTGGAAGCAGGCGGGGTCCATTCTATTTTTATTTCATTTCATAATTTAATGTTCAAATGAACCCCGCCTGCTTCCAAGTTTTGTTTAATTTAAAATGTGCTTGTTGTTTGCTTTTCAGTTTTTTCAGTCGGGTTTTTTAGTTTTTTAACTAAGTACTTTTTTTTATTTCCAACTTTTTAGTTCTTTTGTGTTTGTTTATAGGATTTGTCACTTTGCATTTCTTTTAAACATATAAGTGTTATACATTTTTGTAATCTCCTTTTAAAACCCTTCATTTTGATACCCTACTCGATAGTAAAGGAAAACAAATGTTTTTTGAAATCCGCGCTATGGCCCCCCAAATCAGCAAATGTATTTGTTTTTTAATTTTAATGTAGCCTGTGACACTCGCGCCATCAAGACGAATCGAACGACGTAGGTATATTTTATTCAAATCCCTTCATTCGTTTAGGAGATAAGAGGGAACAAAGAAACGGACATACATACACGCCAAACACATAACCCTCCTTTTGGGCTTCGCCGCAGTCGGGTAAAAAGTGACTTGTATAATGTGGGAAGATCCCTAACAACTCTACCTACCTAGTATTTCAATTCACTGTATCAGGTTTCGTAAAATATTAATATAAGGTCCAAAAATAAATTGGTACCTACCTATGTAGGTGCCCGTACCTAAGTATAGGTAACCTACCTACTGTATACCATGGGTGGTGGTAATTAGGTTTTGTTATCAAGATAGGTTTGATTCTGTAAAATCTTGTTAAAATCCTATTCAAAGGAATAAAAAATAAGACACCATATTAAACTACCTACATCTAAAAACCTCTATCTAGGTAGTATTACCTTTTAGTAGATAGGTACTACTTCAACAACATACATATCTAAAGGTAATTTATGTCTTTATTTACAAATTACAATAATGAAGCATGTTGTGTTGTGGTGGAATGCGTACTACATAAAGCATTGTAGAACTGACTGAGTACGTTGGTTGGTGATTCATTTCTCGGAATTGACCTTGCTATGAGTCATTCGTTGGAAGGCAGAGTCGGGGATACCGCGCCTGTCTGCCGGCTGCTTGCTAGACGCACTCCGCGCTCACAGTGCTGCGCTTTTTACGGAATACCTTGTGATAAAACAATAATTAGTTATTTACGTGATAAATATGTGTGGTTACAAGAAACGAAAAAGATTTAATTAAAAATTCTTCTTTCGTTTATTTTGTAAATATTTTTGTGTTTCCAAAGTTGGATATCATGATAACAACCATGACGTCATTCATACTGTTGAAGGTAAGTTTTATTAAAAAGTTACTAATAAATATAAATGAATTAATGATAAATTCCATAGAATTAAACAAGATTTGTATTATGTATGAATCATCCTAAAAAGTCTTATCAGTTTCTTATTTGACCATTGTAGTTGCTCTGACGTTTACAATATTATACGGATAAATTAAAAATATGAGTTGTTTTTATAGCGATCTCTGTTACACATGCTGAAATAACGGGGTTTTAGAAAGAGAAAGAAGTTTCGTTTATGGGCATTTTAAATTGTTTGCTTGTTTTAATGTGTGGGAAAGAAATAGGAAGAAACATGGCGAACAGTTTATAAAAGTTTATGTTGGAACATAAAAGAAGTCTCGTGAATTAATTTAAATAAATAAAGAAATAAAACAATTATTTTCTATATTAATTATGTATTTTTTTGTGATTTAATTGAATAAAGATATCGTATGAGCAAAATCTTGACTTGCACAAGAAATGTTCAAGAAAAGTTTTGTGTCTGTGAAAATACTTGTTGAACAAGTTTTAAATTAACTTTTCAGACAAACTCTTTTTTGTTGAGAATGAACAGAGAAGATAATGTCAACTGGTTTCATGGGAAAATATCTCGAGACACGGCTGAGAAACTGTTGAAGGAAGGTCTGTTGTGATTATTATTGTATGTTGTTATTGTTGTACCAATGTTTTGTGCTATTGATAAACTGGAATTTTGTTGCAACTTGCAGAAGGAGAGGATGGTGTGTTTTTAGTACGTGAGAGTAATACTTCCCCTGGAGATTATGTGCTCTCCGTTTTGCACCAGGTCAGTTTTAAAAGTTTAACTAACCTCAAAGTACAACATTGTTTTCCTAATTTTAAAACTGTCACTGTTATCAATCATGTTTATCTGTACCCCAAACGGAAGCCAAAAGCACCAAAATGTTAGTGTCCCAGTGATTTAAACAAATTGCTTCTACAGCTGTAGGTTTGTACCTACTTTGTACCTGCTCATTGTAAGCAACTCTTAAAGAAAATCTTCTATAGTCATTTAAACTCATTTTCACAGGGAGAAGTAGTGCACTACCAAATACGGAGACATGGTGAAGATGCATTCTTCTCAATTGAAGAACACACTACTGTGCACGGACTTGACACACTCATACAGCATTACCGAGGAGACTCCAATGGCCTCGTCACCAGGCTGTCAGTTGTCTGTAAGGGACAGCCCCCACCTCATGAATCCCGCACTCAAGGCACTACAAACCTTTTGCACCGGTAAGGGTTTCTAATCATGATCATCCAGGATCTTTTCATGAATATCGTCTTTGTTATTGTATCATTCCTTTTATGTTAAACTGCCTCATTCGTTAACTTGTAAGCAAAAGCTTTTAGCTTGTAAGCATGCAAGCATGACTGCTGGAGGGTCAGGGAAAGTCTTCAATGATTTTTCCATTAGGCATTTTCTAAGTAGCAGCTATGGAGTCTGGGTGTGTTCCCCGTTCATGGCATTAGGCTCACCCCCTACTACATAAATAATAAGGGATCGGACAAAAAAATAATAATTAGTCCGTCATAGATTTTCAAAAAATATTGGACACGCATTTTTTTTTTCACATAAACAAAAAATGAAGACGATACAATGCTTCGAAAACTCGTGAATTCCTAGAAAACGTCACATGGTAGTACATTTTTCACCAACAACGTCATAACCACTAACTCATGATCTTTGACCCGTCTTATCTTAGTCAATTTTTATTAATTTGATAAAACAAAAAACACGTATCCAATATTTTTCGATAATCTAACTGACGGACTAATTAGAATCATATTTTTTTGACCCAGTCCGATCCCCTATTAAAGGCATATTGTATGTTATGCTTTTGTCCAATAACTTTAGTTTTTGAGATTACATTTTTCATAATAGTGTGAGTCCCAAAATATTTTTTTTGTAAAAGCATATTTCAATCAATACAAGAGAAAATCACTTTTAAAAGTTGTCTTGTATAGGTGTACATCTTAATGCTTGTGGCAATGTTCCTTGACCGTTAGAATAAGGAAATTCTACTTATTATTTATTTCTGTTAGTGGGTTTATGCATAATATTGTTCTTAAGACCATGTAATAAACAGATAATGTGCCCGTAGTAATTAAATATTTAGTTATTCTATTTCCATACCATCCATCAGGTATGGTCTCATAATATTAATAATGCTTTGGACTGAAGTGGGATAATGCCGATGTATTTAAACAAACAACATTGTGTGTATGACTAGGAATAAATTGGTTGTTTTGAATGATATTAGTTTGCTACTAACATATAATTAATTAATTGGAATTGAAATGACACCATCCTTTTATGAGTTCTACATAAACAATAATGGTTCAATCAAATGTGTCTAATATGTCTGTGCTATTATTCAAAAATAGCCAGTAAAGACAATGATAAGAATGTAATTTTAAAAGGAAAGTTAAATTCGGTATGTCAAGAATTTTAATAACTTGACGCTTTTAAACTAACATTCAGTTGTCAGCTGCCTGCTCTTGTCCCATGTTATTTGGGGTAGGCGCTACAAACTTTTTCTTGTATTCTCTCCTGTCCATTGTCACACTTATTTATTTATTTTGTCACACTATCATTTACTTATTTTTCCTTCATATCTTTCCTTCTATGCACTCCTCAGACACTCCACTCATGCTTTCCCTCTCCATTCATCAAAATTTATATTCATCACTTTTTTTTTAAATGTCATTGAAATTCAATATAAGGCCATATTCCCACACTAGTAAAAAGTACCTAAATTGCTCATAAACTAAATAATTGATAGAAGCATGCAATGTCAATTAGAGATAGGACATGTACATAGTTGAAGAAGGAAGTTTCATTAAGATGAGAGCCACTTATATTGCCCTTAATTTATCCCCTTGTTTTATTATCAAGCTGAATGGAGTGTAGTAACATTCTTTTAATGTCAATGGATTATTTTTCTATTCAATGCTATTGTACTGAAATATAGCGAAGTGGAATGTGTATTATGAAAATAAATTCCAGAGCTGCTGTAATGATTAAAAATTGCTTTTGTCTTCATCATTTACTTTTGTTGGGTTGGCTAAACCATAAGTTACAGGTTCTGAAAATCCATTCTGTTAGTAAATCTGTCGCACTTGTCTATGTTTTCTGAACCTAAGGTGCTACTAAAACCTTATTTGACTATGGCATCCTTGTATGTATAAACCTAGGACCTCACACAAAGTTTGAACTCATCTTAAAAATAACTTTTCAAGCAATTTAAAGTACTATGACCATGTGTAAAATTAATTACTTGTCAACTTTTAAGGCTTGTTTAAAACTTATTTTTGTAACTTTAATCGTAAGTACGATGAACCATAAAAGGGGTTATTGCACTGATTTTAACATGCACTGTACTTTATAGGGCTTGTAATTTAATACAAGTGCTGACAAGCTTATTGACAATTTCCTGTTGAGCGCATTGTTCAATATGTTTATCCAATAAATATCAAGAGAAGGCCAGTAGTTGTGGCCATATACTGGCAGCATGATAATGTCTACATGTGTGACATGACACTATGTGTGTACAACATCAAAATTCTTTGCATGTTTTATGACAAGATGTGTTTGCAATGTACTCTGATTGGAATACCAAATGTGGTCTGAAATAATTGAGTCAGAAGTCACATGCCATGCCTAGTTTTGTAATCACATTCTTGAATCTTGTGTAAACTATTTTGCTAGGAATACTTATTGATCTTATGACTGACTTAATTTTCTTTAAATGATTTACTCTTATTTGCGTTTACTTTTTACTCACGCCCTTTGCCCATGGAGGGAGGCAGACAAAAAGACATTTTAGAAAAAGATAAGCTTTTTGTCATAATTAAGTTTTGCTTGCAATTGTACGAAAATAAAATGTAAACAATGGTGACTCATGTTTGTCAAAAATCTAATTATTCAAGTTTAGTACAAAGTAAATTAGTAATGGTAACTTGTAATGATATTAGTTCAAATGAGCTCTAGAAGCTGACATGAGTCATACCCTGGGAATGTTTGATGGTGTCTGATATGATGACAACTATTTGCTCAGAGACATCTGTGTTTGGCAATGATGAATCATTGTTTATGATAATGATTCATTGG
The DNA here is from genome assembly GCA_932274075.1 of Diarsia rubi. Classification (NCBI taxonomy): domain Eukaryota; kingdom Metazoa; phylum Arthropoda; class Insecta; order Lepidoptera; family Noctuidae; genus Diarsia; species Diarsia rubi. Next base: position 17,314,151 of record OW026412.1, on the reverse strand, counting down.
AGCACACATTGTTCCTTATTGATATTATTTAAATATTTCTTGTAAGCTATTATCAATTGCATTGTCTTAATTATGTTGTCATTAGCTATGGTAATGCACTTCAATTAGGAGACTGATTTACAAAGTATGTAGTAGTACTTACACTTACTTTGTATGGTAGATGCTTTTAAAAAACTTGTAAAAGTATATCAGGTCTCAGTAATTTCTTCTTTCTACCAGCAGCTTAAAGTTTGCTACAGACAAATTGCTATGCTATTTACGTAGGTTTACCTCGTTCCGCTATATCTTATTCACAACACTTCATATAACGTTTTAATAGACCCCTAAATACAGTGATGTTTTATGCAATTTGCATATCATCATTGCCTACCACCACACATGTTATCCCAGAGGGTTAAGCAGAGTTGTACCTATAGTATAGTGACGTTTCGTCTTAGTGTGCCATTTGCTTTAAAATAAATAACTTTATATCCGTTTCCAGGGCGACAGAAGCCGGCGACTACAACATAGTGTCTCAAATGCTAGCATGCGGCTACCGAAGTCGCGACGCTAAGAACCAGGATGGCCAGACTGCTGTGCACATCGCCGCGAGGGCCGGGAGAGACAATATACTTGCCAAGCTGATAGAAAGCGGAGCTACTGTCAATGTTAGAGACTCGTTTGGATATACGCCTTTACATGTGAGTTGTGTACTGTTGTTTGTAGAATAGTAATATCAGCGTCGATATGGTCATGTTTTGGTCAAGCCATGACCACATGAATGGTGGAAGAATCGCTTTAGTAACAAAATAAGTGACAAAAATAACTTGCCTTTTGGAACTTTTTTTACTGACTTTTTTTTACCTCTTTTTAGTTGTGTTATTTGACACAAATTCTTTGCCATTGGAGTACATACCCTCCTCCTTTTTAAGAAGTCGGTTAAAAACTGCCGCCACTACTTCTAAATGCTAGTTCTTCACACCCTGAGGAGTCAGCCCTGTCCTGTGGCACACAAATCTGGAATTTGAAAAATACATTGTTTTTCTGCGCAGTACACATGCCAAAACAACTTGCCGAGTACGACAGAGCTGCTGATAACGAAGGGCAATGCGAACTACCAGATGAGACACGCGCCCACCGGCAAAGTGCCGCTACACGACGCCGCGCAGAGGGGACACATTGACTGCATCAAGGTAGGTTATCTGAATTTGAAGTATAGAGACCGTAGCGATTATTATAGGACTAACAGACAAACAGCTTAAACCCTTCACCATGGAATAAAACGACGCGAAAATATGTTTTTGAGTAAATTTATGCAAGTGCAAAACTTACGCAAACTAAGTAGCTGACTAGTAGCAAGTATTTAGACTCCATTGTCTGCTCTTATGCTCATTTAGTTTAGCCTTGTTAACACAGCCCGTCCAGGAGTCTAACTGTCTAGGTCTAATCAAAGCGCAGACGTTGACGCCTCCATAGGCTTCACGGAGCGACATTACCGTTTTTCTCGTCGGAAAATCACAGCGCCCGTATTATTTCGCTGACCATAAATATGTACACCCTATAATTAGTTGATAGTTGTGCGCACGCACATAAAAGAAGAGCGTGAACAAGGAAGCCGCACGTGCAATGCGCACAAAACGCTACGGCCAAAGTATTTCGTGCAAAATGGATTATCTTTCTACTATGTTTTTATGGAACAGAATATATTTAACTTAACGATTTTCATTGCATTATTCTCCGTGCACATGACTGCTATGATCATTATGTTAATTCCAGATTTTATTTTTAGGTTCTACTAAAACTGAAAGCTCCAGCCATGCCTAGGACACTGGCACACGACACTCCTGCTGACCTCGCAAAACATTACGGACACACAGAATGCTACCAGTTGCTGAGTAAGTACTTTGCTTTTTTTATCTATTTTCAGCAGTGTCAGAATCAAATATTGGTACCGATGCCCTTGTAATCAATATCTCGCAATATTAAAAGTTTTGAAAGTACAATAGTCGATGCAGACTTGGCGTTTTCACTGCCAACTAAATAACATCATTGTCTACATTGAAATGAAAACGAAAGTAACTAAACCACTCCCAACTTAGTACAATTACAACAAACTCTACTTCCATGATCATAATCCAAATTTTCTTTCCAGAAAACCACCAACCAGATGTCCCGAAAACGTCAAAGAAGTATTGGTACCACGGTACATTGAACCGAGAGGAAGCTGTGAAGACGTTGGAGGAGTACTGCAAGCACCACAAGGTGGAAGGCAAGGCATCTGACGGCGTGTACCTGGTGCGCTACAGCGAGAGGCACACCGGCGCATACGTGCTCACCATGCTCAGCGAAAATACGCCTTATAACTTTATAATTAGGAAAGAGGTAATTATTTACATATATTTTTAAATACTTTGAGAAAAATGGTTAGGGTAGAGAAAGATAAAGCCAGTGATGTAATGGTGAAGAGAGGTGAAGTGTCTGGTGAGATCACGAGTAATAGAGAAATATGGAAGAAAAAAACATTCTGCACTGACCCTAAAAAAAAACTGGATAAGGGCAGAATGATGAAGACGATTTTATTCTGATGTAAAATATGACCCTAATCTCAATACTCAAAAACATCGAGTTAAAAGAGTATGCTCGACAGAGAGTGTTAATCTCACGAGAAGACATTATAATTTTTTAAATCCTGTTATTTATAACAAAATTAATGAAAAAATTGCAAATCTATCCGCTCTCGTCTCGAGAGTGTAAACTAAAAATTGAAAAATGGCTCCAAAATATGACTTATGAGGAAACAGTCTGTTGCCTTTTGATGCAGGGGGGGCGCTAATAACTACGACACAGTTACTAAACTAACGCAGTATTAACGTACACAAAAATTGTTAACGTTTTTTATGTTCCAATAAGTATTTGTATTCTTCTTTCTTTCTTATACGCTTCTGACTATACTTAAAAATAATGCAGGCGTATCATTAAGTTAAAATATATATAATTTAATTTCTTATGAATAAATGACTTAAGTTAAAATATTTTTGGGAGTTTGATTAGTCATAACTTTTATTTTTCAGACAAACTGGCTGTTTATAGACGACGGACCTTATTTAGAATCTCTGGAGAGGCTGATCGAGCACTACAGTACTGTGCCTGACGGTCTGCCTACCCGCCTCACTACTGCTGTGCCGCCGAAACCTAAGCCACCTCTACCTGAAGTAAGCACACTTTCTTTTTGGCTTAATCTGTCATTATCACGATTATTGGGAATGGTTGTAACTACTCATTATTGTGTGTATTTTCTTATAAAGTTATAGCAAATTGATACCATGCAGCTTATTTCTGATTTATAATGTTTTTTTTTAGAACTGCTTGTTTAACCGCGCTTAAAGACACCGCTACTCAGAGAGCTTTAATGATTACGCCATCACTTAATAAAGGTTTTGACAGTTTTGTCATACAAAAGTAGGTCAAATCTTTACGAAGTGACGGCTTAAGTAATCACACTAACTGCGGTACTCAGAGATATATAAGGATTACTTAAGCCGTCACTTCGTAAAGATTTGACAGTCTTTTGTATGACAAAACTGTCATAAGAAATCATTAAAGCTCTCTGAGTGCGGCAGTAATATTCTAAAGGCCAAAGTTTGTGAGTGTGTATGTTTGTTACTTCTTCACGCAAAATCTACTGAACGGATTTGGATAAAATTTATAACCTGGACAACAGATAGTTTATAACCTCTATTAACACATATGATAGGTAGTTTTTTTTCCCGATTTTATCTTCTCGTGGGATAATTTTCGAGTTGTAGCGGGCGAAGCCGGTTGTCTTTAAATATCTCTGAGAACCGCAGTAAGAGCTGAAATTTGAATTGAATTCTATGTATGTTCTAAATTTTGTATTTGCTTGTTTCAGTTCTCCACAATGCCACGAACTAAAAAGCTGGCATCAAGCCGTGCCGCTATGAACCAGTCGCTCTCTCTAGTGAAACATGACATACTGAGCGACAAACAAATGTCTGCGCAAACGTCGCCACCCTCCTCCGTACAATCCAACAACAATATGTTCGAATTGCTCACAAGGAATCTATCATTCTCGTCAGATTTCAACAACGATAGTATTAATAACAACGAAGAACCGGCAGACGATAATGAAACATATAAAGTGCCTGGAAATAATAGTGCGGTGGTAACGTTAGCAGAGAATTATAATGAAATATCTATTGATTCTGATGGCCAGCTATCCACACTGCAGGGTAAGTTCTGTTCTCTAAAAACTTGTGTCTCTAAAAATGAGTGGAAATCGGCCAATCACATTAGTTAATATTTACATCTGGTCTTTCGCCCTTCCTGTGATTGGTCGAATTTGGCACATCTTTCCGCTCTGCTCGTCACCACTGTTGGTGGAAAGCGAGCCTTATAGCGAGATAAATGGGTCAAAAATTATTTAGTCGCGAATAGGTACGTTGTGGGTTCTTTTCAAGATTCCCGCCTATCCCTTCTTTCTCATTATATGGATGCTCAACTCTAAAGCAAAAGTATTTTTAAACTATAATTAGAAACTCTATAGAAAACCCTACCCTATAAATTTACATGCAACCTCATTCGACAGAATTCATCCCTATGACGGAGCTAACGTTAGGCGCAGTGCTGGGTGAAGGCGAGTTTGGTTCCGTCCTGCGCGCGACGTACTGCCCGGCCGAGGGCGCTACACAACAGGTCGCAGTCAAGACGCTGCACATGCAACACACCGACACCAACAAAAAGGAGTTCCTGTCCGAAGCGAAGGTCATGATGTCCGTCCGACATCGGTGCATCGTCCGAATTATCGGTGTGTCTTTGGTGAGTTGGGTGTACCTGCACTTGTAATATTTCAGTTCCTGTTTAGATAATACAATCTCGAGTTCAGATTGACGTAAAAGCCATTCGAGATTTCGAAATGGAGATCTCGTCTACTTTTTCCAATAGAACTTTTATTCGGCACACACGATTCACGCACACTATAATTTCCTCAGAAACCTCGACAAACTGATCAAAACTTCCAACATAGTGTTGGAGGAAATATGAAGGAAATCTTCCACTATTTTGAAAACTCGTGATTTTCTAATTCTATCTCTGGGTTGGCCTTGGCAACATATTTGCGATACCTCTGGTAGTGTGGATGTCCGAAAGCGGTGTTGACATAAAGTGGGTGTGGCCTACCTTATAACAAAAATAAAAGGTTCCTTTATCGTTATCAGTGTATCAGTGATTGACCTGTAATACTGACATGTATATATCAGATAAAATAGTTTGTATTTGTGTCAGCTACCATGCAACCTACATATTTTTGTGCACGTCATCTTAAACAAACAATGGCGATATCATTTTAATTGTGACTGGAAAAGACATTGGAAGACAATACATACAAAGATATAAACAATGATGGCTGATGGATGATACAGATTTAGGTGTAGACTAAGAACACAAGAACCAGAGATGATGTTATTCGACCAATTATAATTATATACATGATATATCAATAATTCCTCATTTATTTGTTCAGGGCCCACCACTAGCAATGATTCAAGAGCTAGTACCTTTAGGATCATTACTAGAGTTCTTAGTGCGTCATCCGGACAAGGCGTCACCCGGGTACGAGCTGCGATTGTGGGCCTGCCAAGTGGCGGCCGGTATGCGGTACTTGGAACGTCGTCGCTTTGTACATCGCGATTTAGCTGCGAGGAATATTCTGCTGGCTAGCAGGTAATTAAAGAACATTGAGCCCAGTCCCTTTGTCTTAACTTTTATCAAGATTCTTTATTTGATATCTTAATCAGTGTAAGGGCGATTATCACTTTCTCTATCAAATTAGCAAGAAACGTCTAGTTAGGAATGCTTTGTTCTTGCAATAAACATTTATATTATGGCAGCTAAATGTTTAACCTGCATGACCTAAAACTAAAAATTTTAACACATGTGACATTTACCAACCTGCAATGGGCCCGCGTGGTGGTTTATAGCCTATCTATACCCTCTCACTGAGAGAAGACCTGAGTCCCAGCAGTGGGAACATTATAGGCTGATGATACTGATGATGAAATGTTTTAAAGTCCATTTGTAGCCACTACACACCAACAATTTATCAAATTATTTCCAGACATCAAGCAAAAATAAGTGACTTCGGTCTCTCCCGAGCTTTATCAACGGACAGTTCGTACTACAAAGCCAGCCGTGGCGGCAAGTGGCCCATCAAGTGGTATGCGCCCGAGTCTTACAACTACGGCACGTTCAGCCACGCCAGTGACGTGTGGAGCTACGGCATTACCCTGTGGGAGATGTTCTCTTATGGGCAGCAGCCTTATGGAGATATGAGAGGGATTGAGGTGTGTATACGGTCTATACAACATAATGGGCTTATGTAAAGCGGGGCATTATTATGGACTCGAAATACCATAGCGGCCGACGGAGATGGCTTAACTGCTGCGTACGTGTTCAGTTGGCAAAGTCCATTATACCTTTTGATTAGGCTGGGTCAGGTAGACACTACACGACACTAGTTTAATTAGGCACTAATCAAACTAAAAATAAAAAAGAAGACAATGCGATTACAATTTTTTTAAGCATCATTAAATTTGTACCGACAGTTTCCGTTTTTTGTTACATTCTCAATTTTAAAATCACAAGTTCATTTATAGGGCCCTCTTGGAATTCAAAGCCATTTTTTTTAAATAAATAAAACTTGTTTGCAGGCAATACAAATAGTAGAAAGCGGCAATCGCCTAGACAGACCAGAGAACTGTCCCGACGAGATTTATCAAGTTATGCTGGACTGCTGGGCGTACAACCCTGACGCGAGACCGACCTTCAGCCAACTAGTAGACGTGTTCTCACAGCACCCCGACTACGTGAACATCAGCCAACTGGCGCTGGAGAACGAAGACTCTAACGTGTAAGAGATAAGGAACAAAATGTATTTATAATGTAGGTTCAATGTATTTGTAGTTATGAACAATGCCTCGACGTATCTCACGAAAATCCTGGTAACTGCACGTGGTTTCTCAATTTAGTTAAGCCGCAAATGTTTGATTAGTATTTTTATAGCCATCTTATTAAATGCAGACATGAGATTCGTGTTCGGATCGTCGAAGTGCCTCTGACAGTATGTTTATACCTCTCTACTAGTATATCTAGTGCCTTCTCCATATTTATAGGCATGCACAAATAATTGTGTACAACGAAATATCTAACATTAGTTTCAATTCGGGTAGTGGAAATATTCGCGTGATTATCAGAAATGACATGCCATGATGTGCCTGATTACGTATTATATTATAGCTAACTGTTTGTAAATAGGGTAGTATGTGGTATTATAAACATTTTTTATCGAAAAGTTGACGTCTGGTAGTTTACTGAAATAGCATTTGTTTAGGTTAACTTTTATTGACATGTTTAGTATTGGTTTGGTTTACTTGACTAATCATGCATTTCCAGTTCATGTTCCTTTTATAGCCAAAATGGATGTAAATAAATTTGTAACTATATTATTTTTTTATGTGTTTTAATGCTATTTTAAATGAACTGTACATTCCATTTTCTTACAAATATAACTATTTATATAAAAACCAATAGATTGAATACTAATGTTGACTATGAGATGCTTGCTTATCTGATTTACTTGAATCTGAATTCGATTTCAATTTTATGTTGTATTCATTGACAATTTGGGCGCCTGTAATAGTTCAATATATAATTTTACCAGTGTTTGGGATCTATATGCCATGGGAATGCCATACTTTACGAATATGAAATTGCCACAAGGTTGTGTTATGTAATGTACAAAATTCTGTTGAGTTACCCAAATTATATCTATTTTAATTTTAGAGAATTTATATTAAATTCTATGAGTCTGACTTAGCATATTATATTAACTTTTATATTATGACAGATCATATAATTATGTTAATGAATCAAATGTGATAATGGTATTTATAAAATAAATAACGATTTTAATAAAAAGTCTTATTTTTATTTTACTCAATAATTTTTTTTTCAGGCTAGGCTTAAATAATTTTTTTTTCAATCCGCCGACCCCATGTTTCAGTCGAAACATTCATCACTTCATATTTAAACATACTAATGCAACGTCAGTGAAGAAGTTATAAAATTACCTATGCATATTTTATCTTATCGTAACGTGAAATCGGAAGTTTCCACTTCAGATGACATTATAATTCGAAATATCACAAGAGCATAATAAACACTAGAAGTCTAGAACACAGCACACTGCGACACCCATGTCATATATTGATGCGGCAGTCGTTATATGGCGGCGGCGGCGTCTCCGCACGGTCTGGTAGGCGTATCGCGTCTATCTGCAGGGGAGCTTCAGTGAAGCCCGGCAGACCGTACGTCGGGAACGGCGCACTTCTGTCGGGCAGGGACAACTGTCTGCGGAATGACGGGGGAGTCTCCAAGTCAGGGTTCACTATAGTGCTCCATAGTAAATTCGTCCTCATGTCTCCATCAAACCTTTGCATCCTTCGTCTTCTTTGTCTTCTCGTCTGTGGCCGAGCGCAGCTTAGTGCACCACATTTACAGAACTTGTTCAACCAAATATAAGTTCCCACTATTCCAATTGCTAATCCTATTTCAATACCAATAACAAACGCTTTCACTGATGAAAATTCTTGGTCGAACTTTTCATACGGTGTGAGTGGTGTAGGGGGATGTTGGGGCACATAATCGATTTGATCTGTAGTTATATTCCAAATTTCGCTCAAGTCCACCTCCTTTTTTTCGACAACCGGCACTATGGATATAATCTTCTCTGACATCTGTGGTGCTCTTTTCTTACATTGCTTATCATAGGTGATACCTCGAGATGTTATCCAATTCTCAACTGCCATGAAGTCTGTATTGCATTGCCAATAATCATTCCTTAGTTCGATTCTTTCCAGCTTGCGCAGAGGCAGTAATAAATCAGTTTTTAAGGTAACAACGTAGTTTTCGCTTAAATCGAGTTTTCTTAAATTCGGCAGACGGTTGAACAGACGAGTTGGTAAGGCTTTAATGCGGCAGTTGTTTAAGTTTAATACCTGGAAAATGGAAAACAGTCCTTAGAAATAAAACGCTTCGAAAAATTGTCCTATAAGATGTGGAGAAGTCAATTCAGTCGTCTTTTTTTATATAATGTAGTATTTTCTTACCTTTAATTTGGAATGCATCAGGAAGGGCTCATTCTTTAGGCTTTCAAAAACGTTGGATGACAAGTCCAAGGTGTCGAGTTCTGGCGTATCCCAGAAGAGATCTGAGGGGATGAACCTAAGTCGATTGCTGCTCAAATCCAAGTGAACTAATTTGTCTAATCCCGAGAAAGCGTGCAGGCCGACCCAAAATATCAGATTGTATGACAGATCCAGTACTTCCAATGATGTGTAGCCAGTTTCCTAAAATAAAAAATACATATTAATTACGCGAAAGCAGTAAGCATAGAAAATATTTGCTATGAATCATATCCCTTTGCATTATGTTTTTAATCAATAACACAGGTCAAGCAATAACGATTTGTACATATCAGGCATTGCTTTCGAAACGATAACCGATAGGAATTGTGAAATATATCTCGAATACCACCAAGCCGCATTAAGCTACATTTCTGACACAAGTAATTATAACAGAGTTGAAATACTTTTTTGCAAACAGTACCTACCAAAACATCGAAGAAATATCAGTAAGCAACATTGAATTTTCTTTTGATAAAATCTATCTGATACACCATGTTTACATGTGATAATATTCATATATACGGCAATTAAAGCTTCTGTAAGCACAAAATCTGTCATATTCTGATAGGTAAATAAGGCAAGTAAAGACCTAAAACCTCCTTTTTAAAGTTGGTTAAACAATTCACCAAATCAGGCCAGCTGAGTCAGCAAAAAAACAATCTGGGCGAGTATGACTAACTGTATTCTTGGAATTATAAGATGTTTTTTTATTTTTTTTATTTTCCTTTTACATCATTTATGTCAACAACAGTACTTACTTACCTATATCAGAATTGTGTTCAATGTGTCACTGATTGTTTAGAGACCTCCTGACTAAGTTTACCTACTCATAAAAATGCAATACAATAACAAAAAATAGTAAATACCTTAAAACAAAAGTTGTCCAGTTCGCTAATAGCATTATGACTCAGGCTATACACTTGCACCGCTTTGGGCACTCCTACTTCTATGTTGATAATGTTTTGATCCACACACACGGCTCTGTTCAACCCATTGTCCATGTCACAATCACATTGCTTCGGGCACTTGTCACTCCGCACTCCCGCACTAAATAACACTAACATTAAAAAACACTGCCACTCCATCTTTAAAAAAATCTTTTAGTCCAATACGTGAAAATTTTAGCATTATTGCATGTATTTTAATATCAAATAAAACGATGTACTAGAGACAGTACAGTTTGAATTCACATGAAAAATGGAGCAATGATACATGACTTGATAAAACAATCACTATCAGTAAAGATAAGATAACTGCGTAGAGTATAATCTTTCACTACATAAACACTGCTGTTCTTATAAATATAGGAGCACTGCATGAATGCAGTTTATACGAGGAAAAAAACCCAAATCACTAAAAGTAATAATCTTATTCATAAAATACTTACAGCTGTTATAATTATTATGCATAAAAGGTTACATACAACACGCTATGTAAGGTCAGATTACAGAAATTCAGTCTGTATGATAATAATATTAACGACTACAACCTAAGGTTCATAATGGCATGTAAATACTTATAAAATGCACTTAATACTATCGATAAATTACAATATGAGATCAATAAAAGTTTTTAGCTGAATATGTTCGAGTTTTGCCGCTGCTGCGTAGCTGTGGCGGGGTAGCACCGTTTCAAGGTGTAATCGATTCCTAGGATTGCATTTCTGATGTCATGAACTGATGCCGTGATGGTCTCAAATGTCCCGGCTACCCTGTCTACTGCTAGTGCCTGTGGAAAAGATTTTTCTATGTACGTATTTTTTGGCTCTAAATACGTTAAACTAATAAACTTGACCGAGTAGGCCTCGGTCATGACGAAAATAAGTATCTTTTGTTTTTGTACATTAGTGAAACTCTAGTATGGAGCAAAACATTGAGCCAGTGGTGGCTAAAGTTAGGCTAAGGAAACCATGGCCGTCCAAAAGATCGTGGAAAAAATAGCGGGACACACGTGAATAATATAATAACAGAACCGGAAAGTGAAGAAAGGGGACGACTATACCCAGCAGTGAGTGGGTGATTCTGGGCTGTAATAATGATGGTGAGGGAAAACACACGAATGCAATCGTTTTTTATGCTTGCTTAGCGCTGATATTAGCCAGGGTTTGTGCAAGTTGATTTGCTGCGCAAGGGTCTAACAGCCGCCATGCGATAGTCCTCGCGCGCCTGCATGAATGGCGCCCGGAGGCGCTACACCGGGGTGCAACTGCATTGCCGCGGCAAATTGCCACTTAGCGACAGACCTCCAGTGCGATCTCATGGCGACATGGAGAGAGCGACTGTCGCAATCACGTGCAGGGCACGCCAGGATAGTGGCAGTTAAGTTCCCTCTTTGAGGAGTGGCTGGATAGGCGCCACGGCGCCCTCGCCGTCCGTCTGACACAAGGCCCTCACCGGACACGGTTGTTTCGGGAAGTACCTGCACCGGGCGTTTCCTCAGGCGGGAAGAAACGCCCGGATGCTATCATTGCGAGCATCGGCCGGAGGACACGGTGGAGCACATCGTGGAAGTCTGTCCCGCTTCGAGTGGGAATGGGACGCCGTCGCCTCCTTCTGCGACGCAGTGATGCTAGAGAAGGAGGTGGCAGAACGTGAGAGTAAGAGAAACGCCCCAGCCACCGCGGGAGACGCTCGGAGACGACAGTGAGTAATGGGCTAGCTCGCCGTCCGTCCGTCTTAAAATGACGACAGGTCAACGACGCGTTCGTGTTCCGCGCGCGTCTGTAAGAGATATCAGCAACATGGAAGGACCGACGCCCGTCGGGGCTGCGGGTTGTTCGAAAGAAATACCGCGGCCTTGATACAAAGGGTTAAGAAGAAACATGGTGGTTTTTAGTCAGTAGAAGTCGGACAACCCCTACCACTCTGCCCAGTGTGGGAGGAGTCATTTGCTGATTACCAAACCTCCAAAAAAAAGGGTCTTTGAACAACAAACGAGATTAAGCTATATTAAGTCCGACTGCCGCACTCAGAGAGCTTTAATGATCACTTAGTAATGGTTTTGACAGTTTTGTCATACAAAAATATGTCAAACCTTTACTAAGTGACGGCTTAAATAATCATTAAATATTTCTGAGTACGGCAGTTACTGATGAAAACCAAGTACATATGAGAGCACATGTATAAACAAATCAAAAAGTTTTAATTAAATACTTAACTTACTTGTAAATGTGAGGCGTCTGCTACTCGTTCTAAGGCCTTAGCGTTACTAAGAGATGCTTGCGCCATCTGACTCATAGCAGCTGCTTGCTGATCCATTACTACCACCTTGGAATAAAGACACGTCAATTATTAAACAAGTTGTATCTTCTAAATGGGTCAGTTTATAGCAGCTGCAGCTCCCAACAAGGACCGTTGCGGCACAGCTTTATCGAAGCCCAACGTGACTATACGTGCAGCAAAGTCGAAGCGAACACTCTGGTGTACATCTCCCGATTACACTACACCGCTACGGCTGAGGAAACCGTAGAGTATGTACGCCAAAAGACTAAGAACGTGGCGAGAGTACCGGAGTCGCGCCGCAATATCAACTTAAGGCGAATACAAGCAGGCCCAATACTTCGTGTGATTTATTTTCATCAATCCTATTTTTCAAACAGTGAAGGAACACATAGTTAGGAAACTGACATGTTCTAGATAATCTGAAATGGCAATCCTGGTGGCTTGCTGCCCATCCCCTCTCATAGAAAGACCTTATAGACCTCATAGAGTTACCATGGCGTTTCAAAGCTGGATTGTTTTAATCTTGTTCGATTGTAGGAAAGCGACAGAGTTATAGAGGGTGTCTAGCACCATCTCGTTTCCATACTGGAATAAGGTTAAAACAATTCTGCTTTAAGATGTCATAGTAGGCCACCTTTGTTGCAACAGGTAGGAGTGAACATTTAGGCTGATTATACTAAAGAGTCACAGTAACTGACAGTAAATCGTGATAAGCCTAATAGATAAAAAGTAGTTAAAAAACTAAAATACCCGACTGAAAAACAAAAAACAAGCACATTTTAAATTTTTAATATTCAAATGAACCTATACCCACACTCCACAGTAACACACTGTCAAGCCAAGGCCTTTGACACTATTTCGCCTGCTTCCAAGATTTGCTTAATTTAAAATGTGCTTGTGTTTTGCTTTCCAGTTTTTTTTGTTGGGTTTTTTAGTTTTTTAACTAGGTACTTTTTTTACTTCCAACTTTTAGTTCTTTTGTGTTTGTTCTTTTTCATTGGTCGCGTAAAATTCTTCACAGATGATTTAACTTTTGTGTTTGTTTATGGGATTTGTGACTTTGAATTTAGTTTAAACATATAAAACCCTACATTTTATATACCCTACTCTAAGGTAATGGTTTTTTTTTTTTTATATCTGCGATATGGCCCCCAAAATCCACAATTGTTGTGTGTTTTTTAATTTTAATGTAGCCAGTGACACTCGCGCCACCAAGACAAATCCAACGACATATATTTATTCAAATCCCTGCATCCGTTTAGGAGTTATGAGGGTACAAAGAAACAGACATACATACATACACGCCAAACACATAACCCTCCTTTTAGGCTTCGCCGCAGTCGGATAAAAAGTACATACCAACTTGTCTATCATATCCAATTGACGTTCATCTGATTCTGTTCGGCACTCTTGACTATTGTCTCCAATGCTGTAGTCCTCGCCTTTTGACAATGGTTCATCAAATGAATCCTCATCATCACCATTACATGGTTCTTGCTTCACAGCTCTCCTTTTTCTCTCTCCTAGATAATATTCATATCTTAATTATATTCAACAGTTGGTTAATTATTGCTTTGATTATCATCTGCTTTTGCCATTTCCAAACTGTTGGGGCCAGCTTTTACTCTGACCAGATGCAGCTGAATACAAACTCGAATCAATCGCGAAACTCACGATAAGACTCTCAAAATACATCTAAGTTGTAGCCAGCTAAAACTAGGTGTTGCAGCATTTTGGCTATTAGCTGTAACAGATATTCAAAAGAATCCTCAATTCGTCTGTTTTTTTTTTTATAAAGATAAGACAGCAAGATGATATTTGAAAGTGTCTATTTTATACATTGTTACTAAGTAAAGCTACTTACGAGGTGTAGGGGATTTATCATCACAAAGTTCTAAAATCTTCACTTCTAGTGGTGTCAAACTGCCTTGAAGTTTTCCTTGATCAATTTGCTTTTGTTTGATTACTATACTTCGTCTTTTGTCTGACCAAAACTGAAAATTTGGAAGATCATATACAAAAGGATTTATACCACTTTCAGGGATTACGTGTATTAGCGTGATGTTATGTTTTGCATTTAGTATATTGTGTATTCCATTTGTGTATTATTGTGTATAGAAAGAATTAAGTTTAGATATTGTAACCTAGTTATGAAGATACCAAATGTGTAATAGCTGAAACCTGTTTCTAATGGCAAAACTCAAAGAGAAAATTCTAAGCAATTAGCAGGTTACATTATAGGTATAGAACTGATTATTTTTTGCCAGCTTAAACATATATCTACCAGAAACAAATTAAAAAAGGTAAAACATGTAGATTTGATGAGGCTAATGAAATTAGTTGATACCTTGATCCATCCTTTTGTGGATTTTACAGCTCCTTCAATAGAGTTGGCAATGTTCGACAGTTCTACCCACAACTTCTTAAACTTAGCATGGCCCATACCAAATCGAAGCTTCCTGTGTGCTAGGTCTGGATGTTTATCCATAAATGATATCACTGCTCTAACTTGAGCCAGTGAAGGCCTCATATTCTAAAAAGTAAAGAATGAGGTATATTTATTATAAGTCATGCAGCAGTAAACATTACAGGACGGCAATGAAAATAAATGGTAAAATATGATATACGAAAACAAGTTAGGCCCACCCGAACAGTACTGTCACCAGTTTCTGTGTCATCTAAATTATTATCAGACATTTCAATTACTGAAATTCTTAGAAGAAGTTGATTGACTTATTGTAGGGCTATTTTTTTATTCCCAAATTGAAATTATCAGTATCAGCGCTACATTATATCACATTATTTTTCAATGTTTTGTTTGTTACCCAGCCATGAGCCAAACCTGTCAAATCAAATAGCAAATTTGACAGTATTGACACTGACAACGTGCGTGACAACTAGTGGTGGTTAATATATCATATAGCAAAATAAAGCACCGTGTTTAATACACATATCATAAAGCAAATGCCATCGTGGCTCCCACAAATTGCTATTTGCTTATTGCTTTTACATCGCACTCTCTGTCTCTGTCGGTCGCGCGAAAACCAACAAGCAATGAATAAGCATTAAGCAGGGGCCGGGCGGGCGGGCGCCGGGCAGTCGTCGCATGCTAGCGATTCCGGTCGGTTGTGTGGATAATCGTTATAAGCACCGCGGACGATTTTGCGATCTCGGGTGGCTCACGTAAATAAATACGTAGTATAGTTGCAGTTTTGCTTCGTGCTTTTTTAGTGTAAATACGCCTATAATTGCTTTAAATACTTACTTATTTTATTTCATAATAACATTTGTTCAATTATAGACAGTCCTAAGCCTGAAAAGTATGAAGGAAAGTTCATTGTATTTTTAACGGTTCTGTTTTATCGTAATTCATAAACGCGATGTAATATTCTTTTATAGCATGCTGCTACTCACCGCGCTTGCTTTAAGTCACTTGACTTAAAGCAAGCGTGGTGAGTGGCATCATGATATGCGTTTAAAAAAGATTGCTTTAATAAAGCATATAAAAAAGCTTGTAATAATAAATATATATCGTTAAGCATTAAGCAAGTGATTGCCTTAAAGCAACTTTGAACACCACTAGTGACAACCAAGTGACTGCGTTCTTGACCTAAAGGTCCAGTTACCAGGTCATAAAATTCAAAAAAAAAAAAAAAAGTGACTGCGTTCCGTTACACGCTGCCTCATTAATATTAAACTAATCAAACATTTTAAAAAAGGTTTCTCATTATCATATTCATTTCCTGACTAAAAAACACATGATTCTGTTTAGTCCTTCAGCTAAATAGGTTAGCTAACAACAAAAAAACGAATTAGTCCGTCATGCAACCATAAAAAATTGGACACATATTTTTTCTTTTTCCACGTTAACAAACAATGAAGACGATACAGTGCTTTGAAAACTCGCGTGACTTAAACAAAATATGATTCTAATTAGTATGAAATTTTTTAGCGGTCAGTGACGTCACCAACCCCCACTTAACGCGTTTTTATAATTATAATTTTTAATTTTTATTGATTTAAGAACACAAAAAATACGTATCCAATATTTTTCGATAATCTAACAGACGGGACTAATTAGAATCATATTTTGTTTAAGTCAGTAAACATCCCTATTATTATTATTGCGAAATATTGGAAAACGTATTTTTTTTGTTTTATCAAATTAATACAAATTGACGAAGATAAAACGCGTCAAAGATCATAAGAGTGGGGCCTTGTGACGACACTTTCTGGTAGTTTCTGGTAAAAAAAAACGTACTGAGAGGGAATAAAACCAATGTGGCATATCAACCTGCCCACCATTTTGTTTTTTTTTTCGAAATCTCTGCCCACGCTGAAATTGGTATGTATGGATAGAGGACGTATAGACGAATAAAAAATGTTTATGTACACCGTACCCCAAAGTGTTACGTTACCGAGATATTTGAAGGTAAAGATCGACAAATGAGTACAACGACAATCTTTAAAAATATGTTGCGTGTTTAAGCGTTAAATTGTATCCAACTAATAGTTCCCAGGTTGATTATTATTATACGCACGAGAAAATCGCGTTGCATCGCAATGAAACGCTAAGTTATGTCAAAAAAAAGTTTTCTAGCACGAGTTTGAGGACTCATAACTTTTTTTCTAGCTAACATCGGAATACAGCAATAATTTTATAAGAATCCGCCAACATAAAAGATTAAAAAAAAAACTAAATATTGCCTGTTTTACCCATTTTTAATTAAAATTAGAAAGAAAAGAAAGTGGTGAAACAAGAAGAAAGAAAAAAAAATTTTTTTTAAATATCCAGTGGGCCTGGACCAAATAAATTAGGGCTGAGTAAGTAGCAGATGACCCCACCTATCCACCATTTTCGTATGTTCAACGTTCTGCCAAACACCCTGTATATAAATATATACCTTCAAATATCTCTATAACGTGACATTTTGGGGTACCATGTTACATGCCATATTTTGTTTGTAAAAATATGTCCTATAGCCATACAAATCACTTTCATCGTGGACATCGAAAAAAAAACAAAATGGCGGTGGGTCGATATGCCAGCGTCCACACAAAAAAGTTCAAATCCCTTAGAAGTCGCACGAACCCACGGTGGCAAAAACCCAATCTACGCCTCTGTAAATTGACATAACGGACGAACTGTAAGAACATAGCTTTACAATATAATGTCATCAATTGGATTTTCAGTTTGAAAAGAGTCACATATTAAAATTAAGAATAAAACAGTTGGGTAAGTGATCTTGACTTGATTTTCTTCTGTTCTGTCTGGTACTTATCGTCAGTAACAATCACAACCCAGCCCACCCTGAATAACATTACAGGCAAGTGGCATTCGCGCAATTTTTCTAAATCCCTAATAAGCGCTTAGCCCACGCCCGCATTGTGCGTGAAGGCCATGAAACATCATTTCTCCGGCAACGGGCCCAACTATACACGCGCTTTAGTCCTTAGAGTTTAGATCATCACACACAGCTAACTTTTGAGCCACCACAAAGTTAGAATTTTTATAGGCTGGTAATACTCGAATTGTTTGCTGTCAAAACTGAAATAATACTCTTTACTCATTGCGTAGGTACCTATGAAGAAAACCAATAAAAACTTGTATTTCGTCAATTTGGTGTAGTTTCCTGTAGATTGTGTTAAATTCGTAGAATCGTATTATGATCTTGTTTATTCATGAAATATTAAAAGAATATTGAATTTGTCTGAGGTAAGCATGAAAGTCAATTATTCACAAGGAAAAGTTCAGCTGATTATTGTTTACAAAATGTTTTGAGTTGGTTTGTTTAAAGGTCGTGTGTTCTGTTTTAGCTATGTATTCGTTCGAGGGGGACTTCAGGCGTAAGCCCCAGCAGAACTTAGCCGGCGCAAGCGCTCAGCACAAGACAGACCGAGACGCTTTAATACTGCAGTCACAACAACAAAGACAGAAAAGAGAGGTTAACTTGTGCTATATATCCTGCGACATTCACTTTAATTGCTTTTGAACTATAAACAGTGCAATTGCAAGATAATGCAATTGATTAAAAGTAATGCATGTAGAAAACTACTAAAACTAACTCTTTCTAAACATCATCTAAAAAGTCTATGAGTTTATTTTTAACCCAAAAAAGTTGGATAAGTATGATTAAACACACTGTTTGAAGCTTTATCTTAATATTTTTTTAATACGGAGAATTTTAACAAATATTCTAGAAGTAAAGCTATGCAAAATCATTGAAAATGTTACAAATCATCCACTGATCAATACAATGACTTTGCACTTTTCAAATATGTTTATTTCACAATGCGTAGTAATATTAGTTTTAGTGCTGGTGTTTTTAAAAAGATCATTAAATTTATTTATTTACTTTTTGAGTACAATGAGAACTCACTATTTTTATGGACAATAATTTAAAATCTTCTGTTTTCTTTTCAGGAACACAGAAAACGTTTAAATAGTACAATAAAAATCCAAGCTTATGTGAGGAGTTATCTGACTAGAAAACATTATAAGCAATATGAGAGGGAACAATTCGACAGCATATTCCCAAGAATCAATCCTGACGATCAGCAAATGATGTGTGCACTTGTTGCCAAAATACTGTTCTTTTATGATGATCACCAGGATTATTCCAGACTGGTACGTAACTATACTTTATTTACTAAAATTAAAATTGAATTAGTATTCAGCTGCATCCAAGTAGATTGGAAGCGTACCCCAACATAGTTTAGACAAGACAAGTCAGATGATGGTGATGACTAAAAGCAAAAATGATGTAGAAAAAATTTCAGAACATCTTTCATAACCACGTTTTTTTGGAGGAATTCATCAAAGGGCACCTCCCACTCTGGGCGGAGGAGAAGCGAGTGTCATTCTTGTACTGACTAAAAACCACCCATGTTCCTTAGCCATTTGTGTCTGGGACCGCGGTATCTCTTTCAAACAATCGCAACCCTGTTAGGCCATATCCACCTTGCTCATCCAAAATACAGACTTTCATTTGAGTCCCAAAAAATTCACACAAATGCTTTTTGAAATTAGAACATTTGTAACAACATCCTAATTCAAAGAGCATCCATGATGTTACCTTCCTGTTCTTTTCAATAGAGATCTACATGTTGGAATGGGCAAATACAGTCTTTTCACAGTTAAAATGCTGTGTGACTGGGTACAGTTTTGGTTTTGACTATTTAAAAGTGCCTGTAACTGATCTGTTTGAAATATATACTTTGATTTCATCATAAAGATCTGAGCAATACAATACCTTTTTACAATGCCTTTTTTATATTGGTACTAAATTGTTAAAAAATCAAGAATAAGGTATTTTTTCCTGCAAACATTATTTTCCTGTTTTTAGAGAATGTTATCAGTTTGCTGAATTAATGTATCATTGGGAATTTTTTTATCAGTCAAACCAAAAATACTGCAAATAAAGCAATCAAACAGACTGTTCTTACTATTGTATTTAGATGGTTTGAATATTTTTTGTAGTTACCATCACTGAAACCTTGAAATATGAATGTAATGAATAATCTGGTAGATACCAAACAACAAATTTTACGTACCGGTTTCTCTGTTGCACACCAAACCATGAGTTTTCTGCTCTCCATTTTATGTACAGCAAGTACAACAAGCTACTCCAATCTGTTAAACATCTTTGATAGATTCACAACTTTATCACTAAAGCATTAGGTTCAAGGCTGATTGGGAAATGCAACAGTTTCGGGTAGCTTGTTGTGCTGATGTCTGTACACACATGTTTTTCTTACATTTTCTAGTTATTTATGGTAATATTCATTTTTATATTGTCATTAAAGACTTGTTTTTAGGTTGCCGTTTCACAATTGCTCCTTAAACAATGGAAGAAAGTATATCAAATCTTTGGGGCTTGTGTACAGATCAGAAGGTTGCTAGCATTACACCTACGTTTGTTGAGAGATAACAAGGAGGTAAGTGGTCTCTATCATCCTATATAGTTCCCACTACTGGGGCACCAAAATCAAAATCAAATCTCATTTATTCGAACTAGGCTGATAATCAGCACTACACTCGAACGTCAAAATTTACTTTACTTTACTTATTTACAAGAGACAGTCCCCCAAAACGCCCCATCTTCGACACTTCGTAGTGTTTTAGCTGGAAAGAAGAAGTAAGGTGGAAGTTAATGACTACATGCAGACACAAATTTTAAGCAATAATTAAAAAGTATTAATAATAATAAAAAAATAAAAAAAATAAAGACAACACATCAGTCAACTAATCCAGGAGAAAGAACATAAATAGCAAAC
Source organism: Diarsia rubi (assembly GCA_932274075.1). Lineage (NCBI taxonomy): Eukaryota > Metazoa > Arthropoda > Insecta > Lepidoptera > Noctuidae > Diarsia > Diarsia rubi. Next base: position 17,293,414 of record OW026412.1, on the reverse strand, counting down.
AAATAAATAAAAAACAAAGCAACCTCTCTTTGAGTGGAAATTAATGTTAAAGTGATCTATGTTTTTATGAGTAGGATACTAAGGAGAAGAGGTATCCAATACTTTGTGGGATTCACAAGATCAATTTTATAACTGAGATGTACAGTATGATAGCCGATGGAACTGCATGTAGTAACTGCACACTGCAGCAAACGAACAGCTTGCAAGCAGGTTGTGTGCTGCACATCCGCCAGATGTTGGCACACCCTCAGGATGCAATATTATGTAGGACAGTAGTATTTTTGTAAATGTGGGTGTAGGTACTATTAGGCAACCATCGAGGATAAAAGACGTGATTTTATGATTATACACACACTTTGAATATATGGGTTTTATTTTGATTATCCTGTCCCACAGGTACCAGTGGCTGTGCCACTCAGAATGTTTGAGGTGTTCACCTCCACCATCTCAGCTGAAACTTCAATAAACTATGATGAAGTTCTCAGTATTGTGGGGAACACATTTTTATATCTTGTCAAAAGAGGTAAGATATATTTTTAATTAGAAATGACGAAACGAATCACGAATTATACTGAAAACATGGGTCTAAAATTGTATAAACATTTCCTGTGTATATTTCTTTCAGGTTATTTTCGAGACTTATGTAAGTTAATGTGTCAGAAGACACCGCCCCTGTATGGGCCTTCGCCCAACCCTCCGACACCGCTCAGTGGAGCCCTATTAGATCTCATACAGCGACCTCTCACTCTTACATCGCGGGTCAATATTCCACATTACGAGTAAGTTATACTTATTTCAATTATGATAATAATAATTATGAAACGTTTGAGACAAATCAGTATATTTTATTTATCCAAGTAATAAGTAAAACACAAGAAATTGTTTTATTTTTACCCGACTACGGCGAAGCCAAAAGGAAGGGTAATGATTTTTGTAGTCTATGTATGTGTGTATGTATGTTCCACCGTAGCGCCTAAACTACTAAACGGATTTTAATAAATAAGGTGTCAATTGATTTGTAAGAATAGCCCGGGTGACATAGGCTATATAAATTTTAACAATTATTTTTATGACGGGATTTAAATGTCAAATACTAAGCTCGTATCATTTGAAAGATCTTCGCGAGTATATTACAAATATTATGTATATTATAATTATAGTTTAAGTCAACATATACGTTAAGATTACGGTCAAACAGTTCTCGCGGTCTGTATGTCTGTGTTATTTACTCGTACTATGTAAATAACAATACAACATTAAGTAGATATAAATGTATAACATATTATTACGTATTTACTGATTAACACACAATCAAATAAAAAATAAGTTTAAAAACTAAAACCCGACTACGAATAAAAACGCAGACCAATAAAACTGCGGTCTTAAAAAGAAGAAAATAAGAAAAATCGTCTTGTAAGTAGATAATAATAATAATAATAATAATAATATTCCACAACTATCACACAACGCCATCTAGTCCCAAGCTAAGCAGAGCTTGTGTTATGGGTACTAGACAACTGATAAACATACTTATATATTTCTAAATACATACATATTATAGATAAATTACACCCAGACACAGAACAAATGATCGTGCTCATCACACAAACATTTGTCCTGGGTGGGAATCGAACCCACGACCTCCGGCATAGCAGTTAGGGTCACTAACCACTAGACCAACAGGCCAGTCAAAATCAATAATAATAATAAGATAATTTGATAATTATTATAGAAAGTCGTAGTCGCATGCCACCTTGAAAATGGCAACTTGCAGCTGACTTCTGTATCAATGAGAATGCCATGAAGGAGCATCAAGTATCACTGGCAAGCGACTACGGCAGTCGCTAAGTATATGTATATTCTTGTCCAGATCGTCCCGTCATCTTCTATGAGGTCTGCCGCGATGCATTCTGGCTGTGTCAGGGCTCAAAGTGGGAATTTTAACTAAAGTATTTATCATCTGTTCTCCAGCAACAACATAATGACAGAGTTCGCGTCGGCATTCCTCTGCAACCCATACCCTGAACCGGTGGAGATGTACATCATCCCGGCGCTGTCGCACGACCCCAACAGGAAGTTCCCGTTCCTCGCGCTAATACACGCCCTGCGAGACGACTCCAAGTTCACCACACACATGCTTACCAATGACTCGTGGTTATTACACTCTGTGCTGTCGTTGGAACCACCGGATCTTGGTGAGATTTTGAATCAACTTTTTTTTTAATTTCGGGGGAGGATTGGCGGTGTGTAACATAACGTAAAGGTGTAAAAAATTGGCGGCGGCGACCTCGTGTCCCCGTGTCCGGCCCTGGTGCAAGCCATGGTCCGGGGCGAGGTAGAATCAATGTTAAATGATGGTAATATAATTGCACCTTTACGCAGTTACTACATTACATATTTTTTTTAAATATTGAGAAATCCATGGACAAGACAGCGGTAAAATTGTTGTGACTCTGCCAATCATAAGAAAGAGAATAAACATGTAATCCTTGCTTATTTGTTATAGTGGACATCGTGCAAAGCATAGACAACACAAGACTGCCGAACAATCCTATAATTTTAGAGTACTTTAAAATTATTGCTAAGTTAACTGTTAATGTTTGTAATAAGCAAATTACATACGAGTATGAAGACTCGTTGTATAGTCAGGACACGGTGGCGAATAAGGACGATGACAGTGATAGTGAACAGGAGCCGAACCCGACCTCGGTGCGGGAGCAAACGTTGCTGACGCGTTGCATAGAGTTGTTGAACGAGCCCGACCGCTGCGTCATGACTACTTGCTCGCAGATCAAGGAGGCTGATCTGAGTGAAGACTTCCTCGACTGTGTCTCTGAGATATGCCACAATTTGTTGCTGAGCCACAGGATGGCCTTACATAAGTATAGGTTGGTAGATTTGTAAACTGTTTACTTTTCCCGTAAATTATATTTTTATATTTTATTTTATAAATTGCGTGTAAAAACAGTTTCATAAAATTAGAGGGAAATACTAGGAAACACCGACTGTTTCCTATCGGAATGCTTCGCTAAGAAATACCGGAACAAAGTCAGAGTTCACAGTCTCTTTTCAATTCGGTATTCCAATTTCCAAATTATTCAGTGCTTGGCCTTCTGAACCAATTATTACCATAACTTTTTTTTAATCCCTCAACAGAAAATGTTTCTATATCGTGTTATAATGTTCCCCGCAGACTGCTATACACGTTAGCGTTTAAGCCGATGTTCGTACGCGGCGTGTGGGCGTGGGTATCCTCCATGACGCACGTGTCGTCGTTCGGCGCGCCGACCACTCCGCTACTGTTGGCTCTAGCGCGCGGTCTCCACGCACTCAACGTGCAACGCCTCCTGGCGCCGCTCGCCGTCTTCTGCGCACTGTTCTCGCTGCTTATCGGGACGCTGCATGATACAGAGTTCTGTAGAGATCCTGAAGACGAGAAGATTGGTGGTGAGTTTCATTTCATTTTGGTTTTTGCCGAAGTCAGCATTTGTTTCCAGAAGTAAGACAATTTCTCAATATGTGTGAGTCGTATTTTCCCACTAATTTAAATAAACAAATTGTGATATTCTTCTGTAATAGAACACCCCTACCATTTTAAGTAAATATACAGACGGTTGAAATGATCACAGAATAGTATTAATGAACTAAACCATAGTTTTGAATATGATACCAGGCAGTGAAAATAAATGTATGTTGTATTCAGCGGGTCCCGGCGTGCACGCGTTCGCGTTCAGTGAGCTGGGCGCGCTGTGTCGCAGCCTGCGCTCCGTGTGCCTGGGGCTGGTGGAGCTCGCGTGTCCCGAGTCGCGGCCCGCAGTGGCCGGGCCCTACCGCAGCGCTGTGCACGCAGACCATATACAGATCTCAGGGAAGAACCAGACGCCGGCTTGGTCGCATCTCTTCAAGGTAATTTGTTATCTCTGGCTTTCGAATCATGGTAAACAAAGTTGAACATCAACTTTTGGGTTATTTCTAGTTACGTCCCTTAGTTACGTCACCCTTCACGAAGCCGTCAACCAAGCATTATGTACATCAAATTAAGTACAACTGTAAAAAATTTGGTACTTTGACCCCCTATATCTCTGTAACTAGGGGGTTTCCAGGTATTTTATTTGGCACAACTAACAATTACATAATAAAGCATAAAGACATAAAACTTATAACTAACATTTATGTAATCAACAGCGTTATTCACAGAATACAACACTACTACTACAGTTATGGTCTCGAACAAAAATAATATCGCAGTGAACGGGGAGAACAAGTGCTTTTCGGTTTCTTTCAGGGTACTTTTACACCCTTTATAATGCTCAAGTCAAAGTTATATGGTTTTGTTCTACCATGCTTTTGTATATGACACAGGTTTGCACATCACTGCTGCGCGGTCTGTACGCGCGGGACGGGCGGCTGCAGTTCGTGGGCGCGGCGGCGTGGCCCGCGCCGGGCTGCGTGCCCGAGGGTGCGGCCGCGGCGCTGCTGGTGGCGCGCGGCCGGCACGCTGCGCACGCTGGTATGCACTCACACTACGATACAAGACTCTGCCGCGGCTTCGGGTTTTTCGAAAGAGATAACGCGGCCCCGGCCACAAAGAGCTAAGAAGGAACATGGGTGGTTTTTAAACAGTAACGGCCTTATTCCAAAAGCGTTTAAACCTGGTTTAACTTAGACTTGGTTTATCTCGCATGCCGTCACTTTCATTTTAATATTATCGAAGTGAGACGGCATTGGAGAAAACCAAGTCCACTTTTGTAATAAGGCCGCAGAAGTCTGATACTCCCTTCCGCTCCGCCCAGAGCAGTAGGAGTCATTAGAAAATTTGCAAACAACCAAAAGAAAAGAGATGCAATACTGTAGTTAAGAATTGACCCATTCATTTCACTGTTGCACAGCTGCCAAATTATGAGTTCAAGATTTTAGAAACGGAAAGATGTCCAGATTTCATGTTGCTTTGATTACATCCCTACATTTCCACCACCGCGGTCCTACAACACACGAAAACCGATAGGTCTATCGGTGTATTGGAAGGTCTTCCTACTTAGTAAGAAAACAAGGGACATAGGATACAATATTGTTTTCTTTGATGTTTCAGATGAGACTCCACCGTTAACAGTCAAAGAGTTGAGGACAATAACTATTCTCAGAGAAATACCTTTCGTCGTGCCTTTTTCTACGCGTGTACTTATATTTCAAGGATTATTAGCAAGGTAATGTATTATTTAAGGTACCGCCATATTTATTTATTTATCATTATAATGTTAGTTACTAAAATTATGTGTTTATTTTAGAGAGAAACATGATCATTGGTACGAAATGACGAACTTCAACGAGGGACCTTCAATAAACATCAGCGTTCGACGGACGCATTTATATGAAGACGCATTTGAAAAACTTAGCCCTGATAATGGTAATGCATATTAATCATATTTATCTTGAGCAGTAGCAAACAATTGAGGACTTGATAAAATAGATTATTCTGTAGTAAATAAGATCTATATTCGCTTGGCATCGCTTTTCTTCTCGTCTTCAATTTTGCTGTACCGTACATCGTAGGTCTTAACGGCATTGTTTTCTTCTAGAGCCTGACTTAAAGCTAAAACTTCGAGTTCAACTGATCAACCAGGCTGGCGCCGAAGAAGCCGGCGTTGACGGCGGTGGTCTATTTAGAGAGTTTATCTCTGAACTTCTCAAGTAAGATACCCGGTTTTATATTTATTTTGCGTTTAATTTACCCTAATTCTGAGTAATATATTTTACTCTATATCCAACTTTCTTAATTAATGCACACTCATTGTATTTGTTAATTAGAATAAATAATATTTAAATAACATAAATAATGAGGATGACACGTGCCTTAAATGTGTGCCCCTTAAGCAGTCGTACCGACTTACATGATGAAAGTGACCAGTTAGGTATTTACCTATTAACCTTACCCTATAACCTTATTTTTTAACTTCAATCTCATATTTGAGAGATTAAAGTAAAAAAACTTCGTTCTTGTACTGAGGAAGGTTTTTTTTTTCCAGATCCGCGTTCGACCCAAACAGAGGCTTGTTCCGGCTGACGATAGACAACATGCTATACCCCAACCCAGCTGTCCACTTGCTATATGATGACTTCCCTATGCACTACTACTTCGTCGGCAGGATGCTAGGGAAGGTAACATGATACATTATTGTTTCTTAATTGCAATATGCTAGTTTCCTCCAATTGGTTTATCTAAGCTGAATACTTATTCTAGAAGTTGGATGCATGTGCTGTGCACACTAATATAATTTTCCAAACCTTCTTTTCATTACTGAACTGTTCTTTTCCACAGGCATTATACGAGAATCTGCTCGTAGAGCTCCCTCTAGCAGAGTTCTTCTTGGGCAAGCTGTGCGGGTGCGGCGAGGCCGACGTGCATGCGCTGGCGTCGCTGGACCCTGCACTGCACCGCGGTCTGCTGCTGCTGCGTGCACATGCGCGGCGGGACGTGCCTGACCTGGGGCTGGACTTCACCGTGCTCACTGACGAGCTGGGCGAGCAGAGGGTACGTACCACTGCTGCTGCTGCGTGCACATGCGCGGCGGGACGTGCCTGATCTGGGGCTGGACTTCACCGTGCTCACTGACGAGCTGGGCGAGCAGAGGGTACGTACCACTGCTGCTGCTGCGTGCACATGCGCGGCGGGACGTGCCTGACCTGGGGCTGGACTTCACCGTGCTCACTGACGAGCTGGGCGAGCAGAGGGTACGTACCACTGCTGCTGCTGCGTGCACATGCGCGGCGGGACGTGCCTGATCTGGGGCTGGACTTCACCGTGCTAACTGACGAGCTGGGCGAGCAGAGGGTACGTACCACTGCTGCTGCTGCGTGCACATGCGCGGCGGGACGTGCCTGATCTGGGGCTGGACTTCACCGTGCTCACTGACGAGCTGGGCGAGCAGAGGGTACGTACCACTGCTGCTGCTGCGTGCACATGCGCGGCGGGACGTGCCTGACCTGGGGCTGGACTTCACCGTGCTCACTGACGAGCTGGGCGAGCAGAGGGTACGTACCACTGCTGCTGCTGCGTGCACATGCGCGGCGGGACGTGCCTGATCTGGGGCTGGACTTCACCGTGCTCACTGACGAGCTGGGCGAGCAGAGGGTACGTACCACTGCTGCTGCTGCGTGCACATGCGCGGCGGGACGTGCCTGACCTGGGGCTGGACTTCACCGTGCTCACTGACGAGCTGGGCGAGCAGAGGGTACGTACCACTGCTGCTGCTGCGTGCACATGCGCGGCGGGACGTGCCTGACCTGGGGCTGGACTTCACCGTGCTCACTGACGAGCTGGGCGAGCAGAGGGTACGTACCACTGCTGCTGCTGCGTGCACATGCGCGGCGGGACGTGCCTGACCTGGGGCTGGACTTCACCGTACTCACTGACGAGCTGGGCGAGCAGAGGGTACGTACCACTGCTGCTGCTGCGAGCGCACGCGCGGTGGGACGTCCTCGACTTGGGGCTAGACGAGCTGGCGAGCAGAGGTATGTACTACTGCGCCGTAGTGTGGTGGGGCTGGTGAGGTGGATATGCAAGCACTTGCGACTTAACACCTGGCTGCATGCTTTTCAGATCACATATGAGAACGGAGATGCTTCAGTAAGTCTGGAAACCAGGGGTTATGTTCAATAACATAATGGAAGATTAACTGCCGTACTCAGAGAACTTTAATGATTACTTAGGCCATCACTTTGTAAAGGTTTTGACAGTTTTAACGTTTTTAAAAGTATGTCAAATATTACTAAGTGACGGCTTAAGTAATCATTAAATATCTCTGAGTACCGTAGTAAGTCTTTAATACTTACATCTCTGCCTGGTTTCACTCTTTTTATTTTGAATATTAGTGATATATTGTGCCTAATAATCATTTACATACAGGTACTTTATCAGGGGCGTAGCTACCGCCGTATCTGCCGTATCAATTATACGGGGCCCCCGGGCCATGGGGGCCCCTGACGTGCGTGAGCAAAAATTTATTAAAACTTCTCAACTTTTTTTTATTTTGGAAATGACAAAAGTAAAATAAAAACATTTTCTTTTATCCCGGGCAATGCGTGCGTTCTAAAGTCATCATCATCATCATCATCTGCCTAGCCTTTTCCCAACTATATTGGGGTCGGCTTCCAGTCTAACCGGATGCAGCTGAATACCAGTATTTTACATAGAGCGACTGCCTATCTGACCTCCACAACCCAGTTAATACTAGGCTACTACTAAAGTCATCATCAGCTATAAATGATTTAATAAATCAGTTTGCCGGAAAAAAGACAAGGGCAGTGCTATTTAGTTTGAATTGTTTGTATTTTTTTTTTAAAATTGATAGATAATTATGATGAATAAATATTTCTTTTAATTGGTGTTCTCAGAAATCTTTACCCTGAATAGGCCCCATACAATTTTTTATACGGGGCCCCGCCAAAGCCCGCTACGCCACTGTACCTTATCTACGCGTCTGTACATTGAATTAACATAATTATTCTGTTTTTTTTTATATTTTCGCAGATAGAGGAATTAAAACCGGGGGGTGCAAACATTCCTGTGACTGCCGAAAATAGAATAGAATACATTCATCTAGTCGCTGATTATAAGTTAAATAAGTAAGTAAAACTGTATTACAGAAAGGGATGCAATACTCGTAGATACGTTCGGATCGGGTGGACTTGACGCAGCTGAGTTGCAAAATTTTAAATCTTTCTTATTTTTGTATAAAACTTATTTGTATTTTATTTTTGTCCTGTGAGGCTGTTTAGCGGCTTCGTACCGTTGGTTTTTCTTCAACCTGGCGAAATCAAACCGCGGAAAAAATGCAAATTAAATCATAGTCTCCTAAAGATTGATGACAGAAATACTTATCGCTTAATTACTTAATTTCTTCTCGTTTGAAACACGTGGTAATTTTTTATTGCATTTCTCGACCCAATCCGCCTCGGATGCAATAAAAAACTTGCCGCACTTGTAACAAAATGTACTATTATTTTATTGTTTTTCTAACGCTAAAATAAAGGTAATAATGCTAAATATTTATATACTTATCGTGTTTGTTTCCTCCAGACAAATAAGGTCTCAATGCGTCGCGTTCAAGCGCGGACTGGTGTCTGTGGTGAGCGCGGCGTGGCTGCGGATGTTCTCGTGTCGCGAGCTGCAGCTGCTAGTGTCGGGCGCTGAGGTGCCCATCGATATCGACGACATGCGCCGACATACGCAGTATGCAGGTCAGTGATACGACAGGTGTGCGCTGGATGAACTACTTGAAAGAAGATAAAAATGTGACTCATGAGATTTAAAATAGAAAAGGATGGGAGAATAGACATGCTACGTCGACTTCAAATAACATGAAAAACTTGAATTTAATTACAAAAATTTAATTTAAAGAGTTGGTGTGTCGATCTGATCATATTCATGGAGCAATCGTAGCCAGAAATTGTAGAAAGCAGAGAGGTTAGGAGGGAGAAAAGGAACGCCTTTGCCAAGCCAGCCTTTGGCACAAGCAAAGAGAGGTCAATACCCAGCAGTGGGAAATGTCTGACTGCATGATGATGAATATGAATATTGTAAAGAGAAATGATTTTCGTATGTTTTTAACGAAAAGTGGCAAAAATTATTTGACCGATGTGTAACATAGGTATAATGATTTTATTGACATCGAAACTACCATTAAATAAAATCACTTCTAAGACAGCTAATTATTTATCAGCGTGTTACTGTTATCGCGTTGTCGACAGGAGGTTTCTCAGCGCAGCACACGACAGTGTTATGTTTCTGGCGCGTGCTGGAGCAGTTCTCGGACGACCAGCGCCGACAGCTGCTCAAGTTTGTCACCAGCTGCTCCAGGCCGCCACTGCTTGGATTTAAGGTATACGAACTTTACTACTTTCCAAATTAAGCAGGTTATATAAATCATTTTTTATGTGGTGGTACTGTGGCTATCAACTATCATTGTTGAAAACTTGAACAGTTGAAGTCGCTCTGCAAGCCAGTATATTATTATATTGTTATACTAACGTTAGCTTAATTTGCTGTGAATGGTAGGGGACGTGACGGACCCACACACTGGGCCCAAACTGCAGCAGCAGGAATTGTGTGATACGGAGCGAGGTACTCGCACTCAGTGTTGGAGGGTGCGCAATCTATTGAAGGCTTTCCAATTTGTTTATGTAGTTCACTGCCGGGAGCCAGGTGTTCTTGAACTTCTTGGGTCCCCAAGATATTTTATTTTTATACTGATTTTTACGTAAAACAAGTTATTATTTTCCCCCAGGACCTACAACCACCCTTCTGCATCCAATCCGCGGGCGCATCCGACCGGCTGCCATCGTCGTCCACCTGCATGAACCTGCTGAAGCTGCCCGAGTTCCACACGGAGGAGCAGCTCAGTGAGAAGCTGTTGTACGCCATACAGGCGGGCGCCGGCTTCGAACTTAGTTAGAGTGAGTAGACAATCAGCTATTGATTAAATAAGGTGTCAAGCGATTTTGAACTGCGTGCGACAGTTGCCCTATCTGTTACTTTGGGTTTGGCCTGTGTTTGTGTACAGCAAATAAGCACAGTATTAAGCACTGTTCAAACATTTCCGGGTCAGACCTAGCCGAGTTCTGCCGGGACTGATTAATTGTTCGAAAGAGATACCGTGGCTCCGGAAAAAAGGGAACATGGGTGGTTTTTAATCAGTAGATGTCTGATACTCCCTTCCGCTCTGCCGAGGAGCGGGAGGGGTCATTTAATGATTCCCCACATGCCAAAAAAAAGGGCTAGCTGAGTTCCGAGTTGTTCGTTTCAGTCTCCTGTCAGGGACGTGCCATTCGTTACCCGTGTTCACACATATATCAGGGAAATCGATCGTCGAAGAAAAAAAATGTGGTGTGTGACAAATTCTAGCAACCTTGTTGGACTTGCACAAGATGTCGTCCACGTAGATAAAAAATGAGATGGCTCTGTCAGAGATTCCCTGCGTCAGGCCGTATTGCGGACCACTGATAGCCCGATGCGCTCTCTTTGAACACGGTACCGAATTTTTCGTACAAAACGTATGGAACCAATTTTTCCCCATCCCTGAAGAGACAGGGCAGGGACACATTTCCAGATACCCGTATCTGGGAATGACAGTTAGTAAAACGCTGAGACTGAAGTAATAAATCATTTCAAATACTTCAGTCTAAATATTTCACCCCCAAAATAGGCAAAAAGACTATTCATTTGTTAGGTACATGAGCTACTTTTGGATGAAATCCCAAAGCTGGTTATTTTGGCGACGCTTGTGTTGGCCTCTGTTCAACTACTGTTGATATCTTTCAGCTGAATAATCATTTAAGTCTGCTACTCAAATATTGATGAAACTAACATGTTTTATTGTTTCAGGTACAATCACAAAGACCACATATTTACGTAGTTATCTACTTCATATTTGGAGGTATGATGTTAGTTTATTTTCCCACTGTAGTAGTTCATTTACCACTAATAAATCGCATTTCTTGTGATAGTAGAATATCTGAAATACTTAATGTATTGGAACTGCGCGAGTGGTTGTGTTTCTGTAAATAAATGTTACCGTTAGTTATTTTCTCGATGTCTACTGTGTTTAAGAAACATATCTTATGTATTCTATTGTACTCAACTTTTATTCACATTAAATTATTTATTTATATCAATTACTCATTTCTTCTAAATTTGTATTATGTTTTAATTTATGGAGTATGGGGCGTGTTGAGGTTCAATAGATAAAATGTTAGTGCAATGTTGTTACATGTAAATAAAATAAATTGAAAAACATATTGTGTCGAATTTATACACTATAGCTATTCTAGATTAGGTACTTGGGATTGTGTAAAAGAGTAATAATATTTTATTTTATTGAATTTTATATAATATGTCCGTAGAGATGGGGGGACAGAACAATGGTTCTATCTGCTATATAGCGGTGTGCCCGGTCTTGTACAAAACTATTCAGTCGTGTCAAATTTGGGACTTTATATTTTAGTACCTATTGAATAAAGTTATCTGAATCCTGATTCGCAGTTTTTTTTCCAAGATTGATCTTTGATCTAACTATTCCTAACATACAACAGTATATTATAGCAATATCTATCTCCATTATACATCTATTACATAGCACGCCTAATAGTAAGAACGACAGGCAGATGAGTATCAGACCAGAGAGCATGCACAACACTACCGTCAGTGTGATAGATACAGCGCAGAGCTAGAGAAAGATAATCTTGATAAGTGTGTCGTAGTGCGCACGTGACGCGACCACCGACCACGCGCGCGTCACCGCTCGCCATACGACCACACGACCACACGACCACGGACCCCTAATATCAATTTTACAACTCTTGACTACCTATGGCGCGCACAATGCCTTGATTGACGCACGCCACTTTATTGATCGTCGTAATTTATATCACCGGAACATTGAACGCCACCTTTTTAAACCTGCAAGATTGATGCCCGCTGTATACAAAATATTTATTGAAGTAATTCCAATTCGTCATGTTGTACCGATGAATGTACAGGTAACACATAAGGTTTCTCCAAGATCGAGCGCCCGATACGAATTCAATTAAAGATTGATTGCCACAATCAGTTTTACGTGACTGCCAACATCGCATCTCTTTAAGAGCAGTCGAGACCCAAATACTGTTGTATGGAATCCTGTTCACAGTACCTATAGTCAGATAGGCAAGACATACTTTCTTTGAATTAGTATTTAGGCTGCTGATATTGCAGACAAATGCAGTTGCCTTTTTTGGAATTGGGCTGTCCATGTTTGTAGAGTGCATCCGGAAAGTTGGGTACAATCTTCACGTAGCGAATGCCTGACGGCCTCGCCTCAAGACGACGGGTCGTCAATTATTATGCTGTCATCTTCAAAGAAACGCAGCATGAGAAACACGCTACGTGGTACTAAGAAAACATATCTTGGAAACGTATTTCTGGGTTAAATTGGATTTAAATACTTGTCCAAATGTAAGTTACTGCCGTACTCAGAGAGCTTTAATGATTACTTAGGCCATCACTTATTAAAGGTTTTGACAGTTTTGTCATACAAAAGTATAATATATTTAAAATCTTTACTAAGTGACGGCTTAAGTAATCATTAAATATCTCTGAGTACCGCAGTAAGTAATAATTATACGGAAGCAAGCAAGAAAGCAGAGAGACCCAAGTATGTATTAGGAAAGTAGGCACATACGTTGAACACAGGAAACAGTGACATACGCTGTTCAATTCTAGACTAAATGGTGAATCGTATCTGGGGAATCGTCTGTACCTACCTACCCTCGTTAACAAGATTTTACAGTCAGCTCATTTGCCTCTTTCTGAACACGTATAAAGTACAGAATGTTCAATAAATTACACATCTAATAAGTAACCGTGAACTTGGCGGGGCCCATCAATAACGAGCATTAATATTGGCTTAGGTGCATTCATCGGGACCAATATGGCCGTACTCGCCGCCATTACCGTTTTGACAGTTGCAATCAATCAGAGCTGATGAATGAGGTTCGCGAGCCGGAGCCGAGCGCGTGTGCGGTAGCTACACACAAAAACTATAAACTACAATCATGTTTTGATTTCGAAACTGTATTTAGACATGCTATTAAGCCGTATAAGAGCTTAGCTTCTCTCCCTTATAAGCGTTAAGAATCTAGATCGGAAAGCGTTGCTTGTGAAAGGAAAAATAGAATTTGCTACTTGTTTTAAGATTGATTTTGTTTTACATTTGGTCCACCGGTGGTGTGCTGCTTCTACAATATTCATAATAATATCATCATCATAAACTCAATCAAATAAATGTAGGTTTCCGGCCTTCCCCAAAGTTTTACCACATTGATCGGTTTCATGCATCTCGCAACCAGTGGATCCCCAGCAACCTTCACCAGGTCATCGGTGCACCTAGTGGGTGGCCTTACAACGTAACGTCTTCCGGTTCGCGGTCGCCACTCCAGAACTTTTCGGCCTTATAAGACGTACCATCTAACTAAATAAACTAAAAACTTTTTAACAAAAGATAAAACCGACTTCAACAAAAAATAAATCACAAAAAAGTAAAAAATTAACTTTAGAACAAAAATCAGCTTCTGAAGTCGGTTTTAATTTTGTTAAAAAGTTTTTATTTTTCACTTTTCAGTGGTTCACATGTGCTTACCCCTTCAAAGCGTACCGGCGTGATGTTATGTTATGAACTGTTGTAAACAATAGACAGACATTAGATTTCAGCAATCCCAGTCCATTTGCTATAGTGTGGAGTTCCGTTACTTATCTCCGAAGTTCTTCATGAGATCTTCACCTAAGTGAAATGGGATCACTCCGAGAAGGTACTCTTTCAAAAAATACTGTAATCACTTCAAGTGTGATATAAAATTTGAAGAGTTCTTTCTACTTCTCCAGGATCTCATAATCAGATCCTGACTTGATGATCATGGGACCACCTGGGAAGTATACCCTTTCAAACAAGGCAAAAAAATCGAAATCGGTCCACCCATCTTCAGGGAACATACATTAAAAAAAAACTTCCGACGAATTGAGGAACCTCCTCCGTTTGGAAGTCGGTTAAAAACGAACGACAATTGCCTTTAATTGGTAATAAAAAGTTCCTTTCATAAAAAAAGCATTAGTTGATATGATTCTGTGATTTTCATTTCGTAGCAGCCCTAATGTGTCTATGTCTGCATCAGTCTTTGTCGTACAGTTGTTGAAGATGAAGGATTGAGCTGACAGCCGGTGCCGTGAGTCACCTCGGGCATCGGGCCACCGCGCGCGGTTCATTCTCTGCCAATGAAAAGATTAAACGACTGTCCGTCAACCGACTCGTACCTAATGTGAATTAAATTACCGCTCCATATATTACTCAATAGTCTGAATACTTTGTGCAATCTCTTATGCAATAATGTAATGATCATATTTCTTAATTATTTTACGTAGGTCCATACCATACATGCCTTGCTGATGACTCAAGTTTAATGCTAAAATACCTATATTCCTGTACGACTGCAGGAGTTGCGTGCTAAACCACAATACCATACTTACATGAAAACGTCTAATTTGTATGAGTAACTCCCCGTCGATCACTCTTCAAGAACACAATGTGTTCTTAAAACTGGTGTTGTGGTTATAACAAGGCATTACATTGTTAGTGTTCGATGCACTCGGGATTAACCTCAACGACTTTCAAAGATGGATAGCCGTCATAAAGCCTGAGCAACACCTGCACTCGGTACGCAAGTCACGCATGGTCGTCCGTGCCGATTGTCGCGCAAATTCGACGGACGCCCATTTAATTTGCAACATTGTTCACCAAACTGCAACCGTGGAAAGTTACGAAGTTATTCGGGAGGTGAATAAGAATTCAAAACATTTTTGAATTGCAAATTTTCACGGTTTTAGTGTAAGTTGGCTGCGTCCTGCCTGTTCTTTGGTCCTATAATTGACTGACTAGCTAATTCATAATGGATAACTATTACAAGACTTATAGTGTACCTAGGCTTCATCTGAGAACGACATTTAGTAGTGTTTTAACCGACTTCAAAAAAGAGAAGGTCTATCTTTTTTGTTTTTTTTTATGTATTTTATTTACTTACCCGATTACTCGAAGATGGCTGGACAGATTTCGATTTTTTTGTTTTGTTTTGTTTGAAATGGTATACTTCTCAGATGGTCCCATGATCATCAAGTCAGGATCTGATGATAGGATCCTGGACAAATAGAGAGAATTCTTCAAATTGTATAGGCACACTTGAAGTGATTTGAGTGGTTTTGTAGTGAGAGTACCTTCTCGAAGTCATCCCATTTCAATTTGGTGAAGATCTCAAGAAGAACTTCGGAGATAGGCAACGGAACTCCTCAACAGCAAATGGACTGGGATTGCCGAAATCTCATGTCTGTCTATTGTTTACACCAGTTCATAACATAACATTACGCCGGTACGCTGTGAAGTGGAAGGCACATGTGAACCACTGAAAGTAAACATAAAATATAAAAAATCTCACATGTAGGTATATAAATAAAAACTTTTAAACAAAAAATAAATCATAAAAAGTGAAAAAATCAGTTTCTGAAGTCGGTGCCAAAAAAATTAAATCAAACAAACAAAAGTCACCGACTTCAGAAACTGATTTTTCTTGTTAAGTTTATTTTTCATTTTTTGTTTTATTTTTAGTTGAAGTCGGTTTTATTTTTTGTTAAAAAGTTTTTATTTATAAACATGTGAGATTTTTGATATTTTATGTAATACTTGCTTGCCTACTACAATTTATCTGTTTATGCCTAATTTCATACAAAGCCGTTTAGCCGTTCTGTGTGATTGAGTAAAAATCATCCATTCATCTAAACTTTCACAAAAAAAGGTTCTAATGTATCCTAAAAAAGGCCAATTCACGTATATCCACGGCCAATTCATGTATTAAGTTCGCCTTTGTACAGTCGAACAAGCTAATAAGTATACATACAGGTCTTTAAAATTCTAGTACACTGAAAATATTAATTGCAATTTAGTTTTGTGTCAAGCGTTTCACATCAGTCTTTATATGTATCTTTATAATCTTAAAAGTAGATGCAAGTTAGGTTGCTGTATATTTATTAGCTTATTCGACTGTACATAAGCCGTATTATTGTAACTACTAGGTATATATACTAAATTTATGTGTAAAATAACGAATTACATACTTGTTACCGCCCGAATATAGAGCAGTCACGTAGTACTATTATGTATTCTGTGGCAGTACCTTGTTTGAGTATGTAGGGTATTTCTATGTTTCGACTTCTACAGGTTCGGTTTAGTCGCTTAGTGCTTTTGCAGTTACGCTTGTAACTGCAGAAGGATGAAGCAGAGAAACAAGTGTGAAATTGTTGCTTAAAATTATACTAGAGCTATTATGGACGCAATAAAGGCTCTGCCATAATCACTTAAGTAAGAGTATTAAATACGAAACCAAGAAATCTATATACTTACCATAAACCGTCACACGCAAATCTCTTAACAAATAAAAATACGAAACGGCTTAATAGTAGTGTGAACGTTGTTCTGTGAAATAATAGCGTCAAGTGTCGTACAAAAGATGACAGCACAACAATGCGACGCGGGTGGTCCACAGTGTGCCAACTGATACAGTTCTGGGAAGGTCAGGCGCAGCCCGAGAGCCCCCGAGCTCCTCCGAGCACCTCCGAAGCTTTGGGACTAGAAGCTCGTAAACCTCTGAGCCTATAATTACGTATGCGGAACTCTTTGGCCCGCATATGAGGAAGTCTTCGATGATCAATTTGAACTCTTCAGGACAAATTTATTGATTTTCGTATTACCTACCTGATAATTACTTGCTCGTTGATGAATCACCGAATAGATTAGCAATATTAAAATATTTAATATCAATTTTATTTATAACTAGCGGGCGTCACGCGGTTTCACCCGCGTAGTTCCCGTTCCCGTGGGAATAAAGGGATAAAAAGTAGCCTATGTCACCCGGGGATAGTGTAGCTTCCCAACGGTGAAAGATTTTTTTAAATCGGTCTAGTAGTTTCGGAGTCTATTCGTTACAAACAAACAAACAAATCTTTCCTTTTCTTTCTTCTTTATAATATTAGTGTAGATAGGTTATTCTCTCTCTCTACTCTTCTTTTCAACTTGGTATTTTTGTCACAGAATGTGTTCTCATAATGAATAAAAAAATCTAATTAGTACGTCAGATAGATTTTCAAAAAATATTGGACACGTATTTTTTCTTTTTTCACGTAAGCAAACAATGAAGACGATACAGTGCTTTGAAAACTCGTGTGACGTCACATTCTAAAACATTATTATGAAATTTTTTAGCGGTTAGTGACGACAAAAACCCCCACTTAAATCTTTGATGCGTTTTATCTTCGTCATTTTTAATTGATTTGATACAACAAAAAATACGTATCCAATATTTTTCGATAATCTAACAGACGGACTAATTAGAATCATATTTTTTAAAGTCATTAAACATCCCTATTGAGAGGCTACAGCTACTATGTACCAATCTATCTACCAGGGCATTGTGAAAATGAGAACCCTCATCTACAATTTTATTGGATTCCTTTTTGACACGCAACTATCTGACGGCCGAATACTGAAACGCTACTCCATTTTAAGTTGCCCTTAAATCTCGTTCTATCTCTGGTACTTCAGCATAGAGCGACCGAGACAGCACTAGATTTGAGCGTTACTTATATTTGAGTGGCGTTTCAGTATTCGGCCGTGAGTCTATCAAATAAATGCGTCTAATTTGAGTAAATAAATATGCAGGTATTTACACCAGCAATGTGTAATATGTCGTAAAGCAAAACGTTAATTTTATTATCAAACGGCGTTTCTGTATATGGTAAATAATTAAAAGCTTGAATGGCGGCGGCGTTTGTTTACTACCAACTAATTTTAGTATAAATAAGCAATTTTGTGTGGGAGTAACGATCATAAAATGAAAGCAGTGGCTGTTGATTCCATATCTGTTACCTTTTGCAATACCGTTTCAAGTAGGTAGGACTAAATACCGTTTATTAGGAAATTGCCTAACGCGTAACAAACATTAAATTTATTTTAATGGCAATTCTGCCGGCCATAAAGTAGCTGTTGGACATAAAATTAAATCTTAATTGTAATCTTATACGATTTCGTCACGGCTTGTTGGTTGTTCGCACCGGTCCGTACTAGCGGCGCGGCGGAGATATGGCTGGTAAACGTTCCGAGGTGACATATCATCTAGGCGCACCGGTGCACTAGATTCGATGTGACGCGAGATAAATCCCAACTCGCTATCTATTTCAATTTCATTGGAGCGCGCGATATCGTACAAATCTCGGCCTTATTCTGTCCGCCTGCCAGAGCTCGCGACCGCCGCGCCCGCGCCGTTGGACCACCCAACGCGATTCACAACCACTCCTAAACATAGCGTCCGTCTATCTATCTGTTTATACTAAACGATACCAACAGATACAAGAATAACGAAATCCGAGATGAATGTCAGCTCATTCCTTTTATTATAGGCGTATACTTACATTCGTATTTTCAGCTCGAGAAGCGTCCGAAATATATTTGGATCTTTTATTTTCTCTGCATGTTCATTGTGACGTATCAATGATTATAAAACGTGATAATCACATCATAATATCCACTTCTGAGATCAATAAAAATAACTTGTCATCGTAAATAAGAGCTGTATAAATCTAAAGACGATTCATTATCATGAGGTCGTAAGAACATAATTTACCCAAATAATAAAATGAGGCATGTTCCTTAAGTCGAACTTTTGCGGTAGGTAGAAGTACCTTTAGGTCATATAATATAGATACGGCGACGTTTTATTATGTGGTTATTATAAACTGTTTTATTTTTCGCGAGGTGGTGTGGCGACCGTCATATTTCACGATGTCTGGTCAAAGGGGATCGTGTTATATGGTCAAACCAATGGAATGTTTGATTGAGAGTATAGCGGAGTCATACCTTAAATAAAATGTTAAACGATAAATATTTTATTTGTTTGTTAATGTCATTCATAAGTTTGGGAGTTTCTTGAATTATTGTTGTAAAAAAGCACGTGGCCATTGTTTGCTACGTGGTTTCGTAGGCAAGGATGTAGCGGTTTTCGTAGACTATTCTGATTGCATTACTTTTACTGACTTCCGCTTATTTTTCGTATTTCGTCGTAAACGTGTAAGGTGTGGGATATAGTCAGTTCACTTGGACTTGCCTCACTTGCCTTATCGCGACCGCAGAGTCGCGTGACATTTGGTGCGACACTCGACGTCAAAAGTATAATAACGAATAGTTTTTTAACACATTCTACTTTTTACTCCAGTGTCGGCAAGAACTGTCCCGGTGGAAGACGGTCTCCTATAGCAAGAAGGCTTTAGACGACGTTTTGCACCTTCCCGTCTTATTACTAAAGCTTTTCAACACTCTTTGAAAAGCCTTGAATTTTTAAATAGTGTTGAAAGATCATGATCTATCAGTCCTCTGACAGAACTTCTATCTATACCCAAACCCACGTTTTACACTGCTACTACATAAGGGACACTTAAGTAACTACGTCCTTGTTTTGGTGGCTTATATTGTCTTACTGTCAGCTTCTGTATGGGACATGAAATGACCGAAATAAATAGAATAGACTTGAATTAAAACAAGTTGGAAACAAGTTTACTCCAATTCCGCGTTCACTTATGCACCTGCCTGTACCGCGAGTGGTTACTTGACGCAGCTCGTAATATCCGGTCTACTCAACATCGCGTCGTCCGTCGTTCCGAAACAACACAACGTTAACAGTAATGCTTTTATTGAACTATATCACTCACATTCATGCGAAGCCTTCGTAAATCGTCGTGGGTGGTATCTCTCTCTTATTTTCTCACAAAAACAAAGAAAAAAAAATTAAATCCCCAAAGGAAATTAGTCCCTCTAAAACATGGTTTGGACATGTGTTACTTTTTTCGCTTTAAACACGTCTCTTGGTAAGATTTATGTTTTGGTTCCTTTCCGACATAAAGTTGTGGTCAAGTAAACGTAAAACTTTAGAAGGATTAATTTAAAATAGAATGGAACTAAGTCTACCCACTCGTTCGCTCCATGATCTTCAAAATGGTGTTTTTTTTATTGCATTCGGTTTGTTTGATTTCGAAATCCTTCTTAGAGTATTTGCTGGTGGATTTTGTAGTATTTTATAGAATGATAAGGATTGTGTGCGTTGTGTAGCGTGGCGCAGGTAGAGCGTAGCACAGGTAGCACAAACAGCTACTGTGCTCCGTCCTGAGTACACAGCTTACTCACACAATACACGCGGGGTAGGTTCACAACGACACGAGGGAAAAAACTAGACGCTCTCACTGCTCACCCACCCTTCACATGAGAGTTGCGTGTCGCACTCCGACCGATTATTATGCAGATGTAGGTATGTTACGGTTTGTTTAACTTGTTCTGTTTACTTAATGATATTGTTCGTAATTAAACAGCTTGTTTATTTAATAAGCGATGTTAGTGAGGCCATAACATGCGACATACATGATAATGAGGTAGCGGTTAACGTTAGTGGTAATGTTTAGGTAATTAACTAAGCAAATAAAAGACTTCAACGACAATTGTTGACTTAAACAGAATTTAGTGTACCAGATAATTATCCAATAATCTTTCACGAGAAATCGTAACAATTGCGCTTACTGTAAGCAGATTTTTTCTCTAATTCTCAAGTGTACTCCAGTCCAAGTATGTCCTATTGTGTTTGTTATCTATGGACACAACATCACGTAACAATGCGAAAGTGTCGGGCAATTGGTCCGACACCGTCGCCTGTTATTGTTTATCCGGTGGCTCACGAGGTAACAAGCAGACGCTAACCGGGTCGACAAACACCGCCGGTCACTCTGCCCGACGCCCGACGGCTCTGTGCTAATAGTTCTTCAGACAGACTGTTGATACAGGAGCAGATTTCTCACAACTAACGATTACGACTCACCGAGCTACGCGACACAAAAAATCATGCGAAATGTTTGTGTCGCCCCGAAACTAAATAGATTTTTGTGGTAAAGGTGTGTGTTGCTGGTTTTCTTGTTAGTCGAATAGCTTTTAGTTGCAAAGTATTTAGTTAAGTAATAGATATTTTATTTCAGGAACTAAAGATTCCGACATACATAGGGAGTCATTTTTAAAATCAGGTTGAGTCGTCGTCCATGCAACGACAGCATTCAGTTTTTAGTCCTTCTCATTTGATCCGCGATCAGAATTGACATACTTAAATATAAATGAAACCCAGGATTCAGTAGCAAGGTCCGCTGATCATCAACTGTCTCACGCGATGACAGCGCGACGGATTAATGTAAATAATCGCACTGTGATCGGTCGCCGCGTCGCTGACTGGCCTTACGCAGGAAGTACGCTTATCCTCGAGACTTGCCGTCATTAAATGTAAGTTTCCATTCGAACACCGGTTTTCGCTTTAGATAGGGAAAATCGAATTACACAGCCATTGGATAGTGGACGTCAGATAGGCACTCCATGTAAAATATTGGTTTCGGCTGCATCCAGTTGGATTTTGGTTAGAAACTGGATAGGTAGATTATGGAGAAAATCAATATCAGTCCTACTTCTAATGCATCATCAATCAACACTGCGCGAAATGTGTGTATAGTTCTGTCCTGCCCTTCGCGGATTACCAGGCGTGATGTTATACACTGCCTATAATTAGATAACGGTGGCAACGAACTAAACAAAAGTACTTACTACACTCAATCCTACGATCCTGCTGTTTCTACAGGCATGACAAAGTTAAAAAACCCCACTCTTATTCAGTTTATGGCTACCTTTCATTTTTAAATTTGTGAAACACCAGTACCTACTGTGACACAGCATCCGAACTTGTGGCAGTGGAAACAGTCGATGAGATGTAGCGTAGATTGAAGAGTGAATTATTGATGTTGCGCTCCAAGCTAAGTTTGTTCAGCCGCCGAATGCCACCTTGACTAAAGAACAGAAAAAATAAAAAAAAATATCTGGGAACGGACGACATCCTGCCCTTTCATTAACTTTCAGTTTTTCTCAGAGCTGACCCGCGCCGCCACAATTATCCGTTAATGATTGATTATACTGTTTACTTTCCATTTTTGTAATGTCACTGTTTGCTTTATCGTGAGATAGTTTGTACAAAATTTCGACTTTTTTTCACTATTTTAAAATCTTTTCCCGTTTAGGATCATAATCGAGTGGTCCCACAAGCTCTACCCACGGCAATTTACAGCCTATTGTGTGTGCGGCCTTATCTCGTGCGTTCTGCTAATTGAGTCATTCTACACTAGGAATGGCATTGTTTGCAAAACTTGACCATAACTTAGCCGCAAACTATTCCACGTGGGTGGTCTGCTGTAAATATGATCCGGACGTTGCTCCTATTTAACTATTATATTCTGCATTTAATGACAGTAAATGCAACATTAAATTTTAATATAAATTAGGAACTGTGAGCAGTTTCGTATGACGGACCATAACAAATCTAAAATGATATTTTTGTAATTATAATCAACATCACAGGGTCTTTGTTATTGTCTGAATTTGAAACTAGAATTAAGAACTACATTATATGTAATTATAGTCTTAAGCTCTTCAGCATATATTATGTAAAATCTGGCTCAATCTTTTGAAGCTTAATTATGTGGCAACTTTTTGTATTGCTATTCTCTCACGGCTCGTCTTAGAAGTATATTAATAGACAAATGCGTACAGGATCCGTGACGAAAAGCGCATGTACGGTGTCGGTCGCGAGTGTCGGGGAGTACCGGTGTGTGCGCCCGCGCCGAACGCCGAACAAATTGATTACAGCGCGCTGAGTGACAGCCGACCACCCACGACGCTGATGCAACTGCATTGTGAGCCGCGACTGCGACCGACTGCAGTCATTGTGAACACACAGCTAGCAGCAATTTGCGACCATTCAAATGTCATGCATTGAACATTTGAAAGATAATTCCGCTTATAATCGTATTAAGTATGAGCACGTAGGCTGGCATGTTGTGCTCTTCCTTAGATTTAAGTCGAAAAGCTTGAATACTGGTTGGATTAGAGTCACCAGAGACATCACACTACGAGATCCTCGTGTGCTCTATCGACTGGCAATCTAAGTGACTTTAATGTGACCACATCAGAAATGATGATAAATTAGGAGTAGTTAGACGCTGAAAATAAACTCTGCTGTTTAAAACTATGAGAAGAAGTTTAGTAGGTAGTATGTTTCTTCAAACAACTTTCTTTAATTAAAGTCCTCTAAACAAGTCCAAGTAACAAGTCTTGGAACATGGTTCATCTGGTAAAATAGTCAAAGACAGTAAAGCAACAAACCTTTGGTAACCATTTAAGGGGTCAATCTAAACACAGTAATTTTCACTTTATTGGCCCTAAATAATATCTAGCTATCGTAGTATATCGCATGACCTGACAGCAGTTTGTGTCCATAAAGGAATCCTAATGGGTCTATCAAATTGAAACCTATATTCAAAAATGGAAAGCTTATGTAAATATTTATGATCTCTAGGATCATAGAATAAACATGGAGGTTAAGCAGTGGTGGGCGCTGACGCTCACGTACCCTCCTATCCTTTCCTGCTATTAGACTCCTTAATTGCTCTCAGATTGGTCATGTTACTCTCTTTTATGGCAATGCGGTCAAACATAATTGTTTTTATGTGCGCCTGTTTTTTAACTCTGTATTATTAGTTTTGTAATCGGACGTAGGTGGTCTGTCATTAGCGTGGCACGGTTCGTCTACGGCATTTTAATAGTCTAATCGCTAATTAATTGTTTGGAAACGTTTTCAATGTCTGTTTTTATGGAAAGCGTGTTGACACTGAATAAATATAGATATTTTATTATATATTTATATTTTACTGTTAATTTATTCAAGTCTCGCGTAATATAATGTTCCCTACGTTTCTGTATACCTAGTAGAATATTTTGATCGGAATGTATCCTCTGTATTCATGGGAGTTCCTTGCATAAGCTAGATCTGTATCGGGAGCATGCCTATGTTCAGTAATAATGTTGATTATTTATTAGTGTGCAGATGATAAATAAAGATAATTAATTTTGCAGAAAGCTCCTTTATACTTATTTATGATCGTAGCCATAGACTAAGAATTTTCTGGTATTAGACTGGTATTTTTGAAACATGGTAAATCGATATAGTATAGCACGCTACGAAGACTACGAACGTTTCGAATACCGAGAGTTAAAGTTCAGTAACAAAATTATTTCAAGTTCAAACGTAGGTACTGCATTAAAATGAGTATACAGGGCAGGATCGTTACGTACGTACAACACGTATGCATACAGTGCGCCGCTTATTACCTTTAATGAAGCTTGACGAAAGAACTAATATGAGTGGAGGCACGAAACTCAAACACCGGCCGTGCGACATTTAGCGTGCGATTTGGTACGAGTTTAAAACTCACACGTAGCGGTATTTCCTTTGTTCCGCTGTCGTCCTGGGAGGCTACTGGCCAATAAAACAGACCGTTGCGAACAATGGCCACATAAAAATTGGGAGTACCGAACAAATGACGTGCGAGTGTGACGAAGTGATTCGTAGGCGATGACTTTTATGCGAGCAGCGTACTGTTAAACTTGTGTCATACACTTTTCAGTGATTTGTGACCCACGGATGCCCCTTAAGTTAAAGGGGAAAATATAAGACTTGTCGTACTGTATGGATCAGAATGATGGGCTTTGAAAAAGATGGATGAAAAACGATTGCATGTAACGGAGATGAGAATGTTGAGATGGGTGTGCGGAATGACAAGAATGGATAAAATAAGGAATGAGTATATTAAATTATCTTGCTATGGTCTTATAATGAGGAGGCATAATGAAAAGTATGTGACTAAAAAAGTGATAGATATAAATGTTGATGGATGGAGCGGCCAGAGGAAGGTCAATGAAAAGATGGATGGATTGTATAAGGAGTGGTATGAAAGAGAAAGGAGTCTAACAGGGAAGAATGGGATATCATATATGTATTACCTTTACTCCCGGATGCTTTGAAAGTGGCCCTAATAACGCCGGTGTACAAGTGTGGAGACAGCTCAGACCCGTCAAACTATAGGCCAATTTCAGTACTCCCAGTCATCTCAAAAATCTTAGAAAGAATCCTAAACTCACGCTAAATAAAATACCTTTCTAAGCAAAACATTCTGTCACCTTTTCAGTTTGTCTACAGAGGACGCGGTCTTGTCACTAACCTCTACGATAGTCGATAAAGTGGACAGGGGTAGTAAATGTCTAGCAGTGTTCCTTGACCTTAAAAAGGCCTTTGACACGGTATCTGTCCCCATACTTTTGCACAGGCTAGAAAACATCGGCATTAGGGGACCCCCTCTCGATCTCTTTAAATCCTATCTGATAAATCGAAGACAAACTGTGAAAATAGGTGAGTTTACTAGCATAGAAGAAACGATTACTTACGACGTTGGGCAGGGGACTGTCCTTGGCCCAACAATGTTCCTAATTTATATAAATAACTTATGTAACATGAGTATTGACGGGGGTCGTATCTTCTCATACGCGGACGATACCGCCATAGTCTTTGCTGAAAAAACTTGGGAGGAAGTTAAAAAGTCAGCCGAAACTGGCCTGACAAAGATTGCAGATTGGCTCAATCGTAACCTCCTAACATTGAATGCATCGAAGTCAAACTACATATGCTTCACCAAGTATACACACACTCAACCACCACTGGAATTTCAAATTAAAATTCACTACTGTGGAAACCCTTTAATTTCTGACTGCTCGTGTACAAAGATTGACCGGTTGCAGTACACCAAATACCTGGGCATTATGATAGACCAGCGCCTGTCCTGGCACATGCATAGTGAACAGATCATGAAAAGAGTTAGGAGATTAATATGGACCTTTAAAACATTGCGACACGTTGCCTCAAAGAATCTCTTGCAGCAGATCTACGTATCATTGGCCCAATCAATTTTTACGTACTGTTTGCCATGCTGGGGAGGAACGACAAAAATTAAATTTTTGGAACTTGAGAGGGCGCAGAGATCTCTTCTTAAGGTTATGCTCTTTAAACCCTATAGATTCCCAACACAAACCCTTTACCTAACCTCTGGCCTACTGTCTGTTAGGAAACTCTATATACTCCATCTAATCTTGAGGAAGCACAAATCCCTTCCATATGCTCCTGCAAGGACAAATACGAGTAGCAGAAGAAGCTACCTGGTCGCTCCAAATGTCCCAGTAAGATCTGTGTTTGCTAAGAGGCAGTATGAAAGACAATCTTCCCACTTATACAACCTCCTGAATAAAGAGCTAAACATTTATCCCATGAAACTCCGTGACTGTAAACTAGCTGTAACTGATTGGCTTACGAATAAATCCTACGACGACATTGAAACTTTGGCATCATCGCTGCCATAATCTGTGGGTAACTAACAGATCCACAATAACAAAATCGTTGGTGGAGGATGCTGCTTCTGGCTTCTTCCGATTCCAAGACAAAGTCGCAGGGCTAACCTAAACCTAAACAAAAATAACATACACAACATATATACACACACGCACACACACACACACATACAAGCACTCGCACTCATCACACCCGTGCGCTACTTTTTTTTTTTTCTACTTTTTGTAATTTTGTAATTTCTCTTGTTTTTAAATTGCATACATTGTTTAATGTTAAGTGGAAGTGCGGATTCACCTAATACAAGCATCCCCTTGCTTAAAAGGTGACCTCCAAATCGTGTCTGTTAAAACTATGTAATTGAAATAAACATTTTATTATTTATTATTTATTTTATTACTCAAACGCCGCGAGATTTCTGACTGTGTGTGCTTGTTGAAAATTTTTAATAACACCATAAACTGTAGCGATATTTTATCAAAATTTTATTTCAACGTTCCCGTGAAGTCTAAACGATACATTCCTCCTTTGTGTGCGCCATTTGCTTCAACCAATTATAGGCAAAATTCGTACATTGTGCGTGCAATCAGTACCTCTACCATGAGTTTACACAGCCAAATCTCGCAAGCGTCTACGTAAATTATTTGTATGAAATATCGTACAGCGCCTCTAGCGGTCACGGAAAGAATTACAATCCGTAACATGAGCACTATAGATGACAATAGGTTAAAAACCTAACGTAATCTATTCTACAGTTACTAACGTTTTTCAGCTGTCACCATACAAAACGGTACCATGAGTCACTAATTTCAATGAACCTATCGAATAATTCGCTTACTATAGTGGTTACGTAGCTCACTAGCATTTTGGCGTGTGAAACATATGTTTACAACAAAATTATGTACGTTTTTGAGTCTAATGCAGTCAAAATAATGTCTGCAAAGCTTATTTGGTATGAAATATGTTAGTGGCCGCTGAATTTGAAGACCAACGACGTGAATAACGTGAATTTCGAGAAATGATTTTCCAAAATGAGAATTCGTGTTAGACACCAATTGCAAAATATAAATGAATGAAAGTTTATTAAACTTTATAGACTCGCTTGCAACACATGCACAAACCTTTAAAGTATTCTTTACTTTAAAGGTTTGTGCATATGTATGAATAATGTTACGGATTTGATGTCAACACAACGAGTTTCATTAGAACTAAAGGTACCATGCAGTTCTCTCAAAACAAAACACAATAATTTTGAAGAAAGTTGAAATATACCTTTCTATGAACTCTACCAATAATTGAAACTGAGGCACAGGGTCCTCATTGTTTTAAATAATCTTTTTGAATCTACTAATGTAAACTGTTAAACAACACAACACAGCTCTGTGACACAAAGGTCAACAAACAAAATTACAAATTGAATACACGACAGTGACATATTATAAGGAATAAAAATTCAAAAACCACTAAATACTATAAGTAGTCTAATAACCGTCAACTTTTCTATTTTGTCGGTTTATTTGTGTATATATCGTTCTCTCCTCTTATTAGTGGGAAAGAAAGAAACAAAACAAGAGTAGAGTGAAGTTAGCTAGACGACACAATCTATCGAGCTTACATTAGCGCCTGCGTAAGACTCCGTAAATCTCATGGTGCAAGCATTATCGAAATCTATTTAAAACACGTTAGCACGCTAGCGAGTTGAACGTTAGCGAGTAAGTTTTCTATGACAACTCATGGTAGAGCTACAGAAACTTAAACAAGCTTTGTAAACAGTACGATATAGATCCATTCCAAATTAGTGTGTCGTCAGCCAGGAAGTGCTTAAGTCGAAGCTTTTTCATGTAGTTAATTTGTTATGATGGTTCTTATGCAGTGTGAGCAACATATTATAGTGTAGTACCTATTAGTAACTTGGTGTGAATGTCCATAGATTTTTTTTTTATTCTCTGTATTTTATAAGTGGAGACCTGTAATTGGCTTTCAGACTATTGTACTGTTCTTGATCTGTTTGCTTTAGCTGTAAGTCTCCCATGTTATCTAAATAAATAAATAAAAGAGAAGAAAGAAAGAAAGAAAGAAAGAAAATTTATTTATTTGTCGCAGAAACATACCGAGTATACAGGAAAAAAACATTACACAAACAACGCTTAACAGATATAAAAAAATACAACAAGCAGGGAGAACGTGTTGCGCCAACCCAAAAATATAATGGGATAAGGTATAGGAAAATGATTACGACCCTTTTCAGAGATTTAAGTAGAACTTCAGAAAACTGGTTAATCTTACCGTGGAATAATATTTTCTTCTTTCAGTTCAGGAGAATCGATGTTTTCACATGTGCGATTTCTAACTTTGGTGAACACAACTGGACATGAAGTCGTATAGATCGGGCCTGTGGACGGCGAGTAATGGGCTAGCTCGCCGTCCGTCCGGCTTATGAAGACGACAGGCCGTGGACGACGCGTTCGTTGTCAACGCGCGGGTTGTTGTAAGAGATACCGCGGCCACATAAAGGGCTAAGAAGGAACATGGGTGGTTTTTAGTCAGTAGAAATCTGACACTCCCTTTCGCTCTGCCCAAGAGTGGGATATTTGTTGATTTCCCACCCCCCAAAAAAAAGTCCTATAGATACAACCGTCAAGATAGGAAATGAGCTGCTAGATGCTGCTGCTGCTATTGGAACCTTTGGGAATACAAAGAACTAATTTCTACTAGAAACGATATGCAATGCACAAATCAAAGCATTTATTTCAAGTAGGCCAGTTACAGGCACATTTCAATTGTCGATTGTCGATAAAAATACCAGCATCTCAAATAAGACTATTCGTGGGCTTGTAAATCTAGAGGATGGATGAATACTTTCATACTGAGCTATTTTATGTTCGTCAGGATTTCACAAGCCCATTTTGGTAAAATGTTGAGATATGGAACAGCAATGAGCATTTAGCGGCTGTACCTATTTGATATCTTGTGACAATAAGTTATCCTGCTCACAGCAGCTGGTCTCCGATACGTTTAACTGATTGACTGATATAACAGTTAACTTTAAATTGCACCCTTTTACGGGTACTGGTATCATTAGGGTAAACGTGTTCTAGTTACTACTAGGCACTGGTTGTTACAATTTACGCAGTCGCCGCCATCGGTTGGTTTTACAATATATTCTAGAGCTCGATTACGTTTAGCAGTTAGCTACGATTGAATATTAAGTTATAAATCAAGGCAGCCGCATACGCCAACAGGCGTCAAGTTTTTGCGCCAATTCACTTTACATATTGCGGAAAAAAGAACATACACTACGATGATTTTGTAGTCTCCATTGCGAAGTGCATTTCAACTAGGTACTTATGTGCTTTTACCAATATTTATTTTATATTGCTTGATTTACCGCAATTCCACTTCGTAAAAATAATAAGTCAGTAGAAATAGCTCTAGAAGTAGAGACTCATAAATACATTAGTAAGAATAAGAAAGTATCTATAAGTACAATATAAGTATTCCACATTGCGTATGTTTTGTTTTCCGTTTAATTCCATTTATTTCGATACTGGTAAAGGTAATCCAGTTGATGTCGTTGGTCTACTACTAGATTTTATTGTTAGTTTACACAACAAATGAGACAAATCGTCGATTTGAAATGTGATACAAAACTTGAATGTTTACTTTGTTATTTGGACGAGGTTTACGTTCCTTAAACGCGACTTCGGACACTTCTATGTCTTTGAATGGGAAATTTATTCGTAGAATGTAAGCGGATTAGAAAATTAGAGTGCTTGGATCAGCTCGGAGCGTCGTAAAGTGGGTAGTTTGCGTCTGTGTACGCGGGCGGGGCGCGCGGCCGCGGCCTGGCTGCGCGGGCGCGTGTCACTCGCCGCGATTCCTGCAATAATCTCCCCGAGCGATTGCTCTATCCGGTGACGGAGTAAAGTATCGCTAGTTGATTATTGTGTTTATTTGCGCGTCGGGAGCGTGTGTTGGTGCGGCGCGTGTGTGTGTGATGCGTGCGCGCGGTAGTGGCCCACCCAGCGCGCGGCCACACAGCGCGCCCACCCACGTGGCAGGGGCGCCGCACTCGCGGCCCGCGCCCGTACCCACCCATCCACCAACATTCTCCCCTTACGACACGATAGCTACCGAACCACGACCATCGATATAGGTCTTTGATTGACATGTGACTGTCTCCAATACAACCGTCCTAATTGAAATATGATTGGTGGGAGCTACTGTTACGCTTCGCATGAGGAAACATGCTACTTCTCAGCATGAATGATTTATCACCCTTATTTCCCACAATACATTTATCATTTTTACTTACGACTCATGATTTCTGTTAGAGTTCCTTAAATGTATCTGTTAAATAATGTATAAACCAACATTAGAAAGGTCAAAACAAATCAAGTCAAGAGAATGTTGTACTGGTTGTACGTCATGTACTAAACATAAACCTACATTATTGTTTATTACCGACCAAATATTATGGACTTCAATACATGCGCTTTTAAGAATACAGCATTGTTAGAATAAAATAGAGCTACAAAATTTATTGTTTTATATTGTTGGTATCGTAAAAGATACTGCAGAAAATATTAAGCGTAGTTGCAGTTATGAATGCGACCGCGGATGTATAACACCTGGCTCGCTATGAGAGCGCGCGTGCGCAGGCGCTGCCGAATTTCGCGAGCTCTGCGTCGCCCGCGCACCTCGCCTTCTATCTCATTCACCCCTGGCACTTCACTACACATTACGTTAGATATGGTCTATAAAACACTAATGTTTATATAATTTAGCGAGAAATATTGTTCGCGCCTAACGTTTCGGCCAAATTACTGTGAATAATCTATAATGTAGTCTTACGAGATTTTTTCGACTGGTGCGTGTTTCTTTATATGCTATCGAAATTTATTAGGTGCAAAGTTGTAATTTATTTTTTGTTACTAAATAATAAAACTCTCCGGACGACTTAAATCTCGTCGGTCAGAATAATGACTAAAAAGTACGTCAATTCAAAGGATCGATTAATATACGAACCCTTATTGGAGTATATTGTCAACGAATGTCTTGCTTTAAAAAATGTAGAGTCAATTTCCTGGTAATCTGAAAGCAGACTACTTCGACTTCTTCTTGGGATCGTAAAAGCTGTCGTCTACAGTAAAAAAATCAGTTTTTTTGCTCTGAACTCCATAAACGATAGGTATGTACCAATATATAAATATGGTGGTATAGGTGTACGTAGGATTGGCAAACCGTACACTAAAAACTGTATATATAGACAATAAATATCACGTTTCATGTTAAATGGAACGTGACATTTATCGTATACGCTGAAAATATAAAGGCTATCATTATTTTGTTAAAACTATTAATTATAGATAAGAATCATCAACAGCCCTTCACCAATCACAAGAATTTCCTCAAACTTTATTTAACACAAAGGCCAATTACAACGTGACAAATCGCATGGATCGTCCCTAAACGCGCGATTCTTTGGCGGCTCGCAGTCAAGCAGTCAATATTTATTGTGATCATTACCAGCGCCGGCGCCGATGGCCGTTTCACACCTTTCTAGAACTTGCTCATTAACCCCTGAAGTCTTAATAAATTGAAAACTTACGGTTAGAGACCACCATCGTGTCGTAGACTTGTAGTCCCGCAGACAATATTTATTCGTAACCTCAACCTTTAATTTCTTTGATTTGATCGTACGTCTGTGCCTTGTGGCCGCCTAACACTATTCCGTTAAACAGTAATTGATCTTGGAAGCTGAACCTTGAGACTGACATCGACATACATTATGCTGATAGTAATGATGTTGTATTAGACGTCTACATTCATAAATGTTGTATTTCGTGGTATAATCATCATTGGAAAATATGTTTGACAGATACCATTTCGGGTTAAAACGTAGTCATTATCCATGTCCAATTCTCTAAGCAGGACAAAGATTTGGGATTCTTATTAATGTCTTTCTGGCATTGCATTATCATCTTAATTTATTATAAAGCCCCTTTTCTACGGCTTTAAAAGGAATCATTTTTCATACTGAAAGACTTCTTCGAAATTCGAACAGCCGCCTGTGTTTTCCTCTTGTTCCCAGAACATGATGATAATCGTTCTCATCCGCATGAGTAAGTGACCAAACATTGCGAAGGCAAACATCCTTAACCATTCTAGGAAGTGATGGTTGCTGATGATGATGTCTCTACCTTAATGACAGGTTGACCCGGCTATAATAACATTGTTATTAGGCGATATTTTAGTAAGCTCATCAGTTCAGGTAGATCGGCTATACGGCCGGCAATAAGGCCTGTCACCACGTAATCACCGTGTCCGTAGATAAAGAATATTTTGTTGCTGCGGATACTTACATCAAAGAACACAATATAAAAGAAGAGGAGACATATGATTGTACAGTCGAACAAGCTTATAAGTATACAGGCAGAAATCTTTATGATTATAGTACACTGAAAATATTGATTGCAATATCGTTATAAAGCGTTTCACACTAAGCGACTGATGTCAAACCCTGTATCGTTTGACATCAGTCTCTAAATGTATCTGTATAATCTTAAAAGTAAATGCAAATTACTTGGCTGTATGCTTATTAGCTTGTTCGACTGTACCTTTTATTGTGCAACTTTTGTCTTTCATAGATTTGCGTTTCAGATTGGAAGGTATTACATGAAAAAACGCAAGCAAGTCAAAGAAATTAATAAATTTGTCTGTATCCCGTAATGTTAAGTAAGTACTGCAGCTCAAGTAAAACAGTCGTACCCTATATCTTTAGTTACTTGACCAAACTGTGATGGTGAATCACAGTTCGAGCTTTTTCAATGTACGCGTAAGTGTATCTACGTGAACGAAATACGCGATGCAAGCAGACTGTTGCACAAAATGCTATTAAATTAGCATATTATGTAAGTTTATAGCAGGAAACTGGCGCTCACATCTGTGATGCGTTTATAGCTGAATCTATGTAACATATCGAAGGCTGCGTGTCGTTTTATGTAGCCGCCAGCTACCGAGAAGCCATCGTCCGAGTGGGCCGGGGCGTGCCCAATCGCCGTGCCATCAATCTGCGCCACCCTATAGAGACATTAGCTCGACAGACATTTTCGTTGTGCGATTAGTCAGGAATCTGTTTCCGCTCCTTTTTACCTATCTTCCTTTACATTTTTCACCGCCGCTTTGTTCTTTGTATTATTTTGGACACATTTTTCTGCCCATAAATAAACGGTGGCTACCAACCTGTAGACTGCAGGGATGCGAAATCGTTTTAGATATTGATAACTGATATACATATTTTATAAGTGAGTTACTTTCGTTACAGTTAAATGTTAAATCTGATCTAAAGTATGTTAGCATTTTGATTAATATTATTAGAAGAAATTAAGAATTTAAATCTAGAATAGTTTTTTAGCTTAAAAATAAACCCTTTTCTTAATGAGAGAACTCAATGCCATTTTAACAAATTAGACATTAAAAGCAATTCCAGGTCGAATAAATTCACACTGCAAGGAAAGCCTAAGCCTATAATTATTGGCAATAGAATCTTTACTAGTAAGAAACTATTATGCAGTTATGCATTTATGCTCGGAAAGATAAACTTGACACACAAGTTTCAGTATTTTTATAGCTGTTGTAACACAAAATATTACCGGTAAAGTTATAAGACATAACGCTAAAAACGTTAAGAGCGAACACTCGTGCGCATTTAAATTTCCAAAGTACAAAGTGAGTTAATAAACTCAGTTGTTGTTCCGTCGAAGTACAAAATTAAGTCATTATACGGAACGACAAGTATTATTTAATTAATGCGTGGTTGGTACAAAACAATGGCTCGATTGTTCCACTGAGCTCTGTCAGAGTCCCTCGTCGCCGCGCGCCCACTGAGCCCAGCCGGCGCGCTTGTGGACCAAATTGTACATTAGACACGGATGAACTCAAACGATTACGATAATGACGATGGATCCAATTGTATGTTTCTATAATTTGGAAAGAAATGAAGTAAAAAATAATTATAATTGTACAGTCTAATATTTCCTTGTTTATTTGTCGTAACACAGAAACCTGTCTATATTTACCTATTAAAATTATAGTATCACTGACAGTTTTCGTCTATTAGCAAACCTATAATTGCTTTTTAATTACTTTGGATTTCGACAAAAACTTTTGAAGTTCAATGCGTTTATATGAAATGCAATTGTCTGAATTTGAATTTGAAATGTGAATTTTAGATGAGGTTGTTGTTGGAGCAGTGTGTGGCGTTACAGGCGGGGGACGCGTCTCTATGGCAACGGCTTGTTCCGCCATCTTGCCCGGCTTTTTGTGCCGACGACCACCCAACACGAACTCGCTACATTATTTTATTGTACAATAAACAAATTTATTGCTCCATATGGCTATTTATGTTTTTATTTATAAGGGTTTTTGTTAACAACCGAAAGAGATGTTAGTAATCTTTCGTGGGTGATTGCGTTTTAAAATCGTGGTGTAGCTTCGGTTGTAACCATGACCCTTCATAACGTGAGTTATAAATCTTCAGTTAGTACAGTTTACACAACTGTGACGATTAACTGATACAAAGTACAAAGCTGGGAATTAAGTTCTGATGAATTTGAAGTTGTAATTTATACATGGGTATCGTCTAAGTTTCTATCATTAATGCTGGGTATGTACACTATCTACTGTTACAATAGGAATGTTTGCTGACTCAAA
The DNA here is from genome assembly GCA_932274075.1 of Diarsia rubi. NCBI lineage: Eukaryota > Metazoa > Arthropoda > Insecta > Lepidoptera > Noctuidae > Diarsia > Diarsia rubi. Next base: position 17,257,774 of record OW026412.1, on the reverse strand, counting down.
AAAATATGATTATGATTAGTCGGTCTGTTAGATTATTAAAAAATATAGGTTACGTATTTTTACCCGACTGCGGTGAAGCCCAAACGGAGGGTTATGTGTTTTGTTTTATCAAATCGATAAAAATTGACGAAGATAAATCGCGTCAAAGATTTGAGTGTCGTCACTCCCCGGTAAGAAATGTCACACTAATGTCTTAGAATATGACGTCACACGAGTTTTCAAAGCACTGTGAAGACGATAGTCTCCATTGTTTGTTTGTAAGTAAAAAAAAAATTGGCAAGTATTTTTTGAAAATCTATCTGACGGACTAATTCGATTTTTTTGTTAACTACCCTATTGCAATTGCGTTGCTATAAAAATTGACAAGATTTTTCTCGATTTGGAAGAGATAATTTTTAAAGCGATTTAGGTACTTCTTTGAGTTCCAATACAGGAACTCTTTAACTTTGTACTACGCTGGACCAGCACAAGGAAACTTACTTTTGCCAATGACTTACAATTCATTCGAATGTAAGTTTCAGTACCACTTACTGTTTCAGACAGAAGATTCAGCCAAGTCAGAAACTTAAGTAGATTTTATAGATGAGCCTGTATTATTCAGATCTGTAGACAAAGTGACAAGGTCTCAAATGTTTGAATTAGATACTGAAAAGGTTTTCTTAATTCTGTTGAATGCTCTTTAAAAAATAGTTTTTTAAAGCGATTACGACTAGGCCCTCAGGTGTTTTGAAAAACTAGATAGTTTTATTGTTACCCAATAATTTATCTTGAAGTAACACCTTTAGAGATTCTGCTCACGATTTCACTGATCAGTGTAAAAACAATAGGAACGGGTATTCATGAGTCAGGCCTGCAGCTAACACCAATGTTTAAGAGAATGTGAAACTGGAAGTGTAGTTCTGCCAAATGTAAGTACCTACCAAGCCATATTTATCATATAAATGGAGGTATTAATTAAGCATATATGTTTTGGTTTTATATGGGGCTGAATTGACTGCATAGTAATATCTTGTTTAGTATAAAGGGTGTAAAAGTACCCTTAACGCAAACGAAGGGCATTTGTTGTTCCCACCACTGCGATATTTTTTTGGTTTTAGACCATACCTGGGAACCCCCTAGTTACGGAGATATTGGGGGTCAAAGTTCCAAGTTTTGCACAGCTGTTTTTGTAAATACTAGTTTTTCAGGTTATAACTTTACTTAAATTACCACCATGACCCGTTTACTATTCAAAGCATCTACTAGCACAATGTTTTAAGCGTGCTACATTGAGTTTTACTATAAAATGTAATTTTTGACCCCGAAAAAAAAGGCCGTTTCCCAGCAAACATTTTTGCGTAGTGGTATTTAGTTTGATGGACAGAATGCTTGGTTGACGTATGTGTGAAGGGTTAATTTACACCCTGTTTAAGAGATTAGTTTAAGGCGTTCATTTAATTTTTATACCTAAAATAAGTTAGTGGGCTGGGTAAGTCTACTTAGTAGATTTGGCTTTTCTGTTTGCTAGAAGAACCTTTCACCGTCTCTATTTAAAAAAAACTTCACTAAATCTAAAAAACTTCTCCTCCATACTTATTCTTTTAGAGTGACCCCAAAATCATGCCCGTGGGGACAAGAGTGTTGGTTGTGAATGATCGGTAGCTATCTGAAATTCGTCCAACTTTATCAAGCAGTTAAGTTTGATGCCCCGTGAGCACGTGTTTATGAATACTAACTTGTTTCCTGCGTTAAGTTATTGTTCTTGTCAATGACTGTTACTTGTCGGCACTGAGCCTTGATGTGTCACGCTCACGCACGGAGTGTCACGCAGTAGGAGTCGCAGATATATCACAAAGAGAAATTAGTAATATGTTTTAGTTTATTTTAAATAAAAAAAATTGGATAAACTTCAGCCTTAAGCTGAACTTGGTGGTGAAATAAACACTAAAAATATTTCTTATGCTTCTCTTAAATGATTTTCAAATTTACTAACGAATAAAAAAAATCAACCTTTATGAACCCACAGCTGTACAAAGACATTTCCATCCTCTTCCACCTCTTTCTGGTCAGAGCTCTGAGGTGGTAGATACCAAGGACCAATCTTTGTTTTAAAGGAGTCCAGCTCATCCCGCCTCCTCCTTCTGGGCCAACTTGTTAGCTCTTTACATAATAAATTATTGAAAAAAGATTACGTAAAATTATTTCAAAATCAATTTTACTGACCTCTCTGCCTAAAATAAATAAAAAAAAACACCTTGCAGATTTCTGGTATAACATTAAAAATAAAAAAAATAAAAAAATAAAATAGTTTATTTGCACCTTGTAAGAAATATGGTTTTACAATAATTAAAATAAGCCTTAAGGTAAAAAAAATGTAATAACATTGTAAAGTAACTCTAAGATGCCAACGCAAAAATCATTAAAAATACGATAAAAAGTTACTAACAGCCTCTTAATTGTCATCTTAATTACCCAGTTCTTAAACAATCATACTAGAAGCGGAATACAAAGTATACTTTATTTATTTTATACTTTGAGTGCGGATAATATCGCCGGGAGCAGAGTGCGGCCATTTATAAAAATAATTAAACTATCAGAGAGTACACGTTAAGGTATTATAAACATGCATTAAGTATTAATTAAGTTGGTAACAAAAAATAGATTCTGTATCATTAATGGAAAATATCAGACGGGCTTGCATTATGGATGCGCCTGCGCGGGTAGCCATGCGACTAGGGATTTTTATTAGGATATTGTGTCCTACCAACTTAAACAGTATTTTCTTGATTGTTATTCTACCTTCGTCCGACAAATAGTGAGACTAACTTAGGGAAAATAAAAATCACAATATTAATTTAGTAACGTACTTAATTACAGTGTCTTGGAGCTAACCAAATACAATAAATCGGTCATGAATGAATAGGTACACGATAACTCAATTGAATGTCGCTGCGTGACAGATGAATAGATAACTATCCAAATATAGTTAACAATAAAGTAGCATCGTAGGACAATCCTCCGCTATAAATTTACAATAAACGCTACAATGAGATTGCAATAAAAGATAAGCAACGAATGGTTGTCAACCCGATGCTTACGGGTACTATAATAACCCGTTTTTCTTTTACTAACGCAGAATATAAATCAGCTGATTCATTTTACGTTTCAGGTGACAATAGAAGCGGTCTGCATGTCCTGAATACATGTGGAATTGTTGTGCTCCTACATTGGAGCAAAGTGGCAGATGTGGTGAATTATAAGGACATTTAGATGCATGTCCATAGACGGTCAGCATAGAGACGTCAGGGGACCACCCACCGCGCACCTTGCTACTAGACCAGCGTATATACACGGAAACGACTTATCGTACAACTGATGTTATTAAAATAACACTTTAAACACGATGTTATTATTTGTTTAAATTGGACAACTGATATGGTTTTGATGTACGTGAAAACATGTTTTTTTTTATAGACTATTATACCTCTTTGATTGGTGAACATGAGGTTTAGGTTCGGCCTCATATTGGGTAAAGTGTTATTGGGATTTTCCACTAGGTTCATAGCATTAGGGTCGCCTCCTGTTACATGAGACTTTAACATAAATCATGAAATGTGGGTGTACTGTTAGGTATACACCTCTGCCTAACCCATAGATAATACGTTATGTTAATAGAGAGCAATTTATCTTTATTTTAATTGCCTTTTAAGGTGTCGGTGGTACTTTCTTTAGAAAAGCAGTAAAAAGAGCACAAATACAGGGTGTAAATCAACCCTTCACACATACGTCAACCAATTGTTCTGTACATCAAACTAAGTACCCCTACGCAGAAATTTTAGCTGGGAAACGACTTTTTTGAAAAAAAAAAAAATCATTAAAATTTTACGGTAAAACTCAATGTAGCACTCTTAAAACATTGTGTTATTGGATGCTTTGAATAGTAAACGGGTCATGGAGGTAATTTAACTAAAGTTACAACCTGAAAAACTAGTATTTACAAAAACAGCTGTGCAAAATTTAGAACTTTGACCCCCAATATCACCGTAACTAGAGGGTTCCTAGGTATGGTCTAGAACCATAAAAATCGCAGTGGTGGGGAGAACAAGTGCCCTTCGTTTGCGTTAAGGGTACTTTTACACCCTTTATAAGACGATCTTAAACCTGGCCTCAGTAATACATAATAATATATTTCATATCAAAATTGACCTTTATTTCGAGTTAAAGTGACTAAAGAGCACCGTATATAAATGCGAAGGTGATTCATCAAACAGCGCGAGATATCGCAATGACTTATTTTATTGTGTCAATCGAAGACAAATTACGATCGCGCTAGTCATTTATTACAAGGTATACAACTAGTCAGTCGGCTCTAAATTGGAATTACCATACCATTAGTATTTCGGTTGAATTATTACTATTTACAATGATGTCACCTGACTTAAAAATGAGATTCTAATTAGTCCGTCTGTTAGATTATCAAAATATATTGGATACGTATTTTTTTGTTTTATCAAATCAATAAAAATTGAGGAAGATAAAACGCGTCAAAGATTTGTGTGAGGGTTGGTGACGTCAGTGACCGCTAAAAAATTTCATACGAATGTTTTAGAGTATGTCGTCACACGAGTTTTCAAAGCACTGTATCGTCTTCATTGTTTGTTTACGTGAAAAAGGAAAAAATACGTGTCCAATATATTTTGGTAATCTATATGACGGACTAATTAGTTTTTATTTTGTTAACTACCCTATTGCTGAGTTGTTTTACGCCACTACTGAGAGGTCCTGGATTCGATTCCAGTGATTAGACAAAGGGTTGTTGTGGTTTTCTATCAGGAATTCCTCTGTAGCAGCCACGGTCTCGAGATCTCTTAATAGCATTAATAGGCTTTCCTCCTTATTATATGTAACTTAAACATAATTATGCTGAACCCTTGTTGGGGGGGGGGGGGGGTGATAAATCATCAAATAGCCCCTCCCCTGACTAAATACCACCCATGTTCCTTCTTGGCCCTTTATGTCAATTTAGGCTTTTACATGTAATTAAAACTTAGGTTACTTAGATTGCCTGTCGGGGCCGCGGGTAGACCTCTGGTTATCGCGGCCTCGACATAGAGGGCGAAGAAGGAACATGGGTGGTTTTTAGTCAGTAGAAGTCTGACACTCCCTTTCGCTCTGCCCAAGAGCGGGAGGGGTTATTCGATGATTTTACACCCACCAAAAAAAAAAAAAGGTTACTTAGATTTCAATTTAGGCTTTTACAAAACTTAGAATGTACGACAGAGATACCGGGGCCCTGAAACACAAAGGGTCAAAAAGGCACACGCACAAGAAGGTACTGACACTCCCTTCCGCTGCGCCCAGAGCGGCAGGGGTCATATGATGATTTCCTACCAAAAGAAAAGGCCTCTACAAAACTAGTCATCTTACAAATTCTGAATTTTACTTAAACCACTGTTTACGAGGAGTAAACGAGGTTTAAGCAGACAAGCCCGTTAAGGTAACAGTTATACTTGGAATCACGCGTAGTGTAAACTTAATGTAATGGTTAAAAGCTGATACGATCACTCCACGTTCCTGACACTTCATGGCACTATCTACTTGTACAGTCGAACAAGCTAATAAGTATACAGATAGAGTTTTAATTTTGAACACTGAAAATATTGATTGCAAAGTTGTTTTTATAGTTGTTTTTTTCGCATTAAGCTCACTGATGGCAAACGCTGTATCGTTTGACATAAGTCTCTAAATGTATTTGTTTACTATTAATAGTATAAACAAGTTAGCTAATTCTATTACACTGAAAATATTGATTGCAAAGTTGTTTTTATAGTTGTTTTTTTCGCATTAAGCTCACTGATGGCAAACGCTGTATCGTTTGACATAAGTCTCTAAATGTATTTGTTTACTATTAATAGTATAAACAAGTTAGCTAATTCTATTACACTGAAAATATTGATTGCAAAGTTGTTTTTATAGTTGTTTTTTTCGCATTAAGCTCACTGATGGCAAACGCTGTATCGTTTGACATAAGTCTCTAAATGTATTTGTTTACTATTAATAGTATAAACAAGTTAGCTAATTCTATTACACAGAAAATATTGATTGCAACTTTGTTTTACGAAGCGTTTCGCATTAATCGACTGATGTCAAACTCTGTATCGTTTGGCATCAGTCTCTAAATGTATCTGTATATTTTTAAAAGTGCAATGCAAGTTAGCTGGCTGTATACTATTTAGCTTGTTCGACTGTACACTACTTCCCTTTTCTTTTTTTCACCTTTACGACTTATACGGCATGATAAGCAGGTGGTCTCTTTTTTAACGTCCAATAAACAATTAAGTACCATGTATTGTTTAACTCGTGGCTTTATACTTACTATCTTCACCGTATAGTTAGTGATTATTCGTTGTTTAACCACAAAATCGGACAAAACTTGGATGTTGATAAATATTTTTTTTACGTCGGTAATTTAAGTAACTATCCTTCCAGAAATTTTCAACACAGTCAACACTAGGGGATTAAAATAGCATAAATACACGGCAGCAATTCAAATGTTCTTAAATAAAAGTCTTGCCTTTTGTAAATCCTGCCTCGCAGTCACCTGCCACCAAGTCTTATTAGAACACTATTTCTAACATAAATTCAGTCCATATAGGCCAGCAAGTCATAAGTCTACGAATGTGTGATACGCGCTACGCAAAACATTAGAAAAGTTGCATGTTTGTGTAATTGCGAGCTACGCCGTAGCACCGTAGCGCGCCCGTCTAGCATTAGTTACTCAACGGCAGACGTGCAGGTAAAATAACAAATTGTTTAATTCAGTGTATCGTGCGTCTAACTCGGCAATTTATCCAATTAGGCGTCCGCTGGACCACCCACCGCGCTCCACTATTAAACATAAATTATAAATAATTTGGTAAAGTTTATTTTGGCTCTCGTTCCTCACTGATTGCTGCGGTTAGGAAGCTAGTGGATGAATGTGTTCCAGAGGATATCGTTTTGTTTGCTTTAGTCTAAGTTCGGTTTTATGCGTTTGGAGTGCTACGATCGTTTGTAAGCGGAGTATTGTAAATGGATATGGGTAGCCGGTACATAAGTAACGAAACGATAGATAAAATGATTACGCGATAGTGAAGCCATAAAAATTGTGTATTGCAAAATATTGTCCGGAACTGCAAGCATTTTACGACCTAAGTTTATTTCATTAATTTATTAACCATCATATTCTCAATAAAACCGCGCAACTAAAGAGTTTATTACAAATATGAGGCTACATTATACCCACAAACATTAATTAATTTGTTGCATGTAATGAAATACTTAAATCCATAAACATGAATATTATTGCTGTTAATAGATAGAGTAAATGATACCGTATGGCGACACAAAGCAGTTGCAACTAAAAAGCTTACAGTATGCACGTAAATGAAGTGACAGAGAGTTCTAAATCAAACAATTTATAGCGGTAACTAGTACATTATTTAACGAGGGGCCACGTGACATGTTTTTATCAAGATGTCGCATGTCGTTGCGAGCCGCGAGGTGCGAAACCGAAGAGCGTGCAATTAAAATACTCCAAGTGCTTGATTTACGCCCGACGCGCACGCGCATACATGAGCCGCCTGCCCGCCTCCGCCAACTAATGTATGTATCAACTGCAAACACACAAGTTTTATTGTTCACTCATTCATAATGGTGCAAGCACTTTTTACGATTAACCCGGACGTGGGTTTTGTAAACGATGACTGCTCTATGTAGCACTGACTGATTCATTATTGGACTCCCTCTGCGACTCTGCGAAGAGTAAGTTCAGGCATTTCATAAAAGTCTATCCGAAACTTCTTGTAGATATGATACGATTATGAGGAAGTGGTAGGTTCATGGCATTTGACCGACTTGTCGAATTTAGGTCGAAATACTCGATCTGATAAATGTATCTCACATTTTCCCAGTTCATCCAAATGATCGCACGAATCATGTGTTAAAACTTGTTTTCTTTCTAAAAACTTATATGCAGGAAAATTTTCCGGATGCACGAAGATCTAGTTTATATTTACCTAACCGTGTTGGTTCTATGACTGAAGCTTCGCGTGAATGAAACGTGTTTCAACATTGACTATTTAAATACCCATTGGCTGTCAAATAACTTAGTCAAAGTGTCATTCTGTCCTTGATCTGTCTAATAGAGTGTGTGTGCAGAATTACCTTATTTCTGTATCTAAATTCATCTCGTGACACGTTTCTGAGTTTACGAGGACTATAAAATGGTATGGCGACATGCGCGTCAGTTGCGCGCAGTCGCAACATTCCAATGAGCTGGCCCTGCCGCCAGAACTTCCACTTGGCGCATTCAAAAGTATCTGGAAGTGCCTAACGTTCGATAACGATCTAACCACAGTTCACCTTACCCGGCACTACAAGTAAATAATGGTAATGTAAATTTAATTGTCCCCAAGGATGTCCGATGCCTTTTCCAGCCGAGTTTAACTCTGTGTATGCGACGATTGGCTAAAATTCAGGCAGGCACGGTGCAGCACGGCGCCATAAATTTGTCAATGTCACGCCTGTCGACAGCACGACTACTACTAATTTTTATTAAGCATCGTGATCGCTGAGTGGAATGCCAAAAGCTAATCATGTATGCGAGTTAGATGCATATCGCATACGCCATTTTAAAGGAGTACATCCTTTGGTGTGAAGATTTTAATCTATAGAATAATTAGACGGTGAAACTTACTTTAAATACTTAAGTCAAATGTTCTATTATGTAGCCAAGCTTAGTTCTCAAGGTCTGTTCTCATAATTGAAACATTTCACAGGATGGTCTCAATCCCGTACCTCACGCGAGATTCTAAGAAGATGTATAGAGCGGCACCCCGTGGCGTCTTCGCCCGAAGTGTCAAAATGTCCAAGTTTAGCCACCCCTATGAAACCAAACAATATAACAACTGTTGGACGAACTGCTTTGGGATATTTGGCTTTATGCCTAATGAAATACGATGTATTGTCTGGTGATAATCGGCATCATCTATTAAGGTTGTAGTATATTTGCGGTCCCTAATATCGCGAGATCGATCAGTTGCATTCACATTATGAGTGGAATGAATTCAATAGGGACGTTTACACCTCCGCGGGTTCTAGGAAGGTTGTGCACCCCGGACCCCGTGAAATCGAGTTGTCGTCGGGTGTGGCTCGAGATGTTAATCCGCTCAACTTCGTATTATCTCTATAATGCAGTAAACTTTTATTGTTGTTATTGGATCTTATCAGTAAGATATATTTTACGCTGCCTCGTTAAAATTATCTATGTAAATTCGAGATGTTGAAAATAATCTTTTCGAACAGTGGTTTTTAATAGGCTTATAAAAATCTAATTGAAACTTAATGTTTTTTTTTTCAGTTTGACTTTTTTAGCTTTTGATAAACATAAGCGCAGATTGCTAAAAGTTTATTAAGAACTTATTATTTCTTGGTGAGCAGTGGTGGCCCAGTGGTGGCGGCCTCGACTTACGAACTGTGAGTCGTGGGTTCGAATCCAGTTAGGCGCATTACTTTGTGTAATTTATTTCAACATCACTGCTCTCAAAACGGTGAAGGAAAACATCGTGAGGAAACCGGCATGTCTTAAAACCAAACAATTCGAAGACATGTGACATCTACCAATCCGCACTGGGCACGCGTGGTGGATTATAGCCCATCCCTCTCCTAGAGAGGAGGCCTGAGTCCCTGCAGTGGGAACATTATAGGCTGATGGTGGTGATTATTTCTTAAAACACTTCCTCGTAAACTGGCTATTATCTATATATACTATTAAGTTCAGAAAGCAGTGTATTTCTCACACGCATATTTTTTCTTTCTTTTATTCTATTAGTGCTTTATTTTAAGATAACTAATAACAGTAAAACAAAGTTGATCAGTTCGGTTTGGTTAATGGATGGGGGTGATAGTGTTTTTTTTAAATGTCAACATAGAATAATAGCACATTATAGTACAAGTTTGTAGTGTTGGTGATTACCGCTGAGGCGCCATTGAGACCGGAGCCGTTAGGTGAGGGTCTTAAGAGAGCCGAGGACGGTAACCATCAATACACACGTGTATCATACGACGTTTTTCAACACACTTGTGAAGAAAATACTAAAAAACCATTTTAAACAGTAAATCGAGTTGTGAAATTTTTTACGTAATGGCGGGAAAAATTAATCAGTTTTCCTATGTGCGCATTAAGTTAGTCTATGACCGTTTAGACTACGAGAATACGGTTTCTTTTTTTTGGCTTTTTTGCGTAATGCGTTTTAGCCACGTACAAAATGGCGACTTCAAAGTTTTATTTATTATTACAAAGAAATAAAAGTTAAATTTGAGTGTAAGTTTTAGGTATTTATTAAAAACTTACAAGTTAAAATTTATATTTAAATTCAAAGTTGCATGAAACAAGCAAGAAATAGGTACCTACATTAATTTATTTAGTCTATATACTTAACTCACTCGTGAATAATAAATGAAAAAGTCACAGATTGACTGCAGGTGTCATTATGTGCCTAATTGCAGTGAAATTAGAGCCATTTTATAAGCAAATGTGTTGAAAAATTGTTTTTTTTTTATATAGGATTGTTCTGCGGTTCTTTGTTGCTCCTTCAACCTGTGCAGACAGTGCGAAGAAAAAGGAAAATAGAATAATAGTTTTTTTGTTAATTGGTAATTGACGGAAAAACTTTGCTTTTTATAATTTTATTTTACATCGAAAAACGTCGTTTGACACGTGACATGTCCACAATTTGTTTGACACGTGACATGTCCACAATTTGTTTGCTAATTCCGCCTCTGCTGCAATGACAACGTTCGTCTAATTATATCAAAATTTACTGATATTGCCAGGTGTCTTTCAAGTGGCTCTGAAAAGTTAAGTACTATCATTAACACTGAAAACGGGAAATTTACCATTTTTTCTGCGTAAATGATAGTGTTAGTGACAGCGACTGTTTAAAATCACACTAATATTATAAAGGCGAAAGTTTGTGAGTGTGTGAGTGTGTATGTTTGTTACTTCTTCACGTCTTCACGTCGGCTGTAGCGATGTAAATAAAATTTTGTGTGGAGTTAGCTGACACCTTGGATTTATTTATTTATTTTATTTATTTAATTAAGGTTCACCAACAGTTGTTACAGATATTAAAAGAAAAGTACATACAAGTAAATGTGTCTTAAATCTAACTGCACAACCAATTACAGGCAAACAGCAGCAGTGGATGCAAGATGCTTTTAGTAATTATAAATTTAATTTTGAAGACTTAATGTACTTAAATTCAAGACAATTATATTAAATACTAATTATATTAAATACTAATTACGTCTGATAAACGTCGATATTCGGCCTTATTACAAAAGTGGTTAAACCTGGGTTTAACTTAGACTTGGTTTATCTCGCATGCCGTCACTTTCTTTTAAATATTATCGAAGTGAGACAGCATGCGAGATAAACCAAGTCTAAGTTAAACCCAGGTTTAACCACTTTTGTAATAAGGCGGCTTGAGTCTGCGTGGACGTCAACCAGGTCACTGTTCGTTTATGAGTTTGCACATGCAGGGTATAGGTGAATTAGAACCAAACACTGTACGGCGAAGAGGTGGAGCTAAGGGTGTTATAGGTTTGCGAGGGGATCTACGGGGTACTCTGAAATTAAACCTACATACCAATTGTGGGCAGTCAATTGTGTTATTGAGCAGTTTATATGCGAATCTCAAATCCAAGAGCGCCCTTCGAGCTTCCAGGGAACTCATTTTGTAGCAGCCTAGTTTATCAAGGATTAACACATATGATAGTTTTTATCCCGATTTTATCTTCCCGTGGGATAATTTTCGAGTTGTATCGGGCAAAGCCGCTGGCAACAGCTTAGCTATTATTGATAACTAGTAGTGGTATTTAAAATCATCAAATAACCCCTTCCGCTCTTGGACAGAGTGAAAGGGAGTGTCAGACTTCTACTGACTAAAAACCACTCATATTCCTTCTTAGCCCTTTATGTCGAGGCCGCGGTATTTCTTACGACATCCTGTAGCCCCGACGGGCGTCGGCCCTTACCGGCCTCTCCCATGTTGCTGATATCTTTTTGAGCCACGCGTGGAACACGAACGCGCCGTCGACACGGCTTGTCGTCGTCATAAGACGGACGGATGGCGAGCTAGCCCATTACTCACCACAGGCCCGCGTCTACGGTGGCTGGGACGAGAGATTCTCTCCCTCTCACGTTCCACCACCTCCTTCGCTAACATTACTGCTTTGCACCATGGCTTGCACCAGGACCGGACGCGAGAGGTCGCCGCCGCCGATCGCCACCACGAGAACACGGCGGGGCTCTGCCCAAGCGGGACACACCTTCACGGTGTGCTCCACCGTGTCCTCTGGCCGATCTTCACAATGGTGGAAGGGCGCTGTGGCGCCTCTCCAGTCACTCCTCAAAGGGAGACTTACCGCCGCTATAGTGGCGTGCCGTAGGTACCGATAGCCTTAGTAGGGGATAAGTTGCTACTGACACCAGTTATCTTAGCGAAGTAGCGATTTTAATTTTTAGGACGCCCTTCTAGTTTTATGTCATTTCAATTTCAGGAGTCCATCCTCGGTTTTTTTTTACATTCAGACTCTACTGAAACATACAACCGTCTGTTATATACAGGATACTGAACGCTGGACCTAAACGTTGTTGTCTGTTTTTTCTGCTGATGGAAGGAAGACTCCGTACACTTTTTTTTGGGGGTTGGAAATCTTCAAATAACCCCATTCTGCTCTTGCGCTGAGCGAAAGGGAGTGTCAGGCTTCTACTGACTAAAAACCACCCATGTTCCTTCTTAGCCCTTTATGTCGAGGCCGCGGTATCTCTTACAACATCCCGCAGCCCCGACGGGCGTGGTCGGGCCAACACGTTTCCTTCTTTCTTTGTCCCCTGTCTCCGTACCATAAACTAACTACATTGCTGTCAAACTAGTTCTGCTACTATCCATACATTTATCCTCAGTAAGTCCAAAATTGATGAACCACAGGCGTATTACATGTATAGGTGCTCACTAATGAAATGCTTGAGGCTTATGGCTCGTTTACGTATTACAACTGCTTTAAGATTTCAAGCACATCAAATGGGCGATGTCTTAGAATACTAATAATATGGTGGCTATATTTGGCAATCCCCTGATACCGGAATATATTCATGTCGCGTTTCGTGAAAACATGATACGATACACAGTTTACGCTAGATTGAGGAAACTGGTCCTGTTTCCTTTCTAGTCATCACCACACCACTCATTTGCCACATTTGTCATTTGGGTTGACGTTGAATTGGGTCATCATTTTGCGCTGCACTACTGCGCATATGAATGACTTAGCTTCAAGTAGGAAGGCTGATGGGATGCCCATGCTTTGTGCTTAAATGTCTGATGTGCAGTGCAGCCCTCTGATGATATGCAATGGGTTAGTTTTCTTAGCAAGTTTCCATTCAATCAATTTCAATTTGACCTCCAGTTATGGGTCAGACCACTCAGGCCTGAGACTATAAGGTAAGTACAGTTTTGTCTTCTATCTTTACTTTTGTAAAATTTTCCATCCGCCCCAAATTCATTAAGTTTATATTAGAAATTGTGCAACTCCTTGATAATCAATGATCAATTACAACAGTGTCTAGTGTCGAGTGCATGGGGACAGGGCGGCAATCAGTCAGTGCGGCCGCTAAATAAATTCATTAGTTAAATCACCGCCGGCGGCGTTTTGTGTCGGCAACATCAAAGGGCCATGCCCGCCGCCCTGCCGGGGGCGCGCTCGTCCGACTTTTTACTCAGAAAACTCTGTAAACAAAATGATATGGTGCGTCCGAATGTTTGATCCGCCTTTATTATCTGTATACAGACTGAATGTTTGGCTAACGATCGTACACTCTTTGTGGTCATTGTGGGGATGTTATAACTTTTGTGAGTGCGGGTAAACATCGCTTTGAACAGCTTCTGAAACTTTGGAACCCTCGAGGACCCGTGGACATCATTGAACTTGATCAATGAAAAAGTTTTCCATAGCTTCACTGTTTATGTGTGAAAAATCCATAAAGCCGGTTGTTGTTTTTATTGGGTTTTCCGTGCCCTCATTTCCACCACGGTATCAAATTATACCGCCGATATCGGTAATGATAGTGTATTCGTTGTGATCCGGTGGCATTCGTAGCTGCTTCATTCAATGCTTTTATTTTGCCGCTCAGCTTCCCTCTTCCTCTCAATTGTGTGAGCGAGACAGCAACAACATGTGTGTGGTCCTCCGGCGAGGGGGCTCGGTCGTTTCCGCCGAGCTTCGGTCGGTCTCGGCCCCAAGACGGCAACATAATCGTTCGAATCATGATGGCGGCTCAACAAACATCCAGTGTACGCACTCGAAGCTCGAATCAGTATTGCCCGAGTCGCGCCGCTGTCGACACGCAAACGCGACGTAATTGTTGTAATGAAACTCGGTATCGTTCCGTGTTTCGTACGGTAAAGTGAGAGATAGAAGTGACAAATCCTGGTGTACAAGTGTGTGGTTATGTGGCGGCGAGTGATATGACAGCGTGCGCCGCCAGACGGACCCCGGCCGTCTTCATGAGGATACTGGTGACAAGCCTGGCCCCGAGATCATGGTGGCTCCCGATTCCGAGGCTCCTGCGAATCCTCGGATAGCGGCCGCCGCACACGAGAGCCCCTCCGCCGCCGAGGCGCGCCACAGCGCCGACCTGTACATTCGCACCAGCTGGGTGGACGCAGCCCTCGCGCTCTCCGAACTTGAAAAGGTGCAGTGCTCACTAGATACACAACAGTTCAGTGTTGAGTTTCAATTGTCATATTGCACGTGTGATTGTTTTTCTGCGAATGCCAATCGCGTTGAGGAACGCGGCAGCGCGAAGTGGTGGCTCCCACTAGCGGTAACTGTGTGTACTATTAAGGCCGCGCGTATTTTGTAATGAAAAACATCTAGGCTACTCAAATAAAGATGACATTACGAAGTAACACACTTCGCAGTGGTGTAGTGGTGGATGATGACACAAAACATATTTTCTTAACAATTAAGTTACTGTTGTTCCGATTTGGCCAATTCTCCTCTGAAAATACTCTGGCATGGTATTTATAATCGGAAAGTAACCTGTTTGAGTTATTTCTATACAATAATCATTGTAATTTGTAAGACCCAAGACTTACAATGTATTCAAACGAAACCCATTATGAAAAACGTCTAAGCTCTTATAGAAATCTTTGCAATTGTCGAGTCGAGTAGGCACGTCGTGTATGTATAGGTCCCAGTGGCCGACGGGTTCGGGGAAGGTAGCGCTTTCCTAGAAGGCCGCACGCACGCCTTGCGGTGGTCCGCACCCCTACCAGCGCCATTCGCGAAACCTACACAAATGTCTCAAAAAAGCCTCCACAGAGTGTGCAATCAAAATTTAAGACTCCGAATATTTTAAAAATAATTATTAGTTGATACATTTGCAAAACTACAGTATATTAAGGTCATCAAAACTATCAATAAGCTCCGAACCTCCTATTCGTAGCTATATCCGAAACATTTATGGAAATCATAAAAATCAGCTGTGCTCTGTGGTAAGGTTAATGTAACATACCTCCAGTGGATGTGTAGTTACTTATAATGTAAGAACTTGGTCGGTTGTATGCAAGATGAAGCAATTAAGGCGCAGTGGGAGCGAGGCGCGCGGGGGCCTGCGCACGCGCAGCGCATCGGCGCCGATAGAGACATCACCGCGGCCCGCACGCCACGAACCGCGCACACTAACAAAAAAACACACACAGCCTTATATATTATTCTTTTTTTTTTGGGAAATTAGTTCAAATTAATTTACGGAAATTTTAGTACTTAATTACGAGTAATACAAAATTATTATTAAGAAAGAGAAGAATACTTAAAAAATATTAATTGGCGCAATAATTACAGATTAACTACGTTGTTAAAAACGATACAAATGCCTTTTTTAAATGTTAAACTAAATAGATATTGAGACTACTCTCAAAATTATGAACAAATATTTAAATTACATTTAAACTGCTTCCTCAATATAAAAATAAAAGAATGCTATTCTACGAAGTTTTATGTCTGACAAGACCGCACAGAGCTCGCCTCGTGGAATTGAGACATCTTGTGGTTTCCGATCTTACATCTCGTTCTTTCGTAGCAAAAGGGCAGTTTCTTTCCTCTTCTTTAAGGTTTATATTCCATCTCTTTTCCACTAGTTTTTCCCACATATCGTCTGTCTTCGTCCAAACATTGCGTTCGCCGGCGGTCGGCAGCTGCGTTGGAGACCTATAAATGATTGTACATCCACAATTTTTAAAGGTGCGTCTTGTGGGACGGACGGCTCATTATATTTTGGAAAGAAACACGGTTTTCAAGTTTCCTTAAATCTTGGCAATGTTGGTTTTTGTTCAAAAGTCTTTCTAATCTTATTTAAAAACGAGGAGATAGGTCGTACTGCGAATCTGGCGAGATAATAAAATCAAAGAAATTGTTTGCTAGACTATGAAATGCATGTGGTGGCGGCAATTTTGGTATCGGATTACGGTATGCCCTGTGCCCCACCGCAACACGTGGCCTACACACATCACTGCACACTCAGCAATTTTCCCCATCACTGACCGTTGCCTCCGTCTCAGTAGCTTCACAACACCAGCTGTTTTTCCCCATGTTGTAACCATTCAAGTGTGAAAAAGAATTTTTGAGTTCCGTATCAACAAAATATGCAAAGCAGCTACATTTGAAAAACCAAACTATTCTTTGAACATTACGATGATACGTAATGTTCAAAGAATACGCCAATTTTCAATTGTGTGTTTTACATTGTGTGTTGACTCTTTAATTCTTTATCAAGAGTTGAAGTAAATATTATTAGCGACGAATACTGATTAATAACTTATGAAATCGAATAGAATAAAATCAGTTCTTTGTATAATTCCCATTTTTTCAAATTTCTGGACATCCATTCCATTCATAACTTCTGAAATGGTTCCTGCATATATTTACCAAAATTTGTTACATAGTGTGTTTACGAAACTCATGATCGTCTTAAGAAGTTCTTATATTTCCATAATAAAGTTTGAATATAGGAAGGAAAACTCGTCGTTTGTGTGTACGTACTTATCGCGCCCAAGTTCAATCTCCCGTAGAGAAATCTTTGAAGAATTTAGGTAGGAACAGTCGGTTTTTTTGATACAACGCGATTACCAAATTCTGTTTCTAAACAGAGATCATGCCCCAATAGGGGATTTCTCTAAAAAAATCTAATTAGTCCGTCAGATAGGTTTCCAAAAAATAATGGACACGTATTTTTTTTTTCGCGTAAATAAAAGATGTAGACGATACAGTGCGTCGAAAAGTCGTGTCAAGTCGTCTGACGTCACAAGGTTAGTGCTCTTTAACCCACAAAGTGACGTCAAAAACCCCCACTCATGATCTTTGACACGTTTTATTTTCGTCAATTTTCATTAATTTGATGCAACAACATTTTTTGATAATCTAACAGACGGACTTATTAGATTTTTTTGGTGAAATACCCTATTACAGAGCAGTGCTCTAGTCCAAGCATGAATATCAATTGAATTAGAATACTGCAGAACAGACTCATCCGATGTTCTTTTACGAACTACATAATCCAAAGTGCAATGAGATTGTGATGATTTATTGAAATAGACATACTCGCACCATTATTAGTTCATCTCCCCTGTAAACCATGATATGATTTTGTCCTTTCGTTTATTTTGGAATGAACCCAGCAATTCGACGTATGCAACCAGAAGTTGTGAATCTCTGGATCTTGGCTATTAACCTAGTGCTTTATCGATATGATCGCTATCATATGGCCGTTAGAACCGGTTACGCTGTCCACCTAACATGGCAACTTTCTCGATGTTATTGAATGCTTTCCGCCCAGAATTGACGTTGAACAAAATTTACTATTGATTCGCAAATAGTAAATGATAAAGTCACGGTTACTTTTCAGAGGATCGTTGATTTATCGCATTCATTTTCGACCAAGTTGTATATATAATATCGTTTTGTGTCGTCAGATTTGCCAGTTTCCGGAATCGTCTGTATTGAAATTCATAATTTTTTACTTATTTGCGTTCGAAACTTGACAGTATAAGGTGTTAGAAAAAGCTTAGAGGTAAGGCCACATAAATTTGCGAATTGGGGTTATATATAAGACAAAAATACGCACTTTATAAGTATAATATTATGGATTATAAAACAGCTATTGCAAGCTCTGTATCCCAGTAGGTCCCCCACATACAGGTGGACGTTGTCTTGCAACAGGAAATGAGATTCGACGATGTCTCGAGAGAATTGCCACATTCACAGCTGGTGCCCAGATTATTAATTCAATACTTTTCCGCCGTCTGGCGACCGCGGCGCTTGGAGCAACTCATGAGATTTTAACGAGCAGATGATAAATTTTATTAATTTGACCCTTGAATGTTTTTGAGTCTAGAATCAGTCGGGTGGTCATTCGTACTGATAGTACGGTAATAAAACTCTATTGGCGATTGCAAATAATTAATCCGACTTATTCGTTTAATATTTTTCATCCATCGACTTTTATCCTGCTATTACTGATGTTCAGTTACGTGAATGAAAATACGAAATATATTTCCTAGTATGCAGTCTAGCAAAATACTTCATCAATTTGTCCTAGTATCAGAAGTGTGCGTAGAATTACGTAAAGATTTTTTTAAATGTCATTGACATTCAGTGGCATTGGCTTATGGCGCGCCGCCGCCGCCGGTGGCCGACTGGCCAATTGGCCAAACGTGATGTCCTTGACGAGGGCCATTCGAATCTTTAATCATACGTGCATACTACAAAGTAGGCTGGATGCGATAAAACATGTCATTACATTTCTTTTTGTCCTATAAATGACTCATTTTTACATTCCTGTCAACATTTACGATAAGGTCCGAAAGAGCCATTGAGCATCAATTTTTGACATTTAATCAACCACAATCTAAACCTTGAGCTGACTGTAACTATTAATTACAGTTTTTTTTATTATTACTCACAAAATTGGTAGATAAGCAAAACTCTTGTTTGTGGCACTAAGGCCATCACTAAGTAAAGGTTTTGACCGCTTGTCATACTTCATCAAAGTATGTCAAGCCTTTACTAAATGACGGCTTAAGTAATCATTAAATATCTCTGAGTACCACAGTAAGTTTCATAATTGTCAAAATAGAGAAAAGATTAATTAAGTACTAGCTTGCTTGCTTCCTCTACTTCAATCTCTTTATAGCTTTGTCAAAACTTTCAAAGGCGTAGACATTTGAATGTTGATGGAAAGTTTGAAACACAAGACTCATGTATTGTAATGGGATGATGTTGGGGCGACACCCACGTTCCATTATATGCAGATATAGGGAGCGAAGTGATCGGGCCGGGGCCCGTGGATGCTGCGCCGCACAGGATGTCAAGGATCGCGCCAATCACACCACTCACTCCTCTTGTTGCTACGTCCAACTGATAAACTCCGACATGACAGATTTGAATGATGCATCGCCCATCGTCTCGGCTAACAGAGGGATATGGCGCACATTCCTATTATACCATACACACTTTTAATAATAAGTTGCCTGAGTCGTGCAACTTGGTTAATATATAAATCACAACATGATTATTAAATATATATTTTATTTGGTCTAGTCAAAATAATTATATTTTATATTTTCGCTACCAATCCGCACTGGGCCCGCATGGTAGATTATAGCCCATTCCCTCTCAAAAAGAGAGGAGGCCTGTGTCCCAGCAGTGGAAACATTGATAGGCTGTTGATGATGATGATGATGATGATGATGATGGTGATGATGATTTTCGCTAAGCGTAGCACTGCATAGATCGTAGCTTATCGTTAGTAATTTTAGTTCGTTTAATAAAGATTAGGGAATAGAGATATTTTTCTTGGGTCAATGTTACTGAAGATCTCCACGTAATTCATAGGTGAATATTTATTTACCAATTTATGTGTGGCCTATGCGATAAATTTGTATTTTTTTCAATTTGGAGACACTTTATGGAGTAATTAAATTGAGGCAATTATTGCATCTCGTTTGACCTCAGATAAGTAACAAAGTCAGCCGACGAGAACGTACTCGCCTATCACTCGTTATTCATTACTAACTATCTTAGAACTGTTTCCTGTAAGATGATAAACAGTTGTTTATGTAATGGTTTATTAATAGCCAGTAAAATATTTTTTAAAAATCTTTGGAGAGGCACGTAGTAGTGTCAAAGTATCCGCGTGTACTGTCGACTATAAGTTGATCACGGCCGGCGCTTGGCACTTGGCAGCCACATCGTGAGAACACGCTGCTAGTGGGCCAATCTGTTATCTGCAGGAAGCGCGGTCGCCGGCGCCGGCGCATCGCGGATTATGCATAGTAAATAATCCCGTAGCACTTGCGTCAGCGTGCTTGTTGTTGGTTGTTTTGTAGGACACCGGTGCAGCCGCACTCGTACCTTATCAGGTTGCGCGTTATGCATGTGTGTGCCAAATTTGGTGCATGAATGAAGGTGTGGTGGTGGTGGTGGTGTGGTGCGGTGGCGTGTTGCGTACGCTCCACGTGGGTCGCGGAGCGTGCGGGGTGCGGGCGGCGTGGGCGCATTCCGGCCGTGACGTCACGCCCACCCAGCGCGCCCGACATTCACCTCGCCCGCTCGCCCGCGCCGTGTCCGGACCGTTCTACGACTCTCCACTGTATCTGCCATTATTGCTGCTACGATTTATTTATTTACGCTCGGTAGCTAAACAACACATTCGGTGGAAAATATCAGACAGTTCAGCGAACCCACCACACGTCCACACCAACTAACCAAGTGCAGTTAATCACGATGATTGAACATAAGCGCCTGGATCTTGCTGAAATCTCTAATGATATTTTGATTGCTGCATATTTTATATCGCTACGGTTTCGAGTCACTTTATGATAGTTGCTGTGTTTTAGCTTCGGCAAAAGCTAGTTTTATTATTAACCAACCAAATTTTTTGGGGAGGTGTGGCCTTCCTTGAACTTTTTGCCTGATAAAGGAGGAAATATTAGTAACATATTAAAAAAGTTGGTAAAACTACAACCGAAACTGCTAATTTAAAACCGAAACTGCTAATTATTTTTACATTACTGTTCGTCGTCTTATCGAAATGACCATTACTAAAGGGCAAACGTACCCTTGATCGCTCAATCGCTGCGTTCAACACGAGACGTCGATTGAGTTATTATTATGCAATTAGGTAGCGCTTCACGAGATTCGAAGTGTGTCGGCTGGTCTCGTGGGCCCGAGTGCGCCCGACTGCGCCCGAGTGGTCGAGCGGCCGGAGTGCGGCGCCACCGCTGCGGGCCCCCAACCCACTCTCATTAATCACAATCAACTCAGAAATTATTTCGACATTTAAAGAGTTCGATGGTATTATATCTGCCGCCAAAGCGATCTTATAATCTGTGTGTTTATTGATATAAGATCGAAGATTAATAAACCGACATGTTTGTGGTGACACAGCATGTATGGTGGCTACCGTTCAATCTATTCTTGCCACTCTGCCATAAAAACTGATGATGAATAGTAGACCAGAATAGAATGTCATTATGAATGTTTATTTGTTATTTTGCAGGGCAACATCGAAGGTGGGCGCACGTCACTGTGGATACGAGCCTGGCTGCAAGAGCAGCTGTTCATATTAGGCTGTTTCCTACAGGGCGACGCGGGAAAGGTCCTATTTGTCGCAATTCTCGTGCTCTCCACGTTCTGCGTCGGCTTGAAGTCCGCGCAGATACACTCAAGGGTCGACCAACTCTGGGTTCAAGGTACGTTAAATTGTAGTACACAGTGTATCTTTGATCTTTATTAGTCGTGTACGTAGGAAGGGTGAAGCACATCACGATAGAGACATTGTGGCACATTGTGCATCTTGTGGAATACCAATGCAGAGTGACAGGCGCGTCTGTGGAGCCGCTTCCGTCTCGCGTACGTGCTCGGCATGCGCGCCGCATCTACACAGCGCGCCGCGGTGTGTAACCGCCCTTATAAGCTCTGTAAACTTGAATTTAAAATCGTCAATTAACAATCTGAATGGGCATTAGCGTCCGGTGCGCTACTCGATTTAGTCTAATTGTATTTCAATGTCTGTGTATTGTATTAAGTTGTAAAGCTATTAACAAATTATTTTGAATGGTAATCGTTTCCAACAAACTCATTAAAAGGTCGTATTGTTCAATTGACTTTGCCACAATAACTATTTTACATAAATATGCAAAAACAAGCACCAAGGTAATTCGTTACATAATTTTAAACATTATTTAGATAAAATGAAGATATCTTAAGTTGTCATACTTGCTACGTCACACGTCGTAATCAAATAAAAACTAAGGTTTATGTTAGAAACCATACCTGTTTAGAATACGTACATATTATTCAATAATCTTCATAAAGTCCTAATAAAGAGTGTAAAAAAAATACGAAGATTCTTAGAATTGGATTATTAAAATTCGTATTATGTGGTCTACGTCTTCTACAAAGCTAAAAGAAAAGTCTTTAAAACGTGTAAAAAAAGTTACGTTTCTAACTTACCTATAGTATGTTGAAAAACTTCTTTAAAAATCCATTAACAAGTGATTTCTTCGAACTTTAGGAAATACGAATATGTGAATCAATTCGTAGTAAAATCTCGTAGCAAACATTTTAGGCTATATTTTTAAATGATTTCACGTATTTTCATGAAGTCATTGCCCAAATATTAACATAATTATATTCACCAATGTCTGTTTTAATTTACATTAACGGGCGGTTAAAGTATAGTTAAGTATTAGCATGACTCGCGTATTTTAAATATTCAGAACATACAAAAGCGTAGTTTCGTAGCACTTCGTAGACCCTGACAATTAAGGTAGTTAAATGAAATTTTCTGCAAATAAATTATCAATAATTGCTCCGTTTTAGGCTGGATTTCTGATATAAAAAGTTTACAAACCTTGTGTTTACCGATCAATATTCTGCATAATATATAGATATTATACATATTGAAGCGTAGTCGCGTACCAAATTGTTGACCGTTGTCATTACCATGTCATTACGAGTTAAAACTAGTTCAAAGTTGTTTGTATTTTTTTGCAAATACAAAAATCTTCTTAATAGGGTAGTTAACTTAAAAAATCTAATGAGTCCGTCAGATAGATTTCCAAAAAATATTGGACACGTATTTTTTCTTTTTTCACGTAAGCAAACAATGACGACGATACAGAGCTTTGAAAACTCGTGTGACGTCATATTCTAAGACATAAGTATGAAATTTTTTAGCGGTTAGTGACGTCAAACCCCGCACTCAAATCTTTGATGCGTTTCTTCGTTATTTTTTATTGATTTGATAAAACAATAAACACGTATCCAATATTTTTCGATAATCTAGCAGACTAACTAATTAGAATCATATTTCTTGAAGTCAGTAGGAGCTCGTGGCTTAATAAGAACTGCCACTCGGGTCGATCTTTAGGTTAAGCTGCGCTTGCCTAGGTCGATCGGTGGATGGGTGACCGCCCATTACATACCGAGTTTCCTCCGTGCCTCGGAAAGCACGTTAAGCTGTTGGTCCCGGGTGCCATATATAGATCTTTGGCAGTCGTTACGGGTAGTTAGTGACCTGAAAGTCTGACATCCAGTCTTACCAAAGGGTATCGTATTACCTGGTATTAACTGGGTTGTGGAGGTCAGATAGGCAGTCGCTCCATGTATAATACTGGTATTCAGCTGCATCCGGTTAGACTGGAAGCCGACCCCAATATAGTTGGGAAAAGGCTAGGCAGATGATGATTTCTTGAAGTCAGTAAACATCCCTATTCAATCTTCTGCGTTTCATACTTATTATTGAGCTGCTGTCAAGCACCTTGTTCTAGTTACGTTATTCATCATCATTATTTTTTGTTAGGGTCGGCGTAGCTTGTCTTCTTGTTATTACGTTATTGTTTTGGCAAAATGCATTAAATATGGCATTATAGGGCTGTTTTTTCCACTGGCTACTTTGGGCAAATGCCTAGAACACCATGATCCATGGGAGTCCATAGTTTCTATAAGCGTCACAGCTGGAAAAGATAACCTAATGTATCTCAGGCGAGGTAGTACAATTATCAAGCTCCTTTCGTATCCTACGTGGGCTCTATTATCTTAAAATGTAAGGGCCTTAAAACGACCATGGATATCATCATCATCAGCCTTTAATGTTCCCACTGTAGGGACTCAGGCCTCCTCTCTATAAGAGGGGTGTTCTATAATCCACCGCGCGCGCATAGATGTCACATGTCTTCGAATTTCTGGTTCTAAGACATACATAGACAGGTTTTCTCACGATGTTGTCCTTCATCGTTTTAAGAGCAGTGGTGATGAAATAAATAACACAAAGTAATGCGCCTGCCTAGGTTCGAACCCACAACTTACGGTTCGTAAGGATATAGGAACAGAATAATAGTACCTCCCAATAAGAAAGAAGTTAGCAACGATTATTGCTGTATGCTATCCTCCTTGTAACCTAGTTGGTACTCGATCCACGTACAGTCGTTGCACGTCCTCGCTTGATTTATATTCATTGTTGTGAATTACTAATTTTACTTCACAATCTTTTATTGATGTGGCCAACAAACGTGTGTAGGTAATAGTGTATTGCTTTTCCGGGTTGTACAGCTATTTATTTTATTTTGAGCTCGAGATCCATAACATGCACAAGAAGATCGTAGCCCCATAAATACTTTACTTTAAGTACTTAGGATCTTAGATAAATCACTAAATTGAGTTAGTTTTTTAGCTAATACCTATGCTAATAGCAGACACGTAGCAGAGTTGCTGTCCAGACTAGTATTGATCTAAATTCATCTCCCAATCTCATTCGTGTAGCTCAAACCATTTACCTTCGTGTATTGTTGTTCTATTTGTCTCATTTATTATATTGTAATCGTAAGCTATGTACATGAACAATCGCAATGTCTGCAATGAACCGACAGACGTAATATTTAGGAAAATTGTTCGTTTGTTTTACTTAACATTTCACCCGGCTTGATCTTTGGCTTAATTGGTGCATTGTCCCTTGTCCATCTTGGTATCAAAATATTTTTCAAATATGCACCTCTAAACGAGTTAAACAAAAAAACAAGCTCACAATTGAAAAAAAAACACTTTTTCCTCTTATCAGCAGTTAAAACTTTCTAAAAGCGTTTAATTTAATTATACAATAAAATGAACAGAATTGAGACATATACTGGGATCAATACCGATTGATTGGTGTTTTTATAGCTTTTTCACATTGCTGTAGAATAGCTATGATGTTGTTTTTATTTGTCAGCATTTTGATGTCAAACCTATTCAATCTGTTTATCTTTTATGAAGCTTTCTTGTATTATTATGCTAATCAACTGTGTCATATTGGTCGATTTCGAAAGAATATTGTAATCAAAAACTACTAAAAGAAAATGATATAGAGTTTTTCAAACCAATTATTCAGAAATACAGAGCAAGATAAACACCAGCCCATAAAAATGCAATGTTTAAAGATGGACGTATGTGTAGTTATGATCCCGGAACCGCGGCAGACGTGAGCCTGCGCGCATGCACGCCGCCACACCAAGTATCTCTTATGGACACATCCCACCATTAAACTTTAGTATTTATTATCCACCAGCGTTCACTTTTAACTTCTTTGATGTAACATAAAGCTCGTTAATCCCTTTAATTGATATAGCACAGGACAATATTTACGCACAGTCGTACTCGTAAGGGAGGATGGAATTTTTTTAATCTACTGTTTATGGATGATGGTAATGTCATTTTCTTGATTTATATATACGTGAAATTGAGAGTTCAGTTAGTAGCACTAATATTAGCGCCTACTGTGTTGATTTCATTTTCATGTTATGTAACAAAACTCGTATTTTAAAACCCATATTATCATAAGGTAAATCATAATTACCTCAAAGTTGCAATTGTTTTTTTACGACAAATTCGCGTTCGAATATTGTCAAGTGTATACATATCGTTACTGAACTTAATTAAATAAACTTCGCATGATATCTGAAAGCGGTTAAATCACTGCAAATTTTATTGACTTGCGAAAAAATATTATTAATACAACGCGAATAAAATAAAATATTTAAGATAAGAGTCGTAAAATGCTTCCCTCTGTAAAGAAGCATAAACAGCTGACGTTTATGAGTGCGAATGGGCGTAAAACCGTGTTAATAATACTCATAATTATTGCATTCAAATCACAACAGTGTTATCTTCAAAAGCTGTATGAAAAACATTTTAAAAACAAATACAGCTCTTAGAAGCGTCTATGGAACCAAAACTGATACAAAAGCAGAGAATAACAGTTTTTTTTCTTGGTTCGACCCTTACAGTGTTGGGTGGTCTTGGGTTTATGAATGTCAGGAATGGTACACATGAATCGACTAGTAATATTTTTTTATTTTTCGCAGATTATTTTTTAATTGGATGATGAGTTGATGACGTCATGAGTTAGTCAGGCGGAAAGGAAGCGCATGAGTGCAACTTCCGTGATTGCAGCATCCCGTGGATGGTGTACTTGGTCACGGAGATAATGCTAGTAAACAGAAGTCCAGAGTAAACAGTTTCGAATAGTTTCAGTGACGTTTTATTCTGTAAGGACTATCCATTCAGTTCAGTTTTGTAAATTGGTATGTTTCTGAAATTGCAGTTGCTTAAAGTGCGTCTTTTCTAAACAATGGGTCTATAAAAGCTTTATAAGTCCTTATCCAAACTTTAGCAGGAAAAGCATCTTAAAAAAAGTCGCAAAAGAGCGGACGTAACAAAAGGAAGCGACCGATTTCATTGAAGCACCTGCTTCAACACCGGCACAACACTACAAAACAGATAACGAAGCTTTATTCGCGATGCTCTAAAGTTTTAAGAGCCGTGTCTACACGATAAATTTTCTCTAAATAAAACGATTGAAATGTCAATTTATATGAAGTCGTCGGCTACTGTCCAAACAATACAAACACATTGAAAGGTAACTGCCTTCCAGACGTTATCGCGGAACAAAGCCGGCACAGTTAAACAATGCCGAAGGTCCCGAGTCGCCTAACAACTTAATTAGGTGGCCCGCGGCCGCCCGTAAATATCCCTACGTAAAATTACGACCAATAAAACTAAAAAAATGTATAACATTTCTATTGACTCACAAAAAACGAGGGATCTGATTGTCCGGTCGCTTTTGTGTGAAGACGCCTTGCTGCGCGCCATGCCCGCCTATTGTACCGCGACCTCCCCTAACCTGAGCTTTTACCGATTTTCTATTGACGCTGAGATGTGGTCGAGTTCTATGTAAACTGGTGTTTACTTGTGAGCGTAGAGAATCATTATAGTACCTATTATTTGCGGAACTTGAAAAGCCTTACGGTATCTAATTATATATTCTATAAGACAATTTAGAATCAGTTTACCTGTTCGATAAAATTACACGAACAATAGCTACTAGTACCAAAATTATTAAATCTTGAAACCAAACATAAATCCTATCTTAAAAGCTTCGTCTTCGAACTCCTATCATACCGATGGCAGTAAAGAAAGCTTCTACCCAGTAACATTGTCGTACAACATTCAAACCTAGATACATATAATGTTAGTCCACGACCACGCGTCTTGCTACATGTATACATGTATGTATGTATGTATGTAGTATCTACATGTATCTGAATGTCTTCATACACTGCAGTCGACCGACTAACGCTAAAGTAAACTTTAAGTGCATGCCAATAAACTGACATATGGTTATATAAAGTCTTCGTTAGAGTACTCTTTAAAGCCGTTCTGGGGAGGATCGTAGAAGCAGTTACATAGTCAAATCGGCCTGGTTCGAATGTCAAATGAGATGTGATGTGACACACGTGTTGTTTGTAACTGATACATAATATCGCACGGTATATAGACGTATAATCTGCCGGTTGCTCGCACGGCGGTGTGGGCCACCAGTGCTCTGCGCCCGCGCCGCCTATCACAACCCGCGCTCGTTACTCGCTATAGACTTCTAGTTTTTGTCCAAAAACCGGCCTGAAGTGGATCGATTTAGCGACCATGACCGAAATGTTACAGATTTCTCTTATTCAAACTTTGCGTTTGATGTAATCTAGAAGTAGCTTTTCGTCTACTTTCGCTTTAGTAGAAAGCTTTGAACCAGTTCTCGACTATCGGAATACTTTGTGTCGCACTTGATGTGTCAATTAAAGGTCGGGAGAGCGTGCGCTAACAAAGTCGCGTCATGGCAGTGCGATCACCGAGCGTTCGCGCCGCGTGCCGGCCGCAAAGGACGCGGTTTGTTTATTCCGCCATCCATCTGTTGTCTACGCTCTGGCTAATTTGCATAGAGGGCCAGGTTGGCGGTGCGCGGTTCTCGGGGCGGGGAGGGGGGCGGACCACACGGGCTCGGCACGGCGGCGGCGCGCGGGTGGCCACAACCACATGCGCGCGCGCACGTACCGCCGCACTCCCCTCGTCCTCGGATCCTCCGCGACGTCATTCATTGCGATTGTCCGCGCTGATCGTCCGCTACCACATCGAGTAGAAATGTTGTCATTATCGACGCACACGCATCGAGAATGCAATAAAAGGTTTGAGATTCGCATTGATTATTTCCAGCGTACATTGACAGATTTAGATACCATTCAAGCGGTCATTACGCATTGTGTTGTCAGAAGAGCTTATTGTTATGTTGAATTATGCAACGACTATGTGCGTTGTCCGATAAGCACAAGTGTAGCTAAACTACGTAAAGACGCCGACGCCGCTCCGGCCGGCCGGCGCGCGATAAGGCACTGCTGTGCGATACGGTGCGGTGACTGTGAAAGCTGTACTCTGGCAGACAGTCGTGATAACCCTGCGAGACCTTGCGAGGTTTCCGCGCCACTCCTTGCCGCCCGCCTTATAACTCATTTGTAGCTGATATCTATTTTGTCTCCAAAAGCTGATCATAAACTTGTGCTGTACGGACATACGAGGGTATTTTATTCCCTGCCAAGTTGTAAACTAAGCTTTTTGGAGTAGCTTCGTAAAAAAAGTCAAAGACTACAAAACAAGCGCAGGCAGCTCTACGGAACTTGACCAAGATTTTGCTACAATGATATGTTAGCTGAGCTCCACTTGTCTACGAGCATCGGTACCAATACTAATCCATTCTGACGCGATCCAACACAACCGTGGAGCGATGCAGCGTCGTAAATCGCGCCCACGGCTTGGTATGTGTTAAAATAGAGGCGCCCTGTGCGGCCCAGCGGCCCAGAGCGGCCCGCCGCATCGCCACCACGCTCGATTCCATTCCACTTGCTTTATGATAATCCCTAATATCCGGCACGAGTGGGGCTATGTATAGCCTGAATGATTACGAAACCAACGCCCGCGCCCTTCACTTGGTACGACACTTCCAATGTTGATTTTTCTACGTCGATAATTTTAACTGACGCTTACATTTTATGTGGGTTTGTTTGCTAAGCAAAACGGACATGCGTATTTTATGTGGACGTAAGTCTTGAAATATCATAGAATAGGGCTGTGCGTAAAATAATAGTTTTTGTTATTGCTTGGAACCACTTATCTATATTTTCTTACTCAATAAGCTCAAATACATATGTTAACGTTTTAGCCATATGATCGAGCTGAAAAATCAAGTGATTCTGTTGAATTCGTATATCTGCAAATAAAAAACATTAACTAACACAAACTGTATAGATACAATAACACGCTACCATTAGCGTTGTGTCACGAACTAAAAACATTTTTCAAATTCATTTACCTGGACACTTCATTTCACGCAGTTTATTTTTGAGCAGAAAAAGTTTATTCTTTTCCCCTCCCTCTTGAAACCCGAAAGTATTATTAGTTAAATAGTAGGTAGTTTTGAAGTGTGTTTGGGTTCGGTTTTTTAGCCGAAGGCATAATTTACTTGTTAACATTTTATATATTGAAAAGCTTCTCGGTTTTATTTCGAAAACGTGTGCTTTGAATCAGTATGAATGAAGGTAAATCGTGAAGTTGCAAAACTTATCAGTACAGTAAAGCTTTTCATACCAATGATTGCTAATCACTGTTACCATACCCATGTTACCCGTATTATAAGATAGAATTCGAATATAATATAATAATATACACAGTTACACACAACGGTGCAAGGTACACAAAAAAGTTCTGGCACGTTTCATCAGATTTTTTGTTCATACTCGTTTTGTTATTTTAATGCTTATTAAGCTCATTTACATACAAAGTGTTCTGCGAAATGTTGATGGCATTAGCATTAATACAATATCTGTGACTGTGAACAAATGACTGGCGACTGTCAGGTGGTCTGCGGACTGGGAACATTAACATTATTGCCATTGCGCCACTTGTCGGGTAACCAAGGAAAATACGCAGTAGTAATATTATACCGACACTAAACACAAACAGTTACCTACCTTAGGAACGCCTGCATTAATGATGCCCGTGTGAGGTCTTTATAACTTAACTGAGTTTAATGCCGATTCGAAATGAAAGAAAGTCGTACTGTGTGGCTGTCGACAGATTTTCCAGAATCTAGCTAAATAATATGCGAAACTTTATTTACTCTCGCTGTATGATCTGCAACTGTGGTTACATACAGCGCTATTCAAACTAGCAAGTGTTAATCGTGCGCTGTTCTGCTCATTAAAGGTAACAACCGTGAAATTGGTACACTGACCCTACTAGTAACCACTACAAATAAATCATTAGTGTTGCCAGTATGCAAATAGTATCGTTGTTTATTTGCAAGGTACTGCCCATTGTGCTACGCGCGCTTTCTATGCACTACAAACTACATTGACCGGTCACGCTATAAATTAGCGACGAAAATAAAATAGCATTCCGAGCGAGGAGCGAGGGCGTTAACTGCCACTGTTTCACTGTTCCACGGAACACATGTGAGAAATAGTTCCAAAGGGAGGGTGGGGGACCGATGGGTTTCAAGTGTGTAACGTCGCGATAGAACTACTTTGAAGGAAAGGTTTCTGGTGATAGTGCTTGAACTTTTATAGAACTTATGAAGCAATTTTCTGAAGTGTTTCTGCTGCTATAATTCTATTATCGTTTTTGAATGCAGAATTTATATTTTCTGACTTTAAGATCAACAACGCGAGCCAAGACTTGTGTTGTGTAATATTTAACTGCAGAATGTGCGTGTGCACAAATACGCGTAGGTATCCCGCTGTTTTCGTTATTATTCACTGATGGATTTCCAAATGTGTACCTACTCTGAAGCACATTTTATTTATAGCCACATAATATAGTGTGTCTTCACAAGATAATTTAAGGTTAAGCGAAGCTGTCAAACCTTTTTTTATTCTAACACGTCGTGCACCTAATTCGGCACAAAAAATGTTACGAACCGGCTTATAAATCAGCGGGACGGGTGTTAATTGGAACGAATTCTCTCGCCGATTCGCTGACAACATGCGAAATGACTCCGGCTTTACGTGCGACAAACACGAACCTATTTTAATTTATATGAGTAAACCGTAGAATACTGTTTTATTTTCAAATTATCGGACAGCTGTGAGGAACATGAAATTGAATACGTAGTTACTTAGTTTATTTATATTTTATTAATTTATAGCCTTAATTTAACAATCTTACATTATTTAGTTTCACTTTTTACAATCAATTTGACACCGGTAACTTAAGATTGTCTTGCTTTTCAGCATAGGCCTCCCCTAGAGCTTTCCACTGAATTCGGTTATGCGCTCGCTTGTCTCATCCCGTAGTACCCGCCGTTCTTATAACGTCATCCTCCCATCAAAGACGCTGTTTTGCTGTCCTTCTTTTGTGTTGTCTTGGACACCACTCTGTTACTTTGACCATTTCTCTTTTATTATTTATATTAATTACCCTAAAATAAATATACTTCATCATGTGGTTAGTGCCTAGCCTAGTAACATAGTTTTAATCCGCCCATGGCCTTTACATGTCGTTGAGAAATATCTCTGAGGTATGAATTCCCTCACGATGTTCTCCTTCACCGAAGCCAGCGATAGTCTATAATACGCACATAAATTCTAGAAATCAGAGGTGACTTGACATGTCTTGTCCTAAAATAAATAAGATTTCAACACGACAAAAACGCAATAATTGGGCGTTGAAACTTCCAACATCTGTTTTAATTAAAAGCAATGTTGACTATTTCAAATGAAAAGGTGTCAGGCGACAACGGTGACAGTTGTAATACAGGGGCGTTGGGAAGGAACGCGGTAAATCACTGGCATCGGCTCAGCACGCGGCTCCACCCGCGCGCTGCTCTACAAATGTGTCGACTACACACTAAACCAGTGTAGACGGGCGTTCCGGCTATATTTGGATGTTTTTACAGTCTGACTTTGCCTATTCACTATTTAATGAGGAGAAATGCTACCGTTTCCACACACATGATAAATCTTATGACGATTTGTAATTACTAATTAGTTACTTTCGACGTTTTAAACTTGAATGTTATCTTATTTATCTTAATTAGACTGACACTAAGAAACATCAAAACAATTTTATCGGTGACGTGCTAAAAATAGAAATTACAACAATATTTGTTGAATGTAAATAAATGACCTTGTAGGAAATTATCTGTGTTCGTTACTAACTGTACAAGGGACGATCTTAGCTCATAACCAATCTCGCATTACAAATTCTTCTATATGAACTATAAAGTATAAAATAAAATTCAATGCTTAGTTAATTTGCTTTTCCATCGATTCATAAAAGTTTTTGCTGAACTCGCAAATTGTGCGCTAATTTGACGTTGATGTTAATTTAGTGTGCCCACACCATTGAATGCTCATGGAAATAATAATATGTTATAGTTTTAATTGGACCGCGATTAAACATGCATTTCTTTAAAGATATCAGGATGTTCTTTTGCTTATTGCTTCCAAGAACGCATTCCACAAGTACAGGCCTTCCACAATTAGGTAGTTACCTAACGTCAGACAACAGTAACCCAACAACGGTCTTATTTTCATGATCCATAAAGATCACTGTTATTTAACAGACTTGTCAGTGGTGTCAATACCACCAACGAAACAGCAACCTTATCATAACGAGAATAAAGATCATTGTCATTTTGATTGGAGAACTCAATCAGAAGGAACATGAGAAGGAACGTAGTTAGCTCTTCATCAGTGATTCTATATCTAAGTTTTTATTTCATTTGTGAACAGAGGGCGGTCGATTGGAAGCCGAACTCAAGTATACAGCGAAAGCTCTAGGAGAAGCTGACTCCTCAACGCACCAGCTCATCATACAGACGGCTAAGGATCCTGACGTGTCACTACTGCACGCTGGGGCGCTGCTCGATCACCTAAAGGTAACTCGTTTTCCATATCAATCTCAAGTTTAATTAACCGTTTTACCTAGCAACTTTTATGTAATGGCTGTTGGCATTTTCCAAGACACAATAGTTATGATACGATGTGAAAACGTGTGAGCAGATGACCAACTATTAACGATATTGATACTGCTGTATTTGCTGCAAAGATCGAGAGGTCTTCTTTGAATAGACTGTTGATGGTTTTAAAATCCATTATATTTCCCCAGGTTGTCCACGCAGCAACACGTGTCACAGTTCATATGTACGACATCGAGTGGCGGCTAAAAGACTTGTGCTACAGTCCTAGTATACCCGACTTTGAAGCCTACCACATCGAGAAGATCATCGACAACATCATTCCATGCGCGATAATCACGCCCCTTGACTGTTTCTGGGAAGGATCCAAGTTATTAGGACCTGATTATCCCATTTATGTTCCGTAAGTCCCATCTTTTTATAATAAGTCTTAAAGAAACTTATTACGATTCGATTTTGAGCGTGATATTAATTGCCATCTTGCCCACAGTGGTCTTCAGCACAAACTACAATGGACTCAGTTACACCCCCAAGAGGTTCTAGAAGAAGTAAGAAAGCTGAGGTTCCAGTTCCCGTTCAGCACGATGGAGGCGTACATGAAGAGAGCTGGCATCACCTCCGCCTACATGAAGAAGCCGTGCCTCGACCCCACCGACGCCCACTGTCCAGACACGGCACCCAACAAGAAAACAGGCAATGTAAGTACATATTCGCTAATACCCCATTTTATAGTCCTCAAAAACTTCAGGTAGTATTAATCTCTTTTGTTGTGTATGAATCATTTGTTACGGCTCCGTGAAATACACATTAGGGACCATTACGACAACTCGGGTCCTTTTATGAAGACTTCAATTTACGACAGTTTTACTGGCACATAAATAAAGCATGTAGGATCACGACAAATAAAATATCTTTATCGAGACGAACGCATAAAGTTTAAATACTTTCCATAATAATAAAATATTTTTGGAAACGGTAATAAGGCAGGATGAAAGCGGTCGCCGCCGGGCAGATGTGACTACCTGCCGTCGCTCGAGAAACTTATGTTACCAACTACGTGATAACATCATCACCAAATATAGGTTTCGCAACCGAACCTTTACTCGCTACTCATCAATTTTGTTTTGACACTTTATTTTTTCAATAAACACTTAAATCAAAAGAAATATTTCAATCGTGAACGATTCCTTAAGTGAACAAATTGTCTTTAACAAATAGTGCATTCGTGTCGGGTACTCAATTGCATTGGTTTGGTTTTTGTGAGTTCGCTGCTGAGTGTCTGTCGCCACCCACGTTCGGCGAAGGGTCGGGCGCGGATCGGGCGCGCATTGTTCGGTGCGCCCGCGCAGCCGGACCGCCGCATTATGCGGGCACATTGTACACGCTTCAATGGGCTTCGTTTGCCGCAGCTATCGCCGTCACAATGACACTATTATATCAATAAAGCTCACCATCCGATGGAGGCGAGCACTTCCACGGAATCCTCATAAATTTTAAAGTTAACTTTGTTTCATTATCATTGTCATCATTAATGCCGATCCAGGAATTTGTTTAAGTTGTTAATAGTACTTACATTCAATCGGTTCTTCAATAGACTGTTTGTTGTTTACAAACATGGGTTATAAAAAATAACCATTGATTTATTACGTTTAACCATTGTCAAAGGCACGTACTCACGTGACTCAACATCAAAGCTTTTATTTGAATTAGATTGTTATTTATAGGTACATGAATGCCAAAAACAAAAGCATGAAGCTAGTTCCAGTCACAAGCCATAATTACTTGTGAAAATATAGTAGCCCATTCAAAAGCACTAGGTATAGTGTTAATTCTTTACTTGTCTAAAACCAATCTTTTATTGTCCAGATTCCAGACGTAGCGGCAGAACTGTCTCACGGCTGCTACGGTTTCGCAGCAGCATACATGCAGTGGCCAGAACAGCTGATAGTAGGTGGCGCGACCAGGAACTCCACGTCGGCCCTGAGGAGCGCGAAGGCTTTACAGACGGTGGTGCAACTGATGGGCGAGCGCGAGATGTACGAGTACTGGGCAGACCACTACAAAGTGCACCACGTCGGTTGGACGCAAGAGAAAGCCGCTGCCGTCTTAGATTCATGGCAGAGGAAGTTTGCTGCTGTAAGTTTCCCTTTTTTAAATTTCTAAACCGAAGTTGACGTTTCTCCTGACCCAAGGGCCACCTTGGTTACCTTGGCCAGAGGCTATGTCTTGCCATACAACGTGGCAATGCCACCAGTCTCTTGGACACATTTCCGGCTGAAAGGGTTGAGGAGCAGCTTTTTTATACCCATTTATAGTTTCTTGTTAGTTTTTAATTAGTAATATTTACAGTTAGTCTAGTCTAATAAAGCATTTGTCACTTTAATGAAAAAACACATTTACTTTTCTAAAATATCATGTTTTATTTTTAAATAATTTCGAAACAGACAAACCATTTACACGTAAAAAATAAAAAGTAATGGAATTCTTGTTTGTTTATTTAATCTCCCCATAAACGGTTTCTATTTGCCAAGCCACTTCTCAGAGGTGAAGTTACGACTTTCCATTAAACCTAAGATTTATATTGCGTTAATTTACAGGAGGTGCGCAAGATGACAGTGACCGAGTCAGTGTCGCCGTCGTACACTTTCTACCCATTCTCAACGTCAACACTCAATGACATTCTTGGCAAGTTCTCCGAACTATCGTTAAAGAATATCATGTTGGGATACATGTTCATGGTAAGGCATTTTTCGCAGACACCTCGTCATTTATTTGCACTTTTTAGTTAAGTAATAGTTTTTTTTTGGTTTTTATTGGAACTGTTTTGTTGCCATTATTTTATGTTAGTGTTTTGTTTCTTCCAGTTAATTTACGTAGCCGTGACACTAATGCAGTGGCGTGACCCCGTCCGCTCTCAAGCCGGTGTGGGTATAGCGGGGGTATTGCTGCTTTCGATCACTGTCGCAGCCGGATTAGGTTTTTGTGCTTTGTTAGGTGATTATTGTTTATTTTTTTTTTTTTTTTTTATCTATGCACCGCTTTCACACAAATTACCATTAATTTTATAACATTTTGTTTAATCTGGGATGACGGGACTAAAGATCTATTGTTGGACCCTCAGGAATACCATTCAACGCATCAAGTACGCAGATAGTTCCGTTCCTGGCACTAGGGTTGGGCGTGCAGGACATGTTCCTTCTCACTCACACGTACGTGGAGCAAGCAGGAGACGTGCCTCGTGAGGAGCGCACAGGCCTGGTGCTCAAGAAGAGTGGCCTCAGCGTGCTGTTGGCCTCACTCTGCAACGTCATGGCTTTCCTGGCAGCCGCTTTACTGCCGATTCCAGCTCTGCGCGTGTTTTGCCTGCAGGTAAGATTCTTATAACGATCACGTATATTTTTAAGAATATATTGTATCATATCTGGACAAATGTACCACATACAGCCGTAATACTGAAATCCTAGTTGAATTTGAAAGAAAGAAAATACAATTTTTTTGGCTCATGCGACATGTGCACACTACTGCAGACAGTATAAAAAATAATAACTAGAGAATACCAAAAACATTAAAAAACTTAAACCACTACATATTATAAAACAAAGTCCGCCGCGTCTGTCTGTCTGATCGCGGTAAACTCAAAAACTACTACACCGATTTTCATGCTGTTTTCTGTTGTGAATTGTGTAGTCTCAATGGATAAAGTAGTTTTCGAGGTAGGTTTTAGTATATAATTTGACGCTGACGATGCTGCGCGCATCAGCTAGTATGAACTAAAAAAAGATTTGACCTTGTGCCTTACGACTGTACCAAATAAGCCCAGTTCAGCCAAATTGTGGACAACTAGTGTCCGATGCTGGTTTTCAACTGTACCTGGATAAAATAACCTTTCATGTGGTTATTTTAAGGATGAAACTAAAACTTTACGATGAAATTTTATAAACTTCCCGTTTATTCCTCAGGCGGCCATCCTTCTGTTGTTCAATCTCGGCTCGATGCTGCTCGTGTTCCCCGCGATGATCTCGCTGGACCTTCGGCGGCGCTCGGCAGCCAGGTCCGACCTACTGTGCTGTCTGACGCCGGAAAGTCCCGTTCCAAGGCGAAATAGGAAGATTGCAGACCGCTCTCGGGGGAGAGGTGGAAAGACTGATAAAGTTAGTTTGAACCTTTAACATTTATTTCCACAATACTTATTCTAGTATTACAATATTTTTGCCCTACACGCAAACCACTCAAGGGTTTATTTTCACAGTGACTTTAGTAAAATAACCTTAACATCATCAAAAAATAAGAACACTGGCTAAAACTTAAATAAAATTTGCAGAATAATTGGAAAGACACGACGAGACAACCATTGGATCCTGAAGATCTAGGAGATCAGTCGAAGGTGACGTGCCTCAGTCTCTCGCTTACCAAGTGGGCGAGGAACTACTACGCACCGTTCATCATGCGACCCTCTGTTAAGGTAGGATTTACCATCAATTTCACGAAATATACAAAAATAGTTTTAACTGTAAAAGCAGAAGATATAAATTAATCTTAATTTTACAGGTTACATCAATGCTAGCGTTGATTGCAGTCATTCTGGCCAGTGTTTGGGGAGCTACGAAAGTCAAAGACGGTCTAGATCTCACAGACATAGTACCAGAGAACACGGACGAACACGAATTCCTATACCGCCAGGAGAAATACTTCGGATTCTACAGCATGTACGCTGTCACGC
The DNA here is from genome assembly GCA_932274075.1 of Diarsia rubi. Taxonomy (NCBI): domain Eukaryota; kingdom Metazoa; phylum Arthropoda; class Insecta; order Lepidoptera; family Noctuidae; genus Diarsia; species Diarsia rubi. Next base: position 17,219,636 of record OW026412.1, on the reverse strand, counting down.
AAGGAGACTTCGAATATCCCACCAATCAGAAACTACTGTACGAATACCACGACCAGTTTGTTAGGATACCGAATATCATAAAGAACGATAATGGTGGACTAACGAAGTTCTGGCTGAGCCTCTTCCGAGATTGGTTATTGGACTTACAGGCAGCTTACGACAAGGAAGTGGAGAACGGGTGTATAACGCAAGAGTACTGGTGCAAAAACGCAAGTGACGAGGGCATATTGGCTTACAAACTAATGGTGCAGACTGGACACGTAGACAATCCCATCGACAAGTCACTCATTACGACCGACACTAAGAACGGTCATAGATTGGTGGATAAGGACGGTATCATAAACCCGAAAGCGTTCTATAATTACCTATCAGCCTGGGCTACGAATGACGCCCTGGCGTACGGAGCTTCACAAGGAAACTTGAAGCCGCAGCCGAAGAGGTGGACGCATTCGTCAGGAGACGTAGAGTTGAAGATACCGAAATCATCACCACTGATATACACGCAGCTGCCGTTCTACTTATCAGGGTTAAGTGACACGGAGAGTATAAAGAACCTGATAATGTCTGTGCGGGATCTGTGTTTGAAATTCGAAGCGAAGGGATTGTCTAACTTCCCGTCTGGCATTCCTTTCCTATTTTGGGAGCAGTACTTGTATCTGAGAACATCGCTGCTTCTCGCTCTCGCCTGTGCCCTGGCTGCTGTTTTTGTGGTAAGTTTTCATTGCTAAGCAAGGACGTATATTTGTTATTGTGTTTAGTACTTGAACTCCTGATCCCAAGTATTATGTTATAACCGTCTTTTTCTTGCCCAGGCTGTAATGGTACTCCTCCTAAACTTCTGGGCAGCAGTGCTGGTAACATTGGCACTAGCAACGTTGGTGCTGCAGCTGCTGGGTACGATGGCACTACTGGGAGTCAAGCTATCTGCTGTACCAGCGGTACTTCTAGTCCTTTCCATAGGCAGGGGCGTCCACTTTACTGTACATTTGTGTTTGGTGAGTAACATTTCCTTTATACGTAATCGTATTATTATAAATAATTTTTAACCCACATTTGAAAAAGAGTGATTTTATTCGATAGATGAGTTCTTTCAAAAGTGTGCCTGTACATTTTATACTTTAAAGCACAGACATATTTTACTGTAAAAAACTTGTATATACTATTGCATGCTATTCTATTGACCAAATGTCTGTTACGTTAGATAATAAGAACTTCATTTAGCTACCATATTTGATGCAATAAATAAATTGAATTGAAGAAAGGGGTGTGATAAAATCAACATACAATATGTGTATCTGTCTGTCTGTGGCATCTCTGACCCAAAAGGGCGGAAACGATTTTTTTTTAGTATAATGCATTCTAAAATTAAAACTAATCGTTGTTATTTCTACCAGGCGTTTGTAACATCGATAGGCTGCAAGCGAAGACGCGCGTCTCTCGCCCTCGAGTCAGTGTTAGCTCCGGTGGTACATGGTGCCCTGGCAGCCGCTCTAGCTGCATCAATGCTGGCTACCAGCGAGTTCGGATTCGTGGCGAGACTGTTCCTGAGACTGCTGCTGGCTCTAGTACTCCTCGGCTTGATAGACGGACTACTGTTCTTCCCAATTGTACTCGCTATATTAGGACCCAACGCTGAGGTAAATAACGTTAATTTCACCAACCAAACAAAACCAAATAAATGATTAAAATTTAATAATTTACGTGCTACCTATAAAACATAGGACTGCCTGAGTATCTACCTAACATCGATTTGTACTAATATGATAAAGAAACTCTTGTCTGGTCATTCTCACATCAATTTCAATTATGCACAAAAATGCTTACAATTAAATTTCTTCTCTCAGGTTCGACCGTTAGAACACCCTGAAAGATTGTCGACGCCCTCGCCAAAAAGTTCGCCAGTGCATCCTCGCAAGTCAAGTTCAGGGTCAGGAGGCGGCGACAAGGGTGGACGTGGCAGCAAGTCAGCGCCGCGCCCCTCCGCCCCCTCGCTCACCACCATCACGGAGGAGCCGCCGAGCTGGCACTCCTCTGCGCCCTCCGTACAGTCCTCCATGCAGTCCATCGTGGTGCAGCCAGAGGTGGTCGTGGAAACCACCACGTACAATGGCAGCGATTCGGCCTCGGGACGATCGACACCCACATCAAAGACACCTCATCCGGGTGCTATAACTACCAAGGTTAGTTTTATAATACTTATCTATATGCGTGAACTCGATACAATCTTCTTTTTAATAGCAATTACTGTTTAATTATTCGCATTCTAATCTAACAAAATCTTTACAGGTAACGGCGACAGCGAACATTAAAGTAGAAGTAGTCACACCCAGTGATAGGAAATCAAGACGGTCGTATCACTACTACGACCGGCGTAGGGATCGCGACGACGACAGAGAGAGAGATCGAGACCGGGACCGGGACAGGGACCGGGACAGGGATAGGGACCGAGACCGAGACCGAGAAAGAGACAGGTCGCGGGAACGAGATCGCAGGGATCGGTTTAGAGACGAAAGGGACCACCGCGCCTCGCCTAGAGAAAATGGCCGAGACTCCGGCCACGAAAGTGACTCCTCACGACATTGAAGACACAGAGACTGTCACATACTGTGTCACTTGAGCAACGAGCCACACCGTGTCAACACGCTGTGAACACTAGATTTACTTGCATGAATGCAACTAATTATACTTTATGTAATGATCTGAACGATTCGACATCTTTACCTAAAGTTACGGAGTTTATCTCTTATAAGCTGAGCAATCGTACGTAAAACATGTTTTAAGGTTGGCAATACCGCTTATAATCAGTACCTTAAGACAGTATTACGAGATTTGTAATTTTAAGTTTACTCTTCATATGAATATAGTAGAGGCTATATTGTTATTCGGTACATGATGGAAGTGCTAGTATCTAACGTCAACATGTACTAGTGGTGCATACAGGATGGTACTGAAATCATTCCATAGCAGGCGCTAGTACTTCTATATTGTGGTTCAGTATAGATGTGTTCCAGTGTCAAAGCTAGTGAATTCTTTACTGTATAAAACCAAATATCATTTGTAGACGTCATATCTATACATTTGTTTGTGTGTTCCTATTTTAAAGACATTTCCATTTGTCTCCAAACTCTTTGTTACTTTTATACTTCTAAAGACTGTGGTCAAATATTATTAATTTATAATATTATTTATTTGTATGTCTATAATTATTCTGTCACCAGGAAAATCTGTGGAAAATCTCAGATTAATTGTACAAATTATTTAGGTAGTTGTAACTAAGTTAGACGGCTATTTATGAGATTACGTAGTTATGTTTTATACCTAACTGTATTGTTGTGATCTTTAGGTAAACTTAGTAATTGTGAAGACTGCATTTAAAGATCAAAGCACAGTATTGTGTGAATATACGGCAAGGTGACGCGTGGGTACCGCAGGACAGCGAGCCGACCGCTACCAGCCTCCTTTATGATCGACGAGTTACATTGTAACGCTTTGTGCAAAGTACTTAGTAGCATATATTAATTTATACGTACCTATATAACTTAATGATATTCTGTAAATATAGCTGTAACACTAGCAAGTAACTGTAACTGCTCGTAAGCAGCGCCCCCGTGCGGTGGCTGCGTACATTTGTATCATTTATTTTTATACAATTTTAACTGACATATTGTCGAAAAACTGTAGGTTGTAACCGAAGTAGAAGGGTTGATTAACTTTTGTAGGGTTTTAAAAATTTAACAAATCAAGTAAGGCAAATATAAAATTATTTTCTTTAATAGGTAGCATTTATTTACAACGAGTATTTAAATAATATCACTGAGGGCTGAATTAATTTGGAATTTTAAAAGACTCTTATCTGCAAAATTTACTATTGGGAAAACGTAACGCATAAGTACAATAGGGATGTTTTCTGACTAAACAAAATATGATTCTGTTTAGTCCATCAGTTAGATTTTCGAAAAATAATGGATACGTGTTTTTTGTTTTATCAAATTAATGAAAATTGATGAAGATATAACGCGTCAAAGATCATGAGTGGGGGCTTTTCCCGTCACTACGTGGCCAAAAATGTAGTGCGATGTAACGTCACACGAGTTTTCGAAGCACTGTATCGTCTTCATTTTTTGTTTACGTAAAAAAAAAAAATAGGTGTCCAGTATTTTTTGGAAATCTATCTGACGGACTGATTAGTTTTTTTTTGTCTATCACTTACTAAGCTAATAAAAAACAAAATATTTTTGTTAGTAAAATACTTAAATTCTGAACCAAACTGGTAATGACACAAAGTTTACTTTGCCACAGAACTGTGACTATGATTGTTATTGTTAAAACAAAAGTTAATGTCGACTGTATTGAGAGAATAAAATACTTTTAAACTGTACAATCATCTTATTTATTTGAACCCCTTATCTAATCTTGAAAACCTTAACGTGGTCCCAGTGGGTCGACCCATTACCGGGTCCATGGGGTATTTTAATTATCCGTGGTTCCATGGCATTATGGATCGATACGAGACTTCTGACTTTATCGATAGAAAATGAAAACCATCAGTTACATACAGTATTGTTTACTCATTTCTAAGCAAATAAAAAACTGATTGCATCCTTGGGAACAAAAATATCCTCATACCAGAACTATATTGGAAATTATGAGTTCATAACCGATAGGTTTTATCGCCTATATAAACCTGGGTGATATAACAAAGTTGTATGTTGGCATGAATGACTTTAGGTTACTGTGCGAGCTTACTCTCAATTCTAGATTACGTGGCAGGAAATTAGCATGGACAAGTAGGAGATCAGAAACAATATAGTTAAGTCTCACACACTACCAGGAGGCCCGATACATGAAAGAGGAATTATTGTATATTGTTAATAAGAATCTCGTTATCAAATATACATGAAACCACGGGTAATTTTAATTACCCGTGGTTAAACCAGGTTCAACCGTTGGTGAATCCAGGAATGGGTCGACCATATACAGGGTGTAAATTAACCCTTCACACATACGTCAACCAAGCATTCTGTACATCAAACTAAGTACGCGCATAAATTTTTGCTGGAAAACGACTTTTTTTTTTGGGTCAAAAATCACTTTTTACGGTAAAACTCAATGTAGCACTCTTAAAACATTGTGCTAGTGGGTGCTTTGAATAGTAAACGGATCATGGAGGCAATTTAAGTAAAGTTAGAACCTGAAAAAAACTAGTATTTACAAAAACAGCTGTGCAAAATTCGGAACTTTGACCCTCAATATCTCCGTAACTAGGGGGTTCCCAGGTATGGTCTAGAACCAAAAAATAATCACAGTGGTGAGAAGAACAAATGCCCTTCATTTGCGTTAAGGGTACTTTTACACCCTTTATATATTGTAGTCTTTGGGGTCGACCCCCCGCGACCACGGGTAACGAGTCAAATAAACCTGATGTTGCCACTCTAAACTCGTACCTTCCCGTCGGGGCTGCGGGTTGTTCGAAAGAGATACCGCGGCCTCTGCACAAAGGGCTAAGAAGGAACATGGGTGGTTTTTAGTCAGTAGAAGACCGACACTCCCTACCGCTCTGCCCAGAGTGGGAGGAGTAGTTTGATGATTTCCCACCAAACAAAAATAAAAAGTGCATTGCCTTTTTTTTTGGATCTTTCTCGTGAAACATAAGTACATTAGTCATTACTCATTTATTCATAAACAATAAATTGTATTTGAAATTACATGTTAATAAAAAGAAAATTAAATTATATAAAGAAAGCAAAAAAATAAAATGAGCAACAATACATAATACAAACAAGCCAAAACATTTCAACATCGCACAAAATACATTACCACAATACAACATTATTTTATAAAAATTTCGCTAAAGTTCTTCAACAGCATTTAGACACTTATTCAACAGGAAATTATTAAGCTGTTTTTTAAAAGAACTTGTGTAAATAGCGCTTTTTACATGTAAAGGCAACTTATTAAATATTATAACCGATTGGTGTCTTGGACTTGGGATTGGTATCTCAAAGATAGAGAACTGACTTATACGTTCATCTAGTTGTTGCAAGCGCGATTGCTGAGTATAAGGTCCTGGGTTCGATTCCCAGTGTTTATTTAATTTAAATAAGTACACCAACAGCACATATATTTTACACTAGCTTTTGCCCGCGGCTTCGCCCAAGTGGATGTCGGAAAATTTCCCACGGGAACATACTACCCTGATTAAAAGTACCCCATTTGTTAGTCTAGGTAAACAATAGGAAAATCCTCTTTATTCTCTATCCTGAGAGAATTAGAAAAAAAGAGTTACGTAAATGATCCCCGTTAACCCCCCCCCCCCACCCCTAGGGGTCGATTTTTGAAAAACCCTAATACAGGTTATGCTTTCTCGAGCGTAAATACTGAGTTTCAAGTTAATCGAACCGCGCGTTAAAATTCTTCCATACAAAATTTGACACCCCCCAATCACCCCTTAGGGGGTAGTTTATAAACCAACTTTAAAACTTTATAATTTATTTGTGCCAAGTTTCAAGTATCCGCGGGTTGTACACTAGTTATCGCGGCCTCGACATAGAGGGCTAAGAAGGAACATGGGTGGTTTTTAGTCAGTAGAAGTCTGACACTCTCTTTCGCTCTGCCCAAGAGGGAGGGGTTATTTGATGATTTTCCACACGCCAAAAAAAAAAGGAATAAGATTTTTCATACAAACTTTTATCCCTTATTTGACTCCCTTAGGGGTTGAATTTCCAAAAAATCCTTCCTTTCTCCTTGTTAACATTATAAAAGGAACCTCTGTACAAAATTTCAGCTTTCTAGGTCCAAGGGTTTGGGCTGGGCGTTGATTAGTCAGTCAGTCAGGACTTCTCTTGTTATATATCTATACTTAATAATATAAAGCTGAAGAGTTTGTTTGTTTGTTTGAACGCTTAAGATCTCAGGATCTACTGGTTGGAATTGAAAACTTCTTTTTGTGTTGGATAGTCTATTTATCGAGGAAGGTTTTAGGCTATATCACGCTACAACCAATAGGAGTGGAGCACAAATGAAAAATGTTGCAAAAACGGGAAACGATAATCCTTTTTGAGAGCTTCCTATGCGTGCGCTACGAAAATGGTTTAAGTTATGCAAATATTATGTTTTAAAGAAATGTTTCTCTTTAAAAGTTCTACAAAAAAGAAAGAGAAAGCACATATCTATCTGGGTGGTTTCACCGACAGCGTTTTTAGAGTTTCTTCGCGTGAAATTACTATGTAAAATGTTTATCTATGACCATTCTATATTTTTTCGTGTAATAAGAAAACTAGATCATATGAAGGCATTAGTGTAAATATATTTCTCTTAAATATAAATAAATAAAAAAAACAAATATGTCTGTTTTTCAATAACGGTGGTATGTCCCTGATTGACTTTTAAGCATATTTACCTCATTAAATACGTTGCGATGGCAAATTTAGTACTTAAATCAAACATTATTATGTTGGTCAATACATAAAGCAACCATATTTAATACTTCCGTTACTTCTGTTATCATGCAGACATCAGGACCATAGTGATAAGGAACGTCCGCGCCAAAAGTGCAATATCGGTGCGTTTTATTAAAATCGATCTATAACGTAAACAAGTCTATTGTAACGAACTATCTCCTTACGCACACGGAGGCCCAGTCGTGCTCTTGCGTTCTCGCAGTAGTGACGTGTCCGATCCTGCTGAGTTTTCGCGCCAATACGTAAGTACTTTTTGAATATAAGAAGGAATACGAAATTATGCAATCTCGGTGGGTTACTGTACGAATGAATGTTGTTTTTTTACGTTACGTTCGGCGGGTATGTTAATTGTTATTAGGTACCCTTAGCAATCATACATTTTAAGTGTCGAAAGTATAAATAGTTTTTTTTTATTTAATTTTTTGTTCATGTTTCTAATTTCGGTGGTGCAATATCGGTGGTTTCGGTGGTAAGTTTATTGCCACCGATATTGCATTAATACTAAAGTAGCTTTTGGTTCATGTGACTTTGTTAAAGTATTTACTCTAAGGGTTAACAAAATTAATCCGACAAACTTTGGAGGGTAGTATTATAAGTTGGTACCTAGTACATTTTTACAAAAACTTTTTGAACCGGCTTCTAAAAAGGAAGTAATTAATTCCCGTATGAATGTAATATTGATGATAATTTAATATTCTTGTATATTGTTGGTCTATGTAGGCTTCTTAACGAATGTGCCAAATTTCATAAGTGTGTATGTATGTTTGCTTGTATGTATGTATATTTGTCTTGTCAATTTCTCGGTTTTTTTCTTTTTGTTCCTCGAGTCATAATTCAATACAATCTTCACTGCCATCACTCTGTCGGTAAAGTTATCCGTGTCAAGGGGCATGTAAAATATTATGTATTTTTGTTAACCGGTCCTGCATTAGAGCTGTGCAAAATATGTATAAACTCTTTAAACTATACCTACTCAATTTTGTCTTCTTTTAGAATGGCAAGGCGAAAGGAAAAACAATCAAGAGAAGAGACTTTAGAAAAAAAAAACAAGCTGAGAGACTAAGAAAAAAAAGAATAAAAGATGATCCAGTACTAGGCGAAGAACTAAGAAGAAAAGATAGAGAACGATATAAGAAGAAAAAAGCGGAAGGAAAAATTTTATCGATGGCTGAAATTACTCCACGTGCCCGAAGATTGAAGCAAAAAATAAACAGAGCTAACTTTAAAGCATTTTATGAAAGAAGAAAAAAAAAACACAAAATTATCACGTGAAGAAAGTTTACAATCCAAAAATGTTCCACCTAAAAAAACCAATGATCCTCCTGAAACACAGGGTAACGATATGACAGGCGCGTCATCTCCCACAAGTCCTTCCATTCTAAATCGTTCTCGCTCGCTTAGTCCACAACCAGGACCTTCTTCAGAACCTCTTCATGATGGAAACTTCAATTCCAACTTTCAACGTTCTCGCAGCATTAGTCCTCATTCAAGCATTTCTCGTTGTCTACGTTCTAAAAACAAAATATTCACTAGTAGTCCCGTTCATTCTTATTTGCCTTCTGGGCGAATAACTGCAGCTGTCAGCAGAATTCAAACCCCTGAATCTACTTTGTGTCCATGTAGCCCTGTATCTACTTTATGTCCAAGTAGCCCTGTATCTACTTTATGTCCAAGTAGCCCTGTACCTTCTTTATCCGATGTGTCTTCCTCTTTGAAGAATTTGGATGCCAGATTCAGAAAATACCAAAGGATAAAAGCAAAGGAGATAATGTCACTAAGAAAAAAAGTAATACAACTAAAGAGAGAAAAAGACTTATATAGAAAAAGAGCGGAAAGACTGAATAAGATTCTCAGAAGTCCACGTTTAGAAAATAAGATAGTTAAACAGAAAAGAAAGTCAGATGAACCAAAGAATAAAAATAAAATTAATGCCCAAGTACGAAACACTGTACAAAAGTTTTATGAAGAAGATGAGAATTCACGTATGTGCCCCGGAAAAAAAGATTGCATAACTAAAAGTAAAGTAAAAAAGCAAAAGAGATATTTAACAGACTCGATAAAAAATTTACACCAAAAATATTTAAAATTAGGCCATCCACCAATAGGTTATACAACATTTTCCAAATTGAGACCATTCTGGATTTTGAAGCCAAACATAAATAACCGCAACACATGTCTTTGTCAAATACACGCCAACATGGAACTATTAATAACATCTCTTAAAAGGAATAACATAATAAAAGAGAATACTACCACCGATCTTCTAAAAACTTTGTGTTGTGATAAGGACAATGTAAAGTGCCTCGAAAGAAAATGTGTATCATGCAGAGACAAAGTTGTAAACTACCAGGAATTTAGTAATCAGCATAATATAACTTACTGGGCATGGCAAACAACAAGCTAGAGTGTATACTAAAGATAATGTGGAAAAAACTACTAAAACCGTTACAAAGATTAGTCATTCAGATAAGCCACTGGCAGTGATAAAAAAATTTGAAAATGCCCTAAAGTCGTTTCTCAAACACTGTGCTAACTTAAAAAATCAATATCAGGCTGTCAAAGAAATAAAGGACAATATTACTGAAAGTCAGTGTTTAATACATATAGATTTTAGCGAAAATTATGGGACGAAATATAATGAAGAGGTACAGTCTGCACATTGGGGGATTAATTGATTGTTTACAATGTAACTGTCTGCTGCTCCTTTTTTAATAAAATAAAAAATAAAAATAAAATTGGAGTAAGAACCAGATCACACTACATACTGTCGTGATTTATTACTATGGCAGTCAGACTTATAAAACACAAGCTTTTTGCACAATCAGTGCTTCTTTACGCCACGACGCTGCTGCAGTATGGGCTCATTTAGTCCCAATATTAAGAGAAATAGAAACAAACGCTCCTATGGTACGCACACTTCACATTGTGTCAGACTCACCTTCCGCACAATATCGGAACAAAAAAATATTGTACATTATTTCTCAGTTGAGTTCATACTGTCCACAATTAAAAGAAATTATATGGCATTACACTGAATGCGGCCATGGTAAAGGAGCTCCGGACGGTGTCGGTGGAGTTTTAAAAAGAACTGCTGACCAGCTGGTTGCGTATGGAAAAGACATCGCCGACCTCGACACTTTAGTTCAGAACCTCAAAACTTCAGTTAAAGGTGTGAAAATAGAAGTAGTCGAAGATTACAAAGTAACCGAAAAAGACTGGCTTCTTCCTGACCAATTAAAAACGTTTCCAGGTACTTTGAAGGTTCACCAGATAGTTTGGACGAAAGAAGAGCCACGACGATTAGCTTTGCGATCATTGTCTTGTATACATCCTGACTGTTTGATTAAAGCAACAATTTGTCCTCATGGAAAACATTTAGGCTTCTATAATCTTGCCTGCAATGATAACTCGCAATCACGAGACGAAAAAGATTGTTTTATGACACAACTTGACCTTCAACGATATTCCACAAGAAGCACTGAGTCTAAAGTTCAGATTTTAAGCGTGCAACGATTTAAAGCTTCTGAGAGATTTGACTTAGTCAAGCCATCAATCAAAACCCAACACTCCAGAAATCCATTCGACAAGAAACTTTCTATAGCAACCATTCCATTAAAATCATTGGCGATATTAGATGACTCACTGAGTATTGAAAATGTTGATTTGGATATCATCCCCTCCACGTCATTTTTTGAAAATGTTGACAGCGCAATGTGTTTGGAATTTGAAAATTCAATACCTGAAACTAATTGGAAGAAAGATGACAAAACTGAAAAGAAAAAGGAAACAAGATTAGCTGAATCTTCTACAGAAGAAATTAAAACCGATATTGAAAATGACTCTGACAGTGATTTGAATATTTTTTGACTTTTGTTTTGTTCATTTTAATTATTTGAAAGTTTACTATTTTATGTTTGTTTAAGATTTTTTATAAAAAACCATAATTATTTGCTGAAGTGTTAATTAAACGAAGATCTTATCATAACTTCATTTTTTTTTAGTATTACTCTCAACATGGATCACATTAAGCAGAACTAATGTTAATTTAGTAAATCCATGTCAAAATACAATGTCAAATATAGATAAATAAACGTATTTTACACCTGCTATACCCGCCTCTGCAGCCGCTACATAATGTTGCCAACGGTAAAGTTGTTCTTTGTTTAATAACTGTCATGGTGCATTACAAAACATATCCATTTTGAGGTGATGTTGCAATTTCGGTGTAAGATTTGCAATTTCGGTGTAAGATTGGCAATTTCGGTGTAAAATTTTCAATTTCGGTGGGTTGGTAATTTCGGTGGCCGTCATATTTTTAAAACAACTACGGTTATTTATTTCCTACTAAAATAATTAGAATACTAATGTGTTCTAGAATAAAACAAGTTAATTTTTTTATCCGAAAACCTACAAAAAAAAAATACCACCGAAATTAGCAAAAAATTGTGCCTGCGTGAAATGACCCATCTAATAAGATTGACTCACTGTAACCATTTTTTACTATTGAAATGATAGGTTAAATATAATTATTTTTTGCAAAACTTATTTAACCCATGTGGTATTAATCTATATCTAAATAAATGTGTTTGTTAGAACGAAGATCTAATATAGAATATTTGTTCCTTTTACTCTATAAAGTTTAAACAAATATCTTAGAAGACATTGCAATGTTAAAATGTCCGCGCGACAAAATAATTACGCGGTCCGCCGGCAATCGCGTCCCGATGTAGATACGTGGTGATTCTGGCCTCCGGGAAATTCAAATTCAAATTCAAAATATTTATTGCACCATAATATTTACAAGGTTTTATTGTATATTGTTTTGGCAGCAGTGGTGGCCCAGTGGTGGCGGCCCCGACTTACGAACAGTTGGTTGTGGGTTCGAATCTAGGCGGGCGCATCACTTTATGTAATTTATTTCATACCACTCCTAGAGAGGAGGCCTGAGTCCCTGCAGTGGGAACAATATAGGCTGATGATGATGATGATGATGATTGTGTATTTAATAGTAAGAGATAGGTAGGTACCTACTTATTTATTCTCACTTTAACAATGTGATCTAAGGTTCTACCTAATATTATAGAGAGGAAAGATTGTTTTTTTTTGTTTGTTACGATTTAACTCAAAAATTACTCGAGACGACTTTGAATATGCTTTAAACATTAGAGAAGTAATTGAAAAAATATTACTATGTTGGATAGTCGATCTATCGAGGAAGGTTGTAAGTTATATATTATTGTGACGCAGACGAAGTTGCGTGGGTCAGCTAGTATATTATATATAGATAGATAGATAGATTGGATAGTAAAAACAATATAGGTTATATAACAATAGCCGAGACTGAGACTTTCAATTTTGGTGTAATAATAGATTCAGCCCTGTCCTTCAGGGATGATATTATGATGAAGAGACAAAAAAAACTATACAACTTAAAACACTACACTTTCAGTGTTGAACCATATTTGGTGGGTAGTTATATAAAACTCCAAACTGTAACCGACTGGACGCCATCTAGTTATGATCTCAATAACTTCGTCAGCCTCATGTAAGTGGTAAGTTTGTTGAACTTTGAAGTTGTGCAAACTTATAACTTACAAGTTCATACTTTGCTATGTACATTTTTAATAAAACGGCTATAGGATAGATTCTAAGAGATCAGTTGTAACCCATCCCCGTCGGTGTTATCGAAGCGTATGTTGCTTATGTACCTGCCACTTATGTCATGTATGCCCTAGGATACCTGCGCCTCGCAGACGTGTAGTAATCATATACCGATTTGTCATTTCATTCTTCCTAATCTTAGTTGTTTGTATTAGATACCTACGTACTGGTTAATTTTATAGACAAATATGTGAGTGAAAATCTTAAGATCTTACTTAAAAAACAATTGTAATCAATTGAAGAAAGAAAAACCTACATTTCCCGTACACATACCTACCTCTTGTTCTGTTTGGTTAGGCACATACTATTTCCTTTCCTCAGAAGCAAATCCCTAACTATCGTTAGGAGTAACGAATGCAATCCGCGAAGCGTTCTGTGATCCGCTTAGCTCAAATTATAATAGTGGGAGGGTGAAATTTTGGCGGTAGCAACGCCTGCGACATTCCTTAGAAAGCGGGAGCGCGGGAATCAATAAAGGATTTCCTGGCGACTTGCCCACGCATGTGCGTGACGGCCAGTGTCGCGGTCGGCACAACCTCGCACCACCAGCGCTCCCAAGCCGACTGCCAGCGAGCGCCCTGCGCCAGCCGCGTCATCAGCTCGCCTGCCACCGTCATCATACCGGCTGCATAGCCGCTCGCCCGCTACACCGCGGGCCTCGTGATAGTAGGCCGTAAGTTTTCGTAGAGTGGCTTCAAGACGTTCGCTTCGGTCGCTGACCATCAACCCTATGTATGAGCAAATAAATCTCAGTAATAAGTAGTAGGCCGCTGCGTTATTGGGCGTATGATTCGCGCGCAGCGTCAGTGCGGGCGCGGGGTGCGGCGCGAGCGTGGGGCGGGCGGGGCCAGGGGGGTCGTGTGCGCGTTCGGCGCGCGACTCGCTTGTCCTCGCCTGCGGCCCGCCCGCTCGACACCGGCCCCGGTCCCTAACCTGACTGACACTACACTCGATGACTCATGCACAAACGTACGCCCTGTGTCACACTGTCAGGAGAGTTTAGTGCCGTGTGTTGTTCAATGTAGGAGCGGTCAGTGCTGTGTCGGTTGTCGTGTGCCCTTGTCATGTGGGGAGTGCGATGGCGCTGATGGACAGCATGTGTCCGCGGAGGCCGCTGGGCCTGCTCCTCGCTCTACTCGCCGCCGCTGCGGTCGCCAACCAGCTCGAGGACATCCCGCACAATGAGTAAGTTCCCGTAGCTTCAGATAACCTACCACTCGTGGCTGATACACATAAATACATGTACCGTGTTGAACTTTTGACCGTTGATAGAGTGTATAGTAAAATTCCATATATCAAGATTGTGTTATTACATTAATTGGTTAATTTCAAGAAATGTAGACAACAAGACTATTACGGGAGTGCATTGTCATACGAGTACAATAACTAGATTTATAGCATTAGAGCATAAGTAAACAAAACTATTGGGTGAGATTTAGATTCGTCCTGATTTAGACCTGTTTCCACAGAATTATCCACTCCAATTTTTACATGTTTAGGTACCTGAAGAAATGGTTACACAATCAAAACAGTTGCCACAAACAATGTACGAAAGCTCCAACAATGTGCAATGTACGAACATCATTTAGTCAAAATACACCTATACTCAAATCTATTTTCAATAATCGTAAGCTAACGCACTGAAAGCTTTTTCCATTAATTACTCGAAGAATGATGTACCTTAAAAGCCTTCAATTTACCGTAGACGAAAGCTATTAAAACAATAATTAACATCCTTTTAGAAAGGTGTAGTACAATACAATAAATAATCCATTAGAGAAACACTGTAGTATTTACAAGGTCTTCAATCGTAACATCGCCTACGCTTTACTCCATGTATCGTAGTACTATGAAACGAAGCGAGAGTCTGATTACATTTCGCTGCGAGTGTATGCACGACATTCACTTATCCTCAACCTCAACATCATCCAAGGACTCCTTAAAGAAGGGTAACAGTTGTTTATTCCATCGTATATATTATATTTATAGATAGCTTTCATCGCAACATTTCATAACTTAGATGAGTTTGTCAAATCGACCGGCGCGGATACACTTCAATAGGTCTTTATCACGAAGATAACCTTTGATACGTTCTATGAATAACTTGATATTACATCCCAAATTTATATTTTTAAGTCATTTTTGACTTAAAAATTAATTCGGAATTTATTCGGCATGGCTACGTTTAATAGCTATATCTCTAACGAAACCGCAGCATAATTCGCGGAGATGACAGAAAATGTTGAAAATTGACACGCAATCCACGACTCCCTACTTTCCTGTACATTAATCATATTATTTGCACCTGTTGCGACCACATTCGCGCCATTTTTTTCCTGTAATTCTTATGGTGATATTGTCATGGGGAACGAAGGGTGACATCCCTCATAAGTTGTGGAGTTCATGATAGAAATTGGTTGCCTTGACATTTTTAGGCGTGACTAAAACCATTCCTAGTTTTGACTTATTGTTCTGAGGTTTAGCTACTAGTAGTCTGTGTCTAATATTCGTTATAGATCTATTTGCAACTACTCCGAGTGGCATTTATGCGAAGGAAAACGCTCTATAAAATTATTAAGATGAGAACCTTTTCCAAATTAGATCACTAAGATTATACATTTCTAACAGCTTTCGCAAACTGATTTATAAGTGTAACAGGGTTTTACCGTCAGGAATTTCTCAGTAGAGATAGTCTCACAGAGTCTGGATTGGGGTCTAGTTGATGGCATACTCGTATTACATGGATTTAAACATAACTGAAGCGATCTAGGTGGTATATATATAATTTCCGGGTGATGTTATGTTATGATTTGATTGTCAGTTACGTTTAAAATAACACGAAGCCTTTATTTCCTGAAGGGGAGCGGAGATGACAACATGTTATTCCGAATTCGCAAACCTTTCGGTATTGATAGAACTCAACTCCAGATCAATTCGCTTTGAAGACAGTTCAACTAGATTTCTTGCCAATTTATCTACTAAATAACGGCATAGTTTTCGCAATAACTGGGCAATAGACGAAGTATCTCTTGTTTGATAAAATAATCACTCGTAGCAATTTCTATAGAGGCCTACTATTTATAAGAAAATTATATACACACATCAAAAGTGTCTAGGGATCAAGCATTTTTATGCGGATTTCTTGAGATTGAGATGTGGCTTTGTAATAAATTTATGATTTTATAAATTTATATGGATCCTTTTTGGTGCATTTCATAATTTGAATCAGGAACTGTGAATCAAATTCGAGTAAAAGATGAAAATCAGCTGTCAATATTTTCCCTATAAAAACATACAACGCATTGAAGACATTATTAGTGCTACTGTTTCCCTACTACTGATTAAAACCAACGTTATTATGGAGCGGCGACGTCATTTAAGCAGGGAAGAAATGCTCAGAGCCGTGGGAATGATAGAAGCTGGTTCCCGGCAACGTACTGTGGCTTTAGCTCTGAATACAAGTCAGAGTGTTATCAGTCGACTTTGGACACGTTACCGAAGCACTGGTACCGTGGCTGAGCGCCATGGAGGACGGTATCGCTGCACCACACGGAGACAAGACCGATACATTCAAATCTTAACTCGAAGAGCTCCAACAATAACCGCCATGATGTTAGCCGTGAGGCTTCATCACTCTTCAGGGAACTTAATTAGCGACCAAACAGTCAGAAACCGCTTGCATGAAGTGAACCTTCATTCCCGAAGACCGCTACGGGTACCACCTATAGCAATGCACAATCGTAGGATTCGATATCAATGGGCTCTTGAACACAGAAATTGGGCAGAAGAACAATGGCGTTTCGTGTGCTTTTCTGATGAGTCTCGTTTTGGTATGAGACCGGATACAAGACGTATACGACACTGGAGAACCCCTGGACGCCAACAGCGATTAAAATCCTGCCAGGAAGTCCATCCTTATAGTGGTGGAACCATCATGGTATGGGCGGGTATTTGGATCGGCGGAAGAACTGAGTTGATTTGAATCAGAGGCAACCTCAACGCTCAAATTTATGCTGAGACGATTGTATCAGACGTCATCGTTCTTCTACAAGTGCAAATCGGTCCCTTATTTCAGTTAATGCATGATAATGCACGACCGCACACCGCAAGAGTTGTAAGACAGACTCTCGCCGCAGCTAACATCAATGTCCTGCCCTGGCCTGCTCAGTCGCCAGACTTGAACCCGATTGAGCATGCATGGGATATGCTACAGAGAAGAGCTCTGCCGAATATGGAGGGTATCCAGTCGCAAGAAGACCTTTTTTTGTTGTTGCAACGAACATGGGCGGCCATTCCACAGCGTGATTTGGATGAACTCATTTTGAGTATGCCAAACCGATGTTCTTGTGTTGTTAGTGTTCGCGGTAGAAACACGGATTATTAATTGTTTAAGTTACCCAATAAAATTTTAAAGAAAACTGTTATTTCAGTCTTTTTTTCGAACTTTAATGTTAGTGGTTCAAATGTCAAAAATCCCTTTAATAGGAAAATGGCAAATTTCTTTATTAATGCAAAGGTGACTTGGTTTATCGTTACTGTGACAAACGAAAACACTTTATTTGATGAATCCTTAAAGAAAATTTTAATTAATATCAATCAGGAGAAAAGTTATTGCAAAAATATATGTTGATCCCTAGACACTTTTGATGTGTGTATCTCTGATAGTATTCTAATCTTAATGACCTCTAGAATCTAGAGGTTGTTAAGATTAAAGAGACAGGCAGGATTTTGTCTTGTTTTCTATGTATTATCTAGACTCTAGATAAAACTTAGAAAACTGAATCAGAAACCATTATAACTTATACCAAATAATGCTTTTTTGATATTAAAATGATTAAACAGAGGTATACTATTTAAAGACCATATTTTATCGTAAATTGATAAAACATTTTTAAAGGTAAAAACGATCTGTATCATTTGTGTAATTTGGATTCAATATAGATTACATAATTGCGGTGGGCACGCTATCTGTAGCTAGGTGGATGTTATACTACTAAGACCACAATACACCTTAACCAATATTTGCTACATGTATGTATGAACATAATATTGGGTGTTAGATGTACCTCTACATATTGACCTTTTGTATGCTATGCTTAGGTTGTAAATGAAATAGTTACTTTAAAAATATACAATCCAAACAAGTTTTAGTTATAAACTATAGACATTTCAAACCGCAATAAAACACGATTCTACAAAAATTCTGTAATCCTGAACAGCAGTCTTTGGTCAAGTTGGAGCCCATATAACATTTTCTGAAGACTAAACTAAAGGAGACAATTTGGTTTATTATGTAATACAACAATTCCGCTCATGTTAAACTAGGATCATACTTTTATGACCTTACTACAGTATATAGCGCTTCGAAAAGACAGTATTAGTAACAAACTCATTACATTGTGGGTCGAGATCATTATAGACTATGCATCTGTCCAATGTAAGCAACATTGAGTATTTTTTCTCTAACACCTTAATATTTCGAGTTGTATCGTACCTACAAAGAAATTAAATATTTCAATAAAAGAAATATTGCTGAGCGACCATCCTCTGTATCTTGTACCCGGTCTTGCAATGCCGCGGTATGTAGGGCAGGACATGCCCCGCAAGACCAAGTAGCTATTGACTGCCCCTTTTTTTTAGGGGTGTGGGAAATCATCAAATAACTCCTTCCGCTCTTGGGCAGAGCGCAAGGGAATGTCAGACTTGTCATCATCATCAACAACAGCCTATTAATGTTCCCACTGCTGGGATACAGGCCTCCTCTCTTTGAGAGGGAATGGGCTATAATCTACCACGCGGGCCCAGTGCGGATTGGTAGATGTCACATGTCTTCGAATTTTTTGGTTCTAAGACATGCCGGTTTCCTCACGATGTTTTCCTTCACCGTTTTGAGAGCAGCGGTGATGAAATAAATTACACTAAGTAATGTGCCTGCCTGGATTCGAACCCACGAGCTACTTGTCAGACTTGTACTGACTAAAAACCACCCATGTTCCTTCTTAGCCCTATATGTCAAGGCCGCGGTATCTCTTACAGCATTCCGCCCCTTACAGAACGATATGCCGTTCGCATCCCCCCGGTCCCGCACTCTCACTACTTAGATGAATTACTGTAATGACGTTTCGTCGCGATTTGCTGAACGAAAAACTTCACAAGTGACAGTTGAGAGTTCCGAGATGGATCAATTCGTGATAAATGGCGCCACAGCCGCGTGCTCGCTTACCCTCCAACCCTCTGGCCAATCATACAATGAAGCGGTTGTAAAAACTTTGAATTATTAACGAGGTTTTCCGGTTAAAGTAATTACGAATTCGCGCCACTGATTAAATGTATTGGGTTGTTTTATTAATACATATTACGATGTGTGCTTCTACGAGTATTTTTGGATGGATACCGAGTCAACGATAATTAATTAGAAAGTATGAGGATGGTGTAGGTAATGTTTCTTTCTTTTTTCTGGCTCAACTTTTATGTCCCCACTTGTTGACAAGTCGTTGTATCGGCTTCTCTGCTTTTTAGGCGTAATGACAGTGATACATACTAAACTGCGTTTATTGTTTTCATTTGTAATTATAGTTATTAAGAAATTCTTGCTTATTTTACATTTTCATTACTAAAATATAATTTGATTTCAAATAATGAAGTCAATTTGCACTCATCATTATACAAAATGTGGGTTCGTTTGATGTGAACGAACGTGGGAATTTCATTCAATTTCCCTACACATCGGAGGGGCGAAAATCTTTTTATCAAGAGTGCAAATGTAAAGCTTAAACGAAATAAAAAAAAATAGCAAGCTAAGGCCCGGAGCCGGCGGGGCGAGCGTGATCACGCGCGCACACATAGTGTATTAGCTATGTGCCGTTTGGTATCTGCATTTAAATTTGTATTCAATTCAGTTTCAGTTCTAATTAAAAATATAACAATGGAATAAAACATAGGAATGGATACTAAGAAGCATTTATTTTATTTATTTATTTGCTTGTGAAGTTACTTTTCAATCCTATGAAAACGCTAACTAGGAGTGTACATGTATAGTAATTTATTGATTATCCGGCAGCAATTTGTAGACTAACGCTAATCTACACTCCATTTCATTCACGATGGGTAGCTAGAGAGTCACTAATTGTTGGTTAACTAGCAGATAATATTTCCCCGTATACAGTACCATATTCATAATCGACCTAGAGCATTCCAGTTTAAAAAAACACGGGACGTTATCCACTAGAAGATGTTCAATGTTTTCTTTTTTCGGACTTGAGACATGTCGGTTTCCTACATCGCACAGTTTCGAAAGGGGTTAGTCTTTTTTTTGGGGGTGGTTGGGAAATCTTCAAATAACCCCTCCCGCTCTGTGCAGGGCAAAAGGGAGTGTCAGACTTCTACTGACTTAAAAAGCCTATTGTGTCCCACAGCTGGGCAAAAGCCTCCCCATTTTTTTTCCAGCTCTCCCGGTGTTGTGCTTATTTTTTTTTTTATTATTACTAGAATTTCCCAAATGAAGCTCTAATACGAGGTAAATACAGGTACAATTCGTAAAAAATTGTGCCGTCCGTGCCATACAAGAGAATACTTTTAATGACCTGTAAATCTTGCGATCCACTTAATGAACTTGTGTCAATTAGTAGACGTTGACAATAACTAAAAATAATGACACACTTTCGTGTTGCTAAAAATATATGAAACAAAAGCATGTTATTTAAAAAAAAACGTACAACTCACATACACAAATACCCAGACCCGAAACAACTATCTGCAGGTCATACAAAATATTTGTCGCGTGCTGGGATTTGTTCAGCCCACGGCACCAACCGTGCCGTCAAATTTCAATTATCATCTCCTACACTTACTGCCGCACTCAGAGAGCTTTAATGATTACTTAGGCCCTCACTTAGTAAAGGTTTGACAGTTTTGTCATACAAAAGTACGTCAAATCTTTACTGACGGTGACGGCTTAAGTAATCATTAAATATCTCTGAGTACCGCAGTTATTCCAATTTATTTAACGTCAGTCAGCATGTCTACTTATTCTTTTTTTCTTTTTATTTTACTTATTTCATACGTCTCTTTAACTCATCATCACAGCAGTCAGTCAGTACGTCAATCGTTTCTATGGTCTTCCTTTTAAATAGTCATAAAACTTTCTTTATGACAAAGAGGAAATCAATGCGGAAGTACTGAGGACATTAGAAACACAACATTGTAATCTAAATTACAATATGGACCAAGCCTTAATATTAAAGAGGTACGTATATTAAATATTTCTGAAACTAGAACTTGAACCTCCGCTCGGTTGCTTCAACGTTATTACAATCTTAAACTGTACACACGCCTCTGGCAATATTAAATTAACTGGTTTCCTTATCTCTAGATTTTTGTCTGATCGTACATTGCTTTTTCTTTTATTTTGCAAAGATGTAGATTGTTAATCAAGTACTGAATTGTTCTTGTATCTGTTTAATTGAAACTACATAACTTAATTTTGAATCGACGGAAAAAGTAGGAGTCTCTCAATTCGCGAAACGAAAACGACTAGATAAAACGCATAACTATTTTACAGAGTGGTCTGATTCAATACGGTATTTTATTTTCAATTTTTCAGTTCCTTTGGTTACTTTATTACAAAACATCAAAGGTTTGTAAAGAAAAATTAACTGGTGTTCTTATCGCCCTTATTATTACTAGCTAAGAAGGTAAAAGAGAATCGCTAACGGTAAACACACATAGAATCTGTACTGTAAGCAGCATCACAAATAAGTAGGCAACCTTTGGCGTTAGTTCCTCAAACACAAAGTATTTATTTCAATTAGACCATTACAGGCACATTTAAATGTCAGAAAAACAAAGAAAGCGAAGCTGCAGTCACAATCGTAAGTAATAATAACTTTTATCTACACTAATGTTTTAAAGAGAAAAGATTTGTCTGTTTGTAACGAATAGGCTCCGAAACTACTGGACCGATTTGAATAATTCTTTCACCGTTGGGAAGCTACACTATACCCGGGTGACATAGGCTACTTTTTATCCCTGAATTCCCACGGGAACGGGAACTACGCGGGTGAAACCGCGTAACGTCCGCTAGTATGTACTATAGTGGCCCATTCCAAAGCGTAGGACTTTAGGTGCCACCTCGTAAAATAAAATTTACCTTACAAACTGTCACATTCACGTTTAAAGATTCCGGGCATTGTCCACCTACGTTGGCGTTTGATACTTAAAAAAGAGTTTTGTCGTGTTACTGTACATTAAGGCCCTATGTTCCCACCACACATACAATAGAAGACCACATTCATCCAGTCTATGTTAGCACCTCGTCTTGTCCAGTACACTGCACACTGGTCGTTTGTAAGCAACATGTGGGCTGCTAGCTGCAATATCCGCTACCCGCTGAGTGGCCGAGATAGCAGCGCTGTAAACAATAGCTTTATTTGCGATACGGTTACAGTTCAGCGGATCGCGATGTAAGCACATTGATGCAGCTTTGCTTTACACACTGCGTGTAAATCTTGAAGAGCTCGGCAGGCAAGGTGTATCTAATAGTACACCCACATTTCGACAGTAATGTCTTAGGGCCATTTGGGAGAGTTCGAAACTTTTTTAAGAACTTAGTAACTCAACCAATAAAAAAAACCTATAACTCATTTGTGAGTAATAGCAATGAAAAAGTCACAGTTTGATTACAGGTGTCATTATGTGCCTAATTGCGGTGAAATTAGAGCCATTTTAAAAGCAAGAGTGTAGAAAAATACTTTTTACCCAGGTGCATGAAGTAATAGGGTAGTTGACAAAAAAAAACTAATTCGTCCATCAAATGGATTTCCAACAAATATTGGTACGTATGTACGTATTTTTTCTTTTTTCACGTAAACCAAAGATGAAGATAATTTTTAAAAAACAAAAATCACGTATCATACCTTTTACTCAGGACACATCCTTATTGTCGTAGTTATTAACTCTTGCCGACTCTTGCCCTTATCCCACTCCATTTGGATTTTCTTAAATACTTATTCTCTATCACTCGTCATCTCATCAAACGCCTCTTTTATTGCCACATCAATACATAGTCCATCCATCAAGTTATTTTCCTAGTGTGTAACCAAAAATCAAGTCACAGACAGAAAACAGTTTACAGTATGAGTAACGCTTCGGGTTAATCCATAACCTCAGGCTGTTAACACGCAACTGTGGGCAGCACTGAGTTCACCTTCAAAAACATCATAAATCTATTTCAAAGATAAATAATATCGATCTGAACCCACGGACAGTTACGCAAAGTGCCGACAGTTCACCAAATTGTTATGTTAGTTTGTTTGTTCCCTAAAATTAATCTTAAAATTAATAATTCCGACATTGACCTTCCTTTGTCCGTCATAATCCACCATGGTTCTCCTGCTTTTTTTTTGGTATGTAGGAAATCATCACAAATGACTCGTCCCGTGCTGGGCGGAGCTGAAGGGAGTATAGTGTAGTGTCAGACTTGGACTGACTAAAACCACACATGTTCCTAATTAGCCCTTTTTGTCCAGGGACGCGGTATCTCTTTCGAACATCCCGCAGTCCCAACAGGATTTTCCTGCCCTTATTCCAATTCATTTGTAATCGGCGCAGCTTGCCTTCTTCATCTTCCATACAGCTTTAGTAGACATCATCTCATGAGAGACAGTTACCCGCTTTCTAGTCATATTATCCTTCTGACAGTCCATCCGTCATTGCTTTGTCTTCCTACTCTCTTAAATCTTCTTCTTCTTAGCGTGTCGATGGCAAACTAAATTGTGACGGCCCAGAATTATATATATAAGAATATCGCTTTAATCTAAATAACATAATTTTAATGGACTAACGTATAGTAACAACACAATACACTCCGATCAATAGAATTTCCTTAACATAAAAGCACTATAACTAACAACAGCCTTTAATGACGGTATTAAAGTCCGTGCCAATCAAACAATCCTAACCCAATTAACAGTTTCGTAGAAGCGTAGACAATTTGCACAAGCGGCGTAGGCTCGTAGCATCGTAGCAGTCGTAGAATCTCGCGTAGCGTTCAATGTGCTACGCTGTCGTTGCATTAGCAGCGTAGGCTTGTAGCAACGTAGCAGGCATACCATCTTGTGTAGCGTTCAATGTGCGCCGCTGTCTCTTAAATCTACTTGTTCTTAGCGTGTCGATGGCAATCTTAATTGTTTCGGCCTAGAATTGGGCTACTAGTTTGGCGCTTTCGGTAGCGTCCATCAATTCCTGTAGTGAACCACCAGCAGGACAGGCAGGGCATGACATTAAGTGCCCCATTGTTTGAGGGACAGCACCACATTTACACTCCAGTGCAGAGCATCTACCAAGTGCTCTTAAAGCTACTATTCTTGCTAAAACAGTAAAATAAAATACTGAGTACAAAAAATCGCGTGAACTCAAATATCACACAAAAAATACACTTAATTCTGATAGTTCACCTTGGGGCCCACAGACGCTGTTGCATAATCATCATAATAGTTTCCAAACCTTCATCACACCGTATCAGGCTGACTTATCTCCAGAAACTTTGGGCAGATTATGAAAACTTTGATTATAAAGCATGTATCAGAATGGGCGGTCATATTTAAGAGTAAACATCAGATTTAAATTGGACATTTTGATATAAATGAGGAAGTTTACTATTGCATTTCAACCGGAATTCACATCTGAGCCGCAGGCGAGGTTGTTATGACGAGTGTGTTATACATTGCATGTTGAACCTATTTGTAGTGTGATAAGAGTCAGTTTTTGGGGAAACGGATTGAAAAATTCATTACCTGGTCAATGCAAATGTATGTGTGCGATTTTTTTCCCGAACTTATTGTCAAAACATCATCACCACGAACTAATTCGAGCGAGTTTGGATCCTTAAGGTCCGGTCTATCATTCTCGTACGACAAAATTAGCCAAACTAATCACTCTCGAAAACAATCGTTGTTATATCATTTTTAAATGAAATATATCTTCTTTGCAAGATAAGCATAACCGTCTTTGCTTACTAGTTATAAAATGCTCATAAAAGCCGTGTCGCCTCTCGGCTAGTTCCCGAGATTGATCACAAAACTTTGTCTAGACATATCGTAATTATATTGCCTGGTTCAGAGCTCTTAAGGATAATATAAATGAAAGTTCCATTAAAAGTTGTCCAGTAGTTTAAAACATTGCTAAGGAAAAACTCGCAAATGTTGTAGTTTTGAGTTCGCTCATACTAAGTGCTTTGGTCTTATGGGTTCTGTTTTAACGTAAGGAATAGTAAAATACGAAAGCTAAGCAACAATAGAAGTAATTTGAATACTAATTACTATTAGATTTTTCGGTCAAAAGGGGTCAAACAACGTTATATAATAATATAAGCAATAAGGCAGCAGTATGTGCTCCATACAACAATCACCGATTCATGTGGTTCCGTTAACGATTTTTTAACTACATATTTCTAGTTTTGAATTAACTATTTATATTTTTTAACAAGAATCACTATTAACCAGGTCACTACAATTATTATTATTATTATTATTATATTATTATTTTATACATGCTTTAAAAAGACACAAACATCAAACTAAAAACGAGTTTATTTTTAGAAATTATTGAATAATTAAAAACATTTGAGAAAACCAATTGGCGTGGTTAGTTAGTCAGGTATATCAAAACCACTAGAATTCGAATATATTGCTTTATTTTTAATAACATATTTAATAGACTAACGTATAGTAACAACACAATACACTCCGATCAATAGAATAGGGTAGTTAACTAAAAAATCTAATAAGTCCGTCAGATAGATTTCCAAAAATTATTGGACACGTATGTTTTCTTTTTTCACGTAAACAAACAATGACGACGATACAGTGCTTTGAAAACTCGTGTGACGTCATATTCTAAGACATTAGTATGACATTTTTAGCGGTTAGTGTCTAAAAACCCCCACTCAACTCTTCGTAATTTTTTATTGATTTGATAATACAAAAAATACGTATCCAATAGTTTTCGATAATCTAACAGATAGACTAATTAAAGTCATATTTTTTTAAGTCAGTAAACATCCCTTTTGCCTTAACATAGAAGCACTATAACTAACAACAGCCTTTAATGACGATATAAAGTCCGTGCCAGTTACAATCCTAACTCAATTAACAGTTTCGTAAAAGCGTAGACAATTTGCACAAGCGGCGTAGGCTCGTAGCATCGTAGCAGTCGTAGCATCTCGCGTAGCGTTCAATGTGCGACGCTGTCGTTGCATTAGCAGCGTAGGTTCGTAGCAACGTAGCAGGCATACCATTTTGTGTAGCGTCCAATGTGCTACGCTGTCGTTGCACTGTATTGTATCGACTCTATAGAATAGAGTATACCTTAATAATATACTCTATGCAATTAGAAACAGTGCAACGTCAACCAGGTAAGTCAAGCCGCGTAGGGTCGTAGCATCGTAGCAGTCGTAGAATAGCATCTCGCGTAACGATCAATGTGCTACGGTGTCGTTGCAAAAGTGGCGTAGGCTCGCAGCAGTCGTAGCATCTCGCGTAGAGGTTCGATGTGCTACGGTGTCGTTGCACTGTAGTGTGTACCCAGTGCGATATTCAATGCAGGTAGAAAATTATGATGAATTTAGAGATATGGTTTTTTAAGCAAATTAATATAAATAGAGACTAGATAATATATTATACCTTAACTTCAAGCCAGTTAGATTTAAAATCTAATTTGTTGTAGATTTTATATTTATGATATTTTTAGAGCTAGGTTTTAAACTAACATCAAAGCGACTGTCATGTTATCATTCAGAGTACTTGATTATTTAAATTAAAGCTGTCCGTTTCACGTAAATGAAGTTAATTCAGAGTACAAATTAATTTGGCTTACTTTATCTGGTGGATTGCGGCTTATCAATGATTGGCCGCACCACATGCGCTAAACGTTTTAGTTAAAACTGCCTGAACCATAAAACGTTTAATCTGAATTAAAATGACGACTGTTTCACCCTTAACGCTAACTGATATGAGTCAATCTGTAGGTAAGCGTCAATTATACAATTGAATGTTCAAAGCCAGAAATTAGAGCTAAAAAGAAGCAATCAACTAAAACTAATTGAGACATAAACTAGACGTTTGTCAATTAAATTGGTTTTTATTGTGGCTGATGTGTCGCGGGTGGCGAACGCGAACAAACAGGCAAATGAAACTAGTTATGATCTGTTTCCACAACGTAAATATTTGCAGAGCGGCACGCGGCGCGGGGCACATGTCAAAGGCGCCGGCTCCGGTATTGATCTAGAGCGGGCCGGCGGGGGGGCGTGGGGTACGGGCGGGGTGGGGGGCGCGGGACGTCGCTCGTACTACGGACTCGGAGGCTGCCTTACGTAAGGGCGCAGCGCGTCTGACACCCCGTCTGCCAGCACTCGCCGACACTGATTAATAAAACAGCCGTTATCGACTCACTGCAACCGAGACATCATCGGCTTCTATCTCTAATTAATTTACTTTGACACTTAATTGAATAGCTCGGCTCCTAATTCGTATCGATCGCTTTAATATTCATAGAAACTTAAGCGTTCATAACAGTATCGTTTCAACACTTCCTAGAAATAAGGAGGGTGACAATTGGAAGGAATTTTCCTCGACACTCTGCCCTTTAGGAACACCATCGTTTCTTGTATAATCATATTAAATTCAA
This sequence comes from Diarsia rubi, assembly GCA_932274075.1. Lineage (NCBI taxonomy): Eukaryota > Metazoa > Arthropoda > Insecta > Lepidoptera > Noctuidae > Diarsia > Diarsia rubi. Next base: position 17,191,833 of record OW026412.1, on the reverse strand, counting down.
AGGTCCTCAGTACGATTAACCCTAATTAAACAGCAATCATAAATTAGATAAGTAATTTAAAAGGTCGCTTTGATGTCGCCGATTGCTCCGGTTCAATTTTCCCACGTTTCACTAAGTTCCAGTATTTTAAACAGAAATTTGTCATACGCAAAGGAATGATATTAAATTCAGGTGAAACGTAAATCGGTTTACCCCCCGCCCGGCGGTGAAACCCTATGCTCAGCGCCAGGGTTAAACCGATTACAGTAACAAGATATTTTAAGCGGATCACTGCAGTGTTGAGACCCTTTCCTTCGTTTTGCACACTAATCGTATAGTAGTAGGTACATCCCTACCCACAAACCATTTCATGTAAGTTCACTACATAAACAAGATCAAATACAACATAGGCCTCGATCGTTGTGTCAGCAATTAAACCATCGAGATTTTTTCAAAGGAGCCCCACGACAATCATAACAGTCTCAAAGAGATTTGTGGAAGATGCTGGAAGCTTCCCGTATCCCGCGTAATGGCCACGAGCCGGCGCCGGGTGCGTGGCGCGCACCTGCCGGCCACCAAACGAACGTTTTAAATAATTCTAAATTCCGAACCGGTGCCGGTGACGGCCGAACTTGGGTGAACAATGCCCGCGAAACATTCCCTGATTGCTAATGAGGACATTGTGGAACAACTTGAATTAAACGAAACGGAATAAGGAAATAAGAACGAAGTTTTGCCCAAAAATTCGCTGAACCGTTCCCGTCCTTTACATTTCCTTTATTATTACTTATGTTATCAGCGAGATCTTTTAAAAATAGATAGGGACGAGATACGGTCAGAAAAGAAATGAATAAACGAACGCAAAAACGGCAGAAAACATTGCAAACGACTCCGAAGACATTTTTGTACACAAAAAAATCACTCCATTAGCTATCTACAGGGATAGCATACCCTTATTATTTTCTTCCCAGTTACTCATTCCATATCAGTGATAAAAAGATTGCGACAATATATATTCAAGGTTCAGAAACCCTTAAAGGATGACAGCAATCTCTTTTCAAATAAACTCTCAAAGTTGAGACATTGCATATTGTAACTTTGAAGCAAAATATGAAACGATTCAAAGTTATTCTAATTTTAAGAAGACTTGTAGCTAACTGTTTATGACTTAGAGTCTAGACGCCGCGGGTGCCTCCTCGTGCTTCATTTCGGTGCAGCGCAGTTTCCATCGATTTCTCATCACCAAGACTGCTCAGGACAGGGATAATCCCGCATAGATAGACTGCTTTAAGCTCTTCTAAACGCTAAAGGACGGAAAAGCAGTTTTAATATATATATAAATTGGAATTTCCTCCACGTAGATTGGATTTTTTTAGTCAACTACTAGAATATCAAGAAACTATTTAAAGAGCTTTTGCTTCTGTTAAAGTATATTTGTTTAAAGTCACATACTCTCAATTACTTCAATAATTAGTATATAAATAACCCTCCTTTTGGACTTCACCGCAGTCGGGTAATAAAACTGTTCCCACTTTATTTACTCTAAATTCTTTGCACTCCTTTTCATTCCATACTTGCACGCAACAATGTAAAAGTGGCCGAATACCTTCTTGGCTTTAATAAAGTTTCTAAATTGTGATTATAGATTTAATTAGGTCACACTGATTGGTCTGAAAATACTCTTGAAAACGAATTAATTCATTAGTGAATCCGTTAGCGGAAAAATACAAATGGCGTAGAAAAGTGAGCCTGATTCACATATAACTGAGCTACAATAAGACTATGCAAACGTTTCAGTGGTCTACTTTCGCTGAGAGAGAGCCACACTACCACGGGTAGTATTTTAAAATAGCAATGTTGTAAGGTATTCCTGAAGCTGAATGAACTCACAGGAACGGTTTTAATCCTTACTTTATATTTTCGAGCGAATGTTAACCTAGTTTGAATGCATTTATTAGCACTTTTATCGTTAGTGACTATTCATATTTCCTGAAAGTATAAAAGTTCACTTGGTTGCCTAATGGTTCTGTGATTGCTAACCTGTGATTAAAACTTGTTGGCCATTTATTTACCGTTTATGTTTGACTTGTGCAGCAATGCGAATATGTTTTCTTTTATATTAAGAATTTCTAAAGAATCGCCTTAACCAAAACGATCGTCACACGCACACGTGCCCATTACGCGTCGCTTTCATATTTTTCAGCGAACCCAGACGTTTATTCGCCAATGAAGATAGCCTAAGGTTTTCTGAAAAAATGAGGGACACGTGAACACCACGATCGAGTTTCATGCATCCAAGCGGTTAAATATGACGCGAGCAAATGGTTCAATAATTTTCTTTAAACGCTATCGATAACGCATAATATTGCTTAAATAGTTCATCAAAACCTCAGAACCCAGTAAGAAAAGTATTAATGATATAATAAAAAAACCTCATACATATATTAATGGTGCTATCAAAACATTTAGAGTCACGACAAAGCGACGGCACCAGGTATCGAGACATTCATTAAATTGGTCTCATCCTGTGACAACGGCTATACATTTGTACGCTGTTACGACAAATATAAATTGTACGGGTAAGCTCCTACCGAATGAGGGGTGGCTGACGAAGTGGAAAAAAATGCTTAACCTGCTTCCCAGATCACATTTACTTCTCCGTCAAAGACTTATGATAAATGTTAAATTTTTCTCTTAGAATCGTGCGAATTTGTTTCCTCTGTTTTGTACTTATTTTGTACTTTTATCAGGTTGAAATACTGAATATAATCTGTAACCTTTAATTTTTAAATAAAAAAAAAAGAACGTTGCCCTACACTAGGAATTTCTCCTGTATCGTGGGTGCGTTCACAAACATAAACTCACATACACAAATACCCAGACCCGGAACAACTATCTGTAGGACATCTGTAGCACAAATATTTGTTCCGTTAAAAAATTGTTAATTAAAATGGTCATCTTTGTTTCAGAGTCAAAAACTGGGCGCTAAAATTCGGTGTCGACTTATGGGAGTTCGGAAGGCATTTTACGAAGATGAATCAAATTCAAAACGTAAGTATTTAACCTGTACAAATATATAATCGTTACTTTTTACATAACAGTAAAGGTATGAAAATCGGACAAAAACAAAAAAAGTAAAGTTTCCATTTCCTGAGAGTCGTGCGTGGAGGTACGTGTGATGTTTCTCTCTTGAAGGCGGCGAGAGAGCGTGTAGCAAGTAAGTCGGATCGCCGGTCCGACGCGTACGTACAAAAACTACGAGTCCGCTCTCGTGGCGCCCCCTAGCGCCCCAAACACCCCCGAACACCCCCTGGCGCCCCACAACCCGCGACCCAGTTACGTGTCCGACCAGAGATAGGGATACAGCAAGCGACTGTTACTATAGCATGGTATTAGTCACTTATCGATGCATCTTGATCGCTTAATGGTTTCAATTAGATGCTATTCGTAATGTTTATTATGTGGGGGCTTTCACTAGTTTATGTCGTCTTAGGGTTGCTCCTCTTGGAACTAGAACGCAGATCATCGTGCAAATAAAATAACAAAACATAATTTACTAAGTAATTAGTATTACTGTAGTGTGTTACTGCTCATCGTCATATAACATAACATCACACAATCATGCAATCCCTGAAGGGTGAGGCAGATGTGTACTTAATATTACACCTACAATTAATATTACACCTAGAGGAAAGTCACCAAATATGAAATAGTATCTTAATATGGAATACCTTCATTTCTCTAAGACTATAAGTATGAAACGCAACACTCGACCATCTTCTGTTCCATTCGGTCTACTAACACGTACGTGGTGCAATAGACCGAATGGAACAGAAGATGGTCGAGTGTTGCGTTTCATACTTATAGTCTTAGAGAAATGAAGGTATTCCATATTAAGATACTATTTCATATTTGGTGACTTTCCTCTACAATTCGCCAGTTATGTTATTAGAAAAATTATTAATCGCAAATAGAAAATTATCGTGAGGCTATCGCGTCGATTTCATCCGAGTATACACTGCAAGCTTCTCGTCGTAAAAACTTTTAGTAGATAAGTAATTTGAAAAAAACTGAAATACGCTACTTGTCTGTAAAATTATTTATTTAGTCTAGACACCATTCGGGTTGTGGAACGACTTTTATTACACCACCTACCTATCTATATGAATATTCAGATATAATGAGCATGATACCACGATGATGTTACTGTAGGTACCTACTTTCAAGGAAATTCAATTTCCTTTTGTATATTAAAAGTTACTCGTAGTAAACTTTAGTTATGTCAAATACCATTAATATCAACTTTTTACTTTAAAAATTGAAACTCATCATGATCACTGTATTTTGATACGGCAAAAACATGAAAATGCGTCCTTGTACCCAATCAATCTAAGCTTTGTTTGATTTTGTACTTGTTTATTGTTTTTACATTGGATAATTTTTAATAATGGTGAAACTTTGTGTTCTATTAGATTATTGAGACCGCGGAATCAATCAATTTCATTAAATTGATTAATCTCTAAGAAACGCTTACTGAGAAATACATAAAAATTTGGCATATAAATAAAAAGCCTAACCTACTTATGCCATTTTAGTGAGATCGAAAATGCTTCACAGAAGTAACACCGCGGTTACGTATCGTCCGTTGTAATAAAATAATCAAAATTCCTTGTACATCGCGCCGTCCCAGTAATAATGTAATGTTTCGCGGGAAACTTCGACATCGCAACTTATTCAATATTAAAGGGCTGATCGACCCCCTACCCTGTACCCTGTGCCCTGCCGGTACCCTGCCCGCTATCACTTCTATAAATCATTTATATTATTAACTTTCCTATTTATTTATTAGGCTCTCTATTGTTGTTGTTCACTCCCACGTACCTTAACTTCTATCTAATATAGTTTCATTATTAATGTTTACTTGTACTTACTGATAATAAAACCTTTTGGGTCGTTGCTCTGTTGATTTAATTAATTGTTGTTATGCGGAAAATCACAATATTTGAGGAAAAGTATACACACAATTATCCTTGAAACTGCCAATATCACCCTAACGGAAATCAGATAACCTAAATATAATAGGTATTGCACAGACTCATAATTGTGTTTATTTTCAAAATAAATTGGCAGAACCAAATAAAATCTACGAACAGAATTCTCAATATAGGTGAGAACCGAATAGGCTGGAGCTAGCGAGAGTCGCCACACATTAATTTCTTCCCTTGTGTCTATTGCTTACCTTGTCCCACATCTCACAAAGGTAGACGAGTGACCTAAACCCACTACTCTGTGAAGGTCCAGGCCTTCACTATTCACTCTACAATCAAATTAGGTTAAACTGTGCGCGGCCGCCAGAGTGCGCCACTTGCGGCCCGGCGGGTCCGGCCCCCAGCGACACTCGCGCTTCAAAACATTACAAGTGGACAATTGAAATTAGCGGAGTTTGTTAAGCTTCGTCTCTTAATTTTATTAAGGTCATTACTGTTAGGGTTTAATAAGGGGTAATCTTAATTTATTGTAGCGTTATAGAACTAATGTCTGATACGCAAGACATTATTTTTAGTACATTTTTGTAGACGATATGGGTTTACCTGTGCGTAGGTACGTCTGCCATGTTTTCCTTTGGATATTCTTTCTGTTTAACTATAGATAACGTAACTCCTACTCCGTGGACGTCCGTGCCTTGATATGCTGAGAACATGTTTTTACTCACTGTATAAATGTCGAACTTTTTATTAACCTACTGTCACGTATAGTTGACAAAATGTAAATCGTCATAAATCATACGTTCCTATCAGAAACTGCAGAAGATCAACCTTCTTCGCAATAGCAAAATGACGATAAAAATATTTTAATACGCATTCACTGCTGCAATAATTTCATTCAAAATAAAGTTTCTCAGTGAAATGAATCTTCAGCACGCTCAATCTCGACATTCTAACGAGAATATGAAATTCCAAGATGGTCGCTCTCTTCGCTGTTGCCTTTCGAAAACTTAAATTTCATTAGTAATACATTTTTAATTAATCGCATCTACGTATTAAAAGTTTGGCATTTTGGCAAGCCGTCGCAATTAAAATTTAATTGGTGAGGACGACACTTTGTCCCCAGAGGTGAATTACCTGTGTACATATTACAAAATAACGAAATTTCATTGAATGGGGTCGTGAAACGGTGCATGAAAACATCGCTCTTACACAGGCAATTACTAAATTTTTTCACAAAATGATTCGACCTCAAAGTAACCAAAGTAAATAGCTAAGTGAAATGAAGGATAACTTAGAACTTTACAAAATATTAAGAGCTCATTAGCATATTAAGTAGAAACACCTGCAAATAACAAATCTTGTACAGCTGTCTAGAGAATCCAAAGTCATACAAGAGTAAAGTGTGTACTAGCTGGGGAGCGTTTGTTTTCCCGGACTATTGTAGTCCACAATAATAGCAACGAACACCTTTCATTCTTTTTAAAACTTCTGCCAAAGGAGAAAAGCGCCGTCCTTGCGTTACATATCGGCGCTCACCTTTATGCTCGTATTTTTCCGTGCAAAGAGGAAAAACCGAAATCTTTCCTGTCGTCTTTATGTTTGTGAAACGTGCTTTATAAACTGTTTTGTTTGTTTTTTTAATGAAGTACTTAAAGACTTCTCGAGCTTTGTCGTAAACGGTCAGAATTTCGTGTTAGGATTTTCATACAAACATGGATAATATCTAAGAGAAACCCGTGTAGGTCGATTTTTTTTTATTTTAATATATTGATATTATTGGTATCTGGTATTTTTCCATAGTAGATAATATTGGGTTTTTTGGTTCATAGGTACGTAGTAGGCGTTCTTCGTAGCAAATGAGTTTTGAGGGAAGCAGTTTTCATTTTACATAGGGTATATAATTCTTAATTAAAAATATTTTCCAGTTTACTGCGTTTTAACTTTCATAAAATAGTTAAGCAAATATTTTCTTTTAGTAAAAATTTCTTAATTAATATTTTACATAAAATATCCTTATTTTACCATTTTCATGTTGCTATTTAAAAGTATCGTGCAACTACTCTATAAAACTTTTACGTTTTTGCTTAATTATATTACTAAGTTAGCTAACACGCGCCTTTTTATCTGCGTCAGACACAGAGAGGGATAGATTATCTTACTTTGGAGTTATTTTTAAACTACTATTATTTGATTTTTATAAAAATAAATACTTGTGTTGAATAACGTTTTTATTAGGACAAAGATTAATATAATGTTAATAAAACCGACATCAAAAACACAAACAAAAAACACAACAGCAACTGAAACAACAGAAACTGATATTTCATCTAAATTTTATTTTTCACTTTTTTGTGTTTTTGAAGTCGGTTTTATTTTTTGGTCGTCTTTTTTCAGTGTTTGTTTTAATAAAAATATCCTATAAAATAATAAAGTTTATTGATTCATTAAAAGTCCAATACGAATATTTGCTTTATATTTATTTTACAATGATACCAGTACAAGTGATTTTCCCTAACAATTTTTAGATTTTTGTTAATTTCTCAAAAACCGATCGACTGATTTCGATTAAATTTTAATGGAACCTCTTGAGAAGAAAAAAACAAGAACTTTTAAAACAAAAAAAGAGTTTTCCAATTCGGTTCAGGCGTCTTTGAGTAATCGTTGAACATACATAAAAAATAGACACCGAAGAATTGAGAACCTTCTTCTTTAAAATCAAGCAATCATCGGTCCATAAGTACGCATAATTATGGAGGCTTTTTTTTCAACTACTACACAAAGTATTAAAATTCATATTACGAGGAAGTAAACGGCAAAGGATGTAGGTATAATGATATTTTCTGGACGTTCGTTGGAACATTTCAACACATTTCAAAGCTTCAGATAAAATGTAACTAACTAATAATGTAATAGATCCTCCCCACTGCCCCGAGGGTTTACCAATCACCCAGAAACAATAGAGCCGCGGTTGGCCTATTACTGGAGTTAGTGTCTTCTGCGAAAACTTGTTAATCAATATTCAGTAACAAACAAAGTAACCTTCATTGTGTTTCAACACATGATTTTACACAAATCACGGAACATATATTATTATATTCTCGGAGGTATATAACTTAGGACAATACAACGCCTTTTTTTCCTATTTGGTCGATTTTAAAATACACATTATTTTATGGATGTAACGTCACACCTTTCCCGAAGTGTAAGGCAGAGATTCTAATAGAGTACCTAATGTAAACCCACATTTCGCTGACAATAGCGGACGCGCCGATTGCCATCAACTAGGAAAAAAAACTCGAGACTGCTACTGAAGAACCCAAAAACACTATGCGACCCGGGAATGGAACCCAGGTCAGCAGTCCAGAAAAATGTACAAAAAAAAGTATTATTAAAATACGGTTGGATAAATATTTTCCCTAGAACAACAATAGATTTAATTTCAAGATCAAGTGTACCATACCCGTACATCATGTCGACATACAGGGTGTGAACGGATTCGATCGGAGCCCGTCTGCGACCACCGCCATTATTTATTTCCATCCTATGTATTCAGAATTGTTGAGAGGCGCGCCCACCTAATATATTTCCCATCGGCTCGTGTTTTGGAATTCGCTTAGAATTGTACAGCACAAGGCGATCCTGCCCTTTTCACTACATATTTTTTGTTCGCAAATGGAGTTCCCTTGTGCGTAGTACGCACAAATGCGGCCGGGCGGAGTGGAAAATCCTGTCCGGTACGAGCAAGAAACGCCGGACCGACGACCGGCCGCCGACCGTGACGCCGCGTTTTTACGGCTGATATTTAACGCAGTTGATTATTCAACTGTCCCAGATATGGGTTTATCAACGTTTTGTTAGTGCGCAGCCACATACGCTTGGGATAGATGAACCTATAAGCGTTTGTCTGATATATACAGGTGCGGACCGATAAAGCATTCAAACGTACATATTTTACCTTTTCAAAATATATTTACACATGATGATACCGCATCCTCTCTTTTATCGATTACATAAAATATGATAAAAAAAAGAATAAATCGTAAGACCTAGATTTGTTCCTGAATGGCACAGCGCATACCGAACACAGATGAATAAAGATTCTAATACAGCCAGCAAATACTCTGTAATAGGGCTCTTCAGAAGTAATGAAGCCAGTAACCTATATTCCTGTAGTACGTACAAGTTCGTATAGTGCCGCAACCGTTGGACAATGACCCCTGACAATGCTCGGCGTGCCATTTATTCACCTATACATAAATCGGTTCAGTTCGGAAACAAGACTTTTTAATTCTACTCTAGATTTGCAGGCGTTGTATTTTTGTTATAAAGTGACCATACTAACCGAAGTGGGCGAGTAAAATGATAATGTTTGGTGTAGAGGTAAAGTTAATTTTGGAACTATAGAATTCATTTACTAATGTGAAGCTTTTTAACTTAAGTTTACACTTAATAAAGTAGCTTGTAGGTTTTAAAACGTTCCTGTGGCATAACTTCCGTCCATAACGCGTGCGGAGATGCGGACAGAAGTTAGTAGTTAATAAGTAGACATGTAGTGAATAGTGCTATGTATCTTGTAAATTGTAGGTACATTTTAGTCGTACTCCAAATTAAAATGAATCTGGACAGGATATTTGCCGCATGTCGCATCAAAATCGAGCCAAACTGGCTTCAGATTGAATTCCAAACCACTGAACTAGGCGCAAGGTAGACTCAGAAGAAGAGCTCTAAGGATTGGGTCAAAACAGTTAAATCCAGGCAGAGGGCAAGGGCCTCCCTTTGCAGTGGGGCTTATAATAATAAAATTACAATATTATAAAATTCATCATGACAGTTTTCTTTCAGCGCCTCATTACAACCGTAACATTACTGAAAACACCTCTTATTTGACACAAAAATAAATTAAAATAGTTGTATATATAGGATTAATCATAGGTCCGCGAGGGTGGTGTTGACACACAAAGCGGATTAAATTAACTGCCTTAATTGAATTTAGGTTCCTTGTTAGCCAATGTGTCCGGGGGTCCCTCGGGCGGGGTGCGGGTAGCGGGGAGCGGGGGGCCGTTATGCAACCGCGCGCCGCAGTGATGCCGGCCGGAGTGGTCGCCAACCTACCGATTAAATTACGAATTAAATACAACACTACCTAATAAATTGTCTGTTTTGATGATGCTCGATGAGTCTTGGTGTCTATTACTTATATAAGGCTGTGATAAGCGTTGAAGTCTTATTTGTTTTAAGATATCGACAAGCATTCGACTTTCTCTCTTTCTTTTTTCTGTGATTAGTGCATAACATGGGTGTCAATTTTTATACCGCACATAGTCCTCTTTACATGTTGTCGACAAATATTCTCAAATATGCTTGTACTCTCACAATGTTTTTCTTCACCAAAACAAGTTATAATTTTACAATACACACATAAATCAGTCAAATCAGACGTGCATGTCTTGGTTTCGAACTTGGGACCTTTGACTGGGCGGTCCGACGGTCACACCACTAGGCTTACACTGCCACTGACTGCTCACTTGCCTATGAGATGTAATTATGATGTAACTGGCTTGTGCCAGTGGCTTCGCCCGCGTGGAGCTCGATAATTGTCCCACTGGATCATACTACACATAAATCCAGACTATAAACTATCTGTGTTCTAAATTTCATACACACCCGTTCAGTAGTTTTTGCAAGAGTAACAAACATCCACCCATCCTCACAAACTTTCGCATTTATAATATTAAAGTACGATTAGTAGGATGTAGCAAACCTGAAATCTTCGTTTTTTTTAAACATATATACCACCGTAAGTGCAGTGAAAACAGTGTGTCTGGAAGTAGAAGGAAGAAAAATACAAAGAACAATTTTCTTATGGCAGTCACATTTGCTATCATGTAAACTATACAAACAAAAAATTACTGGAGACATTAAAGTAAAAAAAGTTCAGCTATTACTCTACAAGTGAACCAAAATTACCGGGAATTTCAGCTGTTTTTGTTTACGTAAATTAATTTTATGTCTGCTAAATTATTAAATGAGTTCTATTAAAATAATAAACGGTGGAGACGATTAACAGCCCCGTCCTTACATAATGCAGCCCTGTGGGTTGGACCCAAGGGTCAGTAAATTTCCTTCCCATGAGGCGCCCTAAACTCACGTAAACCCATTTTTGTTTATCGACACTTTCAGTTTTTAAAGAATCATCAGATTTTTAATAAATATTTTCCTTAAGATAAATCTGCTTTTTATCTTAATCATTTATTCACAAAAAATACTTTGAAGTTAAAATTTCTGTAATGTAATCATGTGTTTCCTATGTAGGTCTCCTCTTTTAACACTTACTTTTATTCCACTCCGAGAATACTTAGATAGAACTACTATGATGCCATTTAAGTTTTTTAGACTGACATGGTCACTAACACTATTGTTTTAATACTGAAAACGGAATGAACTTGAAACAAATAGTAAACATAGTAAATATCTCGTTTTCAGTATACTATGATGCCTTCAGCTATGACCAAAATTGTGACAAATTTTTTTTTTCTGACGTAAACTACGCAGAGTAAAGGCAACAGTAGTATTGGTAACCCTAGAGGTCCACAAACAGGGCGCGTGTGTAGGGCGGGATCAAACCAAATATCCGTCGGCCGCGACCCTTCGTCGGCCACTCGGCTCCGACCAGCGAGCCACTCTATTTGCGCAAATAATATGGCTTTCCTTGATAAACTGGGATTGGACAGGTAGCTACAATTTCAAAGCTAATATTAAACTATTTTCAAAAATACTTCTTAATTGGTTTTAAATAGGTAATCACTCAAGCATTTATCTGTGTGATTTTTTCCCAACTTGAAATCACTATTTAAGCTCATAAAATGTTACATTAGAGCAAGGATTTCACTTAACCATATCCCCCATTTTAAAGCTTAAGTTGGCGATCGATTAAATGGGATCTCCGGGTATCGTTGAAGACAATGTAATATGAAGGGGGGTGTCGTCGTGTCGTGGCCAGCGCACGGACGTCTCCATGGCGCGCCGCCATTTCCCATCCGCCACCAATGCCGCGATGTTACCCTTAAAACGAACTTTATTGACTGAGCGGCAGCTGGTTTCCCTTAAAATGTATTACCGAATATCTATAAGCTGTATTCTTTATTATTTCCTCGCTCATCCTTAATCTAAGAGATGTTCGGAGTTAACTCTGTTATTGCAGGCTCACGTTTCCGCAACAGATAAGCGACGGTATTGTCAAAGCGGTCGGTCGAAACGTTAATAAAAAAATATTATAAGCTCAGTAACGCATCTCGTTAGATTTGATAGTACAACAAAGGCGACATCGGGACATCCAAAATTCAATAACAAGGCAGCACGGAGCGGGCGCCTCTGCCGAATAACAATAATTTGGCAGCCAGCATCCGCCAAATTCCGGATGTGTTCGTTCCATTTTTAAATTTGACAGGTCTCGGGCGAGTCGCGCGCGGTTCGTTGTGCGCGCCGCCGCGCCGCGCCGCGTCGCCATGTTGGGAACCAATAACTCAACGCGTAATGTAGCGCGAATGCGACACGATTGTTGTCATTTTCACAAATTATGCGAACGCTACATGCCTGCCAATGTTTATCTGTGCTCGTGAAAGCATTAAATAACGCGTGCTCTACGCAGATATTACTTGCACTAGTCTATTTGCTGTTAACTATTGTTATGCTTTATATGTATTTGCTGATGAGAGATAATTCGGGTGCAGTTCATGATATCTCTATCATATTGGTTAAACTACGGTCGGCATAAACTCGAAACTTTGTGTTCAGATTTCTAGCAACCGTATTTATGGAATGTTGCCATAACGACCATCGTGGTAGACACGTCTGCATTACGACTACATATGAATGAAACAGCATTCTCCGGTAGGATTTTTTTCTTTTAAAACTCGAAGTAACTCTCTTTTTAACGTAACTTGTAGTCTAAAACAGTGACCAACAATGGGGATAAAGTCTGACACTAACTCACTTCAGATATCACTACTGCACAAGCTACTTGCCTCTGTCCATGTATTTTATGTCGACAAGCCACTTTCTTACAGCTAATGAATTTTATAATGACGCTTTACGCAGCGGTTGATTGCATAAATATTGAAATTAATTGTGAAATATTGTGTGTATACAGAAATACCACGAGTACAACGTTGACGTGGTGCGGAAGGATGGGTTGCTGCTGGTGCGTGAGCTCGCTGCCGAGGTGAAGAACCACATGGACTTCAAGATCAACGCCGTCATGGTGAGACACTTCCAACTTTATTGCTTTATAGAATTTTAAACGTAAACTGGACGTTGGGCTAATACAAAACGTTTTAGCAAACCCTACATCAGCAACAGGGGATCGGACTGAGTCAAAAAAAATATGATTCTAATTAGTCCGTCAGTTAAATTATTGAAAAATATTGGATACGTGTTTTTTGTTTTATCAAATTAATAAAAATTGACGAAGATAAGACGCGTCAAAGATCATGAGTGGGGGGTTGTGACGTCATTTGCAGGTAAAAAATGTACTATCATGTGACGTTTTCGAAGAGTTCACGAGTTTTCGCAGCATTGTATCGTCTTAATTTTTTGTTTGTGTGAAAAAAGAAAAAATACGTGTTTAATTTTTTGGAAATCTATCTGACGGACTAATTAGTTTTTTTTTGTTCGATCCCCTATTGCCTTTGCAATTTGGTTGTGTGGCTTAGTGAAGATGTCGAATCAGTGATTCCCTTTCTAATACATAGTAATCTTCCATATATGTTTATATTTAATCCATAAGGTACGAAGAAAAAATGTACGTGAAGACAGTTTTAAAATCCAAACTTGATATTTAACGCAGGAGACTTGTATGTTTGTTTGGTTGAACGCGCTAATCTCATGAAATACAGATTCGAATTGAAAAATATTCTCAAATTCATTTAGCTTAACTTAGCTTGATCAAGGTCAAGGCTATATAACATCTTGCTTGGGAGAAATCAAAGTCTTAAAGAGTTATTTTAAGACTGATATCTCCTAAGCCTCCGCAGCAAAGTAATCTAACCTTCTCTCTTTTATGTGACGCTGACGAAGTTGAGTGGGTCAGTTAGTAAACAATTTTATGCTATAAACCATAACACAATCAATTAGTAAATCTGGGCTAAAATAATATTACCATTATTATTAACCGGTGGATGCAAACGGCAGGTTGTCGTTCGTTATGGCGTTCTATGGGGGAGGCCTTTGCCCACAGGGGACGTCTTACGGCTGATGATGATAATGATGAAAAGAATATTCTTAAAACAAATAACGAGTGGCTTCGCTTGCTACGCCAAAAGCTACGGCGTAGCACACACTGCTACGTCGTAGCTATTGTCGCGTCTCAATTCAATACAATTCTCAATTCTTTATTGCGTACCATAATGTATACAGTAGGTAGGGAATACATCAGTCTCAATTATGGACCCTGTCGGGCACAGCATAGATAAAAGTAGGAGAGAGGAGGAAGAACGCTCGGCGTTTAGTGAAACACATGTTATTTATTTAGTAACATTTGTAAACCAATTACTTTTAAAAATATTAATTATTGTTATATATAGGTATGTATATACTTATTATTATTTTTATTTATTTTGTATGTAATTTATTTATTATTTTATTAATTAGATTAATTAGATATGTAAGTAAGGAATTTAATTATTATTATTTTTATTTATTATGTAAGTAATAAAATTATTTTTATTAATCATATGAATGATTTAATTATTATTGTTTATTATTTAAGTAACTTTATTTATTATTACTTATCATACTGGGGTAAGTTATTTACTTAATATTTATAATTTATCATTTAAGTATTCGCTTAGACTATAGTAGCATTTCCTTTCAAGGAAGGTTTTTAATTTATTAATAAAAATATTATATTTATCTAAATTCTTGATTATTGCAGGTAACTTATTATAATTTTTTATGGACATGACAAAGGTACTATCGGAGTGCATTTTTAATCGCGATATTGGCAAGTTTAGTCTATTTTTATGTCTTAGAATAATCTTTGTTTGTCCTCTCTTTTTGTAAAATAATCTGGGTATTTACGTACGAACTTACAAACTTCAAATATATACAAACATGGTAGGGGCAAGATTTTTAGTTCCTGAAAGTGGGGTTTACAGCTATCGGTGACTTCAATATTTACTAAATACCTAATAAGTTTTTTTTTGTAGGATGATTTTAAGGTCTGTGGTTTTTTTGATCTCGCGGAGGGCGTATGAAAACTTAGAAATTTTTGCTCTTACTTTCTGAATGTGAGACTTCCAATTTATGTATGTATCAATACCTAAGCCTAGTAGGGTGAATTTGTCAACTACATCTAATTTATTGTTATTGAAGTAAAAGTTAATATTTATTGGGTTTTTTTGACGAGGGTGAAATGCAATTATTTTAGTCTTATTGAAATTTATTTCTAGATTGTGTTCAGTCATCCAATTTACTGTAGAATCTAATATGGAGTTTAATTTATCATTCGCAAACAGGATACATGACTCATTTCGTCGTCGTTTATATAAACTAGAAATAAGAAACTGTCTGTGTCTCTTCCCAGTAACTTTATTTTGGCTGTGTAATTCTAGCCTAATAACTGTTTTTCAACAAATCTATTTCTTCTGATCTTTTACAAGATTCTAAATCTATCTAACTTATGAATAGTAGGTGAAATTACTTTACTTATTATTAATTCACCTACGCCAGTCGATAATTGTAGGTGTTAAAATGTTTAAAATGATTAACGCTTTCATTTTGTATTCATTTACACGACTTATTTAATAACCCTATATTTAATATCCCTTGAAAACGAAGGTAAACAATTTGCGTTTCAAACATTTAACAACACCTTCCTAGGACATATTTCTCCCTTATAATATAAAGCATGTTCTCAGTATAAGTTGCAAACGTTGATTGCCGAAAATGTTATTTTATTTATACGGTAACAGTAAGCCATCAATCCTAACACCTGAGTGTTATTTATTTATTCAGAAATATTCTGCAAGCTAACAGTTTTTTTTACGTAATATTAGATATAAAAGTTACAAGATACAGTCACAAAACATAAAATATCTCGCGCCACTCCCACGATATCTCCCCACATGTTCTTATAGTTGGAAATCCTTTATTAGTTTCTGTAGGTGGGGCAAGTGACGCATCTAATAATCCTTCTTAGCAACTGGAAGACTATAACTAGTTTACCTACGTAAATAAAATGTAATTGAATTTAATTAGTAGCGAGTTAGATTGCATAGTGATATATTCAGAAATATACTGCAAGCTTACAGTTTTTTACCGAAATGTTAAAAGTAATCATATTAAAATGTCAAACAGTATCTAATAAAACTCAAACTCAAAGCTCGTGCATTCGTTGTAGCGGTGTGCGTCGCTGCGTGCTTTCGTGCTCGCGGTGCTCGTTGTTGCGGGCATTCGGCGGCGTGTGGTTTGACGTGGTGGCTTTTGGAATGACGTATTGCACTCGTAGTTTTATTTATTTGTTTATTTAGTACATGGAGAACTTACAGCTAATAAATGCAAAGAAAAAGAAGAAATCGTAGTCACCAGAAAGCCAATTACAAGTCCTCACGTATAGACTTATAATAATAAAATTATTTAATGTGTGAGCACAAAAAAAAACGCCTTATATAAAATAAATAAAATATAAAAAAAAATAGTTCGCAAAAAAACTATCTAAGTGAAATAAAAAAAACATATAAGTATAAATAAAATGTAAAAAATAATGAATAATGAATGATGAATAATAATAATGTGTAATGTATATAAATTAATAACACCAAATAAATTAGCTTTTTTTTTGTTTTTATAAATTGTTCTTCTGACATTCAAAAGTGCCTATAAAGGTTTAATTGAAATAAATGCTTTGAGTTTGAGTTTTTATTTCAATTAAACCATTACTGGCACTTTTGAATGTCATAAAACAAAACTACGAAAAACTACGAGTGCTATACGCCATTCCGAAAGCCAACACGTCGAACCACACGCAAATAAAATTATATAAGTAGTTTATAATAACTTTCAATTTTATAAAGAAAGAAAGCATATTTTTTCAGTAGATAATAGTCTCAATTTGTAAACCTACATATTCTGTAGTGGTCAGTACGAAAGGTTCCAATCCAACAGACTGAATATGCGTTACTGAACTTTATTATATTGAGAGTTACGTTGAAATTCGAACTCCGAGATCCATAAAAAAAACACGTGCTTACGAGTCGCTATGGAGATTACTCACATATTTACATCTACATAGTTGCATGCCAGTACATCAGACTTCTACAATCTGTCAAATTTCTTTAACAAGTTTTTAACTTTGTGACTAAAGCATTGGGTTCAGGTTTGATTAGACAATACATACAATGTTGGTACCTCATCAATTGAGGATGAATCGGGTTCTTTTAAAAGTATAATAAAATATTAAGTACGTCGACAAATGACGGGGCTTAGATAAGCTTCTCATTTGTATTTTGTCATGTCCCTTTGTTTACACTCCCCAAAAACACTTTTTTATTTGTCAGAAAAAGCGAAAATAATTTCTCATTGTGACATTTGGGCTCAACAGATCTTAGATTATGTTCAATTAATTTAAACATTAAAAGTTTTGTGGGCGAGAAGCACTGACGCTATCTTTATAGAGCATTAAGTATTTTACACACAACATTGCATTTACAGTTAGCTGTACAAGTATCATGGTAAGTCTAGTAGTTGAACTTGGGTAATGTCAGTACAAAGACAAAGATTAAAGGCTACCTATCTCTCTTGTACAAAGTTTTAGACGCCCTCCACTCTGACCTATTCTCCTAACTTGTGGCTGCAGACATACCAACAAAAAAGTGTAGAAAAAAAACGTAATATTAGATATAAAACTTACAAGATACAGTCACAAAACATAAAATATCTCGCGCCACTCCCACGATATCTCCCCACAAGTTCTTATAGTTGGAAATCCTTTATTAGTTTCTGTAGGTGGGGCAAGTGACGCATCTAATAATCCTTCTTAGCAACTGGAGGCCTTTACCAACCTTAACCATTTTATACCTACGTAAATAAAATGTAATTGAATTTAATTAGTAGCGAGTTAGATTGCATAGTGAGAGGACGAGTGGATGCTGCGAGCGGGTCGTGTGTCGTGTAGGTACAGCGCCAGTTACGCGCCTGTGTTTGTGCATCTACTGCATCGTACAGAAATCCTTTCAAAGTGAATTGTCAAGCGAGTCGAGATTGAACGGCGCTTACATTTCCCGTTATGTACATACTGTAAATTGTTTGTTCCCCAAAGTATATTGCCTTATAATATCTATACAATCTACACATAATGACTTGAAACAATTTATAAATAAACTAATTACAATCAAGAGATTAACAACATGACTTAATTACAATAAAGTTAAATATTTCGTTAAATTGTAACCGTGCCAATGTCGCGTATTTTAATGATACATATCTAAGCACAAATAGGCACTTTTCAATTTGTGTAACAAAAGCAATAAAACCGCTGAGCTCCATTTCGGTATAAAACTCAATAGGAATGTGTTAACGATGAGGCGGGCGAGTTGCGAATTTAAAGTAACGATATTGCGGCGACAGCGAGCGTGGCGTCTCCGACATTAACATATTCAGCAATGGTCGATGTCGAAGTTGTGCGGGCTCCGCCGCCGCGCCGCACCGCCGCCGCCGTGCCGAGCCGCACTCTACTCGCGCCCGCGGACTCTTGTCTTCGCGATTTGCCGCTCCCACTGATATTGGAATTCTTTTGAATCTGAACTAGTCCTCTGTCTGCTGTTGCCTGGCCAACTTTCAGTCGAATGCTAAGTTGACAATTTCAAGGAGGAATACTTAAATCTCTCCAGCAACTCGTCCTACTCACTATAAGTGACATCACATATAATACACACGTAAGGCTCTTTGAACCCGCTTCGCCTCTCTGGTGTTTGATTGCGTACACAAAATGACACGCGACAAGTATGTAGGTACCCATGTCATCTTTTCACTTAGACAAAGTTTGTTAAGCACTTACATTTTGGTAAAACATGTAATAATTCAGGCAGTGAGAAGTTGTACGCAAACTTTTATGAAGGAGCGACGATGTTTGGAGTGTGAAAGCCAAGTTGAGCATGAGCCGCGGCGACGTAATTATTCGATCCGTGCCACCTCCCGAATGTCATTTGTGGTTTTTGTCGGTACCCCGACGTTCTCCTTTCCGTAAAAGTTCGTTTTTGTTGAATCGTCCCCCGCCATCTCTAATGAAGGCCTACAGGATTCAATTAACCGGAGGGATTGGAATGTTTTGTGATTTGTACCCGGTACGGAATTCTATCAACGCGCGTCAATTCAATGCCTACCAGCAGCCTTCGTGCAAATTAAATCGATCAAAAACTGAAAGAAACTGCTACGAAGCCTACAATTCACCTTTTACTCCGAGGGAAAAAAACAGACGAGGGAAAATCATGGATAAATATATACGAAGTCTCTTTCTTATGATTTTATAATACACTCGAGAGCAATGAATCTGGGTCACTTAAAGAATGTTAAAAATCTCGGAAACTAAAAATGATAGGTTAATGCAATAAATTGTATTTAATAGACAATGTAATACTCCTTAAATGAAAGTAAAAAAAATATGAGTCACCATACATTTTATTAACACAAAATTACATAAAGAAAAAAACTGCTGATCTCTCCTTAAAACAAAAATAGGAAACATGAAATTTTTGAACTTTATTACGATTTTCTTGAATTTTAATACTTCGTATTGCCTCCTCGTGCTTCCATTACTGCGTTTACGCGGTTTGGCATGCTGTACACCAAGTTCCTTATACGATTTTGGGGAATATTCTCCCATTCCTCTGTGAGAGCAATTTTGAGCTCACGAAGCGTGATTGGGGGAGGGTTTCGTTGTTTTACGCATCTGCCTAGCTCGTCCCAAGCATGCTCGATCGGGTTGATATCCGGGCTGCGCGCTGGCCACTCCATACGAGTAATGTTCATCTCTTGAAGGTAGTCATTCACAATCCTACCTGTATGAGATCGGGCATTGTCATGCATAAATATAGCATCCTCACCTAAATTGACCATAAATGGACCAACGTGATCATTGAGGATTTCTTCCACATATCTTACGCTAGTTAAAGAGCCGTTTTCTATGATCACCAGCTCTGTGCGACTTTCAGAAGAAATTCCGGCCCACACAAGTACAGACCCACCACCGTAGGCCACTTTTTCTTCGATGCATGCTTGCTTGAATCTTTCCCCTGGTCTTCGATACACTCTGAGTCTTCCATCGTGCTTGTAGAGCATAAATTTTGATTCGTCGGAGAACATAACTTTTGACCAATCTTCAATACTCCAATTTACGTGGCTCTGGGCATATCTTAGTCTTGAAATACGATGCCCACGCTCCAGTTTAGGGCCGTTTGCAGGTCTAAGGGGTTTTAAGTTAGATTCAGCAAGCCGACGTCTTACTGTCCATGCACTTGGGTTACTTCCTCCGAGGCGTCGAAACTGATTTGTGAGTTCAGTTCCTGTGAGAAAGCGATTTCGAAGCATGGTGTTCACCAAGTATCGGTCTTCTCGTGCTGTGGTACACCTGGTTCTGCCCGTTCCTGGTCTGCGTAGGTTAGAACCAGTTTCTTCGTAATGTCGGAGAACTCTTTGTACTGTTGACAGCGACACACCGACCGAGTCCTGGCTGTATCGCGCTGACTCCGGCCGGTTTCCAGCATTGTAAGTATTCTGGTGCATTCTTCAGGCGTAAGCGACATAATTTCAGCTTGAATAATGAATATAGAGCACTATCAACATGGTTTATGTAACCACATAAATGACAGATTACAAACAAAAGCAAAACCAAATGCTGTAATTTCATAGTTCCATCTTCGAAAGTGGCCCTTTTTCAAATTTGATTTTTTTATGATATAACTTTACAATAACTAAGAAGTTTTAATACCTTCATTTAAGGAGTATTACATTGTCTATTAAATACAATTTATTGCATTAACCTAGCATTTTTAGTTTCCGAGATTTTTAGGATTCTTTAAGTGACCCGGATTCATTGCTCTCGAGTGTAGTTGATACTTGGTAACTCGAGTAGTTCACCTACATAGGCATAGAATAGTTTATTAAGAGACTGTGGTACTTGAGCGTGATATTCAAAGAGCTGTGTGGCACTCGGCGCCGGGGCCGCACCGGCAGATCTCGCTGAATGCACTCGTTCCTCTGTCGCTGTGTTTGCGTTCTGACTATGCACTTCCAATTTGACGCATTGTTGGATGAACTCGAACGTTGAGTTAACATTGGGCTTCAGAACTGCAATATCGTTAGTTTTGAGTACGATTCCTTTTAGATTGCCGTTACTACTTTTCATATTTGATCGCTTTTGCAATGCAAATCACAATTCAGGTCATTTTACACTCTATTAAAAACACAATGTCACCACACGCCTAACAAATGTAGGCAGTGTGTTCTCAACAGACAAAGTCACCGCACGCCTGACAGACGTAGGTGGTGTGTTCTCAAGAGACAAAGTCACCACACGCCTGACAGACGTAGGGGGTGTGTTCTTAACAAATAAAGCATATTATTTTAGGCTCTCACCCTCACATAAATTCCTCTTTATTTTTACATAAACTATTTACCAGTACCTACCTTTGCCGTATCAAAGCATCTGATTCCTTTAAAGTTGTAACATAGTTGAAATTCCTCCATGTATATGAAGTTTCGTAACATTTCGGTGAAATTACCCGAGTGTCTGGGGCGGGGTGGCGCATCGATTGAGCAATAAATCATAATAATATAATAGGTATAATGTAAACAGTGGCCGCGGGTGATGCCCACCCTCTAACCTCTGCCGCGCGGCCCCGGCTGCCACCATGCTTTATTTAAACACACAACAATTTACAATGAAACAGGTTATAGCAAATATTAGCACAATATTTTCATACACTCTACGTAGATAGAAAATACAATTTTGTCGCGTTGCGTGAGTACTATAATTTAAAATGCGTAAGTGGTCTACGAGATAACGTAGCCCGTAGACGCTCTACGAGTTTTGCTACAATTTTTGTAGCAATCAAATGAAAACATAATTTAATAAAATAAGGCGAAAACTCGCATTTATTATTAAAGTTTAGTTTTTTCGCGTGCATGTCATAATTTAGGCGGTGCAATGAACCGGCGGCGTTGGCAATACAACTAACGGCCTAGTTTTAAATGCGCTAATTTCCTCTGTTCAGCACGAGTATTTAATAACTGTTGGTGCTTGTAAGGACTGCAAAATGCGGTTTGTTATTTACCTTGACGGTTAATAAAGAGCATGACAAATTATTATCGACGGTGTAATTTTTTAATGTATGTAAGTTCATACTTACATAATAATATTTGTTTTATCATATTATATCAAACGCTTAAACAATCGAAGTCGTTTTATTACAAATAGACTTGATAATTAGTTGGCTGGACCCTTTTTTTTGTTCCGGGGTGGAATATTCTCATGAATATCCATCGCCCTGGGATGAGCGAAGAAATTTGTCACACTCTGACTAAAAACCACCCCGGTGTTCCTTTCCTACACTCGCATCGGGAAACTAATACGCTTTCCACGATTCCTAGGATTCACGATTCCCGAATTTTGCTGGACCTTAAACCAACTTAAAAAAAAATTATAAATAAACATCCTATAAATTTAAACGCAAATATTAAATCAAAATTCAATGCTAAATTCGGTATTTTATTTAAATATAAAGCTACACTAATTGTATTGATTGCCACTTTATAAACCGCAGAGTAATTCGATGGTTACCAGGATTAATGATGTTGCCTGCGGCAGGTAAGCATCGGTAGTATAAATAAGGTCGACGGAACCACGGCTTCAGTGACATGAGCTTGCTGCCAGCTCCGCGTGTGAAGTAGAATTATTTCATTTTATTCACGTCCGACTCTCGATATTTCTCTCTTCCACATTTAGTTTGTAGCACTTTAGTTCACTATCGATTGCATCAAAATTAATACATCATTCAAATCTAAAGTGACTTACTGCCGCACTCAGAGAGCTTTAATGATTACTTAGGACTTTCCTTAGTAAAGGTATTGACAGTTTTGTCATACAAAAGTATGTCAATTCTTTACTAAGTGACGGCTTAAGTAATCATTAAATATCTCTGAGTACCGCAGTTAAACTATAGTGAGTTTCATGTATCTGTGATAACAAAATATGCATGGTATATAAGGACGTGGGAGACTATTTATAATATTGTTCAACATATACATAGATTGAATTCCGCAGCAAAAGATTTCAATAACAATGTCTCGACAATGTAACGGGATGCAGCTTCATAGATGCATGCCTTCGCGAACTATGATAAACCCAATAATTCGTGTAATAATGTAACGCCAACAATTCGTCAAGTTAGTGAGCACACACGGCCGCAGCTTGTCGCGCGCTTGTTGCAAGTTGTGCAAACTTGCAACAAGCACGCGACGTCACGCGTCACAACTATGCGAACACAGGTGCTGCCTTCAAACACTTGGAATACCTGCTTCGACTACCCTAGCCAAATCAATTTAGAATTCACAACATCCCCAACTACGTCACTCTGTCTCATTTTCCACCATCTAAGAGTATTCGTAGCAGAGATTTATTCGTAGCGGTTAGCGTAGCAGTTCGTAGCAAGCTTACTGGCCACTCATAAATCTTTTCAGCAGCGGTTCGCATTAAAAGGAAATGACTAGAGTTGAAACTAAACACTTAAAGCTTAGTAGTGTTGCGAGAAAGCTATGTTTGTGAATCAAATAAAATACTGAATAGTAATGCTGTCACCATATTTCACCACTTCATAGTAGTTCTTTATATTAACTCGAATTAAAAAAAAACTCTTGATATTTACCGTTATTTACATTTAACTCCCTCAAGTTAACTAAAACTCCCTATGCAAGGAGTCAGGGTCCGAACTCACGACATCATGTTTAATTATATATATTTTTTTATATATTTTTATTATATAATTATACATTTCGGCTTTTAAGCCAATAGGATAGTTAACAAAAAAAATCTAATTAGTCCGTCATATAGATTACCAAAAAATATTAAACACGTATTTTTTCACGTAAAAAAACAATGAAGACGATACAATGTGACGTCACGAAACCCCACTCAAATCTTTGACGCGTTTTATCTTCATAAATTTTTATTGATTTGATAAAACAAAAAATACGTATCCAATATTTTTCGATAATTCAACAGACGGACTAATTAGAATCACATTTTTTTAAGTTAGTAAACATTTCTATTCTTCGAAATATCTTGATTCTAACATGTGATGGTGAGAAAGGAACAGTTTACCTTCAGCGGCTAGCCGACTAGTGATTATTATGTCACAGAAACAAAAATAATAAATGTAAATTGAATTTTGAGGTGTGTTAGGGAACAAAGTTATAACGTAAACTTTGTATCTTTCTTATGTTATTACTTTCATTCACGTGCTCCGTCCATGTAATATGCTCACCGTATTTTATTTTTATTAAATCGTTTGAGCTAAAGGGTTGTAAGCCACACAAGCGAGTACAATATCCGCTCGGCTTGTAAGGTAATACGTTACGCTTCCCACGCTATACGATACATGTGTATGGTTAAATTCCGTAGCAAGCCTAAGTGCAAGGCGCACCGCCAAATTCCAGCGGCGTGCCGCAGGGCGAACGGGTCTCCCACCGTGTAGGGGGTACCCGGGGGGGGGGGGGGGAGGACACGCCAAGTAGACCGCTGCACTTGCCCGACCTTAATGCCGCCATCAGCAAATTGCGAAACACCAGCTGTTTGTGACAAGAAATCCCTGACATAATTCATGCCATTGGACCGCAATCGGTGCCGGAAATTGCTACGACAATCATCTCCGATGCGACATTTATGACGACTTCGCTTACAAACATCCTCTTCGCAGCCCATTCAAACTTAAAAATGCGAACGATAAAAATACGATCTCAGTATTTATCATGTCATAACGATTTGAAAGCGCATTTAAAAATCTCGCCGGGTGCTCCATCGCTTACATTTAAACACGTCGCGGGCGGAAGGAGGATCGAGTAATATCTGTCAGAGCGTGTAGAGGGTTATTAAATACCATCTCGGGGGCTGAGTGCACCGTGACCCATATCCAGTCGCTGCACCGCCCGACTTATACGAGTGGACTTTATTGATTCGCAGTCTTGAGACGATGCCCCGTCCCGCTCACACGCGCCCCCCGCGTGCCTTCCGCGCCAGGATAGAGGGCGGTGATTCCTGTAGCCTGTAGGCTACTTACTCAATATTCTAAAGCGCGCTCCGACGCCTGCACTACTGCCATCATTCCCGATACTCCGATACCACGTTTTATACATATCAAATGACAACACAATTTATAGTCCTGCCTCCTGGCTCCGTGCTAATGTTAAGGACGGAAATGGAACAGCATCAAGCACCACTAACGCAATAATAACATCAGCGGTATAGCAGAGATGCTTTTAGATATTAGGACTTAAGAAAATAAATAAAATCCTTCCAAAGATTAATGGAAGTAGTGCGACTTTTACATTCTTGTTCCTTTTCTATTATGACAAAGCGCACAATGCGGTGCGAGCTTAAAAGAATTATAAGTCAGTACGCAACAACATTTGATTAAACTTTCTAGAAAAGAAGATAATTTTTAAGCAGCTTATATTTCTGTTGGAAACGTTAGTGATATGACGGTAGGTGTAGTTAACGCGTGGGCGCAGGGCCAGCCGGCGGCAGAGGGCGGGGGTCGTTGACCTGCAGCGCTACCTTCAATATAAAACTCAATTTAGCGACCACAACCTTCTAATAAACGTTACAAAGTAATCATGTTATTGTTAGACGTGCCTCCTGGACATTTTCTTTGGAACAAAACCCAACTAGTTTTTTTCATTGAGATCCGACATGCGATCATTTTTCTTGAATAAATTGCAAAGATGATTGACATTGTGAGAGGCATTACAGAAAAATATTGTTCAGTGACTTTATTTAGCGTGTCCCTTATTTTCTTAGCTTTTCTCGCACGAATCGAGCAATTTGTAATTACTCGGAGAAAATAACATAAATGTTCTGTGACAAGTATGTCGACGGTTTTACGATTACATCTGAATTTACTAAAAAGGGTGACTAAAGCAATGAATTTTTATTGCTCACTTTACGAATAAATTAGTGGGTACAGTTATATTATGTGAGGCTAATAAATTGGTACGTTACACGAAAAGGTTTATTTAATGAACATTTCACCATACGTGGCTACAGTATGCTCAATGAAATAAAAATAAATCTTTTTGAGATTTTTTTTAAGGAGACTAACTTAATTTTGCAATATTATATTTTATTTATTATACCATATTTTGTAACAAGTATTTATTTAGTTTTTAATAAAACTTGTCTTAACAAAAGCCCCGGACACGTAAAAGATAAATAGATTAAGTTTGTTGTAGCGATTTTCTCGAGTTGAGCTCTGTCGACACGTCGGATTACCTTTGTTCATATTCCAAAGCTAGGATTTCAGGAATATGAAAGCGATACTCGAATACATCTGCTAACCTGATCTAGTTGACACACCAGGCAAAAATCAAATGTCACATGCAGGGGCTTACTCTATTTTGAACCAGCACTGAGTTATGACGAAGTAAAACATCATGACAGAATCTGAACCTGAATCCGTCACAAAATCTAATCCCTAATAAAAAGACGTGGTGATCTACATGTAAGTATGTGCATCACACCGACTGAGTTTAGCGATAGTAAAGCAGTAGTAAAGTTGCTGTCCAGCAAAGACTTTTTGCCTTTATAACGAATGGCTTTACCTTGGTTAATCAAGAAGCTAATCGTCATCAGTTTAATTTGGTATTTTATTTACTTACTACTAGTGTCTAGGCAGGGATGGCGAACCTTTATGGATTAACGTGCCATTTTTTCTAAACAAATTTTTATTGAGACCTTGCACGTGCCGTCCAATAATATGGCTTAGTCTTTATTGGCAAATAATCAAACTAAATATTTTCAACTAAAAACTATTTATTTGCTACCAAAAGAAAAACTTGACCTATATCGTAATTCTCGTCTAATTCAAATTAAAGTAACATTAGTGTAACTTCTTGTAACTTCTGTTGTTGATGATTACATAATAAGTAATATATGTATTATTATGCTTGCATGTTGAACTGGACTCCTGTACCAAACGGTTTCTAATCGAATCTTATGTTATTCATCTCTGAATATAATTACTCGTAGACATAGATGAAAATATTATGGTTAAAAATTCGGTTGTGTGCCTAAAATATTCTGTGACATACGCGTGTCATTGGTTCGCCATCCCTAGGTGACTATAATAATATAGACTCTAGTCTGCTTTATCGAACGCGATTGGTTTTGCCCTCATTAGCAGACCAAACAGTTCCTCCAATTGTGATTTTGCGCCGCATAATATATTCTCACGGTTTCCTACCAACTGTAAAACAACATGCTACTACGTCTCCGCACAATTTCAAGTTTGTAACTTTGAAGCCTATATCTTGCGCACAAGTGGGAAACTGGGAAGTGTTTGCACGTGTGTCGTAATAACTGTTAGGTATTACTTATTGCGCAACCGCCGAGAACTTGATGTACGGGTAGCACGCCGGTAGACTTGTCACTATTGCCTACATCAGGCTTATGAGATCCTTGTCTTACATCACGTAACATCACGCCTGTAAAGTCAAGAGGGTTAGGCAGAGGCTTATCTAATAGTCCACCGATGTTTTGCCAGTTATGATTAAGTCTCATGTAATATTAATATATAGGGTAGTTGACAAAAAAATCTAATTATTCCGTCAGATAGATTTCCAAAAAAAATTGTCGCACATATTTTTTCTTTTTGCACATAAAGCAAAAATGAAGACAGAGATAGAGATGAGAAACAGTGCTTTGAAAACTCGTGTGACGTCACACCGCACTACATTTTTTACCACGTAGTGACGTCAAAGCCCCCACTCCTGATCTTTGACGCTTTTTATCCTCGTAAATTTTTATTAATTTGATAAATCAAAAAAACACGTATCTAATACTTTTCGATAATCTAACTGACTGACTAAACGGAATCATATTTTTTTTACTCAGGACACATTCATATTGCCATCAAAAGGCACAAATCCAAAATCAGTGGCTGCTATCCTCTTCTTATAGCGAGTTTTATGTCGAAGGTCACACTGTGGTGCACTCGTGGGATAATATGGTTAACTTTCTCATCATCATCAGCCTATAGCAATCTTCTAGGACATTTAACTGTCCACTCACACGCCATTCAACTTTATCATCGGCTAGTCTCACGATTACAGCCTACAGTTCATAAACTCAGCATTCTATAAGTCAGAGTCATTGCTTTTTTATTTGCAGACATAGTAGAAACTAAAGAGTGAAAGCACCACTCAAACCCACGTGTGAAAACAGTAAATGCTGAGTTAAGATTACAGTAATCCATTAATATCAATGAGGCTAACCCGCCCTTACCTTACAGTCACTATAACTCATTTTGCTCGGCTAACCATTTGAGCGCGCAGAGTCGATGTGAAATTCATGGAAATCGAAAATTGCATTTTGCAATCACTTTATGCTTAGTGTATGAGTAACGGTCGCATCGAATGTTAATATGATTATATATATATTATATAAGATACCTTACCGATTTCGGTAACGGCGACCCTTACAAGCTATTTCCTAGCGTGTGCTCATAAATGGCTGGCCAGACTGAATTTGTTTTTAAATACCCGGTCACAGTTAAAGCAGTAGAGTTGACCGGCAGAATTGTAGGTACAGGTGTAGGAGGGTTTAGGTCTCTCTTTACGTAATTGGCGCTTTTGTTTCAGTGTTTCGATTCGCTGTTAAAGATTTTGTCTTTTTGTAAATAGTAGAGTGCCAAGATGATGATGATATGTATAGTTACTTAATGGGTATTTAGAACCTGATGACTGTTTAAGTTACAAAATGGCAGATTATTTTACAGATTTCATTACTGCCTGGTTGTTATCCGTTTTGTGAGGTCCTTGGTACAATTCCCAGGCCGGGCCAAGTGTTATTAGATTTTTCTATCAGAAATTTCTTAGTAGCTAACGGAGTTTGGATTTGTGCCCGGTTGATGGCATTAGGCTCGACCTCTATTACATGGCACTTAGACATAACAGGCAAAATATGGGTGTAGTTATGGGTACACATCTGCCTAGTCCTTCAAGTTAGTTGGATGTGTAAATATTTTTGGCGTATTATCTTCGTAGGTATCTGTTTTTATTATATTTTATTTTTAAGTTTTGTTTTGCCGTGACACCTTGGGCCCTATCAGAATACTAAGCGCTGTGACATTTGTCAATGTTACAGCACCATGCTGAGATAGTGGCCTTTTGGCTTCGAACGGGACTAATTTTTTTAATTTAAACTAAGTATGTCCTAATTTTAAGTGTTTCTCTTATGTAAGCTTTTTTAATTTTTGTTTTTTTTTGTCAATTTGTTCTGTCCTGTGTGAAACTAATAAATACTTTTTCTTTCTTTATTTCTTTCTTCGGTAATTACAGGTGTGATGGTATGTTGTATACAGGACTTATTATGTTACAAACGGAGTAAATTAGACCGACTCTAATTTCATAGTCTGGTCTACTCAAGTAACAAGCACACAGCAAATGTCATAGAACATGTATGGCGGAAAGTGAACATGCATGCTATCGGTGTGTGGTGTGTAATTAGATTATTCATGTGTGACCGCAGCAGCGCGTTCATCGCTGCAGACTTATATTGCATTGACACCGTAGCTTGCGGCGGCCCGCAGGCACGTCCTCCGTAAACACGCCGACACCACTCCATAACGCCCAAATTAGATGCTACACTCATGTCGTGGAACTATTCCTGTATTAATTAACTCACGTCATTAACAGAATTGACGCATGTCGCCTTTTATAGTTGTGATTGTGAATTAACCCAGGGTATATAGTCTAATGTAAGGTGGACCTTCAAGGTAGCCTGCGAAATCCTATTTTATTTAACATACAACCTGACACTGACCCGCAAATTGCAAAAAACGTAAGAAAACTCGAAATTCGATAAGGCTACCTTGGAGCATACACCTTTATTTTTACCATCCATGTTCCTTCTTAGCCCTTTGTGTCGAGTCCGCAGTATCTCTTTCAAACAACCCGCGCCTTGCTTAAAGTACTACTGCTACTAAGGTAGCAGTGATAGTGTAGTGGTGTAACCGTCGGACTGCCAAGTCATAGGTCTTAACTTCGAACCCAAGACTTTTGAGAGCACCCCTGACTTTTCGTATGCATGTGTGTATTGTATTACATTGCATAAGTATTTATTTATTTATTTATTTATTTATGTACACACAAAATACAAAAAAAGGAAAATATATAAAAAATAGAAGAGCACAAAGGTACTGCTTATTTCTAAAGAAATTTCTTCCAGCAGACCTGCGAGAGGAGAGTTGGATTAGAAATATAGACACAGTGTGTAGAAAAGAAAAACAGAAACTAGAATTAAGAGAGAAAAAAAAATGTATCGATATAAAATAAACATACATACAAATATACATATACACATATAAAAAAAGAACACTTATAATATGAATATATACATATTATTATAATGTATAAACATACATATATACAGAATATTACAGTATAGAGGAGAGGTAATGTTCTCTAACTTGTTTTTTGAAAATATACAAAGATTTAGAGTCTAGAATGTTAGGCGGAAGTGAGTTCCACAGACGTACTGCGTGAACAGAGAAAGAGTAAGAAAAGGATTCAGTTTTATGGGATGGGAAATTAAGATGATGCCTAAGGTGGGATCTACACAGAGCATCAGAGGGAGTATCATTTGCTTCGGTGAAACTTTTTTTGGACGGGTGGCAAATCATCAAATAACCTCTCCCACTCTTGGGCAGAGCGAAAGAAGGGAGTGCAGTCAGACTTCTACTGACTAAAAACCCACCCATGCTCCTTCTAAGCCCTTTATGTCGGCCGCAGTATCTCTTGCGAACGTCTTGTTTAAAGAATACGCACTGTATTTGTAGCTGTATATTTGGGTTACCAGTAATAAGTAGGTACTGATGAAGTGTTGTTCTAGTCAAGTGCAAGCAGTACATAAATACAGTAATACAGTATACTGTAAGCTCCATGATATAAAGTAACATGAGCAAAGTTCACTAACCCGTCTCAAAACATGTCGCTCTTGACAAAGAATGGCATCACTCAGCGTTTGAACTTCCAAATTATTTTGTAAAGTTATTACGGAATATTTTGTAGCGACTTTGACATCAGTGTTCTTTACATTTCCATTCAAGTTGGCAAAGTATTTGCTCAGCCAGACTAAGCTGATATCTAGACTAAAGCTGGCAAAAAATGTTCCTTATATTTGTCATGTAGTAGTTATTTAAAGGCGGCGTGTATAGCGACACATTGAGCGCCAACGAGACGGAATCATAGTGAATACGTTGAGTTTATCTGAGGCGTTTATCTTCGCTTTATTCGTCTCAACCCCTCATCTTTACCGGTTGCTACAAAATGAGAGTGGCGTATCGACGCTACTCTGTATTTCTCTTTTAGGTTCATACTTTTGTGATACGTTCTTTGCTTGAGTTTTTCTTGCAAATACGTATTTAATGAGACACACTCATGTACTAACAACCTAAAGGCTTATGAAGGTACTTACTTAAATTGAAGTTATTATACAGCACGCGAGTTGCATTCCTTGCGGTTAATGAATTCTGTATATTATACTAAAACAACAAACAATTGTGAATAACGTTGCAATTATTAAAATATAACAGCACGACATTTGCAAAGACTCCATTTGTCTGCACAAGAAGCTCGCAAACAGAATAGTTCGCATAATAAGTTGGGAATAGGACCGCAATAGTGGGCCGAAAGCGGCGCAACTTAGCTCAACAATAAAGTTGAAAAATCGAGGGGATTGCTGCGCTACGGGCGTCGCACGGAGAAAAAACGATGCCAACATTTCGCACTTAATGAAACTGTAGCTGAAACAAAATAAAGAAATGTATTAACGGCCGGCACTAAGCATTGTTCCAAGAATACTCCACTTTCAGAGCCGCTCCTAATGGCCGAGATAAAATATTTGAGGTGTCTTGTAATTATTTAATTGCTGCTTTTCTCTATTAGCCACGCGACATGGATCGCAGTTATTCTCAGCATACTTTTCGTTTGTTTCCAATGTGTTATTTATATACTTTGGTGTCGTCTAGAACAAGTTCAAGTTTCGTTATATTAAAGAGAATTGGACTAGTAGTCACATTAAGTCCTGGGTACCATTGCCGGGGTATAGTGATATTGGGGTTTTCTATTAGGAATATCTCAGTAGCCGCAACTGACTCTGACTGGATTTGTGCCCCATTGATGTCAATAGGCTCACCCCCTATTACATGGAACTTAAATATAAAAGGTAAAATGTGGGTGTGCTAATAGGTGCATCTCTACCTAACTCTTTGGGGATTTCAGGCGTTATGTTATAACAAAGAGACAGGTTTTAAATTGGAGAAATGTTCTCCGTCGCACCCAGATTATTTAAAAGATTTTCTCCTTATTATCAAAGGATTAATTTTAATAAAAAAATCCTTTTGCGTGGAGCGATGGTGTCGCGCGCTGCAAGTGCGGTGTGGTGGCGATGGAGGCGGGCTCCGCTCAGTGCAAGTTTTAATTACTTCGCCCCCACTTCGCGAGCTTGTTCCTAGGATGGGGCTATTTCGTCTCACAACTAAAAACTCTCATTTACAAACTGTGTTTCCTGTGGATCTTTTTTAAAGCTTCTGATACGTAACATAAGAGCTAATTAGAATAATTTTCAGAACAACTGATCGAGTCCCTACGCTTGTCGAATTAAAAGTAACCTTCTATCGTATGAACTTTAGAGCCAGGCATTTATTACATAAACAAGTTGTGGTTTGTTTTGAAAATATTTGAACTAAGAACCCTAATCGTGTGGTTTAGGTGTGGTCTAATAGTGAAAGCCTAGAAGTGAAAATAATGAAGCTTATACAATGATGCGGAGCAACACATACCTACCTATAGGCAATCAGTTCTGGGTCG
Organism: Diarsia rubi; assembly: GCA_932274075.1. Taxonomy (NCBI): domain Eukaryota; kingdom Metazoa; phylum Arthropoda; class Insecta; order Lepidoptera; family Noctuidae; genus Diarsia; species Diarsia rubi. Next base: position 17,158,732 of record OW026412.1, on the reverse strand, counting down.
TTAAGATCACGCAACCCCTATCATTATTACGAAACACTTGGAGGTCAAAGGATTGCCGAATGTTTGAACGTGAGGTGAGGTGACCCGAAACGACCTCATTTACGATATCTTTCTTTAAATATCTTGTCTGGCTAACTATATTTTACTTGAAAATCGGTTTAATTAGTTATTTTGGCAAAGGCTTATCCCGTTTGTGTTCACGTTAACACCGAAATTTCTATTTACCTTGCTAATACCATTTTGTAATATTCTACCAAACAAAAGGTTAATAAAATCAAATTAAAAGAAAATTAATGTAGCTGGTATTTTAGTCTTCGTGATGTTTTTATTAAATTAAGTTTTAACTAAGATGCTAAAAGGCCAAAACTCCCCCATAAAGGTTAAATTAAAAAGCCTGCGGTGGAGAAAACACGTCCTGTCTTCAATAAAGCAAGAGAAAGGTGTGGCGGGGGGGGGGGGGTGGAGCTGATTATTTTTGATCGTTCGCTAATGCCTGGCTGTGGGACAAAGGCAGCTATCGATCAGCCCAATTCCATGCCGGCTAATTGCCGACAATTGTCTACCGCTTTTATCCGGCCACTCTTTGTGCTCGCGGGTTGCGGCTCGCTCCATGACTTGACTGTTTCAACCCTTGTAAATCATACCAAAGGGGAAATGTTGACACAAATGCAAACTTTTATTTTAAACCGGCGTGTTTTTAATACTTTTACTTGTCGCAACTCGCAGTAGTCAGTACAGCCGCTAGTTTTTACAAACGCCTGGCTTAGCAATTGTCATCGTTAGGGACTGCTGTCGGCTTACGTTAGACATGTTGTTTTATTTACTTTTGTTTTCATAAGGTGTACGTGTTTACAATCCATTATGAAATAGACATTTTCACAATTAACGAATTGGCGTGTTTTATCCATTGAACATAGACTGAAGAGATAACAGTATCACGCCGCGTCGTCATCACATAATTTTCGTCATAAGCTTTTCTGTCTGGTATGGTCAGCAACAGAAGTTGCTTAAAATTTCTTAATTTTAATAATTTGATGTAGGTACGGGACTCCAGATTTTATTTTTAATGTTTTAGAAGATTATTCTTTAAAATATTTCTTACTCTTCAATAACTTGTTAGGAAAGAGTAATATCTACAAGTTTTTATTATAAAACCTGCTTTAAAGCTTTAACTAGTATTAATCTACTTCTCATGCTGACTATACCAATTTCTACCCTAATAACACCCTGGCTATAACAATAGCTTGTACCTTTATATCATATGAAAATTTTGTCACACAGCGCATAATGGACAGTGCTGAGGCCGCAGCCCTATCAGCTGGCAATGCTGGGAGCGACGGAGCTCCCGGCTCCTACTACGATGCTCGTTGGCTGAACGTGCATGCCGATGATGGGACCCTGGCGGCGCGGGCTCGGCGCCTGGCGCTGACTCCCAGCAGGCACTTCGACCATATCGCCGTCAATACCAGCTACAGTGCCGTGCTTATGCCGCCTTATATCAATACTGACGGTTTGTTCCTACTTCTACATCCTTACTAATTATTATAAATGCGAAAGTAACTAAAGTCTGTCTGTTGGGCTTTCACGCCAAAACAACTGAACGATTAAATTCAATTTGGTACACAGATAGTCTAGAGCCTGAGAAAGAACATAAGCTAATACTTTTAAATGCGAAAAAAGGTTCGAAAGGGGTGATGAAAAGATTACTTTTAGTCGCGATAACCAACATCCTTGCGGGTGAAGCCGCGAGCATCAGCTAGTATTTAATATACGTATTTTTGTAAAGGATGATATGTATCTCGCGATGACCTCCGGCCACCGTAGACGCGGGCCTGTGGACGGTGAGTGATGGGCTAACTCGCCATCCGTCCGTCTTACGACGAAAACAGGCCGTGTCGACAGCGCGTTCGTGTTCCACGCGCGCCTCAAAGAGATGTCAGCAACATGAGAGGGGCCCGAAAGGGCCGACGCCCGTCGGGGCCGCTGGTTGTCCACAGATTATCGCGGCCTCGACATAGAGGGCGAAGAAGGAACATGGGTGGTTTTTAGTCAGTAGAAGTCTGACACTCCCTTTCGCTCTACCCAAGAGCGGAAGGGGTTATTCGATGATTTTACACCCGCCAAAAAAAAAAAAAGTAATGGATGATATGTATTATGAGGTCACTGTGATGAGATGGCGTTGGCGAGTAATAGTAAGGTATAAAATTAACTATTGAACAGGGTCCAATATGAATCAAATCAAGCAGATTACAAGACATACAGACAGGCAACAGTTTGTGCTCAACCTCATGTTTTACGCGGAATAATAAAGCGCAAGCGAAAAATACAACTTCTCTCCATCCCTAAATAATGGAAGCTAATATATTGTTGACACACGAGGCAGGGGACGATGGAGGGGGGTCGGGGAGGAGGCAGGGTCTCAGGGTGGCCGCCACTGATGATTAATGGACAGATTGACGTATTCCTCAGTATTTAGTAGCGCTCACTCGAACAAACGTTATTTCAAATCTACGATGAATATTGTGGACGAAATTAAGTCTTTGAAAAAAAAAAAAAACTGTCATCTTTATGGTTTGATGAAAATAATAAGGTTGAATTGTTAAATATTAAAATCATGGTTGATATCGCTACATAAGATCGATAGTATAAAACTGAGCCAGTAAAAAATATACGGGTCGAATTGAGAACCTCATCCTTTTTTCGTCGGTAAAAATACACATACAGCCGACAGCGAACTTCCCACAAAATCCGTCACGGTTCCGAAGAGCCCCAAAATATCGTTTGGCTGGAATTTAAAGGCCGTAATTACATAGGGCCTGGTGCGTTTATTTAACAAACCCATAGTACACAGGCGAACCATTAATTTTTCCGGCCGCCGGTCCAGGAGAAAGCAATCACGGCTGCCCAATGAACCAAGTTTGCCAATTACACTTCTTTTAATGGGTAGTTAAAGAAATTCTCCCTAATTGGTGGACAGAGTGCCAACACTGTCGCGATTATCTCCTATTGTGTAACGAGAAGTTACTGCATTCATACATAATTCATAAGTTTAACAGCACGTGAAATAATTTGCATATAATAAGCTGAATTTAAAGTTGTTCGTGCTTGTGGACGGTTCACAAACTGTTTTATTGTTGTCTATAAAAATGGTCGGCAACTACAATTCAAATTAAATTATATTTTTAAAACAGGATGGATTAAACTGTTTCCGTCAGTCGTAACTTTTACCAAGTTGTTTGATATTTTCATTGTTTGCTTTTGTTATATTATGTAAAACTGTTTATTTTTTGTTTTATAAATTGCTTTTTCTGGACATTTATTTTAAACTCTAAAAGTTGGCTTGTACTTATATTTACTTACATTATGTGTTTTCCTTATTTAAAAAGCTCGTGGTATTTACGTCATCACCGTCAAGGGCAGGGCTCTTATCCCATTTTAATAAGGGTCGGTGAAGTATGTCTTTTTCTTCCATACTTATCTATTTCTCGTCATGTCAGCAGTCACCTCCGTTCTACCCATATAATCCTTCACACAGTCCATCCATCGTTTCTTTAGTTTTCCTCTACTCTTATATCCATCTACATTCATAATCAACATTTTCCTTTCTACATTTTTCCTCCCTACGGTAATTATCTTATAAATATTTCCGGAAGAACAGTTCGCAATAAACGTACCTGTAAAATTTTTCCAAGTTGGAGGCAAGTTGAAACTTGGCCTGTTGTCGCAGATGGCGAGGTTCAGAACCAGATCGCGTGGTCGGAGCACTTGGACCCCTTGTTCGTGAACAACTACGAGATTGACCCCACGCTGTCGTGGCAGTACTACGCCTCCTCCTCGGGCTTCATGAGGCGGTACCCAGGTATGTACAGAAAATAAGTGAATAACAGCGTTTTCAGGCGACAGAAAGGGTGTAGTCATATTTACATTCACATACATTTGGGTTAAGTAGATAATGAGTTGTTGTATGGCATCTGATTATTTTACTTGTAAAAATTATTCAGTTAAATATGTTTACACCCTTCCCGTAACAAGCTGTATAATGAGTTATAAGATGACGTTATTTAAAAAAAACATCCTTACTTTTTAATTACCTATCAAAACAGCCTCAAAACTAGAATTCCATAAAACAATACATCTTTGCTTCAAACTAAACAGTGAAGTATGTTTTCATAACGTGCCTTATATGTAACAGTAATACACTTTTTTTTAAAGCTCTCTAATAAAAAGATTAATATTTGCTGCGTGTACTTCGCGGGCTACGTATAATGTTTATCTAGCCAACATCGCCGATTTGCCGCAGATTAAAGACAAACATTTACCCAATCCCGTCTCACATTGAACTTACAAACTATTTGATTGATTTTAAAATACTACATACATATTAGTAATATAACATCACGGTTTGAAATCCACAAGGGATTAGGCAGTGGTGTACACAATAAGTACACTCATATTTCATTAATTTCAAGTCCCATGTAGCCTATTGCCATCATCCGGGCACTAATCCAGACTGCGTGGTTTCTACTGAAAATTAAACTAACACTTTGCTTGACCCGGGAATCAAACCCTCATACTCACAGGCGCACTTGCGACCACTACACCGACGAGGCAATATCTAGTCAGTTTTATTTGTATTTTATACTTTTTTTTTGTTTGTAAATAAATAACAATTCAATAAATGTGAACATAGAGAACATTATAAATGTTTTAGCTACTAGCATTTTCAAAGTAATATTTGTGTGTCGCAGCCATGTCCTGGCCACCAGAAGACGGTTACTCGCACCACGCGAGAGACTTCTACGACTTCAGGTCTTCGAACTGGTTCGTGGAGGCGGCGAACTCTCCCAAGGACCTGGTGATACTCCTCGACGACTCCGATGACCTGAGCTCCTCCTACTGGCGACTGGCCAAGTCTACCGTGTCTTCGCTACTGGATACCCTCGGACCCAATGACTTCGTCAACATCTACAGATACAGTGACACGATATCCGAGCTACATTCCTGCTATACGAAAGTTCTCGCTCAGGTAAGCATCATTTTTTTACTTAATATTTCTCATATATTTTTCCCTTGTCCTTTAGTTTGGAAAACATTTAAAAGATCTCGCTCTTCATGCTCAGATTGAAAACACATTTATCACTAGATATTCCACGAAAATCAAATCTTATTTTAATAATAAAAGTATCCTAGTTTTTGATCTGCACTGCGATTCATCTTCAAGTTGGCAAGCTTCACTGAAATCGGTTTAAAAGTTCCAACGATTTGAATTATTAAGAAACGTGAGTAAAATATTAATAAATGATCGCACTTACTTGGAAATATCAAGTGTATTGTATTATTTGACACACAAGTAATGGTTAAAACATGTTACCGTATTACGATGATACATATTATATTAATACCGCTCGCGTTATAAGCTTAACAAAAGTTCAACACGGTCGGGCCTGAAGCCGCGACCTTTCGATCCAAAGTTCACGCCCTGGACGATGGACTATTGGCTTTTTATTAACGTTAGTTTTCGGGTTATCGAATCATAGTGGCTTATAATTTTGTGAAATATATTTTTCCTACATATTAGACATTATGTATCCGATTATGGACGTAAAGAGAAGAGAGTTCCCAAAAAAATCCAATCGTTTAGTTAATAGGAGTTGAATTTAACAAAACAAGTGGGTAGGCATGTCCGTAGGCGTTCGAACAATCCAGTGGTATTTATTTGTTTATGATCTATTAGGACATTTGATTACCCGTGTGCTAATATTTTGTGGGTGCAAAGCCCACGCACTCGTTTAAGGGAGTATAAAGCTAATACTACGTAAATATTTAGCACACGTACGGTTACGGGAATCGGTAGAATAAACCTGCTAATTTTAATAGATTTCAGATAGCTATCTTGTTTTTTTATGATTGATAATGCAATGCTCATGCAAGTATGCGATGCAATATTTTTTTACTCAAATAGGCGTAGTTGATTGGTTCATACTTAGTTGAAGCTATAATTGGCATCCAGCCTATCCATTACCTTGACTCAAATGGGCGTTACACTTACAGACATCACAGCAAATGAAGGTGTCGCTAAGGGAATGTTTTTACAACGGGTTGAACTCCGAGAGTGCCGGCAAAAGTGAAAACTATATATATGTAAAAAATTTAAACTTCAGAACTATTACAATTATTTAGATAAAAAAGTTTTAGTCTCAGAAAAATCAACTTGACATATTTTTTTCACATTTGACACACACGCACATTCGCGCAAGCGCTTTGCGCCGTCTTACGGTCATCACACGTGACCATCTGACGAGAGTTGATGATGTTTAACCATCCCAAAAAAGTGCACAACGCCGCTAATAAGTTTAATAAAAGCAAGGGTTACAGGTACAGCTGAGCGGCACAAATTGTTTCATGTCAGTACTGATTTGAACATGACGTAAATTCCTTTCTGAATCACCACAAACCTACCCACATTTAAAGCTTTTAATATCGGTTTATGTGTGTCAATTACTGGAGGGGAACATTGTCCACGATGTTGAATTAACAATACCGGATTTGGGTCACATCAAGATATTGTACAAGAACAGCACGTTTTATCAAGGATTTATACACCGAAAGTTGTGAAAAAATACTGACGAATATGGAAATGTTCGTGGAAATCGAAATTAAATTAAACGCTCTCGGCGCGTGGCGGAATTCAAGCTGAGTGCTCGTGTGTTATTAATTATTGCGTATTTTGGAAAATAAAACTGATTAAAATTGGAATTCGTAAAAAAATTACCTGCTTCAATAGCGGAATAAGTCAACGTAATGATTATTTTGTGATTCTATAGACCTTGTTTAATATAAAGTCCTGAAGAGAAACATCGGGATTTTAAAGCTGAAATAGCGTTCCAGCTTAATCTTCGACACAATGAAGACGGTAGACGGTTAGGGATCCAGATTCTAGTAAGACCTGGTTAATTAAAGGCTAACTCTAAGCTAGTCCGGTAGAATTCTAGACCCATGTTTCCTATAGGCGGACATAATTAAATACGAAGCCTTATTTGGAATAGGTTTTAATTAAGATACGTGACCGCATAATATCTGAAGTGGCCAGGTCAAGAATAGCTTTTGAAGCTCCTTGTAGAGTAACACCCGCAATGGACTATGAGCTGTCTCTGAGAGAGTTTTGTTTTTTTTTGTTTTATTAAAAGTACTCTTTTTTTTAAATGACTCCTCCCGCTCTGGGCAGAGCGGTAGGGAGTGTCAGACTTCTACTGACTAAAAACCACCCATGTTCCTTCTTAGTGTCGAGGCCGCGGTATCTCTTTCGAACAACCCGCAGCCCCGACAATATTAACCTATCTTAATATTTCAAATGGGAGTACTGGAATTTTCAAAATCGAGCAGGTATAAGTCACAGTAACAACCAAAACAATTGTTTTATCTCTTCTTAAGAAGAGTGTTATTTAATTTATTATCGGATTGTCTGCGGCATGCGGCAGCCTGTATAACAAACATCACCGTAATTTCAGCTAATCTACATTACATGAAACTTAATCAAAAGCAGATTAATCGGAAAACTTAATTATATTTCTATCACAAAGGAATGCGACAATATCGACAACGAATTTCATTAATATTTTCGAATCAAAATACCATTATTTGACCTACTGATAAGACGAATAAAATATTGTTAATCACTAATATACAGGATGTTGACTGACGCATACTTTATACATATTATTATTATATTCAGCAATCTCAGGGGTTCGTGGTTATATTTTATCAGCTGCACGGGACGTTGTTGAGGGTTAACATCGCTTGCCGACGTTGTCCATGGAAGTTAAAGCACGTTCAAAGATCTGTTTGACCAGTCTAAGTAAGAAGTATCGTTACCCAATCATTGGGTTGTGGAGGTCTGATAAGCTATCGCTCCAAGTAAAATACTAGTACCTATTCAGCTATATCCGGTGAGATCACAACTAAGTTGGAAAAAGGCAAATGAAAAATCTTAAAACCCGAACTGAATTAAATTTTACCTGACAAACATATTTACTAGGTTCGGTTATAAAGAGCTTATGAAACTAAGTAGGTATGATTTGTTTTTTGGGCTACATTAGAAGTAGGTACTGTACCTCATCAAAATCCGCCTGTACACGAGGATGTAAATGATGGCGACAAATGCAAATATCGCGTGTCGACGCGCAGCGCGACGTTCGGCGCCGATACTCATCTGTCATCGTGTGTACGCACCCTAATGGATTCCATAGGGCAGACTTTAATGCGACGCCATTAATAGCGGGTATCACATCATTTTAGTTTCAATGCACACTAATCCCACATTCATTGAAAATCGTAATTAAATTAACGTTAATGATTTGATTGTGGTCATTTTATTACTTTTTTAATTTGCACTTAACCATTTGATACATAATGTGTGTTTCTTAGTCAATTAACCTGGGTTCCAACGAGAAATTACCTTTCATCAAACAGCACCAGTTATTTAAAAACTAGATTTGTATTTAACAAGCTATACAAAATTATATTTGTATTTACACGCGGAGGTAACGACCGTCATTATCCACAATACCTAGAGCTTAACCACATACCTATTAAAGTGTCAAGAAATTATACACGTGGCTCGTTACGGTGTTAAACAAATAAAGCTGGTGATCTTTACAAACCACCCCGAGGGAAAACATTAGGGGTTCGTACAAAACCACTTCATTATCAGTGCGGTGACACGCGAGCAGCCACATTCATCAATCGCTGGGCTGACTCACGCACCACCAGTAAAACCACAGTACTACCTCGGGTCCACCCGATGTTAACACGACATAGACAACATTTAAATATTTATGCCTCGAGCTTTCAAAACCCATTTCCGATTGTACAATCAACTGGTTCGATTTTTATGTTAATATTGTTTAATATTGAATTCAGCGGCTTTACTTTGCTTACACGTGGTGACGATCAATTATTATGAAGGACTTGGATTAATAATGTTTCGTAGAATCAGATAAGATAGAAGAAAATTCAAAGTTTAGTTCCAAACACGTTCGAATCCGATCGTTGCGGCCCTCAACTTCAACTTAATAAGATACGACCATCTCACATTTCCCGAGGTGTCTGTAAAGAACTATGTTTCAACGAGACCATCATCTTGGCGTGCTCACTTTATTCAGTTCATAAGTCTCGGCAAAGTTTAGAGATAAAATCAACGATACAAAGAAGAAAGCGGCGCGTAGCTGGTGGCAGGTGGGAGTGCTGATACTGCACTGTGCCACTCTGGGAGCCGGGAGGGGAGCCGCGCCCTTATCGCACGAGCTTGCAACTTTGCTACGACACTTGCACACTTTCTATGAGCGGGGCGAGCCAACTCACAAGTCCGATCGATGACTAGAAAATACTCCGGCTCTATTCGAGATGACGACATTTTAAAAGGAACAATAGCGTTGGAAACAAAGTTGTTTCAAATAATAGAGAAAATTAATTCCGCACCCTAAAATTAAACCACCGTGCAGTGATTCCATCACATCGAATAGATAAAGTCGATACATCAAGCCGTACCTACTTGAAATCGTCCAAAAGGCTGGTTCGCTCTTGAGCCGGCAACTTCGCTAATATACGATCCAACAATTACCTTCATGGCAAACATTCCCGGCTTTATGTCGTCCCGGGCGAAATGAAACTTTGTATATTTAAGAGTAACACGAACCATGTTTCATTAGTATATTCGTCTGTTTGTTCACGTTAACGACTTCGCAAACGCTTTATTTGTTATCTTACGACTTATTTGGTATTTGTAAGCAATATCGGTAAAGTTATTTGACACGATAAATATAGATTTGTGATCAGTTTCAACACGGCTTGTAGGCAGACCAAAAATAACCGGATTTCAGTTCAAATAAGAAAGCCGCAATATGTGCGTGTTGTATAATTGTTCACACTTGCTACATTTCCTTAACAACAGGTAATTAAGTTACAACTTGCATGAGTAATTACATAAACAACTCGACGTCAGCAGTTGGTCGTAACTCGTACCGACTTCCTTGTTATGTATGAAACTTCAAGATAGCTAAGCAATAAATGCTAAACATGCTAGTGTTAGTTGGAACTCATAACAATGGGCCTTCGCATCAACTTTCAAGGTTGTTCGCCTGCAACCCGGCTGCAGCCTTGGTCCGTGGTTAGACACTACTTTAACTCATCGCTAGTTGAACACGTAACTTGGCGAGTTTTGTTAAACAATGCGAGCCAAGGTGAGGCGTTGCAGATGTTCAGAAGATAAAGCTGATGTTAAATAATGTACCTTCTATCTCATCTCACTTTCAAACACAATTTCTCCAGTTTGTACCTACTCTTTAACAATGATACCGAAGATTATATGCTCATACTCTACTTTCTATATTCCATATAACAACAAAAGCCGAGAGGGGAGGATAAGCAATTAATAAATTAGTCACATTCCTTATCTCAATGACATTGCCTTATGAAGAGAACGTAATGAATATTCATATTTTCTAACGTCTTTACGTTTTACTACCTTTTGATGTCAACCAATAAAATTGCAGGATACCTCTCCAGCGCTTGGAGCCACTTTACGCGAATTATGGACAAAGGGATGTAGTAAAGTGAACTTATTGAGTTACTTCAGTATAAGTGCCATCTCGGAAATGTTTCCTTTCTGAAGAGAACTTGCATGAGTAACACACATTTCCTGAATAAAATATTGAAAGATAGCAATATCCTAGAAAATTTATTGGTAGGATTATTATTTATCTAGGTAGGGTATTTCACACTCAAGCATAACGCTAATAATTTGGTTACAGGCTCTTCCAGAAACGTTAAGAGAACTGAAGACAGCAGTTTGGAACGCGGAACTTTCCGGAGGGGTGGCCAACTTGACCGGCGCTCTAACTACTGGCTTCGAAATCTTACATCGAGTAAGTTTGTTTTTTAAATATTGTAGATAGATTTTACAGATATAGAAGAAGAGTTTGTAAAGAAGAGGAGTGGTTCAGGGCGTTTTGTACTATCAGTATTGTGAAAAAAAGAAAATAATGGAACTCAAAATATCTTTTTCCTTGCAGTACAACCGAACTGGTCTTGGTTGTCAATGCAACCAGGCTATTGCCGTGATAGGCGCCGGCGGGGGTGCGGGCGGCGTGAAGGGGGTGTTCCGCACGTGGAACTGGCCACACATGCCCGTGCGCATCTTTACGTACCGAGTGGGCGGAGACGCCACCGCTGGACATAATATGAAGGATATGGCGTGCACAAATAAAGGTACGGTCATTACTTATGTTCTGGGGTTTTGTTCTAAGGTTCTGGTCTTTATCGTGTGGTTGGCACCTGGTGTCAGTTTTATGCCAGCCATGGGCCTCTGACTTGGTTTTACATGCAGTCATGAAATATCTGTCAGGCATGCTGCAGTGATATATGTATTGTGATAAATGAATCCGAAAAATTAGACGTGAGTGTCTTGGGTTTGAACTCAGGAACTACTTATATATTCTAGCTTACTGACTTGGTTGTCTAACTTTCACACTACATAGCTAAGACTGCTCCCGTCGGGGCGGCGGGATGTTGTCAGAGATACCGCGGCCTCGACATAAAGAGCTAAGAAGGAACATGCGTGGTTTTTAGTCAGTAGAAGTCTGTCACTCCCTTTCGCTCTGCCTAAGAGCGGGAGGGGTTATTTGGTGATTTCCATCCCCCAAAAAAAAAGCTATGTCTGCTTATTTTTGAGGTTCGGGTGTCACGAGGTGTAACACTAATAACGCAATACCTGTGGTGATTCAAATCAACAAAATGGAAAACTTGTACTTCCCGAGTCTATTTTTTTTTAACCCTTGTTCTTCAGGGAAAGTGGTCCAGGTTGATGTTCTGAAAGAGTAATTGCGTTTTTTATTTTTCTATAAATGACGTGATGTGACCCTACTAAACAATTCATTGTTTATTTATGGCTTAGGGTGAGGGATGATCCCGTCGGGGCTGCGGGTTGTTGTAAGAGATACCGCTGCCTCAACATAAAGGGCTAAGAAGGAAAATGGGTGGTTTTTAGTCAGTAGAAGTCTGACACTCCCTTTCGCTCTGCCCAAGAGCGGGAGGGGTTATTTGATGACTTCCCATCCCCCAAAGAAAAGGGTTTCTAGTTGTTTTTTTGCCATAACCCAATATTATATCCGATATTACCATATCCTGACATCTCGACGGTTCCCTAAATATCTCGGATGTTATGTTAAGTGTGAGGGAAGATGAGCATAAAGGGAGTAAATCTAAAGTGACAGGGGATAACTGTTCTGTTTGCTCCCATCTTAAATGGTTTCACACGAATAGGGTAGGCAGGATATGAAACACAAAACCGAGACACCTATAATCCTGTGGTTCTTCATCGTTTCCTGCTGATTTAAAAGCAATGAAATGCTTATCAAACAGGTTTCTACGTGACGATAAACGAGCACTCGGAGATCAAGTCGAAGGTACTGCATTTCGTGGAGGTGCTGGCGAGGCCGCTCGTCATGTATCAGACCGTGCACCCTGTACATTGGAGCCCTGCGTATGTTGGCGGAAGGGTACGTATACATTGTATATATGATACACATTTTACCTGCTATGGTCTAGTGCAAAGATCACCTATGTCAGACCTGGGGGTCTCGGGTCCAATTCCCAGCGGGAAGCTGATTCCTTATGCTCGTTTGTGATGTCACCTAATATTTTTTTACTACACTATAGTTCACGAGCAATTTTGTGTTTTATCATTACAGAGCAGTAGCCTCTCTGATGATGGCATGGGCCAACTGATGTCCTCTGTCACTGTACCCATCTTCGATAGGAGGAACCACACGGTATGTATCTCCACATCGTTTTTTAACATTCTTATACAAGTTTCTTATACCGCCTTTACTTTTTTTACAAAACATTTTATTTCAGCAAAGAGAAGCTAACTTACTCGGCGTAGTGGGAACCGATGTACCTATCGATCAATTGAAGAAGCTCGTACCACCATATAAGGTAGAATATAGTTCAAACATTACTATCTTCATACTAACTTTTCTTTGAAAGTATCAAAATAGTTAATTTGAATATGTTTTTTCAGTTGGGTGTGAACGGTTATTCGTTCATGGTGGATAACAACGGGCATGTACTATATCATCCAGATTTGAGACCATTGGTATGTACTTTTAAAATCCTTAGCTAAATAATACCAAAAATTGCTATAAACGTATAAATTCTATGTCTCTTGTTACAGCATACGAACGAGGAAGTAAGTACATGATAAAAGTTATCATAAAGAATTATTTTACAGTTTTAATCCGTTATCAAGAAGGGATATCAGAATTTGAATAGTGTTAGTTGAGTTTAGTCGGTTAAACTAAATATGGCTACTATACTCCACAGTACACTGAGACGCTGCGTCCTCTGTACTCGAGTGTGGACCTCACGGACGTGGAACTGCTCGTGGACTCTGATGAGAACTCCAGGGTCAACCTCACTTCGCTACTGCTCGATGTAAGTTAACACGTATGACTCTTACGAAATGTTTGCTAAAATGGGAATACCCCAAGGATCTACATACATTTGGTTACATCAAGGTCATGCTAAAATGAGCGTACCCAAAACATCTATTTTTGAGTCCTGGGTTACTTAAGCCTCATCATGTTTAATGGTCCCATTAAGGATCTATATATATTTGGGGTTTGTTTATTTCAGGTTCATTTACTAAAACGGGAACTCCCATTTTAGTATCCGGAAGAATTAATGTTCATTTTTAAAGTTGTATTGTTTAAAATTTCTGTTTTTTCTACTCCTCTGATTAATTTCGTTGCGGGATCCAAGACAGTCAAATCATTTCTCTGGGACTTTGTCGAGCTTCATTGTCTCGGCGCTTTTCTTGTGGTCGCCACTGTTGATTCTGGCTTACAGAAGTTACAGTGGTTTGGGAATAGTGAGGCGGGCTTGTCCCAATAAATAAATGTTTAAACACCTACTTATGCGGGATTAACCTTAACATCACTGAAAAACCACTATATTTTTCTAGCTCCGTCATGACATGATAGAACAGCGGGAAGGTGAAACAGAAATTGCGGTAAAGGTTCAATACGACAACATGCGGCGCGTGGCGACCAGACGCCAGCGGTACTTCTACAGCCCAGTGGATGGCACGCCCTTCTCTCTGGCGGCAGTGCTGCCTGACGGGTACGGGATGTACGAGTTGCAAGCCGAGCAGGAGGTCAAGCATAGCCCTATTAATGGTAAGGGTGATACGAGAACGAGAGGTTGAAATGGACGTTTGAATACGCAGGTACTAATATTTTTTTTGTAATTTTTGCAGTCACAGAATACTTCAAAGGCGACAACTGGAAGGTCCACCCAGACTGGTAAGAATTGCTTTTTTATCTCTCTAAAATACATAACTTTTTCGCCATAAAAATTTCGCATTTCATTTACGGGTGGACACTTTGACAAAATAGATTGGAGAACTTGAAAGACCGTATACGTATGGTAGTCAGAGGACATGGGTAACACCGACAGGACTTTGGTACCTTAAGTTTTTTGCTAGTTCTATTCAGACAGCGTTTACTAAGGAAGTTGTATGTACAGGGTGTACTGCGAATATGCGTCCACGTCCGACCAGTCGTTCAACTCACCGGAGGAACAGCTGGTGCACTTCTTGTCGCGCGCAGGCCGGCCCGGCTGGAAGTGGATGTCACTGCGCCCACGTGCTCTCACGCTGCACAACGCGCATAAGAAGCAGGACAGAGACTCTTATTACTGTGCGTATACACATCATCATCTTCCTTTTCACATGTTATTTGAGATTGTCGCGACACGTTTTACTTACTCTTCGATTCGCCTATAAAATAATAATAATCATTTATTTATTTAGACAACTAAGATCCATTGGGTTAGTAACAATATTCCTAAAACCTATGTTAGTACTTAAACTAAAGATCCTTGGGTTAGTAACAATATTCTTAACCTATGTTAGTACTTCACTAAAAACAAAGACAGAGTACAGGTCCAATATTTTTTGAAAATCTATCTAACGGACTAATTAGATTTTTTTGGAGAAAAGGTGGATGGAGTATGTTTAGGAATAGGGTATCCTATTTCATCCATCTTTTCTAAAACTGTTACTATAACCGTTTATCAGCCCACTGCTTGGAAACGGCCTCTCCATGACTTCCAGCTCATTGTAATTCGTTCGATCCACGGCTAATGAGGACCACTGGGCGTATTGAACAGTTTACCTGTAGATCGATTTATCGATTTTCACCGATCTGAATTAAATCATTTGATTGTGCATTTAAGTTGACTCTTACAGGCAACGAGAACACCATACTTAGCACTCAGAGAACCTTTACTTTATTAATTAATACCTAAATAAAATTAAAAATCTTGATATCATTTAACCAAAACCAACCCAACTCCAAAAAAAGAAGTTTCGTGGGTAGGGCTATACTCGATGGTATAGTCCTACCCACGAAACTTCTTTTTTTTACTGAAGAGGCTTCGCTCTTCAGTAGGTATATTTTCAAAGCCTTTGATTAAATCCCTCACCGTTATATGTTACTAAACCAACCGTTTTTTTTTTCAGGTGACAAAACTTTAGTACAATCACTCATTAGGGATGCGATGGTAATCAAAGAATTGGACGCTCACACTGGACACGCGAGTCATCACTCCCAGTAAGTACAACTTGTATTTGAGCATGATATAGCACCACACAAAACAATTCAATATTTAATCTCTGCAACACCTTTTGTTTTGCAACGGAGGGAAATCTATCCCCAGTTCTAAGTGGTGGTATGAGATAATACATAGGAACTTCTGCCAGGCCTTTTCACAACTATCTGGGGTTATGGGGTTGGCTTACAGTCTAACTGGATGCAGCTGAATACCAGTATTTTACATGGAGCGACTGCCTATCTCACCTTCACAACCCAATTAGTATTGGGTAATATATCATACCCCTTGGTAAGACTGGTTGTCAGACTTACGGGCCACTGACTACCTATAATGACTGTCTGATCTTCAAATGACGCCACAAGTTCCTCACCACGAGATAAAACATACATGCATACATATTGAGAGATTAAGTCACAACTTCTCTGTTTTAATCGCCAAAGTGGGCTGTTAACACAACACCCTAGTCGATTAGACATTGTCAGTCATGTCTATTTATTGCGTTAACTTCTATGAACTTCCTCGTTAGTTAATGGCTCGTTTGTTTAGTGGTAACAAGCGCTACTGCTGTGCATGAAGTCCTGATGTCGATTTCTAGAACGGACAGTATTATTGGGTTTTACTATGACGATAGTTTCAGTAGCAGCCATCATTTTTGCCCTGGTGATGGCAATATTCAATATTGTCATTCCTTAAAATATGGAACTTCAACATTACTGGGGTAATGTGGGTAAATTATCACGCACCTCTGACTAGCCCTTCAGGGTTTAGGCAATACCTATGTTATTTACTATGAACTCTTTAGTAGTAGTTTTCTATGAACGCCTAACTTTAAGTTCTCGTACCGCCACTAAAAAAAGAACACTTCTGAAACAAAGTTCACGCAATCAATAATAAGACCCTTTTTGCACAATTTGCACCAATAAAATTTACCAGCAACAAAATTTTCTAGCTTTTTCTACAATTTTGATGACTAATTTGTTTGTGTTTGTCACACAAATAGCCCGATAGCGACTTTAATGGCACTCCTTACAAGGTAACGTAACTCTTCACATTGGTGAACCAGTACTTAGAACTATTAGTTATATTTTACTGCTAAGGACATATGTCTTCACTTATTTACGTAAT
Organism: Diarsia rubi; assembly: GCA_932274075.1. Classification (NCBI taxonomy): domain Eukaryota; kingdom Metazoa; phylum Arthropoda; class Insecta; order Lepidoptera; family Noctuidae; genus Diarsia; species Diarsia rubi. The sequence continues at coordinate 17,141,935 of OW026412.1, read as the reverse complement.
GGCTATTGGATTGGAAACACTGGGTGAAGATGTGTACGCATTAATATTGCTCAGCTCTTGAACGCGTCGTAGGTCTTTATTACTTCCGAGTAAATCACACTGGCTTTGTTCCAAAGACTAGAATACTTATAAGTACCAAAGTTTGCTACTGAAATATATGATTATGATTGACAACTGTGCAAAAACCACATGTTCCTATTATAAAGTAGAGCTCTTTATGGATGGAACCACTCGGTGTAGTAGAGTAGGGTATTGGAGAAAAAAACTACAACGAAGCGAACATTGTATAGTCTATTGATTTGGGTTTAATATTCAGACGAATTTGTTATAATGTAATTTTTTACATTGCTCTATGCATTTATTTTCCCGTGTGTGTTACTCTTAAAATTAATCTACGCTATACAGCTACCAAGGAGCAGGTAAAATTTGGTACCATTAAACCTATTTTGTGTGGAATTTTAGCTGGCACGGATTTTTTTCTTTAATTTGACTTTATTTTTTGTTTTACTTCTTTCACAAAAAGTTTACCTCTGATATTGCATCACTGCCAAAATCACAGTTATCGATTATTATTAAAATAAGGTTGCTAGTCAGTGCCACATGGCAAAATCACAATAATCTTTGTTTTTTTTTGCAATGAGCCACCTCAATGCTCAGAGGCTGCTCTCAGAGGATTACCTCTGACAGATATGTAGAAACAATACTAGTGAAAGGAATGAATAAAACTATATCGACAAATATAAACTCTGCTGGAGGTGACATTGATATCTTTTAATAATAGAACTAATTTTAAAACTCTATCGTATGCATACTTGTCTATCTATGAATTAATGAACAAAGAATAATAATGAAAAAGCCAATACTAGTTTATTTGAAGATAGTTAACATAATAAAAGGGAGTCGGATAACTTTAACCCTGAAATTCTATCAAGATTTCAAACTACTTCTGCTTATCTGTTTTTATGAAGGGGGCTAGAAAACGACTAACATAAGTTTCATTCCTATAATTGGAATAACGTACTTTATAAAGTCCCCAAGTATACCTAAGATACAATCAAGATGAAATGCTTACCTCTTATGTCTTTGCAGACAAGGGCGGTTCCACAAGTTCGTGGTGACCCTGTCGTTCATCGCGACGCGCTCCGGTCTGCTGCGCTGGACAGAGAATGTCAACACCTCCAGAAATACTGACTCTGCTGAGCCGTAAGTAGCGCTACCATTGTTAAAAAAGGATTCAAATAAACCTGAATAAGGCTTCCACCATTTTACTGTGTCATTCGACAGATATGTAACTCCAAGGATCTACTGCAAACTTGAGTGAGGGCTGCAAATCATGGGGGATTACCTCGCGGATATCTACGTTACCTACCTTCTGCGAAGAATAGTAATTCCGGGTTATGTATGTCCTACCGCTAAAACCCGTGGTTCCGCCTACTGCCATGAGTCTGAAGCGAGAACGTGCACAGTTTTCTTGTTCCATTTAATAATTTCCAAATTGTTATCGTGCAGCCACTTCAGTGAACGCTACGCGCGCGCCTACGACTCGGAGTGGTACCGTCGCGCAGTAGAGCATCACGCCATCGAACCCGAGAGCTTCGTGTTCTCGGTGCCGTTCCGCGACGGCTCGGAGGCTGAGGATCTAAGCGGGCGGCCGCCGCTGGTGCTCGCCACGCACGCCGTGTTTGTGGAGTCCCGCGGACACCGCGCCCCCGCCGCCGTCGTCGGTCTACATTTCCAGCTAGACTCGCTAGCAAAACACTTCCTCAACGTTACTTCTGCAGTAAGTCATACTCAAATCGACGAAACCTCTTGTGACCCAATCTCACTTCTTATTTCTTCTACAGTGCACCGGTGGCACATCATGTAAGAAAACCTGCGCGGGCGACGAGTTAGACTGCTACATTTTAGACGACAATGGCTTCATCATCCTATCCGAAGACGTCTCACAAACTGGCCGGTTCTTTGGCCAAGTTGATGGCACTATAATGGATTCTCTAGTTCAGGACCGAATATACAAAAAGGTTGTCGTTCATGATCATCAAGGCCGATGTCCGGATTCCAGAAACTCGTTTAGCGGAGACGGATGCAAAATTACGGTATGTTGCAAAAAAACAATGCCTTTATAAATGATACATATAATAACTAGCTTTAACCTACTTATGTTTTCATTTTCCACCGCAGCCCATGAAACCGCTGTCCTGGCTGGGTGGATATCTCACCAGTCTAATTGCAATGTGGTTCCCCCTTTGGGAGCCTGTGCGCGCACACGCCAGGCCTTACGCCGAGGAGGAAGCAGGTAAAGACAATATTTTCAGTCAACGGACACTTCTGTATATTAGGTATACGTAGACTCTTGATCTCATCTAGTGGTGAAATCAAGAGTGTTAAAGAGAGGGTTATAGTAGGTTAATTATATGAATTTGTGTTAACAGATTACGAAGACTACGAGACTGAGGATATGGAGAACGATGACGACCTGGACAGGGACCGCGGCACCTACGAGATCATCATCGACAGTATGGGCGAAAGCTCCCGCGGCCACGCGCCCGCCCCGCCGCCCGCGCCCCCCGCCGGCGCCCCGCCCGCGCCCCCACGCGAGGCAGCGCGCTCGGCAGCCGTGCGGCCATGCGACACCAGCGCGGAACTGTTCACGCTACAGTCCTCCCGGCTCAACACCGCGCAGCCGCTCAAGGGCAAACTTACTAATTGCCACAACTCTGGCTGCGAGAGGTAACCGTCTAGCTTTTACTAACCGAAATGAAAACTAAAGAAAACTCGAATCTAAATCCAACCCCAAAATGTCTTGTTTATTGCTTTCGCAAAATAAACGTCCGTTGGATATCGTAAATAATATTTTTTCCACGTGCACCAGGCCGTTCAGCGTGCAGAAGATCCCGCACAGCAACCTAATCCTGTTGGTGGTGGACACGCTGTGCCCGTGCGGCGCCAAGCGGCTGGACGTGCGGCCGCGCGAGCACGCGCCCCGTGCCGCGTGCCGCCGCGCGGCCGCGCTGCATCGCCGCCGACCCGCGCACTGCGGCTCCTACCACCCTGAGGTGATACTACTACTTTTTAAGTCAAAATATTGTGTTAGGTAGTACCTTAGGTACACAAGTATCGTCCGCTCCTATTACCGGCTGATTTGTTACCGGCTCCGTAATACTAATAAAAAAGAAAATTTGCAATTGATTGCACACCTCAAGTTCTTAGCACATGACGACGTTGTTTCTGCATGCTTGTAGTTTAGAGTTTAAAAATAAACATAATAAATATTTTCTTCAGGAAATTGAGATCCAGTCATGCGGTCGCGGTCGCCGCACGCTGCCGGCGCTGTGGGCCGTGGTGACGCCGCTGCTGCTGCGGCTGGTGCTCAGCACGTGACTGCGCAGTCTACCAGTCTAAAGTCTACCAGTACCAACCACGCCCGGGACGCCGGCGAGTCGTGAAGTTTTCTGTACCCCACTCAGTTTCAACAACCGGTCGATCTTTTAACTGTTGTATCTCGTAGTTTCACGACATCTGCAGGGAAAGCTTCTACCAAATAAGGCGTTCGAGTGTTCTTACGAGTGATGTGTGGAGGAGTGCGGCTGTATTTGTGTGGCGGGCGGGATGCTCGCCACAGTTTTGATCAATTTTACCGACTGAAGTTTTGGTCCGACCAAGTGAACTTTTGATCTTGTTTTGAGACAGGATTATAGTCGAGTTAGGGTACGATGATTATTGAAATATTTTCTTCTCTCTGTTAAGTTGTCACTTTCATATTGTAACTGATGCAGACGCATACGGTAAATAGGTAGGTAACGAATATCTTGTTAAATTTAAATCGAGGATTATCACAAACTTGGAGATCTTATAAATTATAGCTAATGTTAATAGGTATTGAAAGATAATTAATGTAAAATATTAATATCGTTTAACAGTTTTAGAAAAATTTACCTTTGTTGAGACCTAATTCGATTTATTTCTTTATATCTGTCATTCAAATTTATCGCAAACTTATTGAATAGTTGCATAGTGGTTGATGTAAATAAGAAGACTATTTGTTTGTAGAGAGATTTCTTTGCAGAATTTATGTGTGCCTGTGTACTGTAAAGTCGTTGTGTCGTCGAGAGGGCGTTGCAGCGCTAACACGCACTGCCATACAGGGGAACAAACTATTGATAGCGCGTTGTTGGGAGGGCACGGCGCGTGGCCCGGTGGGCCTGCCGGGGCCGCCTGTGGGCCCCTCGAGCGTGCCTGTGGGCCATCCGGGCCCACAGGAGCCACCCGTGGGCCCCTCGAGCATGCCTGTGGGCCATCCGGGCCCACCGGGGCCACCCGTGGGCCCCTCGAGCGTGCCTGTGGGCCATCCGGGCCCACCGAGTCGCGCGCCCTCGGGGCGTATCCCCGGGCGCGGCGACGCCTGCATCTCTGACGACTTTCCATTCTAGTCGTTAGTGATTTTCTCGCCTAATCTTCGAGTAATGTCGTAAAGAAACTGTAAACAGTTTCGTATTTTTATTGTAAATATTTTACTAACTTAAATGGCCTACTACAATTTTAAGAAAGTGTGTTGCTAATACATAGGTCGTTCAAATTCGACTTCTGCTGTCGTAAAGAATAACTTCGTCATATCGATTTGTTACAATAATATGGATTGTTTGCATATCAGAATGTTCTCTTTCGATTGTTTCAAGTTGAGAAGTCAAGGCCTCGGATCATTGATCCGATAAGTACTGAAATAATACTTTCATACGTAAATTTCAAATTTCGGAGTTTAAGAAAATAAGCGTATTTACCTATTAACTTGTTTGTACCTAACCTAAATGTGAATGTTACATAGGAGTAATGATCAAATCCGCATACTTACATTAAATAGAGTTTTATATGTATATCATATATTGAATAGTCATTAATGTACATGAGTATACGGCTTGCTATTGTCCATTTAATTGCAAACATTTGAAATAGTACAAAAGCCATACATGCCTATACAGATATTTCTAATTAACATAGCTGACAGAGATTGAGTGCCAAACCACTGTATAACAATATGTGTCACATATCACACGGGTTTTATTGTATTGATCCGAAGATAGAAATTTTATGTGTCTACCGCGTACCTAATGCAGATAGTGGAGTTAGGGTGTGCGCAGGACAATAGCAAGCTAGACATTCTATAACGTAGTTTGACTACAGTAATCTCTTGTCTGTGTACTTCACGTGTAATAATATTAAGTGGAAAGAGAACTGAGCGGGCTTAGAGTTTTATAGTCGCCTGATATCGGGCATTGTATGCAGTTTTACCAACATTTATATGGTACAGTAGTTTGAATACATTACCCAATAAAGTTTTAGATATTACAATTCTCTTACATACAATAGAGAAGTACTAGCAATTGAAAGCAATAATAAAGTTATATCGGTAAATTCCCCAGTGGGTGGCAGCGAGGTTACTGTGGTCAATGTGCGCATATCACCGACAACCTAACATAGTCATATCGTACACTGCATACTCACAATATACAACAGATATCGTTGGTTGAGGGCGCTTTTGAGAAATTGTACATTTTGTATAAATAATACAGTAAGGAGTCGATTTAATGGCGTAGAGATTGTTTAAACTGGTGAGTGGCGAACGACTGGTAATGTATTGAAAGTGCTTCTAGTAAGCGTCGAGTCTTCCATAGCAGTCGAACGCGGTGCGAGTGTTTACTGTTACGTCTAAGTATTAAACGATAATAATAGCGTATACTTATCATAGCATAGGCCGAGCTCGCGTCAAGTACCATGTGCAGATATTTTTACTTGCACTTCGCGGGATTTAGTTCTATGTAACTATAGACACAAAACAAATACCTCGTTTAGTTACTCAAAATGTTATAGTTAGACAGAGTTAGCGTTTATTTCGCGTTTAGTTCTTGGACATATCAATTCAGGCACCAAAAGAGACTATAGCGTAAGCAATTTTTAAATGTTTTCATGTATTACAATATTGATCGATTATTTTAATAAGGTCTTTATCAATGTTTTGTAGAGTCGCGATAATGATCCCACATTGACAGGGTCCTCGTTAAAATAGTTGCGTAGTGCGGCGAGCGGCGCCGACGGAAACTTTCTTCACTTATCCCTACATCGTAAATTTTTATATAAATCCTAAATTCTTGATTTTTACGTAATAGAGATCTGTCAAATCAGTTCTAATGCTTTTTAGAACTATAATCAAAATTCGTGTGGGTAAATTTTAAAATTATTCGGATTGGAAAGCAAATTATGACGTCACTGTTTGTAATGATTTTCTTTGTGTTAGTTAAAAGTTGTTGCATTCGGCACGGCAATCTGTGTGAACATGGTTCTCTAGCGTAATTCTAGTAAAATACTGTTCTTTTTGTTACTTGCCAGTTCATGCTATAGATACAGTAATTACAACAATAAAGTTCTCTTATAACATTGTGACTATGTGCTTTATTTCCTTTACTTCCCCAACCTAAATAATATTTACATCCAACTAATATGACTGCCTTGTTGGTCTAATGTTCACGGATTGCGTCTGCTGAGCGCTGATCCTGGGTTGTATTCCCGATTCGAGAAAAAAATAAAATTGTTAATGAACTTGCCATCAAGAATACCTCAGTAGCAGCTATAGTCTTGGCTTCGAACTGAAGACCCATGATACAGCACTAGACTTTCACTGCTTAAACGGCTTTAAGAAAGAGTAACAACTGTTACTGATCAGGTACCAGCCTTGGTACATCCAACCACACCAGACATGACGCTAACAACACTATTTATCTGAGAAGGTGATTGTTAAAGCGTACTAATTAAATTTATAGGGTAGTTAACAAAAAAAACTAATTAGTCCGTCAGATAATGTATCCAAAATATTGGACACATATTTTTTTCTTTCTTCACGTAAACAAACAATGAAGACAATACAGTGCTTTGAAAACTCGTGTGACGTCATATTCTAAGACATTAGTATGACATTTCTTACCGGTGAGTGACGTCACAACCCCCTACTCAAATCTTTGACGCGTTTTATCTTCGTCCAATTTTGTTGTATTGATAAAACAAAAAATACGTTTCCAATATTTTTCGGTAATCTAACAGACGGACTAATTAGAATCATATTTTTTTAAGTCGGTAAACATTCAGCATATTTTACGACTGGCTTCCGAAAAGGATATCTCGAAATAAAATACAGCCATAAGTTAAAGTACGCTTATATTTAGTAAGTATTTTAATTATTGTATTAACTACATACAGCTACATATAGAGACTGGCCGCGAATACGATGTCCCTCTTCAGCAATTTGATGGCCTCGCTGAACTTGTTCTCCAAGTCCGTGTTGCCGATGTTCTTGGCTGCCTGGCACAGCTGACGTAATACCTCTTCGAGGCGACGCATGCATCTGATTATGGAACCTGGAGATTAATGAACATTGTTATTGCAAGCTTTAAAAACAATATTTTTTAAGACTATAAACACACTTTTTTTATTTAGTAGTATGGGTGCTAATTAAACCGGCTTCTTTTTAACAGCATTATTCGCCTCTAAAAATCTACATTGACTTCTAAATTACTAAGTCAGCCACAATTAACGCGAGCCTCTAAAAATTTCTATCTTAGCCACTAGTTAACTTATATCTGAGCTACTATAAAGTGCAGCAAATATACAAATAAATAGCTACCTTCAAACACGTCGCTCATCTTGCAGATCTGCAGGAAGGAGGCGCCCTTGGACCAGGCGTGCACCACGTCCATGAGCGTGCACTTGAACTTGCCTACGTACTCATCCTCGTCTACATCCAGCTTCGCATCCTGCGACACCTTCGCTATTCGACGGGCATATTCCTGGAATAACATAATATGACGCCTTTAATCTGAGATATTTAGGGAACCGACGAGAAGTCAGGATATGGTAATCGCAAAAAAAAACAACTAGACACTTTTTTTTAATCGGGGTGTGGAAAATCACCAAATAACCCTTCCCGCTCTTGGGCAGAGCGAAAGGGAGTGTCAGACTTCTACTGACTAAAAACCACAAATTTTCCTTCTTAGTCCTTTATGCCAAGGCCGCGGTATCTCTTGCGAACAACCCGCAGCCCGGACAGGCGTCGGTCCTTCCATGTTGCTGACATCTCTTTGAGGCGCGCGTGGAACACGAACGCGCCGTCGACACGGCCTGTCGTCGTCATAAGACAGACGGACGGCGAGCTAGCCCATTACTCACGGTCCACAGGCTCGCGTCTACGGTGGCCGGAAGCCGTCTCGCCCCAACGCCCGGAGCGTCTCCCGCGGCGGCTGGGACGAGAGATTCTCTCCCTCTCACGTTCCGCCGCCTCCTTCGCTAGCATCACTGCTTCGCCCCGGAGCATGGCTTGAGGGCGGGCCGGACGCGAGAGGTCGCCGCCGCCTCACGCCGCTACGAGAACACGGCAGCGCTCCGCCCAAGCGGGGTACACCTCCACGGTGTGCTCCACCGTGTCCTCCGGCCGATCCTCGCAATGGTGGCATCCGGGCGTTTCCTTCCGCCTGATTCGGTGCAGGAACCTCCCGAACAACCGTGTCCGGTGCGGTTTTACTTTACCTAGATCTACCAGTTTTTTAAGGAGAAATCATCACGATTCATCATCTGATCGAATCAACAGGAAGTGTCAGACTCTTACTGACTAAAACCTGTTCGTATTGCTCCTCCCGCTCCCGCTTGCCCTTTGCGTTTGAGGACCGCAGTGACGCTTTTGACCAAATTCCGCAACAATGTCAGGCACTGCAGCCGAGACTAACCGGCTAACGTGCTTTACGAGGCACGGAAGAAACACGGTATGTAATAGGCAGTCACCCATCCACAGACCAACCTAGGCAAGCGTGGCTTAACCTAAAGACTGATCCGAGCGACTGTTATTATCTAGCCCCATACATAAATACATTTTAAAAAACCATCATCGTCACCTGCAACTGTCTCAGCACACTGCGTAGTTCCTCGCCGGTGGCTGAAGACTGCGAAGAGTTCTCGTCGCAAACAAAGCAGCTGATGAGCGCCGCGCTCTGCTCTGAGGTGAGGCCGTTGAACACGCCGTTGAATATCAGCTCCGTTAGCAGCAGCTCTTCAGCACTGCAGTCAGTCAACATGAGTAAATATATGTTTGTTTCTATATTTTTAAACCTCTCGTAAAAAGAGGAGTGTTATACGTATCTATACAAAGTCTGTCTGTTTGATCCGGACAATCTCCAAAAAATTGGGCCAGCCGGGACCGATTTTTACGAGCCTTTTTCTGGAAGATAGCTGGTGCTATAATGTTTTAATTTGTTTTTAATGGAAGTAACATTTTTATAATAATTTACATTGGTATCGGGGTATAGTTATGCTTAAGACTTAACAGCTTTAGCGTCTCAGACAATGATTCGATGACCCATAACCTAGATAAGGTTAATGCGACAACGTAGCCGAATTTCGCGGGCTAACTTGTCGCCATCACCTTAGAGTGAATGATCTAACCTGCTCAACTCGCATGCGATGCGTCCCTTCAGCTCGATGACGTCAGCGGCGGTACAATACCCCATCCGCCGCAGCACTCGCTTCCTCTTCTTCAGCTCGTCCATCTGCAGGATACTCTTGGCTTTCCTCAGCTCGGCCTTTGCCGCGTGCAGCTCTTGGTTCAGTTCCTGTTTCTTGTCGTAAGCCGCGGTTAGGGCGCCGCGACTCTTGTCTTTGTGCAAGGGGTGGGAGTACAGTCTGTGAGGAGTAAATTTATTAGGTACTGTAAGCTTCACTACTGAAAGTTTAAAAGCAGGTCTTTAATAAAAACTTGCTAGACATTACTCGTACTAAGAAGTTATTAGATTAGAGAGTAAGACATATTTAAAAGAATAATCTTCTAAAACATTACAAATAATAGCTGGAGTCATATACATCAAATAATTAAAATTTCGAAATATTGAGCTATTTCTGTTGCTGACCGTACAACTCCTACAATTAAATACACACAACATCGACCAATCCGCACTGGGCCATCGTGATAGATCCACTCCCTCTCTAAAAGAGGAGGCCTGTCTCCCGACAGTGGGAACGTTAATACGCTGGCGATTATGATGATGAAGGGCAGGAGAATAATGATGATGATATAGAATCTGACCGGTTATATTCACAAGTTCATGCACAATAGTGGGTGGGTGTATTTTGATGATAAACATTAGTGGATAGGAGAGATAGTTAAATCGTTTCTCTGGGACAAGATAAGGCTTCATTGTCTCGGCGCTTTTCTTGTGGTCGCCACTGTTAATTCTGGCTTACAGGAGTTACAGTGGTTTGGGAAAAGTGTGGCGGGCTTGTCCCAAATAAAAAATAGTAGGTAGGATAGCATTGAGGAAAAGAAGGAAGCCGATTACTTGACTTGATTGTAACAATAACGCAAGGGGCTCAAAAAATCTCCTAATTTTAAAACATTATTCGGATTTGCGCGCTCGACTCTCTACTATTCGACTTTATAAACGGCCTTCAATAATATAAACATCGTCGTAGTGTAAATATTAGCGGTAATTAAATATAACCTCTTTGGTTAACTCAGTCAAGATATCTAGACATTAAAAGGGAAACGCTACTCCAATTCAAAATAATAGCTGGAGTCATATACATCAAATAATTAAAATTTCGAAATATTGAGCTATTTCTGTTGCTGACCGTACAACTCCTACAATTAAATAGAAGAACGACTATAAACATCACGAAATACAGACGAACTGGAAAAGATTTTAAGCCGAGTCAATTTAAGAGTGCATGGTTTCAAAATTCATTCTAACTAATACTATTAACGCAGTGTGTTGGCACAATGGCTCAAGCAGTCGACGGCGGGATCGATTCCCGCACGGAACGAATATTTGTATGACCTACAGTAACTACAGATAATCGTTTCGGGTCTGGGTATTTGTGTATGTGAGTTTAAATGTTTTTGAACGCACCCACGATACAGGAGAAAATACAAGAGTGGGGCAATGTTAAAAAAAAAGTGAAACTGACTCTGTCGTTTGTTTGTCACGCCGGTTAAACAGATTTCGATTAAATTTGGCATACGGATAAGATCACAGCCTTATCCGGATTGGATTATGGATAGCTAAAACGACTAACTCAGTAAATACACAATGTATCTCACCTTTCTTCTAACAGTTTTATTCTATCGACGCATTCTTTGAAAACGGAGTCATTTATTTTCATGTCTGTTATAGGGTTCAATATTGGCGGTCCTTCGGGGAAGCGTTTCTTGACTTCGCCAATAGTCTTCAGCACTGATTTACGGTTATCTGCGGGCCTTAGGTCCTTGGGGTAGTACACTCGTAGAGAGCTGATTTGATATATGAGTGTGTGGGTTACTTGGACCACTTCCACGTCACCTGACTATGAAACAAAAAATCAAGATGTTAGATGACATAAATTGAATATATGTTGGTGTAAGAAACATTCAATATCTATTTTTCTCTGACGCATTAAAACAGATAGAGATTTTGAAGTAGCAATTGTTTTGGTACATAATGGTGAATAGCCTTTCAAAAGTATACATCAAGCCAAGAAAACACAAGACAACAGTTTACAGAATAAAACAAGATCGTTTTACTTTCGACTGCTCACAACTTTTCTAAAGTTGTTCACATCCTTTTAGGATTACTTATACCACACCAACAACTTGTTTACGAATTAATATAATATAAGTTGGACATGAGCAACGTCCACATGGTGCAAAATGTGTGAAAGGTCGAATACGTCACTTATGGACATGGACATCAATTACAAATATGGATGGAAAATTAGTATAATAAATTTAGTTAGTATAATAAATTAAGTTATTTTAATAAATTTAGTTAGTATAATAAATTAAGTTAGTATAATAGATTAAGTTAGTATAATAAATTAAGTTAGTATAACAAAGAATGAAAAAAGAATACTTATAAAAAAAATTAAGGTTAGTTACCTCGCCGGGTGGGCACGGCACTTTGGTGTCCGTATCCTCTCCGGTAGCCCTCTTCACATGCAGCAGTATGTCCACGATGATGACAGTCTCCGCGCTGAGAGGATTCTCTTCACCCTTCTTGCCTTTGCCAGTCTTATGCCTGAAGTTCACTATGACGCCCCAGTCGAACTCGTGCTTTTCTGTTTTTACCTAAAATATACGTTATATATTATAGAATCTCACCTAATCTGATCTGACCTTCCATCTCCTCTAATAAGACATCCTCAGATAAGAGGAGAGATACTCCTGGAGTATGGAAGACGCAGACATGCTGCGCCGGCCCCAAATAAGTTGAGATAAGGGCGGTGGCCCAGTGGTGGCGGTCCAGACTTACGAACAGAAAATCGTGAGCTCAAACCCAGCCAGGCGCATTACTTTGTGTAATTTAGTTCATCACCACTGCTCTCAAAAACGGTGAAGGAAAACATCGTGAAGAAACCGGTATGTCCTAGAACACCAAAAATTCGAAGATTTGTAACATCGACCAATCCGCACTGGGCCATCGTGATAGATCCACTCCCTCTCTAAAAGAGGAGGCCTGTCTCCCGACAGTGGGAACGTTAATACGCTGGCGATTATGATGATGAAGGGCAGGAGAATAATGATGATGATATAGAATCTGACCGGTTATATTCACAAGTTCATGCACAATAGTGGGTGGGTGTATTTTGATGATAAACATTAGTGGATAGGAGAGATAGTTAAATCGTTTCTCTGGGACAAGATAAGGCTTCATTGTCTCGGCGCTTTTCTTGTGGTCGCCACTGTTAATTCTGGCTTACAGGAGTTACAGTGGTTTGGGAAAAGTGTGGCGGGCTTGTCCCAAATAAAAAATAGTAGGTAGGATAGCATTGAGGAAAAGAAGGAAGCCGATTACTTGACTTGATTGTAACAATAACGCAAGGGGCTCAAAAAATCTCCTAATTTTAAAACATTATTCGGATTTGCGCGCTCGACTCTCTACTATTCGACTTTATAAACGGCCTTCAATAATATAAACATCGTCGTAGTGTAAATATTAGCGGTAATTAAATATAACCTCTTTGGTTAACTCAGTCAAGATATCTAGACATTAAAAGGGAAACGCTACTCCAATTCAAAATCGCAATCAACATCAGCCTATGTTGCTCCCACTGCAGGGACTCAGGCCTCCTCTCTAGGAGAGGGATGGGCTATAATAAACCACGCGGGCCCAGTGCGGATTGGTCACATATCTTCGAATTTTTAGTTCTAAAATATCTATATCTATCTACCTCACGATATTTCCTTCACCGTTTTGAAAGCAGTGGTGGCCCAGTGGTTGCGGCCCCGACTAACGAACAGTTGTTCGTGGGTTCGAACCCAGGCAAGGCATTACTTTATATGAATATTTGTAATTAAATAGATCCTTCCGAAATAAGTAGTTGCAATAGAATTTGAACTGAGTCGGTGCAAATTGAGTTTGTGGTTTCAAAACACGACAAATCATTTGAGATTGTTTTGTTAAGTAATAAATGCTAATATATATATATATAAACATGTAAAGTAGGAAAAATATATTTCAAAATTGGGACTTACTTTAACCAGTCGTCCTGGCTGTAGAAAAGGCTTCAAATACTCCGGCTTGGTGATGAAGCCTCTAAACTGCTCGCCCAGGAGGTCGAGCTGTGACCTGATAGAACTGTATGAGGCTATCGAGTGCTCCTCATCAATGTTCAGAGCATTGTATTCTTTCTGCTTCGTTTTCACTCCTGTTCGTGCGGAGAATATGATAGTGTGTGAAATTAAACATATTTAATAGTCGCCGCGGCAGACCTCGTAGAAGATAGTGGATCAATTTGGCCAAGACCGACTAGTGGCCATATATTAGCCTTTTTTTTGGGTTGGGAAATAATCAAACTACTCCTCCCGCTCTGGGCAGAGCGGTAGGGAGTGTCAGACTTCTTACTGACTAAAAACCACCCATGTTCCTTATTAGCCCTTTGTGCCGAGGCCGCGGTATCTCTTTTGAACAACCCGCAGCCCTGACGGGCATCAGCTCTTGCGGGCCCTTTCCATGTTGCTGACATCTCTTTGAGGCGCGCGTGGAACACGAACGCGCCGTCACCACGGCCTAACGTCGCCATAAGACAGACGGACGGCAAGCTAGCCCATTACTCACCGTCCACATGCCCGCATCTACGGTGGCCGGAAGCCGTCACGTGGCCCCCGACGCCCGGAGCGTCTCCCGCGGCGGCTGGGACGAGAGATTCTCTCCCTGTCGCGTTCCTCCACCTCCTTCGCTAGCATCACTGCTTCGCAGAAGGAGGCGACGGAGTTCCATTCCCTCTCGCCCCGAAGCATGGCTTGCGGGCGGGCCAGAGCGAGAGGTCGCCGCTACGAGAACACGGCGGCGCTCCGCCCAAGCGGGGCACACCTCCACGGTGTGCACCACCGTGTCCTCTTGCCGATTCTCACAGTGGTGTCCACATAAGCCATAGATCTAAACTACTGAAACTCATGGTGAGAGGCATTGCCCCCAGCAGTGGAATGATGCAGGATAAACAGTATCAGTATTAGTAAAAGAGGTCACTAATTTTAACTTGACTAAGAAACTTTCTTAGTAAATAGTTAACTGGCAGAAAAACTTTTTGTGCACTGATATAACAATGATAAATCAGCCCACATCTCGAGCATGTCAGAATCTGCACGATTTTACAAGGTCTTAGTTTATGTGTATTGTACTCTTCGATTTTACGAACTGTTATACTATCCCGTCTGTTAATGAAGATTAAACTTACTGTCTATAAGGTCAGGTATAGCTGTCTGGTTTTGGAACTGGAAGAAACTCCTCTCTAACATATACTCCGGATTTATTTCTTCTACTCGTAACAAATTGAGAACCTTAAAAACATAAAAGTAACTTTATCGGACTGGCAACACATTTGTCTAAAGATATTAAGAAGTCAAGCCATGTATTCTGTAATAACAATGTCCAGCAAAAAACGTAGTAATAAGTTGCTGTTATAAGTCAACCATTTATGACAGGGATCGGAACTGTTTCTCCTAAACACAGGTTACTCTGTAATCTATCTAGAAGAGCAGTGCTAACTACATTAAGAAAAATTATGCTTGTGTTTTGTCTTATACTACTTTGCCATGTAATCTAGTCCCTGTTAAAGTAACTTACCATATTATAAGTGAGATGAAAAGCAGAGTTAATAGGGTCAGCCTTGCCCTGTACCATGCCTTTAACGACAGCTGGTGTGACCTTCTCATCAATCATCAAGATCACGATACCCTTGTCATCGAGACCTCGCCGGCCGGCACGACCTGACATCTGGATGTACTCGCCTGACGTTATCTACAAATGAGAATAGTTATGAAGTTAGTGCACGTTATTTTGAACCATATATCGAGTAATATTTGTCCTAGTGAAATATAGGTCTGAAGGTCTCTCATTGAATAATATACACACATAATAGATTGTACTGCTCAAGGAAAATACTTGAACTTTTCATAATATTAATGTAAATTCTAAAACATTTTAATAGCTTTATGAGTTAAATAGTAACACGCAAGTTGCAATCAGTCTAAAAATTTGTCTTTTTCATCAAAAATAATAAGCAGAATATACTTACAAATCTAAAGTCTTTTCCGTCGAATTTCTGGCAGTTTGTGAACACAACCGTTCTGGCGGGCATGTTGAGACCCATGGCGAATGTCTCGGTCGCGAACAATGCCTGGTAAGAATACAGTAATTTATTATTTAACAATACGCATAATTTGCTAATTTTACGATGGCGAATCTAAAGCTGGGCTGGTCATGTCGTCTTAAAACTATTATATACCTTATCCGTGATTATGGTGCCTGCAACAGATCCAAAATATCGGGAACTCAAAACATAATAAATAACAAAAGTTTATTTGGAACCACTACAGTGTACAGGTTACAAACGAAAAACGAAGATGGCTTCAAAAGTAAAAACCTGTGACGCAGATATCAACGCCCAATTCAAAATACAAAGAAAAAACTTAGACATTGTTCAAGATTAACACAAAACAAATGGTAAACATGGTTTATATACCGTTTAGAGCGTTTGATAGTATTCCATACCTTTATAAGTCCCAGTCCGAAAAGAATCTCAATAGTTTCCTTGAGTATAGGCAGCAGTCCACCATGATGTATGCCAATGCCGCGCCGCAGCAGCGGGATCACGTTCTCAACCTGAGGCAGCTTGCGATCCTCCTCGGACAACACGTCCATTGCGTTGTTGAATACTTCGTCTACTAACTTTTTCTCTTCAACTGCAAGTGACCAAAAACAAAATGCATTTTTTAGAGGTAGTGTCATTTTGAGTACCAACCTACAAAAAAATGGTAAGCTCGTGCATTACGGCTCTGTTCGAACTAGATCTAAACGTAACCCACGCATTGGCATGAGCTGGCCTTAAGGCAAAAAAATGCGTAAGTATTTTACTCGTATCGTACAAAAAATACGTCTTCACTCACTTGTATTAAAGTCCAATTTAGCCATCTGCATCGCATAAGCCTCGCAATCCTTTTTACTGAAACTGAATATGATGACGGGTGCGAAGTTCCTTTCCATAATCATCTTCACGATGTTGAATATGTTAGTCTGGTTGGCGCCGCGAGGGCCTCCACGCCGGCCGCGCTGGTCGCCCTTGGCTGCGTCACCCGCGTTGCTTAGAACTGCCATTGCCGTGTTGAAGTTATCTTCTTTAAATATACCCTGATAAAAGATACACTAATACATGTTCTAACTTTTTATAGATCCTGAGACAGTTTTAACATGATGGCGTGCCCCTTTTTTATGTCGACGTTTTACAAGTGCCCATGTAGGCCTATGTGAAATAAAATATTTTGACTTTGACTTTAACTTTGATGGGAATCTTTAAATCGAAAGTATGCAGAGCTTAACTAGAACGATGATTTACATGGCATGGTAAAGTTATGGCAGTGTAATCAATATGGCAATATTACCAACAACTTCAGCTTGGTTTGAACACCTATCTCGTAAATCGAAACTTACCTTTTCATCGACCACAAGGTGTATTCCATCTCCACCAGCTGGGAATATAAAATGCTGCAGCGGAGTGGGTCGGTACTCAGTGTACACTACGTGGCAAGGTTGGGAGTGCAGGCGGCACACCCACTCGGCGAACTGACGCGCGTTCGGGATTGTGGCCGAGAGGAACACGTAGTGCACGTTATCGGGCAGCAGGATCAGAGTTTCTGTGTATTACATGATTATTATAAGGTTTCTTAGTTTTTCGTGTTTTAGACTGTTTAAGTATGTATTATAATATATATTATTTTATATAATCCTGTCATATTATATAATTATATATTAGTTTACACCTAATTATGTATGTGGCTTTATGTTAACAAAATGGTATTCTACATTTTCTTCTTGTTACTAGAGTAAGCTACAGGTAGACCACAGTGCTGTCCTATTTGACCCTAAAATTGACTGGTAGAGAATGCCATGTACCACTCTAGTACATGAAGTTTAAATAAATAAATTACATTGAGGCAGTTTTAAGTCGAGATTATAGAGATACTGCTTTCTTAAAAAACAAACCAATTTGAATTTGTACAGAAAAAATACCTTAAAATGTTTTATATGTATGAAAATCTTGAGTGTTTGTTATCGAACTCCTCCGAAACGGCTTGACCAATATATTTTTTTTGTGTATGAGAATAGTATAAAGTATATATATAGTCGTAAAGTATTTTTCGTCCTCCTACACCCGTACGTAGTAAGTAGGTAGGTAGGTAGAAAAAGGTACAATGCAATACATGCTAGACACAGCTATTTATTATACAAGATGATTTTTTAGTCACCTTCCAAATTTTTTATAGGCATTAGGTATCATTCACTAACACCATTTTTGAAAAAAAATACCGACACGTAAAATTTTCATATTAAATCATTTTCTCGAAAGAATTATCTGTTCTCCATGAAAAGTTAAAACTTTGTGATGTGACATCTTAATATTTTTGTATTGAGTGTAACTAAAAGAAAACACGTACTCAATTAATTTGGACGGTGCTAAAAATATTTTTGTATAAAATCTAATTATTTTCGAGGTGACTAATATATCGATTAAAAACCGGCCAAGTGCGAGTCAGACTCGCCCATGAAGGGTTCCGTAGCAGCAAGTAACATAATATAAAAGTTATTGTAGTTCGTTGTAACTTTGACGATGTTTTAATAACAGCGTACCTATATTTTAAATTAAGTTAGTTATTTATTACTTCACAAGGCAATGTCATATTAAATTTAAAGGTTACAAAGTATTCCATGCGCTACACCCAGACAATACTGCAAGATGTGGAAGTGCTGTTATTGTTAAAGATAACTTTCAACACTATGAAATGTTTAAATACGAAGAGAAAGACATTCAAGCAGTGGCAATTTGTCTACAAACTAAAAAATACCCATTAACCGTGTGTTCCATCTACTGTCCACCACGACACATGATAAAAAAAGATCACTATACGTCTTTTCTAGCCCGCCTTGGTAATAGATTTATCTTAGGAGGTGACTTCAATGCCAAAAATACGCATTGGGGTTCCAGACTAACAACTACTAAAGGGAAAGAACTACTGAGTGCCATAAAAGAGATAAAATGTGACGTTACATCTACTGGAAAGCCCACTTATTGGCCAACAGATCCAAATAAGATCCCAGACTTAATAGATTTTTTCGTAACCAAAGACCTATCAAATAGTTACATAAAAACGGAGCAAAGCTATGACTTAAACTCAGATCACTCTGCAATTTATCTAGAAATTAGTGAGAGTTGTTTATATAAAGAAAACAGTCTCACTCTTGTTATTAAGTTTAAGGACTGGGAGAGCTTTAAGGCTAGATTGAATGACCAGACCTTAAAGTTCCACTAAAAACTCCAGAACATCTAAACATCGAAGTTGAGAAATTTATTATTCACATCCAACAAGCAGCGTGGGAAAATACACCTGAATTCAGCAAAAAAACGAAGGGGAACAT
The DNA here is from genome assembly GCA_932274075.1 of Diarsia rubi. Lineage (NCBI taxonomy): Eukaryota > Metazoa > Arthropoda > Insecta > Lepidoptera > Noctuidae > Diarsia > Diarsia rubi. Next base: position 17,122,961 of record OW026412.1, on the reverse strand, counting down.
GTTCCCTTTCAGAATCAAGCAGCTCATTATGGAAAAAAGAAAGCAGAGAAAAATGTGGCATCAATCTAGGTGTCCTGATAACAAAAGAAAACTAAACAAACTTACAAAAAAAGTAAGAAGACTAATCCAGGACTACAGAGACGACTCAACTAAAACCTACCTTCAGAAACTAAGTAACGACCAAAGGACAAACAACTCCCTTTGGAAGGCTACTAAGCATCTAAAGAGACCGATAGCCCAAATTCCTCCCATGAAATGTGAAAACGGGCAGTGGGCACGGACTAATGAGCAAAAAGCTGTGAGGTTTGCAGAGCACCTAGAAATCATCTTTCAACCAAATGAGGGTGAAACTATTGAAGACCAAACTCTGGCTAATATAGTGATGCCAGATCATATAGATTCCATCAAACTGGTAACACCGAGAGAAGTTTCACGAGAAATAAAGCGCAAAATAAGCCCGAGGAAAGCACCGGGTTACGACTTAATAACAGGGGAAATCCTTCATAACTTAACAAGAAAGGGTTTGGTTAAGTTAACAACTCTTATTAATGCCGCATTGAGGCAAATATGATGAAATATGTACCAGACTTATGGAAAGTTGCAGAAGTAATAATGATAGCAAAGCCTGGGAAACCGGCTCACGAAACAACATCATACAGACCAATTTCCCTGCTACCAATAATGTCAAAGCTGTTTGAAAAGCTACTACTCAAACGTCTTAACCCAATAATCGATAACATGAACATTATACCTGAGCACCAGTTTGGTTTTCGAGAAAAACACTCAACGATCGATCAAGTGCACAGAATCACAAATGTAATAGAAAACGCGTTGGAAAACCAGCAAGTTTGTTCTACTGTTTTTCTAGACGTAGCCCACAAGCATTTGACAAAGTTTGGCATGAAGGCCTTATTCAAAAATTGAAGAGCCTGCTACCGAAACCGTTTGCAGACATATTGGAAAATTACATTTTAAACAGAGTCTTTAGAATAAGACAAGAAGATCATTGAGATTCAGAACTTAAACCAATAAAAGCTGGCGTACCGAAAGGAAGTGTGTTAGGTCCGGTCCTGTACCTACTATACACCTGCGACATACCCGAATTCGAAAACAATACCATTGGGACCTTTGCTGATGATACAGCCATAATGGCCGTTGGAGACAGCCACGAAGAAGCAGTAGAAAAGGTTCAAATGGCTGTTAATCAAGTTTATGACTGGACCAAAAAATGGAGGATTAAATTAAATGAATCCAAATCCGTACATATAGACTTTACCAACAAAAAGCAACGGTATTTTCCAGTTTATATTAATAACAACCAAATACCTTATGAAAATACAGCAAAGTATCTCGGTATGACCCTTGATGCAAAGCTACGCTGGAAAACTCACGTGAAGAAGAAAAAAAATGAACTCGACCTACTGTCCAAAAGAATGTATTGGCTGCTTGGAAGAAACTCCGTGCTGTTCGTACAGAACAAATTTATTTTTATATAAAAATCAAAAAGCGGTTTACAGAATACATCTACCTGCCAAATTTCAACTGTGTAATCCTTATAGTCTCGGAATAAAATGGCTGTGACATACAGACGGACTGACGGACAGACGGACAGACGGACAGACAGACAGACAGACAGACATGACGAATCTATAAGGGTTCCGTTTTTTGCCATTTGGCTACGGAACCCTAAAAAGCAGCCATAAATATTTTTTCTGCATATCATTTTCGAGTTAATTTAAATCTTTGAAAACTGAATAAACGTTTATTAGGGGGGCCAGAAAAAATGACAACTTTTCAGGAAAAAATAAAAACGTTTCTAAAATGAAAACGTCAATAACGCTCATTTCATTATGAATAGTTATAATTGTTTGGATGTTTATTACTGTGTTGGATGTTTATATATAAACTCTTTTGCAAAAAAAACGGGCACTTTAGATTTTTTTCTCTACTTCAATGAAGAAAAACAAGAAATAGGTTTTATTAATTTGACGATGTATTGGCATGTTATTTGAAGCATCCTGGCATGATTCAAGACGTTCCAAATTTAAAATTTGAAATTAATAAAAGAAAAATAATGATTATTGTGGATTATTCTAAAATTGCTTCACTAATGGCGCGAATTGCTGAAACGATTTTTAACAGATTACGATATTTTAAAACTTTTTGGATATTTTCTGCAAATTAAACAATTTAATCTTTCTTTTTACATTAAATACCACTTTTTGATATGAGTGATAAAGCGATAAGGGCCGGTAAAAGTATAGCCCTACTTGAAGAAGGTTGTTCGCAAACTTACGTGTCTCAGCGGCTAAATGTGAGTCGTCCAACTGTCCAGAGGACTTGGCAACGGTATCAAGAAACCGGTTCGGTCAAAAGAAGACCCGGTTCGGGAAGAAAACGATGCACAGAACCAAGAGATGACCGCTTTATGGTGAGTCAGGCGTTGCGGAATCGTAAGGCGTCAAGTGTGGACCTGAAGAAGAGTCTTGAAGAAGTAAGAGGAGTAGAAGTTAGCTTGTGGACGGTCAGGAGGAGGCATTTGGCTGCCAATATCAGGAGTTACCGCCCAGCTCGGGGCCCTAAATTACTGCGTGAGCACCGTGTTGCTCGACTTCAGTTTGCTCGGAACTGTCCTTCATGGACTCTGAAGGACTGGAATAAAGTATTGTTTTCTGATGAAGCTAGAATCTCTTTGTGTGGAGAGGACCGACGCCGGCGAGTGCTGCGAAGACCACGGGAACGCTAAAGTGTGTTTCAAAGAAATCACTCCTTATGGCGGAGGCTCCGTTATGTTTTGGGCAGCAATTAATTCGACGGAGCGTACGGAGTTAGTTTTCATAGAAAATGGAACATTAAATTCACACCGGTACATAATGGAAGTCTTAATTCCATATGCACAACCCACATTGACTGCACTTGAGGGAGATTCCATTTTTATGAACGACAATGCTCGCCCGCACCGTTCTGGCGACGTGGAAGCGTACATATGCAAGAAGTTGGGATACGTCGTTTAGATTGGCCAGCTCGAAGTCCTGACCTCAATCCAATTGACCATGTCTGGGATGTTCTAAAGAGACGGGTAAGATCAGTGCAACCTGCTCCACAAAACATCAGGGAGCTAAAAAGAGTCATTGCAGAAGAGTGGGAACGTATTCCTCAAAACGTTATTAAAAACATCATGGAAAGCATGCCCAGAAGGATTCAAGCTGCTATTTTGGCAAGAGGAGGTCACACTCGATAAGGGGACTATATTTCTTGTCACCAAGTTGTATCACCTAATATATAGAAACGTCACCACTAAATATTTTCGTTCTCAGATAAACAAAAAGTGTTTCCAGAAATGAATTATCAAATTAATGTTAATATAACTATGTGTAAAATAAGAGCAACAAAAAGGTAGTGCATTAGATGAATATAAACTTCGTTCTTATAATAATAGTTTTATTACATAAACAATAGTTTTGTGCCCAGAATGGTAGATCTGTCACCAAATAATGCTGAAAGAAACCCTAACCCTAGAGGGTCGACGTCAAGGTCACCCCGAGGTTCGGTTAGTTAGGTTCCTTTAATCCCTGCAGACAGACCACTGAACTATTATAATACATACAAAAACATTTATTTGCTACTAGAGCCTATATCTCCATGATTTTAGGTGATTTATTGTGGAATTGATTTTATACTGTTTGGAGACTACGTTTTGATGACAAACCTACTATTTTGGGGACAAACCCTATTACTTAAGAAACACAATACTTATTAAATTGGCGATAGCATAAATGATACCCACTCGATATAATAGGTTTTTACATTTGTTTATTTTTTTTTTACTTTATTTAATTAAAAAAAGTAAAAAAAAATCTTGTCTTTATTGCCGACCACTTCTTATTGTTTGGGCGTGTACATCGGTTTTAAAGAATCCATCGTTTTTTTTTTCTTTTAATTGCCCGAATTCACTTCACGCGCATTAATTTACACAAGTATACAAACTACGTCAAAGAAATAAATTTTATTTAATTAACTCAAATCGACCTTAGAACGTAAATTTCCTTAGGTGCCCGTTTTTTTTGCAAAAGAGTGTATATTTTTTTATGTTTGTTCGGGTATTTCTCCGTCGTTTTTTAAAACATCAACAAGTTTCAGGAAATACATGAAAAACTATTTAATTTTTTTACACTTGTAAATTTTGCATTACTTACTAGGTCTCAGTAATATATCATTACACGTTTATTCGTGTAATAATGCACAACGGACAAAACGTACTGTAATGTTACACTATTATTCTGGTCTAGTAGCAGTAGTCCTGTTGTTAGTCCGTTTGGCCGAACTAGTGCAACTTTTCAGTAATAATAATAATAATAATATTCGACAACTATCACACAACGCCATCTAGTCCAAGCTAAGCAGAGTTTGTGTTATGGGTACTAGACAACTGATTAACATACTTATATATTTCTAAATACATACATATTATAGATAAATTACACCCAGACACAGAACAAATGATCGTGCTCATCACACAAACATTTGTCCTGGGTGGGAATCGAACCCACGACCTCCGGCATAGCAGTTAGGGTCACTAACCACTAGACCAACAGGCCAGTCAGCAGTAGTTCGGTTGAAATATGGAACCAAACTACCGTCACTCTTTAGTAGCAACAGTCCGGTTTGTAATATTAAGAATAAAATTGTACAATACACTTTCTGACTTTATTGCTAAACAATAATTCTTTATATTACAAACCGAACTCTTGCTACTAAAGAGTATTGGTAGTTCGGTGCTATATTTCAACCGAACTACTGCTACTAGACTATTATTCTCCGTAAATCAAGTTACTTTTTTAACCCTACAATAACTATTTACACGCTTGTTTACAGTACAGTTTTCTGCTTTTATATGATTGTAATTCGAAAACAATCACAAGGCTCCTCAAATGTCTTTAGGTTTTAACATGTTCATTCTTGTGTACTTGGCGACTCAAAAAGTATGTAATAAAAGCATAACCTATTATTGCTATACTTTAAAAGTAATTATTTCACTAGAATAAAGAAATTCCCTATAATAGGCTTGTTTTGAGTCTGAATTTCATAAAAAAAATTAAGTAGGTGCAGGATAAGCAAAAGAAAGGAATAATGATGAAAAATACTGTGTAAGAGCTCTTTTACGTTTATTCGGTGGGGCCATCGATGTGTAAAATATTAGCTGGGTAACAGACACAATACAACAATCTTGAATAGAATCTGATTTGTATTATTTATCTATTTTTTATGCATCATCAATCCGCTTAGATACAAATACAGTTGCCAAAAAATTAACTTTTATTTACTTTTATTCTTAGGCTAACTTTTACTTATTATGATACTCCTTATTTAGCTGCCAACCCAATATAAATGGTACCCAAGCATTTTTTTTATTGTATTCGTTTTACTTAATCGCCGCGTTAAATACATGCCTTATATAAAGTTGTTTATTACAACGAGTACTTATGTAATTTAATCCATTTCATACAATATTTTATATGATGTACCTACCTTCCCAGACAACCCCTCTCTCTTTGTCTCTCATGTAATGAATTTCGTCAAACACGACCCATCCCACTTCACGCATAACTTCAGATCCTCTATACAACATATTTCTCAAAATCTGTAACATTAAGAACAATAGTTTATGTTATCAACAATTTCAAAATCTATCAAAGCAAAAAAACGGGTCTGGCTTTTCTAAATTTTCGCCATTTTATTTTGTTATTAAATAGCAGGTGTGTATAAAACCATGCGGCTAATATCAGGGAAATGAGATGCATTATTATTTTTTTCTTTTTTACTTGGTATCAGCTATTGAGCAACACACGCATTAGCCCTAAAGCCCACGACCGCGACGGCCAGAACTTCGTTATTTTATGAAAGTTGAAAGCTTTTCTGTGCATGTCCCCTATACAGCTAAGAACGACCTCCAACTATAAGTTTAGGTTGTGGTTACCTGGGCAGGAAGCAGATTCACAAGGTAGCGGTTTACAGAATACATCTACTTACCAAGTTTTAAATGTGTAGTCCTAATAGAATAGTTTTCGCATAAAGTAATGTAATGTAGTAATGTGTGTAATGTATGTGTGGTGTGTTAAGAAATAAAATAATAATAATAAAATAATAATATTCCACAACTATCACACAACGCCATCTAGTCAATGTAGTAATAATGTGTCTGGCAAGATATAAAAACCATTGAAACTTTTACAAAATTCAGATTTTATACTATAACGAAACTATAATAAAAATTGAGCTTAATACTTTAAGGTAGGTACTATTTATTCCCGTCGAGGCTGCGGGTAATTCACAAGTTACCGCGGCCTCGACATATAGGGCTAAGAAGAAACATGGATAGTTTTTAGTAAGTAGAAGTCTGACACTCCCTTTCGCTTTGCCCAAGAGCGGGAGGGGTTATTTGATGATTCTCCACCCGCAAAAAAAAAGGTACTATTATATATATAAAGGTACTATATACTCAAAGTAACCAGAACCCAAACTCCATAGTCAGTGGTCATTCTTACCTGTATAGGGGCCATGCACAGAAAAATTTTCAGCTTTTTATAAAATAACGAACATCTGGCCATCGTGGGCTCTAGGGCTACATCATCCATGGCTGCTAAATTCAATTCCCTTTCGTAATTTGATACCATGATACAATATTTACTAAGGATTTGGTGATCACACACACAGAACACAAATCAAGAGTAACAGCACAGAGCTAGTAAAAGTTCAAAGAATGGCCGGGTTAATGATCTCTGGGGCAATGAGGACGACTCCCTCAGCGGCCCTGGATGTCATACTAGGAATGATACCGCTTAGTCTACAAGTCAAGAAAAGAGCCTTAGAGCAGTGGTTCAAACTGAAAAGCTTGAACCTCTGGAAAGGCAATTTTATGGACAAAGGTCACTCGGAGATAGCAAATCTGTACGAAGACAATCTATCAATGATTATGGCCAACAATGACTTAATCAAAAAAGAGAAGATCTTCGACAAAAAGTATAGAATACATATAGGCTCAAGAGAAGAATGGACAATCGAGAGTGATCCATCTATAGCGGTCTGCTATACAGATGGATCAAGGAAAGAATCAACTAAGCTATCCGGCTCTGGGATACACATACCAAGACTGGAAATAAATAGATCATTCTCACTAGGAACAGGCGCAAGTGTGTTCCAGACAGAAATACATGCCATTATGGAATGTACCAGAATAATTGGAAACGCCCTTACAGGTGATCTTTCCAAAATAGTTATATACAGTGATAGTCAAGCAGCACTCAAAGCACTGAACAAAGTGGAAGTCACATCTGCACTGGTTAAAGAGTGCAAGGAAGCACTCAACCAACTAGCGGAAAAAGCAGAAGTAACAGTTGCATGGGTCCCTGGTCATCAAGGACACGAAGGGAATGAGATAGCAGATGAATTAGCCAGAAAAGGAGCAGATGAAACCTTTGTGGGACCAGAGCCCAGGTTACCGATCCCACATAATATAACAAAAGGAATCATCCATAGAATAACTACAAGAGAGTCAAATAGAAGATGGAACGCAACAGAAGGTTGTCGACAATCAAAAATCTTCTTAAAGTCATATGATGAAAAGAAATCCCACAAGTTACTCAGAATGAGCAGGGGAAACATAAGACTAGTAGTAGGGGTCGCAACAGGACACTGTGGACTCAATAGACATCTGACGATTATGAAAGTAAAGGAAGATCCCATATGCCCAGCATGTGGAGAAGCAGAAGAAACAAGTTTCCACCTTGTGGCGGAATGCACAATGTATGGGCCACTCAGATGGGAAATCCTAGGAACAGATGAGATTAATGAAGAGAAGCTCGCAGAAATCTCCACCGAACAACTGGTGAGCTTCTGCAAGGCAACAGGAAGATTCGCGATGCCGACCACCAGTAACCCATGAAGGGGATCCACCAAAATGGGGAACTGGGCGAAATAATCCACGACGAAAGGACTGATCGCCCGTCTGGTGTCTGCCGGCGTCCCCGAAGATAAATAGAAATAGAATAGAAGGATTTGGTGCATTATTGAATTTTAATGCTAGAATCCACTCATCTGCCCTTAGATTGTAGTTTTTTTAAGTATCTAAGAAACTTAATTTTAACAAAAAAAGTTAATGACAATAAAAAGCAATAATTTGAAATCATTTGAAATTTTTGGGTTGACAAGATAACTGGACATATCTTCTCAGTATTACAAAGGATTGTCAAGAAGAGAAGGAAAAATAAGTATAACCGAAGGTGCTTAACCCTTGCTTATTATACATTACTCTCCTAGCTAGTTTTTCTGCTATGAGTGGTCAGACGAGTTTGAATAATACATCCATGGCAATAAGAGTATAAAGAATATAATAGCTGATCTAAAATCATGTATTGATTGTATAGTAAAAGTTTGTATTACAATGTTGCATCATATTTTTTGAACACAACTTTACCATATCAAAATTATTATTCAGTTCTTACCTCAGTAGTCATTATAAGACAAGAAGCAGAAGGATTGATGGTCACATCACCGGTTATAAGACCTACATCATGGAACTCCTCAGAGAATTCTCTGTATTTCTGGTTAGACAGGGCCTTTATAGGTGTAGTGTATATGACCCTCTGTTTGTTCTTTAATGACAACGCTATAGCATACCTATGGAAAAGATTACACTTTATGTTGGTATTTTTATAAGCGCAACAACACCCAACTCATTTAACGAATTTTATAAATGCAAGAGAATCAGATATTTGTCTAATTTACACAACATTATGATATTCTAATTTTATTGTTTTCCTTAAATTGAAATCAAGGCATTTGAAAGATTTTTTCTTAAGGTGTGCAGTTAAATTGACCGAATGAATCTCTTATTTAAGCAGTTGTTATGTTATTGGTTTGAATTAAAAGTCTATAAACTTCACAATGTCACTTACTCAGCCACTACAGTTTTACCAGCGGAAGTATGAGCTGAGACCAACACTGACTGCAAATTATCTATGCACATAATAGCCTCTTTCTGGAAGGGATCCAGAATGAAAGCATACTGCTTGGCTGGCTCTCCTGTGATGGGTACAAGTGGTGCATACTCATGGTTGGGTGGTATTGCCACCTCATGTGTACAGCCCTCATTAGTTTCTAGTGTGTGTATCACGATTCTGGCGTTCAGGAGTTCTAAACTGAAACAGACATAGTAAATTTTGTGATAGCAAGCAGAAATAAGCTGGAATATTATGCCATATTAGATGATTATTATGTGCTAGACTAGATAGGTAATAGATTATTTAGCGGAACTTACTTTATATCACTAGTGAGGTCTGCATCATCTTCCTCCTGTTTTTGTTTCTTCGTGGTTTGTTCTATAACTTCCACTTCTTCATGTAACCGCTTTAGACTGGTAGCTTCTGTTGTACCGCTTGCTTCTCTACTAAAAACACAGAATCATCACATGGAAACAAGAAAGTATGTTATTATGGAACAACAACATTAGAGGTTAACTTACGATTCATCTTCTTTTTTTATATTTGGGAACTGGACAGACGCTTCATTTGGCGCCGTCTCATCAAAACAATCAAATAAAGTATCCACGTCTGCCATTTCTGTAATTACTAATTGCAGTTTACCAATAAAAGTGTTCTCAAATTCTTATAATTTTAATTTCAGTAGCGTTGATGACAATTGACATTAGTAACATGTTGTGATGGTATGGTAAGAAGAGCATCACTAAACGAATTGTTTAGTGATGCTCTTGGATTATTCGACTAGTTACATTGGCAAATCTTTGTGACTGGAACTATTTTGTACGCATTACAATCGGTATATTGCACGGTATTGGCTCTAAGTAAGTACGTATAAATGCAATATACCGTTTAGAGGCTGGTGTAAAAAACTGCCATTTTATACCTCCATGGGCCCCAGGGCCCTGTATAATAAACATTACAAGTCTACAATTTTGTTGATAACTGACATAATTTGTAAAATTTTATTACAAGAGCTGTTTATTAAACCTTACAATTTGTAAGAAATCTACAAGTAAAAATTTTACTAATTGTACAATTGTAAATGCTGTTTAACAAAGGTTTACAAACGCCTGTAGATTTTAATGACGATTTTGAATCTACAAATTTGTAATTGTAAGTGACAAGTTACATAAAAGTTTTTGTTGAAGCTTCATACTCATATATATGTATAAAACTTACTCTGTAAATCAAGAAGATTTTAAAAACCTTCCATCGGTTTAAAATATTCAACAAAAACTTACAATTTATGTAACTTGTAATTAACGATTACTAATCGTCATAAAAATCTACAGGCGTTTTCTACAATTATTATTGTACAATTTGAAAATTGTAAGGTTTATTATACAGCACTTGTAATAATATTTTACAAATATGTCAGGTATCTACAAAATTGTAGACTTGTAATGTTTCTAAATATATTTCATTTGGCTGCTTTTCGTGGGGCGTGAGTTTAGGAGTTTTGATTTAAGGTGGAAGCTCACATCTGGCCCGCGAAATTCTAATTTTCTTACGTTTTTGGCAATTTGCAGGCCAGTGCTTGGTTGTATGTTTATGAAAATTTGATTTGCGACTGTAAGACGTATGAAGTTACCGAATTATAACCATCAAAATTACTAACTACTAAAGAACGACGACTAAATTACTAAAGAATGACTTTTACATGCGAAAATCAATCTTGACATGAAAATGAACTTGGAGGGTTGTATTGATAATTTTGATGGTTATAATTCGGTAACTTCATACGTCTTACAGTCGCAAATCAAATTTTCATAAACATACAACCAAGCACTGGCCTGCAAATTGCCAAAAACGTAAGAAAATTAGAATTTCGCGGGCCAGATGTGAGCTTCCACCTTAAGAACATGTATTTATCGTTCTAGATGGGTATTTCCGTTAACCAAACACACGGTTTATTAGAATCTTTGTATCCGCCAAGCATGTCAAAAAGTCGGTTTTATTGATTAAAAAAAGTCTGGCAACATTTGTTATGAGTCAACGGTCACGTGACCGTACAAGCTTGGGTTTATTGCGCTTTGATTGGTGCGTTGAGCGTTTGCTTGCTTTTTCGTGAGCTCTACGCTTGGCTGAAGGAGTGTACGCTCGTGCGGAGTTAAATATTTTGTGTTGATTCTATTTATTGTGACAGAAAAAGAACATTACAATGTCTTCAAAAACAAAAAAGACTGTATCGTCGTCGTCCTCTAACATAAGTGTGGTGTCATCGGTGCAAAGCCCGCAGCAGTCGAGCACTCCTGTGGGAAGCCGTCCCTCAAGTTCAGCCGGCCGGCCGAACAGTCCGCTGAGCCCTACACGACACACCCGTCTTCAAGAAAAAGATGCCCTACAGAATCTCAATGACCGTTTGGCGGCTTACATCGACAAAGTCAGACAGTTGGAAAGTGAGAATTCTGGTTTGCGCCGTGAAATTCAAACTACACAGGAGGTGGTCACCCGCGAGGTTTCGAACATTAAGGGGATGTATGAGCATGAATTGCAAGATGCCCGAAAGCTCTTAGACGATACGTCGCGTGAGAAAGCAAAATTAGAAATTGATCTGAAGAGGTTATATGAGGAGAATGACGATTTGAAAAAGCGGTAAGTTACACCATTAGAATACATAATTCCGGATTACGCATTTATTATAAATAAATGTAGTGCATGTGGAACCAAGTTCTTCCGGCTAACCTTAGCATAGCAAGTTTACGTCATCGGCGGAGTTTCTCGGCGGGTGCGGTGTGACGAGCGCGCCCGACCTCGCTTTTACGACACAGTGACATCATAGCCCGATTTAACCAAACTAATCACATTCCTATGTACAAGTATAGTGTCTAACCCACAATGATGTCGCAATTTACACTAATTTGTTTATAAACAACACATTCGATTGATTTTCAAAAGATATAGTTGGATTATATCAGTATTTCTAATTTCCGGTTCAATACATTTCCCAGGTGCAATGAATCTCAATAGATATTTCAAGTAATAAACAACAAATGGTACATGTTAAACTAATTAGCAGTAACAACTGTTAGGGAGCCAAAAACTTGTGTTCTTGAAACAAATGTGGGCACTTGTTTATAAACAATCATAACAACAACAAATTGTTGGATTCAATACTGTAGTAGCATAGTAATGCTAAAAATAGCTTGACTACAATGTAGTGGGCTATAACAACTCTTGTGGGTAATGCAGATTGCCAGAATTACGCAAGCCATCTTATCTTCTAGCTCAAGTTATCATCATTTGCCTAGCCCTGTCCCAACCATGTTATAATTGGTTTCAGTATTTTACATGAAGTAACTACCTATCTGACCTCCATAACCCAGTGAATACTGGTTAACACTATACCCTTTTGGTAAGACTGGTTGACAGACTTTCAGGCCACTGACTACTTGTAACAACTAAAGATCCAGAAATTACAGCTGGGACTAATGGCTTAACAAGCTTTCCGAGGTTCAGAAGAAACTCGGTATGTAATTGGTGGACAAAACACACAAAGACAACAGACTTAGACAAGCACGGTTTAACTTGAGGATTGATCCAAGCAGTGATATTATTTAGCCACAAGCTTTTTTAGTTTTGCTAAGCTATATTCTTATTAATCTACAGTATGGGAACTATTTCTTAAAGAGACCTTGGAAGTTGTAGACTTAAATACACATTTTATTATACTAGTAACTCAAAATAATAAATGAATATGTTTAGTCTTAGGAAACGGCCCAGATAGCAATCATTTTGTGTCAAGGTGAATATGTCTCATCTTTTTTTATTTTGTGCTTTAATTATTTAATACACACACCACTCTTGCTGTATGAATTCATATAGTTCTATAAATTCATCTAAATAAACTATAGTATCAAGCCTGTTACTATTTTTTTTAAATATATTTTTAGGTAAAACATAATTACAGATCATGCTTTACTACCTTGCATAAATTTTGCAGACCTCGTCAAAGGTTTGATATAAAGATTATTGTGTACCACTTAGTTAGATTCTAGTATTATATGATAAAAATTTGCATGTACACATTACTTAGCTAAAACTCCTTTAATACATTGTTAATTATGCTTCACGAAACTGCAGCACTAATTTGCATTGCATTGTGCATGGTTACATCCATATGGCGATAATACATGACTTTAAAGTTCACCTTGACTCTGTTTGCCAGTTTCGGTAGACATTCGATGTTAGTATCAAGTTTAGAGGTCATACTCATATAACTCTGAAAAACATACAGCCAAAAGGTGTCAGAATACATTTTTGTAGACCTTGAGTAAAGTTATAACTTGATCTTTGTAGTGCCTTATGTTTAGACATAAGGGATAATAATTTGAACTTGAACACCAAATTAAATAGGTTCCTCAATCTACGTTTAATTGGCATCTGTTGTGGTAGAATTCTTATCATTCTATGATATAACACTGATGAATGATAATAACTGGTTTCAGAATGATAAAAATACTTTGTTGTACTAAGGAAACAACCACAAGAAACTTAATACTAGTTAACACTTCTAAAAAAACGTAGTATTATGCTACAGGAAATAGTTTGCAAGGTTAATTTCAAATAATTATTTAATTCCAAAATTAATTTTAGAAATAATAATTAATTTAAATACAAATAAAAATAAAAGTACTAAATATCACTATAGGATCACCAAGGGTACGATGCCACGACCTTAGCTCACGCAAATTTTGTAACTAGGTCACACAGCTCTCCTCAAAATGAATACAAACATTTCGCTTGCTTTCATTCTGTCGTCTTTTCAAATAATTTTATCTTATCAGTTAAATAAAGTAAAATCGTTTAATTCCTCAGTTTATTTAAAGATAAAGGCACATGATAATTGATCCCAAACCAACACAACACGCCCGAGTTATTTTGAATAGCAGCGGTGGCGGCTCTGACTTACGAGCAATAAGTCGTGGATTCGAACTCAGGCTAGCGTATTACTTTTTGTAATTTCATCGCGACTGCTCTCAAAACGGTGAAGGAACATCGTGAGGAAACCGGCATGTCCTAGAATAAAAAAATTGACGACATGTGCATTACCAACGCGCACTGGGCCGCGTGATGGTTTATACTAAAGGGTGTAAAAGTACCCTTAACGCAAACGAAGGGCATTTGTTCTCCCCACCACTGCGATAATTTTTTTGTTCTAGACCATACCTGGGAACTCCCTAATTACGGAGATATTGGGGGTCAAAGTACCAAATTTTGCATAGCTGTTTTTATAAATACCTACCAGTTTTTCAGGTTATAATTTACTTAAATTACTTTCCATGGTTCCTTTACTATTCAAAGCACCCACTAGCACAATGTTTAAAGAGTGCTACATTGAGTTTTACCGTAAAATTAAATATTTGACTCCAAAAAAAAAGTCGTTTCCCAGCAAATTTTGTTGCGTAGGGGTAGGTACCTACTTGTTTGATGTACAGAATGCTAGGTTGACGTATGTGTGAAGGGTTGACCCTGTATAGCCCATTCCTTATCTATCATAGAGAGGAGTCCTGTGTCCCAGCTGTAACAAACAACAAAAAACAAATTTCTAAACAAATGAATGAAGTAGGTACAAATCATTGTTCACCTAACGGTCTCTAGAGTGAAGTAGAGATTTTACATAATTCTACGAAGATATTATACGGAACAAAGAACTACTGTCTTACTACAAAATCATGGCTATAGCCGCTATAGGTAGGTAGGTAGCGTAGAAAGGACATCATTCTGCTCTGTGCCATATGTTGCCGTAGGTATTAGTTTCGTACAAGTCGCAGGCTATTTAGGTTCGATCAAGTTTCCGCCTAGGCATACCGATTAACCTTAAAGGCTACGGCTGTTGACCCTGGCAAGCTTACGTCAGCCACGCATACGACGCGGACGCGGAGTGGCACTGCCCACGCAGCGTGAGCTTAAAGCACTTTCACGTGCTTATCAAGCAAAATACGATGTTTGTTACACCCAGTTTATCAAAGATACCTAATAATCATTATCAAATATATTTATCGCAAATATTGCTTGCTTAATATTTATACCCACAAGTTGGCGTTTCCTGTCTAATCATTTGTTCAAAGCTTTGCCAATGACGTAATGCGTAAAAACGTAGAGCTATGACATCAATACAGCCTTCTTCAAATCGAAACTGAACTTATAAATGTCGATGACGACCTCATGAAATTATGTACATCGATGTTACCTACTGTTAGTCACAATGCTAGTTAACAATGTCAAGCTTTACTTGAATCAAAATGACTCAATTTCCATAGGCCTCACGCATCGCGAATTGTTAGTTACACACGTGTGTTATCAATTTATCATCATTGTAATAGACTAAATTCTAAACTTCTGGGCATATTTTTTTGTAAAAGTCTTTTTAATGCTTTGAAACTAGGTCACTTAAAATATTTTTAGAAAGGTTTAGGTGTATACCAAAATAGATCCCTAAGTTTAAGCGCCGACGACGAGTGCCTCACGTAGACATCCGACTATTTCGGATAATAAAATTGAAGACAATAAAAAAATAAGCGTTACCATGGCGTAATTTATTTGTTTGATCATTATAACTTCGGCAGGGCACGGACGGGGGAATAAGCGCGTAATCGTTATTTTAGTTACTGACCTCGGTATTCTGTAAATATTACGTAGGTAGATAGGACACCGAACGACGAAAATGACGCCATGATTGTGTGTCATATCTAAATAAATAATCCATCATAGGTACCTAATTAGAATTCAACTTGAAGTTGTATCAATAACACAAAAACTTAGCCGTATTTCTTATGTTATTAGTTATCACCCGTGCATTTCCGTTCCACTTTAACAATCGGTTTGAGACAGTGACTTTATCCTTCCTTATCACAATTTATGAGTCATCATTTGCTTAACTTTTAAATTGGCCAAGGTTTAATAAGGTCCCGCGACGTTGTATCATAACGGCCGGGAAGCATGAGAATCAAATAACATAAGTGTATTATACCTACAAATGTATTTTGTTGGCGGCGCGGGCGCAGCGGCGACAAGACCACGCGGGAACCGGATAGTGGCGTGTTTACAAAAACATTCCGTGTACTGTTGCGCAACAAGGCGCATGGCAACGCAGCTTTATTTCGAAGGATTACCTCGTTTGGATGTCACGGTTTCGTGTTTTCAATAACTTGTCCCTCTAGTTATGTGAATGGAATGTTTACTCATTTACATAGGAAGGTTGTCAATGCCTTCCTATGTAAATAAGACACGATTTATTTTCAAGAGCTGACTCTTGAAAATAAATCGTGTCTATTTCATAAAAGACCAAAAAACGACGCCATCAAGTTGCCTTCGAATAAATGAAAGAAAATTCATTTCTTTTCAGTTTGGACAAAAAGACTAAGGATTGTCAACAAGCAGAAAACTTGGCTCGTCACTTCGAGACGCGTTACGCTGAGGAGAACAACAAGTATAACACAGCTCTTGCTGATAAGAAAAAGGCTCAAGATGAAAACAGAGTTAGTATTTTGGCCACAGTTTTTGAGTATGCATATATTTCACTCGAACATCATAGCGCGCTCAGTTTTCTAATATAATATATATTTTATGCAATTTGTCATATTATTTTATGTAAGCTTATCTAGAGCATCTGTAATAATTGTTGAAAATAAATTAATTTTAGACACTAGGTCAAACTATTTTCCTTGTCAAGAGTTTAACACGTTTACCTAGATCATCAACCATTGTTGCTATTTCCCTAAAGAGCTAAAACGTATTTGCATTAATCAAGGTTATTTTTATTCTTTTTCCTAGAAATAATGACCATCTAACAAATATTTATTTGCAGGAGATGGCTAAGGAACTGGAGAAGTTGCGCAAGATTTACGCTGATACGCGCAAGACCTTGGAAGAGGAGATGCTGTGCCGGATCGACATGGAGAACACCGTGCAGAGCCTGCGCGAGGACCTGTCTTTCAAGGACCAGGTCTTTCAGCAGGAGCTGCAAGAGACGCGCACCAGGCGCCAGGTCGAGATCTCCGAGATTGGTGAGTGCGAGATTAGTGAGTCACTATTTTTACAACCTTATTACTAGTCTTGGACTCATATTTATTAGTACAGTAGATTTTAGGTATTCAATCCACTTAGGTACGTTTTTTGCATTTTAAAAACCAATCAACCACCCAAGACTGCCTACAAAATGAAAATATTTTTTTTAAGTGTGTTTAGACGTGCTATTGAATAAGCTTATAATTTTGTTTTTGTTATAGATGGTCGTCTGGCCCAGCAGTATGAAGCTAAGTTGCAACAGAGTCTACAAGAGCTGCGCGAACAACAAGAGGCCAACATCAAGGCAAACCGTGATGAAATCGAAGCTCTCTATGAGAATAAGGTAGTTAAACCAAACATACTTTATGTACAGGCACCAACGAATCTCTTTTGTCTGTAATTTTCATTTTTATTTAGAAAATCGCTTTTTTGTGAACCTACAATGTGTATTTTTCTGAAAAATAAATTATTACTATGTACACTATACCATACTCTTTACATAACAACTTATGATGGTGCCACAATTTCCAGTACCTGCTAGTGTGAGACACGTAATATACCTGTATAAATTTATACTTAATATGACTGTAATGGTTTTGCTAGATGAAGAATCTACACAATGCGGCAAACCGCAACAGTACGGCCGCCACCGTCGCCGTGGAGGAGCTGCGCACGATGCGCACTCGCATTGACAGCCTCAACGCCACGCTCAACGATCTGGAAAACAAGAACGCGGCGCTAAGCGTGAGTCTCTTGATATTACTAATAAAATATCACTCGAGTTTATGCAGCTCCTATTCCCGTAGATTAATAACAGTATTCCTCTTGCTGGTTCAATCAATAATTTGTACTTTATGCAGATGGTGCAAGTTAAAGCTGAAATACACATGCTACGTAGTAGCACGAAAGCATGCTAGTTTCGAGAAACTGTCACTTGTAGCATACAAGTTGCACGTGCATACGAAAAGAGCATGCTTGTGAATAAGTATGCTACCTAATCGGAAGCCGGTCTATTTTTCGTGCTAACTAGCACGACGTTTAAAACCTTTTTAGATATTCTTTGGTTTTACTATTTTATTATTTTACATTTCTATGCTTGTTTGTCGTGCTGGCACCTTTTTGTTGTTTTCTGTCAGTGTCTCCAATAAAAAGCTGTAAGGCCGCGTCCCCACTTACGTCACCCGAAACGTTCCTGGGGATACCGCCAACTTAATGTTCCTGTTAGACCGCGCGGCTCAGGCGTCGCTCACGTCCACACTCACGGGCCGCGTGATTCTCGTAGCGACGCGGCTTAAGAAAATGTCACTCAGACGTGCTAAAAAGGAGTATGCTCGTAAAAAGTATGCTTTTGAGGTCTGTGCTTTAGAGCAAATGTAAACACTCTAAAAGCATGCTAGAAATAAGCACACTATAGCTCGTGTCAAATAACTGTGCCCCTCTGAAGTTGCCTACGAGTGGCTGCGCAGCAGTCAAAATTACGAACAAAACTGCACTGCGCATGCGCGAGACATGGGGGCGGGCATTATGGCAATACGATAGACACAAGATGATCGATGCCACAAGTGTTGCGTTATTGTACATGTTGTTATTTGTTTTTGTTATTATTTAGTCGTTTTTGATTTGTTACCTTGTTATTTCTTGTTAACATTGTTACTTAGTTTTGTGTGTTAGTTTTAGTTTTGGGTAAAATGCCTAAACGGAATACGCCGTCAGGCGAGAAAAATAATTTACAATGTGGTGAATTATATGAAAAAGCAGAAAGACGAAGGCGTACATAATGTTGCACAGGTGGAATTGATAATTTTCCTCTTTCTTTCAATTCATCTGTGTTAAAAATTACGTTATCTTTTAAAAATATGTATTTATTTTGTTTAAACACTTCTACGTAACTGCACCTGCGCGATCTATGCTAATGGCTAACTTCAGAGGGGCAAAGTTATTTGACGGGAACTGTACCTAGTAGCAAACCTGTACCTAAAGCATGCTTTTCTAGTAGCATGTGTAAATTCAGGCTTTATTTAGTATCTATGCGATAACTGTAAATTGATAGGAGTGCTACTTATAGATTTAAAAGATTTTTATCATAATTGACGAGTAATAATCTTTTTTACTTGTCACGCATTCCATCAACTCAATCAAGTCATGATGACATAGAAACATCCTTCCTTGCTCTTTTATTTTAGAAAAAAAACAGAATTTAATTTTATTGAGGTATGAAAGGAAAAGTATTTCTTCCAGAAGTATAATTGAAAAAATAAGTGTTCGAGTCTAGCTATGCTATATTCTTGCGGTTGTACAGAACCGCTGCCGCGAGTTGGAGCGTCAGCTGGAGACGGAACGCGCGCGTCACGCCGAGGACCTGGCGTCGCTTGAGCAAGAGCTGGCACGTCTGCGTGACGAGATGGCGTCTCAGCTGCGCGAGTACGCCACGCTCATGGACATCAAGATCTCGCTCGACTACGAGATCGCCACCTACCGCGCGCTGCTCGAGGGAGAGGAGGACAGGTAATACTTTATTTATGTTTTGTGTACAACATTACAGTATGTGGAATTATAATATTAAATAGTTAAAACAGGGTAAAGTCCATGTAAAACATCAAATAAGGTAAATTAAACCCTCCGACATATTTAAAAGAATGTACTGTCCAATACTAACATAGGAACTCCACAAACTAGACTACACACTAAAAACCTTGTAACGATCAGGCTAAACCTGACGAACCAGTCCCCCGGGCGCGAGTCCCGCGCGTCAGCCAGCGCGTCCGCGTCAGGCGCCGGGCGCGCCACTCCCTCGCGTCGCGCCACGCCACTGCGCGCCGCCCGCAAGCGCACCTTGCTGGACGAGACCGAGACACGCAGCCTCAATGACTTCAGCGTCACGGCCAGCGCCAAGGGAGACCTCGAAGTCGCCGAGGCCTGCCCCGATGGCAGCTTCGTCAAGATCAGAAACAAGGGCAAGAAGGTGAGATCATTTACGTCCAATGTACTTGTTTTATTTTATAAACCAAGTACATTCGAATAGAAAGTTTCTGACAATCATCTTAGGAACATGCTGTTATTGTTAATCTTTCTTCTTGGGTATACCCACCTGTTTGCAGTTTTGTTTCATGAAACCAGAGGGGTGATCAATTTTTATGGGACTAAGTACAGGCAAAATGTTTGTGTTACTTTTTCTATATTATTATACCAAGTGTATTATTGTATTACATAGGAACTGAGCCTCGGTGGCTACCAAATCCTCCGCAAGGCAGGTGACCAGGAAACGGTGTTCAAGTTCCACCGCACCGTCAAGCTGGAGCCGGGCGCGATCGCCACTGTGTGGTCGGCCGACGCCGGCGTGGACCACGACCCACCACGCGACATCGTCATGAAGGGACAGAAGTGGTTCGTCGCGGACTCGTTCATCACTACCTTGCTGAACAACGACCAGGAGGTGATTCTATTTCGACTTATATACTTCTGTAAGCTAAACGGCAGTAAACGTTCCATTTTTCACCGTAACACCGATTTCTAATATCTTAAATTATATAATATACAGGAGGTAGCGGTGTCGGAGAGACAACGGCGACAGATAAGCACAAGTGCCCAAAGACATCGCGAGCTCGCCCATAAATATCCTCGTCGGGAACAGGTATGTTTAGCAAAAAGATCTTAATATAAAGTAAACCTAGGTATCTATGATCTAGATTCAGTGTCTTTATTATATTTACTGGTATTTCAGCTGGGAGAACTACGTGAGGGGGAAGAGAACTGTCGCATAATGTAAATGCCGGCGCGGAGCTGAGTGTCCCCGCCGCATTGCCACACGGTGCCTCATGCTTCACGCGGAGCTATGGACTGTCCTATGGCCTAGAGCAGTCCATCACTCGGCTTTCAAACTGTTTAATAATGACTGTCTTCATTTCTACATCGGATTAAATACAATGAAGCTATAATTAGACAAAAATTAAATTACGTTAAATAATAAAATTCTTTATTTAGCTAAACACAATTTTATGTTAAAAGAATATTAGCAATAGAATGAAAAATATCGGAGAAATTGTGAAGTATAAATAAGTATTATCTAATAGCCATATAGCATTATTCAAATAAATGTAATAAAAAAGGATGGCAACTGGTTTTAGACTAAACACCCAAATAGAATGGAGTGTGCCACTTGTGTATTTAATGTATTATCAGTGTAATGTTTTTTGGAGTTTAAGTTCTATGATCCTCTAGCTATATGCCTCTTAGATATTACTTAAAACTAAGAAAAATCCTTTTATGTTCGTCTTTTCTGTGACAGTTAGTCGTTTTTTTTTCTCTGGTCAGATTATATAAGTATAAAGCACTGCCTCATATGGCTTTTATAAAATAATATATAGACAGTGAACAAAGTACAAAAAGGTTCGTTCACTTAATGGTGAGATGATTGCAATCCTTCAAAGATAAAAGAAAGTAAAAGTATAATCACAGCTTACGACATCATTCTCGTTTGTATTATTGTTAACCAATTCACACATTTATTAAAGTTAATAATAACATTGACGTATTTACGCAAATATCCGCAATGTTTCGGTAATATAAAGTGAACTTTTTATTACAACATTATGTGAATATGATATGTATTACACAAGTAAAACGAATATTTTGACAACGCCTACCGAAACGCCATCGGCGGCATAAAGTAACTTACAAACATAAGACAGCTTTGGGGGATTGCAATCCATAGTGGGTAAGTATAGAAATACAGTTTTTTTCACCCCACCCTTTCTGAGTTATAAGAAATTTTATATCCATAAAATAATTTAAAATATTCATCTAGTAACAGTCCATTCAATTCGTAGATTAAATCTACTAATATCATTATTCTTAGTGACCTTGTACTAGATAAATCACTTGTATTATTTATAAGTTTCTGTCGACTATCACAAAAGATGGCGATTTAGAGTTATTGTTAGTTCGCACCTATAGTATTTTAGGAGTTCAACAAATCATAGGCGCATTATAAACTAAGACGTTTCTGTATTGTGTCATTCAAACTTATTGTAACAAAAATTCTAGGTGATCTAAAGAGAATTAAGTAAATTTGTAATAACGTTTTCAATCATGTAATCGGAAGATATTGTGACATCAGAAACACACGTAGTATTAGTGCTGATTGCTAATTTCAAAAGTTATGTGCAAGTCTCAAATAAAAGGCCCATAAGTCAGCAAAATGGATGAAAATAATAGCATTTACAACAATATTGTTTGTTAATGAAGTAAACTTAATTATTAAAGAGATAAGTTGCTACGTTGACGTAATAATTCACTTGGTGTTAATTATTGTTTTTAATCATTGAGGATGGAATCTGATTCATTGTCATTCTACTTTCGTTTTATGAGTAATCGTGAGACCTTTTTAGTTTGGACCCAGTTTATATCTTCCATGTAATAAACCATATAATATTAAAAATAAAATTATATTTAAGGTTACAGAATATTTTATTTAGACCTTTTGTGCCACCCATCATCAATTCCTGCCTTTGTCCCATTCTATTTAGGGTTATCAGATGCCACGGCACCATTTTTGATAAATAATTCGTACTCAATTGGTACTTTTCAGAAATTAAACAACAAAATTGGTACCTCGTTTTCGAGAAAATAGACTTTATACTTAAATAGTTAAGTAGTAGTACCTTTATTCTTTTCCTAAAAAAAAACAGAACTGTAACATGGTATGTACCGCGACATCAAAACGATGAAATTGATAATTGTAGTGGTTTACCTCACCGTTAATTGACCAAAATGAAAAATATATCCTGGGCCCCGTCGGGGCTGCGGGTTTTTGTAAGTACTTGTAAGAGATACCGCGGCCGTCGAAAACTGAAACGCTACTCAATTTTAAGTTGCCCTCTGTCTCTGTTACTTCAGCATAGAGCGACCGAGACAGCACTAGATTTGAGCGTTACTTATATTTGCGTGGCGTTTCAGTATTCGGCCGTAAGAAGGAAAACGAACATGGGTTGTTTTTAGTCAGTAGTCTGACACACTTGCTTTCGCTCTGCCCAAGAGCGGGAGGAACCCCTCCCGCTCTTGGGCAGAGAAAAAAGAAAAAAGTGGTATCCTGGCCTGGGTTCACTAAAGTTTGACCAAAAATTCCATTGACAAATTTTCATTTTACAAGCCCCCATGAATGCGACCGTCTAGGGTTAGCGTTTCCGTCAGCAGGTCGACGTAGCCCCGCGGGGCTCCTTTTTCTGTCTGCAGGGTTTAAAGGAACCTAACTATCCGAACCTCGGGGTGATGTTGTACTTGTAAGAGATACCGCGGCCTCGACTTATAAGGGCTAACGGTCGAAAACTGAAACGCTACTCCATTTTAAGTTACTTGTAAGAGATACCGCGGCCTCGACTTATAAGGGCTAACGGTCGAAAACTGAAACGCTACTCCATTTTAAGTTACTTGTAAGAGATACCGCGGCCTCGACTTATAAGGGCTAACGGTCGAAAACTGAAACGCTACTCCATTTTAAGTTACTTGTAAGAGATACCGCGGCCTCGACTTATAAGGGCTAACGGTCGAAAACTGAAACGCTACTCCATTTTAAGTTGCCCTCTGTCTCTGTTACTTCAGCATAGAGCGACCGAGACAGCACTAGATTTGAGCGTTACTTATATTTGCGTGGCGTTTCAGTATTCGGCCGTAAGAAGGAAAACGAACATGGGTTGTTTTTAGTCAGTAGTCTGACACACTTGCTTTCGCTCTGCCCAAGAGCGGGAGGGGTTATCAAGAAAAAAGTGGTATCCTGGCCTGGGTTCACTAAAGTTTGACCAAAAATTCCATTGACAAATTTTCATTTTACAAGCCCCCATGAATGCGACCGTCTAGGGTTAGCGTTTCCGTCAGCAGGTCGACGTAGCCCCGCGGGGCTCCTTTTTCTGTCTGCAGGGTTTAAAGGAACCTAACTATCCGAACCTCGGGGTGACGTAACTTGCTTGTATTTAAAAACATTAGGGATTTTGGACGTAGGTTATTTTACGTTAGTTCTTTTAATTTTAGATATTGTAATACGTACGTAGTGTAGGTAGGGACACTTATTTAGTCATAAAACACTTTTAGGACTAAAAAAATAAAAATGAACATTCGGAATAATACACATTATGTAAGACAATACTTAGGACATAATTATTATGACTTAGGGTCATGTAAAATTAAGAGATTCAATGACCAAAGTAGGTACTCGATAGACAGAATACTTTAAGAACTAAAGATAATTAAGCTAAACAAAATTTCGGGATTTTAAACATTAAGGTTAATGGTGTTTATAGCAAACGTGTTATCCGACTCATTGCCACCATCATTTTCATGCATACTTTAGCCAGGCCCCGAACATTGAACGATGACGCACCAGGCCCGTCATGGGCCTGCAACAAGGGTGACGCACTTAGAGCGTCATTGTGATGTTCCGTTGCACCGTTATCTTGTGTAGATCTACTAAAGAAAAATAGCTTTTTAAGTTCATTCGATATGACACGCCAGGTGCGTTATGGGCCTCCCTTGAAGCTTGCTTGTGACGCGCCAGGAGTTGAGTCAGTTAAGGATAATGATTTTCGGATAAACAATTTTAGGAAAAGAAAGGGAGTACCTACCCCTTTCTTTTGATGCATCATTCGCTTTTCTGCATTATTAGGTTTCTGTGTAATCACCGGCGATGACTACGGCAAAGTGGCGGTTCTAGCGGCAAACTATTTTTGGTCATAGCGACTTTTTGCAACAAATTCAGGAAAAGAGGTGTGTATAGTAACAAATTACAACTAATTCCTGGCAAAATTGCTCTCGCGGTTTTAATGTACCTACACTAATAAGTCGCCTATCTATGCGGTGGCTAAATCCACAATCTTATAATTAAATGTGATCCAAAAACATGTGATACCTTATTTAATCAAGTCTACATATATAGCATTGACTGTTAACTCACAAAATATTTGCAGTATGTAAAAAAATATGGACGGTTTTATTGTTCATTTGGCTAAGCTCACGTTTAAAGTTTATAAACCCGACATAATTTTGTAATTATAAGTTACAAGTTACATAAAATTGTATGTTTTTGTTGAAGATTATAAACCGAGGGAAGATTTAAAAAAAACTTGAACTTTTTGAATAACTTACCTATTTATCATTTGATTTACAGAGTACCTACTTATAGTTTTATATTTGGTTATAACAAAATCACGAAACTATCTTTTATTATACCTAGATGTTTTGTTTTGTGTGGGTTGCATTTCTCCTAGAATCACATTCATGACCTTGTCCTATCTTTGTTATCAAATATTCAACGATAGGTTTGCTGACCCGAAAGACGTAAAATCTGTCACTTAAAAGTTGTTGCCTTACCTACACTTATAAATGGTGTAAAAGTACAAAGTACCCCTATCGCAAACGAAGAGTACTTGTTCTCCCCACCACTGCGATATTTTTTTTGGTTCTGACCATATCTGGGAACCCTCTAGTTAGGTACCTACGGAGATATTGGGGGTCTAAGTTCCAAATATTGCACAGCTGTTTTTGTAAATACTAGTTTTTCAGGTTATAACTTTACTTAAATTACCTCCGTGACCCGTACTATTCAAAGCATCCACTTGCACAATATTTTAAAAGTGGTACCTACATTGAGTTTTACCGTAAAATGTGATTAGTTACACCCTGTATATACACCGCCACATCATCAATGTCTTGAATTATGGTATTTATGGTGGCCGTTGGTGAAATGTAGGCAAATAAGTCACAGTTTTAGGCACGAGACTAGGTGCTCTTATAAATTAATGTTACTCTATTTGGCTTAGGTAAGGTGTACAGAAAAACGATATAATTATATTTATTTTAATTGTGAATGATAATTCCTAAACAATATTATTTTCATAATATGTGTAAACTTGAATGAGTGAGTGACTGCGTAGAGGGTGTAAATCAACCCTTCACACATACGTCAACCTAGCATTCTGTACATCAAACTAAGTACCCCTACGCAAAATTTTTTTGCTAGGAAACGACTTTTTTTTTAGGGTCAAAAATCTCATTTTTCGGTAAATCTCAATGTAGCACTCTTAAAACATTGTGCTAGTGGATGCTTTGAATAGTAAACGGGTCATGGAGGTAATTTAAGTAAAGTTATTACCTGAAAAACTAGTATTTACAAAAACAGCTGTGCAAAATTTGGAACTTTGACCCTCAATATCCGTAACTAGAGGGTTCCCAGGTATGGTCTACAACCAAAAAATTATCGCAGTGGTGGGAAGATCAAGTGCCCTTCGTTTGCGTTATGGGTAGGTACTTTTACACCCTTTAGTGTTTTGTGTATTGCAATGTATTATATACCTAATAATACCTATCTATGTTACGTGATGTTGATGGAATATGCATTGCAGACGCGTAGCATTGTCATACAACGTGGTTAGGCTGTTAGTCCCTTAGGCACGTAACTCTTTGAGGAGTTTTTTGATGCTGTATTTTAGTTTATTCTAACTGTTAATGTTAGCCCGTTTCATGCCAGTGCTGGTTTTAGTGTAATAAATAATTGGGAAAAAGTACTAAAACCTAAACCTTAGGACATATTAGTTCCATGCTCAAGCCAATTTTAAACCTATGGTTTAACTGTCACTGTCATTGTAAGATGTCATGTCATCAAAGATGTCATAACAAAAATGTTTAAGGTCTAACGCTAACCTCAAATAATATACATAATTAAATAACCCAGTAATTATAAAGCCGCTGTGCCCGTAATCAGTAAGTATACCGTACCAACAATATAGTCCCGCCCCTAAGACGACCCACTGACCAGTCTGTGTATTTACTCTGTGATTACGTTAAACTAAATTTAGATTTGAATATAATCTAAAACTATCTTATTTATTTTCTACTTGTAATCACGTTATTCTAACGAGCAATACAGACAGAATCTAGGAAATTCTAAAGCGTTATGTTTACTAAATTATCCAGCAGACCTAAGGAAACTCAGCTCTCAGTAGAGTCAGTAGTTCTTTCTTTCTAAAGGCAAGTAAGGCAACCGCACCATAAGTTTACCATGTTTTAAAATGCAACTCGTACGGTACCTACATTATGTTTTTGATACTTTCTTGAGTTTTAGGCTGAGCTGATGGTTTTAAAACTAAAACAAAATACTGCTTTTAGGAATTATCAGAATTTACTTGGTTTTGACACTTTTGCACTGTTTAGTGACTCAAGAATAGTGATGTATACTTACATGCTTTACATCCAACAAAATCTTTTCCAATTTGATTGTGTATGTGCAAGATTAAGACCATTCTGCCATCTTCATTCTTCTCCATCATAAAATTCTTAAATTATTTATTGGTAGGTACTGTCCCACTCCAGACGGCTAAGGTCTCCTTCCATTATTGCTATTGGTCACAATTGGGCACTACGTTTTCCAAATTTCAAGGAAGACATTAAGGCCGCCAGCCATCTGTTTCATAATCTGTGGTGATCTGTGGTGGCTCTTCGCTCCAATCTACGGTTCTACGGGCCCACAGCTTGTTTTCCATGGGGCAGACATATTCTGCATCAACTCAAAATTTCAATGAACTGAACTAAGTGAGTTTAGCTGGGTCTTTTGACCTGATTCAGTGAATGGTATCTTGAAGTGCAGTATTGTGTTCAAATTTAAATACAATCTGTTTGTTAAATGTTTGTGATACAGCACTAGAAGATTCTACATAAAATACAGTTTTTTTTTATTTTCTTTTTTATTTCCATATAATACAACGAGTTACATATTAACTCAATTCACCATAGTCATGGCCTGCGATGCAATGCGAAACTGGGCATACGAGATAAGAATAAGCTACTAGTAGGGAAATTTGTGTTTGGACATCGGAATTACCGGGGTCACCAATGGCTCGTTTTATGGAGAAGGACAGCCATATGATAAACTCTTTCTTCTTCAAAAACGTGAGCACAGGAAGTTGACCTGGCAGGGGATGGTGCGACTAAAATTGCTCAATGGAAGCAAATGTTCAATGATGCACGGTCTATCTGTGATCAATTCGGTTAAAACTGGGAGTGATCAAATGGTAAGAGACACATTGAACACCAATATCAAACTAGAAAGGTCTTAAAACCCCGAGAGCTTTAAGCTTGAACTCCAGAATTGTTTCAAGTGCCTAGGAAACTCAATGGACGAATGCAACAATGGGTTCGTAGAAACTGTCCATACAACTGGGTCTAAGTTCTTTAACACATTGTGTAAAAAAGAACAGAAAACTCTCTTGATCAAACTGTCAGTCTCATGAAGGAGCGACATGAGGTTATCCTGCAGTCTTCAGACGAGTCGTGAAAATACCGGCAGATCAATAGACGTATCTCTTAATCATTGAAGATCGACCTCCGCCGCTTTAATACCGAGCTTATAAGGACGCAATTGAGTGGAATAAAGGCTCGAAGGTATTTGTGTAAATCTTGTATATATTTGTATAAAGTGTAAATCGTTGTTTAACGATTTAACCATCGGATAGACTAGTCAAAGTCCGAAACATTACATATTTTACTTTTGACATTTGACTAACAACCCATATTTAAACATATAATATTATATTAACGGACCTGGCAGACGTCGTCCTGCACGGACAGCAGCGCCACCTACTGGGTGCAATTGTGAATCTAAACCATTCTTGAATTTGACGTTTTTGAAAAAAAACAATTTGACAGTCAAATCCCCACTAACAAAATTATCCGCCATTTATTGAATTCATTTGTTACAAAAAATGTGATGAATGAAGCTCGACCGATTTTGTGCAAACTTCACATAAAACATCTACTAAATAGTCCAAACAAAGCCAGTCCTCCACATCATCTCGACAGTGGAGCCAGTAAAAGCGCTCTCTGATCTTCAGTAGAGTCCTTTTTACCCCCATGTGTCCTCCTGAGCATCCGTCATGGTAGAGCCGTAAAACATCCGGTACCTTCGCTTTGGGAACAACCATTTGTAGATGACAGCTGTCCCCTCGAGCGTTTTCCCATATAAGGCACAAGACTCCATCCTGGATCACCAAGCTGTTCCAATGCGCCCACATCACTCCACTTGGGCTTCGGAACACCAGCTTTGATCCAGACAAAGATTGGCTTGATGTCAGAGTCATTTTGTTGAGCCTTCTGTATGGTTTCCTTCCATTCGTCGCTGAGATCGGTTCTTAGCCTTCCACTTCTAAAGCATAGGCCAAGGCGTCTTTCAGCGTCTCGTGGTGACCAAGTCTCAAAGCAGCTCTAACTTCCAAGTCGCGTATTCCGTCTATGAACGCCTGTACCAGATTTCCATCAATAAGTGCAGCAAGTATGCTTTCTGAACCAGCTTTTCCACTTCCAGGGCCCACTGCTGTAGGTTCTCGGCACTACGTTGAACACGATCCTTTAATTTGGCACGAAAGACGTGCTCCAGGTGCGCGTCGCCGTATCTAGACTCTAACGCCTCCAGCAGTTGTTCGTAGGTCACATCCTTGCCGAGTGCCTCAAGAATGGTAAGGGCCTGGTCTCGGAGACCCAAGGTGAGCGCTGTCATTGCTTGCGCTTTAGTCCACCCATTCACCTTCATAACGGCCTCAAATTGGATTTTATAGGCCGACCACGAAGATGTTCCGTCGAATGGCGGCACTTTAAACCCGCGTACCGAAGGTGCAGCAATCACTGAAGCCACAGTTCCGTCTCCAACCTTTATATACTATCCGTGTCGTCCTTTATCCTTCACTTCTGACACCAAATTGTTACGAGCTGGGTATGGGATAAATAAAAACACACGAAATAACTTTATTACTCGCAAAACACTTAAACACAATCGCAAATCACTACTGAACACTTTATCGCACTAGATATCTCTTCGAACCTTTCGATGTCTCGCGAGTCAGTCTACTTTCAAAAGTAGACTGACTCGCTTCGTCCTCTCTCGGTCCTTCTATACCACAAACTCACAAAAGATTTTCCCTATTATACCATAAAGCATCCAGAAAAAAACATTAACAAAAAAATAAACTTAAAGATAAAATAACCAACAAAGAAGAAGTTACTTCACGCTGTAGGCATACGGTCGAAATTAAAATGCATGTACCGCCGACACCGGGCGCGGTAGTTATACCTACAGAATGGAAATAGGTAACTACTAGAATTCACGCGTACTTCTCAGTTATTAGCGAGGTTTCTGGTAGATTCTAGATGACCGACCGCGACGTAACAGTATACCTAATAAATCTGTAGAATTTTTTTTTGAACATCGAAAATATTTAAAAAAGGAATAGTCAGGGTGTTAAAGTACAACCAACAGAACTCATTTCCAGCATTTTTGGATTTTTGTCTGTTTATCTGTTTGTCTGTTTCGATGACTAAGCATCACGTAAAATTTACGAAACTAATGTAAACTTTTATACATAAATATTGTGCGTAACTTGGGGTATTACTTAGTCTTTGTTTCATCGTAATCGGTGCTCTCTATCAACAAATATATGTATTTCTAGTTTTCAAGAATAAATTAAGCATAGATCAAGAAGAATGAGACATGCAACGACATCTATTAAACAAATATGGTACTTATTAATAAATGCCTTCACAAGATAATTTAAATCATTACCCTTCCTTTTGGCTTCGCCGTAGTCGGGTAAAAAAGTTATGTTAGGAAAACGTACTCTGTGACGCTGCTTTCAAAATCTATATAGCCTAAACCATATAGTGTGTTTGATTGCTTTCCATGCATTAAATTTTACCAGTTTATCTTCGTCTTCGATAGTTCATTTGATGCCATTTTCTGAACCGCGGTGTTAATTAAAAGTCTCCGTGAATACACATCAAATCAAAATTTACCAATTACACTGTATAAAATTGGGTTCCGTAGTCAACAAGGAACCCTTATAGTTCCGTCAGACCGTCAGCACTAAGTATTGCTCAAGGACTCTAACTGCCGTACTCAGAGATATTTAATGTTTACTTAAGCCGTCACTTAGTAAATCAAAATATTTTTATTTCACATAGGCCTACATGGGCACTTATAAAACGTCGGTAAAAAGGGGCACGGTTCGGTGCATTGGTCGATTCCTAAGGAGAAGAACCGGCAAGAAACTCCAAAGGTTACTCTTTTAATCTTTTAAAATCGTTTGGGTTAACAATAAGGTATAATACACACATGAAGACCATGCAGATTAATGTCTGAGATGGTCTTTTGAAGAAAGCACCACACAGATTTAAGTGGACCCGTCCAGTCAGTGCAAGCATTTGTCAGTTATCGTGAAGCTCGACTTATAACTCAAGGAGCTCAACGTCACGACGAACAATACCAAAGAAAGGACATTCTGTCAGACAATCACAACAATTAAAATTTAAGAAAGACCCACATACATGGTCCTCACATTCACAATATCAATTTTTTTAATATTTATCATATTGAATAATCATTTTACATTATTAAATGTCAAAAAAAAACACACACACGCACAAAAAAATATAAAATGAAATATTTAACAAGTAAATATTGGTCAAAAAAAAAATATCATACTTGAAAAAGTAAACAATGTCAGTGTACATAAAAATAATCATAAAATGTAAAATTGTAAAAAATAATAATAATATGATATGTTTAAGTCAATTCAAATTGGAGCAGTTCATTCCCAAAAGTTTGAGTAAAGGTTTGACATAAATATTTGTATGACAAAACTGTCAAAACCATTACTAAGTGATGGTCTAAGTAATCATTAAAGCTCCCTGAGTGCGGCAGTTAGTATTAGAAAGCTGTAATTTGGCATGATTATACAGATGATGAGATGAGTTACGCCGAAAAAGTGGTAAAATAAAATTTTTAAATAGTACATTATGGTATAGTACCTACATTGGTTAAAAAATCATCAGTCAAATGCAAAAATTCTTTAAACCTAGGATAAACCATTCATTCTTTGAAGAGGCATCCTCTAGATCTTGGACTAGTAACTATGTCATTTTATAATAAATATTGTTACGCCGCGCCGGGCATCTAGAATCTTCAAGAAACCTCGCTTAATAACTGAGAAGTACGCGTGAATTCTAGTAGGTACCTAATTCTATTCTGTAGTAACTACTGCGTCCGGCGTCAGCGGTACTTGCATTGTAATTTCGACCGTATACCTACGGCGTAAAGTAACTTCTTCTTTGTTGGTTATTTTATCTTTAAGTTTATTTCTTTGTTAATGTTTTTCTGGATGCTTTTTATGGAATAATAGCGAACTTTCTCGAATATATTTTGTTTGTTGGGGTATAAAAGGACCGAGAGAGGACGCAGCGAGTCAGTCTACTTTTAAGCGAGACAACGAAAGGTTCGAAGAGATATCAAGTGCGCTAAAGTGTTCAGTTGTGATTTGCGATTGTTTACAAGTGTTTTGCGAGTAATAAAGTTATTTCGTGTGTTCAATTGGTAGTGCTTTTATTTATCCCATACCCAGCTCGTAACAATTTGGTGTCAGAAGTGAGGGATAAATAATGCCGATTCTACCCAAGGACGACACGGATAGTATCCGTACTAGGAGTCAGCGACAACAAGGTATGGACCAAAGGCGATTTGGTGACTCTCCGACACAGACACCGGGCGGTGTCCAGCCTACGTCAGAGCCAGTCGCTGGCCCATCCGGAGCTACCCCAGCATTAACGGTGCCTGACTTGTCTGCCTTAATGGCGCTGCTGGAAGACCAGGCTCGCCGTCAAGAGGAGCAGGCTCGCGCTCAGGAGGAGCAGGCTCGTCGTCAAGAGGAGCAGGCTCGTCAGTTGCAGGAACAGATGCAACGGGACAAGGAGGAACAGGCTCGTCGTCAAGAGAAGCAGGCTCGTCGTCAAGAGGAGCAGGCTCGTCGTCAAGAGGAGCAGGCTCGTCGTCAAGAGGAGCAGGCTCGTCAGTTGCAGGAACAGATGCAACGGGACAAGGAAGAACAGGCTCGCCGTCAAGAGGAACAGGCCCGGCGCCAAGAGGAACAGATGCTCCTGATAAAGGATCTTCACGCATCAGTTGGCAAAGAGCTGAGCGTGATGAAGGAGCAGGTACAGCAGCACGACGATCGAATCTCAAAGGCCGAAATTCAGATTGCTGATGTGAAGAAGGCCTTGAGTGAAATTAAGGTTGGAGATGGGGTTGTGACGTCAGTGATTGCTGCACCTTCGGTGCGCGGGTTTAAAGTGCCGCCATTCGACGGAACATCTTCGTGGTCGGCCTATAAAATCCAATTTGAGGCTGTTATGAAGGCGAATGGGTGGACCAAAGCGCAAGCCATGACAGCGCTCACCTTGGGTCTCCGAGACCAGGCCCTTACCATTCTTGAGGCACTCGGCAAGGATGTGACCTACGAACAGCTGCTGGAGGCGTTAGAGTCTAGATACGGCGACGCGCACCTGGAGCACGTCTTTCGTGCCAAATTAAAGGATCGTGTTCAACGTAGTGCCGAGAACCTACAGCAGTGGGCCCTGGAAGTTGAAAAGCTGGTTCGCAAAGCATACCAGTCCGCCCCTGCACTTATTGATGGAAATCTGGTTCAGGCGTTTGTAGATGGAATACGCGACTTGGAAGTTAGAGCTGCTGTGAGACTTGGTCACCACGAGACGCTGAAAGACGCCTTGGCCCATGCTTTAGAAGTGGAGGCAGTGAGGCAGGACTACCGTACGCACCGCGTCAGGAAGGTTGTCGCGTCAACTGTACGCGACCGCCCGCAAGGATACAGCCCTAGGTGCTTCACTTGTGGAGAAAAGGGTCATCTTCGGTCAAGCTGCCCTAAGCGCAGCTCACAAAGGGAAGATCAGCCCCAACAGGGAAGGGTGGCTGAAGTGACAGCCCAGCCACAGCAGGGAAACGAGTAAATGCCAGGACTGGGGGGCGGGTGCTGGCTGGTTTTGAAAGAGCCCCGAGGATCTCGATCTCACAAGCACATGACGGGAACAGCTTGACCATCAACGGCGAAGTCAACGGAACTCCATGCAAACTGACGTTGGATACTGGAGCTTCTCACACGGTCGTCAATTCTCACCTGGCGAATCGGGTTCTTGGGGACTACTTCAATAACCACGACCGTATACAATTGTTAACAGCTACCGGTCAGCACATAACCGTCCAAGGCAAGAAGGAGGTGGAGTTAAAATTGGGTGATAGAATTTACCGGCACAATGTCATCGTGGCCGACATAGTGGACGATTGCATCTTGGGCTTGGACTTCATGCGGAAATATCGCTGTGAAATCGACATTGACCAAGGAGTGTTGAAATGTGGTTCCGAGGAAGTCTTCATGGAAGGTGCACCATCAGGGAAAGTGTACTGCTTGAAGGAAATTGTTCTTCCTCGCAGATCAGAAACGATCGTGCCAGTTAAGTTACCACGAAATTCTGGACACAAAGATCGAAGTGTTCTGATAGAGAGGGTGAACAATGAGTTTCCATGAAAGATGGCACGAACTCTGGTAAAGGCCAACAACATCTCAGCTGTACGCATCCTGAATCCAAGTGACAAGGAGCAGGTGATTAAGAAGGGCACCTTGATCGGGACTTGTGAGGAAGTAGCTTGGATGCGTCAATTGCAAGATCTACCTACCGGAAATCAAAATCGTAGTGGAAAATTTGACGTGTCAACGCTTTTAGAACACTGTCATTTAACTAAAGGAGAAATGGACAAGGCTAAGAAGATGTTACTTCAGTACGCCGGTATTTTCTCAACGAGTGATGCTGACATAGGAAGAACTGGACTGGTTCAGCACAGGATTAATACAGGCAACGAGTTACCTATCCGTCAGCGACCAAGGAGACTGCCAGTTGCACGGGAAAAAGAAGTGGAAACCATGATTGAGGGTATGGTGAAGGATGGTGTTATAGAGCCTTCATCCAGTCCATGGTGTTCTCCTGTGGTCCTGGTAAAGAAAAAGGACGGCAGTATGCGCTTCTGTGTGGACTATCGACGACTGAACAACGTCACGAAAAAGGACAGCTATCCACTGCCTAGGATCGATGTCACACTGGATACGCTGACGGGAATGAAGTGGTTTACCACGCTAGACCTGAAAAGTGGTTACTGGCAGGTAGAAATAGACCCCAAGGATAAGGAGAAGACTGCATTCTCAACAGGAAAAGGGTTGTGGCAGTTTAAAGTTATGCCTTTCGGATTGTGTAATGCTCCTGCTACGTTTGAGAGGCTGATGGAGCAAGTACTTGCCGGGTTAATAGGAGACGCATGTCTTGTCTATCTAGACGACATAATCATCGTGGGCCGTACGTTTGAAGATCACCTTAAAAACCTCAACCGAGTGCTGTCGAAGATCCAAGCAGCAAACCTGAAGTTGAGCCCGAAGAAATGCTCATTTTTCAGAAAACAAGTGAACTTTTTAGGACACATAGTTTCGGGGGAAGGTGTTCAAACAGACCCAGAGAAAGTAGTCGCCGTCAAGGATTGGCCAGTTCCAAAAGACAAGACACAGGTCAGAGCATTTTTGGGTTTGTGCTCTTACTATCGCCGGTTTGTGAAGAATTTTGCCGACATTGCGAAACCTCTACACAAACTCACTGAGGAAAAGCAACAATTCTGTTGGGACGAGAACTGCGACGCCGCATTTAAGGACTTAAAAGAACGTCTGTGCAATACTCCTATTTTGGGATATCCTGACACTGAAAATGACTTTATAGTGGACACAGACGCAAGTAATACTGGAATTGGGGGCGTGTTATCTCAACGGAAAGGAGATCAGGAGGTTGTTATAGCTTACTTCAGCAAGTCTTTGTCCAAACCGGAAAGAAATTACTGCGTAACGAGATGAGAACTGCTCGCCGTAGTGAAGACATTGCAGCACTTCAGTAAATATTTGTTGGGACGGAAATTCCAGTTACGAACCGACCATGCTGCATTGAAGTGGTTATTACAATTCAAGAATCCAGAGGGGCAAGTGGCGAGATGGATTGAACTACTGCAAGAGTTTGACTTCGTAACTGAACATCGCAGTGGGAAAACTCACGGTAACGCAGACGCCCTGTCAAGAAGACCTTGTCCTGAAGACTGCAAGCACTGTGTCAGACAAGAGACTAAGGAAGTTGTGCCCGTGAGGATGCTTAGAACGGATCTCAGCGATGAATGGAAGGAGACCCTACAACAGGCACAACAAAATGACTCGGACATCAAGCCAATCTTCGACTGGATCAAAGCTGGTGCTTCGAAGCCCAAGTGGAGTGATGTGGCTGCGATGAGTTCCATCACTAAAAGTTATTGGGCACAATGGAACAGTTTGGAGATCCGGGATGGAGTCTTGTGCCGTAAATGGGAAAACGCTCGAGGAGACATCTGTCATCTGCAAATGGTTGTGCCTAAAGCTAAGGTACCGGATGTTTTACGGTTGTACCATGATGGATGCTCAGGAGGACATATGGGGGTAAAAAGGACTCTACTGAAGATCAGAGAGCGCTTTTACTGGATCCACTGTCGAGATGATGTGGAGGACTGGTGTCGCAAATGTACCAGCTGTGCGGCTGTGAAGGGACCCCACACACGAAGCAGAGGTGCGTTAAAAGTGTACAACGTTGGAGCCCCCTGGGAGCGGATAGCACTGGACGTTGCGGGACCATTTCCAGAAAGTGACAGTGGAAACAAGTACTTCATGGTTGTCATGGACTACTTCACAAAGTGGCCAGAAGTCTTCGCCATTCCCAACCAAGAAGCTACAACAGTCGCAGATAAATTGGTTCAGGAAGTCTTCTGTCGTTTTGGAGTACCCTTAGAAATTCACAGCGATCAAGGGAGGAACTTTGAATCACAAGTTTTTCAGGAGACTTGTCGATTGATGGGTACACACAAAACCAGAACCACTTCTTACCACCCACAATCTGATGGAATGGTGGAACGATTCAACCAAACGTTGGAGAGATATCTGGCAAAAGTTGTGGAAAGCAGGCAAAAGGATTGGGACAAGCACATACAGCCGTTTCTTCTGTCATATCGGAGTGCAGTTCACGAAAGTACGACTGTAACTCCAGCCTTCGCGAACTTTGGGAGAGAATTACGGTTGCCTGCAGATTTAATCACTGGAACTCCACCTGATGTCCCACGCAGTGTAACGGATTACGCGAATGACCTGCGTAACAAGTTAAATGATGTGTATGAGCATATCAGACAATCCGGACAACAGATGTCTGAAAAGATGAAGACCCGTTATGATCGGAAGGCAAACAGTAGGGGTTTCGATGAAAGTTCTCTGGTGTGGTTGCATAACCCAGTGCGGAGCAAGGGAAAGTCCCCGAAATTGCAAGCAAAATGGGATGGACCATACCGAGTTGTGACCAGGATCAACGATGTCACCTACCGAATACAGAAAGGTCCGCGAGGTGCGCCTAAGGTTGTGCATGTAGACCGATTAGCGCGATATCACGGGACTAATGATGCTCGGGACGAGCATGTCTAAGGAGGGGGCAGTGTTACGCCGGGCATCTAGAATCTTCAAGAAACCTCGCTTAATAACTGAGAAGTACGCGTGAATTCTAGTAGGTACCTAATTCTATTCTGTAGGTAACTACTGCGTCCGGCGTCAGCGGTACTTGCATTGTAATTTCGACCGTATACCTACGGCGTAAAGTAACTTCTTCTTTGTTGGTTATTTTATCTTTAAGTTTATTTCTTTGTTAATGTTTTTCTGGATGCTTTTTATGGAATAATAGCGAACTTTCTCGAATATATTTTGTTTGTTGGGGTATAAAAGGACCGAGAGAGGACGCAGCGAGTCAGTCTACTTTTAAGCGAGACAACGAAAGGTTCGAAGAGATATCAAGTGCGCTAAAGTGTTCAGTTGTGATTTGCGATTGTTTACAAGTGTTTTGCGAGTAATAAAGTTATTTCGTGTGTTCAATTGGTAGTGCTTTTATTTATCCCATACCCAGCTCGTAACAATATGGTATAAAATAATTATATCGTTAATATAACTGGCGAAATCTGGGTGCTGCGGCTCTGCCTAACCGTTCGGGGATTACAAGGCGTGATGGTATGTTATAATTAATATAATCATTTTTTCAACCTAGCTTAGCTGAAATGCCACAGGGTTGTTCTGGGTTCCATATGTTTCAGGGTAGCTTCACAATATTAAGTGCTGTTTCTGAATTTGCTAACATGTTTGCGTAAATAGGCTGCCAAGATCATTATCCTTCCTTTTGGCTTTGTCGTAGACGGGTAAAAAACGAGTTGCTGAATTAGATGACGGAAATATAAGAGAAATCTCTTTGGAGTAAACAAATTATTAGCAGCCCAGCCCACGTTAAATAGAATGGTTCCAATTACTTCCAATACCCAACAATGCACGCGGCAAGTAGGCACCTCTACAATACTTATTTACCGTGCCTATGTTATGCACACAGCACAACAGCACAAGGGACGGATCTGCCATCCGGTCCTAGCGCTGCTTCGTATTCGTATTGACGGGCGCGCTCCCGATTCTTGCCACTCTGCCGGATGGCACGAATCCAGTCGAACCCACGCGTTTATATCCGTTCCGTTGGGATGTCCAAGAATAGGAAGTGTGTTACGAGTAGGTCAGGTGTTGCCTCAAAACACTGTTTTGAGACACTAAGTATAATCCTGCGGGCTTTGACCCCTTTGCGGGGCATGTTCTTTTTACCAGATCATTTAAATCTTCTTTATACATAATATATACATATATACTTCTTTATATATATATATATATATATATATACATAATTATAATTCTTCTGTACGTGTGTATGTCACTGAACTCCTCCTAAACGGCTGGACCGATTTTGAGGAAAATTTTTGTATGTGTTCAAGTGGATTCGAGAATGGTTTAGGTTTGCAAATGGACCCGGTAGGTGGTGCTGCTGACCGGGCAATACGACGTCTGCCAGGAGCGCTAGTTGTTTTATGAATTCTAATCTGATAATCTAGGTTAGATATTAGTTTATACCTAACAGTGTTAAACTAGCCAGATTATAGAAACTTTCGGATCTCAGCTTTTTCGTGCATTATTCGAAAAGATGTTGTCGAATCTATTGTATCGTTATTTTCATTTGCCTACCTCTCACTGTTTCAGTAGCATCAATCGCAAGTAAACACATAAAATTCGTGTACAACGTTAACCAAATAAGTTTAATAGTGTAGCTCTATCAAGGGCCACGTAACGTACCTACTCGTCATTAATGAACGTGTTCAGGCAGTATCAATGAATGTTTATATCCTTCCAAACGTGGTCCTCTGTTTGTGTAAGTAACTACCTATGAAGGAAAATACGTTTTTTCTCTTGTATTTACTACGTAATATAGTGTTACACAATGTCAGCTGAAGGTATTTTAACATCCGGGCGGGTCCAGC
This sequence comes from Diarsia rubi, assembly GCA_932274075.1. Classification (NCBI taxonomy): domain Eukaryota; kingdom Metazoa; phylum Arthropoda; class Insecta; order Lepidoptera; family Noctuidae; genus Diarsia; species Diarsia rubi. The sequence continues at coordinate 17,083,607 of OW026412.1, read as the reverse complement.
GGGCTTCCACACCTTGACCCAGGTGGGCGTAACGGCGCAATAGGTCAGAAGGGAAAGACGCGCGCGGGGGTATGTTTGGGCGGGCGTAGTAGCGTAGTGACGTCAGTGACGCGCGCTATCGACCCCAGCGAGTGCCGTCACAACACCCCTCCTCCGCGGCACCCTGCACTCGCCACCCCGCAGCCTCCGCTGGAGCTACCGCGCAACTACGCAGCGCGCCAGCCGGAAGTTTGCCGACGCTAATGGAAAACGCTCATGGCCCGCTTTGATGAGATTCGCCCGCCGCAACCCATACCCCGATGAATTCAAATAATATGACGCCGCACAAAAGAGGGTCTACTTGATATTGTGGTGCAATTCTCAAGATATTATCGTTGAGCTTTTGTTCGGTTTCTTTTTACGATATCAAATTCTTGTCAATATCTTATAAAATTAATAATTGTGTAAGAATCTGATATTTTCGTCAGCTTGAACAGTCACAATACGATTCTAAATGAATGACGGTACCTACCTACAGCAGCAATAAAGTTATGCATTACGACATTACTAGAAACACGTAGCATTATTACAGAAAGAGCATAAAATAATAAATATACTGCAATCAACTATCAGCAGACACAGCCATGTTGAACGCAAAACTAAATTGTAAGTTACGATTCCATGAACTCAAAACCATTAAAACCGTGGATCATCAATCGTGGAACCAAGCAATATTGGTAACAAGTGCGCAGTGGCTTTGATCGGCGGGGTGGGCCTTCCCTCCAATTTTTCTGTCGTTTGCCCTTGACCCAAATTAGAAAAACCCTCGAATAGACTAAATAAGTTCGAGAGTGTAAGTCTGTTGTCTCGGCAAGGAAGGGCTGGTTGTTTACCATTAAGTAGGTACATATACTGTGTAGATAATATTACAAACCCTGTTTATATTGTTTGGGGAATAGCCAAGATAACCAATATTGAGGAGTAGTAGGTACCTACCTGAAACGCATGAAATTTTCGCAATGTAAACTTTAGGTAGGACGTCGTCTCCTAGTCTCGCACATTGAGTGGCTACACTTCATCTTTCGAGCGCTTTTTGTTCCATTAATTGTGTTTTTTATCTTAAAAATAAAAGTGGTAGTTGAAAAATATTCTAATTTCTAATTTAGATATTTTCTTTTCAGTTCTAAAATACAAAAATGTTAAGCCATTAAACATATTTGTAGACTCCTAGAGATTAATAAAATCAATGGCAGAAGTCTGTGATGGGATAACGCCTCAGAAGCGATTCAAAAAGATTCCTATTTATGTAGTCGAAGAACATAATGATGCATTACAATTTATATATTCAGCAATTGGAGGCAAGAAGTTGCCATTAGAAGGAACAACTTTGCTTCATTTGGATGCGCATCCTGATATGCTCATTGATCGTAAATTGAAAGGAGAGGAAGCACGTTCTGGGCGACATGTTTTGCCGTTATTGCAAATAGAAAATTGGATTGTGCCGGCTGCGGCAGCTGGACACATCAGCCGAGTAGTGTGGCTGCGTCCTCCGTGGGCGAGTCAATTCCGAGACGACACGCGACCTATACACGTCGGCGATCATCCGACATCCGGCGAGCTGCGTGTCGACTGCAAGGAACCTTATTACCTCTCTGATGCACTATATTCATCAGAACTAGTCAATAAGAGAAAGTTTATTTTTACATCAGCCGAACTCTCCGATTCCTTACTTGCTGGGGATGAAAACAATATCCGGAAACTTATAACGAATCTTGATATTTCACAACCTTATGTACTCGACATTGATCTAGATTTCTTCAGTACGGGGAATCCTTTTCTCGGTCTCTATGAAAACATAAGTGTTTACGATCGATTGCAACCGATATTTGAATTTGAACTTCCCGACGACAACGATACGGAAACAATCGATAAAGTTGTCGCATCACGGGAACGACAACTTGAAGAACTAGAACACTTGTTCCAGCATTTGGAGCAATACGATAACTTGGATGAATACAAAGGAGAGAAAACTAAATTGTATGACATGGTGAGTAGAATATGTATATGAATTTGAGGAATTTGTAGAAAAACCATTGATAAATAATATTAATATTAACCAGGTTGCCGAGTTAGCAGCAGCAGTATTGACTGAAGCTGGACGGTTAAACGAAAAACCGGACTGGTGGGCAGTGTTCGCTGGAGGCTGCACGCGAGACCAAGGAGGACTTCCTTACCACATCAGCTCTGAACAAGAAATACAAAACTTGGTTACGAACGCTTTGGTACCACTGCTAAAGAACATACCGCCGCCTGTATTGATCACGGTTGCTAGATCTACGGACGATGGCTACTGTCCTCCTCATCAGGTAAATAAAGAAATGTGCTTTACTGTTATTTTACAGACAAGGTTACTAAAATTATGTTACTTTTATTTCAGGTTGAATACATACAGTCTCTAGTGTTAACAACTTTAAAAGAAATATATGATTTAGACGAACCAGCCTTACATTACCTCAACGTGAATACCTCAGAGTAGTTTTGGTGTATTTTACTATTATTAAAATAATTTACTGTAAGTGATTTTGTCTGATAAATAAATAAGGAGTTCCTACAAAATCAAAGGGTTAAGGTATTTTATTAACCCTTTACCATAGTGCCCCTTTGGTTTCATGGCCGCAAATGCGACTGCTGACCACTCAGCACCAGTATTAATATTTTTCCACTAGACAAGGGTTTTACTACTTTAGTATCGAGCCAGCTTGGATACAATTAACACTGCTGTCAAAGTTTGATAACTTATACCCGTATCTCGGAACGTGACGCTTTACAAGTTTTATTCCCATACAATTTTTGTCTAAGTGATCCCAACTATTGATTAGTAAGTAGGTACTTAAAGGTTTTATGCGTTACTCTAGCTACTATTTTGAAAATAAATAAAACAACGAACGTTAGGCAATCCAGACATCATATAAAAATAATCAAACCCCTTTCAATATAAGTTGCCTGAATCAGAAACACACGAACAATTAGGTATTACAAATATTTGGCACCAGTATCAGCAACACCTTAAAGCAGAGGCGTAACTACCGCCGTATCAATTATACGGGGCCCCCGGGCCGGATCTTTACCTTTCAAGGGCCCACAATTTTTTTTTTATAAGTACGGGGTCCCGCCAAGGCACGTTACGTCACTGCCTTCAAGGCTTCGTTCCATTCCTTGTATCGTATAAACCATAAAAATATTTGTCTCAACGGTGTGCGTTGAATCGTTGTACTGAACTAGTACTCGTTAATCCCATGTCTGCGCGACGCAAGACAGTCTCATTCAAGCCAAATGCATCGCCGTAACTCATTCGTAATGTGTTGTACCTACTTGTACTAACAGTATTCACAACAATTACTGAAGCGAAATATTGCCTCGGAACAATATTATGAAACAACTTGAACATGTTTATTGTAGTTCCGCAGTCTTTGAACATGCACATAAAACTTAAATAAGTAGAAATATAAAAACATGACAAATTATTATTTCGCTGTTTTTTGAACTTTATTTTCACGTGACTGTTTAAGCTGGATAACTCGCCAACGCGCAACATAATAGTCTATGCGCGCAACGTCTCGGTTGGCTCAAAACCGCATCGCTTAAATTCTAGAGAGGAAGCTCCATCAGACTGGCGCGCGGGTGCAAACGATAACTCAGGGGGGCCGCGGGTTGTACACTAGTTATCGTGGCCTCGACATAGAGGGCTAAGATCCTTCTTAGCCAAACATGGGTGGTTTTTTGTCAGTAGAAGTCGGACACTCCCTTTCGCTCTGCCCAAGAGCGGGAGGGGTTATTCGATGATTTTCCACCCGTCAAAAAAAAAGGGAGAATAAAATACTTCAGATTTTTCGACAATTAAATAGATACATTAGAATCTATTACGTGTTGGACAGAAGCCTGCTATGCAGAGTCCAATTCATTTGCTCCTCTATGTCTATGTTTAAGACAAAGTTCATTGCGCAGAATACGGAAGTGGAGGTGAAAATGAAAACAAATAGCTATACAATTAACTTAGGAAGGTAGATATTTATATATTAACAAACATTGACCATTACAGCATCTCAAGAATAATTTACTCTATACCTAACATAAATATACCTTGTAGCAACACGGTATAAACTTAGAAAAGTTAGTAAATATCAGTACATTATTTTGTATATTTTTTTTATACCTAATATTTAAATCTGTCATTTTAGATTTTTTTATTTAAAAGTACAAACCTTCTTTTATGGGCACTATTTTTTTTCAATTCACAGTGTTCTCTGAATACCTATTTAGTTGACTTGAATAGAAGCGCAAAACATCGATAAATCAGTCTTGTTACAATATATATTTTTTTTTTTTTTAGTTTATCAAATAGGAACAACAAACAGCTACATTATAAAATATTACACTATGATAAAAAATAACTTGAATAATAATGTAGCCCACAGCGCTGTTCACAGATTACCATTAATGACTAAAACTTAAATTGCTAGGAAAGAAGCTGTTCATGCAAGACAGTTAAAACATAAAAAAATCAAAAAAGAAGAAATATCTTACTATGCATTCTAAATTATGTAAATGCTAGAATACATAGATATAAATAATAATATAAATTAATCAATCAAAGGACTTAAGCGTCTCATACAACAAGTTTCGAAATTTGTGCATGGAGCATGTAAATATGTCTATGTGTTCGAGTTCTTTATTGTAAGATGCAGCCATTCGCCGAACTGGCGAACTTTCGCCGGTATTAGATCGGCAGGTAAGTACCTATTGCAAATAGCGTACCTGCACGCACCAGCCGTCTATGAACAGTTCTGGGGACTGCATATCACAGTACATTGTTCAGGTCGATACAGTAAAATTTGCCATTTACTATGTTGAACAGGGTCATTGCTTCTAATTGTTTGCGTCTGGAGCTGAGTGTCAGGAGTTTATACCTATTGAGCAACTGGTCATACGGCAGATACGCTCTGTGACATCTATAATGCATTGCACGAAGGAACCTGCGTTGTACATTCTCTAACATATCAATATATTTTTTATAATAAGGGTTCCAGATGGGGACTGCGTATTCAAGCTGTGACCGGACAAGAGATAGGCAATATATATATAGGCAGAGGTAAGAAGAGGTCCGCTTAAAGTCATGAGTTGATCTCATTATAAATCCATACATCTTGTATGCTTTATTAATTATTTGTTCGACATGTAAATCCAAGCAGAGTTTAGCATCAAGCAATATGCCCAGATCACGTACAGAATTTGCTTTATTTAATGCAACGCCACACAAACAGTATACAAATCCAATAATGTTTCTATTTTTAGTAAAATTTATATAGTTGCACTTGGGAATGCTTAGAAAAAGTTTACTTGAGTAACAATACTCCGTCAGTCTGTCTAAGTCCTCTTGGAGGAGATAGCAATCCTGGATATTTCGAACCGGTCTGTATACCTTAAGGTCATCTGCATATAACAAAAATTTTGAGTTGCGAAAACAGTTACCAATGTTATTTCTAAAGATAATGAATAACAGAGGACCGAGAATAGAGCCTTGAGGGACACCAGAGGTACCCTGAACAGCATCAGAGTGGTAACCGTTTATTACAACCCGTTGACAGCGATTAGTGATGTAAGATATAAACCATCGCAACAAGTTACCTCGAATGCCATTGAAGGCTATTCGGCTCAGCAGTAATTCATGATCCACCTTGTCGAAAGCTTTCTGAAAGTCCGTGTACACCGCATCAACTTGTATACGATTATCTAGAAAAAGCCAATAAGTTGGTTGTCATTGATCGCTTTTTAACGAACCCGTGCTGTTGTTGTATGATAGCGTGATGAAGAATGGGGTATATTTCGTTATGAACTAGTCTTTCGAAGAGCTTCGACAAGGTAGACAGAATAGAAATTGGTCGGTATTGCTCAACACTACGCTTAGATCCGGCCTTGTGTACAGGTGTAATATTAGCATGTTTCCATACCGTGGGCATGACACCTTCAGTGATGCATTTATTATAGATTATAGATAAGGGTCTACATATAACAGTCGCAGTATTTTTGAGAAAATACGGTGACAGGCCATCTGAACCTGGGCCTTTAGTAGGATCCAGTGATTTAAGTTCTGTCATTATTGATTCCTCTTTAAAGTAAAGGTCAGAAATGACTATGTCATTAGACATTGTTTCAGAAAGTGGAGAAAGGCCAGGTGAAGCAGGCTCATATACAGAAGCAAAGAAATCGGAAAACATATTGCAAATCGATTGAGGATCGTTGGATACTATGTTGTTGTACTGTACTTTTGCCGGTATACCGGGTTTATCTTAGCGATTGGAAACATAGACCCAAAAATCTTTAATTTTTTTATGAATGCTGTCCTCAATCGACTAAATGTATTTAGAGAAACTTTTGTTACAATTTTCTTTAAATAAGGCTCTGTACTGAGAGAAAATTTCGTAGTCTGCAATGTTCCCGTATTTTTTCCATTTGACCCACGACTTTTGTCAACAACATTTAAATCTAGCCCGAGAACAGTGATGTATGGAGTTCCACAAGGTAGCATACTTGGACCTCTCCTATTTATTATATATATAAATGACTTCCCAAAAGCATCGACTTATCCCATGACAATGTTTGCAGATGACAGCACTCTACTTTTCAACAGTGACCAATTAGATACATTAGAATCAGACATTAACTCTAATATAAAATCAGTTATAAATTGGCTAGAGAATAATAATTTGGTAATAAATTTAGATAAGACAGTAATAATGAAATTTCAACAAACAGTAAATCAGAATTTAAATTTAGATATAAGATATAATGATAAAAGGATTGATGAGACGAATGTGACAAAATTTCTGGGATTAAATATTGAAAGTACATTAAAATGGAATACCCAGATTGACAAAGTATGTAGTAAAGTAAACCAATTTTCTCATGCGCTGCGTATGCTAAGTAAAACGGCCAATCGAAACACCGTACTAACTGCATATCATGGTCTAGTAGCCTCAACATTAAGATATGGCATTATGTTTTGGGGAAACGCCTCGGGTAAAGATATGGTGTTTAAGTGTCAGAAAAGGTGTATTAGAGCGATCTGTAACCTGCAAACCACTGACAGCTGTAAACAATATTTTAAAAGTATGAAAATTTTAACAGTGCCCTCATTGTACATATACCAGACATCTATGTTCGTCAAAAATAATATGTATAAATTTGACCGAGTAGGTAGTCAGCGTCGAGCTAAGAACAGTATTTTCGTAATGGCTCCAAAATTATACAATAAATTGCCAAAATGTATCAGAAGTGAGGAAAATGTCAGCCATTTTAAAAAAAAGTTGTTCCTGTTTTTAGTTGAAAAGACGTATTACTCGATTGAAGACTATTTAAATGACAAATTATGACTAAATTTAATTTTCTTTGACATTCTTAATAATTAATAATCTAATTCAATTACTTTATTTTATGCGGCTCATGACATTTTTCATTTCTTTTATCCTAGACTTTATTCATTATGATAGTAAAAATAACCTGCTTACTAATATTATATTTGTATGCCGATTATTGGCCGAACATACAGATCAGCTAAAATGTATAAATAACATCTTTTTGTACTTATGTTCACAAATAAAGATTTGATTTGATTTGATTTGATTTTGATTTTTGTTTTTTTCTAAATGTTCTAACTAATGATTTTGTGAACCAGACTGGAAAGCAGAAAGAAAATTTAGCATTCGAGACAACTTTGAAAGGACGAGGAAAGGACATATTAATTTAACTACTGTCTGCATAATATTGTTGTTGTAGAATAATGTAGGTACAACCCTAACAAACCAAATTTCTAATTTTTTTGTTTTCAGACTTAACAGTCTGAATGCAAAAACGACACATTGCAGTATTGACCAAAAATAATTAAGAGACCCTAACTTACAAGAATTCATCATCGCGTGCCCAAGCAATACACCGATTATGGTGTATCGCTCTATCTCTATCCCACGTGGCCGTTGCGTGCGGTGCGCGGCGCTCGCCACCTCGCCAGTCCCACAATATAAATATGGACAGTACGGAAACTGCCTACAAACGCTCGAAACCGCATACTCACACAAACAGGGCGCCCAGGCTGACTTCGCGCTGCTTCGCTTTGGTTTGCGCCAAAACCAGTGGTCACGTAATAATAGGTTTATCGCAATTATTCTAAGAATCATAATGCCCTTGTACTATTCCATTTATTGTATTGTTATAATCATATACCTAATTATATTCATGAGTAAAACTCCCATTAGATCCATTATAAGTATTAATGCTTTTTAAAAAAATGGCTCGAATGAGAAAACAAATTATCACTAGATCCATCCATTTATCATGAATTTGGCCAATGGATCTTCTGAGAAAAAATGTTCTCAGTAGATCCACTTATTTCGATGATGGATCTGATGAGAAAACAAATTCTCACTAGATCCATCCATTTATCATGGATCTGGCCAATGGATCTTCTGAGAAAAAATATTCTTAGTAGATCCACTTATTTCGATGATGGATCTAATGAGAAAACAAATTCCCAGTAGATCCATCATGAATCTGACTAATGGATCTACTGAGAATGATCCAAACTAAGTAGGTACCCCTACGCAAAAATGTTTGCTGGAAACGACTTTTTTTTACCCGACTGCGGCGAAGCCCAAAACGAGGGTAATGGTGTTTGGCGTGTATGTATGTAAGAATGTATGTATGTATGTATGTATGTCCGTTTCTTTGTTCCCTCATAACTCCTAAACGGATGAAGGGATTTGAATGAAATATGCGTCGTTAGATTCGTCTTGATGGCGCGAGTGTCACTGGCTACATAAAAATTAAAAAAACAAAGATAATTGCTGGTTTTGGGGGCCAAATCCTGGATTAGAAAAAATAAAAAAAGTCCATTACCATCGAGTAGGGTATCAAAATGAAGGGTTTTAAAAGGAGATTACAAAAATATAACACCTATTTATGTTTAAAATAAATTCAAAGTCACAAATTCTACAAACAAACACTAAAAAAAAAAACATCTGCGAAGTATTTTACGCGACCAACGAAAGAACGAACACTAAAGAACTAAAAAGTTAGAAATAAAAAAGTAGTTAAAAAACTAAAAAAACCCGACTAAAAAGACTGAAAAGCATAAAACAAGCACATTTTAAATTAAACAAAACTTGGAAGCAGGCGGGGTTCATTTGAATATTAAATTATGAAATGAAAATAGAATGGACCCCGCCTGCTTCCAAGTTTTGTTTAATTTAAAATGTGCTTGTTTTATGCTTTTCAGTCTTTTCAGTCGGGTTTTTTAGTTTTTTAACTACTTTTTTTTTGAGGACAAAAATCACTTTTTACGGTAAAACTCAATGTAGCACTCTTAAAACATTGTACTAGTGGATGCTTTGAATGAATAGTAAACGGGTCATGGAGGTAATTTAAGTAAAGTTATAACTTGCAAAACTAGTATTTACAAAACAGCTGTGCAAAATTTAATTGCAGCCCACATAAATATACCTACCTTACTTAGCTATAGTTATTTATTATTATTATTTTATTTTTAAAAACGTTGCTACCACACTAGGAATTTCTCCTGTATCGTGGGTGCGTTCACAAACATTTAAACTCACATACACAAATACCCAGACCCGGAACAACTATCTGCAGGTCATACAAATATTAGACATATTAGACTTAGATTTAAGAGTAGGTACTCAACCCACCCTCTGTTTTACAGTAAATTAACTCAATAACTTTTGCATGTGCATCAATAAGTAGCTGGCTAAAGGCGAGACGGCCAGTGTCATCTCAAGCGGGTCAATTAGCAATAACAAGGGGCTCGTCGCCCTTGCAACGTGTGCCAGCATCCTTGGCAATACTTTGCAGTGCAGCAACTCATCGGCGAGGATATGTTAATGAAAACATGTTTTACATTCTCGTATATATAGATCTGTTAAATCATAACTAGTTGAATTATTTGTTGAGGAATCCGTACCTAATTAATGCCTCGTATCCCTCTGTAGTTTAGTAGTAGAAATCTACTGGATGCTATTGTCAATTCCATTATTTATGTATCTTAGTTGTCAGCCAAATCAATCGATATTGTGTAATAAATAAAAAATAATATTTATTTTTTTAAATGATAATTTTTAATATTTAGTTTTTAAGTTATCTATTATAGGGTTTGTATCGCAAGATGAAAAGAGCTCTTTCAAATTGACAGCAACAGTCCAACCAAGTTTTTGTTTAAACTAGCGGACCTGGTAGACGTCGTCCTGCCCTGAAAGAAGCGCCACCTACCGGGTCCAATTGTAAATCTAAATCATTCTCGAGTCCACTTGAGCACATACGAAAATTTTCATCAAAATCGGTCCAACCGTTTAGGAGGAGTTCAGTGACAAACACACGTACCTACAGAATAAATATATAATGATGAAGTCAAAACTCTTAATCGGCCAAAACTACTTTTGACTGGTTTCAGACAAACCCTTAGGTATTACGTTAAAACGAGTTTACTCTATTAAAATGAATGTCAACAATTATTAAAATTAATCGCACAAGGTTATGAAAGGATTAAAAAAACCTAACAACCTAATAAGTTTCATCGACCTTTAAGTTATTTATTATAAATCAGTAGAGAAATAAAACAATAACCACGAAATAATTTCTTATAATAGATTTACCGGTCAAACGTGATTTTGACTGATTAACAGTTTTGCCTGTGACATTTATACATATTTAAAAAGATAATGCAGCCAAAATACGCAAGTTTAATCATTAAAAACAGCCACGTTACAAACCCGGTGACTACCGCTGCTGCCGGCTGGAACACCAAGTCTTCGTTCCGAGATACTAAAGAGAATGGCTGTGGTATTGAAATCCTGTAGTCAGGACGGCCAGTGTATGATTGATTTTAGCCGTCAACGTCACGAGTAACATCATGCAGCAGCTGCTCAGACTACTACATGGAAATCATCATCATCCTAATTTATCTGAAGTCGGTGTGAATAATCTTTTTCGATATTTTCCCATTTTAATTATTTATTGTGATTCCTAGCAGTTGGACCTGTTCAATAGAGCTGGAAAGCGACATTCTGTCTGCATGTTGGCTTCTTATACATATATAAGGACTTGTTTGTTCCAACTAGGGTTACCATTCGTCCGGGTTTACCCTCATGTGTCCTAATTTAGAGGGCGTCTGGGGCGCGTCCGGGCGTGGGTTAATTTTTAGTCCTGGTTTAAAAAATTAAAGTCTTGGGCCACCCGCGACATGACGAACCGATTCGCTAAAAAAATAACTTAATAAGAAAAAAAAATGTTATTATAAGATTCTGTTTATTAAGTACATTTAAAATGATGATAATTTAATAGATGAGCAAAACTTTTATTTAGTATGAAAATAAGAACCGCCCAAGTGCATGTCAGACCACGCACAATGTAGAGTTCCGTAGTTGCCCACCCAAGTTTGTAAACTTACTAAACTAATTAACTACCCTGCCTCCGAACGGTGATTTTTATTGTAAAATAAACAAAACTTACTTACGGACTTACACCCACAGGCCCGCGTCTACGGTGGCCGGAAGCCGTCTCGAGGCCCCCGAGCCCGACGCCCGGAGCGTCTGCCGCGGCGGCTAGCGGCTGGGACTCTCCCTCTCACGTTCCGCCACGGTGGGCCCCACAAATAGTGATATAGTGCGGACGGACGGATGGACAGACAGATAGACGGACATAATATTGACTACGGAACCCTAAAAAGGTGATTTTGACATTTTTAACTGGTTTTTTACTCTGACTTTGTTTAAAAAAACCTGTTGACATGTCCGGGTTTAGGGCTCTAAAATCCGGAGTTTTCACGCTTCTTATCCTGGTTGCCAAATTTTTGAGATGGTAACCCTTGTTCCAACTATCGGCCCTTCGGCTGTTTTAGATCCAGTTAAGGCAGTTAAGAACCGCAGGGTTTCCCGACTGTAACTGTAATATTGGAAATGTTCTGGTCTTATTGCGGATTATGAAGCAGATGAGGTCAAATGGTTCCAATGGTTTGAATTGCCACCCAAATTCATATAGCAAGCTTCAGGAGGCTGAAGTAGGGAATGAACAACAACGTTCAAATGACAACAATAAACAATGGCATACTATTTTTTATGAAGATAATAATATCACTTGATTGGACAAACAATTTAGTCCTTCGATTGGGGGCGATTGGGGTCAAGTGCGCATCGAACACTCGAGTCACATTACTAGCAACGCATTACATCATGCGTCGGCCATGCCTGGAAAACTTATTTGCCAATTATGTCCAATAAAAACGCACTACTCAGAAATTATTGTATTTAAGAAGGCGCCCCACGTGTGATGTTTTTTATATGTATATATTTTTATAGTGCTTAAATAATTGTTTGAACAGAATTAACTGAGTTGTCTCCAATATTTCTGTCTGCTGAATCAACGTTTCATAAAAAATCTAGTGCCCGTGATTTCGTAATTCTTCTACTCCTGTACTGCGTGAATAATTTTGGTGAATGGGTTGGATTTGTTTTTGTACTAAGCCTTGCTTGCCTAACTTACATACTACCAATTTATTTTATTTTAAAAATAGCAGCCACTCATACTCACTGTAATCTGTATGAGACAAAATTCATATCAGGATTAGATTTGTTCATAGGGGGTCATCTGTTGTCGATACCTATCCAGATCGTCTGTCAGGTCAGCTATGTAGATCCGATTAATGTATGACAAGACGTATTAAAACCTTGGAAATAATTCTCAGTAGGTTACAGGAGCTCAATTTATTATTATATAGGCCTTGTTGAAACAAACGTAGCCATTTTGTTTTTACATCGAATTGACCAAAATTTTTTTTTGCACACGTGTGGAATATTATCGAGCGGCACGCTACCTGAATCAACAAACTCAGAATAGATTCAGTATTTTTATATTACTTTGTCCGCTCCGCTTGGCAAGTTTATAACTTACCACATGTATTAGATCACTACACCTACCTATTAGATCCACTCTGATTGTACTATGTACTTAAAAACTTCAGGCCAAACTTTGATAGCCTATTTATGATAGAAAATACTGCTGCTGGCTGCTGAACCGACACAGCAACCGCCATCACACCGAAAGCGAACGTACAGATTTCGGTCCGTGAATGGGTGAGTATCCAGTTTTCCACTTAATAGATAGACCCCTCTAACGTCGGAAAGCACGTAAAGCCATTGACCCGGAGCTTCTAGTGTCATTTGTACGTATTTGTCGGGTCGTCAGAAAACAGTCCTACCTACTCACAATACTAGAATACAGTAAGCAATATCATAAAACATAATCATGTTTTTAACACATTAATCAAATAATTAAAGTTTTAAATATTTTCAACAGTGCCGTTACAATTTGAAAATATTTTCGATAGATAATTTAGTTTAAAAGTTACACCGTTTTGTTTACACTGGGGTCACAGTAGCAGACAAAATTTTTAAAAATTCCATATAAAATATTAAAAAATATTTAGATTTTTTTTAATAATTTAATTATAATAGAATTTTTCCGTCGATAAAATTAAGCATAGATTCCCCCATTTCGATATGTGCACATTATAAAGAATCACACTGTATAACTCAGCAAGGTGGTTATTTTTTTAGCATCTTTTGTAAAATGCATTAAAACACTAAACTTCTAAAATTTATTAAGAAAAGAAATTCTATAGCTTCCAATTTTTTTTAATTAATAGTTAAATTTTTTCTAAAATTGTCATCAAATAGTAAATTATGACCACTAATAGTACGTAGGAACTACTGTCGTGACATAGAAAGGCCAACATCGAAGTTCAGAGTATCGAATGTCCTAAACATCGATATTTATTGACACAGTTTTAACTAGGGCATGTAATGCATGCAATATCGGAAGGTTTTTCAATTCCGATACTGGAGTTCCGATATTAATCTTAATATCGGAATTTCGTTATTTCATTTGAAATTGCACATTTTATTTATAAACTGCGCAAATTCGATACGGTGGGATTGAGTGAAATATTTTTTTTTTAAATCGTATTCTCTAAGTTGTTTTAAACATTTGGTTGATTTAAAGTATGTCCATTTATAAAATCTATTTTTCGGGGTAGAAAGGTCGTAAAAGCCATCTTTAGGTTGAAATTACTTAATAATGCAGCTCTTTTCAGTTTTTTTAACTCTATAAACTTTTAAAATACTATTTCGATTTCTCAAAAATGAAATGGTTTTTTACCACCCAGTATTTTTTATAAATAGTGTGTTGGGTTAAACGAGGGACATATTAAAGGAGGATTTTCAGCATCTATGTAGTCAAAAACTATAACCTTCATTTGTGACGTAATTGCCCCGCACGCTCTCCACATCTCAGTTTATTAGACGTGTGTTTTTCGACATAGTCCTACGCCAGTTTTAAAATATGAAGGAAAAATGTATATAATAATAATAATAATAATATTCCACAACTATCACACAACGCCATCTAGTCCCAAGCTAAGCAGAGCTTGTGTTATGGGTACTAGACAACTGATAAACATACTTATATATTTCTAAATACATACATATTATAGATAAATTACACCCAGACACAGAACAAATGATCGTGCTCATCACACAAACATTTGTCCTGGGTGGGAATCGAACCCACGACCTCCAGCATAGCAGTTAGGGTCACTAACCACTAGACCAACAGGCCAATCAAAAGTGCATGAACTTGTGAATATAACCGGTCAGATTCTATATCATCATCATTATTCTCCTGCCCTTCATCATCATAATCGCCAGCGTATTAATGTTCCCTAAAATTATACCTAAAAGTCTTTGTCCCGCTCACACTTTCTGTGATTAACGCAAGGGTTGCGAGATTTTTCTGAAATATTTGGTATGGTTCTGTCTGTTAATTATATATTTTGTTCATATTTTTAAGTATCATGTAAGGATGATTGCGGGTTTCATTAGAACAATAACCGTGAGGCCACACGATGTGTTAACGGTGCGGTGCGGCGCGGCGGCGCCAGAGCGCTCCTAGATATTACGATAAAATTTGCGGTTTTTACACCCTAGTGATTAATCTATTTTTCAATATTTCAATCCCACGCGTGACTTTTATTGCTCTTGTATCGCATGATTAGCAAATTAGCAAAAAGTTAAAGTTTTTCTTGTTATCTTTCGAAATTTTAAATATTTTATGTATATATGTAGGTATGTATTTATTTTTATAAGTTAGGTATATATATTTTCTAACTTTTGTTTCTGTTAAGCACCTACTGTGTAATGTCTCTGCATCACCCTAAGGTAGACTGGTAGAAAATGCCCAAGGCATTAAGTCCGCCTTTGTACGGTTTCATTACTTGTGCATAAAGTTTTAATAAATAAATAAATAAATAAACCAGTAGCGCGCTGTCGCGCTTGGTGCTACACAAGGATTTTAAATGTAGGTGTAGTTTAAAACTCAAAATGTAGAAAAAAATTGTCCAATATTAGAATTCCGATGCTGAGTGATTCAATATCGCAATTGTAATATCGGAACTTTCGTTCCGAGATTCCGATATTACGAGATTCCGAGAATCCGATATTCATGCCCTAGTTTTAACCTAACCTATTTCCCTTTTTTTTTATGGTGGTGGAAATCATCAAATACCCCCTCCCGCTCTTGGGCAGAGCGAAAGGGAGTGTCAGACTTCTACTGACTAAAAACCACCCATGTTCCTTCTTAGCCCTATATGTCAAGGCTGCGGGATCTCTTACAACATTCCGCAGCCCCTTCCGGCGTCGGCCCTTGCGGGCCCCTTCCTTGTTGCTGACATCTCTTTGAGGTGCGCGTGGAACACGAACGCGCCGTCGACACGGCCTGTCCTCGTCATAAGACGGACGGACGGCGAGCTAGCCCATCACTCATCGTCCACAGGCTCGCGTCTACGGTGGCCGGAAGCCATCAAGTGGCCCCCGACGCCCGGAGCGCCTCCCGCGGCGGCTGGGACGAGAGGTTCTCTCCCTCTCGCGTTCCGCCACCTCCTTCGCTAGCATCACTGCTTCGCAGAAGGAGGCGACGGCGTCCCATTCCTCCTCGCCCCGGACCATGGCTTGCACCAGGGCCGGACGCGAGAGGTCGACGCCGCCAATCACCGCTACGAGAACACGGCGGGGCTCCGCCCAAGCGGGGCACACCTCCGCGGTATGCTCCACCGTGTCCTCCGGCCGATCCTCACAATGGTGGCATCCGGGCGTTTTCTCCCGCCTGATTCGGTGCAGGTACTTCTCGAAACAACCGTGTCCGATGAGGACCTGCGTCAGACGGAAGGTGAGGGCGCCGTGGCGCCTCTCGAGTCACTCCTCAAACATGGGACTTACCGCCACTGTCGTGGCGTGCCCTAGATTTCGGTTCCCTTGGATATCTTCAAATATGTTATGTTAAACGTTAGTGTTCATCTATAATCAGAGGCTAAACGTACTCTGTGGCTAAACTTCTGCTGTACCTTACTTAATTACAAATCAATACAATTAATATTTATAAGTCGAGACTAACACTTACTAGTCTACGGGGTAACTGGGTAATTCAAGCATAGTACCAAACACTTGAAAAGTTGTTTATAACACGAAGGTAGAACTGTTGAGTTCTCAAGTACTCACCTCGTACAAGTAGACGAGTACGATAAGAAAAAACTTGCTTTCATTGATAAAATACTGCTTGCGTAAACGATGTTTTTCAATGGCGGCGTTGATAAGCCGGCGTCATCGTCACTGCTGTGGCGCCACTTGCAGATAAATGTGCCCTACAAGTTACAACAGATGTTTACAGGACGAATAAAACAAGTACTTACTTTGAATTAGGCATTTTATAAGTTTATGTGTATAAGTTTTTGGTATTTTGTAAAATACCAAAAACCGCCAACCGCCTATGTATCACTATTGTGCATAAAGTTTAAATAAATAAATTAGTTTTCCACGTTGCTGTTGCTCCGGCCTCGTTGGTGTAGTGGCCGCAAGCGCAATTGCGGTGCTTGTGACGTTGTTGTGACACTGCACTGTGTACTGGGCCTACCACACGTACAGGCTTCACCACAGTCTTACATGCGCGATTAGACGGTGCACAGAGTACATCGCGCGTGTGGTTGGTAATGGTAATACATTTTTATCAACCACACGCGCAATGTACTGTGTGCATCGTGTAATCGCTCAGGCAAGACTGTGGTGAACCTTGAAGGTAGGCCCAGTGACTCCCTGGCCGTACAGTTTTATTACTTTTTTAACCGACTTCTAAAAAAAGAAGGAGGTTCTCATGTTTGTTCGGGCATAACTCCGTCGCTTGCTAACCGATTTGAAAAATTCTTTTTTTGTTGGAAAGGGTTGTTGTCCCAAATGGTCCCATATTTTTTTATGGAAATCGGACAAACGGTTTTTGAAAAATCAACAAAGGTCAACAAAAAAAATACATTGTCTACATTAACGATATTTTCGTCTCCGTCGTTTACGAACCGATTTGGAAAATTCTTCTTTTATTCGAAAGCCTATGCTTTCCTATTGGTCTCATGGTCACCAGGTCGGGATCAGATGGAATCTTGGCGAAATCGAGAAATCTCAGAAAAATGTACAGCGATTTTAGTATTTTCTCTCTAACAAGCTGATCTGATGGTACAATGGTTCATACGTAACCGACATCAATACGACTTCGCAAACGTCGGGGATTACAGGCGTGATGTTTTGTTATTCTACTAATAAGTACAAAACTTTGCGAGGTCGTATTGATGTCTAAATGATAGCAAATGGATTGGGATTGTTAAAAATCCCATGTCTGTCTATTGTTCACACCAGTTCATAACATAACATCACGCCGGCACATGTAAATCACTAAAAAAATCACTATTATTCATTATCATTTATCACTAAAACTTTTTTACAAAAAATAAAACCGACTTCGACAAAAAGTTTTTTTTAAGGAACCACGAAGCCACGCAGTGTGGGTTATTTTTAGGAAACTCACCCCTATTTGCTTCCTTTGGGGATTACAGGCGTAATGTCATGATGTTTTTTTTATAAATGACTCAACAGGCATAAAGTACTGAACAAATTAAAAGACAACCCTCATTGACGTATGTTTTATAGGTAGGTAATTATATTTTATCTACCTAATTTATTTAATATAAGTACGATTTGGTATCCGAAGTAAACAAGTATTTCACAGAATTGAGCAATATCTAGTAAGTAATCAATATAAAAATGCGTTGATTGCACTAGTGCTGCACGTGCATCGGTAATGAAACCCGAGAAAAATAATTACAAACAGGTTTTCCCCACCCACCCAGTGGCTTCAGCTAAATATATTATTGTAAAAGTTTATGTTTACCATTAAAACAGCTTATACAAAGAATACTTAAAGAAAAAAAAAGTAGTTAAAAAACTAAAAAACCCGACTGAAAAAACTGAAAAGCAATAAACAAGCACATTTTAAATTAAACAAAACTTGGAAGCATGCGGGGTCCATTCTATTGTTACGAGCTGGGAGTGGGCTAAATAAAACACTACCAATTAAACACACGAAATAACTTTATTACTCACAAAACACTTGTACACAATCGCAAATCACTACTGAACACTTTATCGCACTAGATATCTCTTCGAACCTCTCGTTGTCTCGCTTAAAAGAAGACGGACACTGACTCGCTTCGTCCTCTCTCGGCCCTTTTATACCCCAAACATACAAAAGATATTCGAGTAAATTTCCTATTATTCCATAAAGCATACACAAAAACATTAACAAAAAATAAACATAAAGATAAAATAGCCAACAAAGAAGAAGTTACTTTACGCCGCCGCCGTCGAAATATGGTCGAAATTAAAATGGCAAGTGCCGCCGACGCCGGGCGCGGACTAACTACCTTCAGAAAGTAATTAGGTACCTACTAGAATTCACGCGTACTTCTCAGTTATTAGCGAGGTTTCCCGAAGATTCTAGATGACCGACGTAACACTATTTTCATTACATAATTTAATATTCAAATGAACCCCGCCTGCTTCCAAGTTTTGTTTTGTTTTTCCTCGTGATGGCTTCCGGCCACTGTAGACGCGGGCCTCTGGACGGTGAATAATGGGCTAGCTCTAGCTCGCCGTCCGTCGGCCGTCCGTCTTGTGACGACGACAGGCCGTGTCGACAGCGCGTTCGTGTACCACGTGTCGCGACGTATGCCTTTATATGTTAGGATTCTATTATTCAAAGGAATCATATGATACCTGAGTATCAGGTTGATCTCTTCTGAGGGAGTAACCTTAGGCAGACGTAGCGAATAAGAAAAAAAATATTATTTCTAACTTGTACCTGGGTTTACTTTATCTGCTTCGCTTGTTTTATTATTCATGGAGACGGAGCAAGGAACGCAGAGCAACAGGACTTGAACATAGAGGGCCACTTCCACCATCTGTAGATAGATATCATCAATGATACTGACACTCCGATATTATGGACATATAATATTGATGGTATTTACTGAAACCAAATGTCAAATATTAGATCTGTTATTACATTGCTCAACAGCTGGAAACCGGTATGGTTTCCGCCCTTGGAAACTCACTTCCAAGGGCACTCAATAGGCGCGGAGTATTATCGCCACCTCATATCTTTCTAAGGGATTCAACAACTGAAGGTTACTTCCAAGGGATCCAACAGCTGGAAGACTGTATGTTTTAGCCCTTGGAAACTCACTTCCAAGGGCACTCAATAGGCGCGGAGTATTATCGCCACCTCATATCTTTCTAAGGGATTCAACAACTGAAGGTTCCTTCCAAGGGATCCAACAGCTGGAAGACTGTATGTTTTAGCCCTTGGAAACTCACTTCCAAGGGCACTCAATAGGCGCGGAGTATTATCGCCACCTCAATCCTTCCAAGGGATACAACAGTTGGAAGATATTATGTTTTAGCCCTTGAAAGCTCACTTCCAAGGGCACTCAATAGGCGCGGAGTATTATCGCCACCTCAATCCTTCCAAGAGATACAACAGTTGGAAGATATTATGTTTTAGCCCTTGAAAGCGCACTTCCAAGGGCACTCAATAGGCGCGGAGTATTATCGCCACCTCAATCCTTCCAAGAGATACAACAGTTGGAAGATATTATGTTTTAGCCCTTGGAAGCTCACTTCCAAGGGCACTCAATAGGCGCGGAGTATTATCGCCACCTCAATCCTTCCAAGAGATACAACAGTTGGAAGATATTATGTTTTAGCCCTTGAAAGCGCACTTCCAAGGGCACTCAATAGGCGCGGAGTATTATCGCCACCTCAATCTCCCTCCTCTAATCTTTATAGCACTAATTGAGATCTCAAGAAGCTTTATTATAATATGTAACTGTCTACAACATACAAGATAAGTAAACACAAAGTTAAGTTTTCTAAGTAAACACTATTCATCAGTATTTATGTATTCTCAAGGACAGTTCGGTTCAGTGAATAACATAGATAATAGTAAATCGTAAGATACTCAGCTTTCAATCCAGATATATCAACGGCTCCAAACCCGATACGAACTCTCCATGATAAACACGGCCTTTTACTAAACTTTAGCTAAACACACCAGAACAAATACTGGTTTTTACCGCGGCATACTGATTTGACAGGCGATGCACCATCTATGTTGCCATAGCATAATATTGTTGTAATGTTGCTATGTCTGATTATTGTTGTATTTACATTCGCGGCTTATATCTTGTATAAGTCCGCGACACTCCCGGCCGGGAAATTAAAGTAATGTCAATAGATTTTGCGTCCACTCTCCGATCCTTTGCAGAGCTCTCATGGCCGCACCTCTTGTTTATTTTGGTACTTCTTTCTCGATTTTCTTATACTCATTATTCTTATCCTTATCAATCTTATCGTCATCTATTCTCCCGTTGACGTCTAGTGATTCTTCACTATGTACTGATATATCTCTAACGCAGTTGGTTGCGTCTCTTTGATCATTAAGTTTCACTGGTTTTCCTATATCTATCAAGAGATAATAGATATTGATGATCTTCTGAATCTTTGTTACCTATTTTTTACTTAAGCTACTCTACGTTGTCCATCTATTCCCTTTTGAAGTGAGACTGTAGTTCCTACTTTCCAGGTTTCTCTATTTTTAGAATCATCTCGCAACTGGACGATCTGGCCCCCTGCTGGTGCGATTCTCGCAGTTACTCTTGGTTCTTGGTGTGAATGCTGGTTTCTCTCACGAAGACTTGGTAAATATCTATTTAGAAACATTTCTTTAAATTTTTGTAAAATTACTAAACCTTTCTTCCAACCTTTAATAAGATCGGTTTTGGTTACGGTATCTTCGTTGACAAAGTTTTCAGGTGAGCTTTCTACTGTTATACATTTTCCCATTGTATAAAAATCTGCTAATTTTTGAACGTGTTCTATGCAAACAAATGCTTCAATTTCCTTTGAAACGGTAGTTAACTGACTGTGTCAGTATGTGTCTTCTCAATGTTCTTTTCAGACAATTTTTAACTATACCGATTAGCCTCTCGTAGAACCCCCGAACAACGGTGCAAGTTGGGGTATGAATTTCCACTGTATTTCTTATCGATACAGTATTGTTTTGGCAGTATTTCTGACATAAGTTTGAAATGCGTGGCATTGTCTGATGTTATGAGTGTTGGAATGCCTCTGGCTGCTATCATTCTCCTCAATGATAGTAGGCCTTCCTCTGCCGTTAGATCTTGAACGACTTCTAGGTGTATAGCTCTTACTGCTAGACAGGTGTAAAGGCAAATCCATCTTTTGGTTTCTCCGTTTTCTACTTTTACCAAAAATTGGTCCCATGTAGTCCACTCTAAAGAAAGTAAACGGTGTATTATAGTTTAGTGGTCTAATCTGCATTCATCAAACGAATGCCATCTTCGTGTTTGGGTAATCTCAAATGAGTTGCTATTTGAGATTATTGTTGATTATAAGTTAGTCTCCTCATCAATTGTATTCTTGTAACAAATATTTGGCTTGTAACTTTTTAATCGTTTCAAGCTTGGTTAACAATCTGCTCGTTTGAGCTTGCAAATTTCTTCCTCGTTCTCTCGGTTTGTTTATATTCTTTTCTGGTGTATCTTGACACTCTTTGTTAACATATCTTTCGACTCGAGCTTTCCTCGGGAGACCCTCCCGGGACAACAGGTTTATGGACTTTACCTCGCTTGTAGGTCAAGTTTCAGATCCTCGCGTCAGAAATTGAGACCCTACTACCTTTCTCTGTCTTCTTTTGTACTCACTGATCGTGTAGCGACGTCTGCAGGATCAATTTCGGATGGAACATATATGATAGCCATTTCTTTGTTTCTCTAAATTTCGTCAATTCTCAATTTTTATCAATGTCATTCTTAATTTTGGCAATAATTTGTCTGAAATAACCCAGTCGATATCTATTTGACTGTTGATCCACAATATTTGTCGTCTTATTTCTAGTTTTAGAGAATCGATTACATATCTCATTAAACGGCTTCCAATTAACACTCCTAGTAATTCCAATCTAGGTATCTTTAGGTTTCCTGGTCCTTTGTTGGAACTATGCGAAACATGCCAATTACAAATGATATTTCACCTTTGGATACTATGTAAATTACTGCAGCGCATGCTTGCGTAGATGAGTCTGACTACTCCCATAAGAAGCATCCGAAACAAACTCAGAGTTTATGGTCTCTTTCAAAGTCAAGACACAATCTTGGTATACACACATGAAGACTATGCAGAATAGTGTCTGAGATGGTGTTTTGAAGAAAGCACCACCCAGACTTGAGTGGACCCGTCCAATCAGTGCAAGCATTTGTCAGTTATCGTGGAGCTCAAAGTCACGACGAACAAAACCAAAGAAAGGATATTTTTGCGGGTCAAAATAGTACTCAAAACTGCCAGATAATCTATCAATTAAAGAAAGATCCACATGGTCCTCACATTTACAGTATAAAATATTTATCATATTAAATATTCATGTCAAATTATTAAATGTCACAATCACAATACACAAAACTACATAAAAAAACAGGAAACAAAAAAAACAAGCAATGCAAGTCACAGTTCTCTCTGGGTAATCCGCTATAACGTTTTGGTAATGCGATTTTAGAGATTTCACTAAGGTCGTTGTTGATTTCTTTCTAATATAGTAATACATATAGTAACAATTTGGTAACAATAGCTTTCTTAGTAAAATCTAGACAGAGACATGTCGTGGAAAAACACACACTGACAGTGTATATAAACGCCTTATTCAACATGCATATGCTTTGCGTAATCTGGCTAAGGAAGTAAATCAAAAAGATTTGGTTACGGCGTATCATGCATAATATGTTAAGTCTTTGTTACGTTACGGTATCATATACAACTGTAATAGGCAACGGTGGGGCAACTCCACGAACATGGAAACAGTATACAGAGCACAAAAAGGGTGGGTGCGATATGCGGCATAAAAAGCACTGAAAACTGC
Source organism: Diarsia rubi (assembly GCA_932274075.1). Taxonomy (NCBI): domain Eukaryota; kingdom Metazoa; phylum Arthropoda; class Insecta; order Lepidoptera; family Noctuidae; genus Diarsia; species Diarsia rubi. The sequence continues at coordinate 17,060,144 of OW026412.1, read as the reverse complement.
AAACCACTTTAATGAATACTTACATAACATTAACAGTACCCTGCCTATACATATGTGAGGTGGCAGTATTTGTCAAAACTAACTTGCGCTTATTTGAAAAACTACACAGCTTGCGACACACCGTAGAGTATAGTAATATAGATTGCGACACACGTATAAAATAAGTGGTAGGCAACACAAAAAAGCGGTAGGTATACCATAAAAATCTGAAATCTACCATAAAACCACATATTTACAATAAATTACCAAGTGCTTTGTTAAGCATCAATGACATAACTCATTTATGTTGCTAATAAGTAAATCATACCACACAATAAATTAATATGTACTTGTCTGATAGGAATTTGGTTGCATGATATTAATTCAAATGAAATACAAAATAATTTATTTTGTATTGTTAATATCTGTTGACTGTAATTATTTGACATTACATTTATTACTTTGACATTATTTACTTTGACTATTGATTTGAAAATCGGCCATTACTTACTTATTATTTTGAATTTATGATATTTTTAACGTAGTCTGAATTGATGACACTGTGAAATGAATTTGATTTCAATTTTCTTATTTTTTGATAATGGTAGTAATTGATATAATACCTAGTATTTTATTTGGTTGAGAATGTGTTTAATTTTAAATATAAACGTTGCATATATAAATTTGGTACATCACAGTGAACTGCGCATTCACCTGAAATGCAATATCTATTAGCAGGTCCGGCTTAGTTAATTTCACGTCTAGCTCTGTTTGGAAATTTCCGTATAATATCCAACGAAATTGGAATCCACTAGATACAGGTTAACTTTCATTTCAATCTTCTTAGTTTTCATAAAACTGTAATAGTGATTGTTACCTATAAGAATATCCACTTGGTTAGATTAACTATCGACAGCTAGTAATTCCTCTTGTTTCAATGGGATGGTTCCTGTTCTCTTTTGTAACATGCAGCGTTTCCAAAATCGTATCACGACCGTGCTGTTTATTAAAACGCGTAGCGTAACCACCTTTGTAATTATTGTTTTGTTACGACAAACAATTATAAGAGAATCCCCCCTTTCTCTTAGACTTGCTCCAGAAGTATATGAGTTTATGTAACAAATTAAATCAAACCTTGTGATTTGATAAAAGTATATTTAATCTTACTTAATGTACTAGAAGAATGATGGTAGTACTCAAACTCAAATCATTTATTTCAATTAGACCAATATGTAGTAGTAGTAGCGAATCTTTCATACAACCTGAAGAACCCGACTTGCCCAACATAAGACATCAAATAAAAAATCATACGAAACATAATAATATATCAAATTCTGCATGCGCAAAACGGAACGTAATTCATGGTATTTCAGTCAGAAGAAACTGTAATTTAGAATTCGCGCGCGCGATTTTGTCATAATTTCGCGCCACGAAACTCTAGCTCGCTCTAACACCATTTTTATGAACAGATGATAACGGGCTACGGTCAGTGACCCAGTGGTAACGTGGGCAGGACTAGCCCTTTCTCTATCACTCGTATGAAAATGAACAAAATATTTGATAGGATTTTTATCTACATTATTTGTCGATTTCTATTGAATTGAATGCTAGGCTGGCTAGGTTCTCCTTTTGAATGTGTGCGTGTAATTCAGCGTAAGTTAGAGAGAGTGTGTTCGCGGCATTCATGCGCCAGACCTGCGTATACCTACAGCAAATTCTAATAGAATTTAAAAAGGATTTCAAATTTACTTTGTGTTAAGATCATAATATCACGGGTAGCAAATGGGGTTTAAAATTTTGGTAAATTTTTGCCTAGGACGCTCTGTTCTTAATATATTTGTATTATTTAATAAAATCAGGATTTAAAAAATATATAATTTCCTTTTAAGTCGTCGCTCCATAGCCAAACAAGGCAAACTATTTTTTGTGTCTATAATTGTCAGTTGTTTAATTGGCTTTTGCCGTTTTACGCGGGCACGCAACTGCTATATGGCACTTTTGAACGTCAAGAAAAGAAGCTACCCTCACAGTCACAAGGAATAACAACTTGAGAAACCACTGCGGTTACTCATTCCCTATCCCTAGCGCAGATCTCACTGGAGAGGAACGGGCAAGAACTTCCATGGAAACTCTCTTTAAAATGAACATCATTGTTATGAATCCTTGGTTACATCATCCATGCTGAGATAATACATAACATGTGCGACAATGAGGCAAGACGTACACATTATAAGCGTCCGAAGAAAGAGTTTCAATCAACAATTTAAAATTAATGTAATTAAAATAAACCGAACAACTCTTTATACACTAGAGTAGTTAAGTGTATACCTTTTAATGTTAGCTTGCCAAACAGTAAATTTATCATAATTATTACATATATAATTTTTTTTCCTTTATGTAAAATTAAGTTAGAAATTTAAGTTTTTAAGGTCACATATTTTTAAAATAAATTACAGTAACACATTTAGAGGGAAGCGGCACTGTTACTCCTTAATACAGGCTATTTCATAGCCTAGCAAGGAGATCAGGACGTCACCCAATTGATTGCTAGAGATTTATTACTAAGTACCCACTCTGTGAAATTGTTAAATGTACTACAATCTGTTCTATATAAATAAAGATTATTATTATTATTATTATTATAATTATAACAATTACCCCAGTGTGTAAAGGCAATCATTTCCATTTATTTTCGAATTTATTTAAGTTTCCAAGAAACTTAAAGATCTTAAAAGTGTGTTTGCAAATGTAAAGGATACGCTTTGTTTTTATATATTGAAATGTTAAGATTCAATTTAATTTGAATTCTGAAAGTATAGTTGACATGTTTTAAATGTGTTTTCAGGTAAGTAATGTAGTAAGAACTTAACAAGTTCTACATATTTAATATTAAATGTGACTTAACTAATTTACCGTAAGTATATGGTATGGTTTCAGAAATCTTCAGGATCCTGTTATAAATAACAGATTGGACAGAGACAAGTTCCTTCCACAATGAACAAATTTATGTAATACACATAAAGTTTATAAAGTGTATCTTTGTGACAAATTATCTCACATTCTAATTACTATGCTATCAACTATTCTTTAGTAACTCAAATAGAATGTATCCAGATAATACAATATTATTAGAAGTTCTTAAGTGTGGTACTGAATAAACACTAGTAGGTACTCACTACCTCTTTTGAATCCAAGTGAGAAACATTTACTTTCACAAGATTTAGTTACTCAACATTTTAACTAAAATTATGTTAAGTCTCACTTTTAGTAGGTCCTTAGAAATCATGAAGTGTAAAATTTGCAGTTAGTCATAATAGTTAACAACCTTATTTAAGTACTTGGTGAACTTTCAAGTTACTTAATCATCAGAATTGATCAGAATTCTACTAGTGTGAGTTACTTACTACAAGCACTTACAGTAAGTAAGTAGTCTCATTCGAAGAAACCGATTTATTACAGCGATTTCAACTACCAAATATTATTAAAAGTCTATTTACCTCGTAGTTGTTTATGTATCTGTATTTTCGACTACACCGCGGATCGTTCTCGGTGCTGTCTTTTCCGATAGATAGGTAGGTATTGCGTCGCAATTATAGTAATCCTAGTTGGTCGATGGGTTTTCAATAGATTATAACTTGCAGATGACAATACTTCAGCAAGTATTCAAACTAATTTCGACGGTACTATGTCTTGTTCGTTCCAATCCAAACGTCAAAACTTTGCCGGCATTAGTGCGGGGGTAGTTAATTAGACAATCGGTTAACTTTTCATAATCAATTTCTCATTTATCGATTATATCAAAATTCCAGACTTACATAGAATTAAACAGTATCTCACTCTTAATTTTATGTCAGATAACAAGTTAATCATAATTTTATCAAGACATCAAGTTCATGTTGATCGAGAGAGAAAAAGCACAAATTATTCGAAACTTCAATCGATTTATTTTATTATTATTATTATTATTCCTACGAGTCACGTATCAATATGCAAATTCGGTTCACTGTCGTACATCCTAAACTCTTAATCTCGATTAGATGCATCAATTGAATTTCTCTGTTTTTGAGCTTTGTTTACACAACAAATAAAATTAATTAAGAATTACTCAATTCTTGAGTGCGATATTGAATGCAGATAATTCCTCAAATTATCTGCAATTATCTGGAATTTTCATTCAATATTTGGCGAGTCAATTATTTTACGGTTCTATTTAAAATAATAATACAATACAGTATTTTCTTTTGAACAATAGTTCATATTAATTGTACACATAGAGCCATCTAGTGATTCATTCGTAAAACTTTAGTTACAAACAAGTAATTTATTAACAAGATTACAATTTTAACATAATAGAATTATAGTTCATCGTGGTGTCGGTGGCCTCCATTCAATCCCGTGTGCTCTGTATATATTAGTGCATACTGCAAATCTTTATTCACAACTTGTAGAGTGGTTTATATAGTTTGAAAAAGCTAATCGCTCTTCTCCACTGTTAGGGATAATAGTTGTGTCAATTCACTTCTCACTTGCTCATGGTGCTGCTGCCATGCATGCCATGCATTAGCCTATCTTGGCACTCATAATACTCTTAAAACCAGTTCATATCCCAGCATCTCCACCATGTCGCGACGTATGCCTTTATATGTTAGGATTCTATTATTCAAAGGAATCATATGATACCTGAGTATCAGGTTGATCTCTTCTGAGGGAGTAACCTTAGGCAGACGTAGCGAATAAGAAAAAAAATATTATTTCTAACTTGTACCTGGGTTTACTTTATCTGCTTCGCTTGTTTTATTATTCATGGAGACGGAGCAAGGAACGCAGAGCAACAGGACTTGAACATAGAGGGCCACTTCCACCATCTGTAGATAGATATCATCAATGATACTGACACTCCGATATTATGGACATATAATATTGATGGTATTTACTGAAACCAAATGTCAAATATTAGATCTGTTATTACATTGCTCAACAGCTGGAAACCGGTATGGTTTCCGCCCTTGGAAACTCACTTCCAAGGGCACTCAATAGGCGCGGAGTATTATCGCCACCTCATATCTTTCTAAGGGATTCAACAACTGAAGGTTACTTCCAAGGGATCCAACAGCTGGAAGACTGTATGTTTTAGCCCTTGGAAACTCACTTCCAAGGGCACTCAATAGGCGCGGAGTATTATCGCCACCTCATATCTTTCTAAGGGATTCAACAACTGAAGGTTCCTTCCAAGGGATCCAACAGCTGGAAGACTGTATGTTTTAGCCCTTGGAAACTCACTTCCAAGGGCACTCAATAGGCGCGGAGTATTATCGCCACCTCAATCCTTCCAAGGGATACAACAGTTGGAAGATATTATGTTTTAGCCCTTGAAAGCTCACTTCCAAGGGCACTCAATAGGCGCGGAGTATTATCGCCACCTCAATCCTTCCAAGAGATACAACAGTTGGAAGATATTATGTTTTAGCCCTTGAAAGCGCACTTCCAAGGGCACTCAATAGGCGCGGAGTATTATCGCCACCTCAATCCTTCCAAGAGATACAACAGTTGGAAGATATTATGTTTTAGCCCTTGGAAGCTCACTTCCAAGGGCACTCAATAGGCGCGGAGTATTATCGCCACCTCAATCCTTCCAAGAGATACAACAGTTGGAAGATATTATGTTTTAGCCCTTGAAAGCGCACTTCCAAGGGCACTCAATAGGCGCGGAGTATTATCGCCACCTCAATCTCCCTCCTCTAATCTTTATAGCACTAATTGAGATCTCAAGAAGCTTTATTATAATATGTAACTGTCTACAACATACAAGATAAGTAAACACAAAGTTAAGTTTTCTAAGTAAACACTATTCATCAGTATTTATGTATTCTCAAGGACAGTTCGGTTCAGTGAATAACATAGATAATAGTAAATCGTAAGATACTCAGCTTTCAATCCAGATATATCAACGGCTCCAAACCCGATACGAACTCTCCATGATAAACACGGCCTTTTACTAAACTTTAGCTAAACACACCAGAACAAATACTGGTTTTTACCGCGGCATACTGATTTGACAGGCGATGCACCATCTATGTTGCCATAGCATAATATTGTTGTAATGTTGCTATGTCTGATTATTGTTGTATTTACATTCGCGGCTTATATCTTGTATAAGTCCGCGACACCACGCGCGCTTCAAAAAGATGTCAGCAACATGAAAGGGGCCCGCAAGGCCCGAGCAAATCCTGAATACAGTGAGGAATTCTAGGGCTCCCGAGCGTAGCGTGGAAGTTGAAACTGGAATCCTGAACGAAGTAAGGGATTTCAGCTAGCCCAAGATGATGAAACCTTGCTGCGGGTCAGTGCGGGCTGATCGAAAAAGATATCGCGGCCCTGGACGGACACAAAGGGCTAAGAAAATCGTAAAATCATCGGATAACCCCTTCCGCTCTTGGGCAGAGCGAAAGGGAGTGTCAGACTTCTACTGACTAAAAACCACCCATGTTCCTTCTTCGCCCTCTATGTCGAGGCCGCGATAACCTGTGGACAACCCGCGGCCAAATGAACCCTTCACGCAAAAAAATTTGCTGGGAAACGACTTTTTTTTTGGGGTCAGAAATCACAATTTACGGTAAACCTCAATGTAGCACTCTTAAAACATTGTGCTAGTGGATGCATTGAATAGTAAACGGGTCATGGAGGTAATTTCAGTAAAGTTATAACCTGAAAAACTAGTATTTAGAAAAACAGCTGTGAACATTTTGAATTTCGACCCCCAATAACTCCGTAACTAAGGGGTAAGGAAGAAGAAAAAAACAAGAAAAAAAAAAAATAAAATCACATCGAAAATATATCCTGGAAAATATAGACACTGAACTACCTCAAACATCAGTGTACTATTAGCTGGAAGGGTTTAAAGTTCATAACAAAATCCGCAGTGGTGGGGAGAACAAGTGCCCTTCGTTTGCGTCACCACAGCAGCCGATAAGCTGTGTAATACCAGGGGTATGGACTTTGCGCTCCAAAATGCAAATCGTAGTCGTGGCTCAAAAGGCTGCCCAGCTTAAATGGGACTGGCCTGCCCCTGTCTGTCGCATACCAAACAAGCTGTGGCCACGTAAAGCTCAGGATTGGTGCCCTGAAACGAGGAGATGCGTGGCAGCTAGACCAGGAAGGAGATGGCGGGACGAGCTGGATGTCTTTCTTGAGAATTGAAAAGAAGTTACACAGAACCGCGACCATTCGCGTTGGAAGGAATTGAGGGAGGCCTTTGCCCAGTGGGGACAATAGGAGGACAATCTTTGATGCAATGATTATTTTTAAAAAATGTTTCCAGAAGTGGTAGAAAAAAATTGTGAATAAACAAATCCGTTTTTAAGCATCAAATATTCTTTTTAAAGGAACGATTTTTCTTTTTCATGCCTTATATTGCACCAAAGATAATGTTTTCAAATATAAATGTTAAATTATTATGAATTGACACATTGTGACCATTTTACGAATTTGATTTGAAAATTTCATTACAATTTTCTATACATCTTCGTATAAACTCAATTGTCGCAATTATAAACTGTATTGTTCATTTGGTCATTAGGTTCTTATGTCATGGTCGGCTCAAGTGTTTTAAAGATAATAAGCCAAACAGATTTCCACTGAACTTTGACCGTTCAGCAATTTGTTGATAATATTTTTAGTCAACAAAAATCTTGATATATTTGTACCAATTAAACTTTGTGAATTTATACATTGAGATTCTATTGTTAAGAAGGTGTTATACGGTACTGACTGTTTGGTAGGTGTTTTTAAGCCACAAACCACATTAAGGCTAGGTAGTTCGAGCGCAGTAGGCATATTTAGCTATTAGTTGCCTACCCTTTTGCAAGTCACCCAAACGTACCTACATTTTAAATGAACTCGCTGACCCCGCTTTAAGCCACAAAACAGTATAAAAAATGTAGCAGTAGGTTTTTTTTCAACTTTCTTTTACGGAGTTCATTTTAATTTTTGGGTGTTTCGTTTTTAAGAAATATGGAATAAAAGCAACATAGTTTATTTTATTACGAGTTTTTGTCGGTAACTATAACAATAACTGGCGAGATTTTGATAAGAGTTTCGGTAGTTTGTAAACCATGTTATTATAGTCCACACGTACGAAGTTTCAAACATAATACAAGTCATATTAATTTAGTACATTATGATATAAGTGCGATAAGTTGAAAATTACAGCCGAGGCGATATTGCTTGCCCGAGCCGTAGGCGAGGGCTAAAAGAAAGCAGAGGCTGTAATTATCAAAGCGCACGTATGTCATACGACGTTTTATAATATATTTGCGAGGAAATAAATAAAACTCGGACTTTCTTAAACGAATAAATCTTTAATTAAAGCAGTTATGAAAATTTGAGCAATTAGTAAAATTGATTATTATTTCTTAACAAATAAAGCGATGCGATTTTTTTTCAGGCATAGGCACAAAACAGCCAGTATTATTAATAAAAGTAAATTAATATTTTTGTTTTTGCTACAGATATTAATGGTTGTAATTTATTGTCGAAATTAATAAAATTAAAGAATTAAATGTTTATTGATTATATTTTATCTCCCAAAGTTAATTTTATTCATAAAATGTTGACCACTTTTCTGAAATAAAAACTCTTTGCTAAGATTTAAAAAAGTAGGTACCGTTCGTTTTGACGGAGCATCTTTCTAAACCGTGCGATTTACATTACATTACCGCACAAGTACGTAATGAGATACATTATGATATTGAAATTGGTGAAATAAGAGACCCTTCACGAGCAAATGTGTTATAATAGTACATTATGATATAAGTGCGGTAAGTTGAAAATTACAGCCGAGGCGATATTGCTTGCCCGAGCCGTAGGCGAGGGCTAAAAGAAAGCAGAGGCTGTAATTATCAAAGCGCACGTATGTCATACGACGTTTTATAACATATTTGCGAGGAAATAAATAAAACTCGGACTTTCTTAAACGAATAAATCTTTAATTAAAGCAGTTATGACCATTTGAGCAATTAGTAAAATTGATTATTATTTCTTAACAAATAAGCGATGCGATTTTTTTTTCAGGCATAGGCACAAAACAGCCGGTATTATTAATAAAAGTAAATTAATATTTTTGTTTTTGCTACAGATATTAATGGTTGCAATTTATTGTCGAAATTAATAAAATTAAAGAATTAAATGTTTATTTATTATATTTTATCTCCCAAAGTTAATTTTATTCATAAAATGTTGACCACTTTTCTGAAATAAAAACTCTTTGCTAAGATTTAAAAAAGTAGGTACCGTTCGTTTTGACGGAGCATCTTTCTAAACCGTGCGATTTACATTACATTACCGCACAAGTACGTAATGAGATACATTACGATATTGAAATTGGTGAAATAAGAGACCCCATTACGAGCAAATGTGTTATAAATATAATTACTTATTTAGTTTGGAACAAATAAATTCGGATAATACTCATTACATTACACAGGACAATATTATTCTTTAGTATTTATTATTTATACTCATTTTCATTCTCCTGCCCTTATCTTATTTATTTGGAGGTGGTAGGTAGGTGAAATCGTGCTTTACCATACTATTGAATCAAATCCTTTCATTTGATACCCCACTCGGATATGTTCGCTGAATTCAGTTTTATCCCCTTCCCCAAAACTATCCACTTCAAACAACCAATTTCGTAATACACAAATGACACCTTTTCATTTCATACACATATTGAGGGAGTTCTGAAAAATTTTAACGCGCCATTTTGTATTGGCGGCGATCTTGGATTTGAAATTTGTCAAATAGGCCCATACATCGCGCGTGTGGTTGGTAATGGTAATAGAGTTTTACCAACCACACGCGCGATGTACCGTGTGTGTATGCCGTGTAATAGCGCATGAAAGACTGTGGTGCAGTCTGTGCGTGTGGTAGGCATTAGTGTATATTCTACTAGTCAAGCCCTTTCATTTAATACCCACATTGAGGGAGTTGTGAAAAAATATACAAATCCATCAAACTCAAACTCAAACTCAAAGCATTTATTTCAATTAAACCATTACTGGCACTTTTGAATGTCATAAGAACAATTCATAAAACAAAACTACGAAAAACTACGAGTGCAATACGTCATTCCGAAAGCCACCACGCCGAACCACACGCCGCCGAATGCCCGCAACGACGAACACTGCAAGCAAAAAAGCACGCAGCGACGCACACCGCAACAACGAATGCACGAGACCTCGAATCACGGAACAACGAATGCACGCCGCAACGCGCAACCGCCGCCCTGCGACCCGGAGCCCCGCGCACCCGCCACCACGGCACGCGCCGCCGCGCGCCCCCGCACCCACAGCACTCGCCGCCGGTAACATCCGGCGCCGCGCAACCCGACGCAGCAACCCCCGAAACAACGTATTGCACTCCTAAGCTACAGTCACAGTCACAAGGCCAGTTCCCTAGCGTAGATCTCTATGGAGATGAACGGGCAAGCATCGTTTTGTCTCAGTATATAAATATTTTACACTACGTTCTATCAATAAATCGTTCGATAAATCAGCGGGACAGATTTGGCGCTATGCTGTCCCGCTGATTTATCGAACGATTCGCAAAACGGACAAAGGTACCTCGTCAAGAAGGCCCGGCCGGCGACTGAAGCCACGTACGCAAGCCGCTGTATTAAATAATATAATGTATTATTACCTTGAGGTTGGACTGAAGATGAACATGTCAAAGACCAAGCTCATGACCAACAGCTCACCTATCAACGTGCACTTAAATGGGGAGAAAATACACTATGTCCAAGAATACATCTACCTGGGCCAAGTAGTCTCCTTCCAGGCGAGACAAGATAAAGAAGTGGCAAGACGCACTGAAAACGCCTGGAAGAGCTACTGGTCCATGAAAGAGCTATTCAAGGGCGATTTACCCATCCCCTTAAAACGCAAGCTAATGGACATGTGTATTCTCCCCATTCTGACATATGGTGCACAGACTTGGTCTTTGACTAACATCCAGAAGTCCAAACTCAAGGTTTGCCAACGAGCGATGGAGCGCAGCATTTTGAATGTAAAATTAACTGACCGCATTAAAAACACCACACTGCGCTCCAGAACGCAAATTGCAGACGTAGCTTATAAAGCTGCAAGACTGAAATGGGACTGGGCGGGCCATGTCTGCCGGATGCCGCCGCAGCTGTGGGCCCGAATATCGCAAGAATGGAGCCCTAACACAGCTAGACGGGGTCGCGGTAGACCGAGGAGAAGATGGCGGGAAGCCTTGGATGGCTTTCTCACCAACTGGCAAGATGAAGCACACCATCGTAAGAAGTGGAAGGAATGGGGGGAGGCCTTTGCTCAGGAGTGGGACAATACGGGCTAAATAAAAAAAAAAAAAAAAGTGTTATTAAAAGAAACTATTTTGCAAAATGTAACCGCGGATTATTGTTCCATAATTATTTGATATTAACTATGCTTTGAAATTATTTTTGAAACTAAAACTTTCTCAGGAGTTACCGCCCAGCTCGGGGCCCTAAATTACTCCGTGAGCACCGTGTTGCTCGACTTCAATTTGCTCGGAACTGTGCTTCATGGACTCTGGAGGACTGGAATAAAGTATTGTTTTCTGATGAAGCTAGAATCTCTTTGTGTGGAGACGACCGACGCCGGCGAGTGCTGCGAAGACCACGGGAACGCTATGCGGAAGTGTGTTTCGAAGAAATCACCCCTTATGGCGGAGGCTCCGTTATGTTTTGGGCAGCAATTAATTCGACGGAGCGTACGGAGTTAGTTTGAAAATGGAACATTAAATGCACACCGGTACATAATGGAAGTCCTAATTCCATATGCACAACCCACATTGACTGCACTTGGGGAAGATTCCATTTTTATGGACGACAATGCTCGCCCGCACCGTTCTGGCGACGTGGAAGCGTACATGCAAGAAGTTGGAAAAATTCTATCCAACCAGTAGCAATATATTCAGCTCAGTATTCAGTATCAGTATCCATGTCTTACCGCTGTTCGTTGACGGCAAAGGTCCAAACAAGTCAAAGGCGAGGGTTTCGAAACGTTGGTTGACGGGCGTAGTTTGGAGCAAACCAGCTGGTTTCATGTTGGACGGCTTAAACCTCTGGCATGCAACACAGTTTTTAACATATGCTTCAATATATTTTCGAAGCAGGATATAATAATAATAATTTAGCATTAACCACCGGTGACGGGAACAAGGTCCAAGCGGCAGCTTGGACCTTGTTCCCTACTACTATTTGTTGTACTATTTTTAATATTTTTTATTAATTTTATATGAAACTAGCGGACGTCACGCGGTTTCAGTCGCGTAGTTCCCGTTCCCGTGGGAATACAGGAATAAAAAGTAGCCTATGTCACCCGGGGATAGTGTAGCTTCCCAACGATACCTAAATGATTTTTTTAAATCAGTCCAGTAGATTTGGAGCCTATTCGTTACAAACAAACAAATCTATCCTCTTTATAATATTAGTGTAGATATTTAAAAATGTAAATGTATGTATAGTATAATGTAACTTCTAACTAATATTATAAAGCTGAAGAGTTTGTCTGTTTGAACGCTATGAACTCAGGATCTACTGGTTATAGAATTGAAAAAATATTTTTGTGTTGGATAGTCCATTTATCGAGGAAGGCTTTAGGCTATATACAACCAAAAGGAGAGGAGCATAAATGAAAAATGTTGCAAAAACAGGAAACGATATTCCTTATTGAGAGTTTCCGTTGCGTGCGCTGCGAAAATGGTTTAAGTTATGCAAATAATTATCATGTATGAAAGAAATGTTTCTCTTTCAAATTTCTACAAAGAAGTCCGCGACAGCATAATATCTATCTATTAAAATTGACTCACTGTAACCATGTTTTACTATTGAAATGGTAAGTTAAATAGAATTATTTTTTGCGAAGCTTATTTAACCCATATGGTATTAATCTATATCTAAATAAATGTGTTAGTTAGAACGGAAATTTAATATAGAATATTTTCGCTTTTTTACTCTATCAATATAGTTTCAACAAATATCTTAGAAGATATCGCAATGTTAAAATGACAAAATAATTACGCGGTTTCGCCCTCGCGTCCCAATGAAGTTACGTGGAGATTCTGGCCTCCGGGAAATTCAAATTCAAAATTTTTATTGCACCATAATATTTACAAGGTATAAGAATTACACAATTAAAATAGAATCACATTGTTCAGTCAAACGAACAAAAAAAGGTGTTGAGAAAACAATTGCGCGCGGCTGCTCCGCAACCTACGCACCAGCGGCACCAGGGATGTGCACCGCTTCCGCATGATTGTTTGGAAACAATCAACACGCGCCTTGGCAAACATCCCCGACGCGCTACAGAAGCGAGGCAGCCCCAAGAGTACCCTGAACGCGTTATTGTATTGGACACGTAAAGCGCTGTACTTTTTCCGCGTGTAATCCAACCTTACAAACTGCAAGTATAAAAGGAGGTTACAAAATGCCCTAAATAGGGCACCGAGCAAATTTGCGAGCTATCATATTCGCACGAACAGACCGTGCCCTAGGTTTCCTTTCGATCTCTGCGTTGTCTTTCAGGTCAGCGGTTAATAAATGTCCAAGAAATTTAAAAGTATCAACTCTATTAAGTGGGGCATCCGTTGAGCCTAATTGCCGGTAAGTGAGCTGGACACCTTCCTCTGGCCTGAAAGAACATGCACTCGCTCTTACTCGTATTATATTGCAAGCCATGTTCTTTTGCATAGCTTTCACAAATGCCAAGCTGACTTGACACACCACAGATAGAGGCGCTCAGCAGCACCATATCGTCAGCGTAACTAATATTCTCTACACATTGGCAATGCGTCTGCCAGACGTCCGCAGACGACAACAGATGCATCAGCAGATGTGAGGCCACAAGCCGACCAGACGTATGTAGCTCAATCAGTCTGTGTTATTACTAGAGGGACGCAACACTTTTACTACTTTTTTAAACTATTACTTGTGTGTGCATCGTAGTAGAATTACCAAAAAAACTGATTAACAAACAAACAAAAAAACAAACCAAACAAACTTACATTATGTTTAGGAAAATTTTCTAGACAACTACATTTTAAGTTCGTCGACTAATACTCGTAAACTTTTAAAACCTACGCTGTGATAGTTTTCCTTTAAATTTTGTTTTAAATAGGTAGGTAGGTACTACCAGGATTTTTTTCACATGCATGCCCAACCCGTATAGATGGTTTAGGTAGCCTTGAGTCTAACAAAATTTTGCACTTTAAAGCTTGATATTTCACAAATTAATCTCTTAATCGAAAAATTGAATGAGCAATATTTTTAGACCTATCCAACGACATCCCACACAATGAGCTTTGCGAGAGAAAAAAATACTTTCCACTTTAATGTGTAGATGCTGTAGATAAACTTAACTAAACAAAAATCAAATTTTATTCCACCACTTTGTCGGCGTAACTTATTTGTATATTCATGCCCAAGTACAGCTTTCAGGCAGACAGACAGGCAGATAGACAAGGCGAAACCATAACGGTTCCTTGTTTACTACGGCACCTTATAACTGTAGGAGAAGAAGGCGGTGGATGCTGGCTATACACAGAAATAGAACAAAGGTAGTAGAGAGACGAAAGAAAATTTAGATTTTGTTTCGTCAGAGCTCATACCATCATCAACATCATTCATCATCATTCATTCATCATCACTCATTTTCATTTCGATATTTTCATGAGAAGGAGAATTAATAAACGAGCAAAAGCAAAAAAAAGTAGTTACTTACTTTTTAAATTAAACAAAACTTGGAAGCAGACGGGCATGGGTGGTTTTTAGTCAGTAGAAGACTGACACTCCCTTTCGCTCTGCCCAAGAGCGGAAGGGGTTATTCGATGATTTTACACCCGCCAAAAAAAAAAAAAAAGGCGGGGTCCATTTTATTTTCATTCTTGTTTTTCGGCTTTTCAGTTTTTTCAGTTTTTTAACTACTTTTCTTTATTTCCAACGTTTTAGTTCTTCTGTGTTTGTTCTTTGCGTTGATCTCGTAAAATTCATTGCAGATGATTTAACTTTTGTTTGTTTATAGGATTTGTGACTTTGAATTTCTTTTAAACATAATATATTATTGTAATCTCCTTTTAAAATCCTTCATTTAGATATTAGATACCTTACTCGATTGTAACAGTTCTTTTTTTCAAATCCTCGATATGGCCCCCAAAAGTCGCAATTTTTCTTTGTTTTTTAAATGTATTGTAGCCAGACACTCGCGTCATCAAGACGAAACTAACGACGTATATTTTATGGAAATCCCTTCATCCGTTAAAGAGTTATGTTATGAGAGAACAAAGAGACAGATATACATACATACACGCCAAACACAACCCTTCTTTTGGGCATCGCCGTAGTCGGGTAAAAATCTGCAAGAAGCACGCGTGCACTCTCAGTCGCAACTCTGTACCGTCTGATGTGTCCGCAGATGTGTGATGAGATGAGATGCCGTGTGCGCTACAAGCCTTTGATGTGGGACACAAACCACAGTATAAATATCATACAGTATTGTAACTTGGCCGTAACTTTGAAATAAATGCCTACAGCCGTGCGTATCGTAAACATGCGATAGGGCTGCCCGCCTCCAGTATTTTAATTACTTACATTTGCCTACTTTGTGTTTCCATTTAGGTTTATGATTATATACTTTTTGTTCTAAAAACAAATAAAATACTTTGTGAATTGAATCCGCATTCAAATTCGCATGCAAAAAATCCTAATTCTAATACAAAGCTTAAATAAAAATTGTTTTGGGAAACATGGACAAGGTGGAGAAAAAGGAATATCTTTTACTTGGTAATAGATATCTGCAGCTACTTTACAATAAATTTATGTTTCGTTTTAAATGAAGTTCGGAATATTTCCCCCATTTTTAATTTATTAAAAGTTAATTTTAATTAAAAGTTATCTCTGGATGCGTTATTGACGAATTCATGCAACCAATAACAGCACAATTTTTCTTACTCGTCATATTAAATATGTACTTGACATATTTTAGGTGAAAAAATCGCGTGGTTTTTGTTAAAAAAACAACAGACCGTCCGTTCGTCACTGCGGCAGTCGGCACAGTCGAGACTCGAGACTGTCTGCATCTCGAGCGCATCCCGTAATCAACGCGCGTAATACCTCGCACTTCGTCCGTTTGTATGAAGTTGGAGCACTGTATGATATTATTACCGTGACAAAACCGACAACTAACGGATTGGCGGGAGACGTATCTACCGACGACGTTCAATACCTACTACAGACGAGCAAATCACGAAATATTACCGTGGTAGAGGTGGTAGAGGGGCCATTAAGAAGAGAATCAGGTGCAATTTTTACTTGAATCTACTAATAGAGATAAACTTTATTTGTAAGTAAGTAATCCACTAACTAACTAAAAAAAATGTTCAGTGATTAAAGGTAACATTTTCAAGTATTAATACTAGACTGCGGCGAAGCATAAAAGGAGGGTTATGTGTTTTTGAATCACGCCGAGCTACTTAAAACACTTTTTGTGAACTAAGTCGCCGCCCGGTAGCAATGTGTGTAATTAAAGTGCTGGTCAAATAAAAATAATGGTAAGATCTTAGACTTTAATTTATCACTTTATTAGGTTTAATAATATAATTCATTAATTTCATTTCGTGTCTATTTCGACCTATTTCATTTATTTTCTATGTTAGAATGAAATCTAGAGGAAGAACGCCCCCTGAGCGTCCCATCGGACTGAGCAAAAAAATAAGCACGCGAGAACGGGCGAGCCGAGCCGCATTCCTCGACTGGGTCGACGGCACGGCAGGCCCCCCCGCGCTCTCCGCTTCCCTCCCTCCCTCAGTCGTTCGCGCGCGTCGTTTGTGATAACTCGTCCGCACGTTATCCGCTATTTGCCGCGTATTATGTTTACAATAGTGTTGTTATTGTTGTGATTATTATAGAAAAATACACAATTCAAGTGTTTAGTGCTGTGTGACAAAGTGAAATATTGTTCTGAAGGATCTGAATATTCTTAAACTGTGGATCGCGAGGAGCAGACAAGCACGGCAGGCACCGAGCTCAGGTAGTGTTTTGTATTTGATTACGACTAGAACTAGATTTGGATTCTATACTGTTTTATACTTCAGCGATTTAGCTTTAGAAATACAGTATAATTGTAATAACAGAACCACGTGACCATATGAATACTCGGTGCACACCACGTGGTGTGAGCGGTGGTGTAAACAACTCTGCCCTTCTACACAAACGCGCGCGGCTGCGGCGCGGCGGGCGGTGCGCGGCGCAGGCGAGGCGGCAGCGAAATGTGCGCGATGGTGGCGGGGAGCGGTGACAACGGTCCGACGACGCCGTCGTCGGCTTCTTCCACTCTCGTGCTCGTAGGCGATAATTATAATACAGCCATTTATAGCGAGTTTTTAGTAGGTTCATTCATTACAAATAACTCACAAGCTACGATTTCTATAAATTCTGCTTCATTGAAAAGTTCTAGAAAATATCCATGAAAAATAACCGCAGATAGGATAATAAGTAGGAACTTACTGAACTTAGGTGTATGCGTATAACTTTTACAACACACTGCAGTCTGATTCAGAAGGCAAGCTAATTGGAAAAAAAAATATTGATGGCTTCTTTTTACGTTATTTAAATTTATTTGGAAAAATTACCCCTGTTAACAATATTAGGTTATTCGTGATAGCTAGAATGCATGAAGAAAACAGTAGTTTAATGTTATCTAAGTTACTTATTTAGTCCCGAGACGGGGTTTGGCGCCCGTAACGTAGTGAGGGCGCTAATAGTTCGAGGGACTAAATAAGTAATTTACCCGAGGTAAACACTGTGCTTTTCATTACGAATACCTACGAGGAAAGTAAAAATAAGAACATAAATTACCTATTAGCTAAAGAAAAAATGAGTGTTGATCGGATTGTGGCTGTCCCGCTTTTTTTTGCCCTCTGGTCTTCCAGGTATACAGCCAGTATTTTTCATGGTCATCATTAGAAAAATGACAGAGATTTTTCCGAAATCTATGTTATTTTAGAGAAATTGTTAAAAGTAAATTATAGTAAAGTCATAATATATTCTTAAGTTAACTTTGTTATTTATTTTAAATCGCGCTGTAATTTAGTGGCTGTATAAAAAGTTGGAACATGGTTCAATAAAAATGTGAAAATTATATTGTTTTTTTTTTAAATAATTTACAGCTGTCAGTTGAAAGCGATTCTCCCTAGGGCTGAAAAGTAGTACTTTCAACCCGCTCCGCAGGCATGTTATGAGTTACTTTCAGAGCATGTCTAATGAAAAATAACATTCAACGTGAGTAAAGCAGTGTGTAGTGAAGGACGGACGGACCGGACGGGACGCTATTATGCGCTATTCTGAATCTTAAATGCAGCAAAGGTTTTAAGCTCAAGATAGGTAATTTTAAAAACATCGCAAAATCTTAGTTTGGCATTCTTATGTGTTAATACAATAATTTAACAAATTAGTGTTAATACAATATTGTGGTAACATGGAACTGGTAAAATGCTGCAACCGGAAGGAAGGCGGTGGTCTCTATGGGAGATTGGGAGCCCCTCAAATAATCATGAAAGACTGGTCGTGTTTGGCATAGTTGTATTTTTCATTAGGAGCCCTAAAAACGACAGGCCTATCGAATCTAAACCTCGAAGTCTGTGTAGGTGGTTCTTCGGGTTCTGTAGCGCTAACCCCCGCGATTGGATGCCATTTCATATTTTACAATATCGTTTATTATCTAGTTTCTATCTATCTAGGTTATAAAGAGGCTAAATACACCACTAATTCCAACCTCTGAGTAAATACGAAGGTACGCTCCTCAGGGATAGGTAATGGTGTCTGTGTCTTAGGTGAATTTTACCTACCTGCACTCAGGACCCTACTTTCGCTCAGGAATCGCTTCCTGACAGTCATAATAACACAATAGGGTAGTGGACTGAAAAAAAAACATGATTCTGTTTGGTCCGTCAGATTATCAAAAAATATTGGACATTTTTGTTTTATCAAATTAATTAAAACGTGTCAAAGATCATGAGTTTCCGGTTTTTGACGTCACTTTCTGGTAAAAATGTACCAAACGGTGACATCACACGACTTTTCGAAGCACTGTCCAATATTTTTTGGAAATCTATCTGACGGACTACCTAATTAGTTTTTTTTCTCAACTACGCTGCCGGTACCTACCTACCCAACCCTACCTACTACGTAAAACAACCTAGCCCTAGGAACCTACTGAACTAAAATGTTTTTGTAGTAGACATTGAAATATTAAGAATTTGTTATCGATAAGCGCAAGAAACATACCTACACCTTGAAGTCTTATCAAAACAATAATCCGAAAACAACGTTTTTTTACAGTTCGCTTGGCCTTGAATTAACTTGTTGATGCGATCTGTTGCATTCTTTGTTCTATACTGGCTCAGTGCGCTAAGATTTTCAAATGGCTAGCCGTATTTCATGACGTGACCACATTCATAATTATTAGAATTAGAATGATCGATTTAGGTTTACCTCTTCATACTTCCCACGCGAAAATGTTTGTACTTTGGCTTACCTACTCGTACCTCGTACGAGTACCTACTTCGTTATATATATAGCGCGATATGATAGCGTCGCGTCGGTGCACATGCAAGACAGCGTAAGAGCCGTTTGCTGTATCAGCTGTAGGTATGGCCTAATATTATAAATCATAGGGCCTTATAACAAAATGCGGTATTGCAGTATCACCGATGAGTATACTTCTTTGTGATAGGTACTATTAATATTCTGTGTCATCATGTAAATGTTGATGAATGGAGAGGGAGAGGAAGTTCTAAGAAAAGATGTATGGATTGTGTGAGGAATAATATGAAAGAAAACGGAGTAAATGAGAGCCTGACGAATTACAGTGATGACTGGCCTGTTGGTCTAGTAGTTAGTGACCCTGACTGCTAAGCCGGAGGTCGTGGGTTCGATTCCCACCCAGGACAAATGTTTGTGTGATGAGCACGATCATTTGTTCTGTGTCTGGGTGTAATTTATCTATAATATGTATGTATTTAGAAATATATAAGTATGTTTATCAGTTGTCTAGTACCCATAACACAAGCTCTGCTTAGCTTGGGACTAGATGGCGTTGTGTGATAGTTGTGGAATATTATTATATATATATTATTATATTATTAGTGGACAATGGAAAAAACAAAAAGTTGCGCCGACCCCAAAAGATGTTGATGATAAATACGTCTAATCACACTTCGAGTTTGAATACAAGTCATAAGCTTATCATAATGCAACTATCAAATCACCAAGTCATGCCGACTCATGCCACACATTAATATCGAACACAAGAAAAATAAAATTGAAAATACTTCTCAGTGTTAATTTAAAAATATTATTTTATATACATAACCCTATATACATATTAATAACCCTCCTTTTGGGCTTCGCCGCAGTCGGGTAAAAGATAAAGATGCCCAAAGATTTCATTCATTTTATAAATAAGCTTTTGTTTGATGATCGACACGTGTGATCAACTGATCATGGACTCACGGTCAAACAAAAACGAGTAAATGTGTAAGCTAACAGACAATTATCAGACGAATCGTATTTATGATGCAAATCTTTAAGAATCTGACTGATAATAATGATCGTCATACCACAGCATAATGGATGGATCTAGCTATAGAGGTACAATAACAATCGACATAAAATCATAAAACGAGCCAATCTAACACCATAAGAATAAGATATACTTAATTATGTCATGTTATCATGTAGGTATTAACCCTTTTTTTTTAAACAAATAGCAAAACAGCATCTCAAGAATAATTTACTCTATTCCTAACATAAATTCTTATACCTTTTTTTTTGGGGTTGGAAAATCATCAAATAAACCCTCCCGATCTTGGACAGAGCGAATGGGAGTGTCAGACTTCTACTAACTAAAAAAAAACAAGCCATGTTACTTCTTAGCCCTTTATGTCAAGGTCGCGGTATCTCTTACAACATCCCGCAGCCCATCATGTAGGTACCCTGAATGTAATAATTATTAACTTAACAAAGTTAGTCCCCAACGTGTTATCAAATAGTTGTCTGATGTGTATAATTATTAATGTTTTATTTTTTACCAATTTACTGAAACACTAACCTTTTCTAATCGTTACAATTCATGTCATCTTCAAGATTAATTAGGTATTGTGTTACCGGAAAGCAACCTAGATTTTTTAATCAAACCTAAGTAAGACACATTGTAAATCTATGTAATCTAAAATACCTCGGTATTTTTGTTATTTTATCTATTCATTTTCATAGAAATGTAATGAGTAAATGACAGATAAGTTAAATTATCATGTTATGGTGTATGTCGTTATCAGTATCACACACACACACAACTTTTTTATAAAATTCTACAAAACATGTTTGCGTCAATCTAAATCATTATTATATGGCATGTATGTCTGGGTGACGTTTTACCTACTCGTGTAGTTCAAAAGTAGGAAACCAAAAAGCATGCCAACAAAACAGTGTCTACCTGCTCCGCGCCGCCAGTCCGCATCATAGATAAGATTTTTCATAGTGTGCTTCCTCGTAAGTGCGTTCGTGTTCTGTTTTTTGGGGGGTGGGGGTGCAATGTTTTGGGTACAGAGCCAAGCACGCGCCGCCGCACTGGCCGCGGTCTGATCGATCGTGCTGCGCTGCGCTGTTCTATCTATTATTTATTACCAAAAATATGGCGGCGTGGTGCGGCACGAGGTCGTCGACCCCGTTGCCCGACACGCCGCGTAAACAACAAATGCAGCGCGGGAAACTCGTCCCCTCCCTATTATCTGCCAAAGTTTTACCCGCGTGCCGTGTGTTGGACCTTGGCGCGATCATGATAATTGTTTGGCTTTTTTCAATCACACTGAATAATAGTTTTACGTTAGCGGTTTAGAGCAATTTTACTACCGGAAAGGCTAGTCACCATAACATTCCTCGTTACATGTAACATGTATTACTAGCTTCCGCCCGAGCCGGTGAGGCCGCGTATTTTTTTACTATACATATTACTGTTAGGTTTATAAAAATCCGTTCGGTAATTTTTGCGTAAAAGGGTACAACCTAACAAATCACACTTCACACTAATATTATAAAGGCGAAAGTTTGTGAGTGTGTGAGTGTGTATGTTTGTTACTTCTTCACGTAAAAACTACTGAACGGATTTGGATAAAATTTGGTACACATATAGTTTATAACCTGGATTAACACATAGGATAGTTTTTATCCCGATTTTATTTTTCCGTGGGATAATTTTCGAGTTGTAGCGGGTGAAGCCGCTGGCAACTGCTAGTATAATATAAATCTATCCCCATACTTACAACTTTCCCATATAACAGATATTAAGATATCACGATAAAAACACGTGGCGCTGAGTTCTAACCTTTCTAACCATGTTTACGTGAGTGACGAAGTATAACTGGTAAAACGAAGAGGTCATAAAGTCATTGTTGCACTATTTTTCATAATAATTACGCTGTTTGCTAAGTAAATAGGTATATTATTAAATATTATTTAGACTTCTCAGAACTTAGGTGGAAGCTCACATCCGGCCCGCGAAATTCTAATTTTCTTACGTTTTTGGCAATTTGCAGGCCAGTGCTTGGTTGTATGTTTATGAAAATTTGATTTGCGACTGTAAGACGTATGAAGTTACCGAATTATAACCATCAAAATTACTAACTACTAAAGAACGACGACTAAATTACTAAAGAATGACTTTTACATGCAAAAATCAATCTTGACATGAAAATGAACTTGGAGGGTTGTATTGATAATTTTGATGGTTATAATTCAGTAACTTCATACGTCTTACAGTCGCAAATCAAATTTTCATAAACATACAACCAAGCACTGGCCTGCAAATTGCCAAAAACGTAAGAAAATTAGAATTTCGCGGGCCAGATGTGAGCTTCCACCTTAAGCCCGCAGTTATTAGGTACCTACCTACGTTGCAGGCACAACAGAAGCAGACAAGTGGCGAAAACTCAAAACGACCAAGTTACTAAAGAAAGTTTTAGCTCGTGTGTATTATAGTAAACTGTAAGCATTGATAAATTCTCTGTCTGTGTCTTTACATAAAAAAAAATTGTCTTGTAATAGAGGGCTGCTGCTTGGGAATTTAGGTTAGCAGTTTAGGCCCAATATCTTTGATAATAATATGACAGCGACTGCTTCTTACCGTGTCAGTCGGGCGCCATTGCCAGTCAGTGTTACAATAACATAATTTTTAAACAGCCTTGCAGTGTATACAATTCCATTAGGTATTAGGCCGAACAATTAGAACTATGAATATAAAATAATATACAATCCTAAATAAATGACGTGTGATAGAATTATTAGGTAGGCAAAACATGCCTCTTGCGCGTGTCTTGAGTTCTCGACGTAGTCTACTCGTAGCGTAGTGGTATTCGCCTATTCGTTAGCTGCTTGCCATCCGCTGCGCATAAAGGTGTACGCGTACCTTGACGCGCCGCATAGGGGCCGTAGTCATCGTGTTTTATTTAATAAAGCTTATGTGAATAATATGCATTTTTTAGGGTGCCATAGCCGAATGGCAAAAAAACGGTACCTTTATATTAATTTTTTTTGACTTAGATTCATGTCTGTCCGCCTGTATGTCGGATATGGGGGGAGCTCCATACATTGCACGGATACGGGAAAAAAATCAACTATCATAGTCGTGTGGTCTATGATAGGTCTTTGAAAATGACAATGAGATTTCTAAATGCATTTTTTTCTCCCAAGTCAATCGTTTGAAAGATTGACACTTCTAAAGTCGTAAAATATAGTTTAAAAGTAAGAGGGGGGGGCCCTCTTACTTTTAAACTAAAGAGAGTTAAAATTGATTCGAACGAGATATAATATAGTTAGCAGTTTTTTAGTTATTATAGCACATTTAAAAACCCGCAAATATAACTTTGTCATTTCATACAAACAAAACTTTTCACTAAATGTGTATTTCTGTTGCCGATATATTTATAACAACAAATAATACTAGTTAAAGAGGGCTTCCCTACTACGATGATACGGAGCCCTTCTTGAGCGAGTCCGACTCGCACTTGGCCAGATTTTTAATCTCGGTTTGAATATTTAAAAAATTGTGTTTTTATCAAATGGAGTATCATAAATAAACATGATTGTTTACTTTTATTATCATTTCTTTGTGTTCTACACTAAAAAAATATATTTTTAATTTTCTATTTTACATATTAGGCTGTTTGACCACGTCAGCAAAACGCGAAAAAATTCTAACAATAATAGGTACTTTTCGTTTTATTATTTTTTTCGAAAGTGTATTGAACACGTGGTTTGATACATGTGGGCTTTGATTACTGCAGGTCTTCGGCTCCATGACAACCTTGCCTGCGGCTCGGGTGTGTATTCCGCATCGAGTGCAAAAACAAAGTTTCCTTCACGTTTTCTTTGAAAAGAAAGATTTAAAAGCGCGGGTCATGCAAAAATGCGCTGCCAACGAGCGGGCGCGTACGGCTAGCGGCGCGTCCAGCTTTAGTGAATTTACATAGGGTCTTGAACGACTCCCCGTTTTCCATAGTACAATCAATAGGTATAATTTGAAATTAAAATGGTCCTTCAAGTACTCGTGCATGAATAATTACGTGTTCATCAGCTATTTAGTAGTCGATACTTGAAGATCCTTGCGTGGCCCAGTGTGTTCACCCCTAGAACTTCTAATCAAGGTTTTATTTACGTATTTCATTTCAACTAAAAAGCATATAAATCATAATGTGCCCATTGCTGGGGCACATCCCTCCTCTGTATGAGAAGGCTGAGATTTACACCACGCGGGCCCATTGCGGTGTGGTAGATGTCACATCTCTTCGAATCTTGGTTATTCTAAAGGTTAGCTATACATACTACGTAATTATAATGGTATCGTAATATTCGTAATACCCAATCAACACCGACAAATCCAAAAGGGACTTCCTTATTCCATTCAGTGTTATCAATATTCAGAGCGTGGGCGCTTTGGATTATATTAATTGTTTAAATAAATATACAATACATATTCCCGTAAATATCTGATACATTATTATTACATGCATGGCATGCTATAGGAAAAACAACGTATTCACTTAGGTTTTTACACAATCGCTTATTAAAATATAATGTTACACATGATCGCGGTTATTTTGTTCAATACTTAACGTGTTTCTTAATTAATATTTTCCTGTTACGGGCGTGTCGTGGGAACATCGGAGGCTCCCACGCTAATTACCGCGGTCTTTATACACTCATTGGCCTCTGCCAGCCGACACTTTGATCAATGAAATTTATATTCATCAATGAAACCACTATTGTTGTACGTACAATATGGTTGGCAATTTGCAGAGACGCTATTGTAAGGCACTGTGAGATAATGATTTACTATCCTGTTTGACGTTTAACGCGCGGAACTCGATTATTTATCCGATGTGGCTCGCAAATCATCACAACAAATATTTTCGCCAACTGATTGAACGATAAGTCGATAACTGATAATACTGATCCCGTGAAATTCAGGGACCAATTATTGCAGATACCGATAAGGCTATACCTTGAACTCGACCATACACTAAACAAATGAATACGCGTTAAAAGTGAACAGTAATTTATTGTATTGCCTATAGTAACCGTTATGCCATGAAAGGTAACCCTTTCCCACGCAATAATTTGTGAGAAGATTGTGTGAAGACTCGACTAATAAGTTATAGGCCCTCGACTAAAATACTTCGTATGCGTAGTTTGTATGATTCATTGATAATGTTATAATAGTTATAAAATTCTTAGCGTAGCGAGGAGGAAGTTTTTATAATATTGATTGTTGGTTGTTCCAGCTCGGGTCATGTTGTCAGCGAGCCAGGGGCGCGGCACGGCGTGATGCGGTGGGCGCGCAACAACCTCACCTGGCCGGTGGTGGCGTGCGCGCTGCTCATGGCATGCGCGTGCGCCGAAGCCATCGGCGAAAACGGAAGTAAGTCTTGCAGTGTGTTTATTTTTGTTAATGCTGTTCAAGTTGCTAACTGTAGGGAGTTATAATAATAACAGTTAACACGTCTCTTACCATAATTAGTCCGTTGAGTTTAGAGTTGATCCGGAACTTCGCACCTTGTCAACCCAGGATGGATGAAATGGCGACAAGTCACGGAACAACTTGCGACCCGCGGATGTCCCTTAAATTAAAGGGAAAATATACGTGTTCATGGTTAGGCTTATCGTACTGTATGGATCGGAATGCTGGGCTGCGAAGAAGATGGATGAAAACAGATTGCATGTAGCTGAGATGAGAATATTTAGGTGGATGTGTGGTGTGACAAAAATGGATAAAGTAAGGTATGAGTAAATAATTAAAGGAACGGTATACTTACGCTAGTTACATAAAAAATAAAAGGGACTCGCCTGTCGTGGTATATTGGGCATGTGATGAGGAGTTTGAGATGGGGATGAATCGCATCTTAGTAATGAAGAGTGATGAATATAAATTTTGCTGGATGGAGACAGGGAGGAAGAACAAAGAAGTGCTGGATGGAGCGTGTAAAGAAAGAAATGAAGAAAAAAGTAGTACCTACGTGACGATTGATAGGGGAACAAAGGAAGAAAAAACGTGTAGCCGCGACCCCAAATAACATGGGGCAGGGTTGGTTGTAAGATGATTATATCTAAATATGAGCCAGTAATAATAATAATATATAATAATACTCATGTCATGAAATAGGTATTACGGTACGATTGATAGCTAGCAATGCGGTCGTAATTTTATTTAATAGTTTTGTAGAAACTACATTGTTGTTACTCAGACATGATTGGCACGCGGTCAGACGTAATACGGATACCCTTTAAGAAATACGCAGCGTTTGAATCGCACGTTGTACAAAACACAATAAAAAACTAAAAAACTCGACTGAAAAAACTGAAAAGCAAAAAAACAAGCACATTTTAAATTAAACAAAACTTGGAAACATCTTGGGGTCCATTCAAATATTTAATTATAGAGGTCAACTTTAATCGAATTGAGGTAGTCATCATGCGTTCAAAAATGATCCCATTTAAAATGCCACAGTAGATGAATTGCCTTTGGAACTAGTGAGCAAGAACATACTGTAAATCTAATGAGTACAATAATTGGACCCCTATGTTTTTGCGCACTATTTCCCCGTCCAAACATTTAGCGGTGTTATGTAGCGCGATCTGCGTCGCACTCGCCATTGGCGCCGCGGCGCGAGCGGAGCGCGAGTATCGACTATCGTGTCTGCCGCCGTTTTATCCACGAGATAACGACTCAACATCAACATCTTAGTTTTACAAATCAATCGTATTACACATTTTTAACCGACTTCAAAAAGGAGGAAGTTCTCAATTCGACGGCGATCTTTTTTTTTTGTAGGTATGTTCCCCGATTTCCCGAAGATGGCTGGGACGATTTACATCTTTTTTGTGTTGTTTGAAAGGGTATACCTACCTCCCAGGTGGTCCCATGATCATCAAGTCAGGATCTGATGATGGAATAAAAAAAAAATATATAGGCACACTTGAAGTGATTTTAGTAGTCTTTGGAAGAGTACTTTCTCGGAGAATTCAAATGGGGACCACCCATTTGAATTTGGTGAAGATCTGATGAAGAACTTCGGAGATAGCCAACGGAACTCCTCAATTAATGATAGCAAATGGACTTGGATTGCTGAAATAGGTTTTATTTATAGTTGAAAAAATGTACCTACATAGCCTGTGGTAAGCGGATCCCTAAGTCGCCCTTCACATACTAATCTTTTGATTGTATACCAGATGGTTATAATGTATCCCTATCCTATCTTTACTTTCCAGCTGTCGGGTTCATTGACCTCGAAGGGGGACCGCATTCGGACCCTCTATTTCGGAATTTGGTATCACTTCACTTTCACAGTGATGATGAATAATGATGATACCCTTTGGGTCATTTATTGATTTTTCAAACATACATTTTCATATTTAAATAAAATTCTTCTGTACGTGCGTTTGTCACTAAACTCCTCCTAAACGGCTGGACGGATTTAGATGAAAATTTTCGAATGCCATGTGTTCAAGTTAATTCGAGAATGGTTTAGATTTACAATTGGACCCGGTAGGTGGCGCTGCTGTCCGAGCAGGACGACGTCTGCCAGTTCCGCTAGTATGTATATAAAATTCTCGTGTCACAATTTTAGTTACCATACTCTTCCGAAACAGCTTGACCAATTCATTCATGAAACTTTATATGCAATCAGTAGGTCTGAGAATCGGCTACTATCTATTTTTCACACCCCTTATCGATAAGGGTTGTCCACCTCTAACGTTTTTTTAGTCACCCACCAAAGTTACCTTGAACGCAGTCGCGGGCATCAGCTAGTATTATCTATTAATACTAGTTATAAGAAACTATTTTCTTCTAATAACTTAGAGTAATAATTAAACTAGTAAAAAATTATATCATCTACATCAGTCCACGGCTGGGATAGGTCTCTTCAATCGGCCGCCACTTAACTCTATTCTTGGCTACTCTCATCCATTTGCTAACTGCCACCCTAATGAAGATCGTCGAGGGCCACCTTACGCTTGCCGATTCAGAAGAACACGTCTACATTCTAAGTACAAGGTTTCCAACGGTTATCAGTTCTACAGCTAATATCGGTGGCCCATTGCCACTTCAGCTTACAAGTTCTGCGAGTTGTCTCGATAAGTTCATACCACGTTCTGGATGCGAACCCTCAGGGAGACTCCAAGGATAGTCCGTTCGGGGCTGCGGGTTGTTCTTCACAAGAGATACCGCGGCCTCGACATAAAGAGCTAAGAATGAACATGGGTGGTTTTAGTCAGTAGAAGTCTGGCACTCCTTTCTCTTCGGCGATTTGTTGATTTTCCACACGCCAAAAAAAAAAAAGAAAAGAAAATAGATCCGTTCCATAGCTCGTTGAGCGATCTTGAATTTATAGGCCAACCGTTCATGTTTCGGCTCCGTAAATCATATGTATGTACTGATTAAAATCTTTAGACTTGGGTTTAATTTCTCCCGTCGAGGGTACCGGTAGTTCGAAAGAGACACCGCGGTCTCGACACAAAGGGCTAAGAAGGATCATGGTTGGTTTTTAGTCAGTAGAAGTCTGACACTCCCTACCGCTCTGCCCGGAGCGGGATTTGATGATTTCTCACCTTCCAAAAAAAAAAGAGTTTAATTTCTATAAAAACACATAAAAAGTCATTAATTTTCCACTGACAAACATGTAACTCATTTGTGTTTGATTAATTCATTCATTGTATGATCAAGTATACAATAGTAAGTGGTGTTACAAATAAATAATTACTAAGTAACATTGATATAGTGAAGTGACATTGAACAACATAATGTTACTTCTCTACAACAACAGACTAATTGTCACAGATAAGTATGTTTTACTGTAAAATGTACACACTATGAATTAATTAGCAGCTTTAACAACTTAATATCCCCGAAATTGAAACTACACATAGTGTTCAAGATCTTTTCATACACAGGAAAGAATTAGTTGAGACGACACAGCTAAGACTCGATCGACAAGCAGTCAATTAAATGAAAACACACTGATTAGTTGGTAATATTACCATTATCTCGGTTTACATATTATTACATAAATAAATTCAGAATATGACGGTCTAATAAACGTAAAGTCAATTACGCATACAACTATCGCTGTTATTAGAATAGAATTATCATTTCATTATGAAATATTCATAAGTGTATAGACGTGCAGATTACTCTAGTTTATTTAATTAGCATGTGGCGTACTCACCTACTTATCACATTTGCATGAGATAGCTTCGTTATCAGTTGGGAGGAATAGTTGGTCTGCTTCACAATGCTTTTGTTTTATCTCAACAAAGTTATTAAATTATTCGCTTATCATTTCTTAGGTATCGGGTATTGGTGACATTGAACGTATGTCTCATCGGTACAGTTGCTGTTTCATTTTATTGTTGCGTGTGTGACATTTCATTTGACTGCCTCGTCATTTTTGTATAAAGTATATGATTGAAGCACTGACCTTATTACAGTCGAGGTCACTGGATAGCAGGCGAGTACCTACAACGAAAGTAAATAAAAATCATGTAAAATAATGTTTACGGGAGACGAGCCTTGTGGCGAAGTGAAGCCTTGACCCTGCCGAAAGCCGTCGCGGCAGACCTCGCAGATCATAGCGAGAAGAATACAAAACCAAAGAATCCACAATAGCCCGATCAAAAGATTTGGTCTTCAATGGAGAGTAAAAAGTAGGAACAAAATAAGGAGTAATTTTAATCAGCTAATGATCAAACGTATTTCGTTTTAGATTTTTCTATAACAACGTACATTTTAACTGAATGTTTATCTACCTTCACCAGAAACTAGTACTGATTCCTTCGTAAATGTCAAGTTACGAAATAGGGAAAACGGTTCAAATTACGATGTAATTATTTATAACGAGACCGCCAACCGGGGCATTACTTTATCTAAGCTGCAATTTGTGTTACTTTGAAACTAGGCCGTAACAAAACAATTTCTAGAAGTTTTGTATATTACCTACCAACTAAAACACTTAAATAACCAATGACTCAATAGCAAAATATTTCTTTAAAAAATATGATTTGACATAAACACAGTATTTATTTATCAACATAATTGTCTGTGTGTGAACTGTGTTGCGTGGATTCAGGATCCTGAAAGTTGATAAGTAAGGTTCTCACATACAAACGTGATAAGTGAAATCTTTGGCGCCTTGATAAGCTTTATCAGTGTTTGTTTATTTGTGTAATTTAGTTTGTTATTTTCGTGCTGATCTGAGCCTGAGAGTGAACATAAACGGCCAAACGGTTGTTGGACTATAGGGATGTATTTATTTACGAATACACACGCATGGCGCCCCACGATGTTGTTTTTTACTGCCGGACGTCGAGACGGGCCGATTCCGTAATCTGTGATGTGTAATGTAATAACAATATCAATTAATGAACTATTTTTAGAGAGTAGATCTAAAAATAGCCTGAGTGGTGATTGCGTTACATTCCATGAGAGTGTAGGTATGTTGTGTTAGGGCAGCTATTTGTAAGTGATAACATGAGCATGTGTCATACATACTCTCACAAGACGTTAGTAATTCGCAATAAATAATAAGAGATAATGACTAACCTGCCGCTAGAATGCGCTTATGATAACAAAGTCAATGACTTTTCACTGATGTTGTTTGTACTCATTACTGGGATATCATCAATCCGCTGTATTATTTGCGTGAATGTCAATTAAAAGTGGACGCAACAAGCATGATACTATTAAGATAAGTCGGTAATAGGCACTACTAACCGGATGTTATGAATACTTATGATAATACCCAAATATTTGTTAATAGGCAGTGCCATTAACATATTTTCTACTTGATTATATTAAAACTCGAATGTTGTTTTTCTATAGTGTTATCTGCTTTATAGGAAAATATAACCATTATGTATACATACAATTAGATTCTGGAAGGTTTCCATGCTACTTTTACTAGGCTGAATGTATTTTCATTAAAACAAAACGTTAGTGATTGGTCCTAAAGGCCATGATGCTAAATTTATAAAATTTGATGAATATTTTTCAAGTAAGTGAGCGCATGCCACATGCTACACACAGTTCAGGCGTCAGACATTCAGAATCGCCACTCGCCGGACCGCCGGCGCCGCCGACAAATACTTAGGTACTCGGGCATAATGTCATGGCGAAATTAAAGAAATAATACTCACTCACTATTTGGTCAGAGCAGCCGCAACTCTGGTTGAATCGATACTTTGTGGTAAACACTATGTATAATACTATTGCGCGGTATCATGTTACTAGTAAATACATCCGAAGAACCCTCGTAATATCTGTGAATGCAAAAATATGCATTGAAACGTCTCCGTTCAAATCTCTGCAAGCAGCACTTATTCTCGCCTGTATTATCCAAAGAAGACAGAGGCACGGGTATAATAGTAATTACTACAAAAACTTATTGTCCCAGTCTTGTTGTATATATACAATAAGACTGGGACAATAAGTGTGATCTGGTGTCCTAGTCATATATGACTAGGACACCAGATCACACTGCCGGCAAAACGTATCCGATGGATGTCGCGCATTGCGGAACCACCTGAGGTACCCTCAACAGAACTGGTACATTTTGTCAGTAGCGTCTGGTAGCGCCCCGAAACGCAGGCACTATGTCCTTTTCGCCAAACAGGTACCCAGAGTTCCATGAAAATGCTTCGGACAATTTCTTATCCCTAGGAATTCTAAGAACTTTTTGTTAGAGGAAAACATTAAGGATTCTGATGAAAACAAGTTTACAACTACTTGATGTAGGATGAAAACAAATTTACAACTACTTGATGTAGGATGAGGAGCTCGTGGTTTAATAAGAACTACTTTTCGGGTCGATCTTTAGGTTAAGCTGCGCTTGCCTAGGTCGATCTGTGGATGGGTGACCGCCCATTACATACCGAGTTTCCTCCGTGCCTCGGAAAGCACGTTAAGCTGTTGGTCTCGGGTGCCATATATAGATCTTTGGCTGTCGTTACGAGTAGTCAGTGACCTGATAGTCTGACATCCAGTCTTACCAAAGGGTATTATTGTATTAACTGGGTTGTGGAGGTCAGATAGGCAGTCGCTCCATGTAAAATACTGGTACTCAGCTGCATCCGGTTAGACTGGAAGCCGACCCCAATATAGTTGGGAAAAGGCTAGGCAGATGATGAACTACTTGATGTAGGATACCAGCATTCATTAAAAATATTATCATGCCGTTTCTTTTATTTTACCTTTTATTTTAACTTTTATTTTACAAAATCGCAACTTGATATTGAGCAGAACTTGCTCTTTTGAGTAAGTTTGTTAATTAATTCGATAACTAATTCGATGAAAAAAAAAATACTTGCGGGATACTGTATCTATTTACATTACTTAAATTTTAATACATAGTTTTTAAGATAGGCGCATTAGGCTATAGTTGCTGCCAGTTAAGATGTCAATAGAGGGCGTTGCCCTTTCCCTAAAATCAGAATCAAAAAGTCAAAATACATTTGAGTGAGCTTCCTACCGTATATTTATTTAATAAAGGTCTACCTACCAACAATTATTTACACTAATTAACAAGACAAAATAAAACATGCCTTAAAACTTTACACAGTGTAACAATTACATAAAGGTAAACACCACATGGACAATGTAGCTGGTGAAGGGTGGTGTTTAGAACACACAAAACGCACTCAGTCTTTTTTAAACGATTTATTCACGGGGTGCGACACACATTACATGGATAAAATGGTTGACGACTGATTTATATAATTTTGGGGTACACGAAATAAAAACAGAAAACAAAGTACCCTCAAATTCTTACAAAAAAAAATCTAGTAATTGAGCGTCGCTTACACTCCCACCCCTAGTGCTGATTGTGCTCAGCACTCATCTCCAAATGAAATAGGAGCGACGCGAGCCGCGGAACGCCGCCAGGTGCCCGTCCGGGTCTTCACGTCGACCTGCCGGATGCGGCCGTCTTTAGAGCGAATGACCTGCTGGACAACACCTTTCGGCCACACGTTCCTGGGAGAGGCTGGATCAACCACTAACACTAAGTCACCTACCTTTAGAGGCTTCTGCTCCTCGTTCCATTTTCTTCTTGGCAGCAGGTGTGGGAGAACTTCTCTAAGCCATCGCTGCCAGAACATGTCGCTCAGCCTCTGAGCCTTCCGCCATTGTTTCTTCAAAAACAGGTCTGAGTCATCGAACGATCCAATGACCGGAAGACCCGAGGCTGAACCAAGAAGAAAATGATTAGGAGTCAAGCTTTCAGCAGTTCCAGGTTCTACGGAGACGTGTGAAAGGGGACGACTATTAACTATATTTTCTACCTCGGCCATCAGTGTGCTCAAGACTTCTTCTCTGGGAGCCCGCTCATTCAAAATTACCTTAAGGGTAGTTTTTACGCTTCGTATGAGACGTTCCCACGCCCCACCCCAGTGGGGACTAAGCGGCGGTATAAAATTAAATACCATCCCGTTGTTAGCCGCTTCAATTTTCAGCGCCTCGTTGTCTAAATCCTGCATGGACTTCTGCAGCTCTTTGTCGGCGCCTCGCAGATTGGTTCCGTTGTCGGAGTAAAGATGGCGGGGCCAACCACGTCTGGCCGCCATTCGTCGTAGAGCCATGATGAGCGAGTCCGTGGTGAGTGACTGCACCAATTCAACGTGCACGGCTCGGACAGTGAGGCACGTGAAAAGAGCACCATATCGTTTTTCACGGCGACGTCCCACTGTGACCTCCATTGGCCCAAACAAATCAAGCCCACAAAAGGAAAAGGGGCGCTGATGATGCGCCACCCGAGCTGAAGGTAAGTCACCCATTCTGGGTACTCGAGGCGTAGCTTTGCGTATGTTACAAAGCATACATTTTGACACCACATGCTTAACTGTAGGCCTAAGCCTAATTAGCCAATATTTTTGTTTAAGGTCGTTGACCACGGTCTCCTGATTGCCATGAGCTGCTTTGACATGGTAATGTCGAACAATCAGGTGAGCTATAGGGTTCCGGCCGTCTAGAATTACCGGTTTCTTTACCTCTAGGCTTACCTCGGCAGCAGCGTCGATTCGACCGTTAGCGCGGAGAACGTCGTGTTCATCGAGAAACGGACATAAGGTAAGCAGTTTGCTAGTTTTCGATACACTTTTACCATTTTTTATTGCAGATATTTCCTCGGCGAACGTCTCAAGTTGAGCTCGGCGTAGTAGAAGATGCTCCGCCCTCTCGAGAGTGAGGCAATCCAAGTCGGTGGTGCGCCCTCTGCATCTATCAACGAACATCAAAACCACTGCCGTACTTCGTAGCAACCTGAGCCATGAAGAAAACCGGAGGGGATCCGGAACCGGTAAGTTACTTCTTAGTACAGGTAAGTCTTTTGTAACCATGACAGTTTCAGCAAGTGTTTCATTTGTTTCAGATTGGCAGACATCGGCGGGCCACGATGACTCATCTAGGTACAAAAATAAAGGTCCTGAAAACCACTCATTTTTAAAAATAGAATAATTGAAATCCTCTCGTGTGGCCAAGTCCGCAACATTCAATTTAGTAGGTACGTATCTCCACTCATTTATACGTGTCAGATCGTCGATCTCACCCAAACGGTTGGCTTCGAAAATATTATACGTACGCGTATTATTTCGAATCCAATGTAAAACAGTTGTCGAATCGCACCAAAATACCCGTTTCTCGACTTGTAACTTATGCTCCCTCATAATGGTGTCTGCTAATCTAGCAGCAAGAAGCGCAGCTTGTAATTCCGAACGAGGTATCGTCAGTGGTTTTACAGGTACGACTCGACACTTACTCGCAATAAATGCAACGTGAACAACATTCTTATCTATCCAGCGCCAATATGCTACGGCGCTCATAGCTTTCGACGATGCATCGCTATAAACATGCAACTGTAGGTGGCTATAGCGAGGCGGTGAGTTTGGTTCTGCTGTCGCGTGCGCAGCTGTTGACTCGCCGGGAGAGGGCTGCGGGGTGTGCGGGTGGCCGGGGGGCGAGCCCGCCGTACAGTGGACTCCTACCTTGTTTACGCGTCTCGTTGAATGGTAGCACCTAGGTATGCGTATGCTATCTACTACCTTAAGTATATCAACCCACTTACACCACCGTTCGTAAATATCAGTAGGTACGGCGTCGTCCCAGCTGATCCGTAGCCGCCATAAATCTTGCAACAGTATTCGTCCTTGAATAGTGAAGGGCGATAAAAAACCAAAGACATCAAAAATGGACATGACCACCTGAAGCATTATTCGTTTCGTAGGTATTTCTTTACCTTGAATAACGTGTTCTGGAATTTTCTTCAGTGACACATCGAATCCCAATTCGTCAGTACCAGGGAACCATATGAGACCGAGTGTACGCTCACCTTCCGACTGGTGATCTATTTTAAATCTGACCGCGGCCGTACCTAAAGTATCTTTAGGTACAGAGTTCAAAACTTGAACACTGTTGCTGGTCCAATCACGAATCTGGAACCCGCCTTGTCGGTGGATGTAAGAAATATTTTTTACCATCTCAATAACACTCTTATCATCGGGCAAACTATCTATATAGTCATCCATGTAGTGCGACTTCTGTATAGCACGCACAGCTTCGGGCATAGATGACTCATAGCGCATAGCGTTTTTATTTTTTATGTACTGACTTACAAAGGGAGAACAGTTTGCACCGAATACAAGTGATGTCATGATGTAGGTTTTTACCTTTTCTTTAGGGCTGTCTCTCCACAGAAATCTAAATGCATGCTGGTCGCTCGGCTGAACTTTGACCCTGAGAAAGAAATCTTTAATGTCACCTGATACTGCTATTAAATTTTCCCGAAAGCGCAGCATTATACCAAATAGTGATGGCAGCAAATCCGGGCCTGTATGCAGGTAGTCGTTAAGACATAAACCGTTTACCTTTGCAGCCGAGTCGAACACCAACCGTAATTTTTTCTTATTGGGGTTATCAATCCCAAAATGAGGCAAATACCATGTTTTTGCTGTAGTATCAATTTCTGTTAATTCTCTTGCAAAGTTATTTTCAAATAAATGCTTAATCCTATCCCTGTACCTTTCTGAAAATCCTTGGTCTCTTTCCATCTTCCTCTCTATACCTTTCAGCCTTTTCAGCGCCGTCGGGTAGGAGTCAGGCATGTGGCAATCGTCGTTCTTCCACGGCAATCCAACCCACCACTGGCCATCGATTAGTTTGGCAGTCTTCTCCAGCTTAGCTACGGCAAGTAAATCATTTCTATTCTGACGAGGCTTACCACAAACACCCATCGACTCCAACGCGAATGAGCGCTTCACCTCATCGTGTAGGTCTTGTAGCTGCCGGTCTTGCTGGCACGAAGGAGCGGGCGCTGGCGCTGCGCAGCATGCCGCGTCTAACACCAGTGTCGCGTGAGTAGCGGGCGCGGGCCTAGCGGCGCTCCGAGGCACGTGCCACTTACCATGGACACACCAACCTAGGGGCGTGAGTGTAGCGAACGGCTCAAAAGAACTACCTATATTAATTTCTATCGGTAAAATTAGGTGATAGTTATCCTGACCTAGTAATATTTCAGGTTTCAAATCGGTAGAACATAACAAATGCTTAATAGCAGACAGACTTTTGTATTTACTGCAATCTACTGCAGACAAACTATGTACAGGTAAATTTAAATTCTTTACAGCACGAGCTCTAATAGTATATTTCTTATTGTCCATACCAGAAAGACTCACGTCCGTGATGATCGATGCACAAGATAGTTCATCATTCCAGGCTCCGCGTACACGTATCGTTTCGGGCTGGCCGCGCAAACCCGCGCGCTCAGCTAGTTTATCACTTATCAATGAAACGGTCGACCCGTCGTCGAGTAACGCGCTAGTGTTTATTATACCGTTAGCACTATGTATACTTATAGGTACTACCTTCAATAACACTTTGCACTCACTATCATTTGCGTTTATGTTCGACACGATTTCCGCACTAGAACTGGGGACGGCGGACGTAGGCACCGACGTTGCCGCCGCCGGCGCCGGCTGCCGCTCCTGCGGCGCGGGCGCGGCTGGCGGCGCCGCACGCTGGGACTCGGGGCGCCGCTCGGTAGACGTGGGATAATGCAGCAGTGGGTGATGGGGCTGTCCGCAGCCATCTTTATCGCAGTTTGGGGCTGGGCAGGTATCTCGGTCATGACATGAAAGTAGGCATTTAAAACATAAGCCACTACGTTTTACAAATTGCCAACGAACTTTGCGAAGAGCCTTCTTGAATTTATTACAAACTGTTATCTTTTTATGCGAGCTAGTTTTGCAGAATAAGCATTCATCGCTTTCGTTAGTGTGCATCAATACTGTTTGTGAGCGAGATTGGGTGTACTCGTTATGTTTATGTTTGTGTTGATCGCTGCGCGTAGACACAAAGTAGGTATTCGATGTAGTAGAAACTTTAACAGCTTCTTCTTTCAGAAAGTCAGATAATATTACCAATCGTGACCTCTTGCCTTCTGTTATCGGTACGAAACTGTAGTCTGCCCACTTGGATAATAGAATCGTAGGTAGTTTCGCTAAAATTACCGATACAACACTGATACCTTGTAGGTATTCCTCTCGGCCGACTGCGCGTACAGCTTCCATAAAGTTTTGTATTTTGACCGAGAAGGACACAATATCTTTGTGGTAATCTTGAGATATAGGTTGTAACTTTTTAATTTCGTGCACGAGCTTCGATAAAATGTACTCAGGGTTACCGAACCTCAGCTTCAATGTAGACATAATAGTTTCAGGAGTTGATGCGCTCACGAGCAAAGCTGATACGGCTTCCTTAGCAGCTCCACGGAGACACTTTCTCAATCTCCACATATTTTCCTTAGGGGTGAAACTACACAGCTCCGTTGATTCCTCAAATGCTTGTTTGAATTGCAGCCATTCCAAGGGATCGCCGGAGAACTCAGGGAGCTCCCGGGGCGTGCATATACGGCTGAGTAGGTTCGTGCTCGGCGCGTGACTGGTGGAAGCAGCGGCGAGATCTCTCAGCGCGCTGGCTAGCATCTGGACTGTACCATCTTTGCTGGTGGTGGCGGCCAGCGCCGGTGTGGGCGCGGGCGGGCCAGCCGTGATCCACGCGGGCGGTGCTACACACGGCGCCTGCGCTTTCTGTGCCGGCGGTATAAAAGGCGCCGCCGGCGGTCCAGCTTGTTGACACTGCTCACCCGTATTGTATAATAAACCTTCATCGGGGGCGGGCAGGCCCTTGGTCAGTTCCTGATAACTGCGCTCCATCCATTCTTCAACGCGGCTTCGACTTTGGCTACCATCGTGTGAACTGTATTCTTCGTCTAGGCTAGCTAGATCGGCATCTAGCTTTTTATTTATTAGGTCCATGTGAATCTGCGCCTTCTGCCTTTCTGCCTCCAGAATAAGCTGCTGCCGTCTCGCCCGCATTGACGAAGTGGAACCTTTCAATGATTTCGAGCTCCGACGTTCATCTTTACGTGATGCGGGTAGCAGGGGCGGCGGCTGTTCCGACTTGATACTGCTAGCTGGCATAGCTGTTCGACTCGAGATAGGATTCTTGATCGTATCACTACCTTTCGTCTTCGTAGTTTCCAATGTCGAAGTAGGGTCCTGGGGTTTTGATAGCGGCATGTCACCATCCGGTTTGACGCTTTCCGCCTCATCGCGCACGCGATTGCGCCGCGCTGAACTACGCGTATTCACCATCTTTTGCGGCGCGCCTGGTGTTCTAAACATAAATCCGGCCGAAGGACACTGTAGCTGGTGAAGGGTGGTGTTTAGAACACACAAAACGCACTCAGTCTTTTTTAAACGATTTATTCACGGGGTGCGACACACATTACATGGATAAAATGGTTGACGACTGATTTATATAATTTTGGGGTACACGAAATAAAAACAGAAAACAAAGTACCCTCAAATTCTTACAAAAAAAAATCTAGTAATTGAGCGTCGCTTACAGACAAGAAGAAGTATAGTATATACTACATAATCGTACAAGTATTCAGTAGAATATAGAACTGTGTACCACTAACATATGTAAATACTAAATAAGTATTAAAAGCATAATTTCAAAAACTTTTACAACAAATCTGACACTGATCTGATCTGTTCTGTTATACGAACGCATTTATAATGTTATCTTGATATTATCTTTTGTACCTAAAGCCTGTATTCATTCAGTGCAGTGTATCTGCACGTGACCTACCGCACTCCGCACCGGTAGGATATGGATATCGTGCGACTCGTCTGCGACTCCGTGGTGACCTCGGCTGGCGAGGCCGAGGTGAGCTTTTAAGCCTTGAGCTCCAACTCTCCACGAACTTCACTCACCGCGACTGCGATTTGTCTGTCAGCACCATTCCAATTTTTCAAAATACGGGCTTGTGTGTGTTGTGGATATATGTTGTCGACTCGAAATCTTTATTTTTTTATGTTTTACTATTCAGGTGCGGTTTCGATCGAGTCTACCGTACCCCTTGACCCAAATGATTAATATGGATTTTAAACTTTGTTTGTACGGAACTCTCTGTGCGCGAGTCCGACTCGCACTTGGCCGGTTTTTACCCGACTGCGGCGAAGCCCAAAAGGAGGGTTATGTGTTTGGCGTGTATTTTACTAACTTTCATCAGTATGCATCTATTATCGACTTATTGTGCATTAAAATCGTTATCTTCTTGCTTTCATTGTTTGAATGAACAGTGTAACTCTAATTAATCTACCTAAAATAATCCGGCATCAGGAATACAATTAATTACCCAGCCAGTAATCCAGGACCTAGGTAAACATCAAGGTTAATGATCTTACAATAAGTTATCGCATTGTGTACATCGTGTTTACTACGATCTATAACGTTTTATTTACTCGTAAGGAACATTACATAACTACAAGCTGCATATTATCTGTCGGACATGGCTTACGGTGATAACGTCGGCTAGTACGCAGATCGGCGAGCATCTGATAGAGCGTGACCTACCGCATTCAGTCTCCGAGTACGTCCGTACTGTATCCAGCACGTGCTTGGGTGAGAGTGAACGAGTAAACATGTGGACCCCACTTGTACAAAGTGAACATTCGGAACTCAAACATTGTCGGTTGACAGTTACGATCTACGTATGACCTTACTTTTAACTCGTACAGCGAATATAATACTAATTTATAGCTGGGAAAAGTTTAATTGTAATTATTTGCCTTTGAGTGTCCATTTCGTCGAAGAGCCGTCAACTTTTAGTGTAATTAATTTATTTATGTAGACAGGTACACCAATATGCGGAAAATACGTTCTGCATAAAACACCTGTTTGTATCCTCAACTTATTTTCGTAAATTTACGTTTATTAAGTGGTAATCAGTCAAATGTTATGTCTTTGTGATAAGTTACTACTTAGTTATATGATTTTTACATTTACACGTAAAAAATACAGTACAGGGACGTAATTTATAAGGATCAAACTCAAAAAAAAAATATACTAATAATAAACTATAATAACCAGTTATTTTTAATGGTTACTCTACTCAAACTATAGCTACTGCGGCTACGGTTATGGGGCAGTAAAGGTGGGTGGGTACCTTTACAGCCCCATCTGTAAACCCCACTCTGTATATTTTGTATTTCAAAATACTAGTAAATTAAATAATAGTCTGTTGTGTTGTTTGTTTATTAAGTTTCAAATGAATAACAGTAACTGCTGAAATCGTGCCTTTTTCCGGCCGCTACCTACCTACCTATGTCTCTACCTATCTCTTTGGAAGTTTTGGACGGTGGCGCTGTACAAAATGTGAACTCATTATTTATGATTTATTTAAATATCGTTGTTATTCCAACCATGACTTTAATGCAGTTTCAAGGTTTCCTCTGCCCGACTGTATCGTGCGTAAAGATGATATATTTTTATTAATTAAATAAAAAAAAATGTTGTCTCGTCGTGCGCGCCACATGCGATGGAGCGACGTGGCTGTTCTTGTGCTGATGCTGATATGGAGGAATCATGAAAGCGGTAAAATAAACAACGTACAGTCACGCTAGCTTCATAATTGTCTAGAAATAATAAATCATCAGTCTAATTGAGGAGGGAACAGGGGCTAAGATTCTCCATACGTTCCCTCCTGAATAGTGCCTCTAGCTATCTATCGTTTTATTTTACATAAGTTTAGGGTGTACGGTAGACACGTCCCTGACAATTTCTTTTTTCAGCCCGCAGCAGCATCAAATCTCAATGGGACTCGGCTAAGGTTGAC
The DNA here is from genome assembly GCA_932274075.1 of Diarsia rubi. NCBI lineage: Eukaryota > Metazoa > Arthropoda > Insecta > Lepidoptera > Noctuidae > Diarsia > Diarsia rubi. The sequence continues at coordinate 17,018,330 of OW026412.1, read as the reverse complement.
GTACTATTAAAGTCAGAAAACACAAAATACTTTTTCCATACATTTCATACTAATTAAATTAAATGCATCTACGTAAGTGTGTAAGGAAGATCGCTAGTATTGAAAAATAATAATTCAAATGTCATTTATGGTACCTGTGTATACTACAAAAAAAAAATACCTAGGGCGACAGAAAAAGAAAAAAATATAAAAAAAGATTATTTCATCCATTTTGCAAGCTCGAGTCAAATTGTCATGTACACTACTCATACTTGTCGCGAGACCGCGTCATTGAAATGTTAATCATTGGTTCATAATAGAATGGATTCTAATTTAGTTTCAAGAGCCGGGATTACTCGTATGAGCACTGACATTTACATTATAAATAAATATAATAAAAGTAATTATATACAAAATGCACAAATTTTTGCATGTAATATTGTCAAAAGTACGAAATCTGTTGAAAATTGTTTTTATGTTGTGAACCTTTTATAATAGCCTTGCTGTCATCAATATGTTAATGTAAACATGTTTGCTAACTTCTGCATTATTGAAAATGTTGTGAAAACAAATAAATCACAAAAATACCTTTTGTAGTAGTAAGAGTTCACGGCACGTGCAACCTACTCAATTACTTAAGAGGGAACAGGGTCTACGAGAAAAGTATTTGAAGAAACGGCCACGTTCGCCGACCGGAAGGGTTAGCACAAAATACATGTTTGGCGCTATATCATAAACACTATTGGAAAAAATTAAGGGACCAAATTTTTTTTTTGAGTTTTTGGGTAATTTTCAACAGGCCGTAACTTCGAGAGAAATGGTCGTAAAAAAGAAAAAAATAGGAAAACGTAGCTCCAAGTGGTTTTTGGATTCGAAATTTTTGTAGCGTCGGCGGTTTTTTGGTAATCTTAAAAAACCAGCAACAAAATTAAAAAAAAAAACTTATTTTTGTCTACGAGCGTGGAATTTTTATTTTGCTTTAAAGACATTGATACGTTCACTTCTCGCCGAGATATCGGTCTTTAAATAGAGAAGGAACCTTTTGTCTTTGATATCGATATCTCAGCAACCAATGATCGTACAGAAAGTTAAAGGTGGATCCCTTTTACGACTAGCCATTACTTTCTCGGTTTTTTTAATCTTTTTGTGACATGAATTTGAAAATGCAACAAAAAAGGGCTTTTGTTGGTTTTGGAAAATCTAGCGCTGGATCGAAAATATTGAGGAAACCAATAATGTTAAATGTGCCTTTTACAGTTCAATATGTCCACAAAAAACCTACAAGGAGCTAAATTAATCCAGCCAGCCGATGTTTTGTATCACACGATCGAACTTTTGAAAAAAGTAAAGGATTCCGATCATTGGTAGACCAAAAAAATACCTTTTTTTTATAGCTGGTTTTTCTAACATTACTCAGAAAACGCTGACCCTATAAAAAAAAAATCCAATCCAAAAACTATACACTTGGAGCTACGATTTCGTTTATTTTTATTTTTTGTACGACCATTTCTCTCGAAGTTACGGCCTGTTGAAAATTTAACAAAAACAATTTTTTTCCCTTATTTTTTAACAAATGCTTTAAAAATTGAAAAAAAAAATAGATTTAGATGATCTCAAACTAGGGAAAGCTCGCACACTAATTCCGATCGAAAAATTGCCTTTACTAAAAACATTACTTGGGTTCAACATAAAACAATTGATGAAAAAACCAGTTCGTTCTGTAATAGGTAGGTATACATATTTTATTATATTTATTATTATTATGTAGTTTAATAAACTGCAATACTTTGAAGATATCATTAACTAGATAATAACGATTGAAATGTACTTATTACTAATTAATGATTTGTATGTGTAAGTAATTTTTTTTGCCACTTTATACGAGTAATTGACAGTTCACAGATAGAGGTCATTGACATCATAACATGGCGCGAGTTAGTCCTATTCTCATTTGAAACGCATTGTAGTATAATAAAGTATTAATAATACAAAAAGAGTTGGTTAGTTTTTAAGTTAGTTTATTATGTATTTAGTATAGTCTTACTTTATTAACTGGAGAAAATGGTTCGAATAAATACAAAAACGAAAAAGTACGCTGCACGTCTATGCTGTAGTAATAAATCTATACATAGACATACGCTTGTAAACACACAAAGTTACATGCTATAATTAAAGTGTCGTGACTGTCGATGTCGCGAAATCTCAAGGTAGCGACATACAAATTGTGTTGTTTATTTATAAAGGGTTTAAAAGTACCCTTAACGCAAATGAAGGGCACTTGTTCTCCCCACCACTGCGATAATTTTTTGTTCTAAATCTAGACCATACCTGGGAACCCCCTAGTTACGGAGATATTGGGGGTCAAAATTTCAAAATTTTCACTGCGGTTTTTGTCCTGTATAGTTTATGGCATTTTGAATCAGCGATCGTAAATCGGGGCTAGGTCGTCTGTGGAAGTCGGCTCAGCTCGTGGAATGCTTTCGGAATGCACACCGGTGCAGATTGCTAGCCGGCCGCCTCTTACCCCGCGCACTGCCCTCGACTCCTCGCCACTTGCGAACCGTCAACCGGTTCTTGAACAAGTATTACAGCTTTACCATATCTAGTACCATTTAAATGACAACATACTTACATTTTGTGGGACTAACTGCCGTACTCAGAGATATTTAATGATTACTTAAGCCGTCAGTTAGTAAAGGTTTGACATATTTTTGTATGACAAAACTGTCAAAACCATTACTAAGTGATGGCCTAAGTAATCATCAAAACTCTCTGAGTACGGCAGTTAACCTTTAAACCTAGACGCCAGTGGAAGTGTAAATAATAAATGAATCGTGTCGCGTCCTTGGAAAACCAAGTCTTAAAAAGAATTATAATAGCGGAATAAAAATAGTTCTAAAGCTTATGCTTGGCTAATAAATAATGGATTTTCATTATTTTACAGACAGGCGGGAATACAATACAATGTCCTTTTTATTCGAGCGTATAGTAACCCTGTTGAATTCTTAAGAATTGGCCATCTCATTTGGTAGGTACTTGTACTAATAAGTAATAAATAAATTAATAGTATTTTGTTCTATTTTATGATTGCTCTTTACATACAATCTTGTATTCATACAGGCATTATCTCTTTTTCAATTGGATGTACTGAACACCACCGGGGCACTAAAAAGAGTAGGCAAATGATAGCCTTTTTAGATTTTTCATCATAGTACCGATGACACGGGGAAGGTGTATATAAGGAGGTATCACGTCACAGCTAAATAATTTAACCTAAACATTGAGTACAATCACCGAGAAACAACAAAGATGGCAACGCTACGATGACGACGTTTATTTGCACAGCATGACGTCTACTGTACGCAATGTTCCCATTAATTTAGTTGCAAGTAAACTAACACACGTATATTTTCTGTGTAAACGGAAAAAGGTAAACATTGATCATTTTTTTTCACATGTTGATGCTGATAAGGTATGCGCAGATATGAACAATATCATTTTTATCGATGAAATCATTTACTTTTGCAACGTGCAGACATTAATTTGTATGCCTAATGAGAAGCCAACAAATATTAACTTTAATTACTTAGCAATAATAAGACATTACTTCCAGCCGGTTTTATGTCATGTAAAAGAAGAGAAAGTACCTACTAATAAAAAGAAAAAGGATAACTTATTTAAAACTACAACTTTATTTGCGTGAGCCATGCGCCCTCTTAAACAGCCTAAAATTAAGTTAGTTATTTTTCAGAATATTTAAATATTTTGGTTCTGTGAAATCGTTGTAATTGAAGAAGATAGATGATTTCCGATCTAAATTCACCAAACAAGATGTGGTGATGTTATTATACTTAATATCGTATTATAAGATCAGCTGATAAATTATGGAAATGAAATCACTGGCCGCGGCGCGGGCATGACGCTCGCGCTCGCCCGCTTGGGGCCTCTATCTTCAAAACAACACTTGTTGCGGAAATAGCGACGAAAAGCGTTTGCTCGTCGTGTCGTGACCGGCACGGCACGTTCACCTCGCTCTGCGGCCCAGCTGCACGTCACCCTCACCAGTCACCACTCCTACCGCGAATGCAAACACTCAGCATCTTAAATCAAATCGATACGATGATGATTTCGTTCGTTAAAATTATATAAGATTTTCCATTCAACGTTGTGTTTCAAAAACGTATTATGTGCCTGTTAAAGGGCCTGTTCTTTAAAAGTAAAATGTTGTTAACGAACTACTACCACTATTCGGCTTAAACATTACTGTTTTGTAAAAGTTAAGGTGAATGCTCTACTGTAGCCCGCGAAATGTTAATTGCAGGTTTTTATTGTATTGATGATTTTAATAATTAGAACTTTGTAAAAACAATATTTGTTACGGTTGCAAATCAATATATCATCAAAATACTGCTTAAAAAAAACTGCAGTTAATATGAGAAGCTAAAAACAAAGTTATTATCATTTCATTTTTATAAACTTTTTTTACTTTGCAGCATTCTTATTGATGTTTTCATAAAATGGCCATCACCTAAAAAGAGAATTCAAATATTAATATAATTTGCTATATTCATTAGCGAGCTTTGAGATATTCATTTATATCCTTGTTTTATGTTCACATGTTTTGGGCAGAGAAATCATAACAAATCGTCATTTGGCCTCGTCAAACAAGATAGTTACGTAGCGCGTGCGAAGCGTGATAAAATTAGCCGATACACTGACATTGAACGCAAAAACAAAGTGGAGCGAACTCGCGCATGCGCTCAGGTAATTATATGTGGGGCAGTTTTAGCAATCGCATTGCTAATAACTGCGCGCGTGTATGGAGCAAGAGAGGCCCATATCGGGGGCCCGCTCCAAATACTTACCCGCACTAATTGGAGCGAGCAAAGATGACGACTGTCATCGGTCGTCGACCGCGCTACCTTCGTGAGTGGAGGATATCGTGTAAGGTTGTTAGCCTGATGACGATGGCAGCGACTTAGAGTGGAATCTCACAGCTCGGCTGGCACTGCCTGCCGGCTGAGGCCTTAGCCTCAGCCGGCAGGCAGTGTTCGGGCCCACCTGACCTGATCTTATATCCGACATGCGCTGTTACTCTCATTAATACCTGTCCAGATACTTCTTGAGCCAAACACATGTGCATTTTGCTATCTGTATGTTGTTGATCTTTAGCTATATGTGGACTTATTAAAGGGTATTTCACCAAAAAAATCTAATTAGTCCGTCTGTTAGATTATCAAAAAATATTGGACTCTTACTCGTATTTTTATTTTATTTTATCAAATTAATAAAAAATTACAAAAATAAAACGTGTTAAAGATCACGAGTGGGGGCTTTTGACGTCACTTGGGTAAAAAAATACTAACCTTGTGACGTCACACGACTTGACGCGACTTTTCGATGCACTGTATCGTCTTCATCATTCAGTGGAAAAAGAGAAAATACGTGTCCAGTATTTTTTGTAAGTCTATCTGACGGACTAATTCGATTTTTTTGGTGAAGTAGGTACCCTATTCTATCGGTGAAACGTATTATTTTTTGAATATGGGTTGTCCTTCTTTTTTAAGCCACTCTTATAAACTACACCCACACTTGGTCGTCGTAAGGTTTTAGGCCACCTCGCCCCCTTCAGCATCATGTATAATTTCTAGTTTGTTTTCTAGAATCTGTTTTATTTTTGTTTTTCAAACTCGATTGCTTAGTGTTTAATTCTTAACTGGTTAAAAAAATGTAAAGAAAGAAAAATATATTTATTTGGCATTAATATTACCTTAAAAAATACTCGCATACTCTACTAGGAGCTCGTGGCTTAATAAGAACTGCCACTCGGGTCGATCTTTAGGTTAAGCTGCGCTTGCCTAGGTCGATCTGTGGATGGGTGACATACCGAGTTTCCTCCGTGCCTCGGAAAGCACGTTAAGCTGTTGGTCTCGGTTGCCATATATAGATCTTTGGCAGTCGTTACGGGTAGTCAGTGACCTGATAGTCTGACATCCAGTCTTACCAAATGGTATCGTATTACCTAGTATTAACTGGGTTGTGGAGGTCAGATAGGCAGTCGCTCCATGTAAAATAGTACTCAGCTGCATCCGGTTAGACTGGAAGCCGACCCCAATATAGTTGGGAAAAGGCTAGGCAGATGATGATTACCTTAAAAAATACGTGACGTTCGTCAACGCAACGTCACGTTTTTTTGTCATGTCACACAAACCTTTTTTTTCGTCCCACGGAAACGTGATTTTTACATTATCGCTCCCAGGCGCTCGTGTTTTTTTCTGACCTCCTCCTCTCTCTTTTTCGAACCTCACGTGATTAAAGGACAACCCATAACTGCGGTGGCATTTAGAAGTTTCAGACTATACGAAATGGCTTTTCTAATCCTAATAAAATATATGCTTTGAATATTAAACAAAAAAAGTGACGTTTAACTGACCTCGATTGCACTAACGTGCACCAAATCAGAATATGAATGATGCACTACGCCGAAAATGCATTACTGACCGCATGCACTTGAGCTCTCCCTTTGATTTTGCTCCATTGGAAAATAAATACCGCATACTACTTAAGTATGGAAGTTGCATCTGTGACTTGAATGACTTACCAATTATTATTAAAAACTTAGAATAATAGTACATTACTGCCGCGGTCTATAATGACTACTTTGCTGGTCGCGCTGATGATGGCCGACAGCGCAGCGTAGCGCAGCTCCAGGCCGACACAGCGCGGTCAGCGTGCAGCACTTGATGGACGAGCTGAGATAAAGGCCGAGACCGTAGGCCGAGGCCTTTACAGCGAGGACAGCAAGGGCTGCAATGATGGCCAAGCTGAAAGGCCTAGAGCGTAGCTAGGCTAGCTCGAGGCAATCATAGCGTGACCAGCGAAGCAGTCATTGTGGGCCAAGGTTTGTATAGTGCTTTACTCAAAAATGCAAGTACCTAATCTAAATAAAACCAGCAAGTAATTTAAATAAAAAATATATTAATTAACTAGACTTTTAATTAAAATGACAATTATGAAAAGTACAGTTACTAAAATTCAACACCGACTTTCCCGGTTTGATATTACTGATAGTTTGCGATAATTCTAATGCGGTGTTTGACTGCTGGATTATTTCTTCATTTATTACTTCATTTAAATCTTTTTTTTTTACCTTTAGACGTACAAACAGCTGTGTTTTAAATAAAATCTTTTTGGAATTGATTTTTTAAAACGTTGAAACGTCAAAATAGCGGCCGGCAAAACATTGCCGGCCTGTTAGAGCGGCCAGCAAAACTTTGCCGGCCGCTCCTTGAAACAGACCGGCAAGGTCGACTTTGCTCAAACAAGTTTGTCAAAATAATGACAACATTACATGCATTTTTGAGTAAATTAAATAACATGAGTCCATGTTATTTAATTTAATCCACCATAAGGCCCCTCGCCCACGGCGACTTTTTGTAGCGACGTTTCGTAAACGCGCGACAGCGTCGCTACTAATGCGCGTTCGATTTGTGGGCAAGGGCAAACACATCGCGACTGTATCGATGCGAATGCGCGACAGCATCACTACTGTATCGCTACAAAAAGTTGGCGAGGGGTTTAAACGCAAATTCAGTGAATGTCGAGAATGTCTATCACGATCTGCAAATTAAAATGCGAAAACTAGTGAAACTGTGAGATCAATGAATAAAATCTGTAACATACGTAAGGTGACATGGTGGAGCATCTCTCGGTTGACAATATCAATGATACTGAACAGGTCAAATAGTACTGTGAAATTTGGCACACAGTTACATAACACACCTAGGGTGGAAAGCTGCAGAAGCAATCATTACGTCAGTAATATTTTTCCCCGTTTTCCGATAATTCCGACAGATTTACAGTACCAATCTAAGAGAGTGCAGTTCTCTCTGAAAAAAGCAATTGCGATGGTTGTAAACAAAGCAAACGGAAAAACACGTGAAGTAGCAGATTTGCATTTTGAAAAACTGCATTTACCATGGGCATATTATACGTGGTCTGCTTACGAGAATCTAACCCAGAGAAACTTCACGTTCTTTGAAAAAATGGCGAAAACAAAAGATAAGGCAAAGACAAAAATATTTTTATATATCTTTTTGTTTATTAAATTTTAAGATCATTGCCACTCATATTTCCCAAAAGTTTTACTGAAGAGTCCTACGGTAGAACCAGTGAGGATTGTATCTTACGTATTTAGCGATATTTATCTTTTATCAAAAATTATCTTGGTTAATTGGCTTCGAACAGTAGTTCAACCGCTGACGAGTAAACTTTTCCTTTTCCATGCCGACATTATAAATAGGGTAGGCTAAGAAAATCTAATTAGACCGTCAGATAAATTTCCAAAAAATATTGGATATGCATTTTTTCTTTTTTCACGTAAACAAACAATAAAGACGATACAGTGCTTTGAAAACTCGTGTGACGTCATTTTCTAAGACATTTGTATGACATTTTTAGCGGTTAGGGACGTCACAAACCCCCACTCAAATCTTTGACGCGTTTTATCTTCGTCAATTTTTATTGATTTGATAAAACAAAAATTACGTACTTATCCAATATTTTTCGATAATCTAACAGACGGACTAATTAAAAAAATCTATTTAAATCATATTTTTTAAGTCAGTAAACATCCCTATTTTAAAAGGAAATCTTTCCATCTAACGTCACAGCACGCAAAAGACACACGGATAATGACAAGAGTCTACGTTTTATCTCACATGGTCTCGTGCGAAGCCACGGGTGAAAGCTAGTTCATTGATAAATATGCATCAACAATGAAGTAACTAGCTAGCTAAACACGTAAATGTGTATAATATAATTAATCATTTTATTTACAAGATCAAATGATTCCAAACCAAAACACTGAGCACCAAATTGAACATCCCTCAATAAATCTTGCCGTCAGATCGAATCAGTGGAAATTAAGGCTTCAACATAGATAGAGGATCGAAGAGTCATAAGTGTCCCAAACCTCAAAAATAAGTTCTTCAGGATGGAATGTGACCCCCACCAGTGCCTCACCAAGCTAAAAAGCCTAAACAGATTGTCCCTGTGCTAAGACAAAAGACTGCTTCAAACAACACTTAATTTATACTATGTATACTTAATTTCTTTTATGAATGACTTGCACTGCTTGTACAACACCCGTTTATGTGTCGATGGCAGATATATGTAAGCTATTTCCACAATTATAAAACTTGGATTCCAATTAATATAGTAGAATAATTATATACCCCAGCTTAACACGAACATTAAATTTTTCTGTGCTTGCTAGACTAAGTAGGTCCACTGAAACTGTCTTGCTCAACTTACTATTATGGAAGTGATTCCGGAAATTCGGCGCTACCGTTTACTGATACAAAAGTCAGTTCCGGCATTGGAAATCCGATATTGTATTCCATGTTTGAGCTGGACCGAACAACATTACTACACCTACGACAGAACAAAATGCGTGACTTTTTTGGCAGACGTAGTTCTCTGTGTGGTAAACAAAACAGACCAAATTACATGCAATACGTTCCAACACAAATACGTAGTTGCGTAAGTTTTTAGTCGATTATAATATTTACTGTACATTTTCTAGGAACTGCACCTGTTCGTCATTATCACGGGATTAAGCCGGCTTTTGACTGTGGGAGATAAAATAAATAGAAATAAATGGAAATATTACATCTTGAGATGTAAAATTTAGTGACCGTTCACACTGTGCTATTTATATATACATTACATCTCAAACGCGGGATGTAACGCGGCTTTTTTTTTTGGCGGTTGGAAAATCATCAAATAACCTTCCGCTCTTGGCCAGAGCGAAAGGGAGTGTCAGACTTCTACTGACTAAAAACCACCCATGATCCTTCTTAGCCCTCTATGTCGAGGCCACGATGACTAGTGTAGGTACAACCCGTGGCCCCGACGGGCGTCGGCCCTTTCGGGCCCCTCCCATGTTGCTGACATCTCTTTAAGGCGCGCGTGGAACACGAACGCGCCGTCGCGACGGCGCGTTCGTGTCGGTCGACACGGCCTGTTTTCGTCGTAAGACGGACGGACGGCGAGTTAGCCCATCACTCACCGTCCACAGGCCCGCTTGTAGTATATAGCTGAGATGATGTCGAATGATCTAACAACAGCATATTTTAGCATTCCTGAGCAAAGGTAGACACATTAAATAATGTGATCAGCCGATGATTTTATCATGAAGGCATTGATCATTTAATGATAGTAGGCATTTTATTAAATTGTTCACAAGTTACCTCCTGCAGCTGAGTCCTGATTACAGTCATGGTTAGGGTTACTGCCTACGAGCGATGAGCAACCCCGTGCGTGACCCATTTCCATTATTGTAGGAGAAAATAGGGCGGGTTATATTTAACTGCGAGCGGCACGGGCGTTTATTTCGCGGGATGTAATTAGAAAAGTAAACAGTACTTGGAACAGAAATAGAACGCATTGCAGACTTGTATATAACGTGTGCGTTTTGCATACAAATAGCCTTGCAAATAGTGCAGAAGACTCTCTAGGCATGTCTATTAAGCCGAATGGTTGATGCCTTGTTTACGACCCTACGTCTTCGCCGAGATTGCTGTTTTTCTCATTCCTTCTTTCGCAGGATGGGTCAGGTTTATTTTTATACAAATAGTTTATTTAATTATTTAGTTCAATAATCGTATTTTGAAGCTGAGAAAACATAAATCGGAAGAAAAGAATGCTTCACTTCTGAAAACTCGCTTCTAGAAAGTACCCGAGGAATAATCTTCGTACTGAAGTCAGTTTGCTTGCACTTTTAAGGATGGAATCATGGAAGGGTTCCAGAAGTTTCAGGGAATCTTTTTGTGTTTTAGTAATTCTAGACTACACTGCTGTACCTACATAATTATTTGTTTTTACCGCAACGACAGATGACATCTTAACCTTAACTACTAAGTAATCCAGGGTCTTATTAAATTACAAATGAAACCAAACGTCCTCGATACAAACAAGCAAGCAGAGACACAGCACTCAGCAGCCCTTCTCTCCAGACAGTTTTCGATGTAAACAACTGTTATTTGGCATGGGTTATATTACGAATTCTGGCGCAAGTATAGTGTGTATAAACCTAGGTACGTAGTTTACAGAGTTGTTATGTAGAGTAGGTTCATTGTACGGAAGCGGACGTCATCAATGACGTCGGAGTGGTGTCGTGTGGACACGTGCAACACACTTCAGACAATTGCAAATTGCTAATCCTTCTTTCTTCTACTTTTATCTATCTACACTTAATATAGAGGAATGATTTTTATGTTTGTAACGAATAAACTCAAAAACTGCTGGATCGATTTCAAAAATTCTTGCATCATAGGAATTCTACATTATCCCTGGGCAACATAGGCTTTATTTGTTAAAATTATAAAAAAACAAATGTCCACCCGTGCGATACCGGGACAGCCTGCTAGTATAATATGAACAACATAAATATAAATGAAAGCCAAGTTCATAACAAACAAACTTGCAAGATAAATACTCAGACGGCTTACTTATTAACAGAAGTGAGATCTATAAACAGAATGCCAAGTTCTTTGATCACGCGAACTTAATTATCCTGAAAAACTCAGACCCACTACCAGATATTTTACTAGGTACTGGTGTAATTTTTACCTGACTGATCCAGAAGAAGGGTAATGTTTTTTTCACATAAATGTTTACTAGATTGAAAAAAAATTGTTAGTATCGGTATCGGTGGCTACAAGAAATAAAATAAAAACATATTTTGGAAACTGATCACGGTGTACAGAGGTAAGAAGTTAGGTATAATATTTTTGGAAACAATTTTTCTATCTTATTTTCAAACAAAACGAAATTATAATTTAAAAAAGTACCTAGTTAAAAAACTAAAATACCCGACTGAAAAGACTGAAAAGCAAATAACAAGCACATTTTAAATTAAACAAAACTTGGAAGCAGGTGGGGCCATTCTATTTTCATTTCATAATTTAATATTCAAATGAACAGTCGGGTTTTTTAGTTTTTTAACTATTTTTTTATTTTCAACTTTTTAGTTTTTTTGTGTTGGTCGCGTAAAAATCTTCGCAGATGATTTAACTTTTGTGTTTGTTTATAGAATTTGTGACTTTGAATTTATTTTAAACATATAAGTGTTATATATTTTTGTAATCTCCTTTTAAAACCCTTCATTTTGATACCCTACTCGATAATAAAGGATTTTTTTTATTTTTTCAAATCCACGATATGGCCCCTAAAACCAGCATTTTTTCTTTGTTTTTTTAATTTTAATGTAGCCTATGACACTCGCGCCATCAAGACGAATCTAATGACGTATATTTCATTCAAATCCCTTCATCCGTTTAGGAGTTTTGAGGGAACAAAGAAACGGACATCCATACACATACACGTCAAACACATAACCCTCCTTTTGGGCTTCGCTGCAGTCGGGTAAAAACGAGTAAGTAGTGTTGTCAAGTCTCACAAACTACCAGGAGGCCAGTAAAATTAATGAAATGAAATGAAATTTATTTATTTGCCAGAATATAGGTACATACATAATCAGGTGGTAAAATAATTTTAGTCTCACTATATTCGACTTATCAGTCGTGCAAATATTTCTGGTACATGCATAATAATAACATATAATTGCGTCAACGGCTTTCATCAAACATCTTAATCATAAAAATTATAGTTACCAAAATTTACATCATAAAATAATATTAGATTAGAGTATTTCTTAGTCAAGACAGTTCATCAATTTGTTGATTAAATTTAAAGATTCTTAATGTCAATATGTAAAAAGTGAAAAAAAAAAAAAAAAGATTTATATAATGTCGAAAATTTAACAAATTACGAGTATACATCATGTCTGTTTAAAATTTAAATAATCGTCTATTGAATAAAAACATCTGTCACAAAGCCAATTGTTTAAAGTTCTATTAAATTCTAAATTATTCATTTTTCTTATTTTAACTGGTAGTATAATATAAATTTTCACCGCCATGGTGTAACAGTTTTTGTCACATAGCCTCAATCTGTTTCGAGGAACCATGAGAGGTTTTTGGGCAATTTTTCGCTTAAATTGGGCCTTCTCATCCTGCTCAAAGAGTGGTAGATGGTTCCTAACAAATTTACTCATTTCAAAAATGTATAGGCATGGAAGTGTAAGTAATCGTTTTTGAGAGAATACCGGTCGACACGAATCAGGCCACTTTAGGCCATAGATCGACCTTATACATTTTTTTTGGGCTATAAAAGCTCTCTGAGCGTCTGTAGAGTTTCCCCATACAATTATACCATACCTCAATACTGAACATACATGGCTGTGGTATACCATTAATGCTGTTTCTTTATTTGTTATTTTTTTTATTTTTCGAAGTGCATAAACAAATTTATGTATTTTTTTACAAACTAGTTCTACATGGGATTTCCAGTTACAGTAATTATCAATATTTATTCCTAGAAATTTTATTTCATTAACTTCTTCAATTATGTTATTATTATATTTTATTTGCAAGTCAATTGTGTCTTTTTTATTTATTTTATTATTATATGTCAAATATCTCATGAATTTAGTTTTATCTGTATTTATTTCTGAATTATTTTCACTTAACCAGTCATGTATACTTATTAGAGCTTCATTGGTGATTTTTATCGACTGTTCAATAGTAGCTTCTTTAGTAAGAACAGTGGTATCATCTGCGAATAGTACAGTGTACTGATCCGTTGATTCGGGCAGTTCGTTTACATATGCTATAAATAATACTGGGGCCAGCACAGTTCCTTGCGGTACGCCATAGTGATTCACTAAGTATGGGGACCTATAGGTTACCTGAGTGTTAGTGTCTCGATGCATTTTTATAATTTCTGTGCATTGTTTTCTACCCCTTAAATAAGTTTCAAACCAATTTAACGCAGGACCTCTAACACCGTACTGTTCCAATTTGTTTAATAATTTATCATGGCATACCATATCAAATGCTTTGGTCATGTCTAGAAACACAGCTATAGGAATTTCTTTTTTGTCTACTGACCTGAGAATTTCCGTTATAAGTTTAAAACATGCCAATGTAGTGGACTTATTTTTAATAAAACCGTTTTGTTGTTTACTTATGACATCATTTCTTTCAAAAAAATTCATAAGCCTAACACACATCACTTTTTCAAATATCTTGGAGAGGATAGGTACCAAAGTAATTGCTCTATAATTCCCCGCTTCTGTTTTTGAACTTTTTCTATGAAGTGGTTTTACGACGGAAAATTTTAGGGCATCAGGAAAGAGTCCGTTTTCCATGGACAGATTTATTAAATAGGTCAATGGCTTAAGTATAGCAAATATGTTATCTTTTAATATTCGAGTTGTAATACCATCATAACCGGCTGAATTCGTATTTCGAAGCTCCATTGTTATTTTATAAACGTCCAAATTATCTACTGGTTCAAGATAGATGGAGTGTGCTAGCCTTTTTCCCGTTTTTGGTTTGTTTTTTGAGTGCTCGGTGGATTTTGGTTTCACGATGTTTATGAAAAAGTTGTTGAAATATGAGGCAATGTCATCTCCTTTGTCCAAAAGGCATTTTCCATCCGAAATTTCCTTAATTTCATTGGTTGCACTGTTTTGTTTAAGTCGTTGATTTATTATTTTCCATGTGGCTTTACACTTGTTTTTAGCTTTTTCTATAGTTTGTTTATTTTTACTGCTTTGAATATTGTCAACACATTTCCTTAATATTTTACTATATGTAGTGTATTTTAGTTTGTTTTGTCCACTTTTATTCTTGTAATACTCGTTTTGTAATTTTCGTTTTGTTACAAAAGACTTTTGCAAGCCCTTTGTTATCCACTTTGGGTTTGTCGAGTTTTGGTTCATTTTGACTTTTATTAGTGGAAAGCAAAGATTAAAAAAGAGACAAATATCATCATGGAACAATGAAAATGCTTTATTTACGTCCGATTCAGAAAAGATCTCTGAAAAAGACATATTACTTAGATAGTAATTAAACTTTTGCAGATTATCTTTACATACGTCTCTTTTATATGTAAACCAATGTTGTTTAACAAGTTTTTTTGCTTTTCTTTTTACTGACAAAGTTTGCCCCGTGTTGTGGTCAGATAGTCCCAATTCGTGTACCTCTCCCTTCGCATCTTTTATATCACTAATTATATTGTCAATACATGTTTTTTGTCGAGTTGGTTCATTTATATGAAATGTCAGATCATAATTGTATAGAGTATCGATAAATTCATTTTTAGTTTTAGTGTCAATTAAGATGTCAATATTAAAGTCACCGCATATTATATTATTATATTTATTATCTTTGTCGTGTATCCTATTTAGCACTATTTGTAGCTTCCTAAGAAATATGTTTACGTCTGAATTTGGCGTTCTATATACACAAAATAAATTAATGCCATATTTAATCAATTTTACACCGCATATTTCAAAATGTTTTTCAAGAGCAATATTATCTAACCATTTTATGTTTTCGTAGTCAACGTCTTGCCTTATTAGTATGCAAACACCGCCACGTCTCTGATCTTTTCTGGAGTACCAACTCACTAATTTATAAGATTGTATACTCATGTTTTCTTCATCTCCCGATTTAATAAATGTTTCAGTTAGACATATAAAGTCAACCATATATTGTTTGTCTCGAAGTATGTTTAGTGCCATTTCAATATCATCGGATTTATTTAAAGCACCAGCAATATTCTGATGAAAAAAGACGTGATTTCCATAATCTGTTTTAGGTACGAAAAAAGGTTCGGTCCTCCCCACAACCTATGGTGCCCTTAACGTGAGAAGCATCGTTCGGATATTGTTTTAGAAATGAGCAATTCGTTTGTGTACTCTGGTTTTTTGTACCAATCATATTTTCTTTCCAAAACTTGAAACCATGTGACAAAAATGTTTTGTTATAGTCTAACTGATCTAATAACGAGTTTATTTGATAGCACAGCGAAGAAATCCTGTCATATTTCGCGATAAATGAACATTCATTACCTTGTCTACATATAAGATGTAACATTTCATTCATTTTTGATTCTTTATAGCAAATGTTTTTACTCACACCCAAAATAATTACAGGACAATTAATAGTTTTAAGAAACAGACACAACTCTGTCACCATTTTAAGAGTGTTATAATCGTGTTGTCCTACAGATATAATTAGTTTGTCGTCGGGAGTAATGTCAAACAGTTTTATAGAATTCAATATTTGTTCTGTAGAAGCGTTTGGCTTGACAATTGACAGGAAACGATAATAATTATAAGGGTTGTAAAATCGGGATTTGCAAAGACGTGTGGCCAATCCACTACATTGTCTACCTCCTATAATAAATGCCCTCTTTTCACATTTAAACCTCGAGGTGTTGCATTCAGGTCCTAGTGCTGCAACGTGATTCTTCTGAAGCTTATTGCTTGTTGCGAGATGTTCAACGAGATTTTTGTCGGGGTGTATCTGCACTTCATGTTCTAAGGAAGAATTTAGGGTATCTAACGGTTGAGTTTCTATGTTTGTCGTTGGCTCATCGGTGATTACGATAACTTCCGGTTTTACAGTTTTTTCCTTTTCCGGTTTTGTTGGTGGACTTATATTTTTCCCGTTTAGTTTTAGAGGCGAGATTAGAAAACTGTTCGTGAGTCTACGTCTCACACTCTTTTTGGTGCTTGAAGACATGTTATGCCTTTTTTTTTTTTTTTTTTTTTTTTTTTTTTTTTTTTTTTTTTTTTTTTTTTTTTTTTTTGGTGGGTGTAAAATCATCGAATAACCCCTCCCGCTCTTGGGCAGAGCGAAAGGGAGTGTCAGACTTCTACTGACTAAAAACCACCCATGTTCCTTCTTCGCCCTCTATGTCGAGGCCGCGATAACCGTTGGACTACCCGCGGCCGACATGTTATGCCTTAAGGTAGATAATGGGCTTCTACACAATTGTCTTAAAACACTCAGCTCCTGATTCACGGTAGTTATTTGTTTCTTTAGGTCGATGTTCTCTAGGATAATATTCTCCATCTCATGCTGTGTGCTCTCTAAACGAACCTTTAAATCTCTAATTTCATTCTTCAGTTCCGACATAAATGTAGAACACATATTTGTTGAGAGATCCAGGCTTCTGCCTAATACTTCATCACACGACATCAAACTTGTATTGAAATTAAGACTACGATTTAGTGACTCCGTAGATCTCGATTTAGCCGCAGTTCGATGCCTTCGTAATGTAACATTGTTTTCAAGCTCCATCGTAGACTACTAAAAAGGCTTCGAAAAACCGGAAACTCTCAAATAAAAATAACTTTGATAATAGTTTGATGCTATTTGTTTCTCCAAAATTAGTAAACAATAAAACAAAAATCCAAAAATAAAATTTCTGAGCAGGATTTGATCTAGCGTCACATTGAACGTGAAGCGATGACTATATCCATTACGCCAATTGTCATTTGTGTGATATCGTGAAATAGACGATTTGTTGAAGCTTTGTTGTTCAAATATCAATCGGTTAGCACAGTTCAAAGGTCAGTTTTCGTAACAAAGGAACCAAGCGATGTGTATTCCAACGGATTGCCTTATAACAATATTTAAAATTTCACTCACTTGGTTTCACACAATCCTTTGGTTTCTTTTTAAGTGATTATTTGCACTAGTTTATCAATGTTTTGGTATAATTATATTTCCAAAAACTTCACTGGTTATGTTATTAAGATTCCACTAAATGTTATGTTTATTTCTTCACGTAAACATGAACTATTTATATCACTAACATTACATGTCGTGACTTACTTATAACTTGACGGTATTTTAGGTTTAAATTATAAAATATATCACTTTTGCTATTTTTTAAATATTTTTGTTACGGAGCCGATGTTTACCGTGGCAACTGACAGTTCTCTCCTAATATTAAACATACATATTTTTAATAAGAACCTCATAATCAAAGCTATATAGGTACCTACTAGGGTTACCAACTTAGGCAAGAAAAACAGTATTTCAGGTTGGTGAAAGAAAATTAAAGTATTTCAATAAAATGATTTTTAATAAACACATTTCTTGGTGTTTCTCGCACAACTTAACAATTTAAGTAGTGTCATTTTTAAAGGCTTCACCACAAGTGAAATCAATATTATAGTAAATGAGGAGCTCATTTTTTATTTTTACGGAAGATCTTTTTCTGTCGGCCTGCCACTCTGCATTCATGACAAAAAAACAAAGATGTAGGTATCAGTGATGTTAAAAACAGTATTTTTTAATACTGTATTTTTGTCCGACAGTAAAAAGTGTAATTTAGTGAAAAACGGTATAGTTGGGAATCCTAGTACCTACATTTCTAATAACATGCAATGATAACTAAGTAATAACTACGTCTACTACTTCACCATTCTGGGGGCCAATTCTCGATTTTCGCCATTTATCTCGAGTTCGAGATCGTAAGTCTATCTCTATGTCTATTAAAAATATCTCTATCTCTACCAAAAAATGTCGAATTGAGCAGAATTCCGTATTCTCAGTCAAAATAGAAATAAATGTCACGAAAATGTCGAGTCGAGTGAGGATAATGTTACCATTATGAAGAATCGCATGTTTTGTTTTAGGTAGCTGTGAGTTAATGAATGATTTTGTTTTAAAACGCTGACTAAACCTACTTATTTAAGTATAAAACGAAACGTTTAGTGTGTTTCAAGATTTTCGTATGCTCTTCGTGAAATAAAAAAAACAAATTGACAGTTGACTGTCTGTCAGTGTCAGAATTTGCGCCTTTTTGCGGTTCCTTCAAAACTTTTGTTATGTTTACATGTATTGTGTTTACATCATTATTGGGTGCTGTTTTACATTTTAAAAGTTTTATTTTAACATGGAGGGGAAAAATCAAACAAGGCAAGGGCACAAATCAAAGAGTATAAATCGAATTTCCAGTAGGTATGAGATGCCAAGCCGTAATTTATTTAAAAATTAAAGAAAAGAAAACACAGTGTACAATCCAAAACTCAACGAATTCACTCAGAAATGACGTATCTCTACAATCGACATGACATCTCTACTGCTCAGAAGCACTCGACATGAACTCTAACGTTAGCTTTCGACAAATGTCGAATTCGACATCCCCAGAATAGCAACTTTTAAAATTTGTCGAAAAAATGACGTCATTAGAAATTTTTGTCGAGTTCGACAGCATCTCTAAAATCGAGAATTGGCCCCCTGATCTCCTGGGTTTTATAAGACTTTTCTATCCTTGTTTCTCATCTCGAACAAAAAAATACTGCACGGAGACTGTTGATTATAATTATTATTATTATAGGGGGAATCCTGGACCGCGGTCCCGGTCCCGAAAGCCCCACGACCCATTTATTTAAGGCCACAACAGTATTTCCCTATTAAGAATAGTTAGTGCCTACGATAATTTCGCTTTATCTAGTGATGAAAAGTCCTTAAAAATAATCAATGATATGAATTTTGCGACGACGCAGTTGTGAAGAAGTGTAGGGCATTGTCAGTGACGTCCCAAAATGACATATTATTAAAACCAACTGCCGCACTCAGATAGCTTTAATGATTACTTAGGCCATCACTTAGTAATGGTTTTGACAGTTTTGTCATACAAAAATATGTCAAACCTTTACTATGTGCCGGCTTAAGTAGTCATTAAATCATATAATCTCTGAGTACGGCAGTAAGTTACACCTACAAGGAACTAGAGCCTAAGGTTATTCTACTAGAAAGTAACAAAAAATTGCCATGCAAAACAAAATTTGAAAAAAATATTGGTTCTTGCGTCATTTCCAGGTCGATGACCACAGCCTTGTCGGGCTGAGCCCTTTCTACGTTCAAATCTCACAGTAACTGTACGATAACAATCCGTAGTAGTTATCAACGTGGTGAACATTGGCTAGAATTTGATCGGAACGCACCCGCGATGGTGTTCGATGAAGCAACCGTTAATGAGTCATCATCACCAACCGACGCGGGCGGCTGCGACGTAAACAACCGGAGCTCCTCCGCGAGAGGCCGGCCGCCGCGCAAATAAACGCGCCTCACATGGGTGTACCGCCAACTGTTTTGTTTGAAGCACCCGAAACATGTTTTTCTTTTTGTTTTCGCGGCACAACAAGGATTTCATGGGCACATACCTGAATACTCAACCTAAAATCGAATCTTTCTATAGCCTGCAACAGAAGAGTTGAGTTACAATAAGAACGTTGATGGTTGATTCAAGGTCCATTCGTTAGTCTTGCTTGACCTGGATCAGACCTGTAAACAGAAAAATTTAAATAGAAAATGACCTTTCTCGTAAATATAGGTACTTCCGAGATTCTTATAAGCTAAAAAAAAAAACAGGACAGAAGAGTTTATTTTCAAATTCTTCAGTTCAGTTCGTAATGCACAGATAATATTGTTAAAATTTTGAAAGGGTCCAAGTTACAATTCAAAGAGTCAATTATACTGGCAGTTGAATTATTTATTGCGTGTACAGATGTCGCAGTAATAATGTCACGCGGAGGTGGAAGATCGGTTGGATCGGATTAGGCTGCTATTACCGCGCCGCGCGGTATGCGTAAATAAATAGTGTCTATATATTATGTACAAAACGTCGAGTTCAAAGGCAGGTCACGTGTGGGGTGGAGGCCTGTCGCCGCACCATTTTTATTACATTCCCCGAATAAATGCTTACGACCTACGAAGTCTTGTAGATCATGCGCCTACAATTATTTACAGAAATATCTGCTCTGAATGTACTGAATTCTATTTCCTGTTCGTTCCTGGAGTTTTTATGATAATTTCTTTGCGGTATGTTAAACTCAATCTAATCTTGCGACGAACGAGAAGCATACTTACTTACTTAATAAATAAAAATGCAAAATTAATGCTCTGGATATTATTTTACTTACGGTTATGTAAGCTGAATTTCGCTTTATTGAACCATGAATTTTAGTAAGTTGCGCAGTTTTTTTTTAAACTACCTGTTTCACAGCCAAAGCTCCGTTTAGATTTACACGACCTGAAAAATAACTAATGTAATAAGAAAATGATTTTTTATTTTCTATTTTGGGAGATGAACCTATTAAAAAGAAGTCAAACATAAAAGTCAAAAAGTACAATCAGTGAAATAAAAAAGTTATGCTCATAAATCATGCCATGCAGTTTGAAGTCGGACCCAGACATAACCTATTGTCCAACTGATAAAGCAAAACATCCGAAACTCAATCCCATCGTTATACTAACAAAATGAAAGGCTAATATAATATAATATAAAAAAACATTTTTTTTGTGAATACATGTGAAAGTACATATAAAAAAATATACGGTACTTAAAACAACTGGCATATTTATCTGATGAGAAGTAAGTAAGGCTAGTAACTTAGAATTTATTTTAGAAAAACAATAAGAGCTCTGTGCAAAAAAATTAAAATCTTAAATTGTTTACAAAATTCGATTTATTTCGATTCGAGAATTAAGTAAATTTTTTCAACGCGGACAAAGGTCGCGAGTGTACTACGTGAGCTCGACAAATGAATGTGCGAACAACACTATTGCGACAACGACTCACCATAGTTCGAATCCACGCTTGTGAGACATGAAGACACATTTACTAATGTGTCTTCATAATCTTATGTATATCTAATGACCTTGATAGCTCAGTTAGGTACAGACAAGAGTCTAAACGAATCTGGGAACATTACTTAGAAGTAATGTTGCCAGGTTTGTTTCCGGGTTACAAAACTTGTTCTCAATTTATGGCTAGACCAAGGGAAATAGGGGTAAATTTATAAATAAGTATATAATTATGATATATATGGATAAGCCAGTTTGGCTTGGCTTAAAATTATCTCTTTTTTCCATATTTTTTTCTATATAATATAGTCGTTTCTGGCACTCGCCGTTCGCTGCCTCGGCACCGCTTGCTTCGCTCGCTCGGCTTGTGATCACAATTTTAACCTAACCTAACCACAAAACATTTGGTCAAATAATTTGTTACGACGAGGTTAATTTAAAAAAAATGGTTAGGCTAGGTTAAAGCTGTGACGCGCAATTGTTTGTCGCAATTATTCGCAATACCGTAGTGTCGCACAATCCTTTGTCGCACAACTCGCACTACTGTCGCACAATCGTTTGTCGTACCAGCGTGATGTCATGTCGAGCTGTTATTCACACGTCCATTTGTCGACTCACGTGGTACACCCGAAGGTCTCCCGAATAATAACGTTAAGTTAGATTTAAATATCATTCACTTAGTTATTAGCATCGACGTGATTCCGATTTCGACCCGCACCGTGGGTATGTTTGTACTTTCTTAGTATTTTTTACTTAATTTGTTTTTGCGTGCTACCTCACAATTTGTTATAATTATGTGTGAACCATAAAATTAACTATGTTTATGTGTTATGTTAGTTTTAAGATAGTTCATAAGTGTTTCAACATCCGGACAAACCTATTGAGGTTATTGTGATGTTTTTTTGTTTACATTTTGTTTTTATCTTTATTTAATAAAAAATAATAAAAAAAAAGATAACTCAGTCAAAGTATTATTGTTATGATTAGAATTCCATTTCTATACTTAGAGAGGGTTAACGTGGTTCATTAGAAGGTTAATTAAATTCATATTCATAACTAACCGTTTGAATGACTTAGGTATTTGTATTGTTGTTCTATTTATAGTATTTTGACCACCGGAACATGTTACAACAACACTGTGGTTATGTTTGAAGGACCTAGAACAATCCAGAAGTAACTACTTAAGGTATCGTGAATAAGTATTGTATAATACATATGAAAGTACCAAAAGCGCAATTAAGCATACTTACAAAACAACTAGCTGTTGCCAGCGGCTTCGCCCGCTACAACTCGAAAATTATCCCATGGGAAGATAAAAATCGGGATAAAAACTATGTATTAATCCAGATTATAAACTATCTGTGTACCAAATTTTATCCAAATCCGTTGTGTAGTTTTTGCGTGAAAGAGTAACAAACATACACACTCACATACTTTCGTCTTTATAATATTAATGTGATAAAAGCTTTATGTTGATAAAAGTTTAGTTATATTATTAAGTTTAATAAAAAATAACGATGTCTAACTTACTTTGGAGTAATGATATTGACTGTGCTGTAAATGTTCATATTATGATACTTCAGCATCGGAATATTCCACGTGACAGAGTGTTACGAAATACATTCCCTAGCATTTGTTAACTTATCGTTAGTCATCGCCTCATGGCCCTTGAATGTTGTGTACCAGTTGTCTCTGTCGGACCTTCTCTGGCTAATGGCGATAGGCGCATTTCAACCTAAATTTTGTGACGGAAAAGAAAATAGAAAAACGCTCTATTTTATTTTATAGTCAAAGGTTGAAACAAAATCTTCGTTGTTCACACAAACGATAATGGTGTTTACCAAGAGATCCAATACATTGCAAGAATTTATGTGGGACAAACGACTTGTGAAACTTAAGTTATTTTGTTTTCTAAGCACTCCATTGTGAAGCAAAATATTACATTTTGGTACAAGTGAGCTTAGCCACTGCAGTTCTCGGCTCCACCCGTAACCTCAGCTTCAGCTCGGGTGTAAATTCTGCCTCCGGTCGCGCTGCATTGACAAATTATAACGTGAGTATACCGAGATACCGTGAGTTTTAGGCCTCCAGCCAGCTAGGTGGCATTCTCTACCTGTAAACCTTTGGGTAAAATAAGACAACATTGTGTGAAGGTACAAAATATCTAAAAGCTAAGTTTATGATTAAGGCTTTAGGTCTGAATTAACGTGTCCCGTAATCCCGTTCACCAGCGACTGAAAATGCGCCCCACGCGATCGCGGCCCACAGATCGAACGTTGGTAGCTTCATTCATTCATTCATTCAGGGAGCGGACACATAAATCAACGAAGACCGACACGTGTCGCCGCGGCTTACGTACGACTGCGGGTTGCGACGCCGACGCCGACGACGTCCATGTTTTCTGTTTTGCAATCACTTTACAGAGTTACTATGTGCAATGTTTCCATTGCATAGGGATTTTCACAAGCTTTCCTTTCGTAATATTTATCGCTGTTTCAGCTACTTACACTTCTTCATTGACGTTTTGGAATTCGAACGTTATTCACCGGCTAATCACGCTTTTTGTTCATCTAATCGTAAAATAATGGATTAGTGTTTAATGTTCACCTGGGTGAAATGACCTAGTATTTTTTTTAGTTGATTGTTGTAGTCTGATGATATAAGCAACTGCTACGTGCAGTTGTATTATTTTGAATACGCAAGGACAAGTATGAGATGAGAAAAACGGATAGTAAAGTCCCACAAAAGTCATAGGATTCGTTTGTGAAATACCTATTAAGCCTTAAAGTGTAAATTTTTGTTAGATTCAAGTGTGGCATCCTAAACCACCTATACGGGTAGTATTTGGGCGTGTGAAAAAAATCACGGTAGTAGCACATGATTATAACGAAAATAAATGGTAAACTATCACAGCTGAGTAGGCCAGTTTACGAGTAATAGTCGACCAACTTATAAAATGTACTTGTATGAAATATTTTCCTAATGTATGGGAGCGCAGGTCTCAAAACTGCAAATGTAAGTTTGTTTTATTTTTGCAATAAAAAATCATTGTTCGGAGGTATAATCATTGGTAGGCAGGCTGGTTATTCAGTATATTAAGTTCACAAATTTTGACGGGGTGTACCTCTTATAGTAGAACTTTTTTTTGTCCTAATTTTGTTTTGCATAGCAGTGGATGGCAGAAACGTCATTTCGCCGAAAATCATTTGGCGTACACTCATTTATCATAAATTCAAAACTCTTTTTAATAGTATCGTATGAAGATGTAACTTAATACTTTCGTTGTTAAGTTGTCCGTGAAATCCAACATAAACTTAGGCCTTTTTTACCATCTAAGGGGTAGACAGAAACCAGAGAGCTATATCTTACTGTTTTTGTCTCGTACACGTTCATACATCTGGAAATCAAATAGTACCTATGCTGTTCATAATAATTTAAAAACGCTTGAAGTCATTTTAATCGATGAAAAGGTATAATCTTAGTAGTAGACAAGCGAAGCTATATGCAATGAAAGTGCAATGTGGTGACTCATTCGCGTCGTCCAAAATAGAGCTGCGTGCGCCCGCACCGATTCTGCTGCGTCTGCGGTTGCCGGCGGCGCGCAGGCTCGTCCTCGGCAAGGGTCACAAGACTCGCAAGTCAAGTCACAGAGTGCGTGACTTACTTCCTACATAGTGCCTTCCCCGAACGAGATTGGAAACCACAGCGATGTATTTGGCCCAAGCTACCAGACTGTGACCAAAGCATACATCAGCCTATAATAATGTTCCCACTGCTGGGACTCCAGGCCTCCACTCTATGGGAGGGAGTGGGCTTTAATCCACCAGAGGGCCTAGTGCGGGTTGGTAGACGATTTTTTGGTATCTAGTTTCTCACGATGTTTTCCTTTATCGGTTTTAATGGAGTGGGGATGAAGTAAATTACACAAAGTAGTGCCTGGTTCGAACTCACGGTAGACGTGGCCATCACTACTGGGACAACGCAGCTCTTCAATGACCAAAGGGTTTCCTTGAAATACATAAGTCATTAATACAGAAATTCTCCAGAATCTACATACATACAGGGTGTAAATTAACCCTTCACACATACGTCAACCAACCAAGCATTCTGTAAGTACATTAAACTAAGTACCTACCCCCTACGCAAAAATTTTTGCAAGGAAACGACTCTTTTTTTTTTGGGTAAAAAATCATATTTTATGATAAAACTCAATGTAGCACTATTAAAACATTGAATAGTAAACGGGTAATGGAGGTAATTTAAGTAAAGTTATAACCTGAAAAACTAGTATTTACAAAAAACAGCTGTGCAAAATTTGGAACTTTGACCCCCAATATCTCCGTAAATACCCAGGTATGGTCTAGAACCAAAAAAATATCGCAGTGGTGGGGAGAACAAGTGCCTTTCGGGGTACTTTTACACCCTTTATTAGAGCTGCAATAAACACACAATCATAGATAAACCACAGCATATATTATTCCAATTTACTATTTAGATTACATGATACCTGATAAATCTTATGTGACTTGCAAAACGATAGTATTTTTATCATTCATTGATTATGATTAGGTAAAGTTTACGCGATAGGGATATTATTTTTAAAGTGAGAAATTGTTTATTTATTTATTTTCATTTCTATAAAGTAATATAATATAATCTGTTATTTGTATAACTTGAATAGTTATACTTTCATAAATGAATTTGGTAAATACCTATGTATTTTTTTTTTCTAAAATGCACTATGCAGCAACGGAACATTTCTCAAAAGAGTCAGGCATAAATTCAAGTTACTCGCGTTTGAATGGGATGGTTTTGATATACTTACACAGTAAGTCCCACAAACCTAGTTTTTATTGGAAAATAGTAAATTATCTCAATATCCGCTTTCACTAGTAGGAAAATGGCCTTCAATGGAATAGCCGCACAAGGTCATAAACAGGAAAACGGTTGCTGATAACTGAAATGTCACGTGACAGTTTCCTCAATCTGACAAAAAAAAAAAACCTCACTTCCTATTTGCTATACAGCGTACGCTAAAATCAACGTTCGTACATAGTCATAATTTATCAGCGTTTTGAAACAGGGGGGAAGCTAGTGCAGTGTAACTGTAAACCATATTCATTCATTGGATTGGGTGAGTACTACAGACTAGTCAGGTGGATACGCGGCCGGCATACCCATTACCCACGCAATACATACTACATAATAACAAAGAATGCACCGACGTGATATGCATCATCACATTAGGTAGGTACTTGTTTCTTACTTCCCAGGCCTTGACGACATGTTGATAGTCAACACATAAGTCAACTTGTTTATCGGTAAGTCGACGCTGAGCTCAATGGCTGCAATTTTATAAAATTATCGTAAAACGTAAAAGCTACTCGAAATGCAAGGCAAAACAAAACGTCAAATTTCGAACTAGAGGCTTTGAATACATGGCCTTTATGCTCTTGTTATTAAGGTTTAATGTTCCATGTAAGGGTATTGATGTTGTGTTAATGTGTTCGCGAGGCGCCACGCCAAGGGTGCGGGTGGGGGGAGGGGTGGAGGCTGTTGTGAGACGTAGTAAGCGCGGACGGAAGGGGGGATGCGGGGAAGCTTGCCGCGTTCATTATTACTATTATTAGCCAGTCAGTACATTCAGTACAACTATTATTGTTATCGATAAACAAACTGGATAACTATTACACTTGATAAATTAAACCACCAAATTCAATAATGCTCAAATAGGTTAGTATTCTACTGAAGATTGAAAGAAAACTGCGTACACCTTTTTCTAGAGTACTGAAATCATTTTGGTTTAACAGGTAGGTACTTACCTACCTAAAAAGTTTGTTTGTTACTTGATACAAAAATCCGGTTACTCCTGCAATCTTGCAACCCGATAAAACAAAATCCGGCCTGGCTATCGAGTATCGACATTGTTATTGAGGTACCTACGTCACTATTCTGTGGACTTTTAAATAATATGTATTATGTACTGGCTCTATAAATACTCAGTGAGCTGAGTGACCGAGGTGTACGAGACACGAGACGGCAATATGTGCGAGTTTATTTGCATTGTGTCGACTTTCGTGTTTTCAGGTTAGCATTGTGATGTGGTACCCGCCCGCCACCCCCACCCTACTGCGCACTGTATACTGCACACCACGGCCCAAGGCGTCTATCGTCTGGCTCGTCTCTCTCCTTGCTCCATTTTAGCTTATTCCAGCATGCAAGATGAGCTTGTTTCGTGGTAGAAGTACCTACCTACTAGTTGCGAGTTTTCAATGTTTATTCATCGAGTTCCTCCAATTGCCAGGACTCACTCTCATTCTCAATCGAACATTTTTTTAATACATAGAGATGTTTGTCCACTTCTTTGTTGCATATTTTAAGAAATTCCTGTTAACACGGTTAAAAAACAAAAAAATCGTATGTTAAAATCAAATATTTACTAAATATTAAGCAAAATCGCAGGAATCACCCGGTTACGGAAGCATCACACATTTCATGTTACCTACTGGCATCATGACCATGGCGTGTATATTGTTTACGCCGCCATCTTCGTTTCCCTCCCGCGCAATTTTGCACATGCGCACTCAGCATTTGACCTTAACATCTTCGCCCTGGTGAGAGTAACTTGCAGGTACTGCGTAGATCAGAACTGCGTAATTCAGCCCAAAATCTGTTATTTTGATTCAATACAAAAATTCCTCTACCATGATATCAATTATCTTCCGAACCTTGTTCAATGTTAGGTACTTGTAGTCTGCGCAACACGTTTTTACCTGACTGCGGCGAAGCCCAAAAGGAGGGTTATGTGCTCGGCGTGTATGTATGTATGTATGTATGGCCGTTTCTTTTTTTCTTCCAATCTCTGCGGTTAACCGCCATGCTATCATCAATTCTTCAAACTTGTTTAATTGTGTACCTTCACGATAGAGATATGAAGGTACTAATGAAATACGCTGAAATTCTGAAGTAGTGGTAATATTACGTAGTTTATGTATACTAGTCAACTTTCTCGTAAAACAACATTGAAGCTGAATTTGCTAGATTATGTAAGTCTATAATAATTGTACAGTTATGGATTCTAAGTTCAATATCTGGGGGCATGGTAGTGCCCCCGCCAAGTCGAGCAATAAAGCGGCACGGCCGTACCATACTTTTCTCGAACCAGTTCAGGCCATTTTCGACCTCATTTAACTTCGTTGTGGATAAAACTAGAAGCTTGAATTTTTAGTACCTAATCAATTAGGCATTGTATAAACACGGTATACACACGGTATATTTCCATTTGAACCAGTAGTTTAAGAATTATAACTACCTAATCAAAGTTCCTTAGTTATGTCACTCACTCACTCACTCACTAACTGACTGACTGACTGACTGACTGACTGACTGACCGATCATCAAAATAGGCATGACGAAAGATTTTGAAATCCCCTTCCGTAATGTGGGTACATCTTTTTTATTTACGAAAAAACCTTTATTTCAGTAATAAAGTAAAGTTTAACGAAGATATAAGCCATTTTTGAAAAAAAAATTAAATAGAGCGCGAAAACAGCTCGCAGTGTCATGGCGTCGGGTCTGACGTCACGCATAAGTAAACATGGAAATGTCAAAGCGCAGCTAGAGGAAACTAAAACAAACATTACCATAATTCGTGTGTTAAAAATGAATAACAAAGATTATAAGTGGTGTGCGGTGCCTCAGTGTAAAAACACATCAATAGCAATAGTTTTAGCATTACATATTTGAATGTCAAAAATGTTGTCCTCTGGACCTGCATAGCTGACCCGGTGATTATGATAGTAGGTTGTTACTATGAGAAAAGATACTAGTACATGCTTTGTAGTTACAGAAATTTACTCCTTTTGTTGGTTATTAACTCAGTAGCAAACTTTTATTACAAGTTGCGAAGGAGCTAACCTCAAAAATAAACTGACAAGTTTATTGTAAAAATATGAAAGTGAAAATAAACTCAACTCCTACAAGCTTAAAACGAGTTTGTTGTTTTTTTATAGTGTTAGATACTTACAAAATTTACTTACAGGGAGGTTTTCACATTACGGAACTCGGACGAGCAAAATTCTTTATTTGACCCAAGTAAATCGCCCAACATCAGTAAATCTATCCTGGGCAAATTTGAACTGTTTGCTTTTACAAAGCCTGATTCCATTGCTAAAGATGTTCACAAAGTATTGTAGTAACAAAAAAAATATCCAA
Source organism: Diarsia rubi (assembly GCA_932274075.1). Taxonomy (NCBI): domain Eukaryota; kingdom Metazoa; phylum Arthropoda; class Insecta; order Lepidoptera; family Noctuidae; genus Diarsia; species Diarsia rubi. Next base: position 16,988,613 of record OW026412.1, on the reverse strand, counting down.
ATGCGTAATCGGCAACAAAACAACACAGTGAGCTAGTGACAGCTAGTGATGTTTACATTGGCGTGACGTAGTGCGCTATGATTGGTGTTTCAATCAAAATGGCCGATATCAGTATTTTAATCTTTTATTTTATTAAAAATCTTACTAATCTTAATTTTTTAAATAAAACTAAATCAGTGTTTTAAATCCTTCTCGTATGTAATTTCCCCTAATATCATTAAATCATTGATTCTTTGACTATGTCGTCACGCCTATTCTAAGGCACTTCTAGCAGACATAGAAGCTTCAAATTTAGAATACAATTAAGTGTTTAGTGTGTAGGTCATGGAAAAACTAAAGAAAATGCAATTTCAGTCTAGTTTTCTAGATACACCAACTGCATAAATAACTTTGTAATCCCATGTAAATGTATAGGATTACAAAGTTAATGTTACATTTTCAGTGAATGAATTTTACGAGTTAAATTTAACACACTTCCTAGTTTCTGATTGATTTGAAATTTTGCACGTATTTAAATGTATATCGCCTATCAATGCAATATTATGATGACATGGAAATGATCTAATGATGGAGCTGGAAGTTGGCCATAGTAACTCCATTATATGTCATAACCCCATTTGGACTCGTTCGATTCGTCTTGTCGAGTAGTTTGTCTAAAGCTGGTGTCCAGGGTCTGTTGATGGAGCTGGAAGGTGGCCATAGGAACTCCGTTATAGAACGACATAACCCATCGAGTTTAGACTCGTTTGATTTGTCTTGTCGAGTAGTTTGTCTTTAGATGATGTTCAGGGTTCTGATGATGGAGCTGGAAGGTGGCCAAAGGAAATCCGTTATAAAACCACATAACCCCATCGAGTTTGAGCTCATTTGCTTTGTCTCGATGATTACTCTGCCTTTAGTTTGTAACCAGGATCTGCTGATCGAGCTGGAAGGTGGCCATAGGAACTCCGTTATAGAACGACATAACCCGTCGAGTTTAGACTCGTTTTTTTAACATGAAGCTCTAATTATTTTTACACAATAACTGGTTATCTGGCGCAGACTATAATTATCATAAATATTCCTTTTTGAATCGATTTTTTTTTAACAATTTCATGGGCTTTATTTTTTTTGCATGAAGCTCTAATTTATTTTTATACAATAACTAAAAGTAGCCTTATTAGTCTGCCAGTAAAACTCCCATCAAAATTGGTCAAGCTGTTTCGGAGATCAGCCGAAACATTCAGATGCAAAAAAAAAAATACAACATTTAGTAACAAGCTATTAATTTGAAATTACAAACAGACACTTTTATCTTATTTATTTTTATAGATTTACACAACATATCACTGCAATTTACACGCTTTTTAAATAACAGAATAATTGTGCATCGCCATGAATTCATATCCATCGCAAAATTTTGAGTTAGTTGAACTGTGCCGTTTAGTAAAAAGGCTAGGCTGCTGACCTACATGACTGCGACAGGTACATTGAATTTCAGTAGCTCGCAGAACGGATGCCCGGTGAGGCCGAAAACTTCAGGAGTGACGACCGCGAATCGGAATACGTTGAGTTAGAAGGCCTCCCACTAGGTGGACCAATGACATAGTGAAGGTAGCGGGGATCCGCTGAATACGAGTCGCACTGGACCGGTCCATGTTGCTACACTAGGGGGAGGCCTATGTCCAGCAGTGGACTTCTTCCGGCTGAGATGACGATGATGAGAAACTCCCCCTGTACATGCCTGGTACTAACTTGTTATCAATAGAATTATAAAAACAGAGAGCCAAAGATAAAAACGCAAAATTCTCAATGTTGCTTTTTCTGATTTTACATACGAACACATGGTTTTACAGAAACCATTTGCACGGGTGCACCGTGCAAATGAGACCATGAGATAATTTTATGTTGATGATACACAAGTTTCTCCAGTTAGGGGTGTGTCAACACAGGCTACATGATACATGTAGGTATAATAATATTCCTCCCCAGTGTTTCTTTAATATGATGTTAGCCAGCTCGTGGGTGGTAATTTGTGCCAATCATTGAATTGTTTACGGAAATAGCAATATAACTTATTGTTCAATTTAACTGACGAGGCCCATTAAGCGTGCCAAATAAAAGCCGTTTCTTCATAAAAGGCAGTACGAATTCGTGTTAGGTGTTACACTTGTGTCATTTCTACCAAACCACATGGGAAAACCGTGCGTTGAGTAGGTACTGTAGAATTGAAATCTAAATAGGATCATTTCAGTGGGCCATTCAGGAAGCGTTATTCAACTATTTAGGGTGACTTTCGACCCCCATAACTGAAATCTGTCTGAACTACATTGTTTTGTGTGCAGTAAATTCCTCTGCTAATTCCAAAAAAACACTTCTTACCTTTCACGAGATCGGAGTTAATGACGTGTGACGTTCGAAAGAGTACTATATCTTTATCACTGACTGAGTCACTCTTTAGAAGTTTAATTTCTGTCTTTATTGTCGCGCACTCGCGCAGTCAGATCGCGAGGAGTTCATGGCTAAATAATAAAAGCCCTCGGGTTGAAATTCAAGGTCAAGTGGCTCTTGCCAAGGTCGATCTGTGGATGGGTGACAATAAATTACATATCGAGTTTCTGGAATTCATTAACGGCATGAAAGTCTATCCTTTTTAACGACTATGAAGTAAAAGGGGTTAGTGTCCGAGTTTAGAAAACCATTTTATATCAGATTTTATTTAGACTGCGAAAACCTATTGATTCAATAGCACATGAAAGTAAAAGGAAAGCTCTCAATCTCAATAGGGGATCGGACTGAGTCAAAAAAATAAGTTTCTAATTAGTCCGTCAGTTAGATTATCAAAAAATGTTGTATACGTGTTTTTTGTTTTATCAAATTAATAAAAAAAATACGAAGATAAGACGCGATGACGCGTCTTTTCTTCGTCAATTTTTGCGATCATGAGTGGTACTATCATGTGACGTTTTCGCCGAGTTCACGAGTTTTAGAAGCACTGTGTCGTCTTCATTTTTTGTTTAAGTGGAAAAAGAAAAAATACGTGTCCAATATTTTATGGAAATCTATGCGACGGACTAATTAGTTTTTTTTTATCCGATCCCCTATTGTCAAAAAAGTCATTCATAGTGTCAATATCTTGAAAAATATCTACGAGCTGGACCAGACTGGACGGAACTGGGTCAGAGATTTAAATTCGACGAAAGAGATCTTCTATCACCAAAACTTGCCATAGCAGTCCATATCACCAAAAATCTAATCGGGAACGAAACTACAACGTTTAAATTTTAGTACTTAGCTGTACCACCTGAATGCGTTACAATTGACTATTTCGTAGGTACCTACAGTTACCTAATACACAAATTAGAATTTAATTTTCTTTATAGTTTATGTATATTATTATATTGTATAAATATTGATGAATGGCGAGGGAGAGGCAGATCAAGGAAACGGTGCATGGATTGTGTAAGGAATAAAATAAAAAAAAGAAGTAAATTATAGTGTGACGGTTGACGGGGGAGCATGGAAGAAAAATACGTGTTGCGCCGATGCAACTAACATGGTAGAAGGGCAGGAAGATAATAATGATTTATTTATTATTGTCTCTGATAATTGTAATACAGAGCAGTAAACACTTGCAAGTTCAAAACAAAATCATAACCCACTCTTATTAATAGTACTAGCTGTTGCCAGCGGCTTCACCCGCTACAACTCGAAAATTATCCCACGGGAAGATAAAATCGGGATAAAAATCCTATGTGTTAATGCAGGTTACAAACTATCTGCGTTCTTAATTTCATCCACATCCGTTCAGTAGCAAACATCCATCCATACATCGTCACAAACTTTCGCATTTATATTATTGAGTAGGATTCGTTTTCACCTGACTATTATTTACTGCATAGGCAATAAATTGTTTTCATAATCAATTTCATCTAGAACTGTTATTAACTTATTATAGAAAACCTGTTATTAACTTAAACTTTCCATTGTTCCAGTATGCCCTTCAATGGACATAAGATCCAAACACACATATCTGAAGGCGCTGAAAAACTGCCGAGTCATCGAAGGTCAGCTGAGCATCGTATTGATGGAGCAAACCACCCCTAAGGACATCGAGAACATGACTTTTCCGCTACTAAGAGAGGTCACCGATTATATTCTGATATACAGGTGAAACCGATTAACCTTATAAACGCAATGTTAAATTTAAACATAATCCCCGCATTTAATAATACAACTCTCAATAATATACAAAATAAAAATATTTTGATTAAGTAAGTACCTGTATATCACACTTATTTAAAACCCATCTCTTGTGAGGATACCCACCGATGTATTACCAAATAACTGAAATCTCTAACCAGTAAAGTAATAACTAAACTTCGCACAACATTACAAAAGTCACTGTAATTAGCGTGACTTAGCGAGTGTAGATGTAAACTGCCAGTTACTCTGATTCGTTTTATTGAGCAAGCAGATAATCACCGTGATTCCCGGTCTCCATCAATAAGGTAGTTGACAAAAAAAAACTAATTAGTCCGTCAGATATAGATTTCCAAAAAATACTGGATTTTCATAATTTTTTATTAATTTGATAAAACAAAAAACACGTATCCGAAATTTTTCGATAATCTAACAGACGGACTAAACATACTTAATCATATTTTTTTGTCAGGAAACATCCCTATTCAATTTTTTTTAAATTATATCTTGCTGTCCAGCATTATTGTGGACCATGGCGTGTTGTTGTGGATAAACCGAGGGTGGGCATCACTGAATAATCGGGTTTCGTTTAAGTAGCTACACACGACTAGGGTCTAAGTCATACAATAACAGGGTTGTATGTATTGCAGGTCAAAAGGGGTTCAGAACCTGGGAACCCTATTTCCCAATCTGTCAGTGATACGCGGGATTCAGCTCTACAAGGATTTCGCTCTCGTTATATTCGATAATGAGCATCTGGAAGTAAGTTGGTTTTACATCTTTTATTTGTAAAAGATTAGCGTTACCTCGTGGAAACAGCTTATTATTAATGTGTGAACGAAATTATTGACTGAGTGTGGGAGACGATCACACTCTGTATCAATTATGAAAGAGAAACCAGTTTACGTAGATTATCATTTTATAAGGTTAATTGAAATTAAATAAATTATTTTTATCACTAAACTGTTTCTTCTTGCTGAACTTCCTTAAATAGTAACGAATGAAAAAAAAGAATACGAGTTACTAATGTAGCCGAAGTAGAATTTTACTCTAAACGTAACAAATGATTAATGTTTGTAATGTTGTATGTTGTTCTATCTGCAGTCTTTGGGTCTTCGTTCTTTAATGAAGATTGAGAGGGGCGGAGTGCGAATACAACAGAATGACAGACTTTGTTATACAAATACTATTGACTGGACCCGGATCACTTCGGATCACGCCGACAACGTTATTAGAGTAAGTTATATGCATATAAGTAAGTTGTAACATTATACGTCAGGCCACTAAGGAGACGGCGGTACTGGATCAGTTCTCTGTCAGAACTGGAAGAAGGACCCAGGTTCCCGAAAAGTAAAAGGATTGTATAGAAAAGTCTAGGAAAAAAAGAAAGTTAAATCTCTATAGAAATGTGTCTTTCCATTTGAATTTTAATTTACTTAACGCTAAAATGGTTTCCTGTCTATATGTATACACCACGTGGCCACATAGTCGTTAAGTAACCCTTTTCTGTAACATTGCGTGACGTGTCCATCCAGACATGTGTCCAATAACAGTGGAGTAGCGCCCTCTCATTATTATTGTTCTTCACCAAACTTGTTCTGGTCATGGACCGTGGGATCTTGTTATTAGTTCCGCCACGACTCGTGTTTACCCACGATACTCGGATATACACATACACATACGCAACGTAAATTAACTGGTTTATTTTGAGCCTAACTAACAAAATTATATCAACGTTAGGTTTACGTAAAGTTCACTTTATGCATTTAGTGTTTCTTATTTATGCCTTTTAAATCATTTAAAAATGTTGTTTAGAGTTTTTAATCCATTTGGTTTGTCTCATGAAGATGATAACATTACTTCTTGTGTTGTGCTATTAAATGGATCGTGAGCATAATGTTGAAATGAATAACTCTTAAAATAATGGAGATGACCTCGTCATCTACCAATTAACATTAATATTGATCTAAAGTATTCTTCATTTGTAATTTTATAGATGAACTACGACACGCGATTGTGTGGGCTGTGCCCCAACGCACAGAGTCGAGTGGAGGACCATCGTCAATCGCATTTGCAGTGCCCGTCCGATGCAAATGGCCGGTTGCTGTGCTGGGATGACAAACACTGCCAGAAGAGTGAGTATAGCGTATTTATCATTCTTCAATTATAAAAGTAATGATGAGGATGGCCAACGAGTTGAACTATATATTCGTACAAGCGCAGTTTTAATGTAAACTAATAGATTATTATTAAGTAATTGATGAACGCATTGTAAACAAAGGGAGCAATGGACTTGGGGAGCATGGGTCATTGAGCATCGTTACGTGAATGATGCAATGATATGATATGACACACACTCCATTTTAGTGATTTGGCTCTCAGTTGTTATTGTAACATTCTGAGTGATCTTCCTTCTACATTCTTTGACCATAAACTATCATTGAGGTTTGCCGACTGTACTTGTGATGAGAAGATCAACATAGCTTGTTCTTCACGAAATAGAAAAATCCTCCATCGGTGTCTAGCTGAACACTCCAGACGATTTTTTACTAGCACTACTCTACTAGCAAAGTCAGGGTCAAACCACAGATTTGTGGTCAAACTACAAGTTACTATGCTATTCCCCCGATTGCCGATGCCGATTGCAAAGCAACTCTGCGATGTTTCGCCAATGGTTGAATGGTTTGCGAGTGGCCGCGAGTACCTTTCCCTTTGATGTGCCTGCCTTTTCTTGAGGAGTTCCCTAGTCTAAGCATCACTTTACTAACGATATTAGGGCTAGAGTTCTGCAAGTGTCATTCCGAAGTCCAAGCACCAGTGCGCTAAATGTTGTCGCATATTTTGTGCAGTGCAGCCACTCCTAGTGTCTCCATTGCTTGCATTCATGATCTCGGTCGTAAGCTGATCAGATCCGAGAGCTTTTTTGCTTTTAACTTGTAGATGTTTCTTCGGATAGCGGAATAGAAGGTTCTAAATTGATTTTCCCTATACTATACAATTGATAAATTTTAATGCTGTGCCGCGTGTGGGAGCTTAAATACAGCCCTTCTCAACATTTTCGCTCTATCTCACCTACTGCGTTCAGATCTTGAAGTGGTGCACCATCCAACCTCGTCTTTAATCATTCAAGTTCTGAGTTTAAATAAACTGTATCGAGAGCGGCTTCACTTTATGAAGAGACCGGAACTTTGTAATTTCAACGCATGATTTTAATGTTTTTGGCAAATATGCAAGCTGTTTGTCGCGACTCAATGTCTTTGTGTTTCAAGATCTTTCGATTCTTTCCGCTCTTCGATTATGTTTCATATATAGGATAGGCGGATAGCCAGGTGGGTGGTGACTGATGGTCATTTTTACAGTCTTACATATTATTATCATATCATTGAAACTTATGCTCATTGGTGTAGGTGCATCAAATATTGCGATTTTGAGCTTCTTTTGAACCGCTGTTTGTTCCAAAAAAATAATGTTTTGTAAAGACATTATATTACTTATGATTTTCTTTTTTTGTCAAATCCTTACTATACGCGCGCTAATAACATATCTGGCTCATTTTTATATATTTTCATTGAAATAACCTGTAACTTGCCTAGATTGCCTATGTTAGTAGCGTTTTATTAATATTTTGAGCAAGTGTGTAAATAACACTCTGATTGAAAAAAAAAACGTTGTGTAAAATGACAGCGGTTGTGCTTTATATTTCCAAGAATAAGAAAAATCTTCAAATGTCCACCATTATCGCTGGAAAACTTCAGATCTGGGCATCTTACCCTAGAAGAAAAGGTCCAATTAGAAGTTCATTTAATCATGTGGAGATAGGCGGTAGGTACGAGGTAACATGACTGAAAAAGAAATCGAAATTAATGCTGTTCATAATATAAATATAAACGTGATCATTCTGTTGATCACACGCATATGATGTTATTGTTGCAGTATGTTCGGCCGGGTGCGGCGACCGCGGCTGCCTGGACGACGGCACGTGCTGCCACCCCACCTGTCTGGGCGGGTGCTCCGGTCCCTCCCCGAAAGACTGCCACGTCTGCCGCAACTACTCCTTCGGTTACGGCAGCGAACGCCAGTGTGTAGACTCCTGCCCTGCGAATGGCACATATCAGGTGATTAGATCATTCTTAACTATACTCCATTTATTAATTATTCTTATTAGAATAAGAGACGCATGATATTTTTAGTATAATGCTGATTGCTGTTGCACAAGTTACGTTACGAATGTGTATTACATTACCTCGTGTTACCTGTCAGATAGCCTAAACTAGAGAGCATCTGTCATTGATGTCAAATCGTATCATTCATCTTTCATACTTTACCGCGAAATTCCGTAATATTTGGAATGTGAATAATATTTTTTTGTGTTTTTTTTTGTTTTTCTGAAGTGTTCTATATTTTTTTTCTTGGGTTCCGGTACATGCAGGTGGTTGTAAAAAACTACAAATTGACATTAAAAGGTACGCTCCCGTTCAGGAAAACTGAATAGACGAGCATTATGAATACGATCATCCCTGTTATTTGATCTGAGCGATCATGTAATTAATGAACTTGCGTCATTTTAGTTTAGATAGACGCATCACTAGGGAATGGAATCTCAAGATGAGATCGCTATGTCGAGATCTCGAGGGATCAGAAATTCGATCTCGGCATTTTCGAGATCACGAAAAGTATTGTTTTAATTAGATAACTGAAACATGATTGAAACTTTGTAGTTGTGGTTATGAAGCCAGTACGATACAGTAAGATACAACATGAATTATTGAAAATATGTCTTTTTTTTTTTACATTATGTTAATAAACACAAAAATTCAGATCCGTTAAAATCACAAAGATAATAATAGTGAAATCAAAAAGTTACAAAAAAAAACACTACTAAACTAGGAGTGATCAGACCTAATTAAATTAAGAGTGATTTTGGTAAATAATAACTTCTTAAAAATCAAACAGTGCTTAGAGTGCTGTCGGATAAACGGCGTCTTATGTCAGTCGCTGTGTAAAACGGCATCTTATGTCGGTCGTATGCAGTGCAACACTTTCCTTCGCCAGTCAGCGACTCACGCAGAGAACAGGCGTCATGCGTCGCTAACTACTGCCGCTTGATCTCGTCAATCTCGGTCGAGATGTCGTCATTTTATGCTTCGAGATAGATCTCGAAAAATCAGGCGACATCTCGGGTGATCGGAATCTCGCGAGATCGAGATTGCATTCCCTAGTACATCACGCTACAATTTCGTGTGTTTACCACATAATTAATTGATGGTTTGTCTGAATGCTTAATATCAATGCTTATTATCTGCAGCTGTTTCGCCGCTGTGTAACGGAGCAGGAGTGCCGCAATATGGCACCGCCGCTCACCGGCGACCCGGGCCGCAGGTATAAGATCTTCGGCAACCGCTGCGTCTACGACTGCGACATCGGTTTTATGGAGGTGCGGTAACCAATACTACCACGCATTGCATTAAATAAACTCTATAATATAATTCACGAATGAATGCAAACAAATGTACGTTTTCTATGGTTGCTAGGAAGGCGAACCAGGGAACTCAATATGTCGGAAGTGTTCACCATCCGGCTGCAACAAAGAATGCAAAGGCAGCAAGATAGACTCAGTGGAGGCGGCAGAGAAGTTCCGCGGCTGCACACACATCAACGGCAAGCTCGAGATCACTGTGCGGGCCTCAGGGGGTGAGCTTCATCACATAGTAATGGTCAAGTCCCAATACTCCTGTTTTCTTTAGAGAGTAGAGTATTTCCCCCTGTCACACTGCTCAGACTGCTTGTAAGCTTTGATCCTGATTTTACCTTCCGATATTGGTGGAAACTGAATTACTTGTCAAGATCTAAGCAAATATTATGTGTCTCAATAAATATGTAGGTACTATGATAACTAAATAACATAACATCACGCCTGTAATTCCCGAAGTGTTAGGCAGAGGTGTACCCTTTAGTATGCCACATTTCGCCAGTTATGTATACGTCCCATGTAAAAGGGGGCGACCCTAATGCCAACAACCGGGCACAAATCCAGTCTCCGTTGCTGCTACTGACAAATTCCTAATTGAAAAAAAAAACCAAACTTTCATAAACCAAACAATAATACTCTCTTTATTCAAATTGCAGGTAATACGTTGGCACTGTTAGAAGAGACATTGGGAGAAATACGCGAGATAAACGGCTCATTGCAAGTGATACGGGCTTACCCCTTAGTGTCGCTGATGTTTCTAAAAAGTTTGAAGAAAATTACTGGATCATGGCGAGACGATGAAAAGAAAAATAGGTGAGCCAAACTGCACCTTCCGAAATGCTATATATAAATAATACCTTAGTAAACTATATAAATTTATCATTTATGGTTGCTTTAGTGTTTCTATAAGAAATTGTGAATTTTTAATTAATGGAGGAACATCGTTTGAGCTAAGATGTTACCCCACAGAGGTCACGGCATAGAGGTGCGGCGCGGAGCGAGGGGCTGAAGATTCTGTTCATACTAGTACTATAAAACACAATAGAGTAGATTAGATTGGTATGTTTGCTTATTTGTTCATAAACATTTAAATAATAGGTATATATTGTTATTTCCTATTTTAGTTTGCCTTGACTCGTTTAAAAGATTTAACAACTGAGTTTGGTAGTATCAAAATAAAATTATAAAAATAAAAAACAATATATAAAATATTATTGCAAATTATGGCTTTGCAAGCCATATCCAAATGAATTGAAAAAACCTTCAGTTTATTGCAGTAGGTTTTTTATAGGTTTATAATATAGTTATGGTAAATACAATTAAGGTTTATTTGGTTTCTTTTAATAACTTAACAAAAGTTTATTATGTTTATGCCATACAATTTACTTTTCAAATGATACACAACAAAGATAATTATTAATATAATTTTACGAGTAGTATGGAATTAAATTGTGAGATCTACTCTATAAGACATACTTATTTTATATGTTATAGTTTATTTACTTAAAACTGATAACATTTCAGAGGTCAAGTTTTACATATATTCAACAACCCGAATCTCGAGTTGTTATGGGATTGGCCAACTCACGGCGACATTGACATCTCAGGGGGCTCCCTCTTCATACATTTAAACCCAAAGCTGTGCTACGGAACCCAGATACTGCCGCTTAAGAACATGACTAGAAATCCGAGGTCCAACTTCACTGAAATTGAAGTGTCAGAAGATAACAACGGAAATCAGGCCTCCTGTGAGTAGTTCGCGAGGTTATGTAGCGCGCAATACTTCATGCTTACATTGTTTATCCACAAATGTGTTCTGAGCGTAACAAGTCTCATCTCCGACGTTGCCTCATTGCTGAGGTTGAAGACCTTATTAGAAATTCATTGTGAAAACATGTTTCTTTGATGTTATATCGAATGATTGCAATTTCTGAAACTGATATTTCCGTAGGTTCCCCTGACGAGTTGAAGCTGCAAGTGAGCCAGCAGTGCGACCGCGCGGTGATCCTCACGTGGAACATGTACTGTCCCGAGGATATCCGCAAGCTGCTGGGCTACTCCGTGTACTACATCGCCACCAAGCCCAACCAGAACGTCACCTTGTACGAGCAGCGGGACGTGTGCTCAGACATGTTAGTAACATTTTTTATATTCAATTCCGCATTCATCATTACTTCTACTGAAGCAAGAAGTGAATCCTGACGGCGCGTCACGAGTGTTTTAATTATTTTTATTTTATTTTATTTTCATTTTTTTTTCGACAAAAGCTACTTAATCATCGAAAACCTAATAGGATAACCATTAGTTTTGTTTTACAGATGGAATGTTCTGGATATGACCATAGACGAAGCACATTTCAGAGAAGAACCCCCCGCCGAACTTTGCAAGAATAATCAAGTTTTGTTTTACAGATGGAATGTTCTGGATATAACGATAGACGAAGCACGTAATGGTTCAAAAGAAGAACTGACCAGCAACCAAACTGACGTTCTGTTGAACCCATGCCCGAAGAAGCAGCCCTTATTCTACCTACTGTCACATTTGACACCCTACACGCGATACGCGGCTTACGTGAAGACATACACGACACTGCAGGAGAAAAAGGGCGCTCAAAGTTCCATCATATACTTTACCACCTTACCTGGAAGTAAGTACCTAAGAAAAATATCTTGCAAATTATGTTTTGTAGAATTATTGATATTTCGAGGAAAATATACCACAAGGACCAGTACGATTGACTTATATTTATGAAACTCATTTTGATTTATGGGCATTATGAAACTCAATACTTGACGCTTGTAGAGCCGAGTCCACCGCAGGCTGTGTCGGTGGAGCCGCAGTCGCCGCACTCGGTGCTGGTGCGCTGGGCGGCGCCCGCCATGCCCAACGGCACCATCCTGCTGTACCACGTGGCCGTGCAAGCCAGCAGCTACAACGTGCCGCAGCTGCTCGTCGGGAACACCAACTACTGCGCTAACCGTAAGGCTAAATTATATCCATCACTAGTTTATGTTAGTTCCCCACCATCCCGGCTTCTAAGCGTCAACACGGAACCACCAACAGCCACTGAAGACAGGCAATGCACCAGGACTCGACCTAGTAACGGCGGAAATGTTACAAGCCGACTTATCTTACGGTGTCGACTTCCTAAGGTTTTCTGCAAGATCGTCCTGGATGGACTGTCAAAAGCCGTGGATCCTCTTCTACGCAGGGAACAGGCCGGTTTACGCTCGAGACGCTCATGTACGGACCAGATGAACAGTATGATAAGAATGGTAGAGGAAGATCTATTTATCTTTTGTCGACTTCGAAAAGGCCTTTGATACGCTGAAGTGGCCTAGCATCTGGTCCCGTTTACTGGAATTTGGAGTGCCGCCTAAAATCGTCGCGTCTGTGGGAAAGTATTTTCAAGAATTATTCTTGTAAAGTAACCCATGACGGCCTCATCTCGAATGACGTAGCAGTACTCGCGGATGTCCGCCAAGGCAGCCACCTGTCACCGCTTCTCTTCTTAGTCGTTCTTGATGGAATTATACTTCGCATCTCTAACCTATGCCTGCTGAGTTACACCCACACCGACATGCAAGCAAAGTTGAGCGATCATCGCCAGGAAGCGACAGAAACAGTGCTTAAAATTAACATCAGGAAGACCCAGGAGATGAGAACTGGTGTGAAGAATCACTCTACCGTTGCTGATTGGCACAGACGCAGTAGCACGCGTCCACAAATTCACTTAACTCGGGAGCGTCATGGCGGAGACTGGGGCAGTGACCCGAAGGATTAAACTTAAGATATTCGGGTCAAACGTGAAATCCGTGCTGCTTAACGGGTGTAAAGCGTGGAAGGTCACAAATATCATCTTACGCCAAAATCAAGTTTTCGTCAACCGCTGCCTTCGCCGCATTCTTGGAATTTACTGGCCCGAGACCATCTCCAACGTTGAAGAAATGCCACGATATGGAAGTGGATTGGTCACATACTCCAAAGGGACCCCGACCGCATACCCAAACAAGGTTTGGGTTGGAATCTCCAAGGCAAAAGAAAGCGTGGCCGTTCCCAATAAACCTGACGCCGCACCGTGTTGGCAGAAGCAAGCATTGGAATGACGTGGAGCGCAGTGAAGCGTGAAGCTCAAGACCGATCGGGATAGAGGACATTGTGGACGCCCTCTGCCCCATCTGGGGGACATAGGACATTAAGTCACATAAAGCCGGCTTTTGACTATGGAATATAATCTTCAATATAATCTTCCTACTATATAATATTATAAATGCGAAAGTTTGCGAGAATGTATGGATGGATGGATGGATGGATGGATTACTCTTTCACGCAAAAACTACTGAACGGATGTGAACTAGTTTATGACCGTTTTTATTTTTTTTGTAGATGGTAAATCCTCAAATGACCCCTTCCGCTCCGGGCCGAGCGGAAGGGAGGGTAAGACTTCTACTGACTAAAACCCACCTATGTGGCTTCTTAGCTCTTTATGTTCCGAGGTCGCGGTATTTCTTTGCAGGCGTCGGCCCTTGCAGATTCCTTCTATGTTGCTGACATCTCTTAGTTTACGACCCTGGCGATCTCTCTTTGTCTTGACATAATATCCTTGTATGTTGTTGCAGCGAGCGCCCTTCCGAATGTGATCACTGCCCGAGCAGAAGAGTCTGCGGACAGTCAGGAGAAGGAGGCGACCGGTGACGTCACGAACGGCTCGTGCGCCTGCAAGGAAGAAGACAAGCCGAGCTCGAGGTTTAACTCGCGCGCCGAGAGGGAACGGGAAGAAACCATCAACTTTGAGAACGATCTACAGAATAGGGTACGAGATTATAAACCTCAACAAAATACCTACTTTTTGGAGGTGGACGAATGAGGTGCAAACTATCGCCATTGAAAAGGGAGGATTTTTCGAATAGACGGGAGTTATGATTAATCCTCCCCCAATAAACTTGTCAAAGGCTGCGCTAACGAGGCGATGACAAAAGTTGAAGTTTGAACCGAGACCACGCAATTAGCATGAATCCGCAACTCGACTTGGGCCTAAATTCATACTTAAATAAAATACTTAGTTATTGAACGCTTATTCATTACAGGTGTACAGAAAACAGAAAGAACGAGACAAACATCCAAAAAGTAGGTTGAAGCGATCTCTAGACCACTACATGAACAGCATGTTGGTGAAAGTGGCCGAGAGTGTCGTGCCCACACCCGGCCAGAACTACACCAATACCACGGACGAGGCAGGTAGGTCAAGAATTTTTAATGATTTCTTATTAACAACGTATTCATCTACTTACTGTTCTGTTAACATTTTCATACACCTTGCTTTCTCTGTTCGTCCTTCATGGCCTCGCTTGTCACCCTCATCACGACCATCTAACCATTCTCATTTCAGCCAAATGCAGTCGCATCGAGCCTAACGCTTGCGTCGTAAAGGATTCCACAGGTTATAAACATAGACATATTTGTTTTATATTTCACGGGGATTTGGTTGCTGCATGTTGCCATCATCACTTCATTATCACAAGTGGTTCATTTTTCATCTCTTTTACTAATAATGTACATAGTATAATCGGGACTAACAAATAACATCTGAACTTTTGTATGCATGATTCTAGGTTTTTTAATTAATACAATGGCACCAGACCGACTTGCATGCAGTAATTTTAAAGTCGTAGCAAAATAATTTAAAAGTACCTTCCAAATTACACAATGACAGGTAACGTAAGTACCTATTTTTTTTTTAAAAACGATATAAACAGTGTTTTTGTTGTATGGGGAAATCCGAAACCATAAGTCTGGGTTATTTATGTACGAGTAGGAACTTTATTGGGAACTTGACCATAAATATATGAATACTAATCCACTGAAGTCTAAGGTGCAGGTGCCAATGAAGATCCGCTTAACTTGAAAACCTCGTAAAAACCTGCAGATAAGTAAAGTAAAGATAAAACATAATGGAAGGTGTAATATATTTATTTGAGAAACAAGATATCTAAAAAAGTAGTACAGCTGCATTTTAACACAAATGTAAATACTTTTTATAACACATTTGCTCGTAAAGGGTCTCTTATTTCACCAATTTCAATATCGTAATGTATCTCATTACGTACTTGTGCGGTAATGTAATGTGAATCGCACGGTTTAGAAAGATGCTCCGTCAAAACGAACGGTACCTACTTTTTTAAATCTTAGCAAAGAGTTTTTATTTCAGAAAAGTGGTCAACATTTTATGAATAAAATTAACTTTGGGAAATAAAATATAATAAATAAACATTTAATTCTTTAATTTTATTAATTTCGACAATAAATTACAACCATTAATATCTGTAGCAAAAACAAAAATATTAATTTACTTTTATTAATAATACTGGCTGTTTTGTGCCTATGCCTGAAAAAAAATCGCATCGCTTATTTGTTAAGAAATAATAATCAATTTTACTAATTGCTCAAATTTTCATAACTGAAATTAAAGATTTAATCGTTTAAGAAAGTCCGAGTTTTATTTCTTTTTCGCAAATATGTTATAAAACGTCGTATGACATACGTGCGCTTTGATAATTACAGCCTCTGCTTTCTTATAGCCCTCGCCTACGGCTCGGGCAAGCAATATCGCCTCGGCTGTAATTTTCAACTTACCGCACTTATATCATAATGTACTATTAGAAACTTGGTATTGGGCTATCTTGGGAAACTGTTGCTCAAGATGGCCCGAAAAATATTAATGAAAAATTTATGCATTATAAACACTTGAAACACTTGACATAAAACATCAAAATAAAAACACATCCTTCTCATAAATACGCTGATAAATAGATTAAATATGAATATTCACCGTTTTTTATTAGAGCGACGAGATGTTAATTTTCGAAAGGTTAATGGAGGGTAGTAAAACGTGTATCGTCTTGACATGACCGAGCAAACTATTCATCTGTCTTCAAAATGGCGACGCGCCAGCAATGAAACTTGCACTATTGTTTATGGTACTAGTAGCATAAACCCGCGAAATTCCAAATATTTAGAATAACTATATTTTTTAAAGTGCCCCTATCCTAGGAGGTGGGTCATCTTCGGCGACACTACACTATTTAAGTTGTCCGAAAGAATGAAAAAAACTTTCATGTGAAGTTTATTTTAAATAAATAAACTTCACAGGAAACACAGTCCGAATGTGTACCTTAAACAGGACGATTTTTGTGAACTTTTGGCGACTTCAACGTTGTAGACACATTTCCTTCCTTCATTGTCGCGTTTACCCCTCCCGACTGTGGCACTTGAAAGGGCTGTTGTAACACTGATATTTGTCGGCAGGTGGCGTGGATTCCCTGTACTTCCAGCTTGATGGCAACACTCGGTCGCTGACCGTCAGGAACATGCGCCACTTCACGTGGTACACGGTCAGCATCTACGCCTGCCGCGCCAAGCACGACATGGAGGAACTCAACGTCTACAACAATACCTGGTGCTCAGAACGGGCTTTCAATACCTTTCGCACTCCCGAACTAGGTAAGCTCTCGGAACCAACTAAGCTGTATTGATCATTTAGGTTGGTGTCAATTTATGTGATTCACGATTCATAAAAAGTTGTATAAAACTCGTCATTCTGAAATGAACCCTATTGAACAAGCCCCTAACCCTGTTAATGTTTATATTTATTTATAAGTAGTACAGTGGTTGACTACAGATAAAAATAGTTGTGCATAATTGTTTATAGTCAGCATCTGATGACTATGAACAATTTTTCACGTGAGACGCTGCCTATCACATACAAAATAACAATATCGTTTTTGTTTGTAGTAAACGCGGACAAAGTGACAGACCTGCGAGCGGAGGTGATCCTGTCTAACAAGACGTTAGCTGAAGTGAACGTGACGTGGAAACCTCCTAAGAACCCTAACGGCTTCGTCGTGGCCTACACCGTGCATTACTCCCGCGTTGAAGATAACTTGGCGGTACGAATTCATCTATATATCCATGTTTTACTGAAAAAAAAAACATTTTTGTTGTAGCCTATCAAATAAATTATGTAAAATAATTATTTGGCAAAATCTTTGTTTGTGTAATGTTTTTTTTTATTTATATTAGAGGATATGAACGAGTTACATCTGATATAAACAAACAAAAAAAGAAACCATAAGTCATCAGAAAGCCAATTACAAATCTTCATTTATAGCCTCATAATTTTGTTTGTTTTGCATGTTACTTCTTTAGTCAGGTTACAGGACAACCTCATCCAAATTTGCAGTTGTAAACAGTATCAGGTTTTTGCAGATATTCTTCCACATTTCTTGAAATACCAGGTATAATTTGCTTAATATTATATTGACATAGCCCGTTTGGGGTTATAGGGAATTGTAACATAAAGCGTATTGTTGCATTTAGGGCCAGGACGTGGGTCTGCAGAGCTGCATCACGGCGGACGACTACGAGAGCGCCGGGCTGTGCCACACGCTGCGCAACCTGGCGCCCGGCAACTACAGCGTCGAGGTCACGCCCGTCACCGCCGCCGGCGCCGGCAACGCCTCCACCATCTTCCCGCCCATCTTTATACCGGTGAATCATTATGTTATCTCTGTTTATTCATTGTGGCCAATGTCGGGATCCAAGACAGTTCAATTGTTTCTCTGGGACTTCGTAGAGCTGATTTGAACTGATGCTAAAGCGAAAAATAAGTATCTACCTATTAACCGACTTAAAAAAGAAGCTTATCATTTCGACCCTTATATTTATTCTTATAGCCAGGCACTATAAAATGACGTAATACATTTTATTTGTTTCGAATAATTTAACAATGAAAACAATATACTAGTGATCATGAATTTCAATTCATAATCACTAGTAGTTTTCGAGCTTTGTTTTTTGGCTTCCGCAGAGTGGACAAAAATGAACAGCACGTGCTACAAAAATGAACAGCACGTGCTACAAAAATGAACAGCACGTGCTACAAAAATGAACAGCACGTGCTACAAAAATGAACAGCACGTGCTACAAAAATGAACAGCACGTGCTACAAAAATGAACAGCACGTGCTACAAAAATGAACAGCACGTGCTACAAAAGCAGACTATTCCAATTAGTTAAATACTTTCAGGAAAGAAAAGCTGCCGCCGCGTACGATTGGATCTGGGGCGTAGTGGGCGGCTGCGTCATCATGCTGCTGGTGCTGGGCGGCGGCGTGTGGTACGCGCGGCGCGGCCTGCTGCCGTCCGCTGAGGCCAACAAACTGTTCGCCAGCGTCAACCCGGAGTATGTGTCCACCATGTACGTGCCGGACGAGTGGGAGGTGCCGCGCTCCTCGGTCGACTTCGTGCGCGAGCTGGGGCAGGGCTCCTTCGGAATGGTAAGTCACTTCGATAGATTATAATCTACCGAAAAATAATTCGTTAAATTGTAAGCAGTGTGTTACCGTTACGGTACACAATCTTTCGACAGTTTACAATTTCGCGAGATAGATTTTAATCAAACGGTATTTATAATTTTACAGTGACTTAAATGCAAAACAATATGTAGTAGATTTTATGCCCGGAGTCTAAGTAACACAATAATTCATTAATTAAACTTGGTTTATTTTTAGGTGTATGAAGGTCTTGGGAAAAGTATAATAAAAGGAGTACCCGAAACGCGATGCGCAGTCAAAACGGTCAATGAGCACGCTACTGATCGGTAAGTAAAACACCATACCCATTTAAATACATTCTCACATAATGATTAGTTCGCACTGAACGCAATGTGTTTGTGACAGGGAGCGGCAAGAGTTCCTGAACGAAGCGTCCGTGATGAAGGCATTCGACACATTCCACGTGGTGCGACTGCTGGGTGTCGTGTCGCGCGGGCAGCCCACACTCGTCATCATGGAGCTCATGGAGTTCGGAGACCTCAAGACATACCTGCGCTCACACCGACCTGACGCTGAGGCCTCGCTGCCGCGCAAGGGTGGCAGCGACCCGCCCACGCTGCAGAACATACTGCAGGTGTGTCGTCACTTACATTATCTGCCATTGCTCATGGAATGTGCGACCTCAACACTTACGTGTACTCGCTCGGCCAGCACATAGCCAGCCAATAGATACGATTGGTTATGCTAATTAAAAAAATTTATTCACATAGGTAATTATTTTTTTCAGATGGCTATTGAAATAGCCGACGGTATGGCTTACCTATCGGCCAAAAAATTTGTGCACCGCGACCTCGCGGCGCGTAATTGTATGGTCGCCGGAGACCTGACCGTAAAGGTCGGGGACTTCGGTATGACCAGAGACATCTACGAGACTGACTACTATAGGAAAGGCACCAAGGGCCTGCTGCCAGTGCGCTGGATGAGCCCAGAGAGCCTCAAGGACGGAGTAAGTGTTCTTTTTATACGGATATCCCTTTTGCAAATTATTGCAGTCCGCGGCAACCTAATGAATTTGTTAACATAATTTTACGTTGAAGTCTCATGTAATAGAGAACGAGAATATTGTCATCAATCGGGCACCAATCTAGACTCCGTGGCTACCACTAAGAAATACTGGACGGAACAATTTGATAACATTTTGCCCGGAATTCCAAATTACGAGTACGACCTCATACTCGGTAGTCGCATTTGCGACCAGTAGATTAACAAGGCATGTCACTACAATGGAAACAGAACTGAAAGATATGTTCATAGAAAAAAATATAAACAACAAAATACCCAACCCAAATAAAACTTAATAACTTCTTCTTAAATCTACTTGTTGATAATAGTTATCGGTTGGCGTATTATTAAGTTAGTTGTGTGATTCAGGTGTTCTCCAGCAGTAGCGACGTGTGGAGTTATGGCGTCGTACTGTGGGAGATGGCCACGCTCGCCATGCAGCCTTACCAGGTATTTACACGCTTAGCTTTTCACAGATTATTTTAGTTTTTGTTGGTTTCGTTTTCTACTTAGCAAGCACTTTTCATTGACACCCACATCGTGGGAATGCAAAAAAAAAACTACTCGGTCATATTAAATTAAGAATGATGTCAATTACCTAATATTATGCATTTTCATCCAATCTACTATATACTGAATTTTTTTTACCACCTCTTTTGTGACCCGTCTACAACAAGAATAAATAATAATTCTATTCCAAACTAAACAAGAGATAAACTTCAACTCAATCGGTTAGGTTAGGTTATTAAAATGTAGTTCCAACAAGCATAGAATCTTTGCAAATGAAGTGGAAGCTTCTAAAAAATGTTGGTACCTCGCAGGGGCTGTCGAACGAGCAGGTGGTGCGGTACGTGGTGGAGGGCGGCGTGATGGAGCGGCCCGAGCACTGCCCCGACCGGCTGTACGAGCTCATGCGCGTCTGCTGGGCGCACCGCGGCCTGGCGCGGCCCTCCTTCCTGCGCCTCGTGGCCGACCTCGCGCCCAGCGCCATGCCGCACTTCCGTACGCGCAGCTTCTTCCACTCCGCGCAGGGACAGGAGATGTACTCGCTGCAGCGCGCCAACGCGGGTAATTATGTTCCTCTGTCGTGCTAACATGATCGCAAGGATTTAATGGTCGCAAAAGAGATCGAGTCTCGAAGCTGAGTACTCGCCTGGAACGTCCGATCTCGAGCAAATAACAGTTTTGATTGTTGCCGATCAACCTCTATGTGAACTTGGCCACGCATAAGGTTGAAATTTAAGGACGTTCCTCCCGTGTCCTGGTCTTCGGCAGCGAATGATAACATCTGTTGCTTGTACGAATCTGTGTTTAATACGAGCCCGCTTTTTTGTTCCAACCGTTGCGCCCCGTACAGACGTGTGCGGAGTCGGCGACACGCTGTTGAAATGTAAGTAGCGGTACCAGTTTGCATGTTTTACGTGACGTGAGATGCGTGCGAGCACTTTTGTTATCATTTTCTGAGACCATAACCCATTGTAGCGACAGTATGATTTATTTGCGACACTGATATTTGTGGGATATTGAACAAACTTGATGGAATATGTAATGAAAGATTGTTTTCATTACTCGTGCTTTAATATGTGGTCCACAGTTTTAAACAGATGCCAGACATTTTCGTTGAATCATTTTTAGAATTCCACTGTCATTCCATCAGTCGGTTACTTTGCCGCACTACAATAGTTAGGACTTCCTATCACACGCTTGTAATTCTAATTTAGCCAATCTCTTTCGAGTGAAATGTTTCGCCCAACGTGACGTAGAACGCAATCTTACGGTGTGGTCGCGTTCACAGAGGAGGAGCAGGAGCCCGCAGAGGTGAACGTGGGCGCCGTGGTGACAGGCTCGGGCTCCAACCTGTTCGGTGTGTCCGGCCGCCTCGCGTCCTGGGTGCGCGAGCTGTCGTCCCTGCGCAGTCGCGAGGACGACGCCGCCGCCGAGCCGCTGCAGCCGCTGACGGCGCCCGGCCTCAAGTCGCCCAACGGCGCGCCGCCCGCCGCCGCCGGCTGCTAGCCGTGTGCCAGCCGGCCGGTCGCCGTCCGGTAGCCGCCCGGCTGCTAGCCGTGTGCCAGCCGGCCGGTCGCCGTCCGGTAGCCGCCCGGCTGCTAGCCGTGTGCCAGCCGGCCGGTCGCCGTCCGGTAGCCGCCCGGCTGCTAGCCGTGTGCCAGCCGGCCGGTCGCCGTCCGGTAGCCGCCCGGCTGCTAGCCGTGTGCCAGCCGGCCGGTCGCCGTCCGGTAGCCGCGCGCAGCCGGCCGGCCCGGAGCCACATCTACCTCAGGTCGGCCGCCGCGCCGCCGACTCTTCGAATCGTAGCCTAGGCCTAGTGTAAATATCGTAATGATCGTCCGACGAGCGGGGATCGTCTCTGACTGTAGTGTAAATTTATATTAGGGGGAGCCCCTCGATCCCCCCGCATTTATTACGTTAGCGTGCCGGGCCGACGTGCCGCCCGACGGAGCGTCGGTTTTGTTGTTTTTGAGAGCTCGACCCGCGACGGCGATGCGTTTCTTTTCGTCTGACGATTCGTTTTCATATCAGGAAAGTAATATTTTTGCTGAGACGATATTGAGTGAGTCGATTTGTTTCGACGTGAATCCTATATAGTTTACCTCGACGTTATTATATAGTTATAGATCGGTGTCACTTTTGACATAGCCTATTAATGTTAAGTTTACCGTTTAAGATGTAAAGCGTGTATAGTTTTATATAGGCGAGATCGTGTACAAATTATTTTTATTGATTTCTTGACGGATATACCTTGCTACTGTTACAAAGGTAAAAATAATTTTGTCACAGGTGTCAAATTCGTTGAAGTTGTTATGTTGTTGTGCCAAGTACTTTTATTGCAAACGTACTTGCTAATGAATTTGTCACTTGTCTTAATCGATGCAAAATGCAACCGCTTTATAATACTCAACTGTTGGATATGCCGCTATAAATACCAAGTTATTTTTGCTAGTTTCATGAATAGTTTCAAATATTGAAAAAAAAAAAAATTAACCACCAAAGATTTGGAAAATAAACGTCAAAATTAGCAATTATTTTTATGCTGTTACTTCTTGTAGCTTTGTTATCAATGTTTGCAAAGATAAGTATATAATTGTATTAGAGTAATTATACAGGGTCGTTTCAAATTAGTTGTAACTGGTTTTAGTAGGAACGTGAAGCAACACCACAGTTTAGTCATAATGCGTAACTTAAACGAGACAAGGCGAAGAACGTGTTACTTAGTGTTGCCGGCCATAAGTAGCGATATTTATATTGCACAAACTACAAGCAGGATGTGTGTTCGCGTGTAGTTTGTACAAACGAGTACTTACTAGTACCAGTTAAGTGGCAACGTTGAATTTAAATAACTTCATATACCGCAACGATTATTATTATTGTGTATGAATGATTATAAAATGTATGTCATAAACGTGTAGCAGTTATTCTCAATAAGAATTCACGCTGAAAACAATATGTTCCCCATCGACTAAAATGCAATAGATATACCTGCCACTATTTTTAAATAAGTAGATATTACTTACATACTATTATTATTTTAAACAAAATGTTATTTAAAACCAAAGTAGGTATATGTAAAGATCAGTGCACACCGGCGAACGAACGAATAATGTTAAAGAGTTCCTCACACCCAGGAACATCACAGCTACCGTCGTTATGCGCTGACCCGTAATGTGCTAAACTAATCAGTGAATTATTAAATTTATAGCTACAAGTTACGGCTATATTATATCTCACCTCAGTGAGAACTTATAAACTTATTCATTAAAGGATAACGAGTTACTGAAATAGTTAATTTATGCAATACGAATGTATTTTAACTTTTATTGTGTTCATATTTTTCCATTACTTACAGTTCTTTTAATAATTTAGTTCACTGAAATATATCTGTAGTAACACAACGTAATAATTAGGTATATAATAAATATATAGTTCCTTTTTATTTTGATTACATTTGAATGTGCAGTGATTTTTGGCAGCAAGTATGTACCTAGATAATTATTGAACTTGTTAATTTAATGAATGAGAACGCAAAATATGGTCAGGGTTGAATTTATGACAGTTTCAACTTGTACTTTACAATGTTTTTTTATAGAATTATATGTTACGAAAGAAATACCAATTATTGACAGCAAGTTTCTAGTTAAATATAAATACGATAATCAAGTGTTAGCTACATAATACTAATTAACTGTAAAATGTATATTTATAATAAACATTCAACCAAAGTTAGACTCCAATATTTACAAGGATACATCAGTCGTGAACATTAGACTCCAGGCGTCAACCAGCCCTCGCGGCTGGGGTACGATGTACTAATATAACTGTAACGATAATGTGGTTTAAGGGTTTAAACGAGTGCCTTCAGCATCCAGCCTTCATGCACGTAGGGTTGTGTTGATTGTGTGAGGTGGACACGTACAGTGGCGACGCACTACCTGCCGTCTCATATAAACGTCGTTTGATTCACAACGTAACGCTACAATTTCGATTAACAATATTTTAGATGGCATTTATATTGTTTACATTTTAACACAATCAAAAACCTCTGCCACAGGAAAACAATTTAGCTCGGTTGTCGATGAATACGGGCGATGTATTACAAATAGCTTACCGATCGTATTTTATTTAAGTCGTTAACAACCTTTTTATTGTTAGTTAGCAAGAAATCCCATAAAAAAGTAAGTAAAACGTCGAAGCGAGGGGTGTGGGGGGGGGTATGATCTGGCAGACTGGAACTAGTATATAAATGTACACGTTTGTGTTGTCGTCGGGGCACAAGGCACGTTGCATCACTTATTCAACCATTTTAGGAAATCGAAACGATCTTCGTTGAGACAGAAATCCAAATATTGTTTTATGTGTAAAATTTGCATAGTGCCTTTTGCTCAATTATGAGGAACGTCGTAGATAGGTATCGTTAAGCGTAACTTAAATATATTAGAACTATGGTGTAGTTCCATTTAAGTTATTCGCTAATATTCCAGTGAGTGAGACACAACAAGCCCCACCAAACAGAACCTCGCTGCACTGGAATGTTACGCGCTGTAATGTATAACGTGGAGTCTAGTGTGGCGCGAACAGCGCACTCATGTGACAACGAGCGAGCTGAGGCACTCCACGCCAACTCGCTCGCACCCACCCGTACACTCGTGCACTCGCCTCTCTCTTTCACCTGTTATTCTACAACTTAGTTCCTTAAACTATGTTTGATTCTATCCTATCACCTTATGTTTCCGATTAGCATTTACCTACTTGATTCGAGAAACGCGGAGTGAGTGACGCGTGGAGTGGCTGCGGCGAAGTCTCGCACAACGTTGCCTCACACAGCGTTCCCTGCGGACTATGCCCTATCGACCTTTGTTACTTACGCTCTTGTTTTTATCAGTATTTGTTTCATTGTGATTATCACTTTACAAGGCAGTTACATTACCTCATTTTTAGTGATTATGTTAGATATGCATAAATTATTGACTGATAAAATAATTTCCAAATGATTTATTTCCTTGTGTGAATTGTGTATGTTTTGTATAAGTGTCGGGGTAGCGTTGTGCTATATGCTCAATTTAGATACAATTTCACCAAACGATTGAGATAGTGTACAATTTTATATAATTAATTTAATAAAAACCGAGTACCTATTAATAATTTTAATATTTATATTAATAAAAAAGTTATAAAAAATAGTAAAATTTAGTTTTAATATGTCATTTAGCACTAAAATTACGCTAGAAAAATTAGGACAAAAATAATTTACGCAGATGGCATAATTATAATGATGGCATTTGCGTAAATTGTGGGTGATTTGGAGAAATAAGTTATAGACAAAGATATGAAGTTAACAATATGCAATGCGGCGATACACACATGAAAAAGTTACTGTATAGTATTTGATATAACGTGTAACCCGATTCGAATTATGTTCGCGTATAGTATGTGTCAGTATGCCTGCATACGTGCAAATCAAATGTGGCAGTTTGATGTTTGTGTTTGTACTGCGTACACAGCGGGCGGTCAGATAGCGTATTGAGAAATGGGTTTCGTTTCAGTACAACTTTTGAACTTCACTTTTTTAGAATTAAAGAGTAGACGACATTCAAAAGGCTACCTAATTATTATTGTTAATTAAGGTACAATACGGCGTTAGAATAAGTAGTACAGTCATGTTTTTACCATTTAGGTACCACCTAGCCACGTATGGAAGAAACCTACAATACAGATGTACTGGCACATTTTCTTACCTATATAGTATAGTACTATACTTTATTTCGTTTCATCTCTCGAAGTTTCTTCAAATCTAACTTAAGAGGTTCTCGTTCTATTAGTCTTGGCAAGCTGCAAACACATGGCTCATTGCTCCCATAGCGCCTTACCAAAGAATCCGCTCTTATGTAACCTTCGTTGTCGTTATCTTTTAAGTTTCTCAAGAAACGTAAATAGTATAATGGAAGTCGATGTTGTTTAGCCCCCATTAGAATGATTTGTTTATGTGACCATGACGGCCACTGCTCAACGGGTATTGGATCTCGGTTACCTCTCGGTAAAGGATACACTTTCTGCAAATAACCCCGACATGTGAATGTACCCATATGAGGAGTAAGGACTTCAATATATTTAACAAAATACTTTTTTTTACCGACATCCCTGTGGCTGTAAGAGAAAACATTATCAAGGATAGTTTATTAAGTAGGTACAAATATTTTGATTTAGTTTGATACCAGTATACTCACTGATCGAGGGAGTCCATATCATCTTTATGAATTCTCCATATGACGCCCCATACATGAGCGTTGGCCGTGGGTACAACAGTGGCGACAGGACCTTCCCAAAAACGTGTGCACCTCATGAAGTCAAGTCTAAAGTTCTACAAAAAAAAAAGGTAAGTTTACACATTACACATTCATATAGTAGGTATGTTTTAAATATTTGTAAAGTAGAAATTACATACATCCAATCGTGCTATAGAAACAAATTGTGCAGTTGGACAGAATGTTCTAACAATAAATCTTAACATGTTGCTAGCATATGCGAAGTACAGAAACGTGTTAGGTTGATGAATATCAGATTTATTCATTTTCACTACTAAGTATTGTCTTATTGATTTGCAATAATTTTCCAACCGCAGGAGTACCTATTCATAAAAAATAAAACTACTTTTGGCGAAGGTACCTATGTAGGTACCAGGTGAACCCCTAATAGAATCTCTAATTGACTTTAATATTAGTATATGTACATTGAGGTTTAATGTACTATGTGCGTAGTACATTACCTATACCTCAATGTATAGGTCTCAGATCAAATAACAGGATACATAGGTATTGAAAATTTAAAACGTTTAAAAACTGGACGATTTTGACAAGAGTAGGACAGACCATGAATAAAATAATAGTCGACTTCGGCACATGTCAAAGATGAGTATAAACAAAGAGTATGTAATTTACTATAAACTTATAAATAATGCCATTTGCGAAAGTGCATTTTTCTACCTCGCAGGCTACGACATTGGTATCACTTGTCGCACCTCCGATTTGTGCGATGACCTCATTTTGTTCGCTAAATCCCTGGAGGACCTTCAACGTATGCTGTTAGAATTCTACGATGCTTCCTTACAAGTGGGCTTGAGAATGAACATTTCCAAGACGACGGTGATGTCACACACTCGGGATGACTCTGTTTCTGCTGTTGTGGTGGGAAACGAGCGTCTGGAAATGGTTGGCGGTAATTGGGTATACTCGAGCATGTTTTCGGTCTGAGTAAAAAGATACCCCAATGCCTAAAAACTCGCCATTTCAACCAGTGATGGACTCGCACAAAGGAAACTGTGTACCGAAGACGAGTGGAACAAAGGGCCATGGGGCGAGCTATGCTCGGCATAACCCTACTAGTCCAGTGCGCAACACTGAAATCCGTCGCCGGACGAAAGTGTTCGACGTCGGGAACAGAGGGCGATACAACTTTTTTTTTTATGGTGGTGGGAAATCATCAAATAACCCCGCTCTTGGCAGAGCGAAAGGGAGTGCCAGACTTCTACTGACAAAAAACCACCCATGTTCCTTCTTAACCCTATATGTCGAACCGCGGTATCTTTATTTATTTATTTACTCAAAACATACAAATTAAAATTTACACACTTAAAATTTAAATAGTTTTAACATAGCAAATTCTATGTAGCAGTTCTTGTAAATTCACCCAAAGCGCAACAGAATATGTCCAAGTCCTCGGCAATGAAGTTGAGAGTGCGGAGCGCGCGTGTTAGCGGCGCCTTGCGCAGCAAGTTAGTTCGCGCGCGCGGTTCTACCAGCAACCGCGGCTGACGACGAGGACCCACATACCTGTCCGGCACGACTAGCTCCACCCTTCGCAATATATCTGCATTGTGTATCTTCCCTCTAATTACCTTAAAAATATAAGTCACTAGTGTGAGTTGCCTCCTGACCCTTAGTTCATTATATCCGACCATTCCCAAGATAAATAGAGTTGGATACATCAATGGATAAAATGGATATACCCCGTATTCCCTCATATATTTATACCTAATAAATTTATTTTGTACTCGCTCCAACATGAGACTATACTTAGTTTCATGTGGAGCCCAGATAACTGCGTTACATTCTAGTTGGCTTCTTACTAAAGCATTATACAGGGTGTTTGGTAGGGAGCTGTACATACGCCTAGGGTAGAAACTAGGGATAGTCTGCTACCTACCCCCGCCCATTATATTGACCTTGGCCTCAAGGTTTTTTTTTAATTTATTATTATTTTTTATTTGATTTTTTGACTAAAACTACCTGTAGCTCAAAATCTATCCATGGGACCGGTCGGCTAATGGTCTTGTTTTAATCGTTAGAGTCTTAGGGTCCTGCAAAAAATTATTTTACACCAGAAAATTGTGGAGAAGAAAAGTTATGGGGCCTGAAGTACCGTAGTAAGGTAAAGAAATAATTTTAAATTAAAAAAAAACCTTGAGGCCAAGGTCAATATAATGGGCGGGGGTAGGTAGCAGACTATCCCTAGTTTCTACCCTAGGCGTATGTACAGCT
The DNA here is from genome assembly GCA_932274075.1 of Diarsia rubi. NCBI lineage: Eukaryota > Metazoa > Arthropoda > Insecta > Lepidoptera > Noctuidae > Diarsia > Diarsia rubi. The sequence continues at coordinate 16,959,521 of OW026412.1, read as the reverse complement.
CCCTTCCAAACACCCTGTATAATGCCGTTATAGCTTTAATATTTGTGAAGCCTTTAACCATTCTAAGCACAAAACCTAGGTTTCTATATGATTTTTTGCATATCTTAGCTATATGATCACGAAATGTGAGTCCAGTGGTGAAACGAACTCCCAAGTCCCTCACTTCAGTAGCCCTATCCATCGGCACCCCGTCCACCGTATAAGTGAATGTGATGGGTGTGTGTGCACGCGAGAAACTTATGGTCACACACTTAGATGTGTTAAACTGCAGGAGATTACTCTTGCTCCAAGCTACCACTCTGTCTATATCTCTCTGTAGTCTTTCACAGTCATTCACGTTTGTGATGGGGAGATAAAGCTTGATGTCGCCGGCAAACAGTAAACACTTAGCATCTTGCACAACGTTTGGTAGGTCATTAATCATTATTAGAAATTCCAGAGGCCCTAGATTCGTTCCCTGGCTTACCCCAGATCTAGTATAATATGCTTTCGATTGATATCCTGCATAGTCAACATACTGTTGTCTGTTACTCATATAACTAGCAAAAAACTTAAGTAAATGCGGGGTGAAACCGACCCCTGCTAACTTTTTCAGTAACACGTCATATTATCGACTAAATCGAACGCTTTTTTAAAGTCGAAATATGCAGTATCGGCTTGTCCCCCACTATCTACTATTGGTACCACATCTGCCATGTAGCCAAGTAAATTACTGGTAGTATTTCTAGTTGGCCTAAAATCCATGCTGCGCGTCTGTGAGTTGCGAGCTAACTTGCTGAAAAACGCTCCTATGAATAACAGATTCTAATATTTTAGCCATTGTTGACAAATCTCTTACAACAGCCCGCAGCCCCGACGGGCGTCGGCCCTTACGGGCCCCTCTCATGTTGCAACATCTCTTTAAAGCGCGTGTGGAACACGAACGCGCCTTCGACACGGCCTGTACCGTCGTCGTCGAAAGACGGACGGACGGCGAGCTAGCCCATCACTCACCGTCCATAGGCCCGCGTCTACGGTGGCCGGAAGCTGGCACGTGGAACCCGACGCCCGGAGCGTTTACCGCGGCGGCTGAGACGTGAGGTTCTCTCCCTCTCACGTTCCACCACCTCCTTCGCTAGCATCACTGCTTCGCAGAAGGAGGCGACGGCGCGGCGGCGTCCCATTCCTCCTCGCCCCGGAGCATGGCTTGAGGGCGGACCGGACGCGAGAGGTCGCCGCCGCCTCACGCCGCTACGAGAACACGGCGGCGCTCCGCCCAAGCGGGGCACACCTCCACGGTGTGCTCCACCGTGTCCTCCGGCCGATCCTCACAGTGGTGACACCCGGGCGTTTCCTCCCGCCTGATGCCACTCCTCAAAGAGGGAACTTACCGCCGCTATCGTGGCGTGCCCTGCACGGGGTAGCGACAGTCGCTCTCTCCATAATATGCTGCCATGATACCACACCGGAGGTCAGGGCGATACACCTAAAGTGGAGTTGGGCAGGACATCTGGCTAGACGCGGAGATGGCCGATGGAGTAAGATTTGAATAAAAGAAAAATATATTCTAAACAATATAGGTTAGGTTGGTACCTAGTACCCATTCTGTAACGCTTTGCGTTATTGTAAATTTCGCTCTGGTAAAACGAGAGGACTTGGATTTCGTTATATTTTCCTTATTTTGCCAGTATTTTTAGAATAAATAAATAATTAACTGATCGTTCATTGGAAAGTATCTCTAACTTTTCACCAAAAAAACTTATTTTTTCAAATTGGTTCATAAATAGAGTATAGGTTTTATAATAGGTCACAAACAAAAAAATGACTGATGAACTGATTTTCATGAATTTTTATGGGAGCAATCGAAAACCATATCCTTTCATATATAATTATAAATGACGGAGTTATGAGGCAACAAATTATGCTAACTGATTTTTGTGAAGTCTGTTAAAAATAGCCAGGCTGAAGTAGGAGTGGGCAGGCCACGTGGTACCGATGCACCCAGAGTAGAGAATACAATCCAGCCGTTTCCCGACCCCGAAAATCCCGGGACTGTACTTCACTAATCCCGGTATTTTCAGGATTGCTTTATACAGGTCCATTTTGCATTCTAAAATCCGTTGCGACCAGATTATATTCATAGGAATAGCAACATCATCATCATGGCTATTTGTGAGTCCTATGCAGTGTCCCATGGGCTCAAGTACAATGTTAAGAAGAGCGAACTTATGATGTTTAAAGCAAGTGCCATGAACTACTCGGATCTTCCCGGTATCTCGCTCTGTGGCAACATGGATATTGAGAGGGAACGCAGGTCGTTGGCTGTTCGATGTAACATGCTGGTTCGATAACATAACATAACATACTTGGTTTGCACGTTGTACAAATCAAGTAAAAGTGACTCTTTTCAAAGCTTTTTGCCAGTCATTCTACACGTGCAGTCTTTGGACCAGTTTTACGCAGAGGACATACAGCGACCTGCGTGTCCAATATAATAACGCGTTTAGGATACTGTTGGGGCTGTCTTGGCGTTGTAGTGCGTCCACTATGTTTGCGGAGGCGCGCACAGATGATTTTTACGCGATCGTCAGAAAAAGGACCGCCTCCATGTTCGGTCGGCTACGCACCGCCACCAATGGTCTCTTGAGCGTGTTCTCAGATCGGTGGGACTCCCCTCTGCTGCGTCGTTGGGTAAGGATCCATTCCATCTGATTTTTATATATGTTTTCCTTTTGCCTTATTACTAAGTTTACTAACCCTAGTCATTAAGTTATTTTGTTGTTACTAACACTATGGACACTTGTCTGAATTAAAGTTTTGAATTTAAAATTTGAATTTGAATCAGCCATATAAGACATCCACTGCTGGACAAAGGCCTCCCCCATAGAACGCCATAACGAACGGCAACCTGCCGTTTGCATCCACCGGTTGCCCGCGACTCTCACGATGACGTCGTCGGTCCATCTGGTGGGAGGCCTACCAACGCTGCGTCTTCCGGTTGGTGGTCGCCACTCGAGAACTTTTCTTTCCCATTGGTTGTCGGTTCTTCGTGCGATGTGGCCTGCCCATTGCCCACTTCAACTTACACATTCTGGGAGCTATGTCGGTGACCCTGGTTCTTCGGCAAATTTCTTCATTTCGGATTTTGTCGCACAAAGAAACTCCGAGCATAGCTATCTCCATGGCTCGTTGCGTGACTCTGAGCTTCTCTAAGCCAGCAATTAAGGACCAAGGATATTAATAGCATTTACATTTAAATCGGGGTTGACAAGTTTTACAGTATCAGACGTGAAATTAGGCTGTTTGAAAATTGGAGAAATAGGAGTTCGTGAATATCACTTATAGAATCGGCTTATAAGTGTCTATTATACCTCCGACGAGTGTATATGAATGTGGTCATAGAAATATGAAAAAAGGGCGTGGTTTAATAATAACTGCCACTCGGGTCGATCTTTAGGTTAAGTCGCGCTTGCCTAGGTTGGTCTGTGGATAGGTGACCTCCCATTACATACAGAGTTTCGTCCGTGCCTCGGATGGCGTTAAGCTGTTGGTCCCGACTACCATAATTATAGAGATCTTTGGCAGTCGTTACAGGTAGTCAGTGACCTGAAAGTCTGGCAACCAGTCTTACCAAATGGTATTGTATTATTAACTGGGTTGCGGAGGTCAGATAGGCAGTCGCTCCATGTAAAAAGCCGTAACGTAAACCATAGTTGGGAATATGCTAGGCAGATGATTGATACTAAAGTTTTTTATTAGATCCCATTTTACCCTTTTTTTTTTTTTTTTTTAAAGCCGCAGCAGCCGCCGCCGCCGCCGCTGCTGCCAAAGACACCACCGCAACTCCCGCCACAGGAGGTCCCGGAGGGGGCTGAAATGGACTGCCATTAATGGCCCCATTAAGTCTCCTCCAGGCGAATATCAACCACTGCGCCTGCGCTCAGGATCTGTTGCTCCAGAGTATGGCGCAGTGGTCAATAAACATCGCCGTGGTCGCTGAGCCCTATTTTGTCCCGCCCAGGCCAGACTGGGTGGAGGACCTTAGTGGCTCAGTGGCCATTATTGCGTCGGCCGCCGCCGGCACCCCGACCCTTGAGATGGTCAGAAAGGGTCAGGGGTGTGTAGCAGCACGGTTCGGAGAGATCGTAGTCGCGGGAGTCTACTTCTCTCCGAGCCGAACTCTCGCCGAGTTCCAAAACTCCCTCAGGGAGTTAAGTGTCGTCATCGGAGGCTATTCCCTCCCCGTACTAGTGCTCGGGGACTTCAACGCCAAGAGCTTGGCTTGGGGTTCCCGTTACACGGATGTGCGGGGTGGGATGGTCGAGTGCTGGGCTCTGGAAACAGGCCTGGACATCCTGAACCGGGGTTCTACCCACGTGCGTGCGGATGCGGGGCGAGTCGGTGGTGGACATCTCGTTCGCCAGCTCCGCTCTGTCACGGCGTGTCGTCGACTGGCGCGTCATGGAGAGGGTGGAGACCTATTCCGACCACCGGTATATCCGGTTTGAGGTCTCTGCCCAGTCCCCAAGTGCGCCGGTCCCACAGACCCCGAGTGGTCCGCGTTGGGCGCTGAGGCAGCTGGACAGGGAGCTCCTCCTGGAAGCCTCGATCGTGCGGGCCTGGGTGCAATCACCGGTCAGGCCCGCCGACGTAAACACCGAGGCGGGTTGGTTCCAGGAGGCCATGTCCGAGATATGCGACATGGCAATGCCCCGAGTCCGGCCAGGAAGCGCCCGGCGTCAGGTGTACTGGTGGTCGCGAGAGCTGTCGTACCTGCGTAAACAGTGTATGGCGGCGCGGCACCTGTACACCAGGCATCGCAGGCGCCGCATTCGGCCTCCGAATGCGGAAGCCATTGAGGCGGAGCTGTATGAGGGGTACAGGGCGGCGAAGGCCACTCTCCACGAGGCTTGTAAGTGGGCCAAGAATGAGGCCCGCGAGGAGATGCTGGAGACTCTGAACAGAGATCCGTGGGGGCGCCCTTACAAGATGGTGCGGAATCAACTCCGCACCCGGGCCCCCCCGTTGACGCAGAGTCTCCGGCCTGAGCTCGTGGAGGACGTGGTGAGCGCTCTGTTCCCTTCGCGAGGGGAGCATCCTCCCCCGCCAATGGCTCCGCCATCCGCGATGCCGGAAGCGGACTATTCAGGAACCGATGACGACATTCCGGAGGTGACTGGGGTAGACCTGAGAGCGGCGGTACGTAGGCTGAGTGCCAAAAATACCGCCCCGGGACCCGATGGCTTGCCTGGCAAAGCCTGGGTCTTGGCCTCAGAGGCTCTTGGGCCCCGACTAGAGGGGTTCTTAAGCGCATGCATGGAAAGAGGCCAGTTCCCGCTTCATTGGAAGACGGGGAAGCTGGTCCTCATCCAGAAGCCGGGGCGCCCGGCAGACTCGCCGTCCGCATACCGGCCCATTGTGCTGCTCGACGAGGTGGGCAAGCTCTTTGAAAGAGTAATTGCAAACCGCCTCGCCGAGCACCTGGAGGGAATGGGTCCGGATCTTGCGGAACACCAGTTTGGTTTCCGCAAGAGGCGCTCGACGGTGGACGCCATCATGCGCGTGAGAGCCCTCACGACGGGGGCTGCGGTCTCTCGGGGCGGTGTGGTCTTGGCGGTGTCTCTCGACATCGCCAGCGCCTTTAACACTATGCCCTGGAGCTGCATTAGGGAGGCACTCCGGTATCACCGGGTGCCGACCTACCTTCGTCGTGTGGTCGGGGACTATTTGACAGACAGGGCTGTCATCTACCCTGGTCAGGACGGACAGTGGAACTGGCGAGAGATGTCGTGCGGTGTTCCACAGGGATCGGTTCTGGGGCCGCCCTTGTGGAACATCGGTTACGACTGGGTGCTGCGCGCCGACCTCCCTAGCGGCGTCAGCGTAGTCTGCTACGCGGACGATACGCTGGTGCTAGCTCAGGGTGGGTCGTACGAGGCGGCGGCCGACAATTTGACACGCGGGGTTGCGATAGTCGTAGAGGATCCGGCAGCTGGGTCTCGAGGTGGCGCTTCACAAGTCGGAGGCCATGGGCTTCCATGGACGTGGGAATGCGCTGCCGTCGGGATCCCAGTTAATGGTGGAAGGGGGTACCCCTCCCACCATCGGCGTCAAGTGTACTTTGAAGTACCTAGGACTCGTCCTCGACAGCCGGTGGAACTTCGTGGAGCACTTCCGACGTTTGGCTCCCAGACTGGAGCGGGCCGGGGCTGCCTTTAGGTGGCTCTTGCCCAATCTGGGGGGGCCAAACGCCTCCTGCCGGAGGCTCTACGCGGGGATCGTGCGGTCCATGGCCCTTTACGGGGCACCGGTGTGGGCGCCTGCTTTGCGGAAGCGGGCCGCCCATTACCTGAACGTGCCCCAAAAGGTCATGGCCGTAAGGATGGTACGGGGGTACCGCACGATCTCCCGCGAAGCGGCGAACCTCCTTGCCGGATTGCCGCCGTGGGATCTGGAGGCGATAGTCCTCGCGCGCCTGCATCAATGGCGCGCGGAGGCGCTGCGCCGGGGGGTCACTCCGCTGCCGCGGCAAATTGCTGCGCGGCGGACAGACCTCCGGTGCGATCTCATGGCGACATGGAGACAGCGACTGTCGCAACCCCGTGCAGGGCACGCCACGATAGTGGCGGTAAGTCCCCTCTTTGAGGAGTGGCTTGAGAGGCGCCACGGCGCCCTCACCTTCCGTCTGACGCAGGTCCTCACCGGACACGGTTGTTTCGGGAGGTACCTGCACCGAATCAGGCGGGAGGAAACGCCCGGATGCCACCATTGTGAGGATCGGCCGGAGGACACGGTGGAGCACACAGTGGAGGTGTGCCCCGCTTGGGCGGAGCCCCGCCGTGTTCTCGTAGCGGCGATCGGCGGCGGCGACCTCTCGCGCCCGGCCCTGGTGCAAGCCATGGTCCGGGGCGAGGAGGAATGGGACGCCGTCGGCTTCTTCTGCGAAGCAGTGATGCTAGCGAAGGAGGTGGCGGAACGCGAGAGGGAGAGAACCTCTCGTCCCAGCCACCGCGGGAGGCGCTCCGGGCGTCGGGGGTCCCGCGATGACCTCCGGCCACCGTAGACGCGGGCCTGTGGACGGTGAGTGATGGGCTAACTCGCCGTCCGTCCGTCTCACGACGAAAACAGGCCGTGTCGACGGCGCGTTCGTGTTCCACGCGCGCTTCAAAGAGATGTCAGCAACATGGGAGGGGCCCGAAAAGGCCGACGCCTGTCGGGGCCGCGGGTAGTCCAACGGTTATCGCGGCCTCGACATAGAGGGCGAAGAAGGAACATGGGTGGTTTTTAGTCAGTAGAAGTCTGACACTCCCTTTCGCTCTGCCCAAGAGCGGGAGGGGTTATTCGATGATTTTACACCCACCAAAAAAAAAAAAAAACCATTTTTCCCTTAAGTGTGATCCCGGGATAGCCAGGGGATTACTTATCAAAAATCCCGTTATCCTGGGTTTCAAACACATGCTCGGGATTGTAATCTCTAACCCCTCCAGGGATAGGTAAAGATAGTCACACAATGGACACCTGAAGAAGGACAGCGCCGACGTGGTCAACCGCGGCGAAGGTGGCGTGACGATATTATGATCATGTTTGTGGGGCTGACATGACAATCGCACAAGATGGATATCTATCCATCTTGTAGAAGCAAAAAGGGGAGCCCTTAGTAGTCAAGTAAAAAAAAATACAACAAGTAAAACTAAAATATTTATTTATTTTGTTTGTATTATTATTAACATTAAATACTTCTTTCTAACTTTTCAATCAGTTTAGAAGAGGCTATTTGGCCATTATGGGGTATTTTCTTGAGCTCTTCAATATAATCTTCTGGAAGCTTGCATTCAGTTGCACCTGTCACAATACAGTTTAAATATGTTATACAAGGGCGTCTTTCTGGAGGCAGTTCTTCATCCTTTTTCCGGATTGCTGGGTTGATTGTTTGTTGATATGTTCGGCAATCTATACTAGACCCATCTTGTAGTTCAATTTTTACAGTCTTGGCAAAATACCAATTTGTATCAACTCCTTCTTGTCTACAAAGAAAATGTTACAGTCTCATAAATAAAATTCAAGCAAAAAGAATATGTTACTGTATTATTTTAAAAGTGAAAGTTTAGATGTATGCTTGTTTGACTTGTTGGTGCAGACACAGGAAATTTTTGTGATTTTACCTATCTGCCTCAAAATGTCTATAAAGGAATTGATAAACTCTTAATAATTGATGGAATCTGGGTTTACTTTTCAGAAATTCATGATATGTTATTAATTTATTATAGAACTGGAATGAAAATATTTAGTTTTAATTTCACCAAAGTGGCACTGCCCTCCCTCCTACTAACATGTCATAATGTTGTATTTGTTTAGTTTCAGGGAGGGCAATTGCACCCCCCCTCTGTATCCGCACCTGCTCTGGAGCTGGATGTTATATTCTTTTACAATCTATGTCACAGAGATAGATTAGTACTTGAATGGTACATATTCTACTTTTTATTTCAGAAGCACAATCCTGTGGATAATATTTTCAAACTCCACTTACTTGTCCAAAGCAGGCAAATCATTATTGTGCAATCTCCATATTGCTCCCCATATATATGGACCAGGGCTAGGTACTATAGTAGCTGAAGTTCCCCGCCAGTGTTCAGAATATTTAATAAAATCGAGTTGGTGATCCTAAAATAATATTATAAGTAAAACAAATGTAAGGAGACAATTTCGGTTTTGATGTAAGTAATAGCTTGAAAATTTGCCCTTTATTAAAGAAAAAATAATCGGAGGGAGATCCTTCTAATAGGAAGGTATTGATACAAATTTCATTACCTACTGTATTATTTGGTGTGGTATGAAAACGTTTAATCATTATTGTACAACATTATGGGTAGCAGGGTAGCTAGAATGAAGATAACAAATTAGAAAAACTTACATCCAATCGGCCAATTCCTAAAAATATTGCAGATGGATTGTTAATGTGAATTCTCTTTTTAAGTAAATTACTGCCGTAAGCAAAGTAAAAGAAAGTATTTTCAATGTTTTTGAACATATTAGAAACAAATACACCTTAAATAACTTGGAATATAATAATTAAATGCTGAAATGTATTGCAACTAGAGCTTATCTTTTATTTGCCAAAAGCGTCACATTTTATTTACAGAATTACAATTTACAATAATGACCTTGCTCGACGTCTTAGTGACAATTGACAAATAAACATGCATCAATGCATGACATGATAGTCAGGAGGGTTGGATTTAAAAACATTGCACAAAAAAATTGAAAGCATAGTACGGTATTTATAAATAATTATAGTTCAATATCATATTTTTTTAAATTTAACTTATTAGTTATTAAAATCAACAACAATTATGGCAAAATTTTCTACTCTTCTTAGTTTATCAGTTCTTGAATATTACTATTAGTTAATTATTTATTTGTGTTGCCAGTTTGTTCGTATTTTAGTCTTGTAATTCGTAATTCGTTCGCAGTCGGCATTTGCATGTGGAATTACTAAACAATCTAGAACAATTTTTGATATTTTTTTAAACGGCCCTGATTTGATCTGTTGTTATTTCTTCTTTTGCGACTACGACTGTCCTCCATAATTTATCAAATAATCTACTTACAATTTTTCTTGTTTAATACTTTTAAGACCGCGGTTTTATTAAAATCTGCGTTTATATTCGTAGTCGGGTTTTAGTTTTTAAACTTATTTTTTATTTGAATTTTATTTTTGCGTGTCATTCAATAAATACGTAATAAGTTACTTTCATAATGTAATATTCAAGACTAGACCGCGAGAACTGTTCGACCGCAATCTAAACGTATATGTTGACATTGAACTATAATATTATAATATACATACTTGTGATGTACTCGCTAAGACCTTTCATTGGATACCAAACATGTTATGATTATCTCAATTTAAATTTTTTCGAGCTTAGAATTTGACATTTAAATTCTGTCTTTTATAGAATTGTTAAAATTTATATAGCCTATGTCACCCGGGCTATTCTTAAAAATCTATTGACACCTTATTTATTAACATACGTTCAGCAGTCTAGGCGCTACGATGGAACATACAAACATACATACATAGACTGCCAAAATCATTACGCTTCCTTTTGGCTTCGCCGTAGTCGGGTAAAAACGTCGTTTGATACACGTGGGGATTTGTTATCACAATTTTTATAGTGTGTCCAAAAAATACTAGGAGTAGGAAAGTTAATTTTTTTCTTTAACATTTTGTAACTTCAATATTATTATAATTAAACACATTTCATGAAATCGGCAGTAAGAGGTTGACGAACCTCTGATTTGCCGACGACATACCCCTTTTTGCCCCCACAGCCGTGGAACTACAGAGTAGGCTCCAAGAATTAAGTACAGCCAGCTCTAGGGTGGGTCTAACTATGAATCGGTTAAAAACAAAGCTTATGACCAACAGCACTAAGCGTATGGGTCGAGGTAGATGGGCAGGAAATACATTATGTCGATGAGTATATCTACTTGGGCCAGTTAGTATCTTTCGAAAACAGGCAAGAACTCTTTCTTGCCTGTTCAAATCGATCGCAGAGTCGAAAACGCCTGGAAAAGCTACTGGTCCATGACGCTAATGAAGGGCGATCTTCCGGTCTCCCTGAAGCGCAAACTCATCGACACGTGCATTCTGCCCGCCCTAACCGCCTGACTTGGAGTATGCCAAAGGGCAATGGAACGTAGCATTTTTGGTGTCAAAAGACAAGATAGAATTCGAAACACCACGCTACGCTCCAAAACAGGCATAGTGGACGTTGGTAAGAAGGCTGCTAGGCTAAAATGGGTTTGGGCGGGTCAGTCAGCCGCATGCAAGATGGCCGCTGGGCAAAAGTCTCAACAGGATGGTTGTCGGAAGACGGACGGTGCCGACGAGGCCGGCCCAGAAAGAGGTGGCGAGACGTTCTGGACGCGTATCACAAGGGCTGGTTTGAGGTGGTTCAGGAAAAGAGCACTTGCAGGAAGGATTTGGGGAAGGCCTTTGCCCAACAGTAGGACAGTACAGGTCGCGCCATGTAAGATGAACGCTGGGGGTGAAGCTGCACATTAGGCGATTTATCGGTCTATTTGGTAGTTTAGTTTTGTATTGAGGTAGGGGGGCGGGGGGGCAGACGGACAATAGCGTACCAGAAAAACTGCAATGATTTTTTGCCGATACGATGATAGTTTTTAAATATGGTTTTACATAACAATTGAGAAAAAATATTTATGAAGTAAATTGTTTTTTGAAGAGAGAGGCTGACAATGCATTGAACGGGCGGAGAGGCAACAAAATATTGCGAGTCTACAGTAAGAAGTATTGTGTTTTTAATTGAACACATTTACAACACACAACACACACACTAAACGTGTTTTAATTCCATTTAATGATATTTTATTTCATATATTTTTCGATGTCAACCTACTAATAAGCAACATAGTTCGAAAATAAAACAATAGGCCTAGTTGTTTTGTGCGCGAGTATACCCATGCGCGATCGCACCCCCCCGCTTTCCCCCTTTTTTTTGGGGGGTTGGGAAATCATCAAATAACCCCTCCCGCTCTTGGGCAGAGCGAAAGGGAGTGTCAGACTTCTACTTACTGAAAACCACCCATGTTCCTTCTTAGCCCTATATGTCAAGCCCGGGGTAATAATTACAACATCCCGCAGCCCCAACGGGCGTCGGCCCTGATGTCAGCAACATGGAAAGGGTCCCTTCCATGTTGCTGACATCTCTATGAGGCACGCGTGGAACACGAACGCGCCGTCGTCACGGCCTGTCGTCGTCGTAAGACGGACGGACGGCGAGCTAGCCCATTACTCACTGTCCACAGGCCCGCGTCTACGGTGGCCGGAAGCCCCACTTTCCCCTCATCGTTCATTTTATGTGGCGCCAACTATACAAGCTATTAAAAAAATATATATATATATAATAGACAGTTTTATTTGTTACCAAAAACATCAATGTTTTTCAATCGATATTATTTGTACATCGATACCTACCTACTTTTAATTCGATGTTGACATCGAGGTCAACGTCGATGTTTTTCTCTTTTCTAATATAGAAATCCCTACATGACAGATGACAGTCGAACACACCATGTCACGCATGTCACTCCAAAGACTTTATGTCACTCACTCAATACGTCAGGAACATTGACTTTTATGTCCATGGTCAGGGACAACACCCAGAGTTGCCTACTTAATTTTGCAATTTTAATTTTATCATAGCAACCAAACCTCCACAACAAAATAACAATTACAATGCTTTCTGCCTTCCCTTCTTATTCTAAAAGCACAGGAATCTCACAGGAACCTGTTCAAATGGAAATTCATAAAAAAATATTGCGCCTCCAACGATGGGACCAATGATAAATTAAAACTGCTGGTGATAAATTGAAATGAAGCCAATTGGCCACATCGCGCTTAGTTACGCACCAACCTCTCACGCGATGCTACGTTTGTTCTTAATTTAAATCGTGTGTGTAAACCTGTGCAAAACAAAGAAAACAGGCATCAACAGGCATCCCGCTGTACGGTGTCATATTTTCTTTCCTTTTCTTTACGCGTAAAAGTAGTTGTCAGAATATTTTTGCCGTTTTGAAGCGCCGCCATGTTAGTTCATGACGTGTCTATGTATAATACGTCATTGGATGGGACACTATTGATATCGTGTCTTGCCTGTCCAGTTATTTGCACATTACTGAGAGTACCGAATTTTCAGCTGTAAAATTTTGGACTGATTAAATTTGAATTGTCATTGACACTGTCAGAAGAAATGTGGGGCACATCATCATCATCATTAACCGCCTATTTATGTTCCCACTGCTGGGACACAGGCCTCCTCTCTTTGAGAGGGAATGGGTCATCCTTGAAATTTACCATGCGGGCCCAGTGTGGATTGCTAGATGTTATACTCACAATTGTCTTCGAATTTTTTGGTTCTAAGACATGCCGTTTTCCTCACAATGTTTTCCTTCACAGTTTTGAGAGCGGGGCGCATAACAGTTTAATAATCAGGGTTCATGAAATCTAAGACAGTATAAACATACTGTCTCACATTTATAGCTGCAAAACGGATTTTAAAACATTTGGTTTACCTACCGTTTTTCTTTTGTTTTAAAACGATTTAAAATGTCACTTAGCGCTTTTAAAGGTGGAATGGAACCTCCAAGAAGGCCGCGAGATTCAAGTTTTCTCAAACGCACTGGACCCATGAGTGAAATTGTGTGGATATAAATAAAGGGGAGGCCTGAGTCCCAGCAGTGGGAACATTATAGGGCGATGTTGGTGGTGTTTTCATTTTCAATCTGTCTAATCCTAAAAAGTAGTATTAGTATGTTATATGACTTCACATAGTGGATATATGAATAAAATGGTAAATGATTTTAATTAGCGTGTATTGTACTGTAATTGTAGTGTACCGCTATGAACCAATAGACATTTCTATTGGTTCTTGAAGGTGTCGAAGAAAAACAAACACTAACTCAAACTCCATCTATATTTCTAAAAACCTTGGCACTGCCGTGTTTTCCTATGCAATATTTTACTGTAGCATAAACTTTCAACAGTCTTCGTTCTATGGCTATGTAATGTTCGTCAGTAGTCAGCTTATCCCCTTGGAATGAAGCTAATAATTTGATCGTCTCAGTTAAACTGCCGCCAGACACAAGCTCCAAAGTTTGCCAGGTCCTCGTGGATAATCTGAAATGTTAAATCGATATTTACGGAAGGAATAATATGCACAATTACACATTTAACAATTCAATAATAATTAGGGACCGACCGCAGTTTCGATTTCGGTTTCGGCCAGTTTCGGCCAAAAAATCTAGATTCGGCCACAGTTTCGGCCAATAATTGGCCGAACCTTCGGCAGCGCCGATACTAGGTGTTCGTACATTGTCCCGCATCATTCAGCAAGTGAGTGAATAACATGAGATTGCCAGAATGCCAGTTGAGTTCGCTAGCCGGTGCGATCGTGATGATTTGAGGTTATGTGGGTTACTTTATTAGGAAAGTATTTGTTTTTACTTCAATGATGATGTATTTTTATGGCATTCATTAGAGTGGGCAACCTACAGGGGAAAATAAATAATATAGATTGTAACTTCTTATAGAAAACAATTCATTAGATATTTTACTTGGTTCTGTTGAGCCCTAGAACTCATACAATATGAATTTATGTAGAAATTAATTTAACACTTAATAGATGTGTGAAGATACCTGTCATGTTTGATTAAAACATTACTATACTTGTTTGTAATTGTTGTTGAATTAAATTTTGTACCCGTATTCGGACCACCCCGTAATTGCGATACACAACTACCTCCGGTGATTTAACTATTACGGAGAGTGCCCTTCAGTACTATTAGTCATATCGATTTTTTTCCCGTTTAGTACGCGAGGTGCTTAGTGCTGTTTTTAATTTTTAATTAAATAAAAACAAATATGGTAAATTTAAAAACGTTATTTTTGAATAAGTTTGACAAATATTATGTTAGTTGTTTTTTTAATTGTTGCATTTTTTTTTTAATATTTTTACCTTTTTTTGTATTTTGTTGGTACATATATAAATAAATTTAGCATGCTATAAAAAATCAAAAAAGCTTCGGTTTCGGTTTCGGCCGAAGCTGGGAACAACAGCGAAGATTTGGTTTCGGTTTCGGCTCAAAATCCTGTTTCGGTCGGACACTAATAATAATATTCTAATTCTATTTCTAATGCTTTTTTTTAGCATAATCACTTTAATAACTTGGATGTTAGCGACGATACGTAAATATTGTGATATCATTTCGATTAGGATAGATTTAGTTATTATTACGATGTTTTATCTAGTGTTTCTTAAATTAGCTACAGCTCTGCCTAAGCCCTTCGGGGATCGACGTTATAAGTGTTGTGCATTCCCGCCGCCTGGCGCCGCTAGCCGTAGGTTAAGGTGGAAGCTCACATCTGGCCCGCGAAATTCTAATTTTCTTACGTTTTTGGCAATTTGCAGGCCAGTGCTTGGTTGTATGTTTATGAAAATTTGATTTGCGACTGTAAGACGTATGAAGTTACCGAATTATAACCATCAAAATTATCAATACAACCCTCCAAGTTCATTTTCATGTCAAGATTGATTTTTGCATGTAAAAGTCATTCTTTAGTAATTTAGTCGTCGTTCTTTAGTAGTTAGTAATTTTGATGGTTATAATTCGGTAACTTCATACGTCTTACAGTCGCAAATCAAATTTTCATAAACATACAACCAAGCACTGGCCTGCAAATTGCCAAAAACGTAAGAAAATTAGAATTTCGCGGGCCAGATGTGAGCTTCCACCTTAAGTACTATGGAACGTTACCATGACGGGAGCCGTTCCGCAGTTTAACCCGATTGCAGATGTAACGTTGTGTTGTGCATTCCTGCCGCCTAGCGGCGCTAGCTGTAGGTTTAAAATTTAAAAGTTATGTAAGGTTAAGTACCATAAAAAATTACCATAACGAGAGCGGTTTCATTCAGTATTTTTGTAATTTTATGGTGTAAAGGTTGTTCATTTTGTCTTTTGTTTTGGTATGTAACATAACTTTGTAACATAACTTAGTCCTAAGATTAGGAACATAAGTAAAACCTTGTAAGGAATGTTTTACCACTAAAAAACAGTAAGGTTAATTTTCCCGCGCTCCCTCTAGCAGTAAGGCTACCTTTTCCCGCGTAAAATGCACCAAAAGGCATGTGCAAACTATGGAGTCGTGATTGGCCAGCGCCTTGAGCAATTAGGATATAAAAATGGGAACATTTCAGTGGTAAAGCATTCCGAATCCAACTGCGACTTAAGTAAGAAACCTGAAGAATAAACAAGAAGAAATACTCCAAAGAAGAGTTATTATTTTACTCCACCACCGCACACTCTCCTGTCGACATCCCGCCAGCAAACCCGCTTCACTCAACATCACAACATACCTACTCTCACACGAGCGCAACATTGAATAAGAAGTGTAAGTTATGCACAAAATGTCACGAATTTTATTACCTATACATTTTCATTACATTTGTACCATCACATTATATCAAACTTCGGTTCGGCTCTGTTTACTGTAATGGTACACCTTTTTTCCATCGAAAAGAAAGAGCTGAAGATAAATTATTTACTGACCCAGTAAAAAAATATCTATAGCTATAAATAGTCGGCGCCAATTAACGGAAGCATAAAGTTCGTTGACATTGACACCCCCAATGTATTCCAATATTTCAAAACGATACGAAAAATGTAAAGGAAGTGTCAAATCTGGACTACGTAACAGCTCCTGAGAAATTCTAAATGGAAAAAACATTATATTATATTTTGAATGACATAGAAATCGAACCCTTTTACTCACCAGGCAAGATGGCTAATAGAAAATATAGTATTTTTAAATGATATGTTATAACTCACATGCAACACTGATAAAGTGGGGCCAGTATATCAAGTTCATCCAGATTAGGATTACCAAGCCCTTTTCCATTGTCCAGCAGGATTATTTTATATTTGTACACTTCATATCGATGGCGATCTCCATTTTGTATTAGGAAATCAATGATAGCAATATCAATTAAATTCAGTATTCGCTTTGTACTTAGTTGTGATGATACTTTTCTGTAAAATAACATGTTTAAGTCCAGTCAGTGGCCTGAAATGTGGAGGTGTTTGTTTGTAGCGGTTGTACATTTTTTTAACCTTGCCTTCAAAATATTTTCAATTGAGAGTGACTGTTGATGTACAAATCCATCACAAATATTTTAAAATATGAGTGATTTTACTGTCAGCTAGAAATATAGTATGTACTTCAGTACTTTCTAATTCCAATGCATTAGGCAGGAACTAGTATTGGTCTAAAATGCTAAAAAAGCTGCCTCAGCTTTGCTTTTGTTTTTTTTTCATTTTGCTTCTGCCGTTTTGGCTACTCTCATGATGGAGGATGACGCTCTAATTTGGCTTTAATCCGAACTGTGCTTTTTAAACTGTCAAATTCAATAAATAAACAAACAATACTTACTTACAAAAGTCATTATCTGTTTCCCATTCCATTTTTAAGCTGTTATAGGACCGCCTCCATGGGGACTTGTTAACTTTAAATTGTTTGTCTAAGTACAATATAGCCGCTCCTTCAATGTCGCCATTATTGTCAGGACATACAGTTTCATTCACTTTACAGTAA
Source organism: Diarsia rubi (assembly GCA_932274075.1). NCBI lineage: Eukaryota > Metazoa > Arthropoda > Insecta > Lepidoptera > Noctuidae > Diarsia > Diarsia rubi. The sequence continues at coordinate 16,942,369 of OW026412.1, read as the reverse complement.
TAACACTTGCCATATACACACACTCCTTTATCTGTAAGAGAGAAAGATTGGGAATTTACTTTGACCTCTCAAACCTCAATTTTTTTAATCTGTGCTTTTATTTTATAAAATCAAACCAATTATTATCTTTATAACTTTTGTAGCAGTAACGCAACTGCAGGCATGATTTTACACATGATGTGGATTTTTAATAACATGAAATGTTGAAGAAAGTTTTTAATGTTTACTCACCATTTTTAACCATTGTCCTTTTTAACCCAACTGTAGCATGTGCTAAAATTTCTTTGTTGAAACTAATCTTCCTTATAACAGAAGGGGCCACCCACTTATAGTTTAAAATCATGGCAAGATAGTATGTGAATACCTCTGAGTTGTAGCGGTCATAGCCTGCGTAAATGTTGCCTCTAATTACATCACTAATATCATACCTCTTTGGTTTGAAGTACAGCTTTTGTTTTCCCTGTAAAAAAATGAATCATGGAATGATTGTGAATACTCAAGGTGAGATTACCTTAATAAAAATTTATTTATTTGTCAAACCTTTAACAAGAACAATAACTTTAATTGTGTCCCCTTAGGGGCATTGTCAGCAAGTGCTATCTGTGCGGTGCGTAGAGCATGCAGTATCTGACCTGCCGCACCATTCTTATATGGGAACAAGGACTCCTCATCAGCCCACTGAAATTATAAAACTGTGTTTTTTTAATTAAATTAAATTTCTATACTTAAAGCAAAAAATATGTTGCTTTCTTTCTTCATTTTACACAGAAAAAAAAATTAAGCTACATAAATATCAAAAAGTATTGTAACTGCCAAACAAGGCACAATTTGCCCATACTTACATGTTCAATATTGTGCCACACACTGTCTAAACTAGCACCCGAGGAATTGAATGAGCTTATCAGATCTCTTTGAATGGGAAGGAATTTTGAATTTTTGGTGTGGTACTGACTAGGCAAGCGGTTCAGGTATTCATTTATATCCCTAATTACAGAGGGTATAGGCTCAGACTTCACAAGAGGCAGCTTAAAACTAGCAGGTTTGTGCTCAATACTAAGTGTATAGAAGAAATATATATTTAGAGCTACTAGTAATAAGAGAAATAGAGAGAACCCAAAGATACAATTCATCGACATGCTTCATTTCAATTTTAGTCTACATTTATTTGGTAAAGGTGTTCTAATGACAAACACAAGTGTTTCAGAGACGCATGATATAATTTATATACCAGCACGGTTAATTATTTTTGGCTCACACCAGTTTCCTTACCCTCTCAGTCAAATAAACCTTTTATATTTAACTTTTTGGCACATAGCTTTTTATTTGATGTGATCAAAATATTTAAATATCAATTAAATGAAACTTCTCAATGACAAGCGGTACCGGTTAACATATTGAAATAAAAAAACATGAAATGCAGCTTTTTTGTTTAATATTGCTGTTCCTCTGACTAGATTTTTAAATAAATAACTAATAGACAGGAGATTCGAACAGCGGGTGGGGTATAATTGTGCTGTCACCAAGAAGACGCTGTCACTCTGTCGCTGTGACGTTGTCACGTGTCAAGTTTTTCCTTTTTTTTCTTTTTGGCGTTATATTATTGCCACTGACAATATTTTATTGGTAATAGCAAAACGTAAGAATCAAGTACTCGCGAAATAATAATATTTAACAACGGGAAATTTGGAAATGGAAAGGAGGTTAGTTGTAAAATAAAATCAAAATAATAAATGATAACTAGCTAACAGTAAAGAGATATATTACAACAAAAAACTAAAACCATTTAACGCCACCCACAGAACAGAAAAATCTGTTTTTTCTGTTCTGTGACGCCACAACAAAAAGGCCAACTTGGTGCAAAAACTAAAAACTAAATGCTAAATTAAGGAGGTACCTACTTAAAATATAGTTTATAAATTAATGTTTAAATAGCTATATCATTATTTACAAGGAAAAGACCTATGGTTTTATAAATATCTACATTAAAATTAAATAAAATACATGAGATAGAAGTAAGAAGCGGGACTCGGAGGGAAACAAGCGTGTCAAGTTACTGTCTATTTGAATTTAGAAGTAAAAAAATAAATTGTCTATTTGAAAACCACAGATTCACAAAACAATCCTTTTGGCAACACTTGTGTTATCTCATCACCCACTTTTTAGGGTTCCGGTGCCAAATGGCAAAAATGCAACTCTTACAGATCCATCTGTCCGTCTGTCCGTCCGTATGCCACACCTATTTTACTCCAAGAGTTGGGACCACACAGTTGTTTAGACAGTAGGTGTCCTAAGAACCGCTACACAAAAGTGATATTTAATGGTAAAAAAAATGGTGGTGGTGCTACATACATGCATGAAAATGAATAGACTGCTGCGTACAGCACTCCATTGGAATTCATTATCTAAAAAGCCTTCTGGTCATTATTAAAGCGGGTATAGAGAGGCTGTGGTGGATGTCCATAGAGAGACGGTCATTGGTATTTGATGCTAGACTGGACCACTGGTCGTGGCACTTGGGTTTGGAGAAATATTTGGAAATATCGTCGTCGTGAAAGGTTTAGTCACCTAGACTGCGTTACCGAGTGCTTGCTGTCCAGGGTGCGCCGGGTGTTTAGAATCGCAGTACTATTTAGTATACCGCCACACAGGGAGGCCTCAGTCCTCAGGCCCCCTTTCATGCACCCCCCAAGAGGGAGCAATCTATTTTTGGAAATAAAACGGCTACAATTAAAATGAAAACCAATAATAACGTTGTAATACTCGTCTTTGTACTCGGGAAGTCATAGACTTGGAGGGAAAGTACTCTTAATACTGCAGATAGAAAACTTTACTCAAAGGAAACATTCCTTTATTTTTGAATAGAAAGCAAAGTGCATTCAAAGATTTTCGTTTCGAAAACTCTCTTCTCCCACACCCGGGAATCGAACCGGCTAAAATCTGAAGAAATCCAGAATTACAGAAATCAAGATCAACAACCAAGAGAACGCGACATTTTAGCACCGAAGAACATTCGTATCAATGACATTTAAATCAATTGACAGTGTTATGAATCAAGATGAGGCAATGAATTATCCAATTAATTTTTTAAATTCATTGGAACCGGCTAATATGCCTCCGCATTGCTTGAATCTGAAAGTTGGTTCTTTGATTATTTATATTATTGCGAAGTATTAATTCACCAAAACTGTGTAATGGCTCTAGATTGGCAGTGAAAAAGTTCATTTCACAATATATAATATTATAACTAAAAATATTGTTTATCTAAATGTTTTAAAATAGATAGCAATTAATAAAATATTCTTTTTGTTTCAATAAATTTATTTGATGTTCCAATTTTTTTTTATTATTTCACTTTATACGTAGCGAAGCACGTATCGGGCCGCTAGTATAATTATAATAATACTAGCTGACCCACGCAACTTCGTCTGCGTCACAATAATATATAACTTACAACCTTCGTCGATAGATCGACTATCTAACATAGTAATATTTTTTCAATTAGCTTTCTAATGTTTAAAGAATGTTCAAAGTCGTCTGAGTATTTTTTGAGTTAAATCGTAACAAACAAAAAAAAAACAATCTTTCCTCTCTATAATATTAGATAGAACCTTAGATTACATTATTAAAGTGAGAATTAGGTACTATAAGTAGGTACCTACCTATCTCTTACTGTTAAATACACAATCATCATCATCATCATCATCAGCCTATATTGTTCCCACTGCAGGGACTCGGGCCTCCTCTCTAGGAGTGGTATGAAATAAATAACATAAAGTAATGCGCCTGCCTGGGTTCGAACCCACAACCAACTGTTCGTAAGTCGGGGCCGCCACCACTGGGCCACCACTGCTGCCAAAACAATATACAATAAAACCTTGTAAATATTATGGTGCAATAAATATTTTGAATTTGAATTTGAATTTCCCGGAGGCCAGAATCACCACGTATCTACATCGGGACGCGATTGCCGGCGGACCGCGTAATTATTTTGTCGCGCGGACATTTTAACATTGCAATATCTTCTAAGATATTTGTATAAACTATGTAGAGTAAAAGGAACAAATATTCTATATATTAGATTTTCGGTCTAACAAACACATTTATTTAGATATAGATTAATACCATATGGGGTAAAAAAGCTTCGCAAAAAATAATTCTATTTAACCTAACATTTCAAAAGTAAAAAATGGTTACAGTGAGTCAATCTTAATAGATAGATATATGCTGTCGCGGACTTTTTTGTAGAACTTTTAAAGATAAACATTTCTTTTGTATATAATATTTGCATAACTTAAACCATTTTCGCAGCGCACGCTACGGAAGCACTCAAAAAGGATTATCGTTTCCCGTTTTTGCAACATTTTTCATTTGTGCTCCACTTCTATTGGTTGTAGCGTGATGTTATATAGCCTAAAACCTTCCTCGATAAATGGACTATCCAACACAAAAAGTATTTTTCAATTCCAATCAGTAGATCCTGAGATCTTAGCGTTCAAACAAACAAACAAACAAACTCTTCAGCTTTTTAATATTAGTATAGATTAGTTAAATATTATTCAAAAAAATACCGGAGGTGAAAGAACTTGTTATTAATCGCAGAAGACTCATGGCGTAGACATTATCATTAGCTAGCATAACAAAACATCATGCCAGTAATCCCCGAAGGGTTGGGCAGAGAGAGCTAGGTGTACCTAATCTAAAAGTCGTTAAAAGCAGCAAATATAGAAAGTAAATGTATTGGTAATTTCTTCCTTTTATCGTTCTATAATTATTTTGTACACCGAAAATGTCAACTAATAGTTTTACTGAACAGTTAATCAAAACACTGAGTATTACATTTAATAATATACGTATATATCCTAACTGTAACGACATATATGACTGCCTAATACAAAGGGGCATTTAACAGTAAAACTGAGTTAACCTACAACATGCGATAACAGCCGGCGGCGACGTAACAATCATTTGAATGAGCCCATAACGTTGACGAAAAGCAGTTTAAAACCATCGCCGAGCTCGTGTGTCGCGACAGGGTGCAGGGGGCTGTTTGTCGCCGATACTAACGCGATTACGCCCAATCAGCAGCGTCGCCGCCCTAATTGGGCGCACCCGATGCGAGGGCGGGCTTTTTTAACAGCTTGTGCAAACATGCTCGCTCCCCAGTCTGAGCCGCATCGGCAGCCCTACTGTTTGTTTCAGCCTCACTCCGAATACACGAAAAACTGACTGCATACTATTAGTTTATTACGTTATTCGTCTACTAATATTTGCTTTGCATTTGTTTATTTATTTTTTCTTTTTAGTTAGGGATGTCAAGGTTTGCGAAATACAAACCCTATATTAACATCAGTAAGGATTACGAATCCAATGGAGATTTTCAATTTGAACGAAACTTTTATGCCAAATGCAGATAACGTTTTGATGGATTAATACGAGTAGTTAACAGATTTCACATTTATTATATAACCACGACATTAAAAATGCAGGTTTTCACGTGGTTCTACCCTACTCTACAGATCTCTAAGGAGGCACGGGTACTGGGCATACAGCCGGGGCTGTCATCAATCAGCCACAAACGAAGAAACAATATCGTTCGCCGATGGGGATGCACACCCCTAGTCCTGATTTATGAGGGATGTCAAATAACAAACTCATTTGTATCATAGTTCGGTGGTAGTCGCTTAGTGATATTAATATCGATTGAAAATTTTCATTTGTAACTATGAATGGGGCTTTTATTGTGTTGAATGACTCTTGAAAAATGGTCTTTTATCATTTGAGTTTCATTAAAAGTGTCATTATCCAGTATTTTAGATTAATTACACCAATTCACACTGAGTTTGATTACGGCCCGCTATTTTCCCTCGCCGAGAGAAACCTGCATCCCAGCAAGGAACGTTATAAAATACTGATGATGCTTTCCTAGGTTCCTTGAAAATTTTAGGGAAATTATATTGAGATTTAAAAAAAAAAGAACACATAAAGGTACACGCGGAAAACACGCAATCGGCTTTCTAGTGAAAATTCAGCTTTGTTGTTTTTATAAAGCTCTTGGCAATATTGTATAAGCAGGGACTGGCAGGGACCACGTACTCCCAAAGACAACAAACCAACAAAAACATATTCTGAAATAATATTTTTAAACAATAATTAAAGTTTTATTTAAGCTCTATGCGATGAAAAAAATTCAAAGTCAAAATGATCATCTAATATTTATTTGTATGTAACTGTAAACAGAGTGTTATACTTGATACGGAACACTCAAATATATTTACATTTGTGATCGGAATTGTTTTACAGTATTAACTTACCTAAATATCAAGACCTAATTTATCTTATTACATCTGCAGCCATGATCCAATAGGAATTACGTTTTATACATAAATAAATCATGATCTAAATTTCAATCAATTAATTATTTTACAAAAACAACGATAGATCGCAAGCCAATAGTTTTTGCAATCGCCTACTTGCTAAAAAAGGTAGAAATCTGTAAAATAATCTTACTTCATCCTTCGATTCGATGGAGGAAAGTGAAGGTGTTTTTAGAAAAACATAGGGGTAGACAGCAATTGGCTGATTAACTGAGATGTTTTTATCTATAAAATTGAATCATTTAAAAATAAAATATTATTTAAAAACAAAAATAAACTAGCTAAAGAGATCATGTCTTCCCATTCCAACTCTTACACTTATCACAGCTTATTAATTTACACATAAGTCACAGTCCGATTTACTCGTTTGGTCATTTATCGCTAACATACTGATCTGTACAACATGCCTGATACAAGCGGAGACTATTTTCACAAACACTGTACTTATATATAAGGTTAAGAATCCCGTACGCAATGAACAAAATCAGTTTTCTTTTAAATTTGGTGGCAAAAAATAAAAAAAAAACAATATCTGTAAATCGTTGGTTTTAAATAACGTCACGAATGGAATTTTAAGAATATAGTAATAAAGATTATGTCAGAATCACGACAAATTACCGAAAAAAAACGACTAGCCCCCTAAAAGTCTCTGGTACTAAGATAAACTTTGTACAAAAGGTCGAAACAATAACTGTTGCTTGATCACTGCGTACGGGATGCAAATATCTTAAATCTATAACTATAGGTAACACCCACATAACGAAGTTCAACTGTTTAGTTTTATTATGCTTACAAGTATATAGGAACCAAGATTCCTCAAAGTACCTTCAAGGTGCTTCGCGCAATGAGCATCTGTTCAGCGAAGGCATTCTTAATAGACGCCGCGAATTGTGGCAATGCGTATTTTTTGTGATTTATTATATACCCAATTAAATTATTTCCAGTTCACTGCTGTACGTCTGCTAAACATTGCTACGCTTCCGCTACGCAATGTTACGTGTCTGCTACGTAATGCTACGCGCCGGCTAGGCACTGTAGCACGTCTGCTACGCAATGCTACGCGCCGGCTAGGCACTGTAGCACGTCTGCTACGCAATGCTACGCGCCGGCTAGGCACTGTAGCACGTCTGCTACGTAATGCTACGCGCCGGCTACGCACTGTAGCACGGCTGCTACGTAATGCTACGCGCCGGCTACGTACTGTAACAAGTCTGCTATGCAATGCGACGCATATGTTGTGCACTGCTACGCCACGAATACGTGGTTTCATCACCTACGCTATACAAGCGCCCATTGTATGCCATTGCACTAGTACCTGTAAGTTTTTTTTCAATAGTAAGTATCTTTGGATTTTCTCTGACTAGTACTTTCGTTCGTTGGCACGTTATTTCACAATCGTAGATCGTAGATATTTACTATTTCCAACTTATTTCTAGAAGAATTTTGTCTTCTAATCCAAATGGACAAGACCTCTAACAAGTACTTTATTAGTAAATGATTTTAAACCACACTCCGCTATATCAAACAGTCTATGTCTTATTTATCTAGAACTCTTAAAATACTTCTCATTTTCGATTTTATAGACGAAATGATTCCAATTTACAAATCAGTGAATTAGTATTTATTTACATCTAATATGGGACTACATTGAAGAGCTCTAAACATTTCTGAAACTTTTGTTTTACAAAGTGATAAATAGAAACCTGGTATCTATGTGTAACCACATTAAATCTCAACGAGCTACACCGACTGATTTAGAGACGAAGTCCGTTTTACTTAAACTCACGCACCTGAAATTTAGTAATTCAGAATACATTTTTTGTTCAGCAGGGCTATTGCGTATCTTTTAAATGACAGTGGCTATCATATTGTCTATGGATTAACTGTCAAATTGGTTATGGTTTAGTACAAAATGGAACCATTTGACAGTAATTGAAAGGCACTATAGGTTAGCCACTGTCATTTAAAAGATACGCAATAGCCCTGCAGATGCAGTTGCAGGAACAAATATTTCACATGTGCCTTTAGGCTTTACTGATCACGAGAAAAAAGGGTTACTCTTTTGGATGGAGAGAGCGTGTAGTAGGGTGGCTATGTGTCTGTGGTTGCGGGTGCAGGTACGGGCGCTGGTGGCGGGGAGGCTCTTGCGGCCGCCATCGCCGCCGCGTGCCGTCGCGCCTTCAGCCGCAGGTCGGCGATGGAGGAGGACCGGCAGCGCGCCGCCAGCGCCGCCAGCCCGGCGTACGGCGGACACAACGCAGCCGCAGCCGCCGCCGCCGCCGCGCTTGCGTACTGCGAACACCACCATAAACACGAATATGATAAATGCGCCTTCCAAATTTGTCATTCGTTGGAGCGTGCAGGATAATTCATTGTCCAGCTGGGCCTGCTGGACTGATCGAAAGAGCTGCCTGCTGCCCTAGTCCTCAAACGGCTAAGAAGGAACATTGGTGATTTTTTGTCAGTAGGTACGAGTCTGACACTCTCTTTCACTCCGCCCCAGAGTGCATGAGATTTCCCAATCAAAAATGATTAATTGAAATGGAGCAGTAGGATAATTTATTATGATCTTTAAAAGCACGTCACTGTTAAAATACTAAATGCTAAGATTTTCAAATGCTGACTCATATGATGCTTACCTGATGAGCAGCAGCAGAAAGGAGAGCGGAGTCGAAGGGCGCGAATGCTGTGGAGGGTGGAGGGTGCGGGCCCAGCGGGGGCAGCTGAGGAGCGGGCGGGGGGCGCGGCGCGGCGGACAGGCGCGGCACCGACACGTACGGCGCCACGCGGCACGGCTCCAGTGGCGTGCCGCCGCCGCTCACCAGCAGACCTAGTGTACACACATACAAAAACGAAATTATTACTAGTCATTTAATTCCAATATTTATTCATTTGTTCTTGAAACGTTGTTACAAGGATAGGTACGTAGGTACGTACGCCCTGCATGTAGCTACGAGTAGCATGTACTTAGGTGATGCACAATAGGTACTCCTATTGTGCTTCTAATTTGACTTTAGTTAGACATGAAATATCTACATCACCTACATGCTACTTGCAGCTACATGCAGGGCGTACGTACCTACCTATCCTTGTAGACACGACCAATCGACCGTGACTTAATGCCTTGGGCATTTTCTACCAGTCTACCTTAGGGTGATGCAGAGACAATACACAGTAGGTGCAAAACAAAACAAAAAATAGGTATTTTTTGAAAAGATATACCTACCGATTAATACCATTATTATATCATTTTTAACCCAAATCAAAGAAGTAATTCAGTAAAGTAAGTAAATTTGTTTTTTATTCCAACATTCTTAATGATTCAGAACGAAATCCATAATGAAACAAGTTAATTTGTCGGCGGGTGACGCGCTCACTCCAGCGATCGATCCTGCTCGATTGGCAGAGACAAACGAGCTCCCGAGCTCACGGCGCTACACAAATCCACTGAGATCCGTTCCCGAACTCCACTTAATTAAATTGATATTTAAGTAAAGCATAATTTGCTCGTAAATTAAGTGAGATCCGTTGTTTATAGCCAGCCCGTCGGGCCAAGTGGGCAATTAATAAATTAACGCGGATCTTCCCGACTTAAGGTGCTCCGCGGGTCTCGTCGGAAAGATTCATTTATTTAATTACTGATAATTTGCTATTAATTGATATTTTTTATTATGCGCACAAAGGGTTGTTGTTGTATTAATTAATGGAATCTCAATTAAAACACTATTATTACATTGTGTCGAAATAATTGTTCGCATGTTAAACGACGATGATTTGTTACTAGTTTAGAAATTTTGATATCTTTTGCTTTTGTGACTAATAAACATCGGCTCTATTAATTATTCCATAGTCACGAATCTATGTGACGATTACAAATACAAGGTTATCGAAGTAAGGACAGAGCATACGTGTCGGAGTCTGCGAAGGCGGGCGGTGCTAGGGCGGGCGGGCGTGCACGCTCGCTGTAAATCAGTACCTCTCCGGTCGCCGTCGGCATTATCAAAATGGATGTTCTCCGCGCGTATGAGTTATTTCCATATTTGACACCGAATTACTTTCGAGAAGTGCCGACATAAATACAGTTGGTGTGCGTCCGGCGGCACGCGGCGGGTCGGCGCAATGCGGCGCGGCACGGCGCGGCACTTCCCCCTTCGCCCGACGACCACCGTGCATTTATTTGATTAACTCTGAGTTGTTTAATTTAATCGAATTAGAAGGTAAGCCGGGGCGCTGCTCCTCTCTCTCGCTTATTTTAAAGCGCTCCGAACATCTTTACAGCGGTTTGTGCGCAATAAAATATCGCCACCCTCGCGACGCGCGAATAACTTTACAATTTTATGAACAGGGGAACAATTAAGCTTCGCTGTATTCTTTTATTCTTGAATTTCACGGCTGCTCTGATTGTTTTTATAGCGGGCGCCGCGAGCGGACAAGATTCATGTCTTCGTTAAATATGAATTCTTAATTTTATGAAGATTCAGCGCCTACTGGTTATGATTTAAAGGGAACTGATGTTGAAAATATTGCTATTTACGAAATTAGACACAATTATAAAAAAAAACCTGTTGTTCTTCTTTTCTTTTTTCCACCACACATATTTTTCTTCCTTACCATAAAACAAATAACTTATACAGTGAGAAATCGATATCGAATCAATATCGAAAAGATTGCATATTTATACAGATATTAAACCACTAAGATGAAAACAAATGACTTTACAAAACATCGTATCCATACTTAACATCTACATCTACTTATACATTTGCAGTAGGTAATCTACTTATTATAATTATGAAAATCGCGTACATTAATGCAAGAAAATAGTCATCTTTGTCCCATTATGTATCTTGGGGTTGTTTAATAGTTCTGGATACATGCAGTGCAATATTTAAGCTAGTTGATTTTTGTTTTTTTTTATGATACGAAATTCCTAGTGTGACACTAGGAATTTCTCCTGTATCGTGGACGCGTTCACAAATATTTAAACTCACATGCACAAAAACCCCGACCCGAAACAATTATCTGTAGGCCGTACAAATATTTGTTCCGTGCGAGGATCGAACCCGCGACATGCAACGCAATCAATTGCTTGAGCCACTGCGCCAACTGTGCCGTCCATGTTTAGTTAGTTGCATTGCAATTATGTTTAAAAAATCCACGTTAATAAATTATCGGAGTTTGCAAGTTTTGTTATTCCATATGTTTTTTTAAGCAGTCAATCGGGTTTTGCGGGAAAGACCCTACTTGTTTTAAGATTTAATCAAAACATTACGGACAAAAAGAAGGCCCGGCTCAGAACAACGGACACTGACAAGTAATGTAGTGAAGTATCAGTCAGTCAGTAAACAGTGTCAGTAAATTGTCCGTAAGGGTTTGAGTGAACCGAACCTTTACTCAGCGCTACTGCTCGTAGCCGTAGCACAGATCTACGAAAGATGACTACGAAGGGCTACGAAATGTATTTCTATGTTTATTTAATTTGTATAGATCAGATGTTTGCGTACACATAACCTGTAGATATGCTTTATGTTTTTAATATACTTAAGCATTATGCTACCACCAACACTTAAACCTAATTCAATTACGTGATAATGCATCTTCAAATCATGGATATGAGGCCACAACGATTGCGTAAATCAATAACAACATTGAGAATCTCGTCGCTCCGTTTAAGGGGAATAACATAACAAATAACCGTTTCATTTCACTTTACATGATTATTCTCGTGTTGGTAGGGTGGCGGCGGGGGTGAGGCGCGCGGCGCGGGGGCGGCACATAAGTTAATAAGACATTTAGCAGGGGACGGCGGGATTGCGTCCGAATGGCTCCCGCGGGGAATCATTTTATTCGATTCCGGCGAGCGGCATTTTTCCGCTTTACGCTCCGTTTAGCGGTTCCTCAATGCTCTCACAATCACGCGATAGTGCGATATCCTGGAGATGTTCGCTAAGTCGCGCAGTCACGTCTCATTTGTCTATGTCACGTTATGAGCGGAGACGGCGCTCGCCGCAGAACACAACAATATGAGACAATGTGATATTTTCGTCCGTGCAATGTGTTACTGGGGATGTAGGACAACCGCCGTGTCAAGTTGTGGTAATTACGCTCTGATGATACATTGTTTTGATATAATATCTTCTCTTTTCTATGTAATTGGTGCTTACAGATTGCTAAGCCAAACAATACTTGCTTTAAGGCATGAAGGTTATCATCATCTGCCTAGTCTTTTCCCAACTATTTTGGGGTCGGGTTCCAGTCTAACCGGACGAGCTGAGTTCCAGTATTTTACATGGAGCGACTGCTATAAGGGGTGATTGCTATGAGGCTTTTAGGTACTAAAGTTAAAGTAGTATTTAATATTTTTCTAGTTTGTACAGTCCCACTAATAAAAAAAAACAAGTTCAAAGTGTAAGGAATCTCATGTAATTATTATTTATTTCCTCCTTGACCAGTGTGAGGGAGGTCAGTCAGTCGATCGCTAAGTGCGTTGTGCAATTCCCTGAATTTATCGCCTCCCGTGTACCGTTTCCCGGGCTTTTTTTACCGCTTTCGCGCGGATTCCCGCCTCGGCCCGCCATTTTAATTATTCATCCGCGTGAGTTATGGTCGAATTAAAAAACTGTTAGAGTCGGACCGGCGCCGGCGGGAGTTGTAATCGAGTTAGACGGAGTCATGGAGAATACATAATGTGCTAGTTCTGTTCTGCGAGCGAGTTGTGCATGCCGTGGCTTGCTAACTACTCATGTAGTGTGCCCCACGCACGAGTGAATTCATTGCGATTATACAGCGGAGCCAACTCGCCGACAACTAGTTTGCCAGGATCATTTGCGATTTGTAGTTTTCGACTACATTAAACAGGGAAACTGTTCTGAATATAAATTATGACGTTGATGCATTTAGTAAATTTAAATGAAATATTAACATGGGACTTTTGGTGGTGAGCTGTTTACTCAATTGTAAATTAAGTTGAAGTATGATTCGATTTGAAAGAACAAAGAGCTGTATTAGGATTTGCTAACTAGAGTGTATCTTAGATGTGATCATAACAAGTAATAGCTTACCTTTGTGCATCTGACTCTCGTGTTTGCGACACTTAGCTCTTCGGTTTTGAAACCACACCTGTATAACAACAAAATACGCGTAATCATTAAATTATACTTAACTAGCTGTTGCCAGCGGCTTCGCCCGCTACAACTCGAAAATTATCCAAAGGGAAGATAAAATCGGGATAAAAACTTATTCCTAGTTGTTAATCCAGGTTATAAACTATCTGTGTACCAAATTTTATCCAAATCCGTTCAGTAGTTTTTACGTGAAGAAGTAACAAACATACACACTCACAAACTTTCGCCTTTATAATATTAGTGTGATAGTGTGATAAAAGCTGCCGTGAGGACGGTACGGGGGTACCGCACGATCTCCCGCGAAGCGGCGAACCTCCTTGCCGGATTGCCGCCGTGGGATCTGGAGGCGATAGTCCTCGCGCGCCTGCATCAATGGCGCGCGGAGGCGCTGCGCCGGGGGGTCACTCCGCTGCCGCGGCAAATTGCTGCGCGGCGGACAGACCTCCGGTGCGATCTCATGGCGGCATGGAGACAGCGACTGTCGCAACCCCGTGCAGGGCACGCCACGATAGTGGCGGTAAGTCCCCTCTTTGAGGAGTGGCTTGAGAGGCGCCACGGCGCCCTCACCTTCCGTCTGACGCAGGTCCTCACCGGACACGGTTGTTTCGGGAGGTACCTGCACCGAATCAGGCGGGAGGAAACGCCCGGATGCCACCATTGCGAAGATCGGCCGGAGGACACGGTGGAGCACACAGTGGAGGTGTGCCCCGCTTGGGCGGAGCCCCGCCGTGTTCTCGTAGCGGCGATCGGCGGCGGCGACCTCTCGCGCCCGACCCTGGTGCAAGCCATGGTCCGGGGCGAGGAGGAATGGGACGCCGTCGCCTCCTTCTGCGAAGCAGTGATGCTGGCGAAGGAGGTGGCGGAACGCGAGAGGGAGAGAACCTCTCGTCCCAGCCGCCGCGGGAGGCGCTCCGGGCGTCGGGGGTCCCGCGATGACCTCCGGCCACCGTAGACGCGGGCCTGTGGACGGTGAGTGATGGGCTAACTCGCCGTCCGTCCGTCTCACGACGAAAACAGGCCGTGTCGACGGCGCGTTCGTGTTCCACGCGCGCCTCAAAGAGATGTCAGCAACATGGGAGGGGCCCGAAAGGGCCGACGCCTGTTGGGGCCGCGGGTAGTCCAACGGTTATCGCGGCCTCGACATAGAGGGCGAAGAAGGAACATGGGTGGTTTTTAGTCAGTAGAAGTCTGACACTCCCTTTCGCTCTGCCCAAGAGCGGGAGGGGTTATTCGATGATTTTACACCCACCAAAAAAAAAAAAAAAAGTGTGATAAAAGCTGTCCGTCTTTTATGGTAAAGGTACAGTCGAACAAGCGAATAAGTATACAACCAGCTAACTTGTATTTAGTTTTTAGATTATACAGATACACTTAGAGATACGTTTGACATCAGTCGCATAATGCGAAAAACTTCATAAAACAAAATGACAATCAAAATTTTCAGCGTACCTAATAGAATTATAACGATCTCTACCCTGTATACTTATTAGCTTGTTCGACTGTACAAACAAGTACCTATACTTAGTTAGTTTGAAATAGTGGCTATAATTGGCCCTAATATAGGTACCAGACAGACCACAAAACAACTACTTACTACTTTTTTCTTGATGAAAAAAGTCGAATCACCAAATTGTATTATTTGTAGTAACAAAATTGAGGACGTACAACATTTGCTGATGGAGTGTGTTAGAAATAAGAAAGAGAGAGAAGAATTGGAAAGAGAGCATTCCTTGAACTTAATGGACATAGGTTTAATTCAAACAATTTTGGCAAGTCCCAAATCGAACTTAGCAAAACAACTCTGTAGTTTGGCTGTAGTGAAAACCTAATTATTTTCTTGGTACTTAATATTATATTTTTCTGTACTCCATCTAGTGCCTGATATGTAGCTTATGATACAATGGGGTTGACGTATCCTTGTGGATAAAAACCCCCTAATAATAATAAAGAAAAAAAAAAAAAAAAAAAAAAACTACTTAGGTAGGTACATTATTTTAATTTAAGCACATAACTAGCACAAATATAAAAAAAAACTATTCGACTAAACAAATGACAAGCAAACACAAAACAATTGCATTTAATCCAGTTTCCATAATTGACAAAACAAATAAGGGTCGATCTCGTCGCGAGTTTCCGAGAAATCGCATTACACGACACACTAGTACGTACACGGTAGTACTGTATGTATGTACGACATTGTATGTTAGTCTGGTATTCGTGTAGCTTACAGTACGAGCATGGGAGCAAACACGGGTAACCGCGTTAGTGAGGACAGCACGAACGTTGTTGATTGCATGTTGCAGACAATCTGTTGGCGTGCACCAATTGTCATTTACATTAACAAAAGTACCGTAATTGGTTACGTCTAAATTAATTTGGAGGGGTTTAATCTGTTGAATTGGATAGTAGGTATTTACGCTATGAATAAAGATATACTCAATAGATATAATGTGAATCGATGCTGATGAATGTGGCATACACAATAGAGTAGTTAAGAAATAAAATCTAATTAGTCCGTCAGATAGATTTTCAAAAAATATTGGACCCGTATTTTTTCTTTTTTCACGTAAACAAACAATGAAGACGATAAAGTGCTTTGAAAACTCGTGTGACGTCATTTTCCAAGACATTAGTATGATATTCTTTACCGGTGAGTGACGTCACAACCCCCCACTCAAATCTTTGACGCGTTGTATCTTCGTCAATTTTTATTGATTTGATACAACAAAAAATACGTATACAATATTTTTCGATAATCTAACAGACGGACTAATTAGAATCATATTTTTTTAAGTCAGTAAACATCCCTATTGCACATCTGTTATACCTCACCTCTATCTCTACACATTTACCTTTTATCATTATTCCTGCTTACCCAGTTTTATTAGGGTCGGGGGTCACACTTACTATTCTAAAAAGCCACATTACATTAGTGTACCTTAGTTTAGCACAAATATAGTATTTGCGTTTACTCTATGAATTTAAGCAAATTATTAAAATCGTCTTTAAATTAAAAGCTTTGCTTTTGAAAAAAAAATGTTTAAGCATTCATAAAATATTTATATTTAATGGGAAATGTTGCTTCAATATCATCATAGAGGACCTATATATACCGAACTAAAGTTTGTTATGGTGGTAAGTCACACATATAATTTACTTTCATCCAAATTAATATAAGAAGAGAAAGCAAGAGATCACCTACTAAAACTGCTACGATACGCTGCTTCGCTCAGGTCTATGTTTGTTACCGAGTGGCGACCGATACCCTAACTAGGGGCGCATTCATTAGCTCTGATTACATAAGACAATACGACTAAATAACAAGCAAACATACACACCCTCTGTTCTAAGCCAAACAAATGTTTTGCTTACATTGTTTTAGATGCAGTAAAATGTGAAGCTGTTGTTAGTTAATATGTACTGCGTCAAAAACGCTAATCATTGATATATTGCTACCAAATTCAATTGAAGAGAATATTTGAGATGTATTTAGTGAAAAACTTGCATTACTTTCGTTAGAGTTGATTAAAACAAAGGTACGATGAGATTTGCCGTTGAGATTGTTTGAAGTATTTTGAACTTTGAAAGTAGGACCTCGCTCTCAGTACTCTCATCAGAAGCTCAAATATATGTATAGTTTTGGCGTTCTCTATCACCTATATCTAGTTCCGAGTTTTCGCGTTGCATAAACTTGTTGAAAAACCGTCTAGGCTTCTTCTTCATCTTAATCAATGAAGCAAATGTTCATTGAATATTTCATTATAAATCAACGTACAAACCTACTTAACAGATTCATAACAATGACTTTCCATACAACATCGACACAATAAACGAAATCACTGCAAATAAATATCAATAAGATCAACAAAGAGGCAGTTCGCTTGACACTAGGGAAGACACACGGCGTTGTCCGGGGTCAAGGCTTTTATCTATTTATTGTAACATCCCTACTCACGGCACTTAACGGCAATCGGACGGTAATCGCGATATATTGCCGATAAACGTGTCGCTTGTTTGCCGCTCACAGCTAATTACGTGCATTAGTAATGAGTGAGGGTCGCATCACTATTAAGGCTAGGTTGTTACTGGATACGCTTATAGCGGTACGAGTAGCGGGTTAGACTTTTATACACTTTTATATGGAATGAGCTACACGAAGGTCGTAGTGAAAAAGAGTACCTATTATTATTGCCAGGTTCTGATTTGATTATTTAAATTGTGAACTAATCAAATTCTACTACTTCTTACTTACTTACTAACTTTACCAATTTCAATAAAAATATAAGTTTAAAAACTAAAACCCGACTACAAACCGCGGTCTTAAAAGTAGAAAACAAGTAAATAATTCTTGTCTGAAATTCATACACTGAATTTGTATATTTCTATTTAAATGTAAGTAAAATTATTATAGAGGACCGCCGTAGTCGGGTAAAAATTCTTTCACCTTTTCATTTAACAATATCTACTCCTGAGTAAACTAAGAAATTTAATAAAAGATTAAAAAATAAACGCCCACCCGTGTGAAGCCGGTCCGGGCCGCTAGTACGTTATGTTCCTTCAATGTTATGTATGTAGCACTCAGAATTCCATATTTAAAACTGAAGTATCTTCAATAAGCTTCTCAATTCAGAAACCAAATAACACCCAATTAGGAATATATTCTTCACTTCGTACGGTCAGCAGCGAAGGTGACCGACTGTACTGCCAGGTTTATTTGGTACCGTCAGTTTCGGAGTGGTCATTGGTGAATGGTCTTGTATTCATAATATTGAGTTAGGATGTGTATAATCATCTGGAGCTGCGGTAACCAATCGTGACACTCAACTCAAAATAATGTGCCCCGCAAAGCCGTCGGTTATCACCAGACATCAGAATAGGTAGGGCACACTCTACCACTCTAAATTATGTCACTTGAATTCATGTGACATAATTATATTATGTGGACAAAACTTTTGCATAATATCCCGGAATGATTTATGAGTTCCAAAAACCTGTTAAATTAAGGTAGGTATTATCTACACAAAACGCCCCGCTAACAGCTCCGCTCTCTTATAAACGCAGCCGTATCTAGCCGGACTACAGGGGTTCGAGATATTGCCAAGCTCTAATTAATGTCGCGCGTGATAATTTCGTGAGTATGACTATGTTAAGTCGATTTGGTGTGTTCATTGATATTTTTGTGATGACAGGTCGATACAATCGTATTAAATGCGTCACTTTGTTATAAGTGTGTTTTGTT
This sequence comes from Diarsia rubi, assembly GCA_932274075.1. Taxonomy (NCBI): domain Eukaryota; kingdom Metazoa; phylum Arthropoda; class Insecta; order Lepidoptera; family Noctuidae; genus Diarsia; species Diarsia rubi. The sequence continues at coordinate 16,923,632 of OW026412.1, read as the reverse complement.
TGAGTAAATTATTTATCCACATTCCTTGTCGGCAATGTGCAATGCAGTTTAACACAGAAGGTTTTACCTAAGTAACTTGATTGAACTGGATCATTAGAGAAGGTAAGAGGTAAGAGTAACAGTATGTAAATTCGTAGATTCTGTATGAGTACTTGAGTAGATCATATGATTTTTATCAAAGAAAAGGACAAAACTGTGAGGAAAAGTGACGAATACTTATCCTTACCTTACTATTTTTTGGAGCGTGTTAAATCATCAAATGACTCTCCTGCTCTGGGCAGAGCGGTAGGGAGTGTCAGACTTCTACTGACTAAAAACCACCAATGTTCCTTCTTAGCCCTTTGTACCGGGGCAGCCCCGACATCCTTACCTCATACACATATTCACACACATTTTGTGTATCTCATATTCTTTAAAGTAGGTAAATATTATTTGGGCTTCTGTTAAAAAGTTAATTATTTACAGTATTTATGTACATTTCAGGTAGTCATAATGTTTGATTGAGTATTCTTTCAGCGGTTTAGGGAACCACTGTGTGATACATTGACGATCAAATACAATGAATAATATATTTTCCAATTAACAGCTCTTTGCATAAATGCTGTTTATTGCATAATTAGCAATGATTTAGTGCACGCTAGACGCCACATTGTAGCCAGTAAATAGTTGCGTAAAAAAACGAGACCAAACTCATAAATTGGAAGTTGTGTTAAGTCAGGCATTACAATACCTGAATCAGGACTAAACTAAGCAATATAATATATTTTATGTTTCTTCGCATGTTCTAAATTGTGGGGCTTTCTAAATAAATAGTTAAATCAGCCTTATCCTCATACGAGTTATATATCTTTATCTAGCGATTCATCTTTTAGGTGTTCAGCCCAATAATTTAATGGAATGCAATCAGTATGTATGTTTTTGGTGAAACAATTTTCGCAGAATAGTGTTTCGAAGTAACGCGATAACGTAGGAAACCCTTCACAGATAGGTCGGGTAAAAAACATTCTAGGTCACGGCTGTCTCACGTCTCTGGTAACAGGACTCCATGATTTTAAGGTAAAGAGCCATTACGGATTTCAAAACCTTGCAAATTGTTTTGATCTAGAAACTTGACACTTGTACTGCCATTAATCTAAAAACAGAGAAAAGTTTCTAGTTACCTACCTGAACCCTAGCTTCGCTGAGTCCAAGTCGCTGGCTGAGCTCCTCCCTCATGAAGGCGTCAGGGTAGTGCGTCTCGTCGAACAGCCGCTCCAGCTCACCCAGCTGTTCCAGCGTGAAGTTCGTCCTAGAACGTCTCTGCTTACCCCCGCCGTTGTTGTTGGTGCCGTTCGGGGATTTGTCTGTGGCATCTGGTAAAAAAGACGGAGGTTTAATCAACTATTTTGTTTAAGAATTCGACTTTGCATTTGGAGTAATGGCCCTAATAAGGTATTTCACCAAAAAAACTAATTATTCCGTCAAATAGATTTCCAAAAAATAATGGACACGTATTTTTTCTTTTTTCTCGTAAGCAAAAAATGAAGACGATATGCTTTAAAAAGTCGTGTCAAGTCGTGTGACGACACAAGGTGAATACTTTTTTACCCACAAAGTGACGTCAAAAACCCTCACTCATGATCTTTCACACGTTTCATTTTCATCAATGTTTATTAATTTGATAAAACAAAAAAACACGTATCCAATATTTTTCGGTAATCTAACAGACGGACATATTTGTTTTTTTTTTTGTGAAATACGTTATTAGCAATACATTTATTACCGCCATGGCCAAGACTCTCCAATCAGCTGATTGACTCTAGAAAAGAATCTCATTTTATTTGTAAGTGTTAATACTCGTTTTTTTAAGTTTCTTCAAAATGGAATTTTAATTTGCTGGATTCCTTAATAGCCGAAAAGAGGTGCTGGTAAAATAAATTAAAAAAAAAACCAAAAAAGTTGAAAAAGTTTGAGATACAATTCTAAATTCCAAAAATAGTTTACTTTGCTTATAAAGGGTGTAATAGTACCCTTAACGCAAACGAACGCCACTTGTTCTCCCCACCACTGTGAACATTTTTTTGTTCTAGACCATACCTGGGAACCCTCTAGTTACGGATATACGGGGGTCAAAGTTCCAAATTTCTCACAGGTGTTTTTGTAAATACTAGCTTTTCAGGCTATAACTTTACTTAAATTATATCCATGACCCGTTTACTATTCAAAGCATCCACTAGCACAATGTTTTAAGAGTGCTACATTGAGTTATACCGTAAAATGTGATTTATGACCCCAAAAAAAAAAGTCGCAGCAAAAATTTTTGCATAGGGGTACTTAGTTTGATGTACAGAATGCTTGGTTTACGTTTGTGTGAAGGGATAGTTTACATCCTGTATAGCGAAATGATTGATTATCTTGTTAGGAGCATCTAAATTATTATAAACAGAATTCATAAAATAAAATAAGAAGTAATAGAGCAAATCAAAATAAAAGTGCCGTTTAAATCAACATTTCATACGAGAGGACGGAGGGATCCTTACTCTCCAGGGAGACCCCGATACAAGGAGGGCACTCTAGGTAAGGCAGTAGGACTGCTGTGGAAATAGTCGAAAAATGGAAAAGAAAAATATTTTATAGATATGAGTACACCAAGTTTGTATGCATTTTGGTAGTTAAGGTACCGTCTCAGTTCAAAGTGTCTTGAGTGACTATAATTTGATGAAAAAGGCATTCAAGACATTATATGAACTGAAACGGTTGTATTGGTGATTTTAATCATTATTACTCAGTAAAATTAATTTGTTGCGGTCGCGAATCTTATTTTATTTAACATACAACCTGACACAGACCGGCAAATTGCAAAAAACATAAGGAAATTTGAATTTTGTGGGCTACCTTGTCGTATTCACCTTAAACTATTTAGAGATGTATTCACAGTGGTTGTAATATCAAATCAACTAATTAGGTAATCTCCACTTCCTAAATAACCGCACCGGCACGGTAGAGACTAAAAAACACCTTTATAAAGGTTACAGAATTAATAATAAATAATAAAAATCTTTATTGACATAATTTAAGTACAACATATTATTTGTGAACCCTGACTCCTGTGCTAGTATGAACTGTATTACAGGAGCCAGTGCCTTCACCTTGCAGGGGTTACACTGATTTAGCCAATAAAGCGGGTTAAACTAAAATATTAAATAAAAAATGCTTACGGTAGAAATTATACAACTAAAATTGAAAATAAAATGCTAGCTTTTGTCTGCTTGAAAGTTTGGAGTTGAGAGTTTGCGTGTGGTGTGTGTGTGTGTGTGTGTGTGTGAAGAAGGAAGAGTGTGGCACTGTCTTTTACTTTAATAAATCCTCAGTATCCCGGTAGTCATAGGTGAGTAGCAAAGATTTAAGTAAATTTTTGCAATGACCATACGAAAGAAGGTAGATTTGTTTTTTTTTGTTAAATGTGTTGTATAACCGGGAGCCAGCAATATAGTATACTGCCGTCTTGCTAACTTAGTACGGTCCCGGTCAACGGTGCAATACCCAGCCCTTCGGTCTTGAGACATTAGATTTGGTGACAGAGAGGAGTGCTTAGTTAGTACAGCCCGGAGAATAAATAGTTGCCTTACTGTTAGAACCTTGCAATTATCATACAGCTCTGTTGTAGGATATCTCCACGGTTTTCGGAACATAACTTTTAAGATCGCTCGTTGTGCACGTTCTAGGCGGAGCATGGATGTGGTGTCGGTTCCGCCCCATGAAGTTATACAATACTGTAGTAGTGATTGCGCAATCGCAGTGTATACAGTTGTTATTGTTTTGGCGTCCGAACAACCTATATATACTGTACTACTATTTTATCAATACAGATTCCCAAATATTTTATGTCTTGTGTTCGAGTAAGCGGCAGACAATTACAACGGCTCATTTGCTATAATTATAAGTGTTACATGTGTTGAATTGGTAACAGAATCAAATATGTGACACTTATAAATGTGTTAACCTAAAACACTTAAGTGCAACCGTAACATATCTGTAACAGATATAAAAGTGTTAACAGTGTTAATAAGTGTAACAGGTATTACACTCTTACTTCCACTTGTTGTTGCCGTATTGTGCAATTACTAAATATCTAAAGCTATACTAAAACTGATTACTTCAGTTACATATATGAACAATTATTAACACATATAAAAGGTTACAGTTCGATTCGGTAACATTATTGTATCTGTTACATTTAAAAGTGTTTTTCTGATAAAACTGTTTTAAAAAACAGTGTTAAAATACTTATTACCGTTACAGTTGGAGTCCCTGCTCACCGGAGAACTCACAAGTAAATTACATTTTTAAAGCTCCAATGTAACAAGCAAGATTTCATCTTGTGGAGACACAAATGATCATTGTAACAATTGTATCGTTACAGGTGCGCGCACTGTACTTCAGTTCTCCTCACTCGCTGATGTAATGCTCGAAACTACATACATTACATTACAGACGTATGCTCCCGGTGAGGGAACGTTTTTATGACTACTTCATTCTATTAGGTACAGTACGGTAAAAAAAAAAACTGTTGACGGAACTCATCATTCTCCTGCTCTTGTAACAATTTGTTTGGGGTCGTCTTCTTCTCCATTACTCGTTACCTCAGCAATCTCTTCCTTCCTATAGCCATATCATCGTCCAAAAAATCCATGCACCATTCCTTTGGTATTTCTCTACTCTAATGCTCAACATTTTCCTCACAACAATTCCTCCGCATCACACGTCCATACCACGATAACTGATCACCACACAACTATACAGTCACCAGCGCCACTTTCAGACTTATGATTTTAAGTCATTAAGTACATGGCAACCGGCAAAGGAATAATAACATTCTGTCCACTCTGAATTAATAGTGGACGAATAAGTTAGCAACACTACACTACGTAGATAATTGAATACGATGAAAACGCAATTTCAATGTTTTATTCAAACGAAATTGTTAAACTGTAATACTAACTTTGAATCTCACTACGAAGTGTTGTCGTAGCATTCCTCGTAGCTCGCTCGTAATCAAGTTAAGGAATAACAGTTTCACTCCGAGTACAGCTCTTAGTTTTACTGCTGTTTGAGATGCCCCGTAATACCAATTTCTTTTATTAATATTTGTTTAGTCCAGTTTGAATGCGAATTTATAAACAGAATTAAATTTGTTTAACCGATGTTTTACAATTAGGTTCTTGAAGTTTTTATATTGCTATACAATCATCTGTTCTATAGAAAAACAATTTTTGCCTACAAAAGTCCAATACTTACACGGGCAAACGTGTATGTGGTGTATGGAACAGTTCATTTAAAAAAAATCGATGTATCATGGTGACACAGAATGATGTGCTAATTAAATACGTGGTATCTATTTTCCGACCCGTACAGTGCGTACCAGAAAGGTAGGTATGGTCCATGTTTCAGGTTGCGATTCAGACCAACAACTTTCTCCATGGAACCACTATCAAAATCGCAAAAAAAACAGCTAGCTGTCCCATACATTTGGTTCGAATAGGTAGGTATTTTTTTTTACTGGACAGCTGATTTTATTTTTCGCGATTTTGTTAGAAAGATGTTCAGTTTGATGTTCTAAAATGTAAAAAGTACCTGACATATTGTCAAGTTATGCAAACATAGCATTTAAGTTATGCAATTACAGTACATTCACAGTTATTATGCCTTGTTATGTTTTTTATATTATGTATGCATAATTATAATATGTTTCGACTATTCAAATGTGCCTGTAACTGGTCTACTTGAAATAAATGCTTTGATTTTGATTTTATGGAGAAGCTGAATATTCATCGTAATTTGAAAACGGCGTAAGGTTATACGACATAGACATAGAGGGCGAAGGCTAAGAAGGAACATGGGTGGTTTTTAGTCAGTAGAAGTCTGACACGCCCTTTCGCTCTGCCCAAGAGCGGAAGGAGTTATTCGATGATTTTACACCCACCAAAAAAAAAACAAAAGGTTGATTATTAAAGATTTGTAAGCAAAAGTTGATCATTTTCATGAGTAGGTACTACGTAACAGTGCCTTAAATATGCCCCTCGGTTAACCTAACACCCTGTATAAATACCTACTTAAATTTAGTCTCTAAACGTTATTAAAAGTTCGGAAAGGGTTAAATTAATCAAGAAATAAATCAGCAAAGTGCTAATACATCGTTAATCGCAACGTGCGACTGCGCCGGCACGGGAGCTCGCCTCCCGGGAACAAGCCGGTTGTACGTTTAAGAATGTCGTTTGAAGCAATTTAGCAAATTGGGAAGCTCTCCTTTTTATACGGCAATTATGTAAATGGAGGGATTATCCGGCTGTGGGCGGCGCTGTGGGCCACACCCGCTCTCCCCTTTCGTCTCCGGGCCATCCGAACTCCTCAGACATCTAACGACCAGCGAACAGTGATTAATTGTACAACGCTCTGTAAGAATAACCCCTGTTAAAGTCGCCGTCACCGAGCGTCTCTGATTTATTTGATTGAGAACTCTTTATCGGATCTGTTTGGAGCTCTGTTCGCTCAGCATTCGGCGATAATCCTCGCTTTAATGTAATTAATGACCGTTTTAAGAATGATACCTTTTCATCTGGTTTCTTGAAATGCGAAACTGATTTAATTAAGAAGACGTATATTTTTAGATTTTATATATAAAGATAGATACTCGTGTCATAAGTGAGAACTCGAACTGGCTAGAGAGAAATGCATGTAACCATGCTCTCAATGATTCTCAATAAAGGGTTCACTATGCCAGTATATTAAAAATGTGTGGATGACAAAGAATACTTCGTCATCTTGACGAGTTTACATACGTTCATAGTGATTTCATTATATAAATAGATAAGTAAAATAAGAGTTTGAGATACTTTCTTTATCTTTGATGGAAATTTCTTGGTTAGGCCTACAGACTGCGTTATTTTCTTAAAGGAATTAAATCATGCCTCATAGGCCCTTCGCCCTCTACGACTTCTTGCTATCACGTGTTAGTCTAATTTGCAATAATTGCCACAGAAGCGATGAAAACGCTGTTGTAACGATATCGGGGGGAAGGAAAGGGGGGGCGAGGGGTGAAGAGTAGAGTCGGTTTTTTTTTGCAAAAAACTTTATTTATTTAACCATTTTTAGTTGTGATATCCTATGCAAATATTTACTATGAATTTAACATTCAACCAAGAAACCTAACCCGTAACCTTCAAGATTACCTTATTATTATTGCTTTCAACTCCTAATCGTTGAAAAGTTAGTACCTTCCATAATCAGCTCACCTAGATAACCTGAAAGAATACAACCAATATACGTCCCCATAATATTTTGATAAAGAATTATCCTCCAACTCCTAACCGATGAGGACTTGTATCCATCATCAGCGCAGCCACATGAGATTATGATTATCTGATGCAAAAATTAAGGGATCAAAAAGAAAATTCCAAATTTTTGGTCAATTTTCAACAGGCCGTAACTTCGAGAAAAATGGTCATACAAAAAATATAAAAAAAGGAAATCCAAGTTTTTGGATTCCCACGTGTCCAATAACATTGCCTACTGCCGCACTCAGAAAGCTTTTATGATTACTTAGGCTTAGGCCATCACTAAAGTAAAGGTTTTGACAGTTTTCTCATACAAAAGTATGTCAAATCTGTACTAAGTGACGGCTTAAGTAATCATTAAATATCTCTGAATACCGCAGTTAGTCTTTATTGGCAGATAATTAAACTAAATATTTTCAACTAAGAACTTACTTACTACCAAAAAGAAAAAACTTGACCTACTTAGATCGTTAAAAATGTTTCAATTCTACGTGGAATTCAAAGTAATATTTTTGTAACTTTTGTTGTTTTTGATTAGATGATAAGTAACAAAATGTATAGTATAAGGGTTGTAAGAGGTTACTAGAGTTGTATTAAATTGTATGTTGAACTGGACTCGTCTACCAAACGGTTTCTAATCGAATCTTATGTTAATCATCTCTGAATATAATTACTCGTTGGCATAGATGAAAATATGATTGTAAATATGGTGGTGTGTCTAAAATAATGTGTAACATGCCATCAATGGCACGCGTGCCATTGGTTCCATCTAGTGGCAGTATTTCATGGTTCCAACCGAACTACTGCAACTGAAAAGTGGCACTAGTTCGGTCAACCGGACTACCAACCGGACTGCTGCCACTAGACCATTGGTTCGCCATCCCTGTCCTAGGGTAACCATGGGGTATCGTGTTAGGAACTAAGTGCGAACTGGCTTGGCTTGTGAAGGTTAGATCGAAAGTTGTTCTGTAAAAATATTGGTACCTACTCAGCAGCATCCTGTTAGACTGGAATCCTACCTCAACACGGTTGAGAAAGGCTAAGCAGATGATGCAGATGTCATTGTCATCAAATAACTGCTCCCGCTCTTGGGCAGAGCGAAAGGTAGTGTCAGACTTCTACTGGCTAAAAACCAGCCATGTTCCTTCTTGGCCCATTATGTCGAAAAGGGTATTTCAACAAGAATTTTGTTTTTCAATTGGGGCAACACCAAGAACGTGATAGTTTTGACATTTCGTTTTTGGCGGTATTCGTGGTAGGCGCTATGGCACTATGATATTTCACCATAAAAATCACCATAAAAGATTATCGAAAAATATTAAATACGTATTTTTCGTTTTATCAAATTAATACAAATTTACGAAAATAAAACGTGTCAAAGATCATGAGTTTTTGACGTCACTTTGTGGGTAAAAAAGGACTAACCTTGTGACGTCACACAACTTCTCAAAGCACTATCGTCTTCATCTTTTGCTAACGTGAAAAAAGTAAAAATACGTGTCCATTATTTTTTGGAAATCTATCTGACGGACTAATTAGATTTTTTTGGGGAAATACCATAGTGTTGATTGAATTCATTGTAAACAATGAGTTCAATTTCGCTCGAAAATCACATTAAAATAATTCAAATCCACTATGAAAATGGTCCTTCAGTTAGAGTTACATTTCGTAAAATTCGTGATATTTTTGGACAACATAATCGTCCTTCTGAGACCGCTATTAAGAATTTGGTCGCAAAATTTGAGTCGACAGGCTCGGTATAAAATGCGCCAACACCAACGCGCCCGGGTCGTACAACAGAAAACATCGCCGCCGTGAGTCACTGTCCGTGAGTTGCACAACATGGCGAATTTCGCGAAAGGATTGGGCTTTTTAGCCTTACACTATTCAACTGGTGCAGGAATTCAAGCTGACCGACCATTCAAATCGCTGTAGATTCACTCAGTTCATACAGGAACAACCTGCTGTTTTTTCTAAAAAACATTTTTTCAGACGAAACCCATTTTCATTTGTCAGGGTTTTTTCAACAAGTAAAATTGCCGCATTTGGGCTTCTAAAAATCCTAAAGCAATTATTAAGAAGCCTTTGCATGCTCAACGTGTCACTGGGTGGTGCGCTGTGTGGTCTGGAGGCGTGATTAGACCGTTTTTTTTTCGAAGATGTGGTTGGAAATGCGGGATCAGTCAATGGATCACGCTATCGCGAGATGTTACCCACTAAATTTTGACCTATTAATGATGTCATGGATATCACTGAAATGTGGTTTCAACAGGACAGTGCCACATGTTATGCAGCCAATGAAACGATCAATTAATTGCAAACCAAATTTCCCGATCGCATAATTTCGCAAAATTCAGCAGTTAAGCGGCCAGCCAGATCGTTTGATTTAACACCACTGGTTATTTTTTTTGGGGCTATGTTAAACACAGAGTGTATACGGAGCCAATCGAATCGATTGCAGCCTTAAAACTCAAAATCCGTGAAGTCACTAACGAAATAGACCCCCTCCATTTTGCCAAAAAGGGATTAAACATTTTGATGAAAGAATCAACATCTGTCAGCGTGGTCGTGGTGGACATTTGCTAGATATTATTTTTCATTCATAATTGCCCAAGTTTTCTCTTTGTAATACAATAAAAATGTTGTTAATTGTCCGGCCGATCCTCACAAATGGTGGCGACCGGGCGTTTCCTCCCGCCTGATTCGTTGCAGGTATTACCTCCCAAAAGAACCGTGTCCGGTGAGGACCTGCGTCATACGGAAGGTGAGGGCGCCGTGCTGCCTCTCAAGCCACTCCTCAAAGAGGGGACTTACCGCCGCTATCGTGACGTGCCCTCCACGGGTTTGTAACAGTCGCTCTCCATGTCGCCATGAAATCACACCGGAGGGCTGTCCGCTGCGCAGCAATTTGCCGCGGAAACGGAACGGTGCAGTGCCTCCACGCGCCATTCATGCAGGCGCGAGGCGATAGTCCTCGACTATCGCCTCCAGATCCCATGGCGGTAATCCGGCAAGGAGGTTCGCCGCCTCGCGGGAGATCATGCGGTACCCACGGACTAACCTTACGGCTATCACCTTCTAAGGCGCGTTCAGGTAGTGGGCGGCCCGCTTCCTCAAAGCGGGGGGCTTCCTCAAACCTCAAAGGGGCGGCGGGAATGGTCGGACAGACGGAGTCGGAGACACGAGTGATCCTATAAGGGTTCCGTTTTTTCCTTTTGAGGTACGGAAGCCTATAAAGTTCGGAAAAGACAGAATATGATGAAGAAGACCGCAACGTGGTCGCTCACAATGGGCCTCATCAGAAAAGTCAAAGTCACCTTAAGGGCAATGGAGTGGGCTAAGCTCGGAGTTTTCTTGCGTGATCGAATCAGAAATGAGGACATCTGCATGAGAACCAAGGTTACCGACATAGTCCGAAGAATTGACAAACTTAAGTGGCAGTGGGCAGGGCACATTGCTGGCAGAACGGATGGCCTATGGGGCTGGAAAGTCCTCGAGTGGCGACCGGGCGACCGCGAACCGGAAGACGTTGCATTGCAAGGCCTCCCACTAGGTGGACCGATGACCTGGTGAAGGTTGCGGGGTTCCGCTGGAGGCGAGACGCACGGGACCGGTCAATATGGCGACACTTAGGGGAGGCCTATGTCCAGCAGTGGACGTCTTTCAGCTGAAATGATGATGATGATGAGATGATGAAGTTGCAGACAGACATTTAGTAGACAAAAAACAATGGAGCCATTCACACCTGAAGAATGCGGAATCATTGTACTCTTATTGTGTGTTCTTACATCATGAGCATGTGGATTGAGTGAAAATACTCGTACAAACCTCAAAGCATTTATTTTAATTAGACCATCACATCACAAAAAAGGCATAAAAACTTGTACTGTACTGTAGTTGCCCATTCCAAAGTAAATATCTACTTCTTATGGAGCAGACTGGGCAAGAAATTCCATGGATAATCTTTTAAATCAAATTATGGTTACAAAATTTTGATTAACTCAGTATGTGTGTTCATTTGATCGATATCGATCATATTCTTGAATAAACCTATAGCTTTCCGCGAAAACAGAATAATATTTTTTCCAAGAATCGGCAACACAACTCATTTAACTTTTATTGCATTATTAAAGATGCTTTTATGTAATCTTAATTGAACTTTTGGCAACAATATAAAGTATACGCAAACTGTTTTCAGTTTGCTAAGATTAAAAGGTTTCGGCCGTCTACGAAACCGTAGTTTCGTAACTGGTTTCGATAAAGGAATGATTTGTCCTTGTACGTAACGAGTTTCGATGGATGATATATTTGTCTTTGTACGAAAACACGATTATGTACAATGGTTACGTACAAAGAATTTACTGTTAAGGTTTCGATGAAGGAATGATTTGTCCTTGCACGTAACTAGTTTCCATGGAGGAATTATTTTGGGGATTGAGGTAGTTCAGTAGAGCGTTGGCTGTCTACTGAACTGATCTTCATCTTGTAATTATTGAAACTAGGTAAGTCTGTATTAAAATAAATAAAAAATAATTTCATAGTTCTTTTTTCTTAATTATGTTATAAATAAAGTACTTAACTAAAACAGAAATTCTAACAGAACAAAAATAAGCAAGTCGCGATTCGTAGATTTAAATAAACAAATTATAGTCGCAAAATAATAAGCTAACGATCGCACAACCCGGTCCAATAAATTAAGTATTTAGTAAAAAAAAAAAACAAAAATATATAGTATACGATTTCTAGGCAGTGGCCTACAGTAATTTTATTTTCTTTTAATTCATTTAAAGACTGCTGAACCTCTTTGTATTTTTCAATGTAAATAATTTTATCGTAGGGGTACTCAGTATGATGTTCATAATGCTTGGTTGACGGCTTTGTAAAGGGTCGGTTTACAGCCTGTATATTTTTTTTAGGAAATTTGCAGATTGACATTTGCGGCTAAGGAATCTTGGACCAATTAAGACAAAAATCGCTAGTTTCGATAAAAGAATTATTATTCCTTGTTCGTAACTAGAAAATTTTCATATTTTTAACTAGTTACGTACAAGGACAAATCATTCCTTCATCGAAACCAGTTACGGAACTACGGTTTCGTAGACGGCCGAAACCGATTAAAACTATCTAATTGCCGCACTCGGAGAGCTTTAATGATTACTTAGGCCATTAGTAAGTAAAGGTTTTGACAGTTTTGTCATACAAAAGTACTCGTATGTCAAAACTTTATTAAGTGACGGCTTACGTTATCATTAAATATCCCTGCGTACCGCAGTAAGATAAATATATTTACAGCCGCACTCAGAGAGCTTTATTGATGTTCTCCGACGACCTAAACATTAAGATATCCAAACCACTTGGAACGCTCAACTCTGTTTATCAAGCAGAGTGTGTAGGTATTATCCAAGCGGCACACGCTATAGAGGCCAGGGAGGTTACGGATACTAATATTCGAATACTCTCAGACAGTGCCTCAGTCCTTCAATCCCTAAAGAGCAATCAGATCACGTCGAGACTGATACTTAGAATGCCACAAGGCCCTAGAACGAATCACGGTACTAAATCACAACAAGGTAACACTACAATGGATTAGAGGCCATAGTGGATCGCTTAGAAACGATGCGGCTGACGAACTTGCCAGAAGAGGATCCAGCACAAAACCCTACGGACCCGAACCCATTGTGCCCATCCCTTTCAAGCAGCTAAGAAACTGGTTGAAGGACCACACTCGTATACAAGCGCAGGGATGGTGGGCCTTGACACCAGGATGTGGGCAATCCAAGGATGCTATGCCATCCCTGGATACAAAGCTGACCAGGCGCCTTCTGCGCCTGGACAGAGACAGCCTACGTCTGGTGGCGGGGACCATCACTGGACACTGTTCACTAAATAAACACTTCCACAACCTTGGTATCACTGACAGCCCCCTGTGCAGAGCATGCATGGAGGCAGAGGAAACGGTGGCGCATGTGCTCCTTGAGTGTACAGGCGTTACCAAGATTCGTGAGGAGACCCTTGGAACACCAAGATCCCTTGCGGATGCCCTGAGGAGACCGGGAAGTCTGATCTGCTTCTGGAGGGAGGTGGGCTGGTTGGAGTAATCGGCCACCATGGCTCACGCACAATGGTCCACTTCAAGGACTAAGTGCGGAAACCTGAACCCCATAAAGAAGAAGAAGAGCTTTATTGATTACTTAGGCCATCACTTATTAAAGGTTTTGACAGTTTTGTCATACAAAATTATGTCAACTCTTTACTTAGTGACGGCCTAAGTTATTATCAATATCAATATTATAAAGGCGAAAGTTTGTGAGTGTGTGAGTGTGTATGTTTGTTACTTCTTCACGTATAAACGGCTGGAGCGATTTTAATAAAAATTAGTATGGAGTTAGCTGACACCTTGGATTAACACATAGGATAGTTTTTATCCCGTTTTTATCTTCTTGTGGGATAATTTTCGAGTTGTAGTGGTGAAGCCGCTGGCAACAGCTAGTCATTAAACATCTCTAAGTACCGCAGTTAGTCGTATTTCTCATTAACAGCCATGGCATCTGGAGTTGTGCCAGGCTGATGGCAAGAGGCTCGCCCTATTACATATAACAGGCGAAATGTGGGTATACTGTTGGGCACACCTCTGTCTAACCCTTCGTGTATTATAGTCGTAATATTATGATGATGATGATGGCATGCAAGTGACATTCAAATTTCACTACCTAATACAGTACCTATGCTTCAGCACCTAGGAAGGTACTTAGGTACTGAAACGAACCTATATATACTGTATGTCAATTAGATCTGATCTTGACAATCGACGTAATTTAAAGACGTCGACGTATTTTTTTTTGTTGAGTGGTATAACTCAGTGACCCAAAAGTCTGACAACTACTTTTTTACCAAGAAATATCTTATTAACTGGGTTGTAGCGGTAAGATTCAGTCAGATAGGTCGCTCCATGTAAAATACTGGTATTCAGAACCATCCGGTTAGACTGGAGGCCGAAAAAGCTAGGCAGATCATAAAGTTTAGGCTCTTATGTAAATATCTACCAGTTTCTACACTACTGACATGATTGGTCACACGGGTAATTGGTGCCTACGTGTAGCTACTTAAACTATGTAAAGTATTAAAAAAGATATTGAAACGCTAGTTCAAAAAAGGATTAAAAAACCATGTAAAATGATTCGGGTGGTGCTCGTTATTCCAGTCAACCTTGGCACTCTGTTATTCAAATATTGTGTCGATTATTCTCGAGCAGAATTTCAGTGGGTACCTTAAAGTCAAAATGAGTGCCACTTTTGTCTTAGGTCAGTTATCATACTTAACTTGTTGATTGTGTTTTTTTTTATTGTATGTAGTACGTTTTTAATTTTATAAAGAAGCTTCAATATCTAACATTGCAGTATAGTCACGCAGATAGGGGTAATCCGAGTAAGACTAAAAAGCCCGATATTATTTATATTTACCATGGTTGAGAATGGAACATTTTCTCAGGCGAAACGTCTCGTGATAGTTTGTGATTCTACCTAGCAGCCTAGCTATTCTGAAACTAAAACACTTTTGTAATCTGCCTTTAATTTGATCAAGTCAGATAGTCAAATGGTGGTTTGGCGGGTAGTAAACAACATATCAAATGGGACCAAAAACTTAGCACAAAACATACTAGATCCACGAGTTTGTACATGAATTCCTAGGTCAGCAATAACTTACTCACCATGCCTGTGATCATCATCGTCGTCATGTGTAGCCTCTCGCTTACAGGCGGGCTCGGGTGACAGCAGCCAGTTGCGGGGGCGCTTGGGTGGCGGCGCCTGCTCAAGCTCCGTGATGTCCACGTCCACGTCGGCGTCATCAGCGTCGTCCGCGTCGCCCGGCTCGGGCGGCGGCGCCGGCGCCTCGCCTCCCTCCAGCGACTTGCTCACGAAGTGCGCCAGACGCTCCATCACCATTACTGCCGCCACGCCGCGGCGCCGCGCGCTCGCCGCAACACGCTCGACGGAATACACACTGCAGCAACCGACCACCTTACGCCCACACTTCCAAAATCAACCTCTATTTACATCAAACAACACTTTATTTTTACGATGTAAAGTCTATTATTGTATGCGTATCGAGTGAGGGCGGCGATTCAGACCCCGCCCAGATATCGCGCAGGCGCCCGCCCAGCGAGCCGGCGCCGCGGTGCACTGACGCACCCGACGGCAGATAATACACGCCTACATTATCGTTACATTGAAAATGAATTTTTAATCGTATTTTCTAGTGCTTCTGTACATTATTAAACTGTGAGGACAACCTGTGAATGTTCTGTGACTTACAAATGATGTATGTGGTATGTCACTCAGCTGTCCGACGGTTTCAAGGTAAGGCGAATGTTTCTTAAACCGAGATTATTAATTAATTAAAACTATATTTAGCTTTATTAAGCCGACGTATGATATTTACTTGCGCATAGATATTAAAGTTGTTGTCACCGTGGTTATAATGCTGTGTATATATCTATTTATAATAGGCACATAGGTACAAACCATTTTAAATTACTTATTCCCATTTATGTTATAACTTAGGTACAGCTATTAATAAATAAATAAATAGGTCCTAAATACCAATACTTATATCTAAATTAAAACACAATATTAATTGTATAAATAACACCTATTTACTAAAGAAACAATAAACATCAGAATACAAATATAAGATCGACTTTAATAGCAAAACAGTCTTTTATATTTCAAGTCGATTGGATTAAAAAATATCAAAACAGATAGGTACGTACGGCTGATACTCTTTTAATGAATTATTTTTTGTCGAAATTCATTTTAATATTTAAGCCGTAAACAGTTTCACCTAACTAAAAAAATACAAATTATTAAACTGCTATATATTCACATGAACACGATATTATCATCAGCTAAATAAATATTAAACGTTTATTCAAGCTAGATAAAACATCACCTTAAAAGTTAAAACGGTAAGTAAACAATCCGAAAATAATCTGATATTTCAAACAGAGTGCCTTAAATATTCATCATTCACATTCAAATCCTGTAGCCTTACCATAACATTCGTAACAAATAAAAAATCTTGAAAATAAAAAAAATATTATATGTATTTTTTTTATTTTCAATATTTTTTATTATCTATACGGTCGAATTGAGAACATTCCTTTTTTTTAAGAAGTCGGTAATAAATCAAGTGTTTCTGTCAAAGAAGTCATTATATAATTTGCATCTAATTACCTACATTTATCATAGTACTTCAAGTTAGCCTTCAAGTTCAAGTTTTCATTCATCTAGACTTACTAAGGTTTAAATAATCGCGGCAGTGACACCAAACCCAAGCCTGAACTTATTGTTAGGGTGGTTGAGGAGTGCGGAGATGGCACAGGATAGGTTTGCCTTCTTCCCTCCGAGGCACCTTTGAAGCGTAGCCCCCACTAGACCGTCGGAGTCTGCTGAACCGCGCACAGTCCACTCCTTTGTATGCCACTCGTAGGCCAGGGTTGCTACAGCACGGCGAATTTTAAATCCCACCTGTGGTTTAAACATTTCTACAGTTCTAGCATCAACCTACAATGGTCGGTTATTCTGAATTCCGTCTTTTGAGTCAAGTCACCATCCTTTTTTTTTTTTAGGGGGTGGGAAATCATCAAATAACCCTTCCCGCTCTTGGGCAGAGCGAAAGGGAGTGTCAGACTTCTACTGACTAAAAACCACCCATGTTCCTTCTTAGCCCTATATGTCGAGGCCGCGGTGACTAGTGTACAACCCGCAGCCCTGACGGGCGTTGGCCCTTTCGGGCCCCTCCCATGTTGCGGACATCTCTTTGAGGCGCGCGTGGAACACGAACGCGCCGTCGACACGGCCTGTTGTCGTCGTAAGACGGACGGACGGCGAGCTAGCCCATCACTCGCCGCCCACAGGCCCGCGTCTACGGTGGCCGGAAGCCGTCACGTGGCCCCCGACGCCCGGAGCGCCTCCCGCGGCGGCTGGGACGAGAGGTTCTCTCCCTCTCGCGTTCCGCCACCTCCTTCGCTAGCATCACTGCTTCGCGCAAAAGGAGGTGACGGCGTCCCATTCCTCCTCATTCATTATTCCTCATGTTTCCATTCATCCTGTGATGGTGCTAGCATCAGTGCTAAAATAGTTCATGTAGAACTCTTATGTTGGTAGGCCGGTGGGAACCAGGTGGACCGACGACATCGTGAGAGTCGCGGGCAATCGGTGGATGTAATCGGCAGGTTGCCGTTTGTTATGGCGTTCTATGGCGGAGGTATTTGTCCAACAGTGGACGTCTTATGGCTGATGATGATGATGATAACTCTTATGGTTTTTGAGGTGAGAGACAGAACAAGTATCGAAAGCACAGTTAAAATGATACTCTGCTTATGTATAGCGTCTTGAACTACTTATCTAAATATTTGCGCGCAATTTAATTACGTGACTTCTTCTTACACTACTTTTGTCCAAGTTTCTAGTAAAGATCGTCAAGTGGTTTAATTGTCACCTCGAGCATGGCGGCAACGGTCAGGAAGGGTTTGATGTCCCTCGCGTAGCACAGGTCCAGGCCTCTGTTGCCCAGGGTCGCGCTGATGGAGTGGTCACCGCTGCTAAACCGCGCGGCTCCCGATGCTGAGCTCAACTCAGTGGTTTGGCCACGAGCCACTATCTCCGCACCCAATGATATTTTTTGCGTCACAGCCTATCAACCAATGACTTAGAAAATTAGATTATAGGGATGATTACAGGTATATAGGTACACATAAAAAGGATGTATTATTACCCTTAACGAAAACGAAGGGCACTTGTTCTCCCCCACGACTGCGATATTTTTTTTGTTCTGGGTACCCCCTAGTTACGGAGATATTGGTTTCCAAATTTTTCACAGCTGTTTTGGTAAATACAAATTTTTCAGGTTACAACTTTACTTAAATATCCTCCATGACCCGTTTATTATTCAAAGCATCTACTAGCACAATGTTTTAAGAGTGCTATTTTGAGTTTTACCGTAAAATGTGATTTTTGACCCCAAATAAAAAGTCGTTTCTTAAATTTTTGCGTAGGGGTACTTAGTGTTAGTTAATGCTTGGTTGACGGCTGTGTGATGGGTTGATTTACACCCTGTATATACCTAGTACCGTACTAGTAGTTTCAGTAACCAACCTAATAACAAGAGGGTTTCTCAATTGGATTATCATGTCTTAGGTTTAGGAGCAAGTGGGCCACCGACCACTGCCACCAGTGGCTGTCGCGCCTAAACGAAGGTGGTCATTGGCCGCCATTAGTAGTTGGTGGCAGCCACGAGTGAGGTGGGTAGGCGGGCGGTGAGTCAAATAGCTAGTGGACGCCGCCAGTGGCTTGTCGCGGACACCGAGCAGCGGGAGGACGCCACTCGCTACACGTGTGCGGTGATTCCATACAAAACGTTTTAAAAATCATGTAAACAGCTTGTTGCCAGCCAACGGTAGCACAGGGACCCGATTGCGTGGAGCGATAATTTAATGCGAGTTTGACATTGCTTGTTCACCAAAAGGTTTAGCTTCTATCCACTCTTAACGTTACGTTGGGGGTATTAAGTACCTACATAATGTCAAAAGATTATACATATACAGGGTGTAAATTGACCGTTCACACATATACGTCAACCAAGCATTCCGTACATCAAACTAAGTATACCTCTACGCAAAAATTTTTGCTGGGAAAGGACTTTTTTTTGGGGTCAAAAATCACATTTTACGGTAAAAACTCAATGTAGCACTCTTAAAACATTGTGCTAGTGGATGCTTTGAATAGTAAAGGGGTCATGGAGGTAATATAAGTAAAGTTATAACCTAAAAAACTAGTATTTACAAAAATAGCTGTTCTAAATTTGGAACTTTGACCCCCAATATCTCCGAAACTAGGAGGTTCCCAGGTTATATGGTCTAGAACCAACAAACATATCGCAATGGTGGGGAGAACAAATGCCTTTCATTTGCGTTAAGGGTACTTTTACACCCTTTATACTTACCATTACTACACCTACTAGAGAAAAACGACGTTGTAGCTTCGAGTCTGAATCTGACCATAACAAAGAGAGCCAAGACATTCATGCTTGATAGATTATAAAAAAAACAGGCTACACAAACGAAAAATTCTTCTAAAAAAATTACCTGAAGAAAATGAAGTGCAATGAACTCTCGATTCACAGCAATAATGGAAGCTGTAAATCTTTTATAATATGCGTCTATGATGCTCTCAAAACTGTAGAGCTCTGCGTTGGCCACCTGTGCGACGATCGTCGCCCGCGTGTTACTCGTCGGGCCCACACGCATCTCACAGCTGACCTGACCACCCGGTGCCGCTTCCATCACGAAGTACGGCATCGCCGTCGGCTTACTCTTATCCGTATACGACAGTAACAGTTTATAACCCCCAGGAGACACCGAACTAAACGATAGAGAATGACCAAGCGTCCAATTGCAATTTGCAGTCTGTTTCACAGATAAAGAGCCTCCTTCAAAACATTGTGGTAGTCTATATCTTGCCGCATTATGTAAATGCCGCAGAAGCCCTGGATTGATTGAACCTGCCGGCAGTTTCTCGTCTTTTGCACAGGGGTCCCTTCCCGCTCGGGAACCTGTTACTCCAGCCCCAGTTTTTCCTCGGTCGCCAGCTGAGCAAGGATCAGGTGATTTGCATTTGCATATTTTAACTGGAGGTGCATCACCCCCAGCGCATTGATCACCACACGAATTTTCTTCTCTGGGGGGAAATGGATTTGGCGGTGGGCAAGGACTTGCTGGTTGGTAAGGATTTGCTGGTGGGCAAGGATTTGCTTGTGGGCAAGAATTTGCTGGTGGGCATTCGTTCGTTTCACAGGGACCTTTAGCATAAATGGCTTCAAAAATTTGCAATTTTAATAAATTAAAAGAAAACTTTGAATCACGATCCCCATTATTCATATTTAAAGTGAGTTTTTATTCTAAGAAAGTGGTCAAAGAATTATTTTGAAAGCTGACTTTAAGAATAAATGTCAAATTCAACAGGGGTTTAAAAATGGAACGTATCACCCACTTCATAGACCATAGTAGCTGTCGTTGACACCACTAACTAAAATCAATTTTAATGACATACTGTCAAAACGATTCCCTTGTATTTAGATTTTTTATGAATGAAGGTAGTAGGTAAGTGATGTAACTAATTTGCTACTATAGAGTGCAGGTTGGATTGCGCGGCACGCTAGCAATAAGCCTGAAACACACATGCTACTAAAAAGACATGCTTGTTTGCTACTAGGTTGTATGCTCATAATATATATATCCTGCTTTCCGAGTGTGTACATTTGCTGTAAAGCACAGAACTCACAAGCATACTCCTTTTTTTCTTTTTTTTTACGAGCATACTTTTTCTTATTGTGTATGGGGGGCATTATCTTAAGCCGCGTCTCCCCACTGGGGCCACCGAACCGCGCGTCCGTGCCTCGTGTCAAAATGAGCGAGGACTGAGCTGCGAGCCTCACAGGAGCGCCTAGTGAGGACGCGGCTTTACAGTTTTTAGGGTCCCATATGTGTTGTTAAGTATGTGTACTTATTTGGAGTGTATGTGCTACGGGGCACCAGTTTGGGCCGATAGGGCCACCATTGGAGCGGTACGACATAAATTGCTTCAAAGCCAGCGGTTGGCTTTGATTTTCTTGTGTAAAGCGTTAGTACTGAAGCCTTACCGGCCTTACTGGCAGGGGTACTTTCAGTCGATCTTGAAGTGCAGCGCCGTAATTCAAAATACTACTGCGCACGAGAGATCACAGCCGCAAACTTTTTAACGCAACGTGATCGTGCTAAAATAGCTAGATTACTTAAACCACAGACTGACGTCTGGGAGGAACTGGGCTTATCCCAGTTGTAAACGTCCCTGTGTGCCTATTGGGCTTTTTCTGTTCTGTCTCCTGCTGATATGGAGGGTTGTGGAAATTATGTTTTTAATACTCCTTCGCTATTCTTTTCTGATTAATTTCGTTGCGGGTTCCAAGACAGTTAAATTGTTTCTCTGAGACTTCGTCGAGCTTCATTGCCTCAGCGCTCTTCTTGTGGTTGCCACTGTTGATTCTGGCTAACAGGAGTAAGAGTGATTTGGGAATAGTGTCGGGCCGGGCTTTTCCCATTTTAAAAAAAAAGTACGTGTTTGAGCCTTTTAGGGCTGAACCACTAGGGCAATGGTTTCCAAGTTCCCAGCGTATTTTGGCACATCGCCAGACAGTTCGTCTACTCTTCACGTAACACGTTTTTTTTAGTCAATGAATCAGGATTTCCATCCAACATGACAATAGAAGCCGACCGAGACATAGTTGGGAAAGGCTAAGCAGGTGATGGAGTTCACTACGCAATTTACAGACTCATTTCTGCCTCCAAATATAATATCTACTATGTCGGAGGTTCACACCTTGGTCCACACGCAGTAACTTTAGCCACAGCATCATGGAAGTAATAAATACACAACCCTCCTTTTGGGCTTCGCCGCAGTCGGGTAAAAATACAACTTGGATGCTTACAGTAAAGACATAAATACCATAAACTCAATCCTAAATAAAAACCGGAAGACTTCTTTACCAGTAGGGTACCTACGGTCACAGTTATTTATTTATTTATAACCAACGTATGCTAACTGTTACATTACAGACACCAACAGCTTTAGTTCCAACTGGGATTGGAACTTGCCGGGGATTTACAGTTACTTTTAAGGTAAATAGGGGAAAAACAGATCTCTATGAGTCATGTTCTACTCGCCAAACAGAGACGGCAATATAGCTGTGATGCTGTCATATTAAATGTTGATACTGAACCAGTGGGATTCAATGAGTGACGTATACAGTGGTGCCAGACTTAAAGATTTTCTACATTTAGCCATATTTAATCATCAAATTAATAATCGAATTTCTTTTCTCATTTACTTTGTGTGTGTACTTTATTTACAAACTATAAACTACTAGCGGACCTGGCAGACGTCGTTCTGCCGGGACAGCAGCGCCACCTTCTGGGTTAAATTGCAAATAACAACATCCCCATTCATTTGTTAGAAAATGTGATAAATGAAGAACCGCTCGACCGATTTTGTGCAAACTTCACATAAACCATCTACTAAATAGTCCGAACAAAGCCTAAGCATTTGGTTTGGATAGGTGAGTTATAAAATTACAACGAAAAGTGGCATTGATTTATAAATATAAATAGGTACCTATTGATTTAATTATATTTCCTAATAATATTATAAATGCGAACGTTCGTGAGAATAAATGTATGATTGTTACCCTTTCACGCAAAAATATTGAACGGATTTGGATGAAATTTGGCACACAAATATACTATCTCGGTAGTATGATCCCGTGGGACCTCCATGCGGGTGTAAGTTCGAGCATAAGCTAGTAGTAATAAAAAGTATGTAGAAGTATGAAAACAGGATAATAAAGTATGTCAAAAGGAAATGTGCTTCTAAATCAAGATAAAAGACGTTTAGTGGGATTTTCTAAATGAGTTAACAAAAAAATATGGAGGGATTTAGATTTAATTAGGTACTGAATATGTGGTGTTTTTGAATGGGGCAGTTTTTCAGGTTTCAATATTTGGAACAATAGCTGGTTGTAGTTGCATTCAATTTTATTATTATCGTTCTCAATTTATTTGGAATCAATAATGCATGTCTAACTCTTCCATACTAGTCATTATCTCATATAGTCCGTCTATCGTAACCATGTAGGATGTCATGTTTGACTTAACGAAAAACCCAATTTTGCCATTTACTTTTGAAATTTATCTTGAAAATTTTAACAATTGCCAGTAACTGCTTCAATTAAATAAGGCAACACAACAAATGGTTACTTAAAGTTTTTTGAAGAGTTAAAAATAAAGTTTATAACAATAGAGCTTTATTGTTATTATTGGGTATTTGTAGTTTAAACCTGGTAACACTAAATATTGCAATTTGTCATCTATCTTCTATCCCGTTCGTTCGTTCATGATTCACTATTTGTTGAGCTTGAGGCAATTCGAGGCTTCGAGCATTGGTGGCAGAACTAAAAAGAAATCGCATCCACTCATCCAGTTTTGCAAAGAAAAGTAAACAAGTGTTATGCTAAAAGTGATAATATTAGAACAACCCATTTTCAATTCTGGACTCTGGTGGACAGTTATAGAACATAAGTATTTTTTTATTTATGGAAACTTCTTTGTGACTTTGTGTTTTCTACAAACATTTCCAATACATTATTATCACTGGTGTTAGTATTTATTAACAAAATGTCTCCTATCAACTTGAAACTCTCCAAAATGTTGGAAAAGTTTAAGCTGGGGTTGAAATCAGATGCAGTCCCTAGAGCTCCAAGGGCGACTGAAGAGTCTGCTGTACCAGAGGCACATAATGTGAATGTTCAACATCCTGACGAAGAAGAAGAAGAAATAGTTATAGAATCAGTATCTGACGACGAAATAAAAAAAGAAAAGAAATCTAAAAAGAAGACTAAAAAGACAACGTTTTTTAAATCAAAGAAACAGGATGATGATGATAATGATGATGAAGATGACGATGAGGAAGAACATTCAAAAGAAAAACGCGGCAGTGCAAGTTCAGTAAATGTTCAAGGTGATTTCTTTCAACATTCTGTGTTATTTATATAGCTTTAATCATCTAATGTTAACCAAGCCAAGAGGGTATTGATTTATAATTCACAATTTGTTAGCATGTAATTATTGATCCATTATGAGCAGTGCAATCTTTCAATGTACCTATGCTCAGAGATGCAGCATGCTTTCCACATTTATTGTGTAAAATGTAAATTAAGTAGTTTACTGTCAATGAAATTTAAGTTTGACTCAAATACTTTTCAATGTGTTAATATTATTTGATGAGGCATTTAAAAAACCTGTTATTTATATCACACTGTTTTATTTCAGCTACTGGGAATGTATACAACATAGTGAATGCTAAAGGGGTCAGGCTGGGAAATGATTACTACTTTGGACCAGTCACCAAGACGGAAGATATTAAAAGAGGCAAAGACAAAAAATATGAAGAGGAAGTTATAGAGAAGGATAACTTTATCCGACTGCTCATGGAAGCAAGGACAAAGGTGACTTAGTTTTGAAAATACTTAGTATAAAATTTGGAAAAATAACAATTAGGTATGGAAATTGACAAAATACAAATCAAGATACAGTCAAGCAATAATATGCATACACTTGGTAAAGCTCAAATGCAAATTTTCGTGTAACATTGAATTAATTATGACCTACGTTATAATGACTTACAAAATACTACATACATATTGGTGCTTGGAACTGTATATGGCAATTTATTAGACATCAAACATTTAATTCTTTGTTTTTGACTATGTTTAAATTCTTATCAAATTCTCAACCTGTCAAAAATACCAGTATTTTACTTGCAATTTTAACAGTGATTCCTATTGTGTCGCTGGA
Source organism: Diarsia rubi (assembly GCA_932274075.1). Taxonomy (NCBI): domain Eukaryota; kingdom Metazoa; phylum Arthropoda; class Insecta; order Lepidoptera; family Noctuidae; genus Diarsia; species Diarsia rubi. Next base: position 16,898,876 of record OW026412.1, on the reverse strand, counting down.
ATGAGATTGTCAACAATCAGGACTTGTAAGCTGGCATCTTTTTCCTGCGAAGTAAGATTAAAACTATATTGGTTTACAAGTTCATTGTAATCCACCTGGTATTAGTGAGGCCATAACAGCTTAATATTAATTTATGTTTTACAGCCTGATCACGACTTCATGGACTACATATCAAAGAACCTTGGAAAGAATTGGCACACCATCTTTAGAGCACTCGGCTTTACTCAAGGAAGAATTGAAACTGCGGAGATAAATGCAGCAGGTTACGATATCTCGGAGGTATGTACTTCAATAATAAAAAGGTGTGCCATACTTCTAAGTAACACCTTAAGTACAACGGGCTGGTGTCCGCAACTCCACGCCTAATGCGCGTATTTTGCGTGCCATAAGTAACACCTTATTCATGTATGTATTCTTATTTTTCATCATCGTGTTACAATGAATGATTTAGGGTTGCAAATATCATGGAAAACAAATGCAGATATGGAATTTTGCAGGCGCAGCGACAATATAGCTAAGTCATTACAATATGTAAACAAGCAATTATTGTTACTTTTAATTGGTGGTGATTTAGGTTAGTCTAACTAAATTGGGACAAAGAAATCAGACAATGGCGCATCAATCAAGTTAATTACTTTGAAAATTTTTCCTCAAACATTGTAGTACTCACTGATAAAACTTTGATAATCGTATCTTGACTCAATTGCCGTTTTAATGAAGACGCAAAACTATATATCGTCAAATTATATGAGAGACAAGATAAATATAAAGTTTTTGTGCTTATCTACTTTTCAAAATAGGATTATTTATAGAATATTCTGTATTGTACACAACAAATTAATTGGTTTTTTTTTTTTTAATACGGAATTTGACGCGATTTTCTCTATTAGAATTTAATCCGAATTGTTTGTGTAGCTCTATACATATATTAAAAACAAAGTCTGTTTGTTCGCGATAAACTCAAAAGCTGCACTGATTTTCATACTGCTTTCATCAATGATAATCTCGAGGAAGGTTTTAGTACCTATATAATTTATCAAGTTCTTGACATCCACGCGGGCGAAGCCGCGGGCATCAGCTAGTTTTATTATGTAATCAATGTCTGTATCCATTGGTGAAAACAGTATGAAAATAGGTGCAGTAGTTTTTGAGTTTATCGCGGACAGACAGACAGACACGGCGGAGGACTTTGTTTTATAATAATATGTAGTGACTAGCTGATCCACACAACTACGTCTACGTCACATAATATGGCTTATAGACTTATAGTTAAAACCTTTTTCGATAAAACGACCAGAGATTAGTGCGTTCAACTAAACAAACTCATGCTAAAAAGCTTTATAATTTGATATTCGTCGGCGTGTATTTGAAAATAAAATATGGCCTATGTTACTCGGTAAAGGTGTAGCTTTCTAATGTTGGAAGATTTTTTAAATTGGCCGAGTATTTTTTGATATAAATACAAACAAATCGAATATTTCCTCTTTATAATATTAGTTTAGATTAGCTTAGACTATATTAAAGTGAGAATTACTTTAGGTATCTCTAACGGTTCAAAATACAATAACACCTTGTACTTGTAAACATTAAGGCGAAAAAACATTTTGAATTAGAATTTCCCGGAGGCCAGAATCCACACGTAGCTCCCCTCGTACCACACGTATATATTATACTAGCTGACCCACGCAACTTCGTCTGCGTCACAATAATATATAGCTTACAACCTTCCTCGATAGATCGACTATCCAACATAGTAATATTTTTTCAATTAGTTTTCTAATGTGGAAAGAATTTTCAAAGTCGTCAGAGTAATTTATGAGTTAAATCGTAACAAACAAAAAATAATATTATTATTCAAATAATATTATTAAAGTGAGAATTACTATAGGTACATATCATCATCATCAGCCTTATATTGGTCCCACTGTAGGGACTCAGGCCTCCTCTCCAGGAGAGGGATGGGCTATAATCCACCACTCGGGCCCAGTGCGTATGTCACATATCTCACGATGTTTTCCTTCACCGTTTTGAGAGCAGTGGTGATGAAATAAATTACACAAAGTAATGTCTGGGTTCGAACCCATGACCACCTGTTCGTAAGTCGGGGCCGCCACCACTGGGCCACCACTGGGCCACCACTGCTCACAAAACGATATACAATAACACCTTGTAAATATTATGGTGCAATAAATATTTTGAATTTGAATTTTGCGGAGGCCAGAATCTTTACGTATCTACATTGGGTCGCGAGGGCCGGCGCAGCGGACCGCGTAATTATTTTGTCGCGCGGACAATTTTACATTGCGATATCTTCTAAGATATTTGTTTAAACTATATAGAGTAAAAAGCACTAACATTCTATATTAAATTTCCGTTCTAACAAACCCATTTATTTAGATATATGTAGATTAATACCATATCGGATAAATAAGCTTCGCAAAAAATAACTCTATTTAACCTAACATTTCAATGGTAAAAAATGGTTACAGTGAGTTAATCTTAATAGATAGATATATGCTGTCGCGGACTTTTTTGTAGAACTTTTAAAGAGGAACATTTCTTTCGTACATGATATTTGCATAACTTAAACCATTTTCGCAGCGCACGCAACGGAAGCTCTCAATAAGGAATATCGTTTCCCGTTTATGCAACATTTTTCATTTATGCTCCACTCTTTTTAGTCGTAGCGTGATGTTATATAGCCTAAAGCCTTCCTCGATAAATGAACTATCCAATACAAAAAAAAAATTCAATTCCAACCAGTAGATCCTGAGATCTTAGCGTTCAAACAAACAAACAAACAAACTCTTCAGCTATATTATATTAGTATAGATGCGATGCAACGCGTGACAGCCGGCCGGACCGAATCACTGCCGCGCGCGTAATTATTTTGTCGCGCGTATATATTACATTGCGATATCTTAGAAGATATTTATTTAAACAAATAGTTTATATTAAATTTCCGTTCTTACAAACACATTTATTTAGAAATAGATTAATACCTTTTTTTTTTTTGGCGGGTGTAAAATCATCGAATAACCCCTTCCGCTCTTGGGCAGAGCGAAAGGGAGTGTCAGACTTCTACTGACTTAAAACCACCCATGTTCCTTCTTCGCCCTCTATGTCGAGGCCGCGATAACCTGTGGACAACCCGCGGCCAAATAGATTAATACCTTAAATAAGCTTCGCAAAATTTAATAATTTTTAATCTAACATTTTAATAGTAAAAAATAGTTACAGTGAGCTAATCTTAAAAGATAGACATATACTGTTGCCGACTTTTTTTTAGAACTTTTATAGAGGAACAATTCCATCATACATGATATTTGCGTAAATTAAACCGTTTTCGCAGTGCACGCAACAGAAGCTCTCAAAAAGGAATGTCTCCGCGTTTTTGTAACATTTTTCAATTATACTCCGCTCCTATTAGTCGTAGCGTGATGTTATATACCTTATAACTATATACTATCGATATAATGGACTATCCAACACTAAAAGATGTTTTCAATTCCAACCAGTAGTTCCTGAGTTTATCGCGTTCAACCAAACGAACAAACTTCAGCTTTATAATATTAGTATAGAAAATAATAAATAATATTGTCACGCGATTTTCATTATATTATAATAAGATTAAAATGAATAATAGGGATGATATGATTTAAATCATTTGATATTAATCAGTGATTTGCTGGGTAGTTAATCAGTTTAGTAAGTTTATATATTTTGATGGGCAACAACTACTACTACCCTACATTGTGCGTGGTCTGACATGCACTTGGCCGGTTTTTATTTTAATTATTATTTTTTGTTAAATATTACAAAATGGAAGTGGTTTTTTTTAAATTACCTTCTTTTGAAGAATATGTTTGTTGATTTTCGTTAATGTCATTTTTTATGAATTTAATTCAATATTTTTGTTAAATATTCAAAAAAATATGCTTCGTTTTTTTAATAAAATAATGACTTACCAAAAGAAGTAATAATATGTTGATTTAACAAAAAAATATGTTGTTTTCTATAAATAACTGACTTTCATACTGAAAACGATCAGATAACGAAAAAAAATCTGAGTAAAATCAAATAAATGCGATTTAAATCTAATTAATCTGTTTTTTTTTTATTTAAATCATGATTTCTGTCAACCCTAACAATACAAAACTTAAAATATAGAAAATAAATCCTTATATTTTGTTTTAAAAATCGTATGAATCAGGGGCCCGACCGGCCTGTTGCTTGTTTGATAAAATTAAATACCTGATAGAACATGAACATTTCTGAGAAATCGTTTATCAGATATGGCTTTACAATTCGAACAAATTATCTTGGCAGGTCCGAACTTCGTGCAGAACGCTGCGCAGTAACATTTATTAGGAACCAAATGGTGACATGAGGCCATGAGGCGAAGTTCGGGGGGCGGTAGTCTAGGCTAGAGATGCACCTTACATAAACACAATCAATCCTTAATACGATCAAATATTGTAATCGATTAGTTTTATTTGGAATACATTATTATTAGTGTTTAGAAGATATTTATGTGAATACATTAACTAAAAAAGTGAATTTAATCATTAATAATTGAGTTTTCGTCTTTATTACAAAAAAAAATGTATAGTAACATTATGTTTCCTCTGTTATAAGACATGATTTACTTATATTTTAGAAATCTATTACAGACTTCTTGAATAACGAATGTTTACGAACATTTAAAACCTTAATATAAAAGTGAATAGAAACATCTTTTTATTACTTAATTTCAATCGATTCGAAGAATAATCGATTAAACGACACCCATTGCACATGCACATGCACATCTCTTTTTGTTAACTTCGTGACCTTCGTGCAAGTTCGGCAATATTCGGTACGAGGTATTATATCTCAGTCACACGACAGCATTTGTTTGGTGTTTGTGTTGCTATCTCTGTCTTGAGCACATTCGATTAGAAAAGTTTTCGTTGTGTTTTTGTTTGTTGTTTTTAATATTACTGTTATTTGTTATTATTGGTTAGAAAAGTTAGTGGGCACTTATTTGCTCAAATATTGCCACCAAAGCATAGTAGTGTTTAAATCGCCAGGCGAAAAATTATTTACGATTTATCTCAGTTTATGAAAGGGGAAAAAGAAAATGGAGTTAAAAATGTAGATTACGTATCTAAAAGTGTTTTGATATTTATTTAATTTGTGTTTTCTCACTGTATTAGATATTTTCTGATCGTATATTTGTTTATCTGGCAATAACAGTTTTCTTCGCGAGTATACATGCGTAAAAGTTCGCAGAGCCTATGTTCAGACCTGTCAAGATAATTTGATCGTACTGTAACTTTGCTGAAGTTTGCATTACATTTACCTACTTGCTGTAAAAAAATATACATAGGTATATCAATTTTTGTTTTTGTTATTGATTACAGGCCCGCTACAAACTACTATTGGACTGGGTGACGAATGACGACGATGGATCTCTCGGCCGGCTCGTCACATTGCTATGGGAGGAGGGAGAGAGAAGTATTGTCAGAGACCTCTCTGTTATGTATAAGAAGAGTAAAAAGTAATCATTTTAGTGGACTGGGTACGATAATTGAAATCTAGAAAGTCCTGGGGGCCTTTAAATGTCGTTTTAGCAGAATCTTATTAGAATAATAATATAAATCATATAATATCGTAAAATGAACACAAATTGAGATTTAATAATTTCCCGTCGGGGTTGCGGGTTATTCGGAAGAGATATCGCGGCCTCGACGCAAAGGGCTAAGAAGGAACATGGTTGGTTTTAAGTCAGTAGAAGTCTGACACTCACTGAGGGGTTATTTGATGATTTCCCATACCAAAAAAAAACGCTTACATATCACGCAATTATATCTTGCTCAAAATTTGCATTAGACTATCTTTTTTATTAATCTGCTAGTTGACACTAAAGCAATTGATAATATTTGTGAACCGTTTTACGAATAACTGGGGATCTGGAAAGTTATTCAAAATTCCTTGTAAAATAGATAATACCTTTTGCTCAATTTGGCCTTTTGAGACCCCCTTTTACTTGTAGAAGTATACATAGCTAGCTTTAATTTTATTAGTACTAGCATTGGCAAAAATGTATTTTTCATAGATTTCAATTTTTCATGTATACTCTTGTTGTAGATAGAAATATTCGTATCTTTTTACCCGACGGCGGCGAAGCCCAAAAGAAGGGATATTAAATTATAAGTTTTCTGAACGAAAATGTGCTAAAACTTATGAACCGAGTGTAGAACTGTTGCCAGTTTGTCAGTATTTAGTTCGTAGCAACGTATTGACTCTATTGCATGAAATCGAACTGCATAAAATTCGGAAACTTGGGTCCTTGTGTTGAGATTGTTTTTAACATAAAACATTCCTAGATTTTGAGATTTTTTTTATTCCAATACAATTTAAGTATGTTTTACTTGTGTAAGATTTATATGCTGTAGATAGTTCAAGGGATATTTAAACCTAGAACATTTTTTGACGATATTTTTTTTTTTAAATTTCTGTAAGTTCAAGTGTGTATTACTTGTCTAAGAACTACATATATGTTTATGTACTTCGATTCTAATGGTAAGACATTCATTTAATAATGGGATGTGAATACGAAAGTCTACATAAATCAGTGAACAGAATCATTACAATATGCAATTTATGGGGTTATTAAGGTGACAAGTGATTGATGATGAGTGATGTTCACGTTGGAATTTCCACACATGGCAACATTTGTTATCTTAAATTTACCAAACTTAGGATAAGTTTTAGAAGAGAAATCAAAATTTACATTATATTAGCCCTAGTAAATGCGTGATATATTTATAGCTCAACATGCATGTAATGCATCTATATGATTAAAAATAAAAACGCCTAACAGAAGTGCCTCTTAATGTAATTTACTTGAAATCACAAATTCTAATGAGTAATGGCTGATTTTTTTAGAGCTTTGGTCATGGAATATATTTATAAATGGTTGGTAGTTTTCTACACGACTGTTTCATGTGATTTTTATACCCCAAATAACTTTGGTTAAAATCAGCCCCTACAAATACTTTTTGATCTAGTCACAGAATTGTAATACGATGTGTTTATTTAAACTATAAATATACGTACGTATGTGTTTGGATTTATAAACAAGAATGAATATAATTTTTATATATGTTTTAGTTCTTTGTTTAATTTAAAATATCTCACTCCGGTTTGGAAAATAGTAAGTGATATATAATAATATATACGTATATAAATCGTAAGCGAGGATGTAGCTAGGGTAAAAATCAAAGCCTTTATTTCGAATAGGCCAGTTACAGGCGCTTTTGAATGTTCGAAACAAATACAAAATCATAAGGTATAATAACTGTGAATGTACAGTAGTTGCCCCTTCCAAAGGGTAGACCTCTGAGGAAAAGAACGGGCAAGAAAGTTCATGGACACTCTTTTAAATCAGAATATTGTTCAAAACCTTGGTTAGTTCACGTTGAGATGGTAAATTATGTGAGAACCATGTAGCAAGATGTGCACGATAAAAGTGTCCACAGTAAAGTCAAAAACGACGATTCAAAAATAAAATTCAAAAGGACCGTGGCAACTCACAGATGATTAGGAGTCACGACTGACAGCGCCCGTTCACAAACATGACGCATAGATCAGCACCATTCAACACAATCATGTTGAAACCACATGTGGAACTAAATGATCCGACACACGCCACCATAAGCGCAGCGAGACATTTGAGTGAGCATGACATACTGTCAATGGCCAGGGCACATCCAGGTCGAGAAAAGACATAGGTTTCCAGTGAATTATACCTTTCTAGTACATCGTACTCAAACAATATGGGCTATGCGATTTAAGAGATTGAGGGGTCGAGGAACTTATCTTAATATTATAATTCTTCTGGGCGTGTATAAGCCTCTGAGACTGGACCGATTTTGATGTTTTTCATTTACTATTGGACCTGGTAGGTGGTGCTGTTGTCGACAGCCAAAGAGGACAGGACAAGGTCTTTAAATTAGAGCTAGTATCACCAATTTTAGTTGAATATTGCTATTAAGATGCATCATCAAATACCGACAACGGCAACTTACATTAAGGCGCTAACAGCACGCCTGTCGGGGCCGCGGGTAGTCCACCGGTTATCGCGGCCTCGACATAGAGGGCGAAGAACGAACATGGGTGGTTTTTAGTCAGTAGAAGTCTGACACTCCCTTTCGCTCTGCCCAAGAGCGGGAGGGGTTATTCGATGATTTTACACCCACCAAAAAAAAAAAAAAAAGGCGCTAACAGCACCGAAACTAGCGCCACCCACATCTTATTTCTTTTACTCTGAAATCACATCAAATTTGAAAAATCCATAACACTCATGCTAGTAAATAACCTGCATTATTCTAGACTCCATAAATTAAGATGTGGGTGGCGCTAGTTTCGCGTTTTCGCGTTAGTTGCGCCTTAATCGAAATCTTTGGTAACTTTAAATGTAAGAGCTATTTAGTCAAATGGCTTAGTAAAAATATAAATGAAGTACCTATTACACAGTGTGTACCTAAGATGTTAAGGTGCCCCGACCCAATGTAGGCTTTCATTTTATTACAAATATATGATTGAAACATAATTTTTATCAGTTTGGCATTATGTTTACATCCCAAATTGGAATCTGTATCTTTCGGAAGATAGTTCTCGTAAAAATGTTATGCAATCAAGCATTATCTTGATAATTAGTCTATTGGATAATTATCAATGAGAAAGAGCACTTATTTTCTACCTTTTGTGGTTACACTTACGGTTTATAACTAACGAACAGTTTAAAATAAACATTTATGCCATTATTTATCTCAACGAAAACAACATAAACGGGTGATAACCAGACAGCAAAACATAATGTCGGGGTTATCCGCGCGCAGTCGACGATCGTCGGTAGCTACGTTTGTACAAAATGCCGGTGCCTAACCGAAGCGGCTTGGAGATCGTCTCTATAGACGTCAAAGATGTAAGGTTCCCTACTTCACTGGGCGCCCACGGCTCTGATGCGTTGGTAAGTAAATATTTTTTTATTTGGTCACGAGAACTACCGGAAGTAGTAGGCATTAGGATTATGAAAATTTGATTAAGTACCTACCTTTATTGTATTATGTAAATGTGGCCGTATTGCATTTGTTTTAGATTGAAATTAGTATTTCTTAAAACATATGTATTTAAACTATTTATTTAGAACAATAGGTAACTACTTATTATAATTTAGCACTTATCAGTATATCAACTTTGATAGTATAACTACTTTGTTTGTATATTTTCCTCAAATAAAACCGTACTTATCAAATAATGCAATAACCGCTTAAAACGCCTTGAATTTATTCACGTGGTGTTTTTAATGAAAGAGTGTATGTACCCACTTATTATTTGTTCAGTACGTATATACTTAATCAGTTTGTCAATGTACTGCCCGCATGAATAAATTGCTAATAATTACATGCATGTTACTTTTTATTGTAAAGTGAACAACCGTTTTATGTTAAGTCATTTCCCATCTAGGTTAGGGATGGCTTCCAGTCTTTCCAGGAGACGCTAGGCAGATGATGAGCGGAATTAAATATAATGCCTACATTCATGATTTAGAAGACCTTATAACAATCGATCCAGTTTCTAATCTATTCAAGTTCTTAGTAAAACGCTGAAACTAGAATTCACATACCTATTTTTTTTAGTGTATTTTAACATTCATTAGTATTAATTTATTTTTTATTTAAAGTAGGTAAAAAATAAATTAGTGAGCTCTTTCTGATTTACCTACTTGCTCGATATTCACAAGATTAGTGCATATTAATTATAACCAATTTCGGATGTTTACCTGCAGTAATTTTGGAGATAAAGGGACAAGGACATAACTGAGTGAACTTTTTGTGGATTACCGGGCGTGATGTTATTTATATAATGAGCTATATCATCCATGATCGAATGATTCCAGCACACTGATCCGAACTACTCATGTGCCTACGTGACGACTACCACCGGGAACGGCAAGCAAGGCTTCGGCCTGACCTTCACTTGCGGCCGGGGCACTGAGATCATCGTCCTCACCATCAGGTCTATGAAGAAGTTCATCATCGGGAAGAACGCGGCTGATATCTTTGCTGACTTTTCTGGGTTTTGGCGAACCATTACCAATGACTCTCAAATGAGATGGGTGAGCTAATTTTTATCTGTTCAACTTCAACCCTTTTCATAACCACCATGACTGTTATCTCCTCATTGCGCACAATCAACAGAGAGAGATCTTCGTACCTACTACCAACAATTCGTCTAGTTCAGTCTGATATTATGTTATGGTGGCTAATCTATTGCCATGAACCGGGCACAAATACATACTACCGTCTGCCCCAAAGAAAACCCAGTGGCTCGCGGAGAAATAGCCTAACGAATACCGTCTGGGAAGACGACTTCGTTACCTATGTGGCGCTTGCTGCTTTACTACAAACACTGCCGTGAGCCTTCTGTCGCCTCGGCAAATCGGCCGCGAGAACGCATGACGTTCGCGATCTATCCAGCGTTGCCCACCTCCGGGCTCCAAAACTCCTTTGGCGATGTCCGGGCCGTCTTTAATATTCTTGCGAATAATTTCAGATTGGACCTGAGAAGGGTGTAGCTCACTTGGCGGCGGCTGCCATACTGAACTCTCTGTGGGATCTATGGGCCCGCCTAGAAAATAAACCGTTATGGAGACTTTTAGTCGACATGGAACCTGAAGTTGGTATTTATTACGAATTTCTACATTTATGTAAACGAGACTACAATCTATGGTCAGTCTAAAACGTTGGTCGACCGTGAATGTCCTAGGTTACCCGACCAGTGCTAGTCTACTTCTATTATGTATTTTGACGGCACGGTTGGCGCAGTGGCAGAACGATTGGACTGCTGCGCTGCGTGCCGCGGGTTCGATCGATATTTGTATGGCCTACAGGTAGTTGATTCGGGTCAAGGTGTTTGTACATGTGACTTTAAATGTTTGTAAATGCACCCACGATCCAGGAGAAATTCCTAGTGCGGGGCAACTTAAAATAAAATTAAAAAGTGCCAGCCAGTTGAAACTGGCAGTTATTAGGTAAGGGTATACCCTCCTATTTATTTGTATAGGAATTAAGAGTTTATAGTAATGAAATCACGTTCGCACACTACCAAGATTTCTTTTAAATCACCATTTGCTGGAGATACCTGGAAACTAATATTATTTCATAGGAGCTATACATTAAACTTGGCATAACCAGCCGTACACTTATTTCCTCTCAACGAGAGGGAATGGGCTGTAACCCACTAGACAAGTCCAGTGCGGTTTGGGGGTCAGATATCATAATTATTATGTCTTCGAGTTTTACACGATATATTCCTTCACCGTTTTCATTCGTTTTTGATACAGTTTAGTGGTAATGTATAGTTATATGCTCACAGGAATTGGTATCGACAATCGACTTCCGCTACATAACAGACGTGATCACGAAGGAAGAAGCCATACAGCTGCTGAAGGACAAGCGAGCCGGCAAAGACGAAAGAGTCAAGTATTTGATACAGAACGGATACCCTGCATACACCACACAAGTTGGTAAGACATTTGTTACCTCCATTCATGAACAGAACTAATATCACTAGGCCTAAGTCACCTCCAGATTCCTGTAGTCCACTTAGAGGTGTGGGCACATGATTGAAAACACTCCTTTTAGAAGGTATTACTCGCTCATGAAGATCCGTAAATGTTGACTAGGTACAGTACCTTTGACGTACTTTAGTTTGTCAATACAAAAACTATTATGTATGTAGTATCGCAGGAGTTTATTTTTTCAAGCGCTTCGTGTCCAGTTAGTGTCAATGCCGCGTCAGCACCAGTTTACTATAGCTAAGTATAGCGACGAACTTTTGTTCGACCCTTATGCTAGGTGGGTACCGAAAATGTAACTACTACAGCAACAAACATATAACTGAACAACCATAAACTGCTTAGCTAAATACATATAACTGAACGGTGCCGCTGTAGTATGACAAAGAAAAGCAGTTGCAAAATGGTAACATTGAATGGGCATGCTCTTGACCTCGATCACGAAAGTGTTGGATGCACATTCACTCTTGCTTTGTAGGGAGACGGCTTATATGTGGGATATTTCATTTGAATGGCTTTTAAGTTAAATTATGGTGTTTTTCTTGTTTTAAAGGATGGCTGGGTTATAGCGACGAGCTTGTGAAGACACTATGCGACAAGTACCTGAAACTGGGCTTCAAACATTTCAAAGTTAAAGTAGGAGTTAACTTCGACGACGATTACAGAAGATGCAGCGCTGTCCGGAAGTACATTGGTGCTGATAACGTTTTGGTAAGTGACACTTAGCCTAAGATCTATAGATCGAACCATGAGTCAATTATTAAAGTTCAGTAAGCGTTGATCTGGACGCGCACCACGAGGGCTGATTTGACGTGGCGCAGGAAAAGGGCACTTGGAAGGAATTGGGGGAGACCTTTGCCTAGTAATGGGACAGTAAAGGTTTACAAAAAAAAAACGTTGCATACGAAATTGAATCTTATTCATATCACTTTAATGTGCCTGTTCTAGTGATCTGACTGTGATCAATCTTTATAACACGTTTCAGACGTTTTCACGCCAAATAATTACGGTAGTGTAGCCACAATAACTACCCTGACTTTTTCGAATTATACAATTATTGTACTTAGCTTGAGTAAGCCACAAGGTCAACCGCACCTACACCTCAACTACGAGAACTGTCCTTATTCCTACGAAATAAAGGATTTGAAAACTTATAGGGGGCAAATTAAGACGTATTTTTTTTTTTTTAAGATGATCGACGCCAATCAAGCATGGAGCGTGAACGAAGCCATCGAATGGGTGAAGAAACTGGCTCCGTTGAAGCCAATGTGGATTGAGGAGCCCACGTCTCCTGACGATGTCCTCGGACATGCTGCTATATCGAAGGCGTTGGCGTGAGTAGTTTTTAGTCTGAGAATATAGGTTCTAGTTCTAATGTATCTTTATAAAAATATTAACACGTTGAAACTCTTGAATCCTACAAATAGTATGAATGCAAAAGTTTGTGATGATGTACGAATGTTAGATTTATTTTATCTTTAGTAATTTGATTATTAATTCCTTATTATTTTAATTTAATTAGATTTAATTGAGGATTTTTTTTTATGTTGTATGTCTGGATGTTTGTTACTAATTCACGCAATTAAATGACACACACAGATAATTTAAACCTGGATTAAATAAACATATATTATTATACTTTTTATCCCGGTAGTACGAGCAACGCGGGCGTAGCTGTGCATCAGCTAGTATATTATAAAATCAAAACAAACTAGTTCCTGACAGCATTGAAGCAATAGTGCCGGCAGTTACCACATACGCCTACCTAGGCGGACGCACGAAACTTCGCCCTCACGCTCTGCGCTGTGCCTCACCAGATGTGCACCGGCCTTAATTAAATAAGGCCTATCCCGAAACTTAACTTCCTCTACCAGCAATTAATGGTTGAAATTAACTATGCTTTTTATTAAATTAAAGGCCATATAACATCGGCGTGGCAACGGGCGAGATGTGCGCCAACCGCGTCATGTTCAAGCAATTCCTTCAGAGTGGGGGTATGCAGTACTGTCAGATAGACTCCGCTCGCATCGGCGGTGTTAATGAAATACTTTCTGTGTATCTCATGGCTGAAAAACTAAAAGGTATAATTTTAGTCTCTATCATTGTCTAGCAATCAATGTCGTAAAAAATTGGCTTGACTGGTAAAAATAGATGAGTTGAGATCAAAAGCAGATCAACTCCTCAGCATTCCGCACAGAAGGATTCTCATTGGAATGCTAAAATGAACATAACATAACATCACGCCCGAAATCTCCGAAGGGTTAGGCAGAGCATGTACCACCATTACAATAACATTTCGCCAATCATGTTTAAAAAACATGTACCTATAAATAGGGGGGCGAGACTTGCCATCAACCGGTCACATATCGAGAGCCCGTGCCAGTCACGGCGTGGCTGGTACTGAGAAATTGATGGAAAACCCAATAATACTTTGCCGGACCTGGGTATTGAACCCAGCATGTAATGCACAATAGTCTCACTTGCGACCACTAAACCAACGTGGCAGTCAAAAATAAAATTGGATTATAACATTTTTTGCTCACCGTAGTTAGCAATATTCAACGTCTCAAGCACATGCTAGAGTACAGTGGGCTGAGGGTTGTTCGAGAGAGATACCGTGGCCCCGGATTTAAAGGGCAAAAAACGAACATGGGTGGTTTTTAGTCGGTAAAAGTCGGACACTCTCTGCCGCTCCGCCCAAAGCGGGAGGAGTTATAATACGTGGTGTACTATTACATATTATGACGTTAATAACTCTTTCAACTTTTTGAATCGATATATCTCAAAAAGCCACCGTTTTTGAGATATATCGATTTAAAAAGTTGAAATTAGAAATGATAGAAATTTTGTCTCTGCAAATTCTCGACGGCACGGTTGGCGCAGTGGCTCATGCAATGGACTGCTGCGCTGCGTGTCGCGGGTTCGATCCCCGCACGGATCAAATATTTGTATGACCTACAGATAGTTGTTCCGGGTCTTGGTATTTGTGTATGTGAGTTTAAATGTTTGTGAACGCACCCACGATACAGGAGAAATTCCTAGTTTGGGGCAACGTTTAACAAAAAACATGATAAAACTTACCGTTTTGCTGAAAATCGCGAAAAACCCGTTTTTGTGACCTTTGCCCTCAATTTTGTTTTTTCCAGGTGTCAGATCGATGAGGACTTTTCACATTTCATTTATAATGGTGGTTTGAACAATCCTACCAATTTTCAGCCGGGTGGGAATTAGTGTAACCTTAAATGTCTTGATGTGTATTTTCTGGTTTTATTTGACCAGACTAATAGGGTAATAAAGCTGACACGACTGTTAATTTAATGAAGCAAACTGAACATGTATTATAAAGAATAACACTTTGATACTTACATCGTTTGCAGTGAAGGTATGTCCTCACGCGGGCGGCGTGGGTCTGTGTGAGATGGTGCAGCACCTGCAGTACTGGGACTTCGCCTGCGTGTCGGGCAGCATGCAGGGCCGTCTGGTGGAGTACGTGGACCAGCAGCATGAGCACTTTGTGGACCCTTGCGTCGTGGAGGACGCTAAATACCTCGCGCCTAAGGTAAAAAAAATATTTACCAAAGAGTGACGTCGCGCGACTTTTGAATAGCTGTTTCGTCTTCATTTATTGTTTACGTGAAAAAAGAAAAAATGTGTCCAATATTTATCGGAAATCTTTCTGACGGACAAATTTTTGTCAACTACCGTATACGCTTACGTGACAACTTCAAGGCTTTTGTGCGAGATTGGCCGAAAAAAACTGCACGAAGAGACGAGTGCAAGGCTATGGAAGAGGTCTTTGCCCAGCAGTGGGACAAAATAGGCTAAATTAACAATTTGCTAGTTTCTATGCTTCGAAGCAATAAGTAAACACTTTCAATTTTGAAACGGCAAGTTGCAAAATATCTAGATTATTAGCTTCTGTGGGAGTTGTCACAAGACTGATATGATGTTAACATTATTTTCGTTTGTTCCAGCTACCGGGATATAGCACAGAATTCTTACCAGGAATATTAGACAAGTTCGCGTATCCCAACGGCAGTGAATGGCGGCAAATGATCCAGGACGGAATCTTCCCGCCCCCTGATGAAGCTGAATTAGTGAATGTCTAATCAACCAATTTTCTATAATAAAATCTTATGTTTCATTATTAAACACGTTTACAAGCCGAGATGGGTTTTTTTTGAACGACATAAGATAAATTTTGGAAACTTTTCCTATAAGTGCAGATGTCAGCGCATTAAGCAACCCGAAACTGTATTTTTTTTCCAAATAACCTTAAACCTAATGCTTTAACCGATAAAGTTGAAAATCTATTAAATACATCTATCTGATTGTAGTAACTTGATGTGCTGGCGTCTGTATATTACATAGGTACACCTTTTTTGACACGGTTACATTTTAAGGCACAACGGCAGGTACGTTAACTGTGGGCTGCAGGTTGATCGAAAGAGATTTCGTGGCCCCGGACACAAAGGGCTAAGAAGGAACATGTCATTTGATGTTTTCCTACCCTCTAAAACAAAAGGTCTTAGGAAACTAGCCGTTACTTAAAAACTAACTTAGTAATCAACAGCACATTAAGCAGTATGTGGTTGCTGCAGAATTTCACCGTAAATCGTTATAATGTACTGTATTATGGCGAATAATGTTCAGTAGTTTCGGCCTATCAGTTTACATGGGGGCATATAAAATAGACGTGATTTTATGATATACTATATGATGAATAAATCCTCATTGTTTTTAGGGCACAACTCTTGTGATGTCTAGGGTCTAAAATGGCCACTTTAGCAGATCATAATATGAACGCCAAAAAGCGCCTGTGACCATTTTACGAATTTGACACTGGACTGTTGGAAACAACGACGCCATAAGAGCGACCTTAGTATTAAATACCGTCAGAAACGCAAGGAAATCTACCGCAGTACCCGCAAAGATCGAAGACAGTGGGCTGATGGTATTGCTGATCGTGCTCAGCAAGTTGCAAACACCGGAAACTTGAGAACTATTTAAGCGACTAAAACCTTGGCAGGACACAGCAGGTCAAAGAACAAGCCGTGGAAGTCCAAAGATGGTCAGCTCATTGTGACATCAGAAGGGCACCTGCTGCGCTGGCGTCAGCACTTAGAGGTCTTCCGTTTGTCAGCTACATCGCCGCCCGACGCGCTGCAAGTCAGATCCCCACCATCTCGGCTTCTAAACAGAAACACGTCTTGGAAGAATTGGACTACGCCGATGACCTATGCCTGCTGAGTCATACCCACGCCGACATGCAAGCAAAGTTGAGCTATCTACGTCAGGAAGCGGCAGAAACGGGGCTTAAAATTAACATCAGGAAGACCCAGGAGATGAGAACTGGTGTGAAGAATAACTCACCGTAGCTGATTGGCACAGAGGTCGTGGCGCGTGTCCACAAATTCAATTCCCTAGGGAGCGTCGTGGCTGAGACTGGGGGCAAGCCCGCCGCACTATTCCCAAACCACTGTAACTCCTGTAAGCCAGAATCAACAGTGGCGACCACAAGAAAAGCGCCGAGACAATGAAGCCCGACGAAGTCCCAGAGAAATGATTTAACTGTCTTGGATCCCGCAACGAAATTAATCAGAAAAGAATAGCGGAGGAGTAGGAAAAACATAATTTTCACTTCCCTCCATATCAGCAGGAGACAGAACTGAACAAGGCCAATAGGCACACTGAGACTGGGGGCAGTGAAGAGGACATCGCTTCACGGATCATCAAAGCCCGAGCTACCTTCGCGCAGCTAAGACCTGTTTGGCAGTCGCGAAAACTGACCCGAAGGATTAAACTTAAGATTTTTTGGTCCAATGTGAAATCCGTGCTGCTTTACGGGTGCGAAACGTGGAAGGGCACTAATATCACCTTACGGCAAATCCAAGTCTTTGTCAACCGATGTGTTCGTCGCATTCTCGGAATTTAGATGCCCGAGACGAGACCATCTCTAATATAGAGCTGTTAAATTGGAGAAATGCCACGAGAGCCCGATCGACCGTCAGATTAAGCGACGCAAGTGAAGGTGGATACCCAAACAAGCTTTGGACTAAAATCCCCAAGGGAAAAGAAAGCGTGGCCATCCCCGTCAAACCTGGCGCCGCACCGTGATGGCAGAAACGGCGACCATCGGATTGACGTGGAGCGAGGTGATGCGTGAAGCTCAAGACCGATCGAAATGGAGGACATCTGTGAACGCCCTCTGCCCAATCTAGTAAGTGAAATCCCCACCGAAAATAACCCGAACCGTTTTATCCGGATAGGTAATAGTTTTAAATAGATATAAAACTATTACTCTGGACTATAGACACTCGGTAACTTTTTATGTGTTTCTCAATGTTGTGAAATTTTAATTACCTAGGAAATCATGACATGAGAAAACTAATACGATTTTCCTATGTCATGATTTCCTAGCCATAACTACTATATGGCTAGGCGATGACGTATAAAAAATTGGCACGATCAATAAAATTATTGAAGTACTGAATGACTTGGCACATTCACACGCTTGTGTATATCCTGTAATGCACGACTCATTTTATCAGTGTTTACTGATAAGTCTAAATTCGTATAACTTACTATTCTGGAACATACTTGGGTTATAAATCCAGGCATATCAGATAAGATACCTAACACTAACATTTAATACAACATAATAGGGTATTTTCACCAAAAAAAAACTTATTAGATAGATTTCCAAAAAATAATGGACACGTATTTTTTCGTGAAGATGAAGACGATACAGTGCTTCGAAAAGCCGCGTCAAGTCGTGTGGCGTCACAAGGAGTACTTTTATACCCACAAAGTGACGTCAAAAGCCGGACTCATGTTCTTTGACACGTTTTATTTTCGACAACTTTTATTATTTTGATAAAACAAAATACACGTATACAATATTTTTCGATAATCTAACTGACGGACTTATTAGATTTGTTGGGTGAAATACCCTATTGACTGGATTAAAATCGTAAGACGATTGGAAACGAAAGGTGATGATAATAAATGCTAGAAACATTTATACATAACGGGTGTAAAGGTACTTTTAACGAAGCCGAAAGTCACTACGCTTCTTCTCGTCTTTGCAATATTTTTTTTGTTCCGGACCATGACTGCTCTGTCTAGTTCTGGAGATAAAAATTTGAGGAAAAACCTTGACCCCCAAGTCAAGGTTCCAACTTTTCCTCAAATTTTTAATGCTATAACTTTACTTGAAATACCCCCACGATCTGTACTGCTCAATGATTCCATCAGCACATTGTTTCGAGTGTGTCACATTGAGTCTTACCGTAAAACGTAATTATTCACCCCAAAAAAAGATAGTTTCGTGAAACATAGGTTTACACCTCGTATCATATACCGGGCACAAATCCGGATTCCGTTCCTATATAAATCCCGAAAACAATTTGCCTACCCGGGAATCAAAATCAGGACTACATACTCAGCAGTCGCGAATTCGTGATATTCGTGCGACCACTAAACGAACGAGGCAGTCAAGAAAAGAGTTTATAACTAGTTTGAATTAGGTCCAGGTTTCCTAACGATGTTTTTCCTTCAATGTCTATGATATCCGAGATCAACTTAGACAGTAGATTTAAGATTTGTAATTAGTTCTTGCCTAGATTTGAACCCGCAACAACAGATTTAAATAATAAGTACAGGCTATTAAAAAAAAAGATATATACCTATATCTTTTTGTACTGTCCCACTGCTGAGCAAAGGCCTCCCTCAAATTCTTCCAAATGCTCTTTTCCTGAACCACTTCGAACCAGCCCAGAAATTATAATATCAATAACTTTTTTGTCGGGAGATACATATCAATGCATTATGTCTTCGAGTTAATACACATCCTTTAAACATAAGCTTTCCATACATTGACCCTAACGCCATAATATCTTTAATAGGCACCTACTTGTTTATTAATGGCATCATGAATCCGGTTTGTTTGAGAATGCTGTATGACTTGCACTTTTACGTGTTAAATACCATAAATGAAAACGCTGATTAAGTTGTTATTCTGTTGAGGAAAACAATAAACTCGTGGACACTGCTCGAAAGAGGAATAATAGCTGTTTAGGGATACGAGAACACGGAAAGTAAATATCTATTGTTTACCTTTGTATTAGGAGGAAGACAGACTATTATTATAAATCATCACATCCGTGGGGTTTTTGCCTAACAATGCAAGCATCCTCCTAATATAATATGTGTTGTTTCCACTTTATATGCTAATGGGAATTTTGTTAAACTTAATCCTGAGTCAAACCAGGAATAGTCGTACAAACCCGGAATCCGGATATGGGATTCTACTTCGTACAGAAGTTCGCAGTTTACCTAACAAGCAAAGTTTTGCCGATGGACTAGCTCTTCGAACTTCAAAAGCTAGTCCAAAAACGGTGTGTACAATTCTGAAGCGATTGAATGAATGAAGAATCTGGTAACGTTGAATGGGGGATTGGTTGTGGGAGACTCGGCTACCAGCCTTGACTAAGTTTACAAACATGCAAAGGAAAGGTTAGCGTTAGAGGTATCTAGATGGTTACAACTGCGAGAATTCCCCTTTCAGAAACAATAACACATGATTGCTGTTCTTAGCGCAAATTACTAATCACTTATATGAAATAACAAATGTATGGTCTTAATCTCAGTGGGAGCTGATGCAAACATAGGGCACACATCAGAAGGCAATAAATTAATTATTATATTAACTAATAATGTGGTAAAATTAGCAATCTTTGCGTAATAATGATACATACCGATTGACCCATTACTATCTAGCATAAACAAACGAATAAAATGTTATTGTTTAATGATAAGACTCGAAAATATTGACATTTTAAAGAGCATTAGTGCACAAACCCCTATCAGTTGTTATGCAGTTACAAGATTAATATGGAACTTCTAAACGATGATATTCTGACTTCAGCTACCAAATAAATAATAATCAATAAAGAATGAAATAGTCCCGATCAGCAATGAAGCTGAATCATTAAATAACTACAAATTAAAAATAAAACTACATTTTATTGGTTAAATAATAAAAATATTTTACAACTTACATGATTTAACTCGCGTACAAACAATGATTACGTTTTCTTATTTGATTGAAAAGCAAAGGCACTAAGTTTGGATTGCTTTGGGGCGTTGGTGACAGATTCTGTTCCGTTGGTGTCTTCATCCAATTTTCTTTTGGGACCATTTTCGGTGTTACTGGTCTGTTTGCATTGAAATGTCTTGAACAGTTTGATACCGTGCCGAGTTAACTCCGACGGACCGAGATCTGAGTTTTGTTTTTCCAGGACCGACTTATTTCGCGTAAACCAATCCACGAAAGTCTCGCCTTCCAGAGGTGCTGACGGCTGTTAAAACAATGGGCGCGCATGTACTTACATGAAACATGGACTACAGACGTTTTTTAAATTAAAGTAGTTTGTGCTTATATTTTTTTTTCGAAAACAATATGGGATCGGACTGAGTCAAAAAATATGATACTAATTAGTCCGTCAGTTAGATTAACGAAAAATATTGGATACGTGTTTTTTGTTTTATCAAATTAATCAAAATTGACGAAGATAAGACGCGTCAAAGATCATGAGTGGGGATTGTGACGTCATTTGTAGGTAAAAAATGTACTATCGTATGACGTTTTCGAAGAGTTCACGAGTTTTCGAAGCACTGTATCTTCTATCTGTCTTCATTTTTTGTTTATGTGAAAAAAGAAAAAATACGTGTCCAATATTTTTTGGAAATCTTTCTGAAGGACTAATTAGTTTTTTTTGTCCGATCCCCTATTGAGTCAAGATGATCAGAATCTTAATTTTAATTTGCTTTCCAAGTACAATATTTACGCATATTCTTTTTGTTGTAGTAATTTTAAGGGGAGAAAAGGTTGCCAAAAATGTTTAATATCACATTATTTAAGTTGCCAGGTTGTTCTAGAGAATTTTATAAGTTATAAAAGCACTTACGTCATCGTTTTCAGATGTTTCAACAGGCCTGTGGACTTCCACCAGAGTTCTTTCAGTCAGACTGAGCGGACTTTGCGCACTCTTCGAGTTTGTCGCTTGCTTCTTGAATATATTTCTCGCTCTTCCGGGCGAAGATTTTATAGGCTGCAAAAGGTTTTTTAGATAAGCATATAGAGTTCATAATATTACAAAGCTCTTTTACACAAAGGAAGACTCGCTTAGCTCTTTCAAAAAGGCAAGAACATGAGTCTTATAATAATTTATTTATTTAAACTTGGTGTCACAAGCAATAATATTTATGTTTACACTTGGCAAAGTTCAAAAGCGAATTTCTAGTGAAATAACGAGTGCAACTTTGATATATGACCTACTTTTAGATAATATATGGGTTTCAAAATATTCGTTTCGTAACTAACATGAAAATTAAATCAATACAGTAAGTAAAAATTGCATCTCAAAGCTGCTAGATGTTAGTATCACCAACACACAAACATCAGCAACAAAACACAAAAGTATACATATTGTTGCTGCTGACTGTACAGACGCCAGCACATCAAGTTTCTACAATCTGTTTATTGCAAAAGCGTTAGGTTCCAGGTTCATTGGGGAAGTTAGCTTGATGTGCAGGCGCCTGTACAAAAGTGGTCTTAATGCCACAAGGCACAATCTTTTCAATATTATAACTTACTATTGGCCTAAGCGCCGTATCATCAGTCTTCTTCTCCATAACTTTTTGTGGTATAATAAGACTAGCGTTTAAGTCTGTGTCGCCGTTAGTGACGTCATAAGTCTCCTGCGTGTCCAGCTCTTGGAAGTGTGAGGTCTGAGCGATGTTCAGTTTATCTGTCTCTTTGTTCCAGGACTCGGCCAAGTTCGTTAGTTTGTCGGCCAGGTGTACGCGGCCAAGTCTGGACGCGTACTTGGCTGCTAGAGGCAGGAGGCGCTCGTCTTTTAATAGCTCCATAAGTTCTAATGCTCTTTGTTCTATCTCGCTGCGGCAAGCCAGCTGCAATGATAACGTATTATTCAACCAAATATTTTAAAACTTATTTGTGGCATCACCTTTGTAATATTCTGGAGAAATCTTTGACTTTACAAGTTACGAAAACATGTTTTTAGAACGACAAGATAACGTGTTAATATTATGATGACTAATTAATTTCTTATCTTGCGATACATGTTTGTGCATTATAATCAACTTCACTTACCGCAAATAATTTGAGTGCAGTTTCTCGAGCAGTTTTCACATCAACATCCCCAGTGGTATGGGCCCATCGAACTAGTTGTTCTTCATACTGACTCTTTTCTGTGTCCATTTCGCAAAGCGGTATCTAAAATGAAGATAAAAAGTTTTAACAATTTGCGACCCAGTTAAGGTTTACGGAACAAATCTCGTGACGAGTAAAAGGCGTTTATGGTAAACAAATTCTACAGCAAGACAAACTTTCATACCTGTACACCTAATTCTGCAACTATGGGTTTCGGAGCAGTAGCAGGGAATGATGCCCCTCGACAAAGAATCGCGCGAACTTTTTGTGTTGCCTCACTCACCTGCAAAAACAAACATAATCATACCATCAGCTGACAATCATAAAGCGAGACACTTGTAGAGTACAAGCACCACTATATTAAACAGTTACTCGACTACTGCATTTAGTAATAAGTTGGGAAACTTTGTTATTGCATTGGAGGCTCGGTTATGAATTCAAATGCAGTAACCAAAGCCCACGTGTATCAAACGACATTTTTAAATACGCTTTTATATTTTTATTCCACTAGACTTTTCCATTAAAAAATATAGCTTGTTTATATTGATCTTTTTTAAAATTATACTCACAGAAACAATGAACCAGGAGTCGGAAGCTCCCTTAGAGTGCGTGTTCGTATCACAAAGAGGCATCCACACTCCGCTAGCGACGTCGTACATTCGCAAGATGCCCGAGTTGTCGTATGCGCAGGGAGAGCCCATGTCTGTGGTGCCGAGCCACGCAAGTTTGGAGCTTGGCGTTAGAGGCACAGGGACTGTTTTGCTTCGGACTTGGCGACCTACAATTTCAATGGCCGGATAAATAGAAAAATATTATAGATAATAGTAAAGCTGAATAGAAAACATGGTTAAGTTGTATGTGCTAGCAAAACAAGTCGCAACAAGTAGCACACAAGTAGCAAGTCTCTGGACATTGTACGAGTAACTACCTATTCGAACTGCTTCTAAATAAATATTGTTAGTTCGCGTTCAAAGTGCTCTTAAGTATCGTTAAAAGTGCTGATCGTGTGAATAATATCAATAATAACAATCTGACTACAATTATTAAGTGAATTAGTGCTTTGTGTATCAAGTCTAGACCGAAAAGTATCGAAATAGTTATCTTTCTACCGTCAGGAGTAACTCACCAGAGCGCCTCACAATAACACGCGTAAGCGCCTCGGATAGCACGGCGCATACGACGTTCTTCTCGCGAGCTCGCAGTGAGTCCGTTCGTTGTGTTGCGCAGGGACTTTATTAGAGCGCTCTTTTATCAACAAACATTGTCGGGTTTTTTTTAAATAGTGTGCTCACATGGAAGAGTATACCTACATGTTTTTTTAAATAATAATTATTTCGGTATTGGAATTGTCGTGAGACTGACTATTAACAGGAATGGCTTCGTCAACATTTTTATGGGGATGCTGTGCTGATGAAAACAGCAAGGATGAAAAAAAAAACGATTAATTGTTTCAAATGTAACAAATTGTATCACTTTGAGTGCCTGTCTCTTCCGGAAGTTTCTAAGGACACTGATGTTTACTGTAAATGGAGGTGTTCTAATTGCGCGAGTCTCATCTCGAATTCCTCCAAAAAGGAAAATACTCCAACCCGTAATGTCTCCACCTCCAGGGGGAACAAAAGACCGGCTTTGAACTCACCCCCTCAAACAACCTTAGTGACTCGTGATGATGTGCGTGATATTGTTCAGGAAGTAATACAGGCTGAGTTCGCTTCAATGCTTCGTCAAATAAACGATACAATACTCAACGTCGTAAATAAAGAGCTTGAACCGATTAAGAAAGAACTTACTGAGATGACAGCGTCATTGAGTTATCACATAAAGGAGTTTGAAGAATATCAGTCTGAACATAGGGCCTTGAAAGTCTCGGTAAAAGACTTAGAGTCAGAAAATACTAACCTTAGGAAGTCAGTGGTGGACATAGGCCTCCGAATCAACTATTTGGAGCAACAGGCACGTTCGACTAATCTGGAACTTCAATGCTTGCCAGAAAATAAACAAGAAAATCTCTATACAGTTGTTAAGCAACTTGGATCAGTCGTTGGATGCAAGCTGAGCGACACCGATATCCATCATTGCACCCGTGTAGCCAAACTTCATAATTCTAGTACCCGCCCGCGCTCTGTTGTAGTCCAATTGGCCTCCCCAAGAACTCGTGACCTGCTGTTGGCTTCTGTTATAAACTACAATAAAGGCAAGAATAACATCGAAAAACTAAATACCGCGGACCTAGGACTGGCTGGTGGAAAGAAGCCAATTTATGTGCAAGAACATTTGTCTCCTTCTAACAAAGCGCTGCATGCTGCTACTAGACTTAAGGCAAAAGAAAAAGGATATCAATTCGTCTGGGTAAGAAATGGTAGAATCTTCGTCAGAAAAATTGATGGGTCCGAACATATCCTCATTAAAAATTTAGAGTCCCTAAATAAGTTGGTTTGAAAACTTATATTTAATATAAAAATACTTGTAATTGTAACTTAAATATAAAACAAAATTCGATAGTTTACAAATTTATTACCAGAATTGTAGAGGCATCAGAACAAAAACGCATAACATCTTTCGTAATGTATGTTGTAATAACTATGACATTATCGTTTTAACAGAGACTTGGCTTAATGATACTGTACTAAACAGCGAGCTGTTCGACGATAGATACATCGTATACAGAAGGGATAGAGAAAGTTCTTGTCTACAGAGTGGTAAAGAAGGTGGAGGTGTTTTGATAGCCGTAAAAAAAGCAATAAATTCCAAACGAGCAGAACATTTTGAAAGTAATTGTGAAGACCTTTGGGTAATTTTAGATCTACCTGCGGCTCGATCTGTACGTCGGGTAGCTCTCTGTTCTGTGTATCTGCCACCACCTGTACGTATTTCTTATTTGGAACATTTTTTGGACAAATGTAATGCAGTGTTTGAACAATTAAACTTATCTTATGTTTGTATCGCAGGTGATTTCAATATCGGTGACATTGATTGGAGCATAGTCAATGACTCCGATGCGTGCCCAGGGCTGTCCAATATAAGTCAAACTTTAATAGATTTCACGTGTGTTAACAGGCTTAATCAATTTAACAACGTATGTAATACTTCAGGTCGCATTCTAGATCTTATACTGTGTAACCATTCATTGTGTAGAGTGAGTCAAAGTGTGGATCCGATTACTAACATTGACCAGCATCATCCGCCCCTTGATATTGTGATTTATCTTAATAGGGAATCCAAACTCCCATATAACACTACCAGCGGTAGACCTAATTTTAGAAAAACGAGTTACATACCGATTCGGAAATATTTGAGTGAAATTGACTGGCATGAGTTATTTAAAGCACATCAGGGAGTTAATGAAATGGTGAAGGTATTTTATGACGTTATTCATGAAGGCATAGAAAAATTTATAACTAAGCGAGTGCCAAAAAAAAGTAAATTTCCACCATGGTTCAATCGGGATCTAATTAAATTACTTAATTGCAAAAATAAGATCAGAAAACGCCACAATATTTACGAAAACCCTTTAGACAAAATTGAACTGCAGTATATAACTAAGCGCTGTAATGACCTTGCAAGGCTTTGTTACAACGATTATATAAAGCAATTGGAAGACGAACTTAAGAAAAATCCAAAGTTTTTCTGGAGTTACGTTAAAACTAAAAGAGGTGGGTCAAGCTCCTATCCCATTGTAATGACAAATAGCACTAGTACATCATCTGATCCCACGACAATATGTGAATTTTTCGCATCTTACTTTTCTTCTGTCTATAGCCCTATTCAAGACGATAACAATGGCAACAACCCAGAGTCTTTAAATAACATTGAAATTCAGAGCTTATGTTTATCAAACATTATTGTTGGCAGTGAAAGTCTATACAAAAAACTTAAAAGTCTGGATTGCAATAAGGGTGCTGGGCCAGATGGGATACCACCAATTTTTATCTATGAGTGTGCGGCTGAGTTGGTCACCCCGTTATCACTTATTTACAATAAATCGTTAACCTCGGGGGTCTTTCCATCAAAATGGAAGGTGGCGAAGGTTGTACCTATACATAAATCTGACAAGGACGATTTAGTATCTAACTACAGACCGATATCAATCTTGTCCTGTTTTGCTAAAATCTTTGAGTCTCTGATCTGCCCATTTATTCAAAAGCACTTGAAACTGTGTCTAAGCGACGAGCAGCACGGCTTTGTGGAAGCTAGATCAACAAATACAAATCTTTTTCTGTTTACCGAGCTATTATCAGATGCAATTGATTCAGGTCACCAAGCTGACGTCATTTATACAGATTTTAGTAAGGCTTTTGACAAAGTCTCACATAAGATACTGATTCATAAGCTGCAAGCATATGGTATAACTGGATCGTTGCTTTCTTGGTTAAGCTCATATCTTCTGGAAAGATCTTTTTATGTAGTGATAAACGGATTTCAGTCAGGCAACCGATATATCTCCTCCGGAGTTCCACAAGGTTCTCATTTGGGCCCAGTTTTGTTTAATTTCTTTATAAATGATATTCCAAGGTGTTTCTTACATTCCAAGGTGTTTATGTATGCCGACGACTTAAAATTTGTTAAAATTATTAAGTCCCAAAATGATGTTATCCTTTTGCAGAGTGATCTCAATAGGCTTGTCGAGTGGTGTGAATGCAATTCCATGCTGTTAAATTCCAGTAAATGCTATCATGTCAAATTTACACGAAAGCATAATTTAGTAAGACAAGATTATTACATAAATGAAACCAAAATAGCAGAATTGAACACAATTAAAGACCTCGGTGTTACTTTTGATTCTAAATTAACTTTTATCCCTCATGTAGATTGCATAATAAAAAAGTCTTCTAGAATGCTTGGTTTCGTTTTAAGACATTGCAAACAGTTTAGGTGTCCTAAAACTAAAATTATGCTTTACAATAGTCTAATTCGAAGCCTGTTGGAATATTGCAGTGTGATCTGGCGACCGCACTATGCTACGCATTCATTGCGTCTGGAGAGAATCCAAAAACGCTTTCTATGGCACCTGGCGTTTACCAGCAGAATAGCAAAAAATACGCATTCATATACCAAGCGGTTGAAATACTTTAAAATGATTTCGCTGGAAAAACGCCGTCGCCTTATTGACGTAATGTTTGCGGGCAAAGTAATGGCCAATAAAATTGACTGCCCACAGATACTAAATTCTTTTAAATTTCGTGTACCTTCAAGGATTCCTCGTAGGCCAATTACGCCACTCTGTCCACCACTCCGACGAACGGTCTTGGGCGCTAGTTCCCCTGTCGCGAGGTTAAGCAAGACAATTAATGAAATTAGCGATCTAATCGACTTGCACTTTGACTCACTATACAGTTTAAAAGCGAAGACTTTGAAAAACCTAGATAAGGATTAATGTAATTAATTTTAACATTTCTTTTTTTTTCTGTGCTGTCTGTTTCAGACTCTAAAGATTTTTTTATAATTTTAGTTACTAGTAACGGATATAAATTAAGGTAGTTCTCTTTTATTCTTTTTCTATTGTACGTACAAATTTCGTTTTGCATGCTGAGTTTACCTATAAGTGATTGTGCACTATTGTTCATATATTTTTACTTGTTTTTTAAGCTCATAACCAGTGTAACAATTGTTGGTAAACCAAATAAATAAATAAATAAATAAATAAAAACAGTTATAGAAAAAATAAAATGACTTATTTGTATACCTAATGATTAAGAAAACATGACATAAGTATCATCATCAGCGTATATTGTTCCCACTGCTGGGACACAGGCTTCCTCTCTCATAAGACATAAGTACAAAAGTAAAGTAAAGGACATAAGTATGCTGTGGGATATTCCTGTGACACAAAACAGTGAGAAGGCAAAATTAAATAACTGTAATTTTATGACCTACCGTTCATCGCTACAATGTCCATGGCTAGGTGCTGGTCTGAATATCCAGGGTCTGTGCTGTGGTACACTGCTAGTACTGCCGTGTTGAAGGCTCCTAGAGTTACCACCGGCCCTGCCAGGGATATTACCTACAAATATTAACATATGATGTGTGTTAAATATGATGGGTGCTTCATTTCGGTCGAGTAGGTATGGTATGTTTGTATAGGACAGCTTCTTCTTCTTATCGTGTGTGCAGTAAGGTTCAACACACCATAGATCCACACATCCTAGTGTCAGAGTTTCTAAACGAAGAAGAATAGGAAAGCTAAATGTTTTCCGCGATTACGATGTTGGTTTCATGGATAAAGTAGTTTAGTTTGATGGTCTCAATTACACCCTTATATACAACATGTAACTTAATAAACGCACACCCTGAAAATTGTTTGTTCAGAATCGTTTACTGAATCGATTTATAGCATTTTTAATATAGGTAATTTTTTATCCCAAAAATAATTAAAATTGTCATATTAACCCTGTACAGTAAAAAAAAAATGAAATGGACCGTAAGTCAAAGTAATAAGACTTTAACATACAAATTCCATCATTCAATACGAAATTAAGGAAAATAAACCTTATGACCAAAAAGTTCTCCAAGAATTAGTAAAACTAATTTAGTAAATAACAATGCATATACATGTTAAATTAAAAATTCAGTGTATGTATTATGATTATAACTTAATATTCTAATTGGGGTGTTTGAAGGTGTGCGTTAATTACGTTACATGTTGTATATAAGAAAGATAACAAACTAAAAAAAAAACAACACGTTAACTCGATGGTAGTAGATGTTGATGTATGGAGAGAGAGGAACACCAAGGAAAAGACGAATGGAGTGTGTGAGGAATGATAGTACTTCAAGAAAAACGACTAAATGATAGCGTGAAAACTACAAAAAAACGTTTTGTGCCGACCTAAAATAACAAAGCATTAGGGTACCCCAACATAATTGGTAAAAGGCTAGACTTATGATGAGTAGGTAGGATACCTGTCGCTGCGTGCCCAAGGGCGTGTAGAGGCGCAGCAGTCGCAGGTCCGTGACGCAGGCCACGAGCGCCGCGCCCGCACACACGCACTGCACCTGCTCCGTGTCGGGCAGCGACACGCTCCACTCCTTGCTGCTGCCCACTAGTGAGATGCACACCAACTTGCTGGAAAACATGGCGACGCTGTAGTCTTAAGGCACATCGTATTACATTTTAACGCAAATTAGGACGGTCCAGCCCTCCGAAAGCCCGAAAATGTTCAATAGTGATTAAAGAATGAGGTGTGGTGTGGCCCTTTCAAATGTGGGTTGATCTTGAGTCCATGTCATCAGAACAAACTTCTGCAATAAATATTACAAGACATATTGCAGAAGGTTTTTCTAGTAACATTGTAAATAAGTTTATATTCTTAAATGATTCCACGAACATTTTTAACACTTAACAACAATGCTAATAAAGTTTACTATTCATTAACGTAAAAAAAATAAAATTCAGTCAGTTCTCACCTGGGCGTTTCGCAAGCTAAAACAACCACAGTAGACGACAGGCTAGCCATGGTGTGGTTTAGATAGTTGTTCAAGTGAATGCCGTGGTGCATGTTGGTGTCGTGGAACTCCACGTCTATAGTGGACTCTCCGTTTTCAGCCGTGTGACAGCGAACTATGCCGATGTCGTTCCAACACATGTATCTAGAAATTAAGTAGGATCAGTATTTGCAATAGGCACCTTGCACACTTAGTAGTGGTATAACAAAAATGGCACCGTTTTTCACGATTTAATATCCGTTTATTTTTCAGAACGGAAACTGAAATGATACATAGCGAAAATCCATGAGCTTGGATTCAGAGAAAACAAAATTGTACAAGAAATTTTATACTACAAAAAAAAATCTTAGTTAGCTTATACACAATGATTGGTAATTGGGCGCATTCCCTGAAATGGGTGATACTAGTCCTAATCACACTAATATTATAAAGGCGAAAGTTAGTAAGTGTGTGCGTGTGTATGTTTGTTACTCTTTCACGCAAAAACTACTGAACGGATTTGGATAAAATTTGGTAAACAGATAGTTTATAACCTGAATTAACACATAGGATAGTTTTTATCCCGATTGTATCTTCCCGTGGGATAAGTCTCGAGTTGTGGCGGGCGAATCCGCTGGCAAAAGCTAGTTTGCAATAATTTTGACCCATAACTAGAGGGCCAATCGAGGTTGTTTTAAAGAAATCAACCAACCACTAAGAATAATCACTCTATCGAAGAATGTCACAAACCTATGCTCCAAATGCGTTGGGGTGGCGGAGGGTTGAAATGGCCCTTGGGGAGGTACAGTAGAAGGCGCAGGTGTATCATGACGCCGCGACGCCGGTCTCGAGTCATCGTGATCAACACCAAGCCCCATTGTCTCATTCTTTATCTTCTGTAGTGATATAGCATTGTCATCGTCGCTCTCATAGTTCTCGATCAAGTCATCGATGTCGTCATTGTCTGAAGGAAAACTCTCATTTTAATGATTCAGGTCGGATGGTATTTACCATATTATGGGAAAAGATTATGACGTGTATGTATGGATAATGTGTGGCGTGTCCAGGAAAGTGGAGGAGCATTTCTTTGGACTTTCCTAAGGATAATTAAAACTTAAGATTCCAGGAATTTTGCTTGGCTGAGAAATATCTTGTGGAGGGTGCAGGAAATTTCCTGTTAATTGTCATTTTATTTCTTTACTTACTAAGCTTCGTAAAACATAACTTACATTACATACAAATGCAGTTTTTATCTATATTTCTTAGTTACAGCATGTACATGTTATCAAGTTTATCATATAACATCTAACTTACCATCTGCTCTCTCAACCATTTCCACATCATCATCTTTCTCGGCTGCAGCTGTGCTGTCTTTACCATAGCAGTTTATTAACATGCCCAGTTGGCCAGCAACGTCACAGTATGCCAGTACACCATTTCCTGAAATATTAATCATTATTTTCATATGCAGAGGCTTGTGTTTAGCAATGTGTGCAATGTGGCCAGTGGTTATACGGTATTGTGTTACCTAGTAACTGAGTTTGAGAGGTCAAATAAGCAGTAACACTCAATCTAAAATATTGATATACAGCATCTGATTAGACTGGTTGCTGATAATAAGAAACTAGGTAAAAGGTTATCACCATCATCAGTGTGAAGGAGGCTTGTAGTCATAGTGATCTGAACTAATGTGTTAGTATGATAATACATGATCAGTATTACAACTCCAGTGCCACTTTTAGCAAAAACAGTAGTTAGCTGAGCCGGTAAGCAGGTCATTGCCACAGGCGCTAGGCGTCACTACTAATAATTACACACTACACTACTATTACTTCACGTTATTTGCATTATTATGGCTAGTATAATTAGACTTTCATCTCAAGAGTTATCCTGTTAGCAGCATCACAAAACTTGTTTGATTGAAGAATTTATTACAAATTAAGAGGAACCTGGCTGAGATTAGTGCACCAGTAGTTTACCACCTTTTAATTCATATTGCAAGGTGGGGAAAAGCGGAAGTTAGGGCGAAAAGGGCGAAAGTACATCCACTTTTCAGCCTATTAAGTGGATAGTAGTTCTCTACACAAACTCAAAAATAGAGTGAGTAATTTCATTTTGAATAGTAGGATATTTGTACACATACCTTTCGGATTCCATGCCATGGCTGACACATTGTGTGAAGTAGGATGTTCAATTATGTCAATGCATGCACCAGACTCTATTTCCCAAACTGCAATTTGACCAGCTACTGTGTTTCCAGCTAGATATTCACCGCATGGTGAAAATATACATTGAGACATTGCACATTTTATCTGAAAATAAAATAAATAACAGACTTTTTCATTTCTTAACATTACGTCTTAGATCGCCGTTGTTGTTGTTTAATCTGCCAGGTTAAAATAGGACTGGGCGGGTCCAGTGGTGTGCCCGTAGAAAAACGGAGGCAAAGCCCTACGCAACTAACAATATACGGATAAAAAAAATTGGTTGGAGTGAGCAACTTAGGAGCGCTATGGAGCAAGGACTTAAAACGAAAATATTTCTTTTTAATTCTCAATTATATTGCAGTATCGGGTTAACTTAGTCTATATACACCATTTAGGTCTAATATGGTAAAAGTGTCACGTTCTTGAGATATTTGAAGGTAAGGATCGACATATGACTACAATGACCACATAAAAAATAGACCTTTTACGTGTCTATAGACATTGATTAATATTATTACTGTTTATTGAAGGAGATTAGGTACATTACATACTACTAGGAGCACGATAAAACTATTCTTTGACATAGATAGCGTTTCACAGCAATGCAAAGCGATTTTCTCGTCGTATAATAATAATAAACCTAGGAACCAAAAAAATAGTTCCTAGGTGGAGTCCATTTCATCCGCTGCCGGCGGTTGTGTGCAACAAAACGGCTGGCATGTTGATATGCCACATTGGTTCTATCCCCTTTGTAAATACTTACCAAACTATGTGTAAATGTCATCCTCTGACCCCAAGACTCACAGTCCAACAAAATAATTTCTCTATTGTTAGGAAATGCCAGGTACTTTCCCTCCTTAGGCTCAAAATCCATTCGACCTGAAAAATTTCATACAAACAACATATTTTCAAATGTTCCAACTAATAGTAGCAATCATAATTTAATTGTTGTCATAACATGTTTTTCCTTCTGTGTGAATATTCTTTTGTTATGCCAAGCCAAAATGCATCAGCAAAATATGTACCATCATTTAATTATGAACTAATAATCCTCACAGGATATTAGTACAATAATTTATGACATAATGATTAAAATGATTAATGAATAACAGTATAATATATTGATAAAAACATACACAAAACTTTTGCAGCATAAAATGTATTTATCTTTGGTACACATGATACTTCTTTAACAATTTTCTGGGTGTCAATGTCCCATATTCTTAATTTTCCATCTCCGGAAGCAGTGCTTGCAAACTTCATGTGTGGACATATGGCAATACTCAGAACTGGTCCTGTGTGTTCCTTCATTACAAATAATGGTGCTCCGCCCTCCAAGTTACATAACTTAGCTTCCATATTCTCTGAGGTACATCCCAAAGCCTGTTAACCATAATGATGTTAAGCAAAGCCATTTAATAAAACATTCATTTATTTTCAGCAACTTTGACCTATAGATAAATAGCTAACAGACTAACATTATCACTCACCAACAAAAAGTTTCAGATCAAAGCATAAGACAAGTTTGGATGTACAAATATGGAGTTTTGTAACCTTCTATCTTATTTTTGGATGTTCATACACATTATGACACTTTTTGATAGGGCAATATACACATAACGTAAAACTACAAACAACAATGAGAAATACCAACAATATTACAGGTGGTCAGGATAAAACAAAGGATCACCTCAATTTTAGTAGACGACTTGATTTGTGT
This sequence comes from Diarsia rubi, assembly GCA_932274075.1. Classification (NCBI taxonomy): domain Eukaryota; kingdom Metazoa; phylum Arthropoda; class Insecta; order Lepidoptera; family Noctuidae; genus Diarsia; species Diarsia rubi. The sequence goes on along the minus strand of OW026412.1, from coordinate 16,864,659 downwards.
GACTGGTGCAGTAAATCTAGTGACAATACCATCTTTATCGAAGGCCGGATATGTGTATGCTTGAACAGCATGATTATCAGTGGCCACATAGAGTCGTTTGTCTTTGTAGCATACAGCGAGAGCACTTTCCCCAACACAATGAGAATTTGGATCATCATCTTCTATGTCCACCCATATTCTTACATCACCGTCGTTTCCACATGTTATAATATGCCTGGACAAACAGCATTATTTAATTCTAAGCTAGAACTTATAATGAAATACAATTGAAGATGAATAATTTACTTACTGCCCGTCTTCTGTGTAGCACACGTCCGTGTGACCTTCGGCATGAGCATACCGTAATGGTTTACTATTTATTTTCATAACTTACTTAGCAAATTACAATACGGATTAACAAAACAAAATTGAACAACCTGCAAGTAACTTTACTTTTTACTTTGACAGCTTGTTTTGCAAATTGGCGGGAATCCATTCTGCAACTATGTAACAGCCAGTGATGCCCATTCTGCAAGTATTTTGAAACTTAATCATTATTTGTACTACTTTGGATATTGATAATGATAACCAAATGATAACACAATCATTATTATTAATTAAGCAATAATTGCAGCATTTTTCTTCTAAATATATAGAATATAGTCATAAGCATATTATCAAACTTAACGTTTATTTACAAAATATTTAAGAAGCTGCTTAACCAGTTACAAAACAAAACTATTTTAACTTTAGTCGATATCCGGTATTGATTTAAGTAACGATAACTAGTTTTTGTGCCTAGTCAAAACTCTTTTGGTCTACTGACTGGTGGATCGTTTTTTTATCAGCACGATAATGTAGCTGTCAAAGTAGACTTCATGTCATTGTCTCGTCTCGACTATCGACCAATGTGATTCATGCATTCATGTGCCTGTGCGGGGTGGTATAAAAGTACATTATATAGACGTTTTGACATGTGAAACTGTTCATTCGGAATTGTAATTCAAGCCCTGGTGCCCGTGTGTTGAATAGGTTAGATAAGAATTATTAGAGCGGTAATTGAAATCGAGAAATAAGGTAAGATTTAATTCTTATTGGAAAGCAATTCGAAATAACATAATTAAACTAGTGCGTCTTGTGTTACCAGAATGATGAAATGTTGGTACATTTTTCTATCATACCCATTAACCTTGAATTTTAGCGTGCAATTTTTAGGAGAATTATTTTTAGTCTTGTTTTATTAGTGGTGAATGATAACCCGTGTTTCTTTTTCCTCGTAATATATTGTAACAAGTTTATAGTAGGGAAATGTAATCCATTCGTTTACAATTAATTAATTAAATTAAATTGTACCTACGTTTATTAAAAAAATAGGACTCATAACGATTTTGATTATTTTTGTAAAATATCTATAAAGTAATATTGCTCAATGTATTGTTATAATTAACTTTAAAATCACACCTATCAATATTTCAATTTATTTTTTTTGCTTTTCCTTAGATATAAGTAGTACTTAGTGGTAAAATCTATAGCTGTTCTTATCAACTAACTTGTAACCATTTCTTCACTTAGTACGAATTATTTACGGTTTTTTAAATAACAGATGGCAGATCAAGGATTTTTGGAGCAACAACCGGGTTTTGCCACTGTGGCCATACATGCTGGTCAAGAGCCAGAGAAATGGAATTCCGCTGCGGTTGTGCCACCAATTACGTTATCAACAACTTTCAAACAACCGGCTCCTGCTGAACACACAGTAAGACATATTTTATGCTTGGGAATAATAATTTTATCTTCATCATTATGAAGCGTCTTAAAAAAATCGTCTATAAGCAGTCTAATTAATACAATTCATTCGTAGGGTTTTGAATATTCGAGATCCGGTAACCCTACAAGGAATACTTTGGAAGAATGCCTTGCAGCATTGGAAGGGGGAAAACATGGCTTTACATTTGCTTCTGGTCTTGGAGCAATTACAACGGTGACTGCACTACTTAGCAAGGGTGATCATATTGTGTCAATTGATGATCTCTACGGTGGTACCAACCGTCTTTTGAGGTAAAGATCATTTTCGAACCATAAAATAATTAGTTAATGTTAGTTCAAACGACAGTGGCTAGATATTAATGAACTAATTCCGATTTCAGGCAAGTTGTATCAAGAATGGGAATCGATATAACATTCGTAGATTTTACTGTTCCTGGAAATTTAGAAAACGCAATTCAAGATAATACCAAGGTAAGTCTCTTTCAGGTTTTCATAACAGCATTAAGCGAAAGTTAAACCACTAATTTAACTTACGCTTATTGCATTTAATATTGTAGGTAGTAGGTACCTACTTATTATCTTTCGACTTTCAAACTTTTTACGTAGTAGATGCAATCATTCAGAACAGGTATCTCAGAGTATAAGGGACACATTTTCGTTTTTTTTTTATTTTTCGAGATCGTTTGTCAACGGCCTTCGCCTTTGACGAACGATAATTCTCGATCGGTCTCTCAAAATCACGCTTAAGTACTTGATTCATTAAACAATCTCAATAGTATCCTAAACATAATTTCAAAGCGAAGTGATTATGGCCCAGAATTTTGTTTTGTGTGGAATTATCAGAATAACGTAGAAGAAGTTACCAAAGTTGTTTTTTGATGTTTTCACAATGGTACTTTTCGTCTAACTGCCGCACTCTTTAAAGATTACTTAGGCCATCACTTAGTAATGGTTCAAACAGTTTTCTCATACAAAAATATGTCAAACCTTTAATAAGTGACGGCTAAAGTAATCATTAAATATCTCTAAATACGGCAGTAAGTTACATTATTACGTTAACTTTATCATTCTAGGAACGCGCTTGTTTAAAACTTTAAATGACGAAAATCATAATATTATTACATTCTTATTTATAATATGTGCGTACTTATCATGATTTAACCACAACAGTCTTTATCACATATTATGTGTATTACGAAATAAATTCGAAGAGATTAGGTATTATTAAAGCCATAAATTACGAAATTCCATTTTTGGTGTTTAATGTACCTACGTAAATTTAACACTTATGTAGGTACCTACGCTATTAACAAACAGCTGTAAATTTTCCCTTAGACTATATGTATAGTAACTTTTGTTTTATTTTAGATGATCTGGATAGAGACGCCTACAAATCCGAACTTAAAAGTTATTGATATTGCTGAGGCATCCGCAGTAGCAAAAAATCGCAACAAAGATATTCTGGTTGTTGTGGATAACACATTCCTCACATGCTACTTGCAAAAGCCTCTAGACTTCGGCACTGATATAGTTTTGTATTCTCTAACGAAATATATGAATGGTCACTCGGACGTACTAATGGGAGCTGCAATTGTTAACGACCATGCTTTGGCGGATAAGCTTAGATTTTTACAAAATGGTAAGTTGGAAATGTTGGAATTGTATATTTTTTTAGTCTTACATATAGGATATTCAACAGTCTTAACCTATGTATTTTTGAAATATTGGCGCGGATTTTAGATATCATTAGTTAGGTTCCAAAAACATTATTATTTTGTTTGAGCTAGGAGTACTTTCTCTGTGTCGGGGACATAGAAACTAAAAATATAATGAAATAAATTTCGTAAAACGATTGCGTGAAAAGACGTACTCAGCTCATATGCCAAGCAGGACGACTAACTCGAAGTATTTATCATCACAACACATTGAAACAACTCGCTATGTAATGTAGTATATCACTGTTGCAAAACTTTATTCATGAGGAAACATCATCAATCATGACATGGGGAAATAGTTGTAGTTCGCGATGACGTAGAGAAAATTTTCATTATCAGTCTATAGCAGTATAGAATGACTTGCGGTTTACGCACCAATATAGCTTCGTGTGACTCATTTTACGACTGATGAAATTACAGTACGTCTATAGACACCATTGAACCGTGTCTAACGAAAATCTCCTCATAAGTTTAAATAACGTTATGTTTTTTAATTTTCGGCTTGGCACGGGTGCAACTGACTGACGAAAAAAACGTCTAAAGTTATGCTGATTCACAACAACAAAAAACATCAGCCAAATCGGCCAAGCTGTTCCGCAGCCCCGATGGGTTTCATACTAACCTTGCCTTGATCATTACGAACACAACAAAAAAAAAACAACCAAATCGATCGAGATAATTATATCCTCAAGTGAAATTCGTGATTTTTATTTAAATATATAGATTGGCGACTTTGTAATGAGGGTATTTGTTAGTCAAAGTAATGTCTTGTTATTTTCATAACAGACCTTTCAACTTTCAAGACTTATAGGAGTTTATTAATCAATCGCTCAGATCTTGTGAATAATTCAAAACCCCATTCATACAAGCTTCAGTTTGTGAACAATGTTTCATTCAATGGGAGCAAAGTCCGAAAGTATCAAGAAACTTACATTCTGTTGATATTAATATGATTTTGTAAATTAGGTTAAAACGAGTATTTTATTGACGTTTTATCTACCCTTTTCAGCCATGGGAATTGTACCATCACCCTTCGATTGTTACCTAGTCAACAGAAGTTTGAAAACTTTGGCTTTGCGTATGGAACGTCATAAAGAATCGGCTTTAACTATAGCTCATTGGTTAGAAAAGCATCCAAATGTTGTAGAAGTTATGCATCCAGGTATTATACTTTATTATTATGATCTACTTCTTTCTGACTCACTAGGCTTAAACAATATATTAACTATATGTTTATTGATTTAAGGACTTACAACTCACAAGCAACATGATGTAGCAAAGAAGCAAATGACTGGTCATTCAGGTGTCTTCAGCTTCAAACATAATGGTGATTTGAAAGAATCAAGAGCGTTCTTGAGTGCTTTGAAAGTATTTACATTGGCTGAGAGTTTGGGAGGATATGAAAGTTTGGCGGAATTACCGTAAGTCACTCATTTTGTTATGTAAATATCAAGTAAGGGTATTTATTAATATACTAGTATCTAATACAATATACCAATTTCCAGATCGGTAATGACGCACGCATCGGTTCCCGAGAAACAACGAGAAGAACTTGGTATCACGGATGCGCTCATAAGACTTTCGGTTGGATTAGAAGATGTTAAGGATCTCATTGATGACTTGGATTTAGCGTTCAGAGAAGCATTTTGATGACATTAGTTTTTATTTAAATCCAATATAATTTTTTAGGTACGTTTATTTTTTTAAATTTAAGCTTTAAGACGAGACGTATATGTTTGAAACGGAATGTAAGATGAGTTAAGTTACTTGCGCCAAAAACGACAAACTCATAAGTATGAAAAGGAGGTAACTTAACTACTTCTTACAGAGGTTTATTTTACAACAACAAAAAAACAATCACATATTTCGTCATGCATTAAAAAAACGAGTAATTTTTGTTTAGCGTTTCAATAATTTATTAGCACAATCGAATACATAGTTGATATTTGTGTATCTCGAAATAATTTTCAATTTTGTTATATCTAGATACTAATAATTGTTAAGTACTTATATTAATTATCATAATGTTAATCAATCTTCACTATTTCTATGAATGAATCTTATTAAAAAACACAATAAGGTATTACTGTTTTAACTTACCATATCAATAGAAAGGTTAAATGTGTGCATTTGTTTACACGATTGTGGAAATATTGTCGTTACAGTATTCAACTAAACTACTATGCCCTACCTCATTGTGGTTAGTTTTTATAAAGTGCTATTTTATCGTAATATTTTTTTTAAACAAAGGTGTTTTAAAATGTTGGTGAACTATTACTATTTAACTTACTACATACGCATCAGCCTTCGGAGATTACAGGCGTGATGTTATGTTAAAATATTTTTCAGAATTATGAAACACACTAATTTGCAACACAAAACATTGTATAATCTATAATATATTAGTATCTCGTATTTTTATTTATCGTTGCTTTATTCGTATGATTTGTATCAAGCAAACAGTGAAAAGTACGTTTAGGAATATTTTGTTGCACTTTTCACTATTGATTTAAAAAAATATATAAATTTCTGACGCTTTAGTTGTTTTTCTTAAAAAAAAACCCTTTCATAAACTAAAAGTATGCAAATAGGAATAAGCCAGGATTAAGTAGACACAATATTCTTCCCTGAACCTTCTAAAAGACGGTTAAAAAAACCTGTTATAAAATTCCTAACCAATTCGGTCGTGCTATTTCCGGGTAATAAAAACAGTAACCTAAAAATAAAAATCACTCCAGGTTATTGCCTATTTCCACAATTGTGGGAAACTAGTAACTCTCCTGATTTGTATTCATTTTTTTAACACTATCAAAGTTATTCTATGTACTTACACTGAGCACACTGTACTAGTGTTGTGAAATAACCGTTATTTATTAAGTTATTCTTAAAATAGATAAATTCTGGCGGCAAATTTTAAATTCAAGTTGACGTCTATTGGGCTGAATCTGTGCTAAGCTTTGACTTTGAGTTGTCAGTGAGTGACGGACGCTGTCAAGAGAAGTATTAACATTAAAAAAAAACAAATACACGTTTTTCTACTTTTCACTTGTTTTTGAACTTTTACATTAATCTTTTGCTTATGTACTAACTGAGGGCCTTGGAACTTAATAAAATAAGCAAGACGGTACCCCGAAAGTGAAAGTATCTGGCAAAGTAAGTAAGATTAGATGAACTTAATTAATAAAGAATTATTTACATTTAGATAGCCCGTAATAATCTTATTTCATATTGTTGTTAGAGGCACTTAAAAGTATTGATGATAGCGTGATTTAAATGAATAGCAACCAATTGATTATATTTTAGAAAGGCAATTAATCAATAAAGATACCTAGTATACCTACTGGCGTTAAGCTGCATGAACAAATGGGGAAGCAAATGGTTTAGGAAAAACTAGACATAAAAATGTGTGGGCAACTGGGCAATGCAACTGTAGTTGTTCAAAGAATCTAAAATGCATATAATGCACAATCTGAAAACAGGCAACACTTAGATTGCATAGATTTTCTTGAAATTTTTTATTCAATATAAAGTAGAAGTAACTCGTCAATAAAATTAAAAAAACAAAAGCAAATGAATGATAACAGAAACAGCACCAAATACTTGGTCAACTTCATAGGTAACAATGTATAGCATAAAATGATGAAAGCTGGCACAGAATCAAACTGTGTTATGTGACTACTACCTGCATTTATTTAGGTTTTTTTTTAATTTGTGCCAGGTCTCTTTTCCCTTTAATGGTAATCATAATCACCAGTGATTGGAATAGGGATAGCTATTTAGGTATTTAGGTTCATTGACCGCAAACATTGATGTAAATATGGATATTCCATGGGATGCCGACTGATACTATGTGATTTTATTGAATTTCATTATTTTTGTCAATATGTATAAAACAAGTTTAAGTATTTTTTTTATGATTGTGCTACTTAAAAACCAAATCCCAGGCCTCGGGGAATATCCATATTATTCTAACCTATGGCAAGTACATAAAACAGCTCTACCTATCCTGATCTATGATAATCACACATGCCTATTAGCGCCAAATCTCAACACAATTGTTTTACTATAGAATTTTTTCAACAAGTCTTTTAACAGTGAATGCCTAGCCCATATCAGTAAGGCACATCCTAAACTTGTCTGCTTGTAAAATATTAACAAAAATCTCTGTCTCTCCTTAAACGGCACTATACTCACTCACATCAACTAACATGGTTCTTCACTCTTGCTGCACAATTTTTTTTCTTGGGACAAGCCCGCCACTCTATTCCCAAAATCAAATGATTCCCAGAGAAATGATTTAACCATCTTTGATTCCACAACGAAATTATTTTTTTTTCTTTGAAAAGAATAGCAGAGGAGATAGAAAAGCATTTTCATGAATATTATTATTAGTATAAAATATGCTTTATGTTGCAGTATTGGTTTTCCCTCTTTCTCTAATAAATCCATAGGTTGTCTTGAAAAACACTGCTTTTTGCAATAAGACCATCCCTTGTGTCACTCTATGTAAAAGGTCCTAGAGGAAAACATTGCGGCCGGAATGTTTGAGTGGATAAGTTATGTAAATTGTAAATCTATTGCATACATTTTTTATGCTACTCGGCCTGCTACCGAGTGTCGCCGTAAGGGTGAAGAGACACCTTTAGGGGTGAATTTTGTTTACCAAATTTAAATATGACTAACTTCAAGTTCTTTATACCCTTTCCAATAAAAAAAGAATCGTTTGAATCCACTCACAAGATGGGTGACCTATCTTACAAAAGTGGTTGTTACCTACTTGTTAGTTGAGTTGTTTTGAGAGTCTTTTCTCAATTGTGGTTATAGAAAAAGTTTCTCAGTACTGTTGAAGTTATTCTCTTGATAAAAACAATTTTGGGACATCACTGATCATCATGCTGTTATTGGATATTTTCTCTGTTTATTTATACTTAGGGGCTTGTTTTTATTAGAAGATCGCCCCTGTAAAAAATAAAAATCCTACACACATAATTTCAAATTACAATCATAGGTACTTACAGTAGATTTACTTAACTATTCTTAATGCCTATTTGAGTGAACATATACAACAATCTGGCCTCCCTCGACAAAGGAAGGACAAAATGCCCACATCTGAGAGATCATGTTTTTGCCCATATCCCAGAGAGAATAACACTATTCAATAACAAAAATTTCTGAACACACTCCATCAATGTGTTGTAAACATCTTTTTGTTGAAGGGAGTGTCAGACTTCTCCTGACTAAAAACCTCCCACGTTCCTTCGTAGTCCTTTGTATCCTGGGCCGCGGTACATATTTCGAAAAACCCGCAGCCACTTAGAATCAAGTGAAGTAAAAATGAAATCGCACTAAAATAATAATAATAATAATATTCCACAACTATCACACAACGCCATCTAGTCCCAAGCTAAGCAGAGCTTGTGTTATGGGTACTAGACAACTGATAAACATACTTATATATTTCTAAATACATACATATTATAGATAAATTACACCCAGACACAGAACAAATGATCGTGCTCATCACACAAACATTTGTCCTGGGTGGGAATCGAACCCACGACCTCCGGCCTAGCAGTCAGGGTCACTAACCACTAGACCAACAGGCCAGTCGCAAAATAGTAATAACTAAGTGCCTTTAATAACACTTGAAAACAATCAGTTTGTACAGAAATCATATCGAAAATTCCATGAGTGATGAGCATGACACTCCCTTTACTTAGGGCGCCTTTAAATTAGCCGTAAAGAGCTGCGCGGATGCATGTGATGGATCATAGTGTTGTCCATATCGTCTAACGATGGATTCTGACGATGCAACACTGCCTTAGTGTTACTATTCAAACGAAAAAGATTGTGGAAAAAGAAACCTATGAAAATGTTGCCGTTATTTTGTATTTAAAGTCAACGAACTGAATTTCATAAAGTAAAAGGCTACCTACTGTGACCTGTGAACAATATCCTGTAGAGTTGATGTTGGGAAACAAAATATTTCTTCCCCAGCCTTTTTCTTTTTTAATTTTATTATTACTGTACCTACTTGACTGACTTCGAATCACATATCGCTGGAGGCCTCTCAACTTTATCGATAAATTGTTGAGTGTACGACTAAACGCCGACAGACTGAACACCGACAAGACTTTACTTCGACGGGACTTTTCGCCGAAAAGACACTTCGCTGACAGGACTCTTCGTCGACAGGACTCTTCACCGACAGGACTCTTCGCCGACAGATCTCATTAGCGAAGCAAGTTAGCTCCGGTAATCAGATCATATACACTCAGTGGAATAAGGCCACCAATGACAACATAACGTAACATCACGCCTGTAATCCCCGAAGGGTTATCCAGAGGTCCCGTCAGGTCTGCAGGTTGTTTGAAAGAACTAAAACATAACTGGCGAAATGTGAGTGTACTATTCGGTGTACCAAAAAGTACACTCACATTCACAAAATAAGAAAAGGGTTAGGCATAGGTGTACCTCTGCCTAACCCTTTTTTTATTTTTGTTTGGTGGGAAATCATCAAATGACTCCCATGTAATAGGTTGTGAGCCTTTTGCAACACTGCCCGACTGACATGTCAAATTCTTGCTCCGTAGTTTAAAATTAAATTTAATTAATAATTATGTTAAAATAAGGTGTAATCTAATGTATAATCATATTATAAATGCATAAATACATAGTAAAAGTGTTTTCCTGCTATGGGAACGTGTAAATAAAGTTTTCGGGAACATACGGTTACCGGTAACCTTCAAACAACAGCTGACGTTTGGAACTTTGGAGTTTCAAACTGCGGACTTAGATCACAAGGGGAGTATCATTTGTTTTAATCTTATTAATGAACACACAAACATCACTTTTAACTCTGTAACACGGTTGTACTAAATACAAGTTAAACATTTATTGCAGAGTCAGTACCCTGTATTGGTTCTGCACTTTTTAAACAAAGAGTGATCGTATGAATGAAAGCTGTAAGATAAATTCAATAATTCTAGTTTATTCGATCTTTTCCCTTTATATAGATAATAAAATAACGTTCATAATAGTTATTTTGTTTTTGTCTTGAGTTAATTTTTCTTTTTTCAAGCCACCTACACCTACCCACTCAAGATTGACTAAAATTCTAATACAATAAAAATAATCAAAAATATTAATCCTTTTGTGCTAATATAGCAGCCTACCTCACTTGTTTGAGTAACACTATCTTTTTTCTCATTTTTTTCTCCCCTTACAACGCTAAACTTTCTTTGTTGGTCTAGCCTTTTAGTTCTTACCGTTTCTTTATTTTCAATTTTCAGTAACCTATCCGGAAACCATGCCTGTAATGACTCGTAAGGCCACTGCTTTAGATATGGAACAAAAATTAAGAGCGGCCCTCCAAGAGCTGAAGGATTCCAAACTCCAATGCCAACAACTTTTACAGGAAAGAGAAGACAGTGAGGAGGAGGTCATTAACGTTAATAGTAAAAACTCAAGCTTAAAACGGGAGCTAGTAGACCTTCATCAGGAATACATGAATGTTGTCAGTGAACGGGATAAACTAAGGGTGGTCACGGATGGGTTCAACCACTGTAGTAACTTATATGAGGAGGCTTTGTGTAAAATTAGGGACCTAGAGGATGAATTAATCCATGCTAATGCTAAACTTTTAAATTTGAAAAGGGAAAACGATCACACTCAGGCTATAGAGACTGACCATTTATATAATGAATTAGTAAATAAAAATTCTAACCCTCATTCCATCATTACAATTGACCTTACAGAAGATTCCATATTAAATCATAATTGCCATAAAATAAGTAACAAAAAAATTAAGAAATATGCACGACTAAATAGAATCATTAAAAAAATTAATAAATTTAAGAAAAACCAAAAACATTATTCCAAAAATGTTCAATTAAGGAAAGAACGTGTTTCTCTTGTTAATACTTTAAATAACTATCAGATTAAATTAGAAGATAGTATAAATATTTATGAAATGGATACTCAGCGCTTACAATCAGAAATACAGGCCCTGAATATGTCATTAAACTCTATATCTTTTAAATATGATCGCTCAAAAAACCAAATTAAAGAGCATATTCTTGCTACAAATGAATTAGTTGACAAAGTGGACTTGCTGACTGTCAGTAATACTCTCTGTACTTGTCAGAGGACATGTAGCCCTGATGCCCTCCAGCCAGTGGGAACGGAGGACTTGTCCCTGGCTGTACGCACTCAGGACTGTATCATCAGTCAAGAGGCACAAGTAGCGCACCCTCAGATTGGTAGTTTTGTATTTCCTAATAGTTATGATTGTAATCATTCAGTTTTGTTTTCTGATGGTTTAGGTAGAGGGCTAGGAAAATTAATTAGTAATAACTTGAGTTATTGTACACAAAATTATTGTATGCCGGGGTCAACCTTCAAACAGATTATGGCATCAGCTTCAAAAACTGTTTGTGGTCCTGATACAACCATTACTATATGTGTTGGTAACAGTTCTAAAATTAAAAAGGAAGACATCACTGACTGTGTATCAGAGTTGTTAAAGTTAGATTGTAGTAAAATTATATTGTGTGCTTTTCCCTATTTTGAAAGACTTTGTGATAGGAAAAACAATTATATACACATGTTAAACAAACATGTGCATTTCTTAGTAGGTCACTATTGTGACAAGCTTGTATATCTGGATACCAACACTTTTGTTGATAAGCTTAAGTCGACACCAGGTAATGTGTATCTACCTCTTAGATTTAGACACAAAATAGCTAGGCTATTAGCTTTTAATATTCACACAGACATATGTAGTATGTCAAAGTTTTCTTACATTGTTAACACTGTGACTATTGGTCATGGTACTTATGTACAGGAGGTGACTTCAAATAAATATAGCACTAGTGCTATAAATGTTTACAAACATTGTACGGAGGAGGTTCCATATGTCACCGTGGAAAATTCTCAATTAGGAGTTTTTAGTGATAGAATCTTGTTATCTGGTGATAGCACAGGAGACTCTGGGCTCACTCCAGATATTAGTTTAAACTAGGAAGTAAGACAACAGAAGGTACCATTAACAATATTGTTAAACCTACCAACAGAAAGGTATCTTCTTGCACTAAATTAGTTAGTAAAAAAGGGCCTCAGCAGAACACTTTGAATTTATTCCACCAAAATATCCAAGGCATTTCTTCCAAATTATTAGAAATAGAATTGTTTTTAGAGAAAAGTATGTTTGACATTATTTGTTTTACTGAACATTGGCTCAAAGATTACCAAATGCTTATTAATTATGAAAACTATACGGTGGGTAGCTGTTTTAACCGTAAATCAATGCTGCGTGGAGGTTCCCTAATATTATTAAAAAATTGTGTTAAATATAAACAACGTAATGACATTGTAGGTCTTTCGGTTGAACATTGCGTCGAACTGTCCTGTGTTGAGCTAGATAAGCATGTAATTGTGTGTGTGTACAGACCCCCAAACAATCAAAACTTTTCCTTGTTTGAATCAATGGTAGAAGATGTCCTGGCAAAACTTGCTGCCAGTAATAAATCTGTAATTATTTGTGGCGATTTCAATGTCAATATTTTAGAAGAAAATTCAATTAGCAGTAGGTTATTAAATCTTTTTAAGTCATTTAATTTAACCAACATTTTTATAGAACCTACTAGGGTCACCTCATATTCTGCTACATGTATAGACAATGTTTTCTGCGATTGTGATTACATAGATAAAGCCATAGTAAATTGCCTGCCGTCTGATCATAGCGGACAAACCGTAACTTTTAAGTGTAACACACCATTACAAAAAGTTCAAATTACATTTAGACCTTTAACAACTAGCAAATTAAATAAATATAATATTTTCCTACAGAACAAGTTATGTGAAATGAACCATCATGTGGATGATATTAATATAAATAAATTGTACGATAACTTCTTTTCAATAGTTCACACAGAATTCAATAAAACTTTTGAGAAGAAGATTAAAAGTGTTAGCCCTAAATTTATATTTAGTGATTGGGCAACTAGAGGTATCAGAAAAAGTAGGGAAAGACTTTTTGAACTATATGGCCTTAAGCCTTACATAAACACTGAAACTTTTAACAAGTATGTTGCAAAGTATTCAAAAATATTTCGAAATACTTGCAAGGTTGCTAAAGCCCTTCACATTAGCAAAAAGATCAAAACAGCAGAAAATAAAATAAAAACAGTTTGGAAAGTCATAAATAACGAGACTAACAGGAAAAAAATACGTACCACTAGCTACACATTAAATACAGCATGTGGTCCTAAAAGCGATAATCAGGAAGTAGCTCAAGAATTTGTAAATTTCTTTACTGATATTCCTTTAAAAACAACGGAGGCTCTTAATTCCTCACCTGAAGTCTCAATTGGTTTATTGAAGGCGAACGTGCCTGGTTGCCTGGCTGAATTTAAATTTAAACATATAAACCCTACGGAGGTAATTAAAGCTTTCCGGCAAATAAAAATTAAACTGACCGAAGATCTATGGGGAATGTCTATCAAAGTTTGTACATCCATAGTTGAGACTATTGCACCATACTTAGCTTCAATATTTAATTTGTGTGTAGACCAAGGGGTTTTCCCAGATTTAATGAAACACAGTAAGGTCATACCTCTTTTCAAATCTGGTGACAGTAAAGATACTAATAATTATAGACCTGTATCGGTGTTGCCAGCTTTTAGCAAGGTTTTTGAAAAAGTTATGCTTAACCAAATGCTCAATCATTTTAACACCAACAGAATCTTACACGATCAACAGTACGGTTTCACTAAAGGACGTTGCACAACTGACGCCGGTGTAACTTTATTAAAACACATATTTAATGCGTGGGAACAGTCTCAAGATGCTGTAGGAATATTTTGTGACCTCTCAAAAGCATTTGATTGCGTGAATCACGACACATTGCTTTTGAAACTTGAGCATTATGGACTAGGTAAACTTGCACTTAGTTTAGTAAAATCTTATTTGAGTGAAAGGCAACAACATGTTCAAATAAATGGTGTTAATTCACAGGGTTTAAAAGTAAAAATGGGGGTTCCGCAAGGCTCAATATTGGGCCCTTTTCTTTTTCTGGTATATATTAATGATCTACCCTATTTATTGAAAAACCAACCTCAGAATATGGTGTTATTTGCTGATGACACTTCCCTAATTTTTAAGATAAATAGACGGGCTCAAAAGCTAGATGACGTGAATAAAGCCCTACTTCAGATTCATAATTGGTTCACAGCAAACAATTTAGTATTAAATGAAAAAAAGACAAAATGCATAAGATTTGCTTTACCGAATGTTAAAAGTAGTGATTGTGATATTCTATTAAATAACGAGAAACTAGAATTCGTAGATGAAACGGTTTTCTTGGGCATTACGCTTGATTCACGGCTACAATGGGGTGCTCATTTAACATCTCTTGCAGGGCGGCTAAGTTCAGCAGCATATGCCATTAGAAAAATTCGTCAGTTTACTGATGTAGATACCGCTAGGCTGGTCTATTTTAGTTACTTTCATAGCCTAATGTCTTATGGCATTTTGTTATGGGGACGAGCTGCAGACATTGAATCTATTTTTATTCTGCAAAAACGAGCCATCAGAGCAATATATGGTCTTCGTAGGCGCGATTCTCTGAGAGAACTATTTAAGAACATTAACATTATGACGGTGCATTGTCAGTACATCTACGAAAACATAATGTATGTGAGAAAAAATCTGCATCTTTTTAGTAAAAGAGGTGACAGACACAATTATATTACTAGGAATAGGGACCAGTTAGTGCAGCCAGGCTTCAGACTCGCTAAGGTAGACTCATCTTTCATGGGGTACTGTTTGAGATGCTATAACAAAATTCCACAAAGCATTCTTGAATTGAATGAGACGAAATTTAAAACATGTATCAAACGCACACTATGCAAGCAAGCATATTACAAGTTAGACGATTATATCGCTGATAAAAATGCTTGGCTCAATGCCGGTCCTGCTCCACAAGGACAGGACGCTTAAATGAATAGCATTTAATAGGAAGAAGAAAGAAGAAGAAGAAGATTGTACAACTATCTTTGCAATGTATAAATTCAATCTCTTTAGTATTATATAGTCGCATAGCACATATTGTGTGAGTACTATGTACTAGAAAGCTGTCATTCTCTGGAAACCTACATTTATTTTTCTATTTTTTATTTGACTTGGATATGCCCTGGCGATTGAGAGTGTGTCATGCTCACTTAAATGTCTCGCTGATGGTGGCGGGTGTGTCGGGTCATTTCGTTCCCTTTAAAATGGTTGAGTGGAATGGTGGCTGATCCATGCGTCATGCTCGTGAACGGGTGCTGTCAGTTGTGACTGGTCACCTCTTAGTTGCCACGGCTTGTTTGAATTATTATATTATTTTTAAATCGTCGTTTTGGCTTTACTTACTGTCGACACTTATCGTGCACAACTTGCTACATCGTTCTCACATGATAATATACCAATCTCGATATGAATGATGTAACCAAAGTTTTGTAACAATATTATGATTGAAAAGAGTATCCATGAAGTTTCTTGCCATTCTTCTCATGAGACCAACGCTTTGGAATCGGCAACTACAGTACACTGACAGTTATTATGCCTTGTGAGTGGGACTGTAGCTTAGTTTATTAGCTTATTAAAATTTAGTATTTGTTCGACTATTCAAAAGAGCCTGTAACTGGCCAACTTGAAATAAATGATTTTGATTTTGATTTTTGATTTTGATTTTGATTTGCAATAAACCGGGCACAAATTCAGACTCCGTGGCTGCTACTGAGAAATTCCTGAGGGAAAAATCCAAGTATTGTTGGGTCTTTCTATCAGGAATTTGTGGAAGTAGTGTCCCGTCGAAGTAGTGAGTTGCTTGAAGGGGCGGAAGGGAGTGCCAGACTTCTACTGACTTAAAACCATCCATTATATTTTTTAGCCCTTTGTGCCGAGGCCGCGGTTTCGTTTTAGATCAACCCGCAGCCTGGACGGGGCCTCTGCCATTCAGGGATTACAGCCGTGATGTAACGTCATGTTGTCAGTGGTGGCCTTATTCCACTGAGTGGAACTGATCTGATTATCGGAGATAACTTGCGTCGCTGATGAGCCCTGTCGGCGAAGAGTCCTGTCGGCGAAGAGTCCTGTCGGCGAAGACTCCTGTCAGCAAAGTGTCTTGTCGGCAAAAAGTCCCGTCGTCGAAGTAAAGTCTTGTCGGTGTTCAGTCTGTCGGCGTTTAGTCGTACACTCTAAATTGTTCAAACTGATTTTCGATCATTTTTAGACCTGAACAAAAACTACGGGCGCCACCACGCGGCACTTTGCGGCTTTGAAGGCGCCCTAAGTCAGAGAATATAGCTTGGAGACAAACTAAAGGTGTTTCTACACTAATTAAGTACAGGTATCAATAAGTTTTACGGTTTTGTGTCCACAGCAGGTAATTAGATCGATCCGACGCAAGAAACTTATTATTCGATTACGCAAAATGTGACAGGGCTTTATTGGTCAGTCCTATTGAGTTGCTTTTATTAATTTTTTAAATTGCTTTTCCCACTACTGCGCAAACATATCGTCTCCTAGTTCTGCGCTGCCGTCTAGCTATCTCAGGGCTCCAGTTTTGTGATATTTGGGTTCACAGCTTTATCGGTGTCCTTCAGAAATGGCCTGCACAGTCCCATTTTAGCGTGGCAGCTTTATGACTTAGGTAGGTACGTCATTATTACGCCCATTCTGATTTCCTACTGTGAAAGAAACCCATATATCGTACTACTAGACTATGAATTTGTCCGGCCGACACACAAATGGTGTGATTGAGAATATTGAGATATAGCCCCCTTATCGACACGTAATAGATAACCATACAAAATATTTATGTTTAGCATATCAAATAATAATCTGACCTGGTTTTTCTGAAAGTTTATCAGTTATTCGCGAGCCTCTACACAGTAAAGGTGAGTTGTGCCTATATTTCTGTTAATATTCAGTCAGTTGGTATAACATGTTGCATATATTTTAAACTAACTGACGCACTCAGAGAGCTTTAATGATTACTTAGGCCATTACTAAGTAAAGGTTTTGACAGTTTTGTCTTACAAAAGTATGTCGAATCTTTACTAAGTGACTGCTTAAGTAATCATTAAATATCTCTGAGTACCGCAGTATGTATTCTACATCTAAACCTGCACTTACAACCTCGCCTTTGCCCATGCCGCTCGGATCCGCTGTGATTGCCTAGGTTGGTTCGTGGATGGGTGATGGGACATACCGAGTTCCATCCGTGCCGCACAAAACACGTTCACCTGTTGGTTCCGACTGACATAAATAGCTCTTTGGCAGTCGGTAGTCAGCAACGTCGATCAATAGTAACTTACATTATTTATTTTACTCATTTAAAATGTATAACTTTACGAATTTAGGTTGGATTTCAACGCCTGAGTGCTTCGTGGTTTAGTGCTCGCAAAAGCGACTGCTGTCACTACAGTCGCGTTTGCGTTTCCCTGATCGGGAAATGTGTTATTGAGTTTTTCCATCAGGAGCTTATTAGTAGCAGCCACGAAGTCTGGATTCGTGACCGGTTGATGGCAATAGGCTCGCCCCCTATTACACATAACTGGCGAACTGTCGGTGTACTAATGGGTACGCACTTATGCTTAATCCTTCAGTGATTGCAAGCGTGGTGTAAGTGGATTTCAATAATTCACAATAATTGCCAATAAACAAACCTCATTAATTATTTACAGATGACAATACGCTGGGGAATTGTAACAGCTGGCAAGATCAGCAATGACTTCGTGAATGCTTTAAACTCGTACCCTGAAAAAGGTGACCAGGAAATAGTCGCAATTGCAGCCAGAGACAAAACAAAGGCTGCTGAGTTCGCGAAAATTCATAATATTGCGAAAGTGTTCGATACTTATCAGGCTTTAGCCACAAGTAACGATATAGGTAAGGATATGACTTGTGTTTTAATAAGTTGCTCGTCATTGTTTATCTACAATTTTCGCTTAATAAACCTACAAAAATGACTATATTGAAAGATAAACTTTGGCATGTACTGTGATTAAGTGATCATGAACAAAATATCTGTTTTGAATTTTAGATGTCGTGTACATTGGAGCCCTGAATCCTGATCACTATGCGCTCACCAAGCTCTTCCTTGAAAATGGAAAACACGTACTATGCGAGAAACCTTTCTGTTTGAACTCGAAACAAACTCAGAGTTTGATTAACCTTGCCCAGCAGAAGAAGCTGTTCCTCATGGAAGCTGTATGGACTCGCTTCTCTAAATCTTACATTTATCTGGAGCAAGAGATCGAAGCTGGTAATCTTGGTGAAATCAGATTTGTTGAAGCTAACTTCGGCATTTTTTGTGAGGCCGACAGGGCATTGTAAGATCCGTATTTGTTTTTTTTTCGAAAACTGCATAACTTAACACCTCGGTTATTTTAATAATCCAACCCAAAATGTTGTTATTATAGGAAAAAGGAACACGGAGGCAGCGCCGTGCTTGACATCGGCATCTACCTGTTGCAACTGTCCCAATATGTTTTCAAAGATTACCCGAAGAAGGTAACTGCTGTTGGCAACGTCAACGACTCAGGGGTAGATGATACCGAGACAATAATTCTGGAATACGGGAATGGAAGGCGGGCTGTACTCAATACTCAGAGCAGTTTGGTGCTCCAGAATAGGGCTACGATCTACGGGACCAAAGGCCGTATCACGGTAAGGATCAAGGCGTAGATGGGTTTAAAACACTAGCGTGACGCTATACTTGTGGCATAATCTTCCTGTTCTTCTCCCTTTCTATTCGGGGTCGGCACAACACGTTTTATTCTTTTATTCACCCCTGTCAGACGTCATGGCATCATTTATGTCATTTCTCACACAATCCATCCATCTTTTCTTGGGCTTTTCTCTCCCTCTCCATCCATCAACGTCAATAACCATCACGTTTTTAGACACATGCGTGTCATCCCTCCTCGTCACATGTCCATACCAAGATAGACGACTTCCTTAATTTACCTTTATTTACCTAGTTACCTACTCGTTATACTTGTGTGAATCTGCATAATTAATTATTTTTTGTCCGTTATAGCTGGAGGATCCGTTCCATTTCCCTGATAAAGTGACGGCTGTTGATGGCACATTGAAGACGTTCCCGCTACATACCTCCAAACTTCCGTACGTCTATCCCAACACCGCCGGCCTCGCTTTCCAGGCTGTTGAGGTAGCAAGGTGTATCCGAGCTGGTATGTACCTACCAATTATTTTATTTATTTTACTTGATCTCACGGTGCATTGTAGTGAATGGAATACGTTAAGATTCGGTCAATTATTTTACTTACAATTAAAATCTAACATATTTTTTGTACCAGAAATAAAAAAAACCGCTTTATCTGCAGGACTGATCGAGTCACCCCGTATGTCGCATAAGGAGAGTCTCGTTCTGGCCAAACTGATGGACACCGTAAGAAGTCAATTGGGAGTGCACTATGATGTAGATGACCAGGAATTTCCTTAAAACACATGGTGCCGTTCTGTAATAGTTTATTATGACGCTTATGTAAAAGTTTATTTATTGATCCGCTATATATTTATCAGGGTACTCATTTAAATTATGTTTAGTTACTAAATTAGATACTGTAAAACAGTGCCTTGTAGTTGTACTGACGAGTGATGATATTTAAATGATGTGTTTTACACAATGTTTGATTAAAATATTACAAAATATGATAAAGTGTTTTAATATCGAAAATTCTCAAAGAAGACGCCATGTTTCTTGTGGTCTTCTCCACATTAATCAAAAACTAGCCAATGAGATTGAGAGACCTACCAATAGCTTTTAAAGGCAGTAGGTAAGTATTAGTTAATTGTTTTTTTTTGGGGGTGGGAAATTATCGAATGGCTCCAGCGTTGCCAGATTTGTTTTCAGCCAAATCGGGATTTCGGAACTTTTTGAGTGAAAAAAGCGGGATTCTTTCGTCGAAAGCGGGACATCAGTAGTAAAAAATGTATATACCTAATCAGAAGTTTTTAAATACCGGTAAAACGGGGTGAATGGGGATGCAGGGGTGAATCGGAACGAAACTTTAAAATGGATTTTAACATTGAAATAATATAGTTTGTTGCTAGAAAAGATTGTAATGTGTTTACTGTTTTTTAATTAAAGATCAAGTGTCCTTGTTAGCAACAAACTATATTTTTTTTAAGTTCAAATCCGTTTTAAAGTTTCGTCCCGATTCACCCCAAAAATAGCCATTGAAAATGTATTTTTAATCAGATTTACCCTATCGTTCAATAGATGACTCTTATTCGACTTCTGAATAAATTAAAAAAAAAAACAGAAATTAAAATCAATAAAAGTAAAAAACAAGCACGTTTTAAATTAAACAACTTGGAAGCAGGCGGGGTCCATTCTATTTTCATTTCATAATTTAATATTCAAATGAAAACCGCCTGCTTCCAAGTTTTGTTTAATTTAAAATGTGCTTGTTTTTTACTTTTCAGTTTTTTCAGTCGGGTTTTTTAGTTTTTAAACTACTTACTTTTTTTTCCAACTTTTTAGTTATTTTGTGTCTGTTCTTTCGTTGGTCGCGTAAAAATTTTCGCAGATGATTTAACTTTTGTGTTTGTTTATATGATTTGTGACTTTGAATTTATTTTAAACATATAAGTGTCATATATTTTAGTAATCTCCTTTTAAATCCCTTCATTTTGATACCCTACTCGATGGTAATGGTTTTTTTTATTTTTTTTTATTTTAATGTAGCCAGTGACACTTGCGCTATCAAGACGAATCTAACGACGTATATTTTATTCATATCCCTTCATCCGTTTAGGAGTTATGAGGGAACAAAGAAACGGACATACATACATACATACAAACATACACGCCAAACACATAACCCTCCTTTTGGGCTTCGCCGCAGTCGGGTAAAAAGTTAAATTCGTCAGAAAAGTATACTTCACAAACCATACAAGCTTTTAATTGACTAACAGTTCAAGATTGGAAAAATAGCTGTGAGCGTGTAAAACAGAGTGCTATGCAAGAATAACTTAAAAAAAAGTACACATGATATTTCTGTGAAGATTTGGCCGTGCAACCCGCCCTCGCTTTCTCAGCACGCTGCACGCGTGGTCGAATTATCCCCGAAAAGCGGGACTGAGCCTGTCCCGCGCGGGATATTTAATTTTAGTTTCAAAATTGGGGCGTCCCGCGTCCCGCCACAAGCGGGACGTCTGGCAACGCTCAATGACTCCTTCCGCTCCGCCCATGCAGACCGGAAGGAGTCATTCGATAATTTCCGGAGTCTCAGACTTCTACTGACTAAAAACCACCCATGTTCCTTGGCCGCGGTATCTCTTTCGAACAACCCGCAGTTATTTGAATCTTAGGTACTTCAGTGTGGTAAAGCGATGCAGCTACACGTCTTTCATAGCTCCACGCCTTTTTCACTCTGGAGTTTGCTAAAAGAAAATGCATACAGGCCATCAGGCCCTGATCTTTTAAAAAGTTATGCCACGACCACGGCGGATAGCAAAAAATAATGTTTTAATTATGTAATCAAAAATTGATAAGATAATAATGGCCGTGGTAATGAACCGAGTTATCAACATCGAAAAAGATAAAGTGGCCTTGCTCTGGGCGCATGGAGTAATAATACGTGACTATATTCACTCATGATGAAGTTTAGTAGTGGTCGGTCTACTACGCATGGGTTCTGCTTTAGGAACCTACTATATTATGTATTACTTCACCTTTTGAACGCCAGAGCTTAAACGCATTGGAGCCCCGTCCCACGCCAAGGGACAAATACCTACAAAATAATTATTTTATTTTTTTTGACACTAGTTTCTTTATACAGCAGTTAAAGTTCCCGTGTTGGGCACGTTTTCATTTGTCCGCTCGTGGCGATCAAAAGGTTAAAGTAAGAACTGTTCGATTCCCAGGTCAGGGATTCAAAGTGGTATTGGAATTTTACATCAGCGATTTCTCAGTAGCAGCCCCGAAGTCTGGTTTTGTGCACGGTTGATGGAAATAGGCTCGTCCCCTGTTACATGGGACTTACACTTATAGCTAATAATATACCGACAGATATGACGCCTACATCGTAAGCCAAGACCATTGACTCACTTTGGGCTACGGGATCCCAAAATTACCAATGACGCGACTGATTCTATAATCAATTTATCATTTAGATTGTTTAGGGTCAATTGAATAGGTGACCAAAAACTGAAGATATAACTAAACTAGGTACCTAAAGTTGGGTAAATATGCGAGTTTTTATTTTATCTAACCGGCTACATTTGGATTCACGAAGTATGCTGTGTCATGTCAGATAACAAACGTCTGCGTCTTTGCCAATTTTTATCGATATATTTTCAGTTAATTAGCCGCGAACTGCTGCGACAGCAGGAACTGTAACTTTAGGGAAAATCATACCCTGTACCTGTGTATTAAATAGGGCCGGTCATAGGACCACTTATTTGTGAGCCACACAATTTTTCAGATAGTGTAACACTTGATACGTTGCTCTACCCAGATCGCGTTTATAGCGGCCAACTTGGCTGTACAATATTTTTGACCTAGAAGGAGTCGACAACGTTAATATAAGTAAGTAGGTAACCAATTGAGCACTTTCCGTTCAGTAAAATTATGCTCTGGAAATAGGACGCAATCGTCACTCCATTTACTTCGTGGTTGACCGTAATGTCTGGGAGCAACATCGCTGCCTCGGATTGTCCATCGAGAAGGAAAATCAAAAAGGTAGGTAGGTACGGTACCTACTTTGGTCTGTCCAGCGCATTGGTGATCTACCGCGCGCCCTCGTGCCCTCCGTTTTGCCTTGAACCACGAGTAGCTTCTCAGACGGTAGTTTTAGAAAATCTCACAGGTGTCACGCCAATCCTCACAATTATTACCAGACCATTACCATACTTCGAATGGACCATTGATCGTAAGGAAAACAAAATAGGCATTGGTACCCACTATCGTGGCCTATCACCCTATCGATGATAAATTAGGTTACGACGTGTTAATATTTCTCACTTTCAGATATTTATTAGTTGTTGTGCAGTGACTACGCGTATCTTGACTTCTTGAGACTGCTAAGGTTAGTTCAATATTATTCTTTGTGTTTAAATTATGTAACTAAATCGCATCTTTTCTTGTGCGATTCCAGTTTATTTATAGCTCGTTGTAGGTTCTTTGTAAAAAACATGTTTGTAGCCCTGTTATTTGATCTGAGCTTGTAGCGATAAGAACATTTTTGTAATGTTTTGTGTTCCTCAATGTTTTGCAAAGGACATTGCTCAGCGCCCATACATTGTTCGCCCTGGATCCAAGAGCATCGAAAAATTATGTGTTGTATCGTCAATCATTAGAAGCTCATTTTACCTAGATTTTATTTTTATAGCGGACTAGCTCCAGAATAGAATATTTAAAAAAAAGTACCTATTAGATTTTGAGGTTGTAAACGAACCAACCAAAATAGACTAAATACCTCAATGACGTATTATATATAGACACATCATGACCTAACATGGCGGCGCTTCAAAACGGCAAAAATAATAAATGACTACTTTTACGCGTAAAGAAAGGGAAAGAAAATATGACACCATACAGCGGGATGCCTGTTTTCTTTATGTTTTGCGCAGGTTTACACACACGATTTAAATTTTTTTTGGGGTCAAAAATCACAAGTTACGGTAGGTAAAACTCAATGTAGCATGTCATGTATGTCGTAGCATGTAGGTCGTGTCAAAAAAGATTAGGGATGCCCAGTCGATTGTAATAATTGATTGATTGAATTAATGACTGAATAATGAGCATAATGTAGCATGTGGGTTTTGTTCACTTCAGTATTATTCTAACTATTGAATAAAAATCGAATAGTTATCACCTGATCTTTATTCATCGTTTCTTAAACTTTTACTTTTTGGGAAAAATAATATATGGAATAGTAGGTAATTGAGTGCTTTTATTGTAGCTTCTATTGGCATTTTATCTACACTAATATTATAAAGAGGAAAGATTTAATGTGTGTTTGTAACGAACAGGCTCCAAAACTACTGGTCCGATTTGAAAAATTCTTTCACCGTTGGGAAGCTACACTATCCCCGGGTGACATAGGCTAACTTTTATCCATGTATTCCCACGGGAACGGGAACTACGCGGGTGAAACCGCGTGACGTCCGCTAGTTCGAAATAAATTCGAAAAGTGATTTAGATTTTATCAAATCAAATGCAAATTTATTTCACAAATCTTTAAAAAATTCGATTGATTGATTATAACGATCGATTGGGAATCCTTTATCTTTTTTGACACGACATAATCACCTATGATATATTGGACGAAGATGGCAGCGAATCGCCCTGTGCACAGGCCGATTCTGGGCAATGTCTTTTGTAGCTAAACGTCTCTTTAGTATACTTCTTACCGGGTTATCGAGAAACGATTGTTTAAAATTTTCTCTTGTTCGTTGACTCTTGATCCCACCATGTCTCCTGGAGCACCCTGTACACCTACTTGCTATACTATTCAATGGGCAATATTTGCATATACCTATGCATTTTGTGATCACGTTCTCGAAAAGTGGAAAACGGTTCTAACGATTTCGACGAAAGTTGCAATTAGCAGTCTACAAGGGCGAAAAATCGTTTTCTCTATTTTCAGCCCGGCAGAATTTCGGATACACAAAAATATACAGAATTACTGATACAATGCAATGCTCTATAGATCACTGTTTTCTTAAAACGAAATTTTGTAAAGACCGAAACACATATCGTCGCTGCGCGTACGAAACCGCGTAAGAGCAGTTTGTTAATACCGCGTAACAGCAAAACGCGCAAAATTCGAATATCGTGCTAGCTGATTCCAAACGCCTATTGGCTTGTAATAGACTTCACCTGATTTGAATTATCCAATGATAAACGTCAGTTCTGCTATCGAAACAATACCGCGGAACAGTAAGAGACCTGAAAGTTGGAAGCAAGTGCGCGTATTTACTACGGCCGTGAGAAAAAAGTAACGTGATTAGTGTGTGCTCCCGAAACTAATGATTTTGCCATGATTAACCACCATGTAAGTATGTTTGAATAATTTATTACTCTTCGTGTGTAATGTGTTTATGCTAGAATATATAAATTACACGTTATTCTGTTTTAGTTTATTAATTCTGACTAATATAACCCCTTACAAGTATTTACGCGGTCTTGACATCTTAAGATTTATTTGTTTTGTTCTAAGTTACGCGGTATTGCATTTTACTGAAACGAATAATTATTCTTTTCTTATTTATAGATACATCCTTGCATTAACAAGTAACTACCCAAATGATGGATGACCAAGATAACTTTATTTTAGAAAATGCGGATATTAAAGAAAACGTCGCAACTTTGCGAGAGTTATCGGAAAGGCGAAAAATATTGTTACCTATGAAGAGAGAAATATTAAATAAATATAACTGTCAAAATCAAGCAGTACTGCAACCAGTGTCAACACCTTTGTCTACGAATAAAAATTTAACACCAGAAATACCTTTGAGAGTTTAATATCCGAGTTTACCTACTACCCTTACGACGATTTTGGACCCTCCAGAATAGATCTTCAATTGAATCTCATGATGTGGCAGAAAATCACAATAATGACATTGATTTTAAATCATTCTTTTGTCAACTTATCAGGCATTATAAATGTAAAGCAGAATGTATAGAGTGGTTTCCTGAAAGGGCAATAGAAGAAAAGAAAAAAATGTAAAAAAATACGCTAAGGAGATAAAAACAATTGGAAGAGAACGAAAGTTATGAGACAGAGAATGATAGAAAGAGGGCACAGAATTTGTTCAGAACGATCTTATGCCAGCAAAAACATTAATCAAAGATTACCTGATTTCTGAATCAATAAGACCTGGCGGAGGAGTAGGTGATCATTGTCTTATTGAAACAAAAGCACTAAGATATAATCCAAGTGGCACCATACAATATAAACTTCACTTTTCAGATGATTTTATCCCATTACCTAGAAGACCAAGGAAGATTACGTTTGTGATTAGGAGGATACCTTCGCTTTATGAATCCAGGCAAACAATTTCCAAGACAAAATATGATCACCTACAGGAGCTGAAGAATGTCTTAAGTAAACCTAAAGACTGCCATACTTTTTATGATAATTTATAATTTACTTTTTTTTTTTTTTTTTTTTTTTAATAGCCTGTACTGTCCCACTGCTGGGCAAAGGCCTCCCCCAAATCCTTCCAAGTGCTCTTTTATATAATTTACTATTCAAATAATTTTATGAGAAATGCTGTGATTAACAGAATTTAAGAGCAAGTACAAAACAGATTATTGTTGTTAAGATTATTATTTGTTTATGAAAACTTTTATTTAAAACATTTAAGTACCTACCTGACACAAGATTTTGTGTTGAAGGTTTTCTGATTCTAATGGAAGAACGTACGTAACGTAGTAGAAGGTTTATTTTTGTTATTCCAAGTTTTTATTCTTATAAAAATATTTATTTTTCTTCATTATGTATGTACGTACCTATGCTTAATATTTAAGTAATCATAAACAGTTCTTATTTTAGTTTTAGATGATTATTTTGATCTCTTAACTTTTGTAATAAGATCTCTGTTAAAAAATATAAATAGGTTCTTTAATAAACTGATTTTGATAATAAATACAAAATATTTTTGTTAGATTTGATTATTTTAATAATAAACACATACACATTTACAGAATTGTTTTCTTTCAAAACCGCGTACCTTTGATAAAAGTCTACTTATTTTGTAATATTAGTTCAAACAAAACCGCGTAAGTGACTTTACACAAAATCTAAGCCAATTACGAGCAAATTTACGTTATTATCCAATAAAGAAATATATAAAGAACTAGCTATTAAGTTCAGTCGGTAATAAGAGTTGAAATCGCTGAGATATTAAGTTTTTTCTTCCTCCTGTAAAATCATCAAAAAGCAAATACGCGGTCTTTACAAGTTGCTCTTACGCGGATTCGCACGCGCAGCGACGATATCAAGAATTCTCACGTTTCATGATCAAAATGTTATAGTAATTATTTTCATAATTTAAGGAATTTAATTTAAAGTATTATGTATGAATATTGTTTTACTCACATCGTAGGTAGAGGTTTCCTTACAATACCTATTTGCCTGGTTAAGAGGTATTTTCGATTTTATAAAATTACTCCGAAACTACGGATTTAGTTTACAAAAAGAACTTTTGTAGGAGTTAATATAATAAATGTAGACAATAAAAATCTAAATTTGATGTTGACACAGTTTGGTACGGGTACGGTATATCCATGAACATGATGCTATGTAGCTTTGGAGAGTTTTTTCTTGCAACGAGTCACAGGTTGCTATCACGTTAAAGGAGGTCGGTAGAAGGTATCTTTATACTTACTTTTTTTAGGATTCTTTGATTCCTAAAATAAAGTTACCTACTACCCGACGAGAAATCCCCCCTTACCCTTTTACCCCCTATACCCTATTATTCCCTATTACCTTTAGCGGTAGCACATACTACTACCACAAGACCTACGAGTGTCCCTTTAGCTAACTAAATTTATTAGAAATTCGTAAATTCTATTACAGATGACGCTTCGGTGGGGTATCGTCACAGCTGGCCGGATTAGCCATGACTTCGTCAACGCATTCAACTCGTACCCTGACAAGGATGATCAGGAAATAGTGGCAGTGGCTGCTAGGAATGCGAAAAGAGCTGCGGATTTTGCAAAAATACATCGCATTCCGAAAGTTTTTGATTCTTACGAGGCATTGGCAAAGAGCAAGGATATTGGTAGGTACATAAGATAACATCACGCCTGCTATCCTCGAAGGGTTAGGCAGAGGTGTACCTAATAGTAAACCCACATTTCGCCAGTTATGTTTAAGTCTTATTCTATCTGTCTTAGCCTATTCCATCAACCAGGCTCAAATCCAGACCCCATGGCTGCTGCTGCGTGATTCCTGATGGAAAAACCCAATAACACTTTGCCCGACCCGGGAATTAAACCTCAAGCTGAGCAGTCGACCTAGGCCAACGAGGCAGTCCTATTTACTAACTCGGAAACTTAAATGATGTACATACACATACGATTGTGTGAAGTGCGCTAATGAGTGACAAAATGCCAGTTATCAATGTATGATACCTACCAAATACCTATGTTTAAAAAAATAAACGTTTCAGTGATAATTGAAAGTGACTTATGTACCTGCACTGAAATTGCGACAGGTGCGTATTTTATTTCCAGTTCTTCACAATTAACTTAATTTACATATCTAACAGTAATTAACTAAGTATTTAACTTGCCATTATTCATACATGACGAATATCGTGAGGTGCACAATTCTTCAACATCATGACATTACTATTCTATAATATAAACGGACCCTTCACGAAGAAGTCAACCAAGCATTCTGCATCTAACCAAGAACTGGAAAACGACTTATTTAAAAAAAAAGCACAAAACAAACATCGCAATAAATTTAAGAACAAGGGATATATTGGCTTCGTTAAGGGTATTTTTTCATCATCATCATTAACAGCCTATTAATGTTCCCACTGCAGGGACACAGGCCTCCTCTCTCTTTGTGAGGGAATGGGCTATAATCTACCACGCGGGCCCAGTGCGGATTGGTAGATGCCACATGTCTTCGAATGTTTGGTTCTAAGCCATTTCGGTTTCCTCACGATGTTTTCCTTCACCGTTTTGAGAGCAGCGGTGATGAAATAAATTACACAAAGTAATGTGCCTGCCTGGGTTCGAACCCACGACCTACTGTTCGAAAGTTGGGGCCGCCACAACTGGGCCACCGCTGCTCTCAAGGGTATTTTTTACACATTGTATGATGATTCGTGAATAAAACAGAAATTAGTCTGTGTATTCGTCTGTAGTCCAGACGCAGTCGAATTGCAGTTGATTGTCTCATTAAAAAAGGTTATTTTTCTTCTGCAGATGTAGTCTACATTGGATCTTTAAACTCCGAGCACTACGAACTGTCAATGCTTTTTCTTCGTAACAACAAACATGTCCTGTGTGAGAAACCATTCTGTCTGAATGCGAAACAAACCCGTGCTGTAATAAACTTTGCGAAGCAGAAGAATCTATTTGTAATGGAAGCGGTGTGGACTCGTTTCTCCCCTGCCTATGCCGATTTGGAGAAGGATATTCAGAACGGAAAACTTGGTGACGTAAAGTTCATTGAGGCTGACTTTGGCATTGTTAGTCCGAATGATAGAAGCACCCAGTAAGAGACACTTTCAATTTATGCATATTTGTTATAATCCTGCTGTATCTACGGCTGGATACGGTAGAAACCCCTACACCCAATGATATATTAAAACTATAGATCAGATACGTTGTCCGCCCTCAAAAATGACTACATGAAATGAAGCCAATTGGCCACATCGCGCTTAGTTACGCACCAACCTCCCACGCGATGCTACGTTTATTCTTAATTTAAATCGTGTGTGTAAACCTGCGCGAAACATAAAGACAACAGGCATCCCGCTGTACGGTGTCATATTTTCTTTCCCTTTCTTTACGCGTAAAAGTAGATATATAATATTATCGCCGTTTTGAAGCGCCGCCATGTTAGTTCATGACGTGTCTATATTATAATACGTCATTGCCTACACCTAATTATCTAGATCGTTCATTAGATACTAAGGTGTTGGGGTTTCATTTAATGATTTAAGATTGATTGAAAGAATAATCAGATGACCTTTTCGGCTCTTATGAACCAAACTATCCAAACTCAGGTGGTAAAATTCCGAAACTAACTAAATCTTACCTACAGTTTCATTACTATTTCTAATTTTTGATGTAGGCTGCTATGCAAAACAATTATTAGAGCAGTATAATGCTATTTCTAATAGCATTATATTACCTCCTCGTAGATTATATCTGGGTAACGTAAAAGATAACATCAAGATCAATATCCAATTATATCTTTCGAGGCATGTTTTTTTCTTCGACTTATTTGGTATTTTATTCTATTGTGTGCCTTTTCAGTTACCTAGTCTATTGTAAAGGCAATTCCCAATAATTGTTAAAATCTAACTGAGACGTAGGTACACGTGCCTATTGTTAGCTACGCTTGGCTTTGCGTCAACAGTGCACATTATGTCGTCATCGAACACCATGTAAAATGTTTTCAGTATAAAAGAATATGGTGGAGGTGCTATGCTGGATGTAGGCATCTATGTACTGCAACTTCCACAATTTATTTGGAAAGAAGAGCCTAAGAAGGTGACGACTGTCGGTAGTCTGTACGACTCGGGAGTTGACCTAACAGAAACGATTATCTTGGAATATGAGGGTGGCAAGCGGGCTGTACTCAACATTCATACTCAGCTCGAGTTCTGGAACAAAGCGACTATTTACGGGACTAAAGGTCGAGTCACGGTAAGGTGGTTTTCGTTATCTTTTGATTATTTAGCGGGTGTGCCATCAGAAAAGGTTACTGCTGTCTAGTATATTTGCATTGATATCTTAGAAGAGTTTCTATCTAAGATAAACAGTTGATATGTCTCATTTCTAATAACACCACGTGTGTGTAGCCACGAGGTCGGGCAACCTCCAACATCGACTAGATATTGGAGACAAACTTTAAACAGCACAAGGGAAATTGGTACCTACCTACCTATTTGTACTGGTAAATTAAAGTACTGGTTAAATTGCAGAATTTCACTCGGATACACAAACCGGATTACCTATATGGGTAACAAGCTATAAAAGATATGCGGCAATAAAAGATACTAATGCTTAATTACGTAGATGGTGATAGTAACCTCTAGGTTCTCACTGCGGCGTTTTTATGGGATGATACTTTTTGGTTAAAACTTCTTAAAACTCTTCGCAGTTGGAACAGCCCTTCCATTTTCCTCACATGGTGATTGACGTAGATGGCAAAATAAGAAACTATCAGTTACATTCGTCAGAACTTCCATACAATTTCACAAACAGTCCTGGATTGGTCTACCAAGCCCTCGAAGTAGCAAGATGCATCAGAGCAGGTAATCTTATAATCTTGTTATTACGTACCTTTATAGTTTTACCTTTAGATTAATATTAATAGACGTTTATTACTGTTAACAATAGTTTAGCTAGTTAACGTCATACAATGACATAAATATGTTGATCGTCGTACAAATATTTCGACGGTTAATTGCACGTCAGGCGATAAGGACACAATTACTGCACTTATAGTCGGCATCTAAGATGTTTACAGCGAAATTTCACGCAGGTTCGTCTGAATATAACTTAGGTACTATAATTTGCCCACTTGTCAAGCGTCCAATAGGGGATCGGGCAAAAAAAAGAATAATTAGTCCGTCAGATAGATTTCCAAAATATATTAAACACATATTTTTCTTTTTTCACATAAACAAAAAATTAAGACCATACAGTGCTTCGAAAACACGTGAACTCCTCGAAAACGTCTAATGTCAGTACATTTTTTACCTACAAATGACGTCACAACCCCCCACTCATGATCTTTGAGGCGTTTTATCTCCGTCAATGTTTATTAATTTGTTATAACAAAAAACACGTATACAATATTTTTCGATAATCTAACTTACGTACTAATTATACTTAATCATATTTTTTTGACCCAGTCCGATCCTCTATTAGATGAAAAAGTGTGCGACGAACGACGCACACGAGCGAGCGAGCGAGCGAGCTAGACGTTAATTCAATATTTTGGAGGGGGGATGAATAAAGCCAGCCTAGGGCTTGTTGGCTAGCAGAACAGCTATGTTTTCAGTTGCGGACATACGGAACATATATATACGGAATCAGCGCAGTGGCTATAAAAGTAAAAACTACGAAATTTTACGATCGTTAGGCCCATCAGAACCGGGACAATGTCCCGGTGTGCTGTGACGTGTAATATTACCTTTCTAGACTTAGTTTCAGTGTTGAAAATGGAAGTGCCCAATAAATGAAAATAATCTATTTTCAGGATTGACCGAATCTCCTCGCATGACTCACCAGGAAAGTATCGACTTGGCCGTACTTGAAGACACGGTTAGAAAGCAGTTAGGTGTCCACTTTGAGGCTGATGACAAAGAATACCATTGAAAAGGGTATCATGCAGCAAGACCAAGAAAAGATTAAAGAAAAACATTTAATTTACCAGGAAAATAGAACACTAGTGATCGTTTACAAAATAAATTATTACGGTTTTTGAACGTAAACATCTTAGTTATGAAAGCAAAATATTATTATACCTAATTACGTTTTCTTGTGACAATATGCGTTCTAAATACTTAATTTATATGTATCACCACTAGCCTATTACAATTGTAGGTCACAACGTACAATTCAAATTATAATAGGTCAGACCTACTACGAGTACCTACTTTTGTATTGCGTTTTGAATTAAATTAACATTTTGATGTACGAAGAAAGGCAAGGGATGCGCCATCTAGCGAGTTTGAACGAAACAATGGCAATGCGAGGAACCAATGGTGAGCACAGATGGAATTCCTTCAAAACTGAGTCACACTGGGTGGTGGGGTTGACGTCGTTATCGAATGATGCACTAGATGGCGCTAGGAGAGTCATAACGCGACAAACTCGATTGTTGTTAACTCAACTGTGTAATCTAATTTATTTAGGGTAGAATAGAATACATTTAATGAAGCATCAGCCTTCATTATCTTGAAATAATAAATAGGATTTAAATGGCACGGTTAATAATGTACCTACTTCAGTAACAACCTGGACATAAGCTACTGATCAATTCCTAAAAGTTAGGGTCTCATAATTATTTCTGTGTTATTGCTGTGTTATTAAAATTACAAACCCTTCTTTATGAGTACCATTTTTTTCAATTCACAATATTCTCTGAAAACTTAGTAACTTAAATTGAATAAGCGCAAAACATCGATAAATCACTCTTGTTACAATAATTTAGCATTCAAGACAACTTTGAAATGACATATCTATTGAACTAATGTCTGCATAGTGTTCATGTTTTATAATACTTAATGTGCAACACTTACCCTCAAGTCTAAAAATATTTGTAGAAATTTTGAGACATTGACCAAAAATCATTTTGAGACCCTAACCTTTAAGAATTGATCACTGTGCGCCGCAGACTCTGCTTCACCTCTTAATTTGCCCTTTAAAGTCCTAAAACGTGCAATCAAAGGGGCTAAAGATATTCAATATTCGTCGGAACTCGGAACTGTCTAATTTGGGGGTTGAATTGCCGCCTGTTACTCGGAAACGTCGAACTGTCGGAGGTGGTATAAAGATCGCGATATCGCTGATCAGATCGTGTAGCAGGTTACGGAGGCTACCGTCCCTTATATGCTGGAAAAATAAGGGATATCAATTGCAGAAATAAAATCTTATCGATACAAACGAAATACCAGCCACATAATACAGAAATTACCTACTTTAAAAAAAACCTTGTTGGGTAGGTACCTACTGCTTCCTATTTTTTTTCGCTTAACTCTTAAAGAGACAACACCTCATACATATTCGATATGTAAGTACGTTAGAAGTTTTCTCGTGCGCTTCCTCAATTATTAAAATGTTTCCTTGAACGCCATCTAATCGATCTAATTGCTGTGCGAAACTTTCCCCATGTTGTTTTCACAAACAATGGTTGCCGTGCATTAGATACCAAGGGACGGAAGAGAAGTCGCGTGACGAAAGGCGGCGGCGGCGCATCGTCGCGCCTTTGTCACCATGTCACTCCACACAACACTATTTTCATACTTCCTTCGTTCCTCGTTGTTGCCTAATAAGGAGTAAAATATGCTTGTTAGGAAACTTGTGCACACGAACAAGGATTAGTATAGAAAATGGAGGTACCTACTTACCCCCATCTAGGTACCCATGCGGGGGGAACATGGAACAGGAAGCTGAATTTGTCAAGAGAAAAATAAAAAATCGACCAAGAAGACTGAAATAAACTTAATTTATTATAATCTTTAATTCAGAACCTGCTAGTCGGAATCATGTAATATTACTTTTCTATCTTCTGGAGAAGATTCGTTTGAAATAGGGTCTATCTCTATGTTTTGTACCGGAATTGCTGTGTTCTTGTATTTTGGTACATTGCCCGAGAACGTTGATGAACCTGAATCACAGTAATAGTAACCCGAATTGTGTTGATTATACTTCAAGTCCTTGATCAATTTCATCACTTGGAATCGAAATTCGAAATTTTGCGTGGGATTCATTGATTTCATATCTGGTAAAATACTGAATAAGAAGTTTGCATCTGGATCATTCGGGGCTCTTTCTGTTGTCTCTTGTGTTGGTGATGGTTGAAGTAGCGCTGGCGGTTGGGGAGGAGCTGCTCGGGCAGCAACAGGAACTTGCTTTGCTTGTCTGTTTGATGTGACTGTTGCGTTGCTGGGTTTGACTGATGCTGGCTCGGGGTTAGACACTGGAAGCTGCTGATTCTGAGAAGCTTGGTGTCTTTTTTTCTTGTCATTTAAAAAACTTAACATGTCCAAAAACGGTCTCTTACGGTGTCGTTGTAATTGTAACTCAGGTGCATTTTTTGGAGTATATTTCTTATTTTGTACTCGAGTGTGATAATCCCGCAGACCTTTCCATTTCTTTTGAAGATCTTTTACTGAAAATCAAACAAAGTTGGTACTTAAAAACATTGTTTGCTTTGAAAACATTTTAACATTATGCCGATAGCAATACAGCAAGTCGACTTAAGCCATATTAAAGTGGTTGGTTATACTTAAAAGAAAATAGAACATAATGATGATGATGAGAGAGAGAAGAGAGTATAATGTAAAAAAAATAATGAATTACTGACTCAAAGCACAATAATATTTGACATCATTTAACACTTTGACATCATTCATCATCTTTGACATATTACAGGTAGCTTTAGGGACCGTGGTCCCGGTCCCGAAAGCCCCACGACCCAGCATTTCTGCTCTATATTAACATTACTTTTGCTTAGTTAGAGTCTGTTTCATTCGCCTCTCGCTAGCTAGAGCACCGAGAGATGAATATCTTGGACGCGCGTACCTACTCGTGTGAGTCTGCGCGATCTTTATAGCTCGGAGAACCGAGCGAGCGCATTGAGTCACTGAGCCGAGCCGGTGAAGCCGATCAACATGACAACTGAGCTAGACACTCAGCTATATATAAAGTTAAATACGAGTAAGTAGTACCACCACATTTCTGTCTAATGTTCATTACTAAAATCGTAATCACCAAGCAAAAATCTACACAGTTATAGTTTATTTACCTTTTTCAGTTTTGTCGTCTAAATCCAAATCGTCCCAGTCGTCATACATAATCTGAGCTATTTCTAGCCAGGCCGTTTCTCTGACCCCTCTGTCATTGTATTCTGCAATGTTTACATTCCACAAACATGGTCTGCATTGCATTTCCTTAATGAATTGCCTGGTGTTGTACTTAAACGTCATATTTATGGCAAAAATTGCGTTGAAATCGACGTAAGCTCGCCACGCGTTGTGAGCGATGCGCAATGTGCGCAGACAGACTGCCGAGTTCGGTTCACACGTTCACAGCGCAGCGCGCGGCGGAGGGGCTCATTTTACCGGAGCTGCCATTGTCAGTCTAGAAAAGTACCCACGAAAAGCTTTGAAAATGAAGTAACGTAACGTGATTACGGCGTTGGTCCCACCCATCTGTGTTAGTGAAAGGGCATGATACGCTCCGTTGTGAATTTGTTTGTTTTGGTTTTTTTGCTTTAACTATCTAATAAATAAGATGCCTTCAATAAAGTCGTTTAAGAGTACCTTAACAAAATTATTATTTTGTTCGTAAAGGTTACACTTATCTTAGACACAGAAAATAGAATTTAAAGTCTCTTGAATTGCCCGTGCTGCGGGTTGCGGGTTGTTCGAAAGAGATACTGCGGCCTCGGCACAAAGGGCTAAGAAGGAACACGGGTGGTTTTTAGTCAGTAGAAGTCTGACACCGCTCTGCCCAGAGCGGGAGGAGTCATTTGATGATTTCCCA
Organism: Diarsia rubi; assembly: GCA_932274075.1. Lineage (NCBI taxonomy): Eukaryota > Metazoa > Arthropoda > Insecta > Lepidoptera > Noctuidae > Diarsia > Diarsia rubi. The sequence goes on along the minus strand of OW026412.1, from coordinate 16,828,200 downwards.
CACCCCAAAAAGAAGTGTCTTGAATTCTATTTTCTGTTTAATAAGTTGAATTTGAAAAGTTCAGTTGTAGGTACTATAATTATATTTGTTAACTAAGCGACACTAAATTGAAATTGCTTTTCTTTTACTTTTATTTAAAAAATACTCTCTCTGAAATCTTTACCAAAATATGTGGAATTACGTATGAGTTGGCAACCCCACCAAGAGTTTGCTTTCACGTTCCGTCGCCGACTGAGCCAATCAGCGCGCGTACTGTCGGTCGCCGCCTCGCGCCTGTTCGACGCGCAGTCGATGACCTCGACCATTGGCTAGCTAGAGTGAGTCACTCACTGACAGCGGATGGTTTGACGTTACGTAGCTGTGCTCATCCTGCACCTTTAGTGTGAAGTCGTTATTTATACTTACTTTGGGATACATAATACTTTGGTCGGATTAACTGAATATTATGATCTATAATGAGAGCAGTCTGTGGTGGGTGGCCCAGTGGTGGATCGGCTCCGACTTACGAACAGTTGGTCGTGGGTTCGAACCCAGGCATTACTTTGTGTAATTTATTTCTTCACCACCGCTCTCAAAACGGTGAAGGAAAACATCGTGAGGAAACCGGCATTTCTTAGAACCAAAAAGTCGAATATAATATGTGATACCAATCCACACTGGGCCCGCGTGGTGGATTATAGCCTAGAGAGGAGGCCTGAGTCCCTGCAGTGGGAAAAATAAAGGCTGATGATGATTATGATCTATCATCCTAGTAGATGATTCTGATTGTTCGTAGACTTCTTAGCAGAAACAGATAAAACTATAATATTACTAAGCTGGAACACTTTCGATAAGACTGAAGGTTTTTTTCAGTTTGTAATTTTGGACCTAAGATTATGATTTTTAGTTCGTCTTAACTTCGACAGGTAGCGCTTTTAAACGCAATTCATATTATGATCTGCTAAAGTGGCCATTTTAGACCCCCTGGTTGACATTAATTTACAAATGCCTGATTCAACAATGATTTACAGAAGGCTCTCCCGAGATCTAGTTGTGGGAGTGACGATCCTTTTATACAAATCTAAAACCTTTGCTTAGGTACTCTTATATATACCTACGGCTCTTCATGATGTTAGGGTTCCTGAATAGTCTGTTTGCCTTAAAACTTGCCGTATTGTTGGCCCCTTGGCATACCACTGGATGGTTTCTCGTACAGGGTGTAAAAAGACCCTTCACGAACATTTTGTACATCTAACTAAGTAACCCTACGCAAACATTATCGCTATGAAATAACTTCTTTTTGAGGTTAAAAATGACGTTTAACGGGAAAACTCAAAGTTACACACTCAAAACATTGTGCTGATGGACGTTTCGAACAGTAAGCGGGTCATGGAAGCATTTAAAGTAAAGTTGTAACCTTGAGAAAAAATTGAACCTTTGACCTCCAATATCTCCGCAACTAGAAGGCTCAAACTGTTCCAAGGTATGGCCCGGGAATAAAATAATCGCAATGACGCGTCCGGGGAGCACAGTGCCATTATAAATAGGTACATGTAGTATTCAGTGATTTATTTATGAGAAATAACTAAACTTAAAGACGCCACGTGATGTTTCAATTATGGCCCACTCCTTCCGACTCGCAATAATCAGAAGCCTGAGTTCCAGCAGGGCGAAGACAGTCCACAATGTAATGCAACTTATTGTCTTATGATGCAGTTGAAGTTTGACTAATAAAGCTTGACGATTTACTTACTTTGAAATAACATAACATAATATCACGCCTGTAATCCCTGTTGGGTAAGGCAGAGGTGTAGCGTATAGTACTCCCTCAGTTTAGCCACATGTACCTAAGTAGGTCATAGAGGTCGAACCGATTGCTATCACCCGGGCATAAACCCAGACTGCCACTGTGAAATTGCTGTTAGGAAAACAAACAACCAAGTACTACTTTAAAATATTATATAAATACGTAACCATCAACTTGATCGCTATAATACTGCCTCATGATTATTATGTAGCAAGTTTACCTAGCCGCAGATGCCACAGCTTTAAATTACAGTTAGCTAGGTTAATGTTTGCACAGGCACACGTGTCGACACATTATCTTGCTTCTTAGTAGCTCCCTTCTCACGTTACAGCATCGTAGGGACATGGCTTATCAACGAGAACAAACAGCTTGTTTTTGTGATAACGATAATGAATGAGTGTCAACGACTCTCTTTTGTTTCAGTGAAAACACGTGTAAAGGCTTTTGGTCTAGCTTTTCTTATGTGCGACGGCGGGTAATAGCGGTTGACCCCTTTCCACCCTTATGCCCTTCGTACTAAGGTTGAAAGTGGTGAATAATAACCACCGTTGTTATTGTACATAGATACAAAACTCGAACGAATACCTACGGATGTAACATTCTTGTGTTGCTTTTGTAGAAAGCAACTTCTCAGACACACTTAAATTCCATTATTAATCAATTTAGTTTAACAGGTTGAAAATGCTAAACGCTTGCTAGCAGCCTGTTAAACTGAGTAGGTAAGCTATACTGAGTTATATAACACTAGCTTTTGCCCGCGACTTGGTCCCCCAACGGGATCGTTTTAAATGTAGTAAATAACACTTGGGGATAATGTAGCTTGCCATTAGTGAAAGAATTTTCGGGATCGGATCAGTAATTGGAATACCCCCTACAAACAAACTAACAAACGATTTTTTATCTTTATTAATATAATTACCCTTAACTTATATGGATCACTCTAATGTACTAGTGCTTTTATACCTTCTTTAGGGAATATTTCACTATCAATACAAAGTTTCGCAAGTCTCATTCATCAGCCGCTTATGTTACACTGTTCGCGAAAAATGCCATTTCCCGCAGCTGTCACATTTGGGTAGTATTTTTTCGAAAGCGAACCAGCCGCAACTGTTTCCTGCAACTTATGGACTGCTGCCCTTTCTTCCCGAATCTCAAGAAGGGCTATTTAGTTCGTATGGCCACTGGGGACCTATCCCTTTATTAAGATTACGTACGGACCACTGTCCCCTGTCGTTCGTGACCAGCCCCACAAATTATTTCCGGATAGGTAGGTATTTCTGAAATCGTGATTTGGTGGAAACGCAAAAATAATAGAAGGGATTTCGAGACTTACCTATTATTCACAATAATGTTTCATTTGAAAATGTTACGTGGCTGCGGGCTGTGGGTGTATAATAAGCCGAGGTAACCTATTACCCAACAGTTGGACATTTTCCGGTTTTCACAATAATGGGTGAATGGATATTAAGGAGATAAGTAATATGCTAATCTTATTCAAAGAAATGTCAAGTAGTATAGGTATTCGTATCCTTGACTTCGGGTCAAATTTCGGCTTATACTTGGCGAAAATTATAGAAAATCGTCGGTCCGAATTTTATATTTCGTTAATAGTTTGCTTTGAATAAACCTCATTTAATAAAGCCTCAAAAAAATAAGTTAAATATATGTCAGAATGGGATAGAGAGACGCGCATTGGGGTAAGAAAAAGGGATAAAATACAATTAAAAAAGATCAAAGGGAAGACTAAATTTAGAAAAGTGCAATCAGTATGCAGAAAATCGAAATGGCGTTGGACGGGACATATGTTGAGAGAAAAGAAAGAGAAATGGACCAGATTAATAACGGAATGGTACCCTAGAGAAAGCAGAAGAAGTAGAGGAAGGCAGCCAAAGAGATGGGAAGATGATCTGAAACAAGTAGCTGGGCCAGAATGGACACGTACAGCAAAGGACAGGAACAAGTGGAAATCCTTAGAGGAGGCCTTTGTCGAAAGACAAGCTGTTAAGAGGGGAGATAAGCCGATTGTCGAGAATATGTTTTAGTTTAAGTTAATTACTAGTTTTCTCACCTCTATTGTTATAATTTTATTTTATGTAATGTTTTCTCAAATATGTTAACAGCAATAAAGGCTTATTTTATTTTTTATTTATTAATAAAGCCTCGCAATACTTGAACAGTATCTTGCTAAGTTGCTCCAAATTCAGCAGGAGCTAGAAAAAAGTGTGCTATTCTAAAGAGCAAGAAATTAGCAAAATTATGATATAGGCTCATAACAAGAAAAAAACAAGTTATTGTTCCGAAAGATTTAAAAAACTTTTTGGCTTTAAAGTTAGTCAAGGTTCCAATAACACGTCGATTACTCAGGGTTTTAGTTCCATAGTCAACATTACAGGCACGCAGGACCATCACGGACTGTTCCGCATCATTACACTAGAACGACTAATCGTTGGAGTTGCGTGCACGCATGTCACATCACGCTACGTCAACATAACGTTTATTGTTAAAGGAACAAGACTCAGGGTTGGTCGACCAGTGTGTGATTGGCATGGGGCCATCGTGGCCTAAACAATCATAGACGATGAAATCACCTGTGTGATGATAATTTGTCGATGGCTAATCTCCGCAGAAATTGGCCACCGTTATCGAAACTGGTCCTGAGGACTATACTTCGAATTTTGTATGAATAGAGTGTGTATGACGCTAAATGTACCTACATATTAAGTACTTATTAACTTGCCCCAAGTTAGCAATGATCATATGCTACACAATATTGGCCAGGGGAGCACCACTAAAAGGGTTCCTGTGTTAGTATAAAGTAATGGCACAATGCAGGGGAATAATTTCATCCTGTTTATTATATGGAAAGTATCCTTCCTCTACAACATTTTGGAATTTATTTTTGGCTCGTGGCAATAAAGTTAGGTAGGTATACCTTTAAGCTGTTACAGGATTAAAGGTTCTATTGAGGAACACTGTTTCTAGGAAAATGTTTACTTTGTCCTTTATGAAAAGCTGTAAATGGCTTCCACACAAGGTATAGTAATAGTAATTAGTGCTAGATAAAACTGCATGTTGTTTGTCTACTATATGTAGGTATACATACAATAATAACTACTTTATAAAGTAAAATAGATTGTTGATTTGTGTGGTTATGTAAGAAAAAGTAATACAACCTTCAAATAGTCGAGAGGTGAAAAATAATACAGGCCAAAAGTAAGATGCCATTAGGCAGTCCTAAAAAGTAAAAACGAAAAAAAAACTAATGGCGTCGAATTTTTTCACCACTTATGGCCAGTATCCGCCAAAATGTCTCGTTAAAAGTTTTAAGCTCCTTGCACTGATTTTATTTTTAAATATATTTTAAGAAGTAGGAGTGACCGAAAGTTTATTTAGGATCTCCAACAAAGAATATACACAGATCATGTCAATTATAGTGGACGACAAAAGTAACAAGTGTACTCCTTCACTTACCTACAGGAGACAACAGCATGCACAATATAATTCAAATCTAAGCTAACAGAGCTATACAGTACCAATTAAAATACTACTAAATTTATTACAAAAAATAAAATAAAATCAAAACTCAAAATAACAAATAAAGTCAGAAATGATCAAGTGAATGTCAATTTTTTTTTAAATTTAAGTCAAAAGTGAATGTCAAAAATAAAAATAAAAGATAATGTCAAGAAATAAAAACAATAAATGAATACTGACGAAAATTAAAAACTATAAATTATTGTCACAAATTACAAGTAAGCAAAATTTATTATGAATCCGAGCGATAATATAACAACAATAGGTACGCTATTCAATAATAGCAGATTTCGAAATTTCTCAACAATTTTTTACATTTTCTCTCCACCACAAAGTTTTCTCATAAACCGATTCAGATGGGTATCTAATGGTTCCGTTACGATATTATGACGATTTATGGCAAACAGCTCTCGCTTAGTGAATTTTTCACTGCGTTCACCGGAGCTGGAAACATTATGTAAAGATAACAGCACTTTCTCTTCAGAACTTGGCTAACTTTACTGCTCATCGTAAATATATCATTTATGACGTCTTAACTCGAATTTATGGTGATGTAAAACACCTTTCTCGTTTTACTTTGCGTCGATTATGTTCTTCTGCCTCGTTTCGTATCCTATTTGGTTGATTGCAGGTAGGAAGGTTTAGTTTATCCTTATGTAAGTGAAAATGTTGGTTTCCTATGTTGGTCGGCCTATACCTGCCATCCGAAGAGTGACCTGTCAGTATCTATGTAAATAAATACATAGTTTCGTTCGTAGGTAAGTTCAGAAATATAACTCCATTTACTTTTTTCTTACTACACTCGCGAGCAACCAAATCGACTCAAGCCTTGTCGGCGCACACATACATTGATACAACTAAAATCATGAATGGAAATTATTAAAATGATATGTCATTCGAAAGCTTAAGATGTCAGCTTTAATTTGATATCATTATCATTGAAATCCATCCATCATTTTTGAAATAAATGATGTCTGAATGCAAGAGTAGGAAAAACGGGAATTTAGGAAAAAGGGTATGTGTCTCGTATTTGACAAATTAAACAAACAAAATTAAAAGTAAAATTATTTTATTTAAATCAGTATTTCGTATAGTCTGTTTTTCATGGACCTTATCAATTTTTTGACATTTTCTTGAGGAATGCCGTCCCACTCCTCTAATAATGCTGTCTTTAGCTCGTCTACGCTTGAAGGGACTGGATTTCTGGCCCGAACTCTTCTTTTAAGCTCGTCCCATAAGTGCTCGATGGGATTCATGTCAGGACTGAGCGCAGGCCAGTCCATCGTGCGTTATTCGACCTCTTGCAGAAACTGTCGAGTGACTCGTGCCGTGTGGCAGCGGGCATTGTCGTGCATTAACACGAAGTCTTCACCGACAAACCCTGCGTAGGGCACAACATGATCCAGTAGAATGTCGGTGATGTACCGATCAGCTGTTAGCCCGCCTCCTCGACCGCCCCCAGGCACGAAAACAAGTTCGGTTTTTCCCTCTAAAGAGATACCAGCCCACATCATGCAGGAACCGCCGCCATATGCCACTGTTTCAGCGAAACAACATTGGGCAAATCGTTCTCCCGGACGCCTGTAGACTCGGCCTCTCCTGTCACTGCCATGCAGACACATTCTGCACTCATCAGTAAACAGGACCGATCGCCATTGCGCAACGCTCCAATTGAGATGCTCTCGAGCAAATTGAAGGCGCGCTTGTCGGTGGCCTGCAGTCAACTTAGGGCCCGTCGCAGGTCTTTTTGGCGTCAAGTTGGCTTCCTTCAAGCGTCTTCTCACTGTCCACTCGCTGACAGCCACTTGTCGTACACGTCTCAGTTCTTGCTGCACATAAGGTGTCGATTGCGCAGCGAGGTTGAGACAATGAAGCGGTCGTCTCTCTCTGAAGTGCACCGGTGGCGGCTCGTTCTTGGTCTCCGATTGAAGGCACCAGTCTCTTGGAACCGTCTGTATACTCGGGATACAGAAGACTGGCTCAAGTGGAGCTGGGCAGCGATTGCTCGCTGACTTAACCCTTGTTGCAACAAGGCAACAACTTGAGCGGCTTCTTCTGGTGTGGTATCCATGGGTTAGCGAAAACAAGGAATGCAATTTACGGAGATGTGTACCGGTCAACTTGTAACAAGCAACTGATAAGATAAACCGGAAGTGGGGGGGGTTTTATAGCGGGAGCAGGTAGCGCAAGTCGTGGATTCCTAAAGAGGTAATTTACGCTGACGGCCAATTAAAATGTGTCAATAAATCAGCGCTTAGTTTTTTTTTAAGGTATTGATGTTAATTGAAAGCCTAATTCTTCAGCTTTCGAATGACATATCACTTTTGTAATTACCATTTATCGTTTTAGGAAAATCAATGTATATGTGCGCCGTCTAGGCTTGAGTCGATTTGGTTGCTCGCGAGTGTATTTTCTGCACAGGACAGGTTAATAAAACATAACAATGACACCAACAGCTTTCATTTTATGCGTGGTTTCGCGGGTGGAATGATATTATACTAACTTATAACATTTACGTTTTAGTTAACTAGGCAAACTTAGGTCCTCTTTCTTAGAACTGCATTTCAAATTAATTTAGTATTCTTTTATCATCCCTCCCGCTCCCACATGCATAAACTAAACATCTGTAAACAGTAGGAAAGTAATAATACGTACATCCGACAAGACTTACGTCATCACAGCGTTATGTAATTTATTATTAGGCGATTTAGGCGCAATCTACTTTTGAAGGGCAGCTCATCACTTACCGCCAAATTCCATTAAAATTACACACATTACTATTGTTCGGGTGTAAATCACGACAGTGGTGTGAATCAAAGAAAATTACGGATAATTCAATGGTCTTCTTATAACAAAAGGTTGACGTTGCGACGTCTTGGCGTAACGTTATCGTAAAGTCAACGTCAGGAGGAAGTCTCTGTTCCGTAACACAAGCAAAGCAAACAATGAACGAAATCTTGAAGGACTATTCTTAAATCATGAGATATAATAGTCCAGGCCGATAAACATCAAAGTATATAAAGCTCGTGACTTATTATTAAAATTAAACTCCACAAAAGGATTTCATAAACAGAACCGGTCAAAGCCTTATTTTTCCCGTTCCAGTTCAAAGCTTAGCCGGTCGTTTTGGTCCTTACTTGAGTTACTAAGAGGGGTACGTCTGACTTAACCTCAACCTAATCTATCAAACATCTATTATACTAGACAGAAACATAACATTGATGTTATAGCACATATTGTACTTTTGTTGTGCATACTTAGTGAAATATGCACTACATATGGAACCCATGCTACCACAAATACATTGATCGCATTGAGAGCATCCAAAGAAGGTTCATAAGGTATCTATGTTACCATCAAAAAGTACCGTATCATTCGGAAAACTACCATAACTTATGTAAAAAATATCATATATTACCTTTACTCAAACGCCGCGAGATTTCTGACTGTGTGTGCTTGTTGAAAATTTTTAATAACACCATAAACTGTAGCGATATTTTATCAAAATTTTATTTCAACGTTCCCGTGAAGTCTAAACGATACAATCCTCCTTTGTGTGCGCCATTTGCTTCAACCAATTATAGGCAAAATTCGTACATTGTGCGTGCAAGCAGAAACTTAAACAAGCTTTGTAAACAGTATGATATAGATCCATTCCAAATTAGTGTGTCGTCAGCCAGGAAGTGCTTAAGTCGAAGCTTTTTCATGTAGTTAATTTGTTATGATGGTTCTTATGCAGTGTGAGCAACATAGTAATTATAGTGTAGTACCTATTAGTAACGTGGTGTGAATGTCCATAGAATTTTTTTTTTTTTTTTTTTCTCTGTATTTTATAAGTGGAGACCTGTAATTGGCTTTCAGAATATTGTACTGTTCTTGATCTGTTTGCTTTAGCTGTAAGTCTCCCATGTTATCTAAATAAATAAAATAAATAAATAAATAAATAAGAACACGATTACATATAGCCCTCAGAACTTAGATAAAGCATGCCATTCAGTCATTCGAGAGACAGCATTGTTTATCGACATACCAGGAGGTCACACGCATGCAACTCGATCTTAAAGAGGGACTGAAGAATAGTCGCCGTGAGTCGCGTGTCGCAAGTCGAGTGACAACAAAGGGTCGATTTGTCGCAGCATTGTCGCGGTCACAATGGCAACGGGGTCGAGTGGCTTCGGGAACACGTTAATGTGCCTACGAGACATGCTTGGAAGCTTTTACTTCACATTTCGTGACTACTCTACATGAAAGTCGACATTTTGCTTTGGGAACATCAGAGAGCTTACGAGAGACTCTGGGTTACCTAATATTTAAGTCAACCCGCTATTGACCAAGTTTACAAAGTGTTCAATAAATGCTAGTCACTAGTTCACTTCACCATAAGTATATCAATGTCTTATTTTGTTTTATCATCATCATTTTTTTTTTTTTTTTTATGTAGATAGGCTCGCGTTTGACCACTATCTCACCTGATGATATGTGACGATGTGGTCGAAGATGTAGCACGCTGACCTAGAAGTAACCTATTCACTCTTGACTTGAAGACCCCTAGGTTATACTTATCAGGAAATACAGACTCCGGCAGGGAATTAATTAATTAATTAATTAATCATCATCGTTCACAGCCTGAATGCACTCACTGCTGGGTTTAGGCCTCCCTTTTCTTGTGCCACTGCAGTCCTGTGCCAGCCTCATCCACGTTTTTCCCCCGATGGTAACTATGTCGTCTGCCCATCTCGCCGCTGGACGACCCACACAATTCTCTTGTCATTTCTTAGACGCCATTCGGTGACAGCCTTAATCCACCTGTCATCAATGCGTGTGGCCAGGTATCCTACCTAACTTCATTTGAGTTTTGTAACGCGATTTCCAATATCGAAAACCTTTGTTCGTTTTCGTTTCTTAGTTTTGTACCTAGCATGGAACGCTCTATGACTCTCTGTACAACTCTCAATCTGTACACAGTCTTCTGCGTGGGCGTCCATGTGTCAGCACCGTACGTCATTGTGGGCAGAACACACTGGTTATAGAGGCGGGACTTCAGTCATACCGGAACTTTGGCTGTTTTCAAAATGTCGTCCAATTTGCAAAACGCGGCCCATCCAAGCTGTTTAGTGTCTTCAAATAAAATATTTAACTTAATTATTACCTAGACTTTACCTGGACGACAGCAGTGACAAATGATTAGAGTGATCTGATTTTTAAAGAACTCATAACGCTTAAATTAGGGATTTAAATAACCACTCTTAGCATTACTTAAAGTCAAGTTAATTTTGCATTCACTTAAGTAATACGAGGATCATCACGATGTGGTTCTTTTGATCTGGCTATAAAATCTCATGCTAAATGCATCTCCACTTATTTTACGAGTTCTCTTTAAAAGCCGACTTGTTGAGGTATAGTAGCTTATTGAAAACAATAAAAGGTACCTCTCTAATTATAGCTGAGTAATGTTTGACTTGTAAAGCCACCACCGGTAATCTAATATTGCTTACGCACGAAATTGTATCCTGCAAGATAAACAATATACTGCAACATCGCACAGTAAGTTCCCACGCGAATTAATATTTCATTACATAAAATGTAATCTTGATAAGTGACAAAGTTTCGCAAACAATGGATAATAAGACAAACAGTGGATGTATAAGCTGCATAATCTTATTTCAATAAATAATTCCGCAAGATGGTGTTACTTAGTTTATTTTAACCATTTAGATTGGCTTTGCGCATACTTTCTTAGTATCAGTGCGAAGTAGACGCAGTAGTCCGCAGCCATATTTTTTGCGAACGCTAATGCATCAGATAGCGGAGGAAGTCGTTGACTGCGGCAGCCGGAAATTGTATAGCATTAGAGGGACATTAGCCGCTATGAAAGGGACACCTCGCCCTTATTGCATCTGAAGGTTGACAGTAATTTAATGGCGTAGTATTTATCAAAACTACAATCAATTGCTCATAAATAATTACTTCCACACTGCAGCGACGGTGGCTATTTAGATGAATATAAGACTGTGCTCACTTTTGGTTACATGGAGTACATGGTTACAATCATGGAGACACTAAGAAGAAATAGGTTTATGACAACGGGAAGGAATGAAATGACGAAATTAACTTAGGTACATCTTCCTGCCTGGAGCCATTAGAGTCGTCGCGATTCATATCAAAGGTACTGTCGTTAATGCAACTTTGCTCGCGAGGAATGAACGACAAATAGGACTAAATTGTGTTCGCACTGTGGACCTTTTTGCTTCATCATCGCCCCACTGGCCTTGGCAGCACAAACCCACGAATAGCCAAAAAAATTACGGGAAAAACGTTGAATGACTCAACGAAGAAGATGACTATCTTTTTTTGTCAGTCGGTTATATAACATTTTGGTTTAATAATTATGTCTTTAATGACTTATGTAAAATTAATACAGATATGAAATTGTATTAACTTCTAAGGGGATTGTCAACACACGTCAGTTTTTAAATTAACTGGATGAGGTCGAAGTTTGAGAAGACATACCGAAACTTAGATGTGTGAGGAATGTTAGTAGTTAATTAAAATTTCAGACAATTTTCTTAGTCGCTTGGATGTGTGAAAAGCTTAAAATGGAGTTTTAATGATGGTTACTGCGTCCGTGACCATTTACGCAAATAGATCATAATAGGAAAAAAATATTAATTGCGTTAAAATTTGTAAAATGGTCACAGACGCAGTTCCTATAATTTTACGCTTTTTAACGCAATTCGTATTATGATCTGCTAAAGTGGCCATTTTAGCCCCCCAGATCTGATTGGACCAGTTCAGTGAGTGTAAACATGTCTCAGTAAACACGTAGGTAGCATGATTGAAAACTTGAGAAACTCAACGACCCGACAATCAATACCAATATATTTTGATAGGCCAAATAAAGTACTCTAGTATCTAGTAGATAGCCAAAAAAAAATCGTGAACTACAATTTTATTCGAAATGTAAATGGTAAGGATAAATGTCTTTCTTCTTCTATCAGTTGCATGAGGCAGCATTGCGGAAGCTTAGAAGCCTCTTTAGATACAGAAAATGAATGATCATTCTATTGACTTAAAACGTACTGAAAACCTAATTTAGCTTTTTACGCTCCATTGGTTTCTAGTGGACTGTGTAATGTGCAGAATAAAAGTAGAGTATTACAGTAAACAGCTGGAGAGGAACAAACATGCGCCTTAACCATGCGGAATATTTTATTTCACATTAGCAAACGGTGCCAATCGAAATATCGGAGAATCGAAGATGTTTTTATGTCGTATATATCGTTATGTAGCACGAGAGACAGAACGAATCAATTACATCTGATGAGTCCAGAGCCTTGGAACTATATGTTGGCTTGATTGAACTTTCCTCGTGGACGTCTAGTCTAGCAATCTTGTCAATCAGTCGCGCCTAAATTGGCCTATTTACTGATAGATTTTCTATTATTGGCTATCAGTACAATAAATTGTGTGCTATCTGATAGAGAGCCTTGACTCTCGATGTCTCGGACCAGTTTCTTATCACTTCGCGAAAAGTGGATTGAATGGGGAGGGTATATTTGCGAATGACTGCAAATTCCATACCGAATGAGAGCATTAACCTGATTACCATGTTTATTTTGAAAATTTCCTCGTTGATGTAAGTTAAGTCGCAAATGTATATAGTGTAAACAATTGTTGGTTAACCTAAATAAATAAATAAATAAATAAATGTACGCACGGGTTCACGTAAATACAAATAAAATTGTATTACCTTCTATTGGCGAATTTGTTTACGAGTTGTTTGTTGTATCGATACGTTTTGTGTAGGAAGAGAAGCTCGCGTTTGCATAATGTAATTTGTTTACGAAACATAGTAGCCACTTTGTATGAGCTAGGTAGCTTCTTTGTTATCTGTTTGATATCGATTTCAGGACAGCGCGGCGTCATTAACCGTTATATTAGATTTCACTTCTTATGATAATTAGGTTAAAGAATGTGAATTGATCTCTACCTGCACAATGTTTATGTAAAAAACCTATTAAACTGTAGAAAGCTTTGATAAGAGCCCGTATGTTTTGAGTAGCTTATGTTCACTGCTATCTCTCGTACCTATTAACTAAAACCAAACTATGTACGTACGTTTCCTGTTTAAAACCGCGTCACAAACTAAATACTTCTTCACGTTATTGCAAAACCACGTCTTCATAAACAATTCAACGAAAAACTCAAATCCAGATTTGATAGAGTAATTTGTAAGTATTTAGCTGAGGCTTACCTAACTCGGCAGAGTGGCAGACACGCAACGATCGATGTGTCATAACTAGATGATAGGTATTTCGAAGGAACGTACCAATTACACCACGAATACCAATAACGCGTGCGGCAATCAGTCAAGTCATCCGCGACCGTTGATGTTCATAAGCACGTGGGTAGGGGGGCCCTGAGATGGCAACGTGGTGAGACACGACTTCTACCTACATGGATCATGTTAATCAGGAAAAGAGTTCCGAAACTGCCTAATTGCCTGACAGGTAACTTTGAGTTGAACCTACACACCACAGAGAATCTTGTCAAAGATCCTCGGTGGTGTAATGGGAATCCTGGGTGTTTCTGACGGAAGATTAAAGTTTAACCATAGATTGAGAAGTGGTAGGTCTCAGCTTCGGAAATAATGTGCTCTAGGTATGGTGAAACCTAGTTCTCAATAAGTCCCCGAGCAACCTGTGGTTTCATGGCACTGACACAAATTGCGGAATAAAGTTAATTAAATTATGCCTACAAACTAACTTAGTAATGACTCCTTCCTTTCTATGAAATTTTAAATAAGAGCGGTACCTAAATGAAGTAAACGCAATTGAGCAGAAAATAATTTATTCATCAAATGCTTTAAACATAAGCGGTAATAAGCAAAACTTCCATAAAACGAAAAAAAAACTCAACTTTAACAATAAGTAGTCAGTAACTGTCTACAAACAGTCTCATCCCTAAGCCAGGCGAGAGTCGACTCCCCGTCGGGGCTGCGGGATGTTGTAAAAGATACCGCGGCCTCGACATCATGGGCTAAGAAGGAATATCGGTGGTTTTTAGTCAGTAGAAGTCTGACACTCTCTTTCGCTCTGCCCAAGAGCGGGAGGGGTTATTTGATGATTTCCAATACCCGCAAAAAAAAAATGGCGAGTCTTGATCTGAGAGAAAAGCTCTCAGATCAAGATTCTAATTGATAGGAAAGAATCACTGATCGCATGTGTTATTTAACTGATTGAGCGCCTTATTATAGACATAATTAAAAAGTCATTGTTTTATATACAGATGGCGTTTGTAAGGCGCGCGAGGAGTTAAAACAATAGTTAAACCTTACTGATAATAAAAATATTTCCAAGTAGGTAAAACTGAAAAGCATGGTCACCACAATTCTAGCACACATATGCTTGCACAGTTGTTGTGAAAACAAGCAACTAACACAGTGCGAATATGGAATCGCACAGAATTCAGCCCACTTCATAAATTGCCACTCGACATTACTTAATTGATGAATGGACATACGGATTAATTAACCGCTATTAACTTCTTGCTCTATTTTTCTAATTGATAACGCCCGCGGCTGCGTGGTAGCGACCCATCATTCTTGTTTACCGATTAATTTCGTATGCATAGACATAATTAAGAACATACAAAGATAAATTGTAGAGTTACATAAAATCTAAATATAACGTCTATACAATGTTTTGTAAGTAACCTTCAAGAATGGTACATGCTTGAATGGGTTCCGTTGAATGGACAAACGGAAGACGTTGTTCGTAGGCAGTTATGTCCACGGCTGAATTTATGCGTCTCCCATTGTTCTGCAAACTAAACGGACCTCGACTTTCGACTCGCCATAAGTCATTGATTAAAATTATATCTGCGAAGCAACCAGACAAGTATCTTCACATGTATAGCAGGTGATTCAATTTTGATAGGACTCATAGTTGCTCATTATCTGTCTAACATTTTCTCAACTACGTTGGGGCCAGTTTCTAGTGTAACTGGATACAGATGCCAGTTATCTCAATGATTGCTTTTTTTTCTATTTTTTTTTAATGGTTTTTTGGTTTTTCACAAAATAAATCTTGTCAGATAGATTTCCAAAAAATATTGGTTAGGTACTATTTTTTCTTTTTTTGCGTAAACAAACAATGAAGGTGATTTGAAAACTTGTGTGACGTCTTTTTCTGAGACATTAGTATGACATTCTTTAGCGTTCAGTGACGTCACAACCTCCCACTCAAATCTTTGACGCGTTTTGTCTTTGTCAATTTTTATTGATTTAATAAAACAAAAATACGTATCCAATATTATGGCGATCCATTTAAAACTTTATCCTGTAAGAATAGATAAAAGACTTTTGGGCTTCTAAACACTCGTCACGACTGTCAAAATTAAAATCAAAATCAAAATATTTTTATTTCACATAGGCTTACATGGGCACTTATAAAACGTCGACAAAAAGGTGCACGGTTCGGTGCATTGGTCGATTTCTAAGGAGAAGAACCGGCAAGAAACTCCAAAGGTTTACTCTTTTAATCTTTTTTAATCGTTTGGGCTAACAATAAGTTTAACAATAAGGTCCAGACATCTTGGTATAATACACACATGAAGACCATGCAGATTAATGGCTCAGATGGTCTTTTGAAGAAAGCACCACACAGATTTCAGTGGACCAGTCCAGTCAGAGATCTGTGAATGACAGCCTGGACCAACGGACCTAGATGGTCACACATTCATAGACCAACATCGGCAAGCACTGCTCAATCTCGAAGATTGAGCACTGATGTTATTATTTAGCCACCAACCCCTCTGGTATCATTCTCATTAATCTACTTTTTAGTTTTTTGCTTATTCGGAGCATATGAAGAACTCGTTGAAGTCTTACGACAAACCTCGCTCGACAAGCTCGGGCTGCTCGTGTAGTTCTCGTATCAATATACGGTACTTAGATATAATTGCAACACCGAATGCATAACTAAACATGATGTTTTCTTTGGTACCGTGACGTTCTCGTAATGCGCCGACGCGCGTGCCTGCCCCACGTGTTTCTTGTGCATCCAAATATATCATTATACCAATGGCTGAGCGTCACGCTTTTTTCATTTACGGGGTTAACAGAACAACTATTGGTGCAAGCAACGTTGTAAATGTTGAAATAAGAAAGTGTTGTGTACTGTGAGCATTATGGGCTCTTTAGTTAACTGGTCCCACTTATTTGGGACCCGCGAGATAAGTTTAGTCTTCGAATGCACAGCTTATGACATAATTATCTGGTAAACTACAGGGTGTAAATTAACCCATTACACAGCCGTTAACTAAGCATTCTGTACATCCCCGTCGGGGCTGCGGGATGTTGTAAGAGATACCGTGTCCTCGGCATAAAGGGCAAAGAAGGAACATGGTGGTTTTTGATGATTTTCCACACGCCAAAAAAAAACAAACTATTACTTATTTACAGAAACAGCTGTGAAAAATTTGGAACTTCGACCCCCAATATCTCCGTAACTAGGGGATTCCTAGGCATACCTAGGAATCGATCTTTTTTTATTCTAGACCAGTCTAGAACAAAAAAAAATTAATTATCGCAGTTGTGGGGAGAACAAGTGCCTTTCGTTTGCGTTAAGGGTACTTTTACACCCTTTATATTGTAACAGTAGCCTTAGGGTATAGAGAAGACCTGACAATCCTAGTGACAAGCGTGATTACTACCAAAACAATCATTCATCTTTCAATCATCTGAACGGGGCGCTAAATCTACTGCCGAACATGGATTTCCTGATGATACAGCGTGCTTTAAATGAAATGTCCCGAAAGTAAATCCGGTATCAGAGAGATTTACGAGGTTGTAGACTGGATTAATCATGCGATCAATTTAAATCGTGCTGAAGACGTAACAGTGAGAGCATGGCAATGTAGATCCGATTGCGCTCAATACAGATAATGTTTTTTTTTAATCCGTATTGATACAACATTACAAACATGATAATTATCTTGATTCCAGTGGAAATCAGATCTTTTTTCTAAACCGTACTTTTTGTACATACTAATAACCTATTAGGTTCATTCAACCGAATGCAGCTGAAACCTGAAGTGTACATGGAGCGAGTGACTATCTGGAGGTCTAAAATGGTCACTTTAGCAGATCATAATATGAATAGGGGATCGGACTGAGTCAAAAAATTATGATTCTAATTAGGCCGTCAGTTAGATTATCGAAAAATATTGGATACGTGTTTTTTGTTTTATCAAATTAATCAAAATTGACGAAGATAAGATGTGGTTGTGACGTCATTTGTAGGTAAAAAATGTACTATCATATGACGTTTTCGAAGAGTTCACGAGTTTTCGAAGCACTGTATTGTCTTCATTTTTGTTTATGTTGAAAAAAGAAAAAATACGTATCCAATATTTTTAGGAAATCTATCTGACGGACTAATTTTTTTTGTCCGATCCCGTATTGCGTAAAATGAACCTTTCATAATAATAACTGCGTCTGTGACTATTTTGGGAATTTAAACAGAATAAATATTATTTTCCTATTACTTAGGATCTATTTTTCTTAATGGTCACAGGTGCAGTTAAGGTAATGTTCATTTAACGTTTTTTAACGTAATTCATATTATGATCTGCTAAAGTGGCCATTTTAGACCCCCAGATCTCCAAAATACAACACAGTTATTGAGAAATAAGGTTTCGCTTGTTAATTCTGAGTGACTTAGGCTTTCGGGTTTCTGACTAACCTGGTTAGTCTCGCGCTCCAATTCCAGCACCGCGTTCTTACAAAAGCTTCCGTGCCATCGTTTTTTTAATTAACTGAGATCTGAACAAATCCGGATTTAATCTCAATATAGGAATATTGAGATTAAATCCGACCGCCGCGCCGGAGAAAAGAAAGGCAAAGCCATTGGTGTGGGATGTTAATTAAACTTGTTTTCAAACTTTCACATTATATTATGTAACTTGACAATATGCCTGTAATTTCCCAAGAGTTAGGCAGAGGCGTACCCAATAGTAGGTACACCCTCATTTCGCCAGTTGGGTAAAAATCGCATGTAAAAAAAAGTAGTTAAAAAACTAAAAAACCCGACTGAAAAGACTGCAAAGCAAAAAACAAGCACATTTTAAATTAAACAAAACTTGGAAGCAGGCCCTTCATTTGAATATTAATAATTTATTATGAAATGAAAAAAAGTAGTTTAAATACTAAAAAACCCGACTGAAAAAACTGAAAAGTAAAAAACAAGCACATTTTAAATTAAACAAAACTTGGAAGCAGGCGGGGTCCATTCTATTTTCATTTCATAATTTAATATTCAAATGAACCCCGCCTGCTTCCAAGTTCTTTTCAGTTTTTTCAGTCGGGTTTTTTTAGTTTTTAAACTACTTTTTTTATTTCCAACTTTTTAGTTTTTTTTTTGTGTCTTATCTTTCGTTGGTCGCGTAAAAATCTTCGCAGATGATTTAACTTTTGTGTTTGTTTATATGATTTGTGACTTTGAATTTATTTTAAACATATAAGTGTCATATATTTTTGTAATCTCCTTTTAAAATCCTTCATTTTGATACCCTACTCAAAGGTAATGGAATTTTTAAATGAACGCTATATGGCCCCCAAAATCCACATTTTATTTTTTTATTTTAATGTAGCCAGTGACACTCGCGCCATCAAAACGAATCTAACGACGTATATTTTATTCAAATCCCTTCATCCGTTTAGGAGTCATGAGGGCACAAAGAAACGGACATACATACATACATACATACACGCCAAACACATAACCCTCGTTTTGGGCTTCGCCGCAGTCGGTTAAAAAGGGGCGAGTCTATTACCATCGTCAGGGTACAAGTCCACACCCCGAGGCTGCTTTTAAGAAATAGGGATGTTTACTGACTTCAAAGAATGTGATTCTAATTAGTCCGTCTGTTATTAGATTATCGAAACATATTAGATACGTATTTCTTGTTTTATCAAATAAATAACAATTTACGAAGATAAAGTGCGTCAAAGATTTGAGTGGGTTGGTGACGTCACTGACCGCAAAAAAATGTCAAATCACTGTATTGTCTTCATTGTTTGTTTACTTGAAAAAAGAAAAGATACGTGACCAATATTTTTGGGTAATCTATATGACGGACTAATTAGTTTTTATTTGTTAAGTACCCTACTCTAGGCGGAAAAGTCCATTTACACATTGACCTACCTGAATTGAACCCACGACCTCATGTTCAGCAGACACGCTTACGAAGTAGGAGGTAGGGACCAACGAAGTATGTTAAGTAACGTAGTAAAAAAAAAGTAGGTAAAGTCTCTACACTGTCTTTCGCATCCAACAGTGCCTACCAACACATTTACAATCACACTAATATTATAAAGGCGAAAGTTTGTGAGTGTGTATGTTTGTTACTTCTTCACGCAAAAACTACTGCACGGATTTGGATGAAATTTAGCACACAGATAGTTTATAACCTAGATTAACAAATAGGATAGTTTTTATCCCGATTTTATATTCCCGTGGGTTGTTGCGGGTGAAGCCGCTGGCAACAGCTAGTAATATATATATGCTCAAATCAAAGTGGTAGTTAATATCGTAAGTGCACAGACCTTATTATTAAACATTAATATTTATTAGTTCCACCTAAGAAAGTGGCCGTCAACGTCAAGGACAGAATAGTTTTGTACGTAGGACCTTCAGGAATGTCATGCGTGATACTTGATAGCTATCGACTTCGAATAACAATAGGTATATATAGGCCGAAGTACCTTGAGTTTGAGTATTATGAATAGGTTCGACAAACACGGAAAAGGAATGGAACAGGGACTAATGTGACAGGGTGGCCAGATTGGATGAATTGATGATGAAAGAAATACCTACATCTTTTCGGCTATCCCGTTTCGATTCAAGGTAAAACTTGTCAAATTCTTTTAAGCTTTCTTGATTTCTCTGTTCAAGAAGTCTTATGTACAAAGTTTCGAATTTATATATTTCTCGTATTAAAGCATTTGATTCAAAGTTTTATAGCCCCGTGTCTTATATCGCGCTCAAATCAAAGAAGCCTAGCTACCAAAGTCTTTCTTAGTAATAGTAAGAAGATTAGTAATAAATAATACAACTATTAATTCTAAATGCAGTCCATAAATCATTTAAAATTATGAATTAGTGCGCATTGCTGTGCTATTCACTGCACGCCCACGGCAATGGCTTCCGCCGCGTCAGTTGTAACCAGTACCCAGTAGCCCTGATGAAATGCCTCATAATACGCCGCCGGAATGCGACTATCGACAATGCGCATGGACACTCAATTATTTTACATTATACGTGTTGAAATAGCAGCATTTCGCACCCATTTGTTACAATCCGCTGAGCTTGTGAAACGTTTACAGCTGTATGTAAAAACAAGGATACAAACACTTCAGTAGCAACTTATGTTGGTATTGTAGACATTCAATTAATAATGGGTGTAAGTACGTATTTAGTGTAAAGGGAATTATATTCCGATATTTTGCGCATAAAAGACTTTAGACATGGTTAAATTAAATAATGCATCTTTCTGTAATATGTCATTTTTTGCTAATATTTTGTAAGCTTTTATTGAACTTGCAATGTTTGTCAGTTTGCTGAGTGGAGTTTGGGTGGAGCTAATGCTAACTGCCACTCCGGTCGATATTTAGGTTAAGCCGTGTTTGCCTAGGTTGGTCTGTGGATGGGTGACTACTGGCTACTCATTAGGTACATCCCGAATTTCCTCCTTGCCTCGGAAAACACGTTAAGCCGGAGGTATCAGCTGCCATATTTAGATTTTTGGCTGTCGTTACAGATAGTCAGTATCACTCTTTCCAAGGGGTGTCGTATTACTTATTAACTAGGTTGTGCTTGTGGAGGTCAGATAGACAGTCGCTCCAAGTAAAATACTGCGGTACGTATTCAGCTTCATCCGGTTGGACTGGAAGCCAACCCCATAGTTGGGAAACAGGCTAGGCAGATGATGTTTGTCACTTTGTTGTGGTCAACATTTCAAGCTGAATTATAATAATTCCCTGTCATCCCCCTAGGATATTTTAGAAAATACTTAATTTACTAATTATTGAAACCTTCGTTTTCTTCGATGTATGTATCTTAACCGAATTTAAATAAATACAGCTGATATAATTTAAGCTCTGGATGAAAGCGACTAATATAAGTATTTCAAGAATTTATAATTAAACGGGGCTCAAAAAGACACAATAAATTATTGATACAGACAAGGAGTTTCCGAATTTCCCATTTGAATAGGAACCAAAGAAATAACTTAAATTTACTTTAAACATGAAACAAGCCTCGCATAATATCAAAAGTTTGGGTATTCTAATTCTGTCTGAATGTCCGGTTGTTTTAAATTAATTTGTATTTTCACCCTCCCTTTCGTTGTTCCCGTTAATTAACGGTGTTCCCTCCCTCCCTGTACCCCTCCGCATTTGTACCAATAATTTACAGGTGAGCACTCACGCGTGTTGCAAAAATTACAAACAATTATTAATACAAAATAAAAATAAATGGCAACGAACGACCCCACATTAGTGTTAACAAAATACAGCCATGCATTTGTATTTCCAGTTTATTGAGCATATTTTTAGCAAAATACATTACCGTCGAATTCTTTTCGAGACCACCCACGCTTTATAATCGCAAGTTACCTATCCGGCCTGATGCTTCAAATGATAACACATAAACCGGGTCAATTAACGTCAATAAAACTAAAAATATGTAAATTGTGCTGACTGTTTATTGTCAATATTTGACTTCTTGCTTTACACGTTCAAATTGTTATCACACTAATATTATAAAAAGGAAAGATTTGTTTGTTTGTTTGTAACGAATAGGCTCCGAAACTACTGAACCGATTTGAAAAATTCTTTCACCGTTGGGAAGCTACACTATCCCCGGGTGTCATAGACTACTTTTTACCCCTGTATTCTCACGGGAACGGGAACTACGCGGGTGAAACCGCGTGATGTCCGCTAGTCATAAATAATGTCGTGAAATATGATGCTTGCCAATAAAACCACATAAACAATAGCTAATTACCGATTCCGAGGTCGGTTGGTAAACAATGACCACGCCTTTGCAGACTCCAGAGTTATTTAGTTTCAAAATCAAACTAACCTTCGTAACGAGCCACCGCGCCCGAGAGCGGTCACGAAGGGTAACCTAAAATATCATCGATAAACCGCTTATAGTCGACAAGTGAAGCTTCTCAGATTCCCTTTTATTTATTTACTTTTAGAGATTTACAGTTATTGGCTTTTCATGCTACAGAGCCAAGTGTTTATGTAAACTAAGTATCTTGTCTTTCTTATATTTTTTCTATTATAAATGCGAAAGTTGGTGAGCATATAGGTATTGATGTTTGTTACTCTTTCACCCTGATTTACGAGTAGATGTTTGGTATAGCTACATATTTATTAGTAACTGGATTAATTTAATTTAAAATATAAACTTCACACGGACAAAGCTCGGGCATAAGCTAATTATATAAACTCAAAAACTGCTAGTAGGTACGTATTTCTTAGGAATAGGAGCCGTAATTAATTAAAGATTAGATAAAACTATAACGTTTCTTTTGATTCCATAAAAATGTACGACTTCACTGGTCTGCTCGAGTCGGTGTGATAATAATTAATGGTTCTGCCATTTTCTATTTATTAATATTTTATATCGGACACTTTTAAACCAATAGGTATGACCGAACTTGTGTTTAGGTAGGTAAGTATCTTAATATTTTAAATTTAAATACTTGTATTTACTTTTTTTTTTTTTTTTTTTTTAATGGGACAAGCCCTCCTCACTATTACTATGGTATTTACTTATGGAAAGTGGTTTTATCTGAATCACTCATAGATATGGAGGTATGATTCATGATCCCATAGCTTGCAAAAATGCTATTACCTAGTCCTACATGACGTACACGATGGAAAATCGGTTTGGACATCGATTTCCTATACACCTGTACGTATGTACATAATTAGACTTCTTTTACCCCTGTAGTACACCAGGGTAGAATCGAAGCACAGGCTGTTATTCTTACCTGATATCATAAACGCGAAGGACTCTATGTGTTTCTCTATGAAGTAATAATATTAAAAAAAGAATATCTTTGATTTCAGTGCCTGTTTGACTCATATATGTGATAATCGATCTCTTCAGTTTTCCCATAAGATAATGTGCTCATTTATACATTTTGGACTGCATTACATAATATTGAAAAGCAGATGTCCAGATGGCAGTTTTACCTTCACTTTAGAGTATGACATATAAAAGTGAAGGTACCTTACGTAGGTACAGCAATTTGGTATCGATTGTACATTCGGTGTGGCGGTGAGCTGGTGAATGCATCGTATAGTGCATCGGTCGAAAGGGTCGCGGTTACGGAACGGACGCCTCTCACTGCGCGCGCGTATAAGACCAAATGTCATCGCCGACTGCGTTCAACAATGTAATTATAGATATACACATCTTTCTGTACTACCTACCATCTGTTGTGGGAATTAAAGAGCAAAGTGCATTCGCTTGTCTTCCTGGAGAGATCGAGAGTGTTCATCTAAATTTTCCTCCGTGGGTCGTAGAAGTCAATTGAGGACACTGAGGATAATGACTGTTCTAGAGATAGCTGGGATTAGTTTAACACATCCGTAGTTGTTTCTTTAGAATTGATAACAGCAGATTAAACACGAGAGTAGATAAAACAGTTTCTTATGTCGCGGCGAATTAACTTCGTGATGGATTCTGGACTCCGAATTCTCTCATCTGCTGTGTGGTTTATGATGTTTTTTTGCAAATAGGGTTTTACAATAGTACATTGTTACCCAAGGGTTAGTCCCGAGACGGGGTTTGGCGCCCGTAACGTAGTGAGGGCGCTAATAGTTCGAGGGACTTAAATAAGTAATTTACCCGAGGTAAACACTGCTTTTCATTACGAATACGAGGAAAACAGGAACATAAATGATTAAAAAAAGAAAAAATGAGTGTTGTCGCTTTCCCGCTTATTTTGTTTTTTTTTGTCCTCTGGTCGTCCAGTTATACAGCCAGTATTTTTGATGTTCATCATTAAAAAAATGGCAAAGATTTTGTCAAAATCTATGTCATTTTAGAGAAGAGAATAGTTAAAACTAAACTATATTAAAGTCTCATTATAATTTTATTCTGAAGAACTTTGTGTTATTTTAATTTTGAATCGCGCTGTAATTGAGTGGCTGTATAAAAAGGCTGGAACATGGTTCAATAAAAATGTGGAATAGACCAAGTTTTTTTAAAATAATTTGACAGCTGTCAGTTAAAAGCGATTCTCCCTAAGGCTGAAAAGTAGTACTTTCAACCCGCTCCGCAGGCATTGTATGACCTACTTTCAGAGTATGAGTAATGAAAACACTTTTACAGGTCACTTTTTTTTAAACTAGATGTGGCCGGTGTTACCTGACTAGGTACTCCGAGAAGAAACATACGAAACAAACTCAGAGGTCATAGTCTCTTTTAAGGTCCAGACATAATCTTGTTTTACACACATAAAGACTATGCAGATTAGTGTCTGAGGTCTTTTGAAGAAAGCACCACACAAATAGTGAGAAAATAAGAAGTCGGTTAAAAACTTATTCGACTCTCAAATTAGTGATTTATAAAACTGCTACATAACCGGAGAATGGCTTGTTAAGTGCAGTTTTGGCATTTGTGATACAGGTAATCCTAGTACGAGTGCCAAAACACTCCTTTGATACTTATGATCATATTATATTCTGCCGTATTTAAGGAGATTTACTGTAAACTTTCTATTAATAATAGGTACCTACATATTTTTAAATTTCTGTCCAAAATGCTAAAGAGTACGTTGTTAGTAGTACAACAGGACTCTACTTTATTTTATATGTTTTAAATTATGAATACTTTATTAAAAGTCACAATTCTAAACATTCTATTTAAATGTCGTTTAGCAGCCCATCCATGAATAAGTTTTGAAAAATTACATTTAATAAACGAATTGCACCATTCAAAAACAAAACAACAAGTAGACAACTTAATCATAATAAATAACATCATTGTGAACTAACTAGCCATAATGTACATATTTTGTCTGCTGGCAACATGTGACAATGAACTAAAAGATTACATGCTGTGAAGTTGAGAGCCGATATTATGCAGAAATATTTCAACGTTGTTTATGAGTAAGGAGGTCAAGGAAATTGCGTACAAATCAATGGTGCATGGGTGTGCGACACTTCCTCACTTTGTGTTGTTGACAATAAAACAAAATGCCTGTCCACAAACAATGAGACTTAGTTTGGGGTCAGCAATGCTGGTGAAGTCACAATGACATTATTGTTTAAAGAAATGTCATTCAGTTTAAATTACGCAATGTGCAACTGTGGCAATACACATTTTTATATCAGCAGTTTCGAAAATTGAGATCACCAGCAGAAAAGTACAGTATATATTCCGAGATGTGAGATCGATATTTCTTGCATTTCATTGACTCATGTCATAGAAGAGCTGTTACTACAACTCATTTATGGTTATTCATCGATGACAACTGCATGAAATTACGTGATGCGCGGTAATGCACCGCAACTACAAACTCGCCATAGACCTAGAGATGTGATTCGTTAAACACATGTAGTTTATTTTCGGATGTCCCCTCACTACCAAAGCATATTTAACGACCGCAACCAAGCTCGCAGGAAGATATCATTAATAGAATAACATTAACAGATCGTTTATTATACACATTTTAAGCGGAAACATGAAATTAGAAATAATATTAACGTTTTTAATTTATATGATGATATATGATAGGAGTAAGAAACCTTACACTAAACACGCTTCATGTTATAATCACACTCAAAGTATATCACTTCACTACATACTATGATAAAACAAAAGACAGACAGACGCGGTGGATACCGCGTCTGTCTGTCTGTCTGTTCGCGATAAACTCAAAAACTACTGCACCGATTTTCATGCGGATTTCACCAATAGATAGAGTAGTTCTCGAGGGAGGTTTATGTTTAAAACCAAAAAAATCGAAAACATGTGACATCTACCAATACGCACTGGGCCCGCGTGGTAGATTATAGCCCATTCGCTCTACTCCCCACCACTGCGATCATTTTATTTTTCTAGACCATACCTGGGAACGGAGATATTTGGAGTCAAAGTTCCAAATTTTTCATAGCTGTTTTTGTAAATACTAGTTTTTCAGGTTATAACTTTACTCATCACCCGGTTACTATTGAAAGCATCCACTAGCACAATGTTTTAGGAGTGCAACATTGAGTTTTACCGTAAAATGTGATTTTTGACGCCAAAGAATATAAACGTTTCCCAGCAACAAATTTTGCGTAGGGGTACTTAGTTTGATGTACAGAATGCTTGGTTGTCGGCTGTGTGAAGGGTTAATTTACAGCCTGTATATGTCCAGTCTGTACTTGGATACAAGTATAATCGAAGTGTGGCAACCACAAGTGAGACAAGGTAAGATTGTAGAGTCTAAATACGGTGATGATCATTTTGATTGGGACGGTCGATTTGAATCTTTTTGTGAGTCTTACCTGACTGACATGTAACTGTAACTAGATGGACAGACGACATCACACGAGTAGCGGGGAAAAACTGGTTAACAGAAGCCAAAGACCGAGATCGCTGGGGTTCTCTGGAGGAGGCCTTCACCCTCACCACTTGAGGGGTTCATGCATGCATGCTATTTTAATCTCAAATCAACATCGACATTAAAATTTATACATTTCATATTATTATTATTTATTGAATTCAATCTTTTTTATCTTATTCGTAATTTAATGTAATTCATGTTTCCTAATGAAATCAATCCTTTTAATTTTATTGAATTTTAATTGAATCAAATTTATGTTTTTTTTTATTGTAAGTATAATTTTATTTTCAATTTTAATAGTATATGCTGTTTTAATTGAAATCAATCTTTTTCATTTTTATTCAAATCTAATTAAATATTGTATGTTCTAGCGAAATCAATCCTTTTTTAATTTTGATTGAAATTTTATTTAAATTATTATATTTTTTATTGTAACCAACCATTTTAATTTTAGGTTGAAGTCTAATTTAAAAATTGATGTATTTTTTTCATATTGGAATCCAGTGTTTGTTTATTTTTTTAAATTGAAATTTAATTTAATATAATATATCTTGTAATGAAATTGGAAGAGTAAAAATTTATTGAAAATATTAACCCAATATGAAAAAGAAGTAAACTATAAATGTATGTAACAGCTTTTGTAAATTAATTGTATTTCAAAGAGTTTGTATTACTTTTTCTTTCAACGCTTTCAACGCATGAAATAAAAGGCTTTTTTATTTTTTTATTTTATTTTATTTATTTATTTATTTGCCTGACTGACATAATAAATCGTAGGTTTTATTTAATCTGCAGGTACTTGAATTTTGACTACTGTGACCTACGAGAAGGACCTCTCATGGTCGTACTGCTAAAAGTGTTAATACTCATGTGATTTATGCTTCACGTTTCTGTTGCAGATTTTTTTCTAAAGTTGTATTTAAAAAGTAACACATTTCCAAGGCAGAAACTATTCAAAGAGAAAAATAACGTTAACAATCGATATAGGTGCAGGTTTGAGCTTGGTAAGGAAGTATCAAATTGAAGCCATAACTTTACTCTGCGAGCCAGACGGAACGGACGAAATAACAAAACAAAGCTCAAATGAAAACAAGACCAGGGAAACTGCAGAAAACAATGTAATAAATATTGACATCCATTTTATTCCTCTAAAAGCAAAAAAGTGTTCAAAACAAACTGATTTACATCCCCTATTGTCCACAGATGAAGTAGCTTTGCTTATAAAGCAATGAATAGAAAAAATATATAACGTTAAGCTTCGTTCCCTACAATTGGCCCCGTTCGTGTTGATCTTGTTAACTTCCCAAGCACGTTGGTTCCCTTGCGAATATAAAAATGCAAAGTAGAAATGTGGGCAAGTGGTGAATGCAAATTTTATCTTTCTGCACCCCAACTTTGGTGTTTGGATTTTGTAATACCATAACAACAATGTTTTTCTCTACCACGTAGAAAAATCACGACATTTGAATTCACTTTCTGCACATATGGTTCAATTGTTTCATTGTGTACTTCCTCAATATAAAATAGGTACCATAGCTACCTAATTATGATTGATTACGTATACAATGTACATAAATTAAGCTAAAGGAAACAGATTCCATAAAAGAACCCGTGCTGCCGTCCTTATCGGAGTCAGAGAAACGAATAAGGACATCACTTGAAGGATGATATCTTGGAGCCGTAATCGATACTAATTCGTATAATTTGATGAGCTTAGATATCGATCGTTGTATCATCACTTCTATAAGTTGTTTTACTCGTGTTAGCGTTCCATTGTTCTATGGACAGGACTCTATGGCCATATATGTGTTTGCAACATTACCAAACGTGTGGAGCATTCCAGATAATTGGGTGTTGGCTTTTTATTGCAACCCCGGTTCGTGTCCCGTCCATATTGGAATATTTTCCTAGATCGTGAAATGCCACCCGACAACGGACCCGACCACTTATTTACTGCATTGGAATACTTACAGTTTTTACTGTAGCTATGTGGGCAGCCCGTTTATTTATAATTAGCTGTACCCTGTAATCTTATTGATGGGTGTCGTGGATACCTCGAATGTTAAATATTCTGTATGTTCATATTTCTGTAATATATGTGACTTGGCTTACAATGTAAGGAGTATTTTTTGCAGATTATTAACTTCAGAACAAGAGAATAACAAGTATAAAATAACAGGCAACTTAGTAATCGGAATACCTAATTAGTAGGAATTTAGAATGAAAAATAAAAAAAAATAACAAAACTGTTGGCATTTCTGCATTCTTGCTAAGATTCGTAGCTTTTACAAGCTCCCTGCATTAAAAGTTCGAGTCACTTCTGCCATTAAGCTACTCTGCGAACCCCTCTAGTACTTTTACCAAGGAGTCAGGATACATTGAGTAGACAGTATTACACAACTCGTAAACCTGCAATGTCAAAACATTGCAAAACATGGCAATAATCTTTCTCATTTAATTTAAAGTTATGACCCCTCCTTACAGATGTAAGTACAAGCTGGGCTGGTCCGTAAACAATATCCACGACATTATATGTGACTGTATCGGGGGAAATCACTGGAGTTATAATAGTTGACTGGCTATTTGCATACGAGTGTGTAACTTTATACATTAGAGGCAGTGCTTGTCGATGTGACGCGTGCTGCGAGCTCTGTGCAGTCGTCTAACTGTTTTTGAAGTCGACGTTGGCGACAGACGCGCGGGCGCAGCGTCATCATCAACTTTGTTGCTAACAACCCGTTTTAGCAGTACTTTTGAATAGGCATTTAAATAATATGTCCGGTTGCTAACACCTCCCTCCTCCCTACCGGAGCGGTAGTCTCAGGCCTCAGATTGTTCACGGTATCAAAGGCACATTTTTGCAAGTAATTCTAGACATAACGCGACCGCAATTACTCTTCGAGGCTGTCCAATAAACAACTCATGTCCCCACGTTCATTGCGTCCGCTAAGGTGTTTCATATGAGGCATATTTGGAATAGCTGCGAGGATGATGAACTTTTGAGCGGCGTTTTGCATTCTGCGTCTATTTCAGTATCGTCGGACGCATGCAGTTACGCGTCAAGCTATGTTTATAGCGCACCGGTGTTAACTCAATTACTCTTAGCAGTGTTACGAATTCCTTTAGCAACATAAAGCTGCAGACGTTACGCACTGTGCGCAGGAAGTGCGTTTTAACTCACTATTAAAGTCTGCTAAGCCCAAAGTCGGAAACAATAAGTGTGAAGCTGAGCAGGCATGCTCAGTCTCACTGTTGGACATGAAGGAACAATGCCTCTAGTGTCTGACTAATACGCAGAACAAGGCAACATATGTATATTTTTTATTTGATGGGCAAATTCCATCTGAGTAAAAAATCTGCACATATTATGCTCCAACTTTTAAGTCGCTAAAACTAGAAGAACAGGCTTTGTGTTACATTGACAAATTTAACCTGGAATTGGAACTGACAAGTAAGTCGTACGAGTTCTACTTACTAGAACTATGTATAATAACAATTACGTGTGTTCACATGATGGTTTTTCGTAGAACAATTACTGTGCGATGTCAAAGCAATAAAAGTGTTTCATTAACCTTCACAAATAGTCGGGAGCAGGAGGCAGGTGGCCGCCTCAAGTTTATGTGGTGCGCAGTCGCAGTGAATATCCATGAATAAGATACGCAATGCCTATCTAATAGGCCGTCGCTAAATAACAACGCACCTCGCACGTTCACTACGCACTGTTTATTGGTGGAGGTGCTACTTACAACTTATCGTTTCCTACGCGTACAGCGCCATCCGAACTATCTCCTACCTACTTACCAGAGGAAAGAGAAACACAGATACAGGGATACGCACAATTTATGTCCAGGCTCAGTCCACTAAACTTCCTAAATTGGGACGTAAAAATATTATGGCTATTTTTTTACGAGTGTTACAGTAATTTTATCGCCATTCGGCTCGCCTCCACATTTTCGGTCCATTTGCGGAACAATAGTATGTTTTAGTGTTTTTTTGGACATCAAAAGTTAGTAGATAGATATTTTATTACTAGGAGTAGGTGTTTCAATAAAATGAAACCTACCATAAATCAAGTGCGACTTAATGATTGTAAGTATGCAAAGTGAAATATAAAACAGGAATAGAAGAAACGTCCGCGAGCATATTTGCTTTATAGACTTGGTATTGGCATTATAGTTAATCAGATTAATATTAACGAGACCTGTTGGACGGGATCCGTCCGCGGCGAGGCTGCGGAGAGGGTGTAATTACATCCGCGACCAAACAAATAAATAATCCGCTCGCTAAGTGATGACAGGATAGTGCAGTCAGATGAGACCAGCGTGCAGCACTACGACGTTGTGATGACAGATGAGATACTCTGCCACAAGTATTAAGGTTCTAATTACTACTTAACCGCAACGTTTAATAAAATTACAGTAACTGCGTGCCGCTGCTGCAAAGCCTTTAAAACGCATACGGACCCATTTATAATTACAGACGCTCGCAAGGAAAATGTTTGTTGCGCAATATTACTTAGTTAACTGGCTACTTAAAGTAACGCTACATAATTCATTTACATAACATCTTGTAGTTTGTAAGGAGTACTGTTAGCTATTCAAATAATCATCTGCGATGTCTACGAGCAGTAATGCGTAGTAGAATAAATGAACTTAAAGCAAAAAATATATCGTCTAGAGTCCGGACTAACTAAAGTGACCTTTGTTACCTTTGTATTAGCTCAGTTCAAAAGTTCAAAACGGATTTTATACTATAAAAAAATAAATGAATGAAAAGTAAATAATGTACAGACGGCGCGGGCGACGGGTCGTGCCGCGTCGGGCCGCGTCGGGCTGCGTCGGGCTGCGTCGGGCACGTCGCGACGGATCGATGCATCGCGCCAGTCACCGCCCGCACAACATAGGGTTGTTGCTCGTTTTATTTCACGAGTTTCTACTATTTCAAATTAGGTTTTACTAGGCACCTCTCCTGGCCATTCACTCTGTAAGCGTAACCGCAAAACTTTACATAGCACAATAACGCATCATTGTCTTCTTCAGCCAGACTAGCCCCTCTAATTAACAGCAGGGGATTCTGGTTAGGAATACTTTATGTAGTATGTAGCGTTATGATATTTTTCAAATCAAGAAAACGTGCTCCCCCATATCCGGATAGTAACCATCGGGGTGGTGTAAGTGAGGTAGAAATTCCAGACTCCCTGGTCTTATCCCCAAAGACCGGCCGCCTTTTGAAGTTACCAGCAGAACAAAAAAACTGGTCAACGGCAAGTTGGACTAGCACAAGAAGGGTTCCGTAATCCGAACTATCGTAGTAGGGAAACCTCCTTTTTGAATTATGTCTTGTTTTAGCGGCGATAGAAATACTCATTTTGTGATAAGCTTGTTTTTCAAACAATGATAAAATTATATTTGCGGTTTTTTAAATGTGCTATATCTCCAAACTACTCACTATAATTATCTCGTTCAAAACAATTTTTGTTGTAAGTTTTCATTGCGATCTACAGCATATTTTTGTTTTTGATTTTTCACTTTCTTAGTTTAGCATTAGAGGGATACTCATTTTACCACTTTGGAGGTGTCTATCTAACAAACGATTGAATTTGAGAAAAATTGGTTTCAGAAACCTCAATGTCATTTTTAAAGACCTATCTATAAATACCCCACACGAATAGGTTTGATGAAAAAAGTTTTTTTAGTTTTAGTTTAATGTATGGGGGGGGGGGGGCTCCCCATACATGGAACTTAATCTTAAACCCGTAACCTTTTTATTTTTTTTAGTTTTGCATAAAAATCCCAAAGCGGTTTACGGAGGATATTGGCCTACCAAGTATCAACTGTGGAGTCTTATTAGTTTCCGATTAAAGTGATTGTGACATAGGTATTCGTACGGGCGGACAGACGTACAGACAGACATGACGAATCTATAAGGGTTCTGTTTTTTGCTATTCGACTACGGAACCTTAAAAAAGGTACATAAATCAAAGAGGAAAAGAAGTCATGTCAAAAAAATCATGTGTATTAGAGGTCAGCGAAAAAACTGCCCAGAAGACATTGCCCATTTTGATGATTGCTACCAGACTCATACGGCCTGAAATAAATAAATGAAACTGATAAGGTGATCTAACAACAGCAAAAAAAAAGATGTCATACAACCGTGCATGGCACAAACAACTCTATAAATTTGATTTTTAAATCTGATTGCACAATTTCAAGTTGTCATGTTATATTTCAAATTCCAGCTTGTTTGATTTCTCGGTGAAATTAGCTTGCAAGGCAAACGTTAATACAGGAAAGCTTTGAAAAACATTTTATTAAAGCATTAGTATGTACCTAATTGACAACCCTCAGTGCCGAATATCTGTCTGCTTGCTTTCATACCTCATCCCTTGATATGAATCCTCTAACTTATTGGAAGACGTAGGAACGGCTGGAATTCAAACAGACACCGTATTTGCTAAACTACTAAGTCACTACTATTACATTTGATGAGAAAACTTATAAGGAAATGCTTCGATATTTTTAAGGTTGGTAACTTTTTTCTGCGGCTATTCTATCCCTACGCATTTACTTAATCAAAATAACCCTTCTTTTGGGATTCGAGTCGGGTAAGAACTAAGAGCCTCTCAAAGGTTTTCAAATATGAACATAATATGATAATCTGTGACGACGGACGAGTAATTTATTCTTTACAATAGCTCCATGTATCGTACATACGCAGTAGAAATATTTTTTAGTCCCATTATTTTTTTAGGCGACCCCCTGTTTGAGGTTTTCTATAAATTAACTTGAACTTCAATTTTTGTTCCCTATGTAGCAGTCAGCAGCACTTGACAAACATTAGAAGCAATTTTCGCCTACTTTTATGATTTCATTTTCATGTTACGAAACGAAACTAATATTTTTTATCCCATGTCATTATAAAGTAGTTCATATTTCAAAGTTACAATCGTTATTTCACCAGAAATTCGCATTTGAACTTGCATGGCCAAGTGTTTACATTTTATTGCTCGTGACTGTACATAGGTACCTACGTAGTTCATTGTGTATTCGTGCACTAAAAGTGTTCAGCTAGCGATGAGCAGCCATTCGAATAATGACAACAATAACTTCTTATAGACTATCTAATTTCGTTTGAAAACCGAATTGGTAATCGGTTTAAACGAGAAACTTGCGATTGAAATTATTTCACATTTATCACAGGTATTCACGGTATTCAAAATGTAGTATTTAATTATACTATTTATTTCTCCGTTATTCTCTTGATGTTATTAAATCCAGTCACGGATATAGTTCTTATTTCATATAATTTAATAAACGTGCAACCATTAATTAAATATAGAAATTGCATTTCGGTCTCATTTACCTTTATTGCTCAAAATTGCGATCGTTTTACTTACTTATGTAATGGTTACAAACATTAATATTATCAATTAGCGAGGTATAATAAAACAGACTCGACATGATCAGAGTTTTCAGTTGTTTGATTTGCAGTTCAAAGAAAGGCAGTAGTTTGTGGATAGAATAAAACATAAATTCATGATTTAAATCATTTTTCATTACTCATACTCTGAAAGTAGGTCTTATCAAGCCTGTGGAGCGGATTGAAAGTACTACTTTTCAGCCCTAGGGAGAATCGCTTTCAACTGACAGCTGTCAAATTATTAAAAAAAACTCAAGGTCTATTTTCTTATTTTTATTGAACCATGTTCCGACTTTTTATACGGCCACTCAATTACAGCGCGATTTAAAAAATATAATAACATAAAGTTAACTTAAGAATGAAATTATATTATG
Source organism: Diarsia rubi (assembly GCA_932274075.1). Classification (NCBI taxonomy): domain Eukaryota; kingdom Metazoa; phylum Arthropoda; class Insecta; order Lepidoptera; family Noctuidae; genus Diarsia; species Diarsia rubi. The sequence goes on along the minus strand of OW026412.1, from coordinate 16,793,448 downwards.
ACTTTTTAAGTATATAATTTAGTTTTAACTATTTCTCTAAAATAACATGTAATAGATTTCGACAAAAATGCTTGCCATTTTTTTCAATGATGAACATGAAAAATACTGGCTGTATGGACGACCACAGGACAAAAAAAACAAAGTAAGCGGGAAAGCTAAAACACTCAACACTCATTTTTTCTTTATTTTTTAATTTATGTTCTTATTTTCCTCATATTCGTAATGAAAAGCACAGTGTTTACCTCGGGTAAATTACTTATCCAGTCCATCGAACTATTAGCGCCCTCACTACGTTACGGGCGCTAAACCCCGTCTCTGGACTAAATAAGTAATTTTCGCCCCTTGGATAACAATGAGTACTATTAATACAGCCTCATTGATCATTCAAACTCACTAACCGTTCTTGTTACAAAAATTCTGAGATGCCATGTAAGTTTTTTTTTATAACTTCTTTTTAAAGAGCTTTAAATAATAGTTTTTAACGTAAAACGGCCTGTATTTTCTGTTATGATGGAACTCTGTAGGAAACTTTTTGGTTTTCACGGTTGACATTCTCAAAGGTGTCGTGGTCGCAAGTATGACTGCTGAACATGGGGAGTTGAATCCGGCAAAATGTTTTGAGTTTTGACATCAGAAATTTCTCTGCAGTAACCACTGAGTCTGGATTGATGCCAGGTTGATGGCAATAGGCTCGCACCCCGTTACATGAGAATGAAATACCATAACTAGTAAAATGTGGGTGTTGTATTAGGTACCTACAGCTCTACCTAACTGTAATCGGGGATTGTAGTTTTTTAAGGTTATCATAACGGAACGGGGCGAAAATATCGAAAAACTCGAATTTTAAAATTACTTGTACGAGTATCATTGTATGAAATCATATTAAACCTCGCACAGTTATCCGCGCCGAATCAGTCAAACGTCTTGTATTGCGGCCTCGGCACAAGGGCTAAGAAGGAACATGGGTGGTTTTTAGTCAGTAGAAGTCTGACAGTCCCTTTCCTTCTCCCAAAAGCGGAATAGGTTATTTGATGATTATACACGAGACGTATGATATAACTTTTTGTTCGGTGTGGTCGATTCCTTCGGCGCTGGCAAGTGTACGCTTACCAATAAAGGACTTTGGTTTAAATTATTTGTTTAACCCTATAACACTAGAAAACTATCACAAGAACCTCCGTTAGCGAAATAGATACCGGTAGGAGTGGATATAATAATTGATTTAATATATCGTCCTTATTACTCTTGTACCTAAATCATAATTACTACTACTACACTATACTAGTAACCCGCCCCGGCTTCGCACGATTGCAAAAAAGATACTAAAACCTTCCTCTTTAATCACTCTATATATTAAAAAAAAAAAAACACATCAAAATCCGTTGCGTAGTTTTAAAGATTTAAGCACACATAGGGATATAGGGACAGAGAAGGCGACTTTGTTTTATTCTATTTAGTGATTAGTGATTCACCACAACCTTATTGCAAAGAATATGAAAATAGCTGCAATGTGGTAACATATTGTTCATTTTGAATTCTAAGGGTGTAAGTTGATGGAAATTCCTCAGTTTTATGACGTAACTCACATCACCCCCTCGAGATGTTTCATATTTCAGAATCATAAGATTAAGTAAGATAATGTGCAGAGAGGTTAAACGTTTCTAATACTACCTCATTCAGGCTCAGTATGAGTCCAACTGGCCGTTTTGAGTCTAAAAATGTCTGACATTCCTTTTTTTATTTTTATTTGAACAGCTTTTAATTTTTCTTAGACAACACCTCGTACTTTCTTCGTAATATATAAAGAGAAAACCTTTTGGTTAAAACATGACATTAACGAAACGTACGCAGGGAGTAATATAAAACTCTTTCTTACTGAAAAGCCTCGTAACGAGGGCGCGGTCCTCCAAAGCACTGTGTATTGTTTTGGCACAAAAGTAGTAAATGATAGCGTGACAGCTGACAGGGGATGAAAAAAAAAGGGATTATTCCGAACCTGACCCGAAAACCTAACCCGGTCGCAGGTCAGCAACTTGAAAAAAAAAATTATTCCGAACGCAACCCTCTTCCTAACCTGATCGAAACCCGAATTGTGATATGGTAGGTTTCCCTCCCCTCTTTCTCAGAGCGGGAGGGGTTATTTGATGATTTCCCACCCCAAAAAAAAAGGGTAAGAAGATGATTATGGGCACACGTCTTTTCAGTCGCCTTACTCTATTCACGAACACAACTTTTCCTTATCCTTGTGACATCGCCGCGTCGTCTTAGTCGGTCCAACTCGTTAATATCTAAGCAGACGATATCGCAGACATAAAAGTGCTCGCTAAACCGTGCTCAGGTGCAGCAGCTGGTCTTAAAGCCGGTCGTTGATCTTTATTTGCGTGCCCCCCAACTACGGTCGGCTAGACGCCAATGCCAATACACATCTCCTCCCCCGGGACGACTTACTGCTAATGAAGGTGTTTACATCGACGAAATGTTCACATTATGGCCCTTTTATCGTTTGGCACATCGCTTGAAGGCTTCACAATTTTGGTAGCAGATGAGCCTCTGAAATGTTTATAAAATGGAGTTATTTTAGTAAAATGTCTTCGTACACCAAGTAACAGTAACTTACTTTTTTAAATAAAGGTTTATCTGCCCTGTCACTCACAACACACATTCAACTTTTTTTATAAAACACCTTTAAAAAACTATAGGTTCTATTCTTATATTAAGTTATTTGTAGATGTATATTACTTACGACAAAAATAACACGTGCAATTTCAACAATATAACACTGGGGTCGAATCGATAACTCTGACAAACGGCACACACTTGGCCAGCATAACAGCGTTACATTGAGCACAATCCAATATCACAGAATGAACATCCATTCTGTGATATTGGTACGCAAAAAGCTAAGTTGGTCCAACGGGAAGTAAGACATACGTGACATCCGGAGCCAGGGGCCGCGGGCCGCACGACAAGGCGAATCTATCGGAAGTTCTTCTTGCGGCTTCTAATGTACCTACTTGAGCATCAATCATTTTTGATACGAGCTCGCTGTTTCTTTGTTCGCTCGTTATTGACAATGTACAAAGAAATAAGTCCCTGTAATATCTCTTTGATGCTAAATATGAAGAGGGTTTTTAATTGGCTTGATGTTATAAATCGTTTTTAATGTTGTTGTTTGTAGTGTTTTTTACTGCCTTGTTGGTGTAGTGGTTCTTAAGGGCAATTGCTGAATAAGAGGTTCTGGGTTAGATTCCCCGGTCTTGTTATTGGGATTTTCATTTTTTATATCAGGATTTTCACAGCGGATTAAGATTACTATGTATTTTATTAAAAGTAAGCGCTTCGAACTTTCGCTGGGTTATGAGCAGTATCAACATCCAAGTTCCATCCTCTTTGCTAAGACTTTCGTACCCGCTAAGTCAGGGGTCCACAACCCAAAAGTTACATGTCCACAAGATTTATGTGTACCCAAAAGTTTTTAATAGTGTTTTTATGTCTCTGACGTTGAAATTAGTTATATACTTGTTCCCGGTGGACCTTATAACCTTATTTAATATGTTAAAGTAGATCCAGCGGACGTGAGTTGAAAGTGAAGGTACTTTTATTAAGAGGCTTGCCAATCTAATAAGAAAGAGTACTTTACGTCGATACGTTTCGAAGAGATTGCTTTCGACAGAGTAATGCGGTGTCAGCAACATTTTCTCAAAGTTTTGCGCAAGCACCGCTAATATTTGAGAAGCTTGTTTCATTTTGTTGGTAAGCTTTAACTTGTGTGTATTTGTAATACTACCTCATTTTGTTTTAACTATAAGGAATCCAACCTGAGGTGGGGTAGCTGTTTCCTACCAGTTTAGGAACTTGTTAATGAATACATGGAAGAGAAGAGTTGTAAGTAGATAAATATTTATCTTCTTCTTATGTTTACAATTTAATTCACTGCATTTACATAACTTAATAAACATTTTATGTGCAAGTGCACGTTCTTAGGCTATTAGAGTGAAACTTTGATAAAGCAATGAACTTTATTTCAGAAGGCATAATTGGGTATATTAGAATAGAATTGTGATTGCAGTTGCAGTAGAGGTAAACTATTAGTATACATAAATACATTAATTACATCACGCCTGTAATCCCCGAAGTGAAGTGAGACAGAGATGTTCCCAATATTACAGTCACATTTCACCTGTTATATTTAGGTTCTAAATAATAGGGGATGAGCCTGTCGCCACCGCCACCGGGCATAAATCTAGATTCCGTACTATTGGTATGTGTTCGGTATTAAGGTAATCTACAGGTGTGACTGTGACCAAACTGCGATTCTACTCCGATCCAAGGTTAGCTAGCAACTAAGCAACCGCATGCTGATTCGATTCACTACATTACGTTTAATGTAGCGATTGAAGTTTTAATGAGGTCCAAACTCACGATTTGTGGATTGAGTATTCTTGGCCTAACTCTGACTTAATAGTGCTCAATCTCCTCGTAACTTATTGGCCTCAATAGTGTCTGTCGACCTCAACGTGACTAACGCATATCGGTTGCAGGCACACGTTGTTTTGAAGGAAGACTACGGAATAGTGGCTGTTTTGTTGGTCTAGTGTTCTGCTAAGCAGAAAGTCCTGGTTCGATTCTCGGAGCGGGTAAATTTCTCAGTAGTAGACACGGAGTTTGGATTAGCTCTCAGTAGAGGGCAATATAGACTCGCCCCCCATCACATGGGCGCCCTTATCACATATTTGGCGAAATGTTGGTGTATCCTCTGTCTTATCCTTCATGGATACAGGCGTGATGTTATAGTAATAACATTGGTCGTGTTGTGATTCAGTATAGTATACCTATCAGTAGTTGGTGGAATGAGACTGCCGGGCGCCGTCAGAGGGCTGTAGCAGGCATTCATTTATCACTACGATCTATCGGTTATCGCTCTGGCAGCGATCCACCGTCCGCGGGCGAAACCCATTCCATTGTTGACCGAGTTACTTGTTACAATTGGACAGATTCGATCAATTTAATAACTTATAACTTCTGTGGGATATGGGGAATTGGAGACTCACTGACGGCCACTGTTGGACGCAACCTGCTTATAACACTTTCCATGCGAATTCTACCCGTCTGCCTTCTGCGTGAACCTTCAAAACAATAGTGAACACAGAACAGGCAGCTTCTAGGCATGCTCCACCTAGACTTCCATCGCTATCCAGCAGACGTGCTCGATGATGTGATCGATGTCAAGAGCAGGCCTATTTCGCAACAAACATGCACCACTTTTTAGTATGACACAAATGACGTTTATAAACTGATGGCTTTGAATATCGCCCGTGGGACCGTGACAGCAATAATTGTGAGTTCAACGCTTTCTAAGCCAATTTATTTTATTATTAGATGCTGTCGTTTCTATTGTTCTCTATACGACGCAAACAAACAGTATTTTCGAAGTCCGATGTATTCGTTATCTGTTCAATAACAATATTGGGCGGAAAACTTTTTCCGCAATAACGATGCAAAAGATAATTTTAGTGAACGTTCTTCTTCTTTATTGAATGGTTCCCTGGTGTCTAATAAGTTTGTTATTGGATTTACATATCGTCACCAACTCCTACACTTAAATCTTTGACGCGCAATAACTTCGTCAATTTTTATTGATTTGATAAAACAAAAAATATTTACCCAATATTTTTCGATAATCTAACAGAGGGACTAATTAGAATCTCATTTTTTAAAGTCAGTAAACATCTCTATTATACAATACGCACATGAAATAAAAAAATCAAAGGTGCGTGTTTTCGGTTCGAACTCGAGATCTATTGACTTAGTTAACGTTACAGTTATTTATAATATTTTACAATCATTTTATCAATCAGTCTATGAAATGGATTCCACACAGACAGACTTTGTACCACAAGCTACAACATTGCTGGTAGGTACTACATATAAACATATCTGCAGATAGAGTAAGTAGGTTAAAAGGGTAATGGGTGATGGGTGCTAAATATCAGTTAACACTTATTCCCTTCTGTGTCACGATCCACTCGTTAATTCGACATGTTAGTTGCGTAGTGTCAATTGATATTAACCACTTCAGATTGTCCGAGCATTCGTGTTAAATTTAAACACACATTTATTTAAATTAGGTCAACACATCCATGCGTTAAATTAATTAAAGTTGATCGTAATTGCGACGGAAAGCTGATAATTTATCACAATCATAAATTTGCTATAACTGTACCGTATTATGCGCCTTTACATACTCATGTAAGTATATATTTTTTAATACTCTTATTGCTCTTATATCCTTACGTCGTACTCTATCATAAAAACGTTGATGTTCGTTTCGCCAATAAAGTTGATAACGTCAATTCGGCGAAGCGATGCGTCGTTACTTTACAAATGCATTGGCTTTAAATTTATTATATATTTATTTAAAAAGAGAGATGGCGCTGCCGTCACGTAAACATTAGTTCCGTGTATAAAAATATTTAAAAATAGTATTACCGAGTATTTAACGTTGAAAGTGGTGTTAAAGTGACAATATCACTTGGAATAAGCTGTCCTATCGTTATCTGGACCAGAACTTTACCCAGAAAAGTGAAAAGTGTTCTAAAAGTGACGTGTGAAAAGTGCTTTAAAACTAAACTTATCGGTGCAAAAATCCTTATTAACTACAGTTTTAAACTTGCAAAACAACATCTTAACAAAAGAGGATCGAGAACTAATTAAAAAGTAACAAAACATTGTGTTTAAAACGTGCAGCGAATCCAAGTTGACAGTGTGAACATTTTTGCAGCATGAGTCACATAACGGCTGTTTGACGTTTTAAAAATTATAGAAATAAGAACAGACGCACTATTTCATTACAATAAGTATTGTCCGGTTAGTGGAGTTCGCGCAGTGCCGACATCAGATAACGTAAGAAAGACGAGCCGCTGGTTCGAATCCATGATCTTACATCTCTTTTTGGACATTAAAACATTTGCTTGAACATTTTCTTGTGTTTGATTAAGCATATGGTCGATTTTGGCACGCTTTTATTTTGTTTTTTCTCAATACTATTGTCAATTTATTTCACTATCCAAAGATGGCAAGTGGAGACACTAGTTTTATAACAATGAGGAAGATACGGAGAACGAATTCTTATAATAATGTGTCAACTATGAACACTTCAGACTCGTCACTCTTTGATACCACGATGCAAAGTCTACCTGACCCATGCGGCACTTTAGAAGTACGTCAATTGCACGAAAAATTATTGTCTGTTCAGGAGGATTTATTGATTGCAAATAATGAAATAGACAATCTAAACACAGAAAATATAAAATTAAAATGGGAATTGGAAAAGAGTCATAAAATCATAGAATTATATAAAAAGGTCGGATATGGAGAGTCTTCTTCCACCCCATCATCTTCAATGCGGAAAAATAAAAAGAAAGACCAGAATGAGACTAACTCTCCGTCTAAGAAAAATATTGATCAACATAATATTATTATCTCTGAAAAGCCCATTAATGTAGAACAACCGAAGCAAGATAAAAGTTCTAAGAGAAATTCAACAAGTATCCAGGACATTTTAGAAAAAGATACCATCCCGTGCGTGTGCAAGGAAAGCCAGCCGCCAGCCAACACCTTTGGCCACAAGAATAAATTATGCCTACTGAGTACGAATACTACGAATAAAATACTATCCATAGCGCAAAATACCTTCGCAAACAAATTTGACTGGTGTCACTATCTGATACGTAACGGGAAAACTGAGCATCTCTTGAAAGGTCTAAAAGAAAAACTTGAAAAATTCACAAAGAACGACTTTTGTGTTATTCTTTTAGGTGAAGAAGACTTCAAAAATACTTATATTTATTTTGATATTATATTCCGTATTAGAGAAGTTATTCAAAACATAAAAAATACGAATGTGATCATCTGTTTACCTACTTATAAAAATGGATACTATGCCAACTTGTTTAATAGTAGAATAGAAACTTTTAACAACCTTTTGTATCTAGATGTACTGACATATGAACATTTATATCTGTTAGACAGTAATTTAAATTTATCTTTTGACTACAAATTTTATAATAAACGAACTGGCTCAGTAAGTAACCATGGAATGTATATCATATTTAAGGACATAGATAGTTTGATAATTGACATACAATATAATAATAGTTTAAGTGAAACATTAGACATAACCATTGATAATAATTTGACAAATAGGGACACTTTTTTTTCTTGACTAAATATTTATGTATATTACATCAGAACATTGCTGGTCTTGTTAATAAAGCTGACGCTCTTTCAGTCTGTTTATGTGAACTTTCAGAACGAGATGTTGATGTAGATGTAATATGCATTTCAGAGCATTTTATGGTGGCTGACTGTGAGAATCAGCTACACCTACCTAACTATAGTTTAGCTGCTTGTTATAGTAGACAGACAAGTAAGCGAGGCGGTGCATGTATACTTGTTAAGCATGATATTCAATGGAAGGGATTGGCCAATGTAGCAGACATGTCGTCGCAAAGTATTTTCGAGTGTTGTGCAGTTAAATTGACGGACTATGACATTATAATTGTGTGTATTTATAGAGTACCTAACTCAAATAACATCAATGAGTTTTTTGATAAACTGGAAACTCTTTTGAAATATTTATCTAAACAACGATGTAAGAATATAGTTTTAGCTGGTGACTACAACATTAACATTTTGAAGAGAGGTAAATTGTCAGCTGAATTCGAGTGTATTCTTTTAAATTTTAACTTACAACTTGCTTTGAGACAACCCACTCGGGCTGCGAGCCAAACATGCATAGATAATTTTGCGCATAATTTTAACAAGCGTCGTTGTAGATCAGAAGTTTTGGAGCTCGCGCTATCCGATCACACAGCACAACTGTTAAAGTGCCCCGTTAAGAAAAATGATATTCTTAAGTACTATCGCAAAAGTACACGAGACTACAGTCAGGAAAATATAGAAAAATTCAAGACTTGTCTAAGTAGTCTTTCCTTCTCAGATGTGTACGAGATGGTCGATCCTAATGCAGCATACAACTGTTTTATTGAAACGTTCCAATTGTTGTACGAATTATGTTTCCCCAGAAAAATCATAACTATTAAGACTACTAAAAAACCTACTTGGGTCTCACGTGGGATAAAGTTGTGTAGTAAAAACAAACGGAAGCTTCTATGGAAATATAGGTTAAAACCAAGTCAAGCTAATAGAGATAAATTTAAAACATATTCAAAACTACTTAGAAAAATTATGAATCTAACTCAGAAAGCACAAAATGATTACAATATTAAAACCTCTAGTAACAAATCAAAGACTACGTGGCAAATAATTAGTAAGAGTAAATACAATGCCCCGAAAAACTCTATTTCTTGCATCAGATTTAAAAGTAAAAACATCACACACCCAAAAGACATTGCCAATACATTTAATAATTATTTTATAGACAAAATACAACCAACAATTGACGCGGGAACTAACTCAACGTCATTCATTCTTGGCAGAGCACAGTCTATGTTTATGGCTCCGTCAACACCCTATGACATACTTAATATTATAATGATGCTAAAAAATACGAACAGCGTTGGTTACGATGGTATTGCCACAAAAATATTGAAAGCAGTTGCATTTGAAATATGTACTCATTTGTGTTTCATTATTAATCTCTGCATAAGTGCAGGTGTATTTCCTGATGCATTAAAGAAGTCAATAGTGAAACCGCTATATAAGAAAGATAATCACGAATTAATGGTCAATTACAGACCGATCGCGCTTATACCAGTTATGTCTAAGGTATTTGAAAAATATATATATAGAGAATTGAATACCTACCTAGAAAAATATAATATTTTAAGTGACGAGCAAAAGGGATTTCGTAAAAATAAAAGTATTAATTTGGCTATTTATGAGTTTTTACACAATGTCATGCTGAATGTAGATAAAAGAACACCAGTCTGTGCCATATTCTGCGACATGACACAGGCCTTTGACTGCGTACATTATAATTCTCTGGCAAATAAACTTGAAGCCTATGGTGTTAGAGGCAACGTTTTAGAATTAATTAAATCGTATCTTCATAACCGTAAACAAGTAACGGAAATCAGCACAATAAATACAAAAAGTAAACGCGAAGAAACTTCAAGATCAGAAGAACGAACAGTTATGTACGGAGTACCCCAAGGCAGTGTATTGGGGCCTCCATTGTTTATTTTGTATATAAATGACTTGCCTAAGGTAACTGAACAACCGATGACACTCTTTGCTGACGATTGCACTATGACAATATCTTGTAATGACATAAACACATACGAACATGACATTAATAATTCTCTAATATCCATTATAAATTGGTTGAATAACAATAATTTAATAATTAATTTAAAAAAGACCAACGTAATGCACTTTGCACAACGCACACAAACAATAAAAAGTCTTAATATTCAATTTAATAATACAAATATCAATGAAGCTGACACCACAAAATTTCTAGGAATAATAATTGATTCTAAATTGAATTGGAAACCTCAAATAGAGGCACTAAGTAAAAAATTGAGTAGTGCAGCCTACGCTCTGAAACAGCTTGCTGTGGTACTCAACACAGATGCGCTAATTACTGCTTACTATGGATTAGCCGAATCAATTCTTAGATATGGAGTAATCTTTTGGGGGAATAGCACGGACAATGAAATTGCGTTTCGGGCACAGAAAAGGTGCATTAGATCGATGTTTAGACTGCAAACAACGGACAGTTGTAAATCTTATTTTATAGAACGTAAGATACTGACATTGCCTTCATTATACATCCTGGAAACAGTAATGTTCATTAAATTAAATTCTCATCTATTTCAGCTTTTGTCTGATGCTGTCCCTAGGAATAGACGTGATAATTTTAAACTCTGTGTCCATGGCGCTAAAACAACTCTTTTGCGTAAGAGCATCTTTTGCATGGCTCCGACCATTTTTAATAAATTGCCCAAATCATGGAGAACATTAAATATATCTGCCCTTAAAACCAAATTGAAGAGTTTACTAACTGAAAGAGCATATTACAGTATAGCAGAGTTTATGAAAGAGGACAATTTTCCTCGTTTCTAAGATGTTGACGTTGTTTTTATTTTTGTTTTGTTTTTTTTTTATTTTTTTGACATGTTATTGTAATCTGTTAAATTTGAATTGTATTAATATTTTTATTGACTAATTTTATTTACTGACTAACTACTTTGACATTTAATTTTATTTAAAAAATATGCTGCTAAATTGTAATGATACCTACTAATCTTTAATGAATAATTTGTATTTTTTTTTTTTTTTTCAAGTGTCTACATAATTTATATAATGACATTTTTGGTTGAATAGAATCACGGTTTACGCACCATCTCTTCCAACCGATTTGTACGCCGCGACATGTGGCTAAACATGATAGAACTTATGTATCTTATTATTATCCTGCATGTAATGTATCATGTACACCATGTTTAAACAAATAAATATTACTTACTTACTTACTTACTTACTTACTATAATAATTATATACCCGTCTGTTACAGAAAAAGTCTGAGTAGAGCCAAAGCCTGACTTACTAACTGAAAGTGTTTTTGTTATATATTTAGTGCTAATGAAAGATTTTTTCTTTAGCTTATCTCTATTTTTATTTTGTTTCATTGAAAATATATTAATGTTACTCGGGATTTACGTTCTATATTACTGAATATCATCAGGCAAACACTAGGCCTACTAGGATGGGGTTAGTTTCAAGCCAAACCCAACACAGCTGAAGTGAAATCTATATAAATACCATCCATATTATCTATATTTTATTTACTGAAAATTACTGGCAGATGACAGTCGCACAGTCTAAACCACAGGGTCTAGAAGTAGTAAAAGAAGACATTTGGCAATAAAGGGGTTCCTTTCACGACTGCTCACTTTCGCTTTTGAGGTAAAACGAAGTGAGCACAAATATGAGATTTTTAACGAAAGCTTGTCATTTTTAGCAAAAAAGAAAATCCCACGCACTAATTTTGCACACTTCTAAATTATCAACTAGAAAATCTCTAGATTTGCCATTCGTGAAACTTATTCTGTACCGTAATAAATAAGTGATATATATCGCAGTGTAAACATAAGTCAATCATTTGCCACATAAACGGTTTTACATTCGTTTACTTAAGAGCTTTGTGCGAACAAACTTGGCTTATTAAAATTAATTGCTTTTATAACTGAAAGAGCTTGCTTTTATATGTCGACGACAAACTGCTTGTTTAAATCAATAAGTTAAGTACTTACTTTGTTGTAGATAGGTACTTAGTTGTAAGATCTAGAATTTTATAAGAATTTTTAAGATTTGTTTTTTTGAAACGCAAATTTAAACATTAATTTCAATTAGATCATTGCAGGTATTTTTTAATGTCAGAGAAACAAAGAAAGCGAAATTGTTCTGCAGTTACAAAAATTATAAGGCGTATAAAACTTATGAAAGTACCTGCTATAGTTGCCCATTCTAGAGCGTGGATCTCTATAAAGAAGAATGGGCATGAAACTCCATGGAGACTCGCTTCTCTTTTTCGATCTATCGAATAAATGAAAGGAGACGAACGAAAGAAACTTCTGTTCATTTTAAACTCGAGACCAGCTATAAATTGATAAATGTCAAGTGTTAACATTATGGTTTGTTATCAATATCGTTTATAAATCGTTCAATAACAGCTATCATTACTAGAATAAACACAAGTAGTTATGTTAATAAACATACAATTCATTAAAGTGTCGAATCACATCCTGCGACCGTATCTTATCGAGTGTTTTTGTAATCGCGCTGTGCACTGCGAGGGTGTACCGGGCGGCGGTCTACCCACATAAGGACATCCCTGGGAAATAAATAGATACGAGAGCCCTTTTAGTTACTGAACTATCGTTAGAACTCGGTGACTGAAATGTTAAGTAACAAATACTTACGTCATAGGACAAGGTCGTCGGTTAGGTGGCGATCTTTGAAAAAATATAGAGTTTTTGATACATAAAATTCCGGATTTCCCAGTAAATATTCCCCACTAACAGAGGGAAGGCTTCGAGATTACAGGCGAGATAAGAGAGGATCTCTTACAAACTGATTATATTATTAGTTATAAATTCATAATTTTCATTGGATACTACGTAATTTACTAATAGATAATTTTTAATTTCCTCTTTAGTGGTATCAGTAGAAGGAATTTTACGAGGTACTGGTTTGCTAAAATGTGTGTAGGCAGGTAAATACAATGAATCATTCCCCACTAGTTGTACTGCACATATAGAACTAGTGGGAATTATTTTTCCCACTAGTACTACGATTCAAGGTGGTACAAAATCGTAGAATAAGTAGGAACAAAAAGTCTACTGGTTCTGGATTAGCAACCTGCTGCTGCTTCGGAAGATTTAAATTTCTTGGTAAAATCAATAATTTAAATGTGTCATATAAACTTTCCGGAATAAGGTCCTCTAAATAAAAAACACATCAAACTCCAATGCACACCCAGTTCCGAACATCAGAACTCCATCACCGGATAGACACAAAAAGAGACTTATAATAAATTATATTGATGTCCCCCTTGATGAACCCGCAAAAAATTATGAAAATGGCACGTCATATCGAATGAAATTTATGACGAAGTAAATTCTAAAAAAGTGGGGTCCCGAAGGACGGTCAGTTAAATCCTTTCTCACTTGAAAAGTAATGTCTATTACTTAGGCTTACCTAACCCATCTCACTTTCACAAAATCATATAGTACACACATCAAAAGTGTCTAGGGATCAACATATATTTTTGCAATAACTTTTCTCCTGATTGATATTAATTAAAATTTTCTTTAAGGATTCATCAAATAAAGTGTTTTCGTTTGTCACAGTAACGATAAACCAAGTCACCTTTGCATTAATAAAGAAATTTGCCATTTTCCTAATAAAGGGATTTTTGACATTTGAACTAACACTAACATTAAAGTTCGAAAAAAAGACTGAAATAACAGTTTTCTTTAAAATTTTATTGGGTAACTTAAACAATTAATAATCCGTGTTTCTACCGCGAACACTAACAACACAAGAACATCGGTTTGGCATACTCAAAATGAGTTCATCCAAATCACACTGTGGAATGGCCGCCCATGTTCGTTGCAACAACAAAAAAAGGTCTTCTTGCGACTGGATACCCTCCATATTCGGCAGAGCTCTTCTCTGTAGCATATCCCATGCATGCTCAATCGGGTTCAAGTCTGGCGACTGAGCAGGCCAGGGCAGGACATTGATGTTAGCTGCGGCGAGAGTCTGTCTTACAACTCTTGCGGTGTGCGGTCGTGCATTATCATGCATTAACTGAAATAAGGGACCGATTTGCACTTGTAGAGGAACGATGACGTCTGATACAATCGTCTCAGCATAAATTTGAGCGTTGAGGTTGCCTCTGATCCAAATCAACTCAGTTCTTCCGCCGATCCAAATACCCGCCCATCCCATGATGGTTCCACCACTATAAGGATGGACTTCCTGGCAGGATTTTAATCGCTGTTGGCGTCCAGGGGTTCTCCAGTGTCGTATACGTCTTGTATCCGGTCTCATACCAAAACGAGACTCATCAGAAAAGCACACGAAACGCCATTGTTCTTCTGCCCAATTTCTGTGTTCAAGAGCCCATTGATATCGAATCCTACGATTGTGCATTGCTATAGGTGGTACCCGTAGCGGTCTTCGGGAATGAAGGTTCACTTCATGCAAGCGGTTTCTGACTGTTTGGTCGCTAATTAAGTTCCCTGAAGAGTGATGAAGCCTCACGGCTAACATCATGGCGGTTATTGTTGGAGCTCTTCGAGTTAAGATTTGAATGTATCGGTCTTGTCTCCGTGTGGTGCAGCGATACCGTCCTCCATGGCGCTCAGCCACGGTACCAGTGCTTCGGTAACGTGTCCAAAGTCAACTGATAACACTCTGACTTGTATTCAGAGCTAAAGCCACAGTACGTTGCCGGGAACCAGCTTCTATCATTCCCACGGCTCTGAGCATTTCTTCCCTGCTTAAATGACGACGTCGCCGCTCCATAATAACGTTGGTTTTAATCAGTAGTAGGGAAACAGTAGCACTAATAATGTCTTCAATGCGTTGTATGTTTTTATAGGGAAAATATTGACAGCTGATTTTCATCTTATATTCGAATTTGATTCACAGTTCCTGATTCAAATTATGAAATGCACCAAAAAGGATCCATATAAATTTATAAAATCATAAATTTATTACAAAGCCACATCTCAATCTCAAGAAATCCGCATAAAAATGCTTGATCCCTAGACACTTTTGATGTGTGTATTTCACAATCGTACGAAGTCTCTTTATTTTCTATCTCATGTGGGAACCTGATTTATATGAATCTTATTGTTAGGTAAGAACTAAGGTTAACAAAATCTTATCAAGAAAGTGTGTTCATAATTTTTGTAAGGTAGAGCATCGATTTTAAAATTAAAAATTATCGCTTCAAATATAAGAATCTTCGGATGTTACTGATCGGGCTATCGTCGTACTATTAGTTCCTCATATTTTGATGGTATGGTAGTATCTGAATGACAGATGTGAAGTTCTGCTGCTCAAACAAAAATGTCAAAACACCCAAAGCTCAATTAATCAATTGTATAAAATACTTTAGTATCATTGTCCAGCGCTTACTCCGATTATTGTCTTCCTCTTCCATACTTATTATTAACCTACTCGTTATCTCAGCAGTCACCTCTTTTTAATAATGTTTAATACTCCACACAGAGCATTCATTGTTTCTTTTGTCTTCCTCTTCTCATATCCAACCACAATTATACTGGAGGATTCATGACTTCATGAGGGAATATTTAATACTAATGTCAGTAATAAAGCCGAGCAGTTCGCACCACGAAGCACGCGACCGTGCACTACGGCCAACATCACAATAAACAAGCCCAAAGTAACACTTAGTATGTCAGCGCTAGTGCGGCGACTGCCAAGTATGGCGTGGTATGGCAGAGTTCCCGGAACATGAGCGCTTCTACGTCTTCTGCGGAATATCAAACACATAACGTAACTCGCCCTTCCGCCAGCGCTCACCATACGTAATGTAATCTGTACTTAACTTTTTAGAGACGTAAAGTTTGTATGTTAGTAAGTTTGCATGCAGCCTGTGATCTTCAGCACTACTGATTTTTGTACTAATGGGAAGCTATACTTATTATCCCTTAATGACAAAAGCTTCGTTTAAAACATTCACATAATTCCCGCGATAATGCCCGTGTGATGCTGCGGACAAAGACAGCATCTTATCAGATATGACATTCACGTCATTATTTATGTTCAATACGCTGTTTACAGTAAAATGAATTGTTTTATAATTCAATCGCACGATTAAGATAGCGTAAATGGCAGCTGTGTTTGATAGAGAGGTTTCTTAATCAAATAGACAAACGGTTCATTTAGCTAATTATCTATGAACATAAATTGCGTAACCGGTAATAACTAGATGTAGGTAAATGGAGTTGGCGACAGCATTCTTAGATAAACATTACGAGATGACAATTGTCATTGATACATATTATACTCGTAGATAGAAATCTGGAGACACAGAACTAGTTGTCTCTAAGCAGAAATGCTGCTCGGATTGGGGGTCTAAAATGGTCGCTTTAGCAGAATCATACCAGCTAGGATAAACTATATATTTTTAGGAAGTGATTCATATAATTAACCTATTATGATTCTGTCGACGCAGCCATTTTAGGGCCCCTTAACAAAAACCTATGGACGAAATGAGAAGTGTCAAGAAACAAGTACTTAGTTATGTTGTGTGAAGGTATGTGTGTAGGGTCCTGCAGTACTCCGCGTTAACCATTAAAGTCCATAGTTTTAATAGTAGAGTCACGCTCCTGCGGCGCACACGAGTTTGTTTGACAATGATGTTCACATACAGTTACTGGTTAAATTAAACGTGCGCAGTAAGGACACTGTGTATGTAATTAGTCAGGCGACTGTAGTTTTCGTCTGTGAAACTTGCACGATGAAGTAATTTGTAATAACTACCGTGGCAAGTGGCAAGGAACTGAGGAACTGCTACATGTTTATTTACCATATCTATTGCTTTATGAATTGATTATAAAAAAAAAACGATTGGAAACGATTTTAAACGCTGTCTACCTTTCCTCTGTTTAGATGAGATTATATTAGACTGGCATAAAGTATCAGATGTTTAATTGAACAAAAATTCTATTTTTATTAAAATTTGGCATTTGATTACGACATTTTGATTAATTTATTGAAGATTATGTAGGTATCGCCGACCTTAGTTTTGACACCTCGATAAAAATGTAGGCGAGAGATAAAGTAAATACAATGTTAATCTTGATATAAGTGTGTATTGAGAAATAAGTTGATTATGAAGCACCGTTTTAGAAGGAGCTATCTCCTTCTAAAACGGTAATTATATAGAATAAAATGAAACCGAACAGAAAGTCAAATTATCCAGCTAATATATTAGACCACGAATAAATGGATAATGGCGGGTGGAGGTAATTTGGCGCCATAAAAGGCAAACGTATTCATCAAAACAAGAACAATAGAAACAATAATGAAATTCGCAGTCGCGTTCCCTCCGCGCCTCTATTCTGTGACAGGGCTCGCAATCGTTTGGTAAAATAAATGGTGCACGAAAAATTTATGTCGTCTGCGATTCTTTCCGGCCCAGATTTGGCCGGCCCAGTTTCGAACACCCTGCCTTCCCTTTGTCCCGGCTACACCCTTATACTACGACACCCCTTCATATATCAACTTCCTGCGATCAATTGCTGGCGGGGGCTGATCAGCTGATGAAACTGTGGGTGTTACGCTCGGTAGAGAATCAGTAGTGTCTAATATTTAGTTTTGCTGTTGTTTTTTAAAGGTTAGACGTTACATAAAACTTGACGTCACACCTGTAGTCCCTGAAGGAATACACGTAGTTTCCGTTAGTTATTTTTAAGTTCCATGTGATAGGAGGTGAGCTTATTGGGTACAAATCCAGATTCCGTGACTGCTTCTGAGAAATTCCTGATAGGAATACCTACAAACACTTTGCTCGACCCAGGACTTCGCACTTAGTAGTCGCATTTGCCACCACTGGGCCAAAAAGGCAGTGGGCTTAGAATTAGTTCCAGATATTTTTAGTACCTACTATTGTTGTGCGGGTCATATACAAAGAACCCAAGACGGAAGATGGTCGTCCACAGTTACTAACTACCCGTTCCCGTTCAACAAGAATCGCAAACGCGGTAGACCCCACAAACGATGGAGCGACGACATAGCGAAAATTGCTGGAAGAACTTGGACGACGTTAGCCAGAGACCGACATGAGTGGCACAGCAAGGAGGAGGCTTTTACCGCCTTAGGCGGTCCTTACATTTAGTTTTAAATAATACAATTTGTGAATAAATATAATAATGAATTTAATTAATAAATGTAATGTATAAGTGTAATGTTATTTCTATATTAACCAATCTGCAAAAAAAAAAATGTTTACTATTGTCAGCATTGTAAATTGCACGTTTACGGTTGTTGTATATTATAATTAATTAATGTTTGTATTGATTATGCATGAATATGAAATGTAAGGAATCAAATGAAAGCTTTATTTATTTATTTATTTTTATTGTGGTGCAGAAGTTCTGTTCTATCATTAAAATAAACCACACGAATCATGATCAATAGTTAAGTAAGAAAGTTCTCCACAGTACCCCGTGTTTGCTCCGTATTTCTAAATATATTTCTAAGACGCTCTGTAATTAAAAACTAGTTCAAATATGGCTTGTGTGCAGTGTCACCGCTGAGTCAATATTATGTGTGGACGCAGCCCGACTGTTGTTCAAACAACTCGTATCAACCTAATTTATAACATACGTGCACGTGGAGGCTCCAAATTACACTTTATAGTGCGTTTCCATTGCCTGACGCGTTCCTTGTCGTTCTTTTTACTGCTGTGCCTGTGCTACCGTTCGTTCTGATGTTTTTCCTAACACCAGGTTCTTTTCAGTTTCAATAACAACAACATGATTACAGACACAGTTACAACGTTCTTTAAAATTAAAAAGTCTGATCAAAAAATATTTGTACCGATTATGGTAGTTTTTTCTCATGCAAGTAAATGTTATTTCGAATCAGATATGGAGCTACCATACTACCATTAACTATTTTTGGTTATAAATAAATAAAGGTTAACCGTTCACACCGAAGAAAACCACACCGTGACCTATAAACACAGACCGCGATGCGGACTAATACAATAAGCACAAAAAATATCTGACCGTCACTATTCTTAGTTGAGACGACGCGGTTATAAAAGGAAATAGTTCCCGAATGGTGCGCGTGCGCAGTTGTGTCAAATGGCGCGCTAGCTGCGTGCACGCATGTTTACCCGTTGCTTTTAATTATCCAAGAGCCGTAAATCTCGAGGTGTGTAGTTCAGCATTACCTTAATGTACATACGCTTGATAACTATCTAACATGAAGCCACATGCTAACATTATGTCATACAGAAAATTATGAAACGAAGCAGTATCTCGACATAACACACAACGACGCACTGCTGCACTCAACCAACTGGTTATCGGAACACAAGGATGCTACAAGCGACCTGAACCATTTTATCTCGTTCACTGATAAACTGAGCGGAGGACATCTGGTGCCGAGCAGGGTTTCGAGTGTCGAAACATAAAAATAAACCTCTCAAGCTGAGGCTGTAACGTTCAAGACCTTGTATTCCGATCAATTATCTCATTGGTTACATCGATTAGAGTCGTATAAAATTATGAACAGTTACGGCTTAATTCATGTTCATGTGAATATACAAATACGTACAGCTCGGTGGGCGGCAGTGAGTCACGCGCGCACTGCAGTGTCGGCACTCGACACTCGGCATTCGGCAGTAAGCACGCGGTAATGTGCGCATCGCTGACGCGGAGATGGCCCACTCGTACCTCGCGTTGAAGAATCGGTACCAATTAGGAAGTGCTGTGTGCTGGAGGCGGCGGGTACGCCAGGCGGCACATCGAGGTCGTCGCACGAGCGCTGGCACCGCGCCAAGCGCAACTCGCCACAGACTCTTCTATAATTTTAACAATTTGCACTTACATCCCTCCCCAACGGCCTGGGACGTGGAATAACTAGGGACACTACGCCGGGGTCGCTCTCGTTGCCAACAAATTTCAACTTACATTATTGTTTTAATTCTAATCGTGCAGAGTCCCAATTAGAACAGGATTACAAGACGTTTCGTTGGCCTTATTTGTACAGATTTATCGTAAAAGGAAACATATTTCATACCGAATCGAGATCTAGTTGTTGTGACGTTTGATGCCGAGTCATGGCGGTAATTTAATATGCATTCTAAGATCGTGATAACATCATACATGTTAAACATAATACTTGATCAAAAGACGATGAAAGCATAATTGAAACCCGAGCTTATGCTGCGTTCGATTAGTGCAAATGAGCGAGCGCCTCTCGGTAATGTTCTCGCCTTACTGTAATGTTAATCCTGCTAAGTCAAGGCCTCGGCTCCATTTTGATTACATTTACTGAGAAATCTGTAATGTGTTATTCATGTCCCTTACCGTTTATCAATTTTCATATTGGTTTTTTGTTAGAGTTGACTTCAGATATGATATTGTTCATACTCAATCAAATGTACTTCTGGTAGTTTCACCGTAACTAAGAAATTTTGTAAAGTAGTACTGTGGGTTTATCGCTGGATCATAAAGTTCTACAAATAATCCAAAGCTTCAGCTCATCATTAACTTTTAATTTTCGTTTACATCACATTACGCAGATTAAGGTCGTGTTTCTTTAACAGCACAATGGGTCGAGTATCGCGATGTAACAGGAGCCCCGGCTCATTAGTGCAGATGACTTGCCAGTTTAGTGGCTCCGAAACACCATCGTCTTACAACCAATCGACGAAAGGCGACCCCACCGAAACTGCATCATAACGGACCTTAATACGGTGTGGAACGAGGCATCACCGAAATACATAATTGGTGACAGTTATTGTTGCATTCAGTTGTAAGAGCCACGTGCGAGCACATTCAATCTTGAAGACATCGCATTTTATTTCAAATGAGTTTCTTTAAACTTTTGAAGAAGAGTACAAGACTAATAAATAAACAAATATATTCAAGCGGGATAATGGGTTCGGTAATGACTCGTCATTTAAGTCAGGCTGGCTGTTTCGTTACAGACGAAGAACAAAGCGTCTTGCCACGCTCCTGTTAATTCCTCGACACTTTCCCACTGCACACTGCAGTGACGTTAAAAAGGAAGTCACGGCCTGAAGTTCGTTGCTCCTCGCGACTTAATAACCCCCTCGACGTGAACCCTGCCACACATGAAAATGAAAGTTAAGCTACTTAGAAGAAAGTGTGCACGATTATCGTCAGTCGTGGAAAAAACGATAGATTCGTTAACCGTGCATTCTTTTTCATGGCTCGTTTTACTAAAGACAAGCAACAGTAAAGGCCTTGACTACGAGAGTGAACCAGTTGTAATATCTGTGTGTTGCTTTTTGTACAAAGTGTTTAACATACTTTTATGTTCCAGTTACTAAGTAAATCCATAAAAATTTGCATTGCGAAGGAGTAACAGCGTAGTAAAAAGGAAGAACAAAATTTTTAATAAGTGGTCGTAAATTGATTCTAAGTACACGATGTTAATAAACATTACTCAGTTTATTCAAGTCCTATCGAAGGTTCCTGTAAAATTCTCAAGTAATGCGCATAGTTTGGATACGATCAACGTCAATTGCTATCAATTCTTCTACTTTGTTGCTTCAATAACTTTTTATCTTTACATAAACTTTTAATCTTTTTGTCTTTTATTCACTACGGTATAAATGATTTTAACACGTAAAATTATTGGTAACTACAGTAATCGTCTCATTTGCAGAATCTCACAGTTCAAAATCAGCGGGGAGTTGCAGTAGCACGCACACTGCGCACAGGCGAGATCGTGATGATAATACAATTATACATCTCAAGGAAATGTTAAATATTTGATTTATTTTATTTGAAAATGCAATGTTTTGGATACAGATAATTAAAAAAATATGATAACCAATGGTGTGATTTTACCAAAAATTGTGCGTGAATATTTGTGCGGCACAAAATATGTGCGCGAGCATTTCGGTGACACACTCGCACATTTTGTTCATGTTTATTTGAGCGAGTCCACCGAAAGAAACATATGCAGCACACCGGTGGCATCGCACCATAAGTCATGCTAAACATGAACACAATAAATTAATAATTTACCACTCATCACATTTATATGCAGGTCTTCTTTGATTTTCGATGTGCTCAATAAAACAATTGAGCAGGTATGTTTTACAGGATAACAAAATATGAATTCCAGTTTAGCGTAGTAAATCTAAGTGTCAGTAGGTACCTATAAGTATATTTTGCAATTTAGTGAATTAGTACATTTAGTTTCAAGTTACTGTGGAAAATAATGTTGAAAATTCGTAAAAGCCATAACAAAATAACTTTTAACACTCTATAAATTGTCAATATTGCCATCATAAATGTGTTTCATGATTATTTATTGCCTCATTTTATGTTAATGTTATATAAATTGTAAAAGCTCCAAAA
Organism: Diarsia rubi; assembly: GCA_932274075.1. NCBI lineage: Eukaryota > Metazoa > Arthropoda > Insecta > Lepidoptera > Noctuidae > Diarsia > Diarsia rubi. The sequence continues at coordinate 16,770,807 of OW026412.1, read as the reverse complement.
TTAATGACTAAATAAATTTTGAATGTGTACCGCGAATTGGAAATTACACTAACCGATCATTTGGGCACGTTTTGCGTTTACATGATAAGTACTTAAAATATAATAATGTACTGTTATTGGCAAAGAGTTAAAATCGACATCATCATCTCTGCATAATGTAGTATCGATCAATCTCTTTGGGCAACGCCATCGAAAATAAATGATGAAACTCTTCAGCAAGTTGTCAAAACAGCTTGTAATGTCGCGTATTGATCACTGATAGAAATTCGCTATTTTTTCACTTTCGCTTTCATTTTATTATTTCATAAATTGTGGGCGCTTTTCCCGCGTGTCAACGTCAGACATCCATCACAAAAACCGATCGTCATCCCAACTTGATTTATATCGACAATAGACGTTATTTTGAAATCGAAAATATGGCAACTGTTGTGTTATTAAAATAGCGCAAAGTTTTTAGCATAAAAACAATCTATAGAGAGGTCTCATTGGTTATGATAAACCCGTTTTTTTTTTTAAATTTTATATCAATCGTCCATCCGGATTCCGAAGTAATGATAGTCTAGCTAGTGGGTTATCAAATAAGTTCCGCTCTTGGGCAGAGCGGAAGGGAGTGTCAGACTTCTACTGACTAAAAACCACCAATGTTTCTTCTTAGCCCTATGTCGAGGCCGCGGTATTTTTTACAACATCCCGCAGCCCCGACGGGACAAGTCATGATCTCGAGTTTGAATTCAAGACTGATTTTTCAGATGAATGTACTGTTAACCAATTTCTAAAATGGATGTTTATTATATATTTTTGTTGGAAAGGGTCTTGGGTTTTTTTTAGGGGTTTTCCAAATGGTCCCAATTATTTTTTTTTATCGAAGTCCGACAAGCGGTTTTTGAAAAATCACAAACTCAAAAAAAAAACTACATTGCCTAAATTAACGATCATTTTGTCTCCGTCCTTTACGAAACGATTTGGAAAATTCTTCTTGTATTCGAAAGCCTATGCCTTCCTATTGGTCTCATAGTCACCAGGTCGGGATCTGATGATGGAATCTTGGCGAAATCGAGAGAACTCAGAAAAATGTACACCGATTTAGGTATTTTCTCTATAACAAGCTGATCTGATGGTAGAATGGTTCTTATGTAACCGACATCAATACGACCTCGCAAACTTCGGGGATTTTGAGAAAAAGATTGCGAGGTCGCATTGATGTCTAAATGATAGCAAATGGACTGGGATTACTGAAATCCCATGTCTGTCTATTGTTTACCAGTTCATAACATAACATGACGCCGGTACGTTGTGAAAGTGTAAGCACATGTGAATAATTAAAAGTGAAAAATAAAAAAAATTAAACAAAAAATAAAACCGATTTCGAAAAAAAAAAGAAACACAAAAAAAGTGAAAAATAAACTTAAGCGGAAAAATTAATTTCTAGGGGCGGTGGCAAAAAAAATAATCAAACAAACAAAAGTCACCGACTTCTGAAACCAAGTTTATTTTTCACTTTTTTGTCGAAGACAGTTTTATTTTTTGTTCAAAAGTTTTTTTTACTTTTCACTTCCTTTGGTGAAGGAAAACAATGTGAGCAAACCATCATGCCTGAGAGATATTTCTCGCCGGTATATTAAACCAAGTCAGTAACCCAGGAGCAGCAAAATTTTACACCAGCTTAGCACATGACGAAGGTGAAGAACATTCCAAAAGCCAATTCAATGCTATCAGTATGTCAATAATGTCCACTCACACAATTTTAAGATAAGCTGATGTTTCTACAACACGGCTTGATGAGTCCTCCAAATATCGAGACACCTTCCAGGGAGGTAAATGTGGTAGAAAGTGTAAATGAAATAAGCTAAATTCCAAGCTAAGCTCTCGAACCACAATCCAAGTCGCTCCAGTTATTTGCCTCTAAATGCCATGGGAATAAGAAGTGTCGGCGGCCTTGGGACTTGCTGCAGTAGATATTTACAACTTAGATCTATGTCACTAATATTGCTCAGGTGTAGGTACAAGTAACAAGATACAAGTCTTAAGTACAAAATCGATAGTTACTATAACATTACATCAAAACTTGCTATCCCCGAAGGGTTAGGCAGAGAGTACCAAATAATACACCCACATTTTGCCTGTAAAATTCTAGTCCCATATTAAAAAGGAAAATCCTATTGACATCATCATCATCATCATCATCAGCCTATAATGTTCCCACTGCAGGGACTCAGGCCTCCTCTCTAGGAGTGGGATGTGTGGCTGTAATCCACCGGGCCCAGTGCGGATTGGTAGATGTCACATATCTTCGAATTTTTGGTTCTAAGATATGTCGGTTTCCTCACGATGTTTTCCTTCACGAGAGCATTGGTTATGAAATAAACTACACAAAGTAATGCGCCTTTTTTTTTGTTTGGGACAAGCCCGCCTCACTATTCCCAAACCACTGTAACTCCTGTAAGCCAGAATCAACACAAGAAAAGCGCCGAGACAATGAAACTCGACGAAGTCCCAGAGAAATGATTTGACTGTCTTGGATCCCGCAACGAAATTAATCAGAAAAGAATAGCGGAGGAGTAGGAATAAACAAACATTTTCACTTCCCTCCATATCAGCCAAGTATCAGCAAAGTAATGAGCCTGCCTGGATTCGAACCCACGACCAACTGTTCGAAACCACGACCAACTGTGACACTATTGACATCAACAGGACATAAATCTAGACTCCGGGCTGCTACTAAACAAATCCTGATGGGAAAACCTAATAACACTGGGACGTCTTGGAATCGAACCCAGGACGACAAACAAAGTAGCAAAGCTTGCGACCACTACACGAACGAGGCAATAATTAACTACATAGTAGCGATAACGCACTAGTTAGCAGCTGTATGCAGTTTAAATTAGGTATCCTTTACAATATTGACGTGGATGGCAACGCAACTAGTCTAGCCCACACTTAGGTTCTCTAATTGGAATATTATGATACTGTTGTTTGTCTTCGTTAATACATGTTCTTTGAAGGATATTTGTATGACGTTATGACAGTATGTCTATTGCGATATCTCTCTCATCTATCTCACACTTTGTTCATACAATATTGTGAACATATTGATATCTATTTAAGTCGCAAGTGAATAGGCTTCTTTTGGGTTAGCTCGTTCCATCGCCGACCTCATCTCTGTCCAAAAGACAACATTGCGGTTAAAAGTAGGTTGTCTCGACATATAGGGCTAAGAAGGAACATGGGTGGTTTTTAGTCAGTAGAAATCTGACACTCCCTTTCGCTCTGCCCAAGAGCGGGAGGGAGTGTTGTGAGTTCCCATCTCCCAAAAAAAAAAGGTCAAGAGTAGGTTCATTTATAATATCGGACACGTTGTGTTGTTAGCGCCATTTCTTTTGGTGTGCTAACATTTGGGGTTTTAATCATTTGCATAAGTTATTTGTTATTATTATTAATATTTTTGTTGTTGTGTTTTTGTTTTTTTTTGTTATTTGTTATTTTTTTTCTATTAACAGGTGGTTTTATTGAAATATAAATAACTTATGAAATATGATTTGTGAGGAATGCAATCACTTTCTGCGCGTGAAGTAACATAAAATACGGTGAGCTCGATACTGCTCTATTTGTGCAATACTCGATTTATGGGGTTCCGTCTTCGACTACAAGATCATTTATTAATTACGCAACGTCAAAATACTGTATGAATATAGAATTTATATTTAAACTAGAGCCTCTCTTTAAAGTCACACTCTGTAATACAATCTTTTTCTATTTCACGCTTTGTTTGCAAATCATAAATCGAAATACGTGAGACGTGTCCCCCTGATCTTAAAGTGGAACAAAATTAAATGACCGAGAAAATAGAGCGGGAAACAATATTACTGGAAAAGTTCTGAGATTTTAAGCGGAGAGATGTTTCTTGTTTTTAATCAGAACTTTGAGTATGTATAGTCTTTAAGTGAATAATATTGTGTGGTAACTTAACTAGTCTCTATTTTAAAAACAGTTACTTTGTAGTTAGTGTAAAGTACTTCTATGAAAATATGTATAGTCTACTTCGATCAAGCTATGTCGTTTTAAACAGCAACGTGGAAGGCTCGCCATAGGACATGAGTAGACAAGTTAGGAGGCTCGGAGAGGCTAAACCAGTACCCATTAGTGAGTGCCTAGCCGCAAAAACAACAGGGAACGAATCGGGAATGCGCCCTGGATCAGGCTCTACGTGAATGTTGCCACAATCAAACAATTACCCTTCAGTAGAGGAAAATTTCCGAACTAATTATATATCTCCTAACGATATTTCATGCTAAGTATTCTTGCTCCTTGACCTTACAATTTTTACTTAAAGAAGCTGGGATCAAATTTTTGCGGTTCGTAAAAAAGTTGAAGCTTCAATCTTTATCGCTTCAAAAGTACCGTATCAGATTTGCTAGCTTTGATCAGAATTACGATAATTATTTTGGCTGCCGTAATTAAAAATCCATAGAGTTGACTTGAACAAACTTGAGTGGATATCACTGATGTTTAATATTTTATTATACTTTCAAGTAAATAGAAAACTATTGGAGGACGTGAATGTGATTCAACAACATGTTTTTTTCCTGAAAAAAAACGGTAGGAATTTCTCCTGTGTCGTAGGTGCGTTTACAAACATTTAAACTCACAAACACAAACACCCAGACCCGCAATAACTATCTGTAGGCCATAGAAATATTTGTTCCGTGCGGGGATCGATCCCGCGACACGCAGCGAAGCAGTCGAATCGCTCCGCCACTGCGCCAAACGCATCGTCATTTGAGACAATCTAAAGTAGCTTTTAATTTAAAAAACATCGTTTAATTAATCGAGATAATGAGAAGACTTCGGAACAGAAATAGTATAATAAAAAAAAAATGGCTGCCGTCAACGCTACGATCTTCTATGATCGCCTCCGGAATGTATGTTATGTATGTTTGGAGCTCTAACAACTACTTAATGGTTATTACAGGAGTGTTATCTAATCGCGTTAGTTTGTGGTACTTACCACCTGTTAATATCTTGCTACTAAGCCGAGGTTTCCCCATCGACTTATCAGCACAACTGAGAACCTAAGTTACTCTACAGTCTACAGTGTATAAAAATTTTTTATAGGCTGGCATCCCGATAACGTTTCCATTAGGTAGTGAAATAGCACACGTCTCTGCAAGGACCTCATTTACGATGAATAGCGATTCGATCATGAAGGATCCGGTTCTATGGTTTAATTACGTGTTCTTGAACGTAAGTTACGCATTGTTTCGTATCTAAATGTACTTGCTGTGAATAACATGGATGTTTTAAGCCTTCACGGAATATAGAGGTATTGCTTTTTACGATAGAGCCGTGCGCACAATACTGCAGTCAATCTAAATCCAGTCCAGCCCGGCGAGCACGGCCTACAGTGACATGGCATGAGTCACACATTTTATCACAGTTTGGGCGATAAAACCGTTTTGTCTTAAATGCTAGCACGGCGGCGTAAGATAATTTCTTGATATGTGATATAACTTCTTGACGTTTAGTTGGGACTCCTATGTCTTATTTGCTAATATGGGCGCACCCATTTTGTAACAAATGTCACATTTTGACAGATGAATATGCTCGTTTATATCACGTTCGTTCGGAGGTGGTGATAAAAGTAAATTAAAAATATAAGTATATTTTTCTGCTTACTACTGCATCAAATGGCAGTAAATTATTATAATTATGTTCTTGCCCGAAGGCAAGAGGTCCAACGTAGGAAAATATTCCGAAGAAACATTCGGGACTCCTCTAATCCGTTCGAGTTGCCAGACAGGGAGTTCCAACGGATTTTCCGCCTGACAAATATATTTCAAAACAAATCACATCAAACTTTTAAAAGAAAAACAGAACTTTTAGTTAGTAGCAAGTTATCAAATAATAAATAAAAAAAGAAAATGAAAGACGTGCCGCGTACGTGTTATGTCAAAAATGAATTAGTACCCAAGAAAATTAAAAAGTTGTTTAACTGTATGAACTGTGCTCTTTTATACGTATTATTTTATTTGGTCGCCTATTCAGATGGTCATAGACATTTTTATTTTTTTAATATACTAGGTCACACTATGAAGTCAGCAACAAGAAAGACAAGTCGCGTCTTAAATTATATCACATGTGGTACCCGTGCTAGCATTTAAGACAAATTCTAAGACATGACATAATTTATAACGTCTTGTCACCAACGTCTTGGGTACGCCCGTGCTCGCCCCGCTGCACGAGTTTTTTGACTGAATAAATGCACTCCAGTTTTTATATGTGCACTCCAGTTTTATCTGTAATTGCTGTTCTTCGTGCCTTATTAATCAATAGAAGTCGTGGATGGAAACTCTGTTTTTATTCGGATATTTTTATGTTTTCGCATAAACCCAATTTTTTTTTTCACATTGTTTTTTTCACACACACAAACACTATAAATATGTGTATCGGTTACGCAACGAATAGCTAGACGAATCGGAAACGTTCGAGAGAATCAAGTTGACGTTCCCATACATCGTGAGATCGCTCAGCATCCAACGAAGTGAATGACCAATTACATCTGAGGGCGGATGTGCGTCGGCGATTCCACTCGAAATGTAATCTAAAGGCGCCATTACCTTCGTGGCTCCGGCTGCCCGCTGCCTCATCAGCCTACAGTAATTCACGTAATAAAAGCAATCGGTTGACACTTGCAACCCTTTTATACCGGACAGATTGTCCCCCTCTTGTAACTCCCTGATTGACTCCTAACTGTACAACTTTGCCATTTTCATTCCTTTTGTTTCCGAAAATAAGTTTCTGATTCATGATAGACTCTAACATAGTTTGAATCTCATTTTCTTGATTGATGTTTTGTTATTACTTATAAGTGAACGATTTACTGCCATTTAGAATTAACGCGAGTAATGATTTTGAACTTTGTACTCAGTTGTAAATCGAGTGAGGTTTGGCCCTGTGGCTCGGTGGAGTGACTCCGGAGGTAACTAATGTCATCTCGCTGAGAGTTCCCGGTAAAGTTACGAACACATCCATTACAATGAGTGATTTAATGGCGCCTTCATTCTATGAAATTTAATTAGTAATCAATCAAAAACAAACGTAACGGTATTTTATAAAACATTAACGTTGAGATGAATCATTTTAAATATCATAATGTAGGAATCTAATGAGGACGTATATATATAGTTTTGTGCGTTCTTCAATAATTTCAGTAGGATATCAGAATTACTTTGAAGTGTGAAATTTCCGTCGGAGGCTCGTTCCCATTACATAGTACGAGTGGAGTGCGTGGCGTGGAATTAGAACGACCTCGAAGGACGCGGCACGGCGCGGGCGCAGGCGGCGCGGGCGCATTGTACTCGCCGCGGTTGCGCTATATCCGCATAACTCGCTTGACCGCCCGCCACAGCTAATTAAAGAGTTGTTACGCAGAATTGCTAACATCTAAATGTTTTTGCTACATGGGATCATATTTTGCAAATACGTGGAAATTATGAGTAATTTGCAAATAGGGTAAGAATTTATATTTGTTTTCAAAATATTTGTCTTTAGTATAATTTGCTTACACGTTAAGTTTATACTTATTCTCATTTTTCATTTAGTTGTGGAATCCAGGAAAATCATAACATTTAAAAAAGTCTAGTTTTAATTCCCAAACAATTTACCTGGGTAGACTATATGGACAGATCCACACAGCGTACGTAGATAATGCAGTAGGAATTTATTTTAATCACATCCTATAGTTTCAAGTGATTGATTCGAGCAATAACAAATATCGCTTACTAAATAAAGCCAATCACCGGTCGATTCAGGAAACGATGGCATTCCTCAGCTTGGCTGAGTCACAGGCACAAGCATGGTCGGGTAGACGCGGTCGGCCTTTAACTCCTCAATCAAATGTCTTGCTGAGCCATTACTATTTGCGGACAAGTAATAATTGCCTTATAATTCTTGGAAGAATGCTCCACAGATTACATTTACAGGTTTCGACTTTCTTCTAGCTAATTTGAAAAGAATTTATCACAAGAGAGCTAATCATTTAAGTTCCAATGGACACTTAAGCTCGTGTACATAAAATTCTCTTAACTTAAGTAAAGTTAAGAGAATTTTGATAAGAAAATGTGATTTACTAGGTATAAAGTACAGATGTCCGAAAATATTTTGTTATATTCAGAAACAACATAAAAAAAAAACAAATACTAATACACAATAAAAATCTCGTGCGGCATTACTATGGTACGAGGGACGCATTCCGAATATTTCTCTCGGCGTTTGGGTAATGTGACGACGACATTACATAAAATATGTAGGTCGGACGTTTTGCCAAATAAGCCGTTCCTCTCTATACGGCCATTTTATATCCTGAAAATGTAGGGCTTAATACCGGAATATTATGACTTAAGATTTTCATAAGTGTGTTGTCGAAAACTTTTAGACGTGTTTGTTTTGACTGTTTATTTGATCAATTATAGACTAGCTGTTGCCAGCGTCTTTGCCCGCTACAACTCGAAAGTTATCCCACGGGAAGATAAAATCGGGATAAACACATGTGTTAATTCAGGTTATAAACTATCTGTGTAGCAAATTGTATCAAAATCCGTTGCGTAGTTTTAAAGATTTAAGCATACATAGGGATATAGGGACAGAGAAAGCGACTTTGTTTTATACTATGTAGTGAAGAATCCCAGTGCCATCCATGTCCGCGCTAATCAATACCAGCTCCCTAATCGTGGCTACCCCACTCAGGATTATAATCATAATGTTACAGTGGCGCTATTAGCTACCACTTCTAGTATAATTTGAGAAAATATATTCAAGTAGCGTATCGTTGCGGCATTTGGTCATATCGACGTGTGCGCACTTTCACTTAATATCATGATTATACGTGCAAGTGTCTACAATTACATTATGTTCAATACGCCGTCTACACTCAATTATATTTTGTTCTTTTGTTTCTCTTTACAACTTCTGCTCTTTATGTAGACACCTAACTAATAGTGCTTTACTAATACAATCGGGACCAACGGCTTAATGTGTTTTCCGAGGCATGAAGGAAACTCGGTATGTATGAAATAGGTGGTTTTTAATAGAGTGATTCAAGAGGAAGGTTTTAGTATCTTTTTTGCACCCGTCCGAAGCCGGGGCGGGTCACTAGTATACTATTAAATGTACCTTCACTGCCTCGTTGCTCTAGTGGCCGCAACTGCTGAGTATGAAGACTTGGGTTCGATTGTCAGGTCGGGTGTAGAATCATTGGGTTTTTAACCGACTTCCAAAAGGAGGAGGTTCTCAATTCGTCAGATAATTTTTTTTTATGTATGTTCCCCGAAGATGTTTACTCGAAGATGGTTGGACCGATTTCGATTTTTTTGTTTGAAAGGGTATACTTACTTCCCAGGTGGTCCCATGATCATCAAGTCGGGATCTGATGATGGGAGAGAGAGGAGAAATAGAGAGAACTCTTCTTTTATAGGCATACTTGAAGTGATTTGAGTAGTTTTTGGAAGAGTACCTTCTCGGAGGGATCCCACTTAACTTTGGTGAAGATATCATGAAGAACTTCGGGGATAGGCAACGGAACTCGTTAATAAATAATAGCAAATGGATTGGGATTGCTAAAATCTCATGTCTGTCTATTGTTTACACCAGTCAACAAATAATTATTTTTTCTAAAGTTTATTTTTTACTTACTTTTTTTGTGTCGGTTTTAATTTTTGTTAAAAAGTTTTTATTTTTGACTTTTTTTTTGTTACAAAGTTTTTTTATCAAGAAATACACTCAGTAGCAGCCACGGAGTCTGAATTTGTGAAAGATTGATGGCAATAGGCGAAATGTGGGTGTACTACTATTAGCTACGCTTATGCCCAACTCTTCGGGTATTTCAGGCGTGATGTTATGTTACACTATTTATTCTAGTAGAGCATTCGGTTAGATTACAAGCCGACCGAAAAAGAAAAACCTTTAAATTCTCGAAGAGTGACAATATAAAAAACATCGGCTTTACAAAGTAAATAAGCATACCGAATGTGTAAGGCTAAATATAATTCTCCAAATAATGGTAAAAGTTACACGCACTTCATCCGCATAGAGAAATCGCCAGTCACCGAAGACATCATCGGAAATGCTACTACATCATCCAATAAATACCATTCTTGTAAGAATTGCATGACTCGTAACAAGAGTAAAGTGTGTCGCGTGCGCAGACAAAGATGCTCTACGCCTGCCAATCATTCTGTTAATTGGAGAGAATCATCGCTGTAGAAAGTCCGACGGTAGTGCTGCGCGGGCGCACCGAGCGTCACTTGCGCAGGTCGCCGGTCGCCTGGACGCGGCACGTCACTCGGTGACGACGCGTCACTGTATCGCAGTGTCACCGCGCACGGCCCCGAGTGCAACAAACTACGCCGGACGGTCGTTCACGTCACCATTAATTCGTACACTGTAATGACTCGAACTTCGCATCACACTAACTCAATTACTAAAACGCTAACATTCCCGATATATGCGACGCCATTGCGACTGCGACACATTTACATGACACCACAGTGTAACCTACATTAAAATGCTTTTTTTAGCGGCCCAAGTTTGCGCTGACATTTTTTTGCCCAGTACCAATATATCACTTGATGGTGGCCTTATACAATGTTAAATCATACGGCACTTAAGGTAACGAGCATTTGAACGGTTGCTGATGTAGAATGTTAAATCAGAAATAAATGTCAGATCTAATTCCGGCTACCGCAAATTCAGATTATGTAAGTAATCGCTTTGAATGACTTTGATGATGAGAATGACAGGTGGAATCGCTTATTATTCCATCTGCCGACACCTGTCATACCCAAAGAAGGCTGTGGATAGATGCAAATCAATAAGTTTTATTGCGTCATGTTTGTATCTAAAGGTGTGTTGAGTATTGAGCATCGTGAAAGGCGCGTGGGGTGCGCTTACTAAGCACATAAGGTCGCTGAGTCAGTGGCCCTTCCTGCGCGCGCGCCTTTTGGGGAACGTTACGTGAGCGCTGTGTTGTGGGACGCGAGCTGCACTCCAATGCCAGCCGCATTGTCTGACGAGCCTTGGTTTGCTACTAACGAACCACCCAAACGAACTGACAGGATCCGCGCTATGAATCCTTTATTGTTCTAGCCTAATGCGCAGCTAGTACAATACATACCCAGGACGTAAAATATGTACTAAGAAGATTACACATAAAATAATTCCACATTGACACCCGGTATCATGCATTACTTGAGACAAAACGTGTTTCTATTCTAATAATTGCACTTATTAATTAGGTGCATATACTGTCCATTCATCATTTATTTATTTATTTGATTGTATAAACAACACTAGTGTTGTTTATTGTGCTGCATGCCACTGTAAACAAAACATTCCAGTCAATGAGGGTCACACACAGTACTCACAGTTTGTTCTGGATACGATACGGAAGGAAAACGCGAGCAATGACCGATAGCTGAGCATTTAGTGCACAACAAATTAAAGTTTGATCTACGAGTATGTTTATCTAATTCGTTGATATCTACAGCACGTTCATTTACATAGTTATTGCTAAAACAAATCTACCAGCTAATTAATTGTAAGGTATTAATGTTTTTATTGTAATGAATATTATGGAAAAGTTCATTATTCTTGAAACATGCAATTATCAGCCTTATCATCTCAGTAATTGCTCTAAGGAATTCAACTTTTTCTCTACCTAGAATTTATACGTATTCTACATGGTATAGTTATAATATGTATTTATCTGTATAAAGTAAAGGCACGTCAAAAGACTATAACGTCCCGATGTGGTCGCCTCTCGATTTGTCAACGTCGCGGGACATCAAATCGGCTGTCAACCACAAATAATAAGCAAACAAAACATCACAAAATGATGTTAGTTAGATGAACTCGACGAGAAAAAGGATTTACACGAGATTTGATTCTGTGTTTCGACGTTTGTCAGTAATAATACTAATAATGGATATATTGAGATGGAGGCGATGGATGAGATGGAGGTAAGTAACTAATTAGATTTCATGCGACAGTTGATAGATATGGTCATGAATTCATTAATTGTAGAGAGAATAACTTATAAAACTAGTTCCCACAGTAATCCAAAAAAATCTGTAGCAAGAATTTGTAAATAGTTGGTACAAAGCTGAAATACTCGTTATTAGTCGCTAAGAGCGGGACAGGTGTCCAGATATGTTTTATTTTCTGAGGATGTCGAGTGACATTTTTTAGCCGGTTAATTGTAGAGACTGTCGATCCCGCAAATACACCCCAGTGGTTTGATGGACCGCGGGAGAAATCCTGTTGACATTCGAACACCTGTCGCATCAAACTCTTTAACTTGCCTTATTACTATTTCTTAATTATTTGTTACATTTTATTACAAAACCCTAAATCTAGACGTCACAAAATTGTGCGTGCAACAAAACACTGGCGCAAAAAACGGACGGATAAAAAAATACAGGACTGCGATTTGAACATCGTCTATAAATTATTATTTGAAACACATTCCACGTCGATCAAATAAACATCAATCTTTCGTCATTGATTTTTCGGAACGTAACCTCAATTCGACAGTAATTTCTAGCAGAAAATATGGCTTGAGCAGCCGCCATGACGAGTACCTGCGTACTTAGTTGAAATATGTACAATCATACGCTGAATCGCAAAATTCTGCGCGCTGCGAATTGTAATTATGCAGATATGTTATGTTACACAGATGTCTAATTACTCTGTTCCGACAATCTTAGTAAGCCATCTAATGCGCATTGTAACTTGCGCACGTGTTATATTCATTATTGTAAATGCATCAAATAACGTAACTTGATACCAGCACATTCCCCTGATGTTCTGACTGTGAGTCGTGAGCAAATCACTCGAAGATGCAATTCTGAGTGCGGTGCGTGTCTTGCAACAATCTCTCGTGTGTGAGTTTCCTGGGGGCCAATTCTCGATTTTAGAGATGGTGTCGAACTCGACAAAAATTTCTAATGACGTCATTTTTTCGACAAATTTTAAAAGTTGCTATTCTGGGGATGTCGAATTCGACATTTGTCGAAAGCTAACGTTAGAGTTCATGTCGAGTGCTTCTGAGCAGTAGAGATGTCATGTCGATTGTAGAGATACGTCATTTCTGAGTGAATTCGTTGAGTTTTGGATTGTACACTGTGTTTTCTTTTCTTTAATTTTTAAATAAAATACGGCTTGGCATCTCATATCTACTGGAAATTTGATTTATACTCTTTGATTTGTGCCCTTGCCTTGTTTGATTTTTCCCCTCCATGTTAAAATAAAACTTTTAAAATGTAAAACAGCACCCAACTTTATTAGTTTTCGTAAAAAAATATTTTCGAGGTTTCGTTTCAACAATATGATTTATATAGTATCAGTTTAAGTTACAAGAAAATCAATTATTTATTCGAACCATTTTCTCCAGTTTACCTCATACTTCGGAAGATTTAAAAAAAACATTAAAATATCTATGGAAAAGCCGGAACATCAAAGGGTTACGTTAACGATAGCTAGCGACCGAAAAACTATTTAAAGACTGCAGCCCCTGTGATGTAAACACAGTACATGTAAACATAACAAAAGTTTTGAAGGAACCGCAAAAAGGCGCAAATTCTGACACTGACAGACAGTCAACTGTCAATTTGTTTTCTTTATTTCACGAAGAGCATACGAAAATCTTGAAACACACTAAACGTTTCGTTTTATACTTAAATAAGTAGGTTTAGTCAGCGTTTTAAAACAAAATCATTCATTAACTCATAGCTACCTAAAACAGAACGTGCGATTCTTCATAATGGTAACATTATCTTCACTCGACTCGACATTTTCGTGACATTTATTTCTATTTTGACTGAGAATACAGAAATCTGCTCAATTCGACATTTTTTGGTAGAGATAGAGATATTTTTAATAGACATAGAGATAGACTTACGATCTCGAACTCGAGATAAATGGCGAAAATCGAGAATTGGCCCCCTGATCTGCTACAACTACATGATACAATTGAAATAGTCAGTTAATTTTGTTTACATTTGAGCATCGCTATGTTGTGTAATTGTGTAACAGTTAATGGGCGAAATATAAACTCAGTTGCACTAGCCACGTTATGCAACGTGCAGTAACCTCAGGACACTATACTTGCACCCGTAAGAGGCTTACAAAAGGCTTAGTTCATATTAGTATAATAACGCCTGTCCAAGTCAATTGGATTGTACAGTAGTAGTCGGTGCGTGCAGAATGGACATAAATCAGGATTTAATGCTTCACTTATCCTATGCAATGATGACCCAAATAGTGGTTCAGTGCGAAGTGGCAGACACAAGCATTTAAATTGAAATGCTCATGTTTGCCAATACTGGTTACTCACTTCAGGCAAATAGGCACTTAGTCAAATACGTAGGATTATCTTAGCATATAATATAAGTCGAGGAGCGGAGATGGTTCCCATGGTGACACAAATAAATATTCAGGTATGCTAATAAGGCAGGAGGCCTCCATTTTTTCTTCACGCTCTATTTTGTTCTCGGCGCAAGGGATTACGTCTGCATACAGTATATGTACGAGTATACAGCCAGATGTTTGGTGGTTTATTAGTGCTCATTGTGTGGGAGTAATAGCTGTGCCCGCTAAACAAGTTATGTTTTCACTAGAAAATACCACGCGATTTCAAGTAAAAAACGCCTGTTATAGAAGAATCTATTGTTATTTACAGTTACTGGAATGCCAAAGCTCTTTCGGTTTTAGTTGATTTTATAAAGGACAATGGGCAATAAACTGCTGACTTGGACTCATTGACTGATGTATTGTTTGAAACGTTAACTTAAATCAAGCAATATGAATTTACAAGATAAATTGACGAGTTGAAGGCAGAGGATATTCATAAATAATATATTGCAGGCAATGTAAGTCCGCGTCCGCTATTGCAAAACTTTCATAGGAAGCCCCCTTTAATACGTTTGCACATAGATCTACGTTAACGTGTAGCAACACTTCTTGTGCTGTAGTGATTTATACACAGATATAAATTTAATTATGCGTAACTGCGTGTATCAGTATAATATTGTAACGTCCTCAACAACGCACACTCGTTTTCCCAAAACACGGGCATTACTTAGGTAGGATATTTACGATTATTAGGATACGTTGCACAAAATTCAAATGGCAATGTTAAACTCATTTACACCAAGCTGTTATCGGCCGTGTGTGAACGAAACGTTTCATGGTGCATTGCATAAAATGTAGTTATTATGTGACAAATTTCAGGAATTTCTTTACATTAAATGGTTGGGTTTTAGGCTCACCGATGGCCTGGCACATCGACCCTTCATGGTAGAGTGACAAACAGGTAAATATCGTAATGCGTACGACTACACCAGAGGACAGCCGAACCATTCCCGTGACATACTGAGTAATACTGACTTTACTGAAATGGCGTTATTAGCAATGCGTACATCAGGCTAACTCGCCGTCCGTCCGTCTTACGACGAAAACAGGCCGTGTCGACGGCGCGTTCGTGTTCCACTCGCGCCTTAAAGAGATGTCAGCACCATGGGAGGGGCCCGAAAGGGCCGACGCCCGTCGGGGCCGCGGGTTGTACACTAGTTATCGCGGCCTCGACATAGAGGGCGAAGAAGGAACATGGGTGGTTTTTAGTCAGTAGAAGTCTGACACTCCCTTTCGCTCTGTCCAAGACCGGGAGGGGTTAATCGATGATTTTCCACCAAAAAAAAAAGGAACGCTGCCTTGTGACAACGCTGCGAGATAAATGCTGGACAAATTAGTGTAGTTGTGCTGTGCTAAGCAATTAGCGGGACATGGTATTTCCGCGGCGCACCGCAGACGTGCCTTGTTCGGAAAAGTGACGCGTTTTATTGTAGAAGTTGTTCATGCTCACCGGGCACGCTTTAGGCTGCTCCGTATTTCATTTATTTATTTACCTACTTCTCATCTAATATGCACTTACATTTTAATGGTTTCATTCTTCATTTGGTACATGTTCGGAAAATCTCTTTACAGAGAAGAAATTACCTAAAGAAATTTGCTGGAAGAAATTTGGTGTCAGAAATAAATGACCACGTGACAGTATTATCACAACAATAGTAGAAGAATATTAGATCAGGGATGGTATCGTAAATCGCGTTAATCTATTACATAAAATTACATTAGTGATATCCGTGTCAAGCGCAAGCTCGAGTAAGGGCCACGAATCTAATTACTGGAGCTGAGTGACGACGACTTTGATCCGCGGCTGCACTGGATGATGGTCACCTCACGACGTACTTCACATACTATTAAGTTAAAGCCTCTTGTATGGGCATATTATTCTAGTAAGGTATATGTAAGTAAGACACATAAGTGTCGTATGTTTTATTTGGATTTACCCAAATATAGATATTTTTTTTGTCTAGGAGAGGAAACAATGTTCCCTAATAAACCTTAATTGACTTCCACGATTTTACGAAGGTTTTTCATTAGACATGCTATATTTATTATATAATGTATGCTATCTTTGCTTTAAAATGATGCTAATTAAATCTTTTTTCTTTTTTCGCCGCGAAGGTAAATCATCGAAAAACCCCTTCCGCTCTTGGGCAGAGCGAAAGGGAGTGTCAGACTTCTACTGACTAAAAACCACCCATGTTCCTTCTTAGCCCTTTATATCGAGGTCACGATATCTCTTACAATATCCCGCGGCCCAGATGGGAGTCCTAAACCTTACCCTTTAATTCGCACGAAAATAATTGAAAATTTAATAGTGACTTTACATCGTGAATTAATATATTATATTTTTAAAATGAATTGAATAAATTCAGTAGGAACCTATCTCAAAAGGGCAACCGCCATCACTATGTCCATTTCCAACATTAATCATTGTGACACTCGATCGATCTCTTCTGCAAGGGAAATGGCATGAACGTTCAAGTTTAATATAACTCATAGAAATTTTTTAGAAGCATTCTACCGTCGTATAATTCCCTCGGAATGCCTTTGCTCTTTATACGATGCAGAATCTAAACAAATTAATTTTATTATACCCTTTAAATAAAAGGTGATTAAAGACCCTTCACTAAGTAGAAAAGCAATAATTGTTCTTCCCGTCATTGCGATATTATTTTTTGTCGTGGACCACACCTTTTTTTTTTTTTTGGCGGGTGGAGAATCATCGAATAACCCCTCCCGCTCTTGGGCAGAGCAAAAGGGAGTGTCAGACTTCTACTTAGATCTTTTTGACTTTATTTTAAATTACCTCAATAAACTATTTGCTATTCTATGCATCAGCTGAAATCAGGTCTATGTTTTGAGTGCGTTACTTTTAGTTTCACTGTAAAGTGTAATTTTTCACCCCAAAAAAAGTAATCTCCCAGCAATAGATTTTGAGCACAGTTACGAAGTTTTTGTACATAATGTTTGTTTTGACGGCTTTGTAAAGGGTACGTTAGGGCTGTGGGTTGTACACTAGTTACCGCGGCCTCGACATATAGGGCTAAGAAGGAAGATGGGTGGTTTTTAGTCAGTAGAAGTCTGACTCTCCCTTTTGCTCTGCCCAAGAGCGTGAGGGGTTATTTGATGATTTTCCACCGGCTAAAAGAAAAAAGGTAGGTTTACACCGTTTATGTATTTGAAAGTAAATGTCTGCTCACCTTTAAATTTAAATATACTTGCCTGATAAAAACTTTATTAAGTAGGTACCACAGTTTTATCAGTTCTACACTTACAGTAGTATCTGCGTGACTATCTTACTAAAACTAACTGGTCGCACATCGTCCTAGTTTTCTTGCATATAATACGCCAACAAAGATAAAATATGAAGTCGAAAATGATGTTTGTTTTTCAACATCTTCTTAAACCGCGAATTAATTTGCAAAGCAACCGTTATCATCGCCGTACGTGGTAAGAATTTCAAATTATATAAAAATTAATTATTCATTTCACAATTTAATTCGTACATGAGTGTGCGAGTAATTAACAAATAACGGTTAGATTGCTCTCTGGAGCATGTCGTCTGTACATATAACATGATGTATGAAACATAGTTGTAGGTACCTCCTCAGAGTTGAAATTGTATGTCTAGGCCTGTATTCGCAAAATCCTTTTTTCATCAAGTTCAGCCAGCAAAATAATTAACAAGAAAATATAAATAGGTAGTGATGGCTATTACTGATTAGAAAATTACAATATCCGATTCCTGACCAAACCTTTTAGTTCGAACATTAATCTTGGTTTTTTTAGTCTCAAAACGATGATGCAACGTTTGCGGAACCAATGATTGGTTGAACAAATACATTTAAATAACAAATTCGAATACTTGAAACTGTTCCATACTTGTCACGAACACTAGAAAATAGGACAAGGTTTCGAAGCTAGCAAATGTAATACATATTATTTTAATTCGGTTAAATATAGGCGTCTCCTGAATACATAATTCATTAAAAAATACATTTATATGGAAAACCTTCTTGTTGACTTGGAAATGTAGAGCACCAGACTAAAGAAAAGTGAAATTACTTAGAATGATGAAGCAGATAAGTAAATTACGCCTAAAATAATTTGTTGCTAGCGGTTATAAAACCGCAGCACATAAACGCATCATTGTTACAGCCTCAGAGATACAAAATGGTTGTTTTTTAATTATAAACTTAACATACGTTCTCCTATTAATCATGACTATGCGAGTGTGAAAAATGAATGAAATTACAATTTTCTCTAAGCTGTTCTTCATTAAAAAAAAACAATGATTTTCATTCAGGATAAGGAATATTTTCTATCAATAGGTAGTAGAAGAGAGAAACATTGTAGTCCATATCATGCAGCACTGGAAACCAAGTAGGTAGAGTGATGATGCCTAGAACCCATAAACTTGAAAAATTGAACTTGAAAGCAATATAAAGACCCATAAGGCAAACGAAGGGCACTTGTTCTCCCTACCACTGCGATTTTATTTTGTTCTAGACCATAACTGGGAATCCCCTAGTTACGGAGATATTGGGGGTCAAAGTTCCACATTTTTCACAGCTGTTTTTGTCAATACTAGTTTTTCAGGTTATTACTTAACTTAAACAACCTCCATGACCCGTTTACTATTCAAAGCATCCACTAGCACAATGTTTTAACAGTGCTACATTGAGTTTTAACGTAACATGTAAATTTTTACCCCAAAAAAAAGTCGTTTTCCAGCAAAAAAAATTGCGTAGGGTTACTTAGTTTGATGTACAGAATGCTTGGTTCACGGCTGTGTGATGGGTTGATTTACACCCTGTGTATCGCTGTTTAAGTTGCTATTCTGCGTTTTTAATGTGATTATGTGTCTATATAATCACGTTCATGCTCCGGATCATCACAAAACAACAAAAAAGTAATCAATAGATATAAATCAATGTTTTATTTTAAGTTTGCTGCTGAAAATGGCGGTAGCAACTGTAGTGGCGTTGTCGAATATGGGCACTCAAATGAGGTATGAATACATAATCCGTATGCAAAATATACGCGCCTTGCACGTGGGGTTGCGGCCCGAACACATGTGGTATGCACTTATTTAATACACTTTCGCCAAAAACTGGGTTCTAATGCATTATTTTTCACACACGTGGATAAATAAGCAATTTAATAATATAAGTAAATAAAATAATAGATAGATTGCATAAAAACATTAATAGAATAAGTATGCGATAATATATAAATTAAGCCAACTTAATAATAAAAGAAACAAACCGCTCTTCCGCTCTCTACTTAAACAAACATTTGCTGTGCCCGACAGGGTCCATAATTGTGTCTAGAATTAATTTCCTTAACACCTGTTAATGTACATTATGGATTGCATTAAACAATTTGAATTTGAATTTATCTTCATTTATTTCTATTAGCGCTTTATTTCCACAGATAACTATGTAGATATTTTCACACAGTTATTTGCTTATATGAATACATTTATTTCTGTTTTTCTCTACATCCAAGAGAATGCACTGAAAAGCTGAAGCAGTAGAAACTCGGATGATACACGATAAATATTTCAGGAGATGCTACGGTTAGAATCAAGTTTTGCCCTCAAAGAGAGCATTGTTAATTATGTTGCCTGTCTACAACTTTACATAGTAATCAATATTATATTCTAGTAAAAAATAAATATTAGGGTGTAAGCATGCGCTAAATTATACGCTTGTATTGATTTGTAAGACGAGAAGATTTTGACAAGGGTTATCAAGTCCCGTTCCGATCTTTGGTAAACATTACAATAATATCAAGGTTTACCTCGTTCGTAATGTTTAAGTAATCAGTACCTACTTTATTAAATGTAAACCTCAAACTCAATGGAATACGTGAGTGTATGTACGTATGCTTATATTATCATCTTTTACGAGAGAGGAAAATATGTAAGTAGAATGTAATTATGCTTCTTTGATTCACGATTCATATATTTTATTTACCTGTATTTACAAATATGACTACATAGTTAATTAAATAGCTGTCAATCATTATTATAGGTTTAATATTTTGGTAGAAGCGGCGGGTGGTGTTTATGAAAACACAGCGCGCCGAAAACAATAGGCCTAGGTCGTTATCTTTGGCTTTATTCATAAATCCATTGTTTGTATCGTTAAATCGGGGGAGTGTAACCGCGTGGAATGAATGGATGCACTTGTCGCGTGCACGGAGCGCGCGGGCGGCAGCGGTGGCGGTGTTATCACGGCGCTGGGGACGGAGCGGCGCGGCGCTGGCGGCGGCAGTGTCTCGCGCCGCGCGCTCCAGGACTCACGCCCGGCCGCGCCGAGCCCACCGCGCCGCCCTTATCAAAACATTCCCGCATTGCGATCGATCCGCATGTCTTCACGCGCCTCGCACTGATAACAAGTCCTCACGTCGGCGTGACACTGTGCCCCGAGTGCTACTGGATACACTCCCAAATACTAACGTGCTTGTGTTTGACATGTGATTTTACCTTCTGATTTTTTAATTAGACAGTTCAGGATAATTACTGAGTTTCAAGTTTTATATTCAAGGATCAATATAAGTACTTCAATTAATTTTGTTTTTAAGTTTCTTGCTTGTAAACATTTTCTAAAATTATTTGTTGTATGTTAGAAGCAATATTACCTCAACAAACCAGAATAAACAATTTCATTCTGTATAATACATAAAACTTGGAAAAAACTTTGAAAAATTAATGAAATAGAAGAGTTTTATTAAACTTAGTGAATAAATAAAGTAAGTAGTAAATAAAGTCCAAATGCACTTTCACGTTTAATTCTGCAGATTTGGAGAGTGGCTAACCAGATAGCCACCGCTAATAGTTTGTAAATAAAGTAAAAAATTACACTGCTCAGTAAATAACGGGGTCAAAAGATACGCTTTGGTAAAATTATAACTTCAATGTCTTGAATTACAAGGCGGTTATCGCAAATTGTTGAATTATAATGTGACTGTGGAATGTTCTGATGGGCCCTAATTGCTTGTGGAAATTAGTTTTCGAAGCACTATAATGAGTCATTGACAACAAAAGGCTTTCAGGAATACCCAAAATATAAAAATAAAGGCGATCTCTACTTTTTCGTTTTTGTCTCAGCAATATAGCCAATGTAGAGCGCTGCAGCATCATTTCCTGCTTTTCTTGCTATTGTAGAGTCATACACAATGTGACCAAACAACCTCTACCAAAGACATACAAATAAATCACATTAGTATTTAAAACTTTGCCAGTATCCCATAAAACAAATCGCACTCATTCACAGTTTCTGAACGCAAACGATACACCTCGTTTTATATTCCGGAACAGTTTGTATAGCTTCAGAAGTCAGGATGTTAAACAAACATCAGTCATCATCACACAGATATTTTTACCCATAGAGGCGAACATTAAAGAGAGAACCGAGTTCGTTTCTTTCAGTTGTTCAGTCAAACAGCTGTTCTTGAAATAAACTGCGTGACCGTAAAACTGTGTGGCTCTTCCATAATTTCTTAACCATATGATACTGAACAGAAAGCGGTTTTAATTTTATAAGTAGCTACACTTTCAAGGCTGAAATTTGTAGTAAATATACACGAAACAGGTTTCATTGATTTAAATAGCTCATGATAATAAATCAATAAGTGGGTTAAGAATAAATAAATTAGTAATTCGGAGTAATAAATAATAAAAAAAAATGTGTCAACCTGTATCATGCTTTCGATACATTTTCCTTTATTATCTCAACCTGAAAAATCATTGTAACTAAATAATTAGAAAATACTCGAGTTTGCTGGGCTGTATAATAACCGATAAAATCTTGCCAAAATATCTTATTCTCAAAACATAGTCGGTAGGCCCCACGTAGGGGTCGTCGGAACACGACGACGACCTTAAAAAGGTTGGACTACATGCGTAGGCAGAAAACAGGGAGTTGTGAGACAACTTGGGATAAACCTATCCTATGTCCAGGACTGGAGGTGTGGACTACGATAGGCTTCGTTTATTGTTTGATTGAATTCTCGAAAATGCGATGAGTAGATATGTTGAGTAGGTTGATGACAATTGTATTTGTAGTTGTGAACAATTTCAAAAAAATATTGTGCTTGGTACAAGTGATGTAGAAACACAGACAGTCAGGTTTTAAATATGTCAACCACATCATAGATTTTAAACTGTTATGAAGATGTTTAAAAATCTTTGTCCCTGGTTGTTTGTCTCCCCGTCGGGGCTGCGGGTTATTCAAAAGAGATACCGAGGCCTCGGCACAAGGGCTAAGAAGGAACATGAGTAGTTTTTAGTCAGTAGAAGTCTGACACTCCCTTCCGCTCTACCCAAGAGCGGCAGGGGTATTTGATGATTTCCCAGGCCCCAAAAAGAAGGTTGTTTGTCTCCTTCTATAGGCGTTTACGTATATGCTGCTAATTAATCATTGTGTATTATTTGCACATAAATTACATAATAACATTTTATCTTCACGACAAAAAGAAAAGGCTGCAAACGGATGCAAACCAACGTGTTTGCATCTTTGAGATGATCATCGGACAAAGCACGCGTGTATCGGGATGAGGCATCACGATCCGCTGCAGCAGTGACTGGCACTGAGGCTCTGTGGCACTGAGCCACATTCGCATTAGATGCCTAATGACTACTGCGCTATTACACTTCTTAATAAACACTCCGAGATGGCCGTGATTACTCCGAGCATAGATCTCAGTGAACGTTAGGCAGAGGGTGATTGTGCTCCGCTAAACAAACAGCTTTGTATAATGCCATTGAGATTGTAGCCACCTCTAGTAGTAGCGTAGTCCGTAGCGTCAAACTGGGTGACAATCACCTTGACGAACATTGGATCATTTATTTTTTCTGAGACAGACATGCCTCAGAAAAAATAAACAAACGTTCCAGTATTTACAGGGTAAGAGCAAAATAACAAACTACTTTTAGATACAAATTCAGTAGAGAATCTTGTTTGTATTTGCTACGTTTTTATTTCATTTGATCAGATCACCAATAAGAATTTATCTCACTTTGGTTTTTTTATGAACTTTCAATTAACTATTACGACCTAGACCGTATTAAATCATGCCGTTTTCAATTAATTGCCGATTTTTATCGAAGTTATCTACGGATGGTTAGATAGTTAATGAGTTTCAGGTGGAGTCTGTAATGTATTGAAAATGGTTTCATAGGATCCATCTAGATAATAACGTCAATTAATTTACGCTGTCTGATCCAAGAAAGCGCAATTGTAATAAAAAGAAACGACTCTATAACAAGCAGTTGAACTTATATCACAGTTTCAAAAGTCACTTACTTCATACTTGATTTATTTATAATAACAATATCTTACTCTTGAAAGTTGTAATACTTGTAATAAGAATAAAAATCAGCTTGTCTTATTAATTACGCTGTTAAACGTTGCTTGAAACGCTGCGACATTTACGTGCTCAAGGTTACTGCTGCGGTAAAATAGCCTTTATAAGTTCTTTACAACCTATACTTAAATTATGTTGTAAAGTACTTAGCCATATCCGTTATGGGGCATCAAAATGTGTGCAATAATACAAATAACTTTGAAACCATCCTGTATAGCGGCGTATTTATTTATTTACTTATTTAGTTTAACCTTGATACAGTAAGACGTTAAATGTGTGTGCACTGCATACGACTTGACGTGATACATTGATTTTACTTTTACAGAGTGTTGATAAACTTGGCTGTAAAATAAATATACTCATATACACATAATAATTTATAACACATACCGCAGGTGCATTGACATAGGTATTTACTTACTGCTTACACTTTACATGCTATGTCCACAAGTAATGTTTGTGCTTACAAGTTCACAACGGCAAACTCATATGCAGGCGCGCGGTTATGACTTACAACAATATTATTTTAAAAGCATGAGGATGTCGCACGCAATCAAGGTTAGAAAATCATGCGAAATAATCATCGTGACCATAAAATCATAACTATGTACACGCCGCTATAATAAGCACGCGTTTGCGTAAACATTAAACGTACAAAACACTTTTCTCATCCGTGGCTTCCAGTTGTAAATGCTCAGAACATGCTTTATACAGCGTGTTACACTTACGTACAGTATGAGCGCACATCTCGAGCGGGCTAATCTGCAAACATTAAAGTTTTTACTTGAGATAAAACAGAGCTCATTGAGTGAGGCCGCAATGGGCCGTGCTGCGCAGGCGCACACGCACATGCGGCCTGGATGCCAGCCGAGCGTCTCGCGCATTAATATCTGGACAATTCATCAACATCGCCCTCGGTAATTAAACATAATGTTGCGCGGAGCACATTGAACAGCTGAATTTGTTTCCACTACGTTTGAAGTCACGTCGGTCTCGCGCAATCACTTTTGGTTGCAGAATGCGGATGTTTTGTGCGTGTCAGTGTGACAACTTCGCGAGAATTACATGAAATTAATGTAAATGATACTGTCAGTATCTATATCATGTGTTTACTTTTTAGAGTTGCCCATAGAAGTTTTCAGAGAATGGTGCGCCTACTGTTCTATCAGACGCTCTTAAATGTATACGCATTACGTCATTGATTAGAGGTCTACAAGAAAAAATCATAAAGTTTTTCTTAAAATTTTAATGTCAATAAATAATTAAATCGATCTCGGTTTAGAGGAGAAAAGGGGAATACGAAACTTCGATCTAGTAAAAAAAAAACTGATAATCGGTCTGAACTACCGCTGTCTCCGTCGCACTCTACGGTAACGGGCTTTATGCAGCACGATGTCAATAGCTTCTCCAAATACGTAGTTTATTGGCCCTGTTCCCTCTAAAAACATAAGTTCAACAGAACATCATAAATGTAAATAATATATCACACAACCACTTCGAATTTAAATATAATTTAATGAAATATGCATTATTCATAGTTCGATTACTTATCGATGAATAGTTTATGAACTTGCAGAATGAGATTCGGTAGCCGTTTCGCATTCACACAAATCGCAAACATGTTCCTAAGTTGCTTGCACTTAATATAAACATTTTTTTATTACTAATGTCACCGACTCGTTTGGTATAAAATAAATAAAAAACGGCAATTTTAAATGATAAAAAACCGGCTAATTGCATTTTCGACCACGCACAGTGATGTTGCTTAAAAAACAGTGTTATTTCTGTGATAAAGTCTCCGAATCGACAAGTTATTTAGTACTTTAGTAGTACGAGAGAGAGAGGAGAGAGAGACATTAAATAATGTGTATTTCTTACTTCTTTCAAAACAGCACCACAACTTTATAATGTAAAATAGAAGGTGATACAGAATTTTTTACTTGCTTGATAAAAAGATAAGTAGATAAGTTGGTCGAGTATTACTCGTTAACTTCTAGAGCCTAGTTATTATTATTATTCCCTTTATTTATCTTCTAACATATTAAATACATTTTTAAATATTTATTATAAAAAAGCATATAAAAAACATTTTAAAATATAAAAAAGTAGTGGTCCACCGATAACGCGAGCAGGATGCAAACTACCGCTGGTTACGGCCCCAGAGGAACAGGAACCTCCTATCGAGAAGTACTGCCTTCTGAATCAGGCCCTTTATCCAACCGCCAAGCGAAAGCTTTGAAAGATGTTGGTCCATGCTTTTGGCTATACGGCCATTGGCCGTTACGACTATCGACACAATGATAGCCGAGTTCACATGCCACATATCGACAACCTCGTGTGCTAATTCCAGATATTTTATTTGTTTCTCTTTTTCAGCTTTCACGAGGTTCTCGTCATGCGGAATGGTAACATCGATTATCATTGTGTAGCGCGCTGATCGGTCTATCACCACTATATCAGGCTTATTGGCAACAATCGTCCTGTCAGTGGTCATTATTATTCCTTTTATTTATTTTTAAACAACCTTTAAATATTTATTATAAAAACAATAAAAAAAACATTTAAAAATATAAAAAAAATTGTACCCCACCCGTATTGGGAACAGGGTCCAAGCTACCAGCAGTCAGGGCTCCAGAGAAAGGAACCTCCTTATAATACGAGCCGTGTCCAGGAGTACCGCTTACCGCTTGTTTTATTACGATAGTGTCCTATAAACTTTGTTCTTCGGCTTTGACTGCCTCGTTGGGTGAGTAAAGGTCCTGGGTCTGATATCAAACTGGTATTGGGTTTTTCGATCACGAAGTGCTCGGTAGCAGTCACGGAGTCTAGACTCGTGTCCAATTGCCATCAACCAGGCACGAATCCAGACTACTTACATGGTATCTAAACATAATAGGAGTTCGGACAAAAAAAAACTAATTACTCCGTCAGATAGATTTCCAAAAAATATTGGAGACGTATTTTTTCTTTTTTCATTTAAACAAAAAATTAAGTCAATACAGTGCTTCGAAAACTCGTGAACTCTTCGAAAACGTCATTTATGATAGTACATATTTACCTACAAATGACGTCACAACCACATCTTATCTTCGTCAATTTTGATTAATTTGATAAAACAAAAAACACGTTTCCAATATTATTCGATAATCTAACTGACGGACTAATTAGAATCATTGTTTTTTGACTCAGTCCGATCCCCTATTGGTGAAATCATGGTGATACTATTCCTCCCCTTTTACTCGGCCCGCACCTCATACGTGTCCTTCGTAGTCGACAGACGTGAAGTTATACTAGTACGCGGCAGATCACCGGAATCATTGTAGGTGTAAAATCTCAATGTTTTAAACAGCTCGCTCAATTACGCTAGTAAAAATCAAACATGGGATGGACGGACATACAGGCTTGGTAAAACTATTAGGGTTCTTGGTTCACTGAGGAACCCTAGAAAATCATAGAGCTTGGTGGATTTAATTTTGTGGTGTTAGTTGCAATATGCAAAGAAGATTTGATTAGATAGTATCAAGTACTTTCAAGTACAAGAATATGTAGATTAGTGCCTGGTGTCAGGTCGTTTGGTGGAGATGTGCGTTTTAACATGGCCAAAGTGGTCAATTTATTTTCCTTAGTATCTCTTTGCATTAACCAACACAAAAAACAATTTATCGTTGGTTTACTGGTAAAAAATATTCAAGTAATCCCGAACGATGTTGATTTAGGATGCTATAACATTTTATTTCCATTTCTTCAAAGAGGAACATCAATAAATGTACACGGGTCAATGACTGCTATTGCTGCGCTAAAATGTAACAACTATAGTAGCAAAGATCTCAGATTGGTGGAGTTTTCTATGATGAACTCTGTGAGTTTGTGATACACAATGAACATTGCTTTATTTAAATATATAAGAATTGAAAAAATAAGAAAGAACCATACATTTGGATATTAAAACTGAACAGCAGGGCTATTGCGTATCTTTTAAATGTCAGTGGCTCAGCTGCCTCGCTGGTCTAGTGAGCATGACTGCTGTGCTAGGTTCGGTTCCCAGATCGGGCCAAGTGTTTTTGGTATGTTCTATCAGGAATTTCTCGGCAGTAGTTTGAATTCATGCCCGGTTATGGTAATAGGCTCGCTCCTATTAGATAGGTACCTAAACATAACTGATAAAGTGTGGCTGTACTAGAGGGTACACCTCTGCCTTACCGTTCGGGAATTCCAGATGTGATGTTATGTAACGTGTTATGTCTAAATATGATTGTAGTTAAGAGATGAGATAACCTATTTCATAATAATTCTAAGTTCGGCTATAGTAGAGAATATTGAAATATCTACTGAGCTATTGGAAAATTCTTATGTGAAAACGTACGTACATTTAAAACACTCACATACTTCAGACAAGAATGATAAACAATACAGTACTCGTATTATTTATACAGCTAGCTGACTTATAAGTAGATGACAGCGCCACATATCCGGGTTCAACTGTGTAAAATGCACCAAATCGACGAACCTTTACTAGGTATAAGCTTCAAAATTAATGTGCAGTCGAACAAGCTAATAAGTATACAGCCAGCTAACTTGCATTTACTTTTAAGATTATACAGATACATTTAGAGACTGATGCCAAACGATACAGCGTTTGACATCAGTCACTTAATGCATAAGGCTTTATAAAGGAAAATGCAGTCAATATTTTCAGTGTACAGAAATATAATAAACTCTACCTGTTTACTTATTAGCTTGTTCGACTGTACATAATAGTAGTCATTAGGATATCAAGTATAAGTTTTTGAACTGACATGGTAAATGTGATCACTAATTACAGTGATTACAGACAAGCTAAAGTAATTGTGAGTGTGTGATAAAAAATGATGGTAAATATCCCGTTTTCAGTTCTCCTAAGATTAGTCCGCGACGATCAGAAATTCGGTTTTATTAGTACACTTCGCAATCTTTGTCGCTTAATGTTTCCACGTTACATTTGTGTCAGCTTACTAATGATAGCCTCATCTTCAGTCAGGGTATGAAGTTTCCCTAAAATTGTAACAAAAAGTAGTCTGAGCAAAACTAATTCACGCGTTAACACCCATTCAATTACCTTATCAAGTAGTTACTTAATACCAGCTGAGACGAGTCATTCAGACATTTTAAAAAGTGATTTTATAAAGAACAAATTGGGCAGAGAACTGGTTTGGCGTAACTCCGGAAGCGAACAGGTTCCACGGCGCTGAGATAAGTACGTATTAATTGGAATTTTAATTTTTACTAATCAAAGGTGCTTGTGAATGGTGCGCTGCCGGGAATCGGTTTTTCTGACCATATTACGAGTATTAAGTAACACGGCTTTCACTGGATCAAGTTATTCGTTACAATCGAACCATCACGCAACCGTTTTTAGGTAACTGAAGTGTTTGTCGTGTATTTGACTACATTACGTTGTATAGGGGACGCTTACGGCATTACCTTACAGTTCACTTGAGAATTGTTTTGTATGAAATGTTTTCAAACATTCTAAAGGGCTTTGTTATAGTATAGGTAACCTATCTACTTGAACTTGGACAAAATTGATTTCGATTTCCAATAGCTATTGACCATGCAATTCGAGTTTCGATGACAATATTTAATTGAAAAAAGCTGCGACGTTATATCTACCTAGTCACAATATCTTCAAAATAGTTTTACTCACAAATCATTACTCTCATAATAGCGATAGCTTTGCTTAGCTATCTCGTATCCCATAACTCGTAAAATATTAACATACCACAATAAGAGATTCAAGCCTCACAAGTTTTGCAACAAAGCAGGATGATGATTCATAATTTCATACTTTTCTATTTTGGATAGATTCCGTCGAAAGAGCCATTCCGTGACCGTGAAGCATAACCAACAACTATAGATAATTGCTCAAGATAATTGATGAATTCTGTTGATCACACGTAGAACTAATCGAAATCGCGAGTTCCGGATAATAAAGTCAGGTACCTATCAGGTATTGTGGTGATCCGATCTAGGTGATATCAGAACCCAAACGTGTGATCATTAGCTTTTGCAGTGACGGTGAAATAAAATAGGTATTGAAATAGAAGGATATTGTGAGAACCGCGAAAGTACCGAGTCGACGTCAAACGTGTTATTTTACACAGGAGTAGTGGGAAATATTACTTCGTTAATAATCCAGTTTATTGTTGGCATTGTCAACTTGGTTATGTCTTACAACAGATATACATAGTTTATTGATATTTACTTTATGCGACATTTTTACAACGAGGAGGAGGAATGAGGAGATTTCTTAAATAACCACGTTTACCAATTCTATTTTTCTAATGGAAGGTTGCAATCACGTCACACTAATATTACAAAGGCGAAAGTTTGTGAGTGTGTTAAAAAAAAAAGTTCTCTTTACCAAATGTACCACAACGTGACCTAAATTTGACTATTGACGGCAAAAAACTTGAAGTTATAGCGAAAACGGTATTCTTAGGGATTACTGTCGATTCAAAATTGCAGTGGGGCGCACACATAAGAACTCTTTCGGGTAGGTTAAGCTCAGCTGCATACGCAGTAAGGAAAATAAGGCAGATATCTGATGTAGCCACAGCTAGGTTAGCATACTATGCTTATTTCCACAGTATTATGTCCTACGGCATTCTGCTGTGGGGATCGGCAGCTGACGTTGATTCAATTTTCATTTTACAGAAGAGGGCAGTCCGCGCGATCTATAAGATGGGCCCTCGCGAGTCTCTCAGAGTAAAATTTAAAGAGATTGATATCCTGACTCTGCCTTCACTTTATATCTTAGAGTGTATTTTGTATGTCCGCAAAAACCGAGGGCTTTTCAAAACTATTTAAATACTCGCAGTAAACACGAAATAGTAATACCCAAATTCAGATTTACGAAAACTAGCAAGTCTTTTCTTATAAACAGTATACGCTTTTATAACAAGTTGCCTAAGTCAGTTATAGAACTGACCGATGGAAAGTTTAAAAACTACATTAAACGTGTCCTTATTCAAAAAGCATATTATAAAATCAAGGACCACGTCGAAGATAAGAAAGTTTGGCTTTAGCTTTTTCTGCGCATGCGGCTTCCCTGGTAACTCTTAGCCGATACAAAGTTGTGGATGTCTCTAACTATTCTCAATTTTATTATTTATTTTTTCTCTTCCATTAATTACTCTCTTTTACAGTGGTTTTTAATCATCCAGACGCCCTTTTTTATTTTTTTTTATTTTTTGGTGGGTGTAAAATCATCGAATAACCCCTCCCGCTCTTGGGCAGAGCGAAAGGGAGTGTCAGACTTCTACTGACTAAAAACCACCCATGTTCCTTCTTCGCCCTCTATGTCGAGGCCGCGATAACCAGAGGACTACCCGCAGCCCCGACAGGCGTCGGCCCTTTCGGGCCCCTCCCATGTTGCTGACATCTCTTTGAGGCGCGCGTGGAACACGAACGCGCCGTCGACACGGCCTGTTTTCGTCGTGAGACGGACGGACGGCGAGTTAGCCCATCACTCACTGTCCACAGGCCCGCGTCTACGGTGGCCGGAGGTCATCGCGGGACCCCCGACGCCCGGAGCGCCTCCCGCGGCGGCTGGGACGAGAGGTTCTCTCCCTCTCGCGTTCCGCCACCTCCTTCGCTAGCATCACTGCTTCGCAGAAGGAGGCGACGGCGTCCCATTCCTCCTCGCCCCGGACCATGGCTTGCACCAGGGCCGGGCGCGAGAGGTCGCCGCCGCCGATCGCCGCTACGAGAACACGGCGGGGCTCCGCCCAAGCGGGGCACACCTCCACTGTGTGCTCCACCGTGTCCTCCGGCCGATCCTCACAATGGTGGCATCCGGGCGTTTCCTCCCGCCTGATTCGGTGCAGGTACCTCCCGAAACAACCGTGTCCGGTGAGGACCTGCGTCAGACGGAAGGTGAGGGCGCCGTGGCGCCTCTCAAGCCACTCCTCAAAGAGGGGACTTACCGCCACTATCGTGGCGTGCCCTGCACGGGGTTGCGACAGTCGCTGTCTCCATGTCGCCATGAGATCGCACCGGAGGTCTGTCCGCCGCGCAGCAATTTGCCGCGGCAGCGGAGTGACCCCCTGGCGCAGCGCCTCCGCGCGCCATTGATGCAGGATCATCCAGACGCCCTTTGGTACGAATAGTCACAGCACTGATATCAACATTTGTGCCTTACCTACATTACAAAAAATTGTTAACTGATATGTTATGTACTTTTTTATTTTTACATTGTTTATAATTATATAATTTTTCATTATTGATTTGTGTCTGTAGTAAATCTAAATTGAACATACACCTTACTATTGTATCGAGTCTGGTTCTTCCAACCAACATAACAGACAGAATGTGTCGCTGGGGAGTTTGTTCCGTCACTTCTTCTTTCCAGCTAAAACACTAGGAAGTGCCGAAGGGTGGGCGTTTTATTCTTCACGCGAAAACTACTAAACGGATTTAGATAAAATTTGGTACACAGATAGTTTATAACCTGGATTAACACATAGGATAGTTTTTATCCCGATTTGATCTTCCCGTGGGATATTTTTCGAGTTGTAGCGGGCGAAGCCGCTGGCAACAGCTAGTAACAAAAAATATGAATGGTCTACATGAAATGCATACAATATTTCCTTATAAAGGAAAAATTACGATAATATTTAAATACGTAATCGTAAATATGTGAAACGTGAAGTGGCTGGGATCCAATTCAGTGACAGGAAACCGTCGAGTTTGTTTTATTGCCGGCTATTAATGTCTCATACCTAGCTGGACGTGGTTGATTTACCTCCGTTCGGCTTACGCAAGGTGGAGCCACTTAACTTCCGATACCGTTGCTCGAAGTATCACTATCTAATCAATTAAGTACGTCCGCTTTGACCGGAGCTCATCTGTTAAACATATTTTTGAACAAACCCTAAGCGTAGCGATTAAATAAGGCACGGGTACTCTTTTAGCCGAAAAGCGGTAAAATAAACAAGGGTATTAAAGGTATTAGTAAAACAAAAGTAATTGCTTTCTCAAGCCGGTCGGCTATGTTTACAGTCATGTACATTCCTGCCATTGTTTGCTTTGTCCAACGTGGCGTTGTAAAGGTGTTAGAGTTTTATTAAGTCGTGTTTTGTTGTAGGTCGTAAAAGTGCATTTGGTTGTTGGAGGAGATAGTTTCGAAGAGCATTTCTCTTGAATGGTTCCGTCCGCCCACGGAGCGCGTGCGCCGGCCCGCCCGCCCACGCGCTTGTAAATTGTTCACTAACTGTACCCGCGACAAAGTGCCCGAGCACCAGACATAATAGCGATCCCTTAATGTTAATATGATGGGAATCGTGTCTAAACTTAAAACTATACGATGTTAAAAAAAATCACTAGCATTGCTTTAAATTTTACCCAAGAAGTTATTAATAGTGGAGTGTAAAATACAGTTTTGATTTACTTATTTGTTTCTAGTCTAGGTAACACCCAAACAAATCGATAGTGTTTACATATATTTTTGATAAACTATTAATAAATTCACCCAGAATCTTTAATACATAGTAATAAATAAGTTACTACCCATCCTAAGAACAATTTGTAAAATGCTCGCCTGAAAGTATCATATTGAATCATTTTTGTAAGTATGTATTTTTTGATGACAGTACAAATACTGAGTACTGCAGGCCGTAGGGAAGAGCTAAGCGTATAATTTGATAAAATTTATCCTTTTTACAATATTAATTTTGTTTTAAAATACATCGAATAACTCATTTTATGACAAACCACCGAAACGTGGGGTATTTGAAATAAAAAATACAAAATACATTCTTAGGCAAAACTTGTACGTACTTCAAAGACAATTAATTCAAATCTTGCCTAGCTCGGCGCGGCGTACACCTGCGCATGTCAGCGATGGCGGCTTCTTGAGATTAACGAAGCGCTAATGATGAGCAAATAACAAACGACCAGTCGCACAAGCATTGCTTCAATATTAAGTTAGCTGACAATATTTGTACTTTGCTGTTTAAAGTTACTCGTTTATATAGCGCAAGTTATTTTAGCGATTGTATTTTGTCGTGTCTGCAGAAGTTTAATTTACAGTAATTATGAGATAATGGAGGCTGTGATTATCGAGTCTTTACCTAGAGCATTTTTGTTCATAAAATCAATGTCTACTGTCGACACGTCTCTGTCATTTCGTTTATTTCAGCAACTGATACAATATTATAAAATTCAGAAAATATGACCCTGCTAAAATTGCAAATAAGTGAACCATTTTACGGCCGTGATTAAAGGACCCTGACAAATTCTGAAAGATTTCACATAAAAGAAGCTCACCTAGACATACTCTTTCTCAAAATAATAAAATCGGCTCAGTTTTCAAGGGGAAGAAATGTCAATCTTATTTTTATTGTGGTCTGTAGGGGCTATGTTGCTTCAAATACCAATTTCTGCAATTCTTTATACCTTTGCGTAGAGTACGTACTTACAAAGAGTTATTCAAAATTAAAACCTCAAAAGTAAACCAAAAATATAGACGGTATTGGTGATTATTTTTTAGGGTAGATAATTACTGTTTATTCTGTATGTATTATCTAGGTTTGATTTAAAAATCTGGAGCGCTAAGCGCCTTTCTATCTACATTCATTAAACTGTCAGTAATATTATCTCTTACATACATTTCCGATGCAATATACTAAGATAAAAACAGTTACCGCTAGAAAATTATTACAAAGTAAGAAACTCACATAACGATTTGCGGAATTACAATCTGCTGTGCACATTATAAACGTTACTTTAAACTGAGTGAAACTTTATACTGACGATCTTGGCCCGGATAAAATGCGCCACACGTTATTATAGTTGATTATTATCAGGACTAACGCTTATCAGAACTTCTGCCGCTTATCAGAATTTAAATGTTGTCGTCAGTCTTTAGAAGCACATACTTTTAAAATTATAACTTTTTGATCTCTAAGCTATCTTTGCCTGCTTAAAAAAAACAGAACACATTGAAGTCAAACAAGTAGTAGAGCATGTGATGATTATTTAGATGATAAAGTACTCTCGTTAATAGGGATGATTACTGACTTGAAAAAATGTGGTTCTAATTAGTCCATCTGTTAGATTATCGAAAAATATTGGATACGTATTTTTTGTTTTATCAAATCAATAAAAAATGACGAAGATACAACGCGTCAAAGACTTGAGAGGTAAGTGACGTTACCGACCTCTAAAAAATGTCATACTAATGTCTTAGAACATGGCGTCACGCGAGTTTTGAAACACTATCGATTTCATTGTTTGCTTACGTGAAAAATAAAAAATACGTGTCCAATATTTTTTGGAAATCTACCTATCTGGCGGACTAATTAGATTTTTTTAGTTAACTACCTACCCTATTAGCTAAAGTTGCTTATTAATTTGGCATGTGAACGTTATATTAATAAGTGCGTTGCGCAGAAAACCTTGCCGTCTTCAGAATAACTTGTTTTTGTGGTCACAAGTACCCCTCGAGTTACCGCCAAGACACGGTTACGAATGTCTTGTTGACATATACTTAGGAAGAATGAATGTTACCTTCCAGATGTAAAACCAACAAAGCTCGGCAATATTGTTTTGTTATTTCTTTGTTTTCTGCAAGCACCTCATAAAATATATGCACCATGCTTCTTGAATACACAGTTAAACGTAGGTTTATCTTTAGTCTGTACGAGACTTCAACGTCAAGGTACCAATAAAATAAGCAATGTTTAACACTTTTAAGGTAGGCAAATATATATACATAATTACTAGCGGACCTGGCAGACGACGACCTACCCGGACAGCAGCAGCGCCACCTACGGTCCAATAGTAAATCTTAACCATTCTCGAATCCGATTGAACACATGCAACAAATTTGATCAAAATCGGTCCAGCCGTTTAGGAGGAGTTCAGTGACAAACACACGTACAGAAGAATTATATATATAGAGATATTACGATATTCTATTGGTTGCATGTACGTACTACAGGGAAGGTTATATTTATAGTATTTTGTTCCTTATGCTCATGCAGTTCTGTACAGTTTTGTATAGGCTAAACTACACTATACACAGGCATGACCTAACGTCTCCGATGTTATACATGACATGAGTGGAATTGCGCATAGACACGTAAACGTAAATAAAACCAAAAAAAAAACGTGATACGCAACCGTTTTAGCGGTGACTCGGTGTCCCTTCCTCCCTTTGATTTAGGTCCTTCTAATGTTAACTTAATACAAGTTAGCTCAGCATAAAGGCCTCTGTGTAAAATGGTACTACATTTGTTAATCTAAAACGTATACAATCGCATACATTGTTATAGGTATTGTAAAAGCGTTCACAAAGAAATTATGTAAGTTTTAGAACAATGGACTAGTCTCAACCATTTTAATGGCCGACGTTTCTAATTTTCCAGTTTGCGATAAAGTATTCAGTGCCAAAACTTCCTATTAAGTTAAGTCAGAGACTGGCAACAAGTATTTTAATAGCCGACTGAAGTAGATCTTATTTTAGACAAAAATCTTTTTGTGGACGTATTTCGTAAGTTACCTCCAATAATTAAGTTTACTTATATTTTGTTTAGAAACACTGAAAGCCTCGGCATGGCATTATAGTCTATATTTTTACTAATAAACGTGGAGAATTACTAGTTAGAGTTTAATTAATTTTAAAATAATTTTGCGTGACACTTGTCCTTGTATGACTCCAACTTAAAACATTTGCCAGTAAGCACGCTTATAACGCCTCCCTCTTGTCCAGCAATAGATGGCGATAAAACACTCTCTACGTGACGGAATTTTTATATTTCCGATCCCTGGACAATGTTCGCTTTAAAAATTAAAAATGTTTATGATACATACCTACTTACCGATACAAAATCTGGCATTCCATATCTAGGATCTAAAATATTCAAACACTTACTTCTAATCTAGATATACGGATCGATGCTAGCATGCGACACGTTATGTCTGATATGCATCCCGCGGTTGTTTTTGAAAGTACACACATCAAAAGTGTCTAGGGATCAAGCATTTTTATGCGGATTTCTTGAGATTGAGATGTGGCTTTGTAATAAATTTATGATTTTATAAATTTATATGGATCCTTTTTGGTGCATTTCATAATTTGAATCAGGAACTGTGAATCAAATTCGAGTAAAAGATGAAAATCAGCTGTCAATATTTTCCCTATAAAAACATACAACGCTTTGAAGACATTATTAGTGCTACTGTTTCCCTACTACTGATTAAAACCAACGTTATTATGGAGCGGCGACGTCATTTAAGCAGGGAAGAAATGCTCAGAGCCGTGGGAATGATAGAAGCTGGTTCCCGGCAACGTACTGTGGCTTTAGCTCTGAATACAAGTCAGAGTGTTATCAGTCGACTTTGGACACGTTACCGAAGCACTGGTACCGTGGCTGAGCGCCATGGAGGACGGTATCGCTGCACCACACGGAGACAAGACCGATACATTCAAATCTTAACTCGAAGAGCTCCAACAATAACCGCCATGATGTTAGCCGTGAGGCTTCATCACTCTTCAGGGAACTTAATTAGCGACCAAACAGTCAGAAACCGCTTGCATGAAGTGAACCTTCATTCCCGAAGACCGCTACGGGTACCACCTATAGCAATGCACAATCGTAGGATTCGATATCAATGGGCTCTTGAACACAGAAATTGGGCAGAAGAACAATGGCGTTTCGTGTGCTTTTCTGATGAGTCTCGTTTTGGTATGAGACCGGATACAAGACGTATACGACACTGGAGAACCCCTGGACGCCAACAGCGATTAAAATCCTGCCAGGAAGTCCATCCTTATAGTGGTGGAACCATCATGGTATGGGCGGGTATTTGGATCGGCGGAAGAACTGAGTTGATTTGGATCAGAGGCAACCTCAACGCTCAAATTTATGCTGAGACGATTGTATCAGACGTCATCGTTCCTCTACAAGTGCAAATCGGTCCCTTATTTCAGTTAATGCATGATAATGCACGACCGCACACCGCAAGAGTTGTAAGACAGACTCTCGCCGCAGCTAACATCAATGTCCTGCCCTGGCCTGCTCAGTCGCCAGACTTGAACCCGATTGAGCATGCATGGGATATGCTACAGAGAAGAGCTCTGCCGAATATGGAGGGTATCCAGTCGCAAGAAGACCTTTTTTGTTGTTGCAACGAACATGGGCGGCCATTCCACAGCGTGATTTGGATGAACTCATTTTGAGTATGCCAAACCGATGTTCTTGTGTTGTTAGTGTTCGCGGTAGAAACACGGATTATTAATTGTTTAAGTTACCCAATAAAATTTTAAAGAAAACTGTTATTTCAGTCTTTTTTTCGAACTTTAATGTTAGTGGTTCAAATGTCAAAAATCCCTTTATTAGGAAAATGGCAAATTTCTTTATTAATGCAAAGGTGACTTGGTTTATCGTTACTGTGACAAACGAAAACACTTTATTTGATGAATCCTTAAAGAAAATTTTAATTAATATCAATCAGGAGAAAAGTTATTGCAAAAATATATGTTGATCCCTAGACACTTTTGATGTGTGTAGTTTAATAATAGTGTAGACACTTAATTGAATTTCATTTTTATAAAGTCATAAATATATTGTTTCAGTGGAGCGTCGCGTCGATTGCGCCCGCGCCGCCTGTCGCGGTCTCCCCCATGTGCACTGGTATGAGGTGAGTCACCGCGCACCATTCAACTTCAGTCACTTACTGCCGCACTCAGAGAGCTTTAATGATTACTTAGGCCATCACTTAGTAAAGGTTTTGACAGTTTTGTCATACAAAAGTATGTCAAACCTATACTAAGTGACGGCTTAAGACAGTGATCATTAAAACACTCTGAGTACGGCAGTTAGTGCGTGAAGCTCATAAGAACATTCAGCCAGTAGATTCTGTAGCCTAATATCTTAACTATTTTAACGGCCATCACTGCCTGTTAAAACAGTTAATTAACAATTGTGTTAGGTTGATTTACCACCAAAATTAAGGAACTTATCAAGTAGTCGACTAAGTGCGCTGTACAGTGCAGCAAGCTACACGGTATAGTATCGTGCGCACGCTATTAGTGAGGGCCCGCGCGCCGCATGCGCACCTGCTTCGCGACTCGCGACTCGATGTCAATGTCCGTCAAACGCGAGCCCCGAGTGCCCCGAGCCTCTACTTACTTTACTAGGTGTATTATTACAATAACACACACACTCTCGTACAGTAACCGCACAAGTCCGTA
This sequence comes from Diarsia rubi, assembly GCA_932274075.1. Taxonomy (NCBI): domain Eukaryota; kingdom Metazoa; phylum Arthropoda; class Insecta; order Lepidoptera; family Noctuidae; genus Diarsia; species Diarsia rubi. The sequence continues at coordinate 16,731,737 of OW026412.1, read as the reverse complement.
CAACACATTATACATTTTGCTTGTGCTTACTCACGGCATACGGTATACCGCTTCGCGCTTCTACTGGCCCTTCAGTGACAATATCGTCTGTTAGTAAATAATTGTGAAATTATATTGGACAAAACAAGATTTGGCCAAGCACAACTATACCAACTTGTTTTGTTTAGTTTTCAAGTGTTTTTTGCCCGTAACTTTGTTCGGTTACATTTCATACTTTTTCCTTTGGACAAGATAGCTCATACGAGAATCTCGGAAACAGACGCTTTAGATTCAGTCCCATACAATAGCTGCTTGTATTAATAACAGTAATATTGATAAAATTAATTATACTGATAGCACCATTATTGAATAGATTCAAACTTTGATAGCTAATATCTCGGAAAGATGCTTTATAAGATTTTGTCTCATGCAATACTCCGTCCAGGTTTCTCTGGATTTGTCATAGTCCGAGGTGTTCGTGGGAGGTTTAAGTTTTTATCTAGCATTGTCAGTTTAGGTGATGGCCCCCCAATATGCTGCTAATCTATATACAAATAATAAAATCGTAGGAAAGTTAAAACTGTACATTAAATATTTTTTTAAAAGAATACTTGGGATGTGATCTACAATCGATACCGAAGCCAAAAATATAGTTTTTAGAATTTTTGTCTGTTTGTCTGTATGTATGTCCGGGATAAACTCAAAAAGTACTGCATGGATTTACTTCAAATTTGGCACGAATATTACCAAGAAGTCGGGTCAACATAAAGGCTACATAATTATCACGCTATCACCTACGGGGAACGAGCAGTGAACCTTTATTTCTTCAACGCATTCTGTAACAACGTGTAATCTAACGACGCATATTTGAATGTTGTTATAATGTTAACCATGCTATAAGCTAGCTTCACACTATAAAAATCAGGCAATATAAGTAACTTAGGCCGAAAAACATAATTAAAATTAAATTAATTGTCAGCGCCATCTATGAGATTTCAGTCGAATCAAGTCGAATTACATGTGTAAGCCCATTTTGGAAAGCTAATTTAAATATGATCATGTTTGCGAGGTTAATAGTTGTTTTTAAAAGTCATAGATGGAGTTGTGCATTTTCTTCTTAAAAAATGTATCGTTAATTCGTTTCAGAGATGAGCAAGACAATTAAAAAAATTGTGTATATAAGTTTTAAGCTGCTTCATCTATGTCTTATAAAATTCATCGAGATTCTCTGTATGTAATAACAAACAGAACTCAAATAGAACTGCATAGATTTATAACAAAATTTAAGGTGCTGTGGAAGGTTTTACGGGAATTTTCAAGGACACAGAATTGGATAGAGTTTATTTATACCGTGCAACCGAATACAGGTGAATGCTATTTTCTGCGGTCTTTCGCCTTTCTGAGGAGTGGGGTATCCCACTTACAGGCGTGGAGTATCCCACTTACCCCGCAGCCTGCGTATCACGTCACCGGTTCTCGACGCTGACCAAAACTGGGATGACACCCTTGCGGAGGCGAGCGTCAGTGACAGTCCCAGCCGCATGCATCATCTGTTTGCCGTCATCTTGGTATTTTGTGGAGTCGCGAACCCGGTAGCTTTGTGGGAGAAGTGTCGCCATCATCTGTCTGAAGATTTTCTACAAGCTTTGAAGCTTGCTACTGGAGACGAAGTCGAAGTAACTGATAAACGCGTGCTGAACACCGCTCTCAGTTCACTTCACGACGTGATCATTTCTATCGGCAGCAATCCACTGGTCGAATATGGGTTACCAGCTCCCCAATCATCACCACATCAAGGCCGTGGAAATTGGGAGTTTAACGCTGAGAAAATTTAGGATCCGGGCGAAATGACCACCATACGAAATGACCATGTCGCTTTGTTCACTTCAAAGCAAAACCAAATTTATGACACAGTCCTTGAAAGCGTTGGGAAAAATCAGGGTAAAATGTTTTTTGGATGCTCCTGGTGGAACAGGAAAAACATTTGTTACCACTGGCATACTTGCAGTGACAAGGCAAAATTGCCATTGCTGTAGCGTCGCCACGTCGTCAGGAATTGCTACCACACTGCTTCCGGGTGACAAAGACAGCACATGCCATGTTTAAAATTCACATCGATTTAGAGAGAGCGCAGAAACGCCTGTTTGTGGTGTGTCAAGTAACAGTAATATGGGACACGTACTCAAGGATTGCTCTCTGATCGTATGGGATGAGTGTACGATGGTCAATAGGAAGGCAGTTGAGGCCGTGGACAGAACCCTGCAGGAAATCCGCAGGAACAGTTTAGTAAATTCACATGTTTGTGATGGGCAACTACGGAACCTTACATTATGCGTGGTCCGACATGCACTTGGCCGGTTTTTAAAAGTAAATTAAAATTTGATTAAACCCACGACATTTTTTTTTGTTCCGTGTGGGAATCGAACCTGCGGCACGCAGTGCTACTGTCAATTGTCCAGCCACTGCGCAACCCATGCCGTCATATAGCTGTGGCGTGATTTTAGCCATTTGTTTAGAGGCCGCGGTATCTCTTTCGAAAAACCAGTAGCCCCAACGGGCGTTGGCCCTTCAATGTTGCTGACATCTCTGTAAGGTGCGCGTGGAACACGAACGCGCCGTCGACAAGGCCTGTCATCGTCATAGAACGGATGGACGATTAGTTAGCCCGTTACGCAATGTTCACATGCCCTCGCCTACGGTGTCCCGAAGCCATCACGTGACCCCCGACGCCCGGAGCGTCTGCCGCAGCGGCTGGGACGAGAGGTTCTCTGCCTCTCACACTCCACCACCTCTTTCGCTAGCATCACTAGGTACTTCACACCATGGCTTGCACTAGGAACGGACGCGAGAGGTCGCCGCCGCCAATTGCCGCTACGAGAACATATGGTGGGGCTCCGCCTAAGCAGAGCAGACCCTCCCGCTCTGGGTGGAGCGGAAGGAAGTGTCAGACTTCTACTGATGAAAAACCACCCATGTCCTTTCTTAGCCCTTTGAGGCGCGCGTGAAACACGGAGGCGCCAACGACAAGGCCTGTCGACTACGATCTACCTTTTTTTTGTGGTGGTAAATCATCAAATAACCCTTTCCGCTCTTGCTTGGGTAGAGCGAAAGGGAGTGTCAGACTTCTACTGACTAAAAACCACCCATGTTCCTTCTTAGCCCTTTATGTCGAGGCTGCGGTATCTCTTACAAACAACCCACAGCCCCGGCGGGACTAAAATCTTCCTCTGTTTTAAATTTCATCAAGATCCATTCGGCCGTTCCGCCGTGGTTGATTGATCTAAACTTTAGTATTAGAAATAGTCAGTGCTTTGCATTACCCTCTTCTTATTTTCAACAGCGCGGCGTCAGTAAGTTAACGCAGGGCAATGATCCAATGTACTTTGTCTAAGCGACGCATTTTAGTTTTCGACAACCACGCGAACGAAGTCTGTTGTCAGTCTGTCATTAAGGGGTTTAGGGTAGGGTTCTAATTCTCGCAGGATAGAGAATAAGGATTTTCTCATTGTTTACCTAGATTAACAAATGGGGTACCTACTTTTGATCACGGTAGTACGTTCCTGTGGGATATATTCCGACATCCACGCGGGCGAAGCCGCGGGCAAAAGCTACTTTATAAATAAAATAAAATGGAGGAAGTTAAGCAGGGCTGGTTTCTTCTTTTTTAAACACAGTGGCTCAGACACGTCTGTAGAGTAGGTAGGTACCTACCTATGTCATGTTAGTGACTGAATAGTAGATGCCGTGATCGCAACAAATATAGGAAAAAAACAATAGTAGCAATTAAGTTTATCGATTTGACCTACAAGATTTAGATAACGTTTCCCGTTGCGGAACAAAGTAGAATATTGGTAGATAGGTAAGATAAAAATTACAAATACATGCATGCATTATGCATTTAAATGTAAATACGTAACGTGTCCGCATACTCCGCATTAGTGTTGGTACCAGTAAAAAAAAAAAACAAAACTTAATTACTAAGGAAAAATGTATATAAATCAAGTTCAAGAGTAGTGAAGTGCCGACTGGCGGCCGTATCCGCTAGGAATGTTAAGAGGAGAGTAATAACTGGTACTTTTACAAAAGTGTCGCCAGGCCCGCAAACTTACAACAGCACTCACATAACGTAATTACTATGTAGTACATAAATAATAACTGTTCCCACTTAATAGCGTCTTCCAGATAAATGCATTAAATCAGTGGCGTAACATATTAAGGTGCCAATGCCAGTGGTGCTATGGTCAAAATGCGACGATACGGCGCGCGTGGTACTTTCTGGCCGCGCCACAGGCCAGACAATACAACGCCGCTAACCTCACTTTAAAAAAAAAATGCCATTAATAATCATGCATTATTATAGATATTATTTCCTTTCCTAGTAAGTAATGGTAACTTTTTCAAAAAGATTTACTGGACAAATATTTTGAACGATGAGTGAGGCCGCTCCAAAACAGTACCTACAACTTAATTTTTTACTTGTTGATGGCCATTATATGCACGTCAACTATATAAGCTATGGAGAATAAAAATGGAAGTATATATTTCTAAAATCTGTATTAAGAAGTCGCACTGTATCGGTGTGCGAGGTTACGGCTCACATCCGGCGTGTAGGTGCTGCATTAATCCATCATGGATAACGGTATTACCGATGTGGTCCCGAAAACACTCGACAATTATAACCGTATCTGGCCTTTTTTTTAATAACATTTGTTACTCGGCAAGAACGCTGCCGAAGTGAGGAATATTTTCATCGTATAGCTACCAACATTTCCTGCAGGGTTATTGCGTACCTATCTTTTAAATGTCAGCGGCTATTATATTGTCCGTGGATTAACTGTCAAATGGTTCCATTTTGTACTAAACCAAAAACTAATTTAATCCATGGATAAAATGGAACCATTTCACAGTTAATTGATAGACACTATAGGTTAGCCACTGTCATTTAAAAGATACGCAATAGCCCTGCTGCTGTAACGGTCTGCTTGTACCTACGTACGTAGTCCTATAACTAGTTCACATAAGTGAGGAGTTCTTAGTAGTACAAACAACTAGATTGGATCGGGATGACAGTCATTAGATAAGACTAACGTCTCGAAGCTTGCATTTCCGGCCATCCTGTAAGACTGCGACTCGTTTATGTTTCACTCGTGCACGCAATCTAAACGTTTTTACTGCTTACTTATACTATGTTATTAGCTACCATCATAGGTTACCATATTCATGTAATTATTGAGAGTGCGTCAATCAGGTTGATCTAATGACTGTTGAGAACTGTTGAGAACTGTTTACATCCTGAACGCACTGTTTTTTTTCAGTGGACCTTAAAAAATCTGACCAAGTTCTAATGAAAAAACAGACCAGTAACAATCGTAATAAATAAAACAAGAGACAGAAAACCACCCTCTTTACATTGTGGAGCGGTAGCAAACGAGAACTAAAACTATACTGCCTCATATTAGTAAGCTTTTACGGCTACACCAAAAACTTGTCGGAACAGCTTCCATATGTCGACTAATTCACTAATCGACTACGTGTGGTTCCTCAAACATCTGCTCTGGCGGGACACCAACTGGCTTGGCTCACCTGGAACCGATGTAAACCGACCGACTATCGTATCTAAGCTGACTGAGAAGTCAAGTAGGCCGCTGCAGGGACAATTTGGTTCGGGCCGGAGCCTCATTCCAAACCATTGCTTACTTCCTGCTTCTGCTCTATGTGTAACGCCACCAACACTGCTGAGTTCTGTTCGTAGCTAATTTAATTAGATAACTAAGGAAATCATCGACACGACATGAAAAGATGTAGAATTTATTATACACATAATAAGATAAAAACGTAGTATCAATTAGTAATGAATATGAAACTCCCATTTCAGAATAGAGGACGCGTGTGGAGTGGAGCGATGGTTGCGTGATCGGTCATCATGCGCCTCTTCCGTGGGCCGAAGCGCAGGGAAGTGACCGGGCCGCGAGCCGTCGCGACGCCGTCTCCGCGCCGAGACGTCGCCGCCGCAGACATCACCGACACCGCGCCGCACGCTCCTCACGACTTCACGCTTGTAACCGCACTACCAGCCATGGTTATGGAGGATGATGTCAAGGAGATGAAAAAAGGTAAGAATCGAACCGATAATTTTGTGTATATCACTGTGTTTGCCTACCCCTTATATTAACATAATGTCTCTGATAAAGTATTTGATAAAATAGCCAATTCGATTAATAAGTATTTTTTAAAGATTACGCCGACAAATTACGCTATCTATAGTCAATTCAATTCAATAAATTTTATACATGATGTACCTCCACTTTTAAAACCTTAAGTATAATATTGTTTATCGCTTTCTAGTGTTTGCTACGTGGGGTCGCCGTATGGGGAAGAAACTTGAAATGTTAAAGAAAACAGATACGAAAGAAATATCAGCAGAAACCAAATCCAATGAAGATCTTCAGGAACAATCAGAAGCTGTTATCACTGGGCAGTATAAAAAAAAACAGCACTGGAAAATGGGGCGAAGTAGTTCAGATTCTACGTCGTTAAAAAGGGACAACGATACTGATTCCATCAAAAGTGGTTCCAGGGACAGATCTCCGAGCCCGTTCAAATCATTTTTTCATAGAATGGGATCCACTGGAATGTTAAATTCAGCTAAATCTCAATCTCTTAACATGCACAAGACTCCTGAAAATTATCCTGTTGCAAATGGCCCGTCTTTATATAGAAGTTGTTCTACGTCCCATCTATCTACTTATGTAAAAGCGGATGATCCATCAGACGACATAGATTTGCAAAATGCTGACAGTGGCAGTAAAACTTCGCCAAAAAAACATCATGTTCTGTCTGAAGATACTTTGGTGACATCATCAGCTAAAGCTATTAGTTGTGACAATATAACAAATCTAAACGACGGACAAACCAATAACGGTGCATCCAAAAAGCCAAATTTTCCTTATGCGTTTTTAAGATCCAAGTTGTCCGTTTTGCCTGAAGAGAATAGCATGGCTTCCCAGCAAAGAACCAGCTCAATCAGACAAAGTTTATCAGAAAGAATTGATAGGAAATCTCCGAAATTTCGAAAAGACAGAATTTGCTTTACGAATTCACGATCAGAAGAACGATATCAGAGTAGTGATAGCATATCTATTCACGATGAAAATCTTCTATTGAATAGTTCTTTAAGAAAGGATTATGATGTCTCACGAAGTTCAATGAGAAGTATCAATGAAATTGATGGTAGTATTTATCCAATGGGTCGCATTGATGATGTACCTCGTAGGTCCTCAATGATTTCTCACAGAGCACCTCTAGATTATGATCCTATGCTGATCCCACGGAATAGAAACAGTTTACCTGTTTATGAATATAGTTCCGTTCTTGGTTCAATGCGAGATATAAAAACCGAGATCACTTCCTCCTCGCAAAGCATTCATCATGGACCAGAAAATGTTGAAGTGCAAACCCATCGCCTTAGTAATTATGTTAGTTCCAATGAGTCTGGATATGATAGTGATGGTCGACCCACCGATGACCATAGCAGCCATTCGCCACCGGGATATTCTTCGCATTTCAATAATGCATCTGTTAGAAAAGATACAATGGATATGGGCTGTGAAGGGAGCCACGGAAATTTTTCAAGACAGTATAGTCTTAATCACAAAATTAATTTTGGCCGAGTACAGGTTCCGGTTCGACGAAGTTCTACTCCTTGTGCACTGTTTCCCGAAGACAAAAGTATTTCTTACGAATATGGAAGTGTAAATAGGGATAATATCCATAAATTTCCCAGTGATAACATGAAACATGCGATGTTTGATCATATAGAGTCAAAACCACCACCACTTCCAAAGAAAACTATTAATAAAAAACAACCATATGTCTACAAAACAATAACATTAGATGAGAGAGTACAGACAAGAAAAATAAAATTTTTGCATTCTCAACTGCTTCCTATCGAACAAACCTCAAATCAAGATATTGTGGATTCTCAGTCACAAACACAACACGCTCCCGATACGGACATTTTGGGCAGAGGACCTTGCACTAAACGATTTAGAAAAATAAGATTATTAAAATCAAGGCTAGATGAGAGTCTTGGTGTTTACTTGGCACAGCATAGAGTAGATTTCGATAACAGCGGCTCGAATTATGAAATTCGCTATATCGTAGTCAAATTAGATTTTGACGGAATAGCCCATAGAGATGGAAGGCTACGAATTGGTGATGAAATTGTCAACGTAAATGGCAGAGTTTTACGAGGATTGTCATCTTTAAAAGAAGTGCAACACATAGTGAATTCTTGTTCGACGGAGGCCACGATCGAAGACAGGGCATTATTTCAAAGATACCAAGTTGACCTCGTGATGGCCCACGACGAAATTACCCCAGTAACATTAAGTAGAATAATAAACAATCAGACTTTAGAACAGAACTCAGTGACACTGCCGGCGGCAAACGTTCCCCCTGATATTATTTCACAAACTGTGCATAAACCGTTGCCATCCAACCAAATAACAATTGAAACGCATTTTCCCGCAGAAAACCAATTTTATTACAACAATGTTTGCAATAGAACCAAAGAACCTTCAACAGAACAGATTCATTATGATTCCCATTCAAGAACAGATCATCATAGAAAATGTGAAGTTGGTATACAAGAAAATAACGGCCAGATACATTCAAACCAGAAGAGTGACGACGAAAAGTTGCTAGAGCGGCATTGTTATTCCCAATCTGCTTCTTTGCAAAACATCACAAATATAGAAATATCACTAAGGTCGTCGCCAACACCAAGGCCAAACCAGGGTAATAACTATAGACCAATATCTTTTCATACGTCTAGGCCACCATCAACTACTCCATCTTACTCCATTTATAACGATAACACAACTAACGAAATCAAAGAAAACTTTTCACATTATATAAAACACGTACCAAGGCTTTACCAAAATAGATCATTCGAAAGTATTCCAGAACAACTACGAAATAGTAGTCGAAGTAGATTTTTCAGCAGAGTTGGATCTCAGCGATGCTCTCCGAGCCCTGGTCCTCATGTTTCAAGACTTCAAGAGCACACTGCGGCGTTACATCAAGACCATCAACATGGGGGACATTATGCGCACAGTTCTTTACACAAGGTTGAATTTTGGAAAGGCCAAGGACACAAAAGTCTTGGCTTCAGCATTGTAGGAGGAACCGATTCTCCAAAAGGTCAAATGGGAATATTTGTTAAAACAGTATTTCCAAATGGCCAAGCAGCTGACAAAGGCACTATCTTTGAAGGTACCAATTTATTGAAATACTACTTTTTTCATTTAATTTAAATAGTATATTTTCAACTAATGTATACGTTTCTATTTCAGGTGATGAGATCTTGTCAGTAAATAAAGTGCATACCCGTGGACTGAGCCATGCTGGAGCAATATCTCTTTTCAAACAAGTTAAAGAAGGAAAAATAGAACTGACGCTTTCAAGACGAAGGTAAATAACTACGTCACATTCATGTAATCAAATTTGTGAATGCTTCCTTCATCATCATTTATGATTCCGATCTCTATACAGCCTCATTGGCAGCCTTTTGTCCACCAACTTATAAGCAGTTGGTGGCTACAACAGGAAGCGTACACCTGATGAGTTTTGAAACCGGCTCACATCATGTCAAATATTGATTGAACTCTAGCACAGTAAACTTGCAGTACCTACATAAATGTTAAAGTTGTTATTAACAAAAATGAACTTGGATAACTCGTTAAAACATTTTGTTTCTTTTTTTAGATCACTACTAACAAACACTACATTTGGGTGTAATGTTGTTTTGTTTCACGTTTCAGAGCACCTAGGTCGAGATCTGTGGAACCTCTCGGCAATTTTCGCGGCGGTGACGTAAAACGGGAATAATATTATTATTTTAACCCCAAAGATACAAGGTGTTTTTGAGTGCAATAAGAAACTCTTTAAATTAATTATGGCCAAAGGCAACTGTAAGACACATGTTTTACAGACACACTTCAGCTATCTTAAATTTAAGTATCAATGGAACTAATTAATTATTATTAGTTAAACGTTAACAATATTATGAATATTGATAGAGTGGGCTGACATTGGGCCTGATATCACCATTACAATAAAAGTTACCTCTTTATTGTCACGATATTGGAATGTACCTAATGTGTTAAAATCAGCCTTCTTGGAAAGTAACGAAAGCTGGGACGAGTTACAAGGTGTACCTATTCTTTATTATTATAAAACACGTCAACTCAATGAGGGAAGGAGGAAGATTCCATGTTTAAAGCTTTTTAAAATGATGGGTTCAATAGACCCATTTTCGATGTACCAAAACTTCGCATACTTATATTACAAATTGTTAAATAAAATTAAGAATTTCGCATTAATTAGGTATCATATTTTTATCGGTAAGTGACGACGGGCCTAAATATATGTAATTCTGCTATAATGTACCAATTTACATTACCAGGTTTTCGAGAAATTTAGGTTTTAATTTTGTAATAAATTGTGATTGTTTTGTTTCCGCTAACCAAATGCTAGCTAGGTGGTAACTCAGAAGCTGCATTGGATTGTTTAGGCAGAATTAAAATAAAAACATGTAAATAATTATTTATGAACTGATTCAATGGGTTTTCACGTTGTACATAGATTCTCAGTAAGGCGCTAGGTTACACTAATTAGTGTCATTTCCCGATTAGTTATTCTCTGTAAGAATTCCTGTTAGAATACAGAAAAATAATAATTTATTTGCTGTAGTTCACGATATAACCACTCCATGCTGTAGTCTTTCTTGTTTGATTAAGCATCCAAACAATCATTTCGTAATGAAATAGTGTTGGGGTTATTTAAGTTTGTTATCACGTTACCCGGCGCCTCATTTCAACCCAATTCAACTCGTTTTTATGTTATCATGTCTAATGTACCCACATATTTTTTTTGCTTGTGTTATATAAGACTGTATGTATAGCGGTAGCTTATTTTATATTTCGTTGTAGTCGGTTATATGATAGCTATTGCTAAAGTATGTTAGGAATGCTAGATCTCGTTATTTACTGTAACTTGTAAATACTAGTAGTCATAGAAAATTTTTGTTACAATGTTATATTCTAACAATGAAGATAAAGACTTCCTTAGCAACAAACACATGACAATTAGAAAGGCAATCAGACTGATATATTTAAATAGTGATTCGAGTACCTACATAACTGCCAAAGCTTTAGACTTAGCGAGAAAAACATCGAACATAATCTAAAATAATCAAAAGAGAAAAATTTTTGGACGATGAAATCAACTTAGAAGGATGAAATCAAAATTGTTTTACAAGCTTACTGTATAATGTATACGTAGCCATATACTTCTTGTGTTGCACTGTATAAAATATTCAGCGAATTTACTCCGTCCAATAATATTGTTATCACGCCCTATAGTTTCTGCATTCATTAGTATGTTATAATATAACATCAAGTTTTAGTTTAAGCAGACAACTTTGTTCACGGGCACCGTTAGGTACTAAATGTTTAAAAACATATGTATAAATAGCCCAGAGTTCGATCAACACCTTTATGTAATTCATCCATCCACAGCATTGTTCGTTACATTTAATGTAAATAAATTGCAATACCTCAATGCTTTTGAAATTATAAACAAATAAGTATAATAACATTTTTTTATTTATTCGATATTATCAAATAATCATACAAATAAAAACAAAATCGGGAAATTAAATCAAGCAAGAGTACAACTAACTGCTTTATAACAAATTGAATAAAGTGAGTAAATGACGTTACAAACAGCGGTGATGCAAAATACGAGCGACTTTTTATTGACTTTAATAATTCAGCCCCTTTGTAAATACATGACGCTTGTGTAATTAATGTTACTTAATGTCACACAAGATGGCGACTCCTCTTAGAATCCAGTGGTCAGGGTTCTTGATAGTTGGCAGCCAGAGCGGAGTGATGAACGTAAGATCCGTACGACACGGCTTCTTGTACACCGGACACTGGGAAACGACAATCAATAATAGAAAATATAACACAGACGGGGTAACTACTACTAATACATCTACAGTTGCGTACCAAGTAGAGTTTGGGGTCCTTGGGAGCGGTGGAGTTTATGGCGTAAACGTGTATCACCGGCAACACAGTGTACACTACTTTGATGGTAGACTCACACAGGCGGAGGTTGCGCCTGTCCCAGCCAGCACCGTCCAGGAACACGCCGTGGATGAATACGCCTTCCTGGATTACCAATTAATAAACGTTTATGTAATAACATTACTCAAATTGTCAAGTAGCCAGGCCTTCAAGCGATTTTTCTACTCATAGGCATAGTGTGGCGCCCGCATGTCCCAAAAAAAGGCCTTGCCGCGGATGTGTTGTGTGTAATTTGTTCGATGCGAAGATGTAGCTTCGCAGAAAGAAGAAGAAAATCACCATCGCTATGGCTTCATAGTCCTCTATTGCAAAATCAAATAAAATAGCATCTTACCGGCGGCGGAGCCTTTATTTCGTCGTACGTAAATTTAGTAACATCGTTATGTAACGCCACCATGTCTAGCGCCCAGCCCTTGTGTGCACGAGTCACTTCTTGTCGCATAGCTGTCAAGAAACCTTGAACAACGAAAATGAAAGAAGTATGAATGTTATTCACTGCTGCGCCCGAATTCTACCGCGGAAATCCGAAAACATGTAAATTTGTAAAAAAAGATAAAAATGTGAGAGTGATAGATATTATAATATTATTATAGATAATATTGCTAGAACGGGTAAACTTTTGAGATGACGAACAATTGAGAAATATGGAGGAAGAAGACATGCTCCACCAACCCCAAATAAATTTGGAAACGAGACAGAGAATGATGATATTATTATCGACCGTGATAGAATGATGTCGGTCCATTCGAGTGGTTATTGATGGCTGCCAATTGGCTATTAATGCCGGGATCCCTCAGGGGTCGGTTCTCTCAGCAACATTATTCTTGCTGCACATTAACGATCTGCTAAAGTCCGGTACCTTTGGGTATGCAGACGACAGCACTGTTGCCGAGAGTTACATATCCAACGCACGGACTAGTGGGTCTCAGATCCGGTCTCTACGAGAGGCCATGGTTGAGCGGTTGAGCTTGTCCTTGGAGGCTGTCTCCAAATGGGGTGATGCCAACTTGGTCAAGTTCAACGCTGCTAAAACCCAGGCGTGTCTTTTTTCCGCTAAAAAGAGCCAATTCGAACCGGCTCCATCTTGCCGTGGTGTAACCGTGCCGATAACCGGCCAAATTGAGCTTCTTGGTGTGTCATTCACCTCCACCCTCAATTTTGGTCCATACATCGAGGCTAAGGCTCAACTGGCTGCCAAGAAGCTGGGAATCCTAACAAAGGTGAGACAGTACTTCACACCGGAACAGCTGCTCAACCTATATCAAGCGCAAGTTCGATCGTGTACGGAGTACTGCTCTCATCTCTGGGACGCATCTGCCAAATACCAACTTGACGCTCTGGAGGCAATCGAGAAACGGGCCAAAAGGCTTATCGGCAACGATGCGCTTGTCAAGTCGAAGCTCCAGAGCCTTGAACATCGCCGACGTGTTGCCAGTCTGTCGGTTTTCTATCGGTTACATCTCGGGGAGTGTGCGAGGGAATTGTACAATCTAATTCCTCCAAGCCCGTTCCATCATCGGACTACAAGACGTACGGCGATGCGCCATCGTTTCATGGTGGATATCCCACCCATACGCACTAAACGTTTTGGGAATACTTTCATTGTGCGTACAGCTAAGGAGTGGAATTCCCTGCCGGAGTCTGTATTTCCTGATAAGTAGAACCCAGGGGTCTTCAAGTCAAGAGTGAATAGGTTACTTCTAGGTCAGCGTGCTACATCTTCGACCACATCGTCACTTAACATCAGGTGAGATAGTGGTCAAACGCGAGCCTATCAGCAATAAAAATAAAATAAAAGGTAAAGTTAAGTTAAAAATGCATAACCCGTGTTATTAGAATGAATCATCATCGAGACATCTGGCAGTAAATGTGTAAATAATTAGTGAAAAAAGTTAGTCACCCATAAAGAATAATATATATTTTTTTTTTTACTAGCCATCCGACCTGGCTTATAAACCTTCTATATGAATCACTATCAATTGCTAAAAAATGCATTACACGTCTTTGCGTAGTTAATTAAAATTCATTAAAACTGCATTAAAATTACTTGTTTTATACAATGTAATAATGAAGATTTAAATGTTGATCATAGTACACAAATTCCTTGTCAATAACATATTCAGGAGTTTTATTCAATGTAAGAGCTGCATTATCAAGTCGGTGATAGTGATACTTAGTGCCCGTTTTCACCGACATCCCAAGTGGTCTCTAAAACAACGAAGATGAATATTCTGGCTACGTTTCGGCTTGTTATTTTCTCATTGGGGCAGTAAATATTACAGATATCACAAGAAAGAAGATATGAGATGCGAAACACAAGGAAGTGCAAAAACAACTGCCTGCATTGTCTTTGTTTATTCTTGGTATAGTAAAAAAGTCATTCCCGCTGTTTGTTCGCTTAGATATTTTTACTATGACAATTTATTGGCGAAAATGCTACAAAATTTACCAATTAGCTGCACTCCACTACTCATTAGCAGAATGAACTTCAGTTGAAAGATTGGTGAAAATAGGCAGTGAAACCTCGTAGATGATGAGATAGATCGCTTAAAAGCGAACCAGAATACTGCATCGATTTTGTGGTTAATCCCCGTGATGAACCCCCTTACTATGTCTAAACGTTTACATTACCTACATTTAATATATTGCCGCTGGTACATACCTTGTGGATTAAAAAACCCGGTCATCCAGAAAGAATTCGGCCTGGCTTGGAAGCACCACGACGAGAACTGAATAGTTCTCTCCAGAAACTCGGTGAACCAGAAGCCTAACGTTGACGATGACCACGAACTCCGGAGCCAGATATTTGGTACTTTTGCGTCATAAATATTATCCAACGAGTCTCGAAGAGCCTACAACAGTAACTCATACACAGTAAAATAATTTAAAATTTCATAAATCAGTCAATCATTATAATAAAAGTCCACAAGAAACTATAAATCCACACACCGCTCCATCCACTGCTGAGCAAAGGCCTCTCGTTAAGGTACCACTCTCATGTAATTCATACACGGGCGATCGCAACTATTTTGTCCAAACATTTTTAGCCCTTAAGTGCTTATTCCGAGGCCAGAACCTTTATTTTTCAGCTGTATATATGCTCGAAACGTCTTTTGTCATTTGTCAGAGTCACGTTCCGCTACCACACAGTATCTTGGGCAGTACACGCTGTTTACCGAACCAGACATTAAGAAATCATGATAAGCTGCTTTTTGATACTCTTTTTGATAATATGCTTATATTTATTGTAAAAGAACAAAAATAAGATTAACATAACTAAATCAATAATAACATAAGATATTATTATTTTTATTTTTTTCGTAAGCTCAGTAATCGGAGCAGGCAGATTAATTTCGGCTCTTAATGCTGCCTCATCATTTAGTCCATTGAAAAGCTACATTTCGGGTTGCATTTGTTAGAAGAAACAGTTTTATTTTTTAGATATCAAAGCGGGGTCAGTTTAAAGTCAATTGCAACCATTGTCCACGACCGTAATCTTGGAAAAAGGGGTGGTTCAAATGGTTTTTATGGTTTATCTGACGAACTATAGGTTTCAAGAAAACTTGTAAACATCTTTTGTTAAAGGTAAATAAGATTATCTACAACTTTTGGTAGGTAACTTTTAGTCGTAAAACCAAAACTTTAAAAGATATGAGAGACAAGTCATGAAAATTGGAGAAAAAAATCTATTGGTCGATATAACTTTCATTCTAAAAAAATTATAAATAATGATATCAGACCATTACTAAAAATTAAATCATGTCCTAACAAATACACCCCAAATCCAAAAAAAAACTACTTATCGCTATTGAAAAGAAACGCCAAGAAAACAGGATTAAAAGCTCTTTGCTTAGTAACTCGTATAACTATTATTTATACTATACGTATTATCGATACAAATGAATAAAATTTAAGTGTAGATCTGGGGGTCTAAAATGGTCACTTTAACGCAATTCATAGGTATTTTTTTCTATTATGATCAATTTTCCTAAATGGTCACAGATGCAGTTACTATTATGAAAGGTCCATTTTACGCTTTTTAACGCAATTCATATTATGATCTGCTAAAGTGACCATTTTAGACCACCTGTTTGTAATTTCAAAACAACAGATTTTTACTGAACGCGAAATTATTTACAGTACAGAAGATATTTTTGTAATTTTTGTCTATAGTTTGATCAGGCTAATGTGCGAAACGACTGGACCGATATTAAAACTGCCTACTTTAAAAAAAAAAACCATTGTAAATCACTATGGTTTTATTTTTTGCACGGAACCAAAAGTAGCCATTTTAAATATCGGTCTAGTCGTTTCGCACATTAGCGAAGCGACTGGCCCATATTAAAAATGGCTACTTTAATTTGGAAAAAAAAAGAATAATGGTTCCGTGCAAAAGATAACTTACTTAACTTATCACTTGAAAAATACCGCGAGGAAACCAAAATGCGTGAGAGATATTTCTCGACGGCTTGTCAAGCCTAGGCAGAGGTAAAAGGCTGGCACTAAAACCCTCGACACTAGTCAGTAACCACAGGATAAAAAAAGAAGACGATATAGCAATACAGGGAAAACAAATATTGGTTTCTTGTACTTAATAATAAACACACAATCGTGTTCTGCCTACTTTGATAACGAGAATAATATTTAAGCTTTATTCATTTTAAAATCTGTAAAAAACTAAAGGTTTGAAATCCAGGAATTGAGATGACTTGTCCATATCCTACTAATATTATAAATGTGAACGTTTGTGAGAATGGATGTGTGGATGTTTGTTACTTTTTCACGCATAAACGGCTGGACCGATTTGGTTGAAATTTGGTATGTAGATAGGTTATACCCTTTTTTTTTTTTTTTTTTTTGTGGGTGTAAAATCATCGAATAACCCCTCCCGCTCTTGGGCAGAGCGAAAGGGAGTGTCAGACTTCTACTGACTAAAAACCACCCATGTTCCTTCTTCGCCCTCTATGTCGAGGCCGCGATAACCGTTGGACTACCCGCGGCCCCGACAGATAGGTTATACCCTGGATTAACACATAGGATAGTTTTTATCCCGATTTTATCTTCCCTTGGGATAATTTACGAGTTGTAGCGGGTGAAGCCGCTGGCAACAGCTAGTTAGTATATAATTATTTGTCATACTGCAATCACTAAAACAGAATTGCTCAGCGTGATAAATATATGAGAAAGTCATGCTGTAGAATAGAACAGGCTATGAAATGGAAGAAAAGATACAGACCTCATTCATAATAATAGTTCCGTCAATAGCAAGCAGTAAGTCCTTTAATGTAGTTCTGACAAGAATAATAACTTTCTGCATTCGGTCGATTTCTTGTCTTAAGAAAATCACCATTGAATGCAGTATACCATATATTCGCAACCTAAAAACAAACACTTCTATTATTAGGTATGACTTCAAAATTAGAAGTCTCATAATGAGCTCTTGTAACACCTTCTGATTGGGGATGATTCCTGACTAAATAATGATTCTGGTCAGGTTGTTGTAGGTAACGTTGGATACGTGTTTTTTGTTCATCAAATAATTACAAAATTACGAAGATATAACGCGTCACAGATCGTAAGTGGGATGTCACTTGCCAGTAAAAAATATACTGAAATGTGACGTCACAGGATTTTTCGTAGCGTCTTCATTTTTAGTTTACGTGAAAAAAGAGAAAATTTGTTTAATAGGTACTACAATACCTACTTACCTAGACAACACTTCATGCGGATCAAAGTTGGGAGGCACTTTTTCAAGCATTTCTTTAGTCTGCCTGTAGACCGACGCCTCACGTGTCTCCCCACCCCCTCCGCTTGACTCCTTCGGTTGAATGGACAATATTGTATCCAACAGTTCCTGAGTGGTGTTGCGCTGGTAACTAAAAGTCAATTTTTTGTCAACTATAGCAGAATCGCTTCGTAAGTACCTATAGGGATTATGAATATCTAGGAAATAATCACTAACGTAATATCAGCATTAGTATGCAAGCCATAAGCTTGGGGTGGATCAACGGTTTTCATTTTGTCGATTTCTTCGAGGTACTCCGGAATGTTCTTAAACTTAAGAATGCCATATCCCTTGTAAAACTGGAAGTCATCGATAAAGATTTGGTCTGACAACCACACCCTGCAGAAAGTGGTTAGCAGCCGCGTATCGAAGTCGTCAGTCACCCGCCCGCCGTACTGTACCGCTGACACCATGTAACTGCAATATCGAATAAAACCAGCTTAACACTACAAGAGGTAGTGAATTTTGTGCGTTAATACATTAGTAGTAGCTATCAGAAAAACTTACCGCACGGTAGTCCAGCTAACTGATTGTCCCAGCTCCAAAGCATCCAAATGGTTCTGCACAAACATACACGATGACAACCAGTCAGCAGAATTAAATTCATAAGGAATATTCCAACCAAGGGGACCAAATTTCCGTCTCTCTTGTACTATGGTATGCAGGTACGAAATTGTGTAAATCATTGGCAGATAAAACGGACTGTCGCTGTAGTCAATGAAGTCCTGACCCATCGAGTCGTAGGTTCTCATGAGACCGGCTTTGATACCTAAAACATTTATTTATGAAAAAGCATCACATTTTTTTCTAATTATTGAGAAAAATGCCTGTTATAATACATGTACGCGACTAACTTACCGGCAGGTGGCTCGCAAGTATACTTAATAGACATTTGCAGAAGCGTTATTGGAAACTTTTCATGAACTTCTGTAGTAATCCAGAGCCTGAAACATTACGTACTTGTCAATACCTCCGGGATTACATAATAATTCGACAGAAGACAGACTGGTATTTAATATTACCTAAATAATTCATGAGTCTTCTCGGGATACTTCTCTAGTTCTCCGAATTGCTCCATTACTTCCACCATATATTCCAATCCTAAATGACAGTTTTGCAGCAGCACCCATATACCCTAAACATTAATAACGTTTTGTATTAATTAAGATTCTAAGCTTATGGATCTTTCTACGAATTAGACGAATATCACCTCTCTCAGTGCACGATCTATGAGCTTCCTTGCATGGACCTCTTGACCTTGCCCCATAGATATTGACTGGCAAATATTCTCCATTCGTTTGGCAGTCATCTCGATAGACGGCGTTGGATCAGAACCCATCGCCAAGAAGCCAATCAGTGGAACTAATGGACGAGATTCTAAGACCATTTGCTGAAATAAATGAGAATTTTGTATGAAGTAATTATTTGCTACGTTACTTTTACTCACCATAGCAAAATTTACCTCATAATTAACTATGACGGCCTCGGAGTATCGAGCGCCCATAGAGTGCACGACGTACTTCCTGGAACATAACGTAAGGTGTCAGTGTTTGCCAGCTGTGAGTGGTCACGGCCGCACAGACAACACCACGCGCACTCACAAGCTCTGCGCCAGAGTCCTGTCGGGACACCAGGCACGCACCATCAGCAGCTTCCTGAACACGTCGAGCGTGTGATAGCCGTCAGGTAACGCCTCTTCTTCAGGAGCTTCCTTGTCAAACCTTCCAAGTAAACCAACAATTATTGTAAGTTGAAGATAGGCTCTATTGGGCTACTATTTTAGTAATGACGATGAAAAGGGGCATGAGAAGGGTTGTGCCAAAAGGGAGTTGCGATGATAGACTGTAAAACAAAATCTTTGTAAACAAGTATCGATAGGCCCTATGATACGGACCATGCAAATCATGTTGACCTCTATATTCCTAGTGTGAGATGTATTTTCAGCTATTATTGGCGCATTTACTCGGTATGTTTGTTTGGAACCCGTAAAAAACACAAAAACTTCTACCTCTATACAGGTTTTCCGTTAGTATTTGGTTGATTCGGCGTTCTAAAAGGGGTCATAACCTAGCCGTAAATTCTAAACTAGCCGTAAATTTACATCAAGTGATGATATATTATATTATTATGTACATTGTGCTCGCTACTAATAATAACATCCCATGAAATTGGATTGGAAAAGGTTGCCCGCCGCCAGGCATTCCTACAGATTTATTTATCAATGAAACTCACCAGGACTTCCACCCTTTCTCGTTATTGCAAACTTGGTTCAATATGTTAGTGAACTGACGCAAAGCAGACAGTTGGACTAAGTTCAGCCACGACATGTCTGTCACCCATTTGTAAGGTTTAGGAGGACAGGCATTAAGATCCAACGCCGCGCCACCTTCAAAGAGAAACTAATGTTATTCGTTTTAAGGTTCCAGGCGCAATTGAAAATCGAATCTACTTTGGCACTTATTCACGGTCAAGGCTTAACCCAGGCGAGCACCAGATAGACATTGTACACGTACCTGGTTTCCAGCTAGAAAGATGCGATTTAAAGCCTCGTGAACAAGATAGATTGTCAAACTTAGCCGCGATCGGTGATCGTGTGTCCACCGGAGTGAACCGAGTGGATGTGATAGACAAAACAAAAGTCGAGCGCCGCAGAATGACGACGCTTGAGTGAGCATATTAAAAGTGCTTCGGCGCCATTAACACGTCTCCAGACGGCGACGCCGACCATGGGCAAAGCACGTAAGGGTTCGTCCTTTAATCACGTGAAGTTCGAACAGGGGGCGGTCAGAAAAATCACGACTAACCACCAAGGTTATAATGTGACAGTCACGTATATCTTTTGTGGTATGAAACAATTTTATTGACATAAATATTGTTTAGCTAGTCCCAAAGCAAGTATATTTGTTTAAAAATTAAAAATGGTATCTCAAACTGTGATCTTTGTTACACAAAAAATACTCGTGGTGATGGAAGGGGGGAGGAGAAGTTGCCTGAAACCACACGACGTATCACCAAGGTATGAAAGTGGCTAAACACCTTCGTGTGATTGAAGGATGGACACTTTTTTTTAGGTAATACTTGGTTTAACTTTTTAATGCAAGAGTGTGGAAATTGTTATCGCACTTAAAAAGCGAGGGGTTAAGTAAGGACGGGTTTGAGAGTGCAATGCTCAATGTCTACCGGTCTTTTATTTGTTGTTGTCGACAAGCAGATTTGCAAGGAAAAAAAAATTACCTTTAATAAACGTTTGAAATTCATCGAATGTGAGGTACTCTTTCTGCAAATCTATTTTCAATGTAAGTAGCACAGTAAACAAGTATTTGTGTTTTTCATAAAAACCACGACTGATGAACTTGAACACGTCAAAAGTCTGAAAATGAAACAAGATACCTAAAAAAGGAGGTTATATGGGAATAATTAATCTCCTGCTTTTTTAGAAGTCGGTGAGGTTTTTAGAAGTTAAAGAAGATACCGGTCCGATTTAAGTGTTTTTCTTTAATTTACTAGAAGAAGCTCGCGCCGTAGTCACCTTACATTTACAAAAAAAATGTAATAGCATATGGAAAAAAAGACAATGAAACAAAATGTCCCCGGCTTCCGAAAAGAAGATTCTTTTCCTGATTTTAAGTAGGTACCTGGGGCACGTAGTTACGGAGTACTTAATGAATAATGCTGATATGGAAAGAGAACGGAGGGCGATGGCTGTCAGATGCAATATGCCCTCAGAGTGTTGTTGGGGCGCCCAAGTTACTGTAGCGCATCAGGAATGTTTGCAGACGCGGAGATGGCCAATGGAGTGAGCGTTGACCGAATGGAAAGAATCCAGCGTCGTTCAGAAGCGTGTTGGGTATAGTCACAGTCCTGGATGACGGTTGCATGGTACTTAGAAGTGTGGCAGAAAACAGGAAGGTATATTTATGATGTGGGTCACTGCGGGCTATAACGATGATTGGTACATCGATTTTAGAAGAGGTAAACGGTAAAAGTAGTAAGGTACGTTTAGCTTACTAAGTAGTCAATAATGAAGCCGATCCTTCTGAACGTGATAGGGCTCGCGGGCGAGCGGTTCAGTGAAATATCAAAGCGCTCGAGGAACTGCGCCAGCGACGTCTGGTACATGTTGCACACGAGTGACATGTTGCAAACCAAGAAGTATAGCACAGAGCCGCGCGTCGCTACTGGCCGGTACTCTTCACGTGCCAGGTTTATCTTTATTTCAGTTTCCTTGGCCACATCTAGTTTTTCTTTTACCTGTCACAAGCGAATATATGTAGTTCAGAAAAGCTATACATAGACATTCACAGCAGTACGGTTACTAACACGAAGTTTATGTGGAAGCTGATTCTTTAAAACGGGATTAAAAAATAAATTAAAAATTACTTCGGTAGCCGTAGCTTTGGTCACGTTAAGCACTTGAATAAGAGAAACATCTTCGACAAGCGAGCCCTGTATAGTAGTTAACTTGTGCAGCAAATTGGCTTCCAACTCCTGCATCTTGCGGCGGTTGGCGGTTACGTCCATGATTAGTTGCGTTCGTTCAGCTTCCATCTCCGCTTTCTCTGTTAATATCACGCGGCCAAGAAGCTGATCTTCTAGGCCTATGGAAAAATTTATACAAATAATATAGCTTTTCAAAGAGAAAGTCAAACCTTGTAGCAGAATATGCATTTATTATACAACAAAACTTTCTTTGGCTGTACCTGTAATACACAATACTTACAAAAAATAATACAATACAAGCTTGTTTTTTGCAATTGTGTCAAATTCAAGGAGGTATCTAACTATACTAATGATTCTCAAAATCTCAACCCGAATCAATATTTTTTTAGCAACCGGTAATGTGAGAGTCATCAAAACTGCACCTTGCATTAAATGGAATAATAATATCTAAAAGGAATGGTACCTACCTTGCATGGTCACAGTAAAGTCTATAATTGATGTTCTAGCAGAAATCTCAGGCGTGTAAGCAGGGTTAGGTAGTTTCGTCGTTATATATATTCTGTGACCATAGGTCACGTCTATTTCCTTGTCTCCTAATTTTACCTGAAATCATGATACAAAAGTTCTTATTAATCTTGTTCGATGCAAATTAAGTAAGAAATAAAAAAAAGCTGTACCAAGTGTTGGTACAAAGGTACTAATTACCTACAAAGTTGTTTTTTGTCATCGGTTTTTGGATTTTTGTGTTAGTGGGAATTTACACACTAAGAAAAAATAGCGTCCGATCCGAAAGCACCTTAAAGGTGTGCCAATAACTTTAATAAAATACGAGTAAGAAACATAAAATATTCATAAACCACATAATGCGGATTGCCAAAAGTAGTGTTAGTTGCAAAGGTTCTCCTCGAAAAGCTCTTTTCAATTATGTGTTTATGGCTCTTGGATCGATTACTCTGAGGATCGTGATAAGCTTGCTTGCCTCCACTAATTACGGTGTAGCAGGGTATGGGTGACTTTCTATGCAAAGACATGTTTGGTGATGACATGTATTGTAGTGATGGGAGTCAACTTTTTTTTAATAGACTAAGATCACTTTACGCAATTAAATTTTGTGTGTAACAATTCTCACACCAACAACCTCATTTTCTTTCCTAAATTAAGTTCTTTAAAAAACGACATACTTTTAAATACTCCTTAAAAAACCATTTCCAACGAGTCCCGTAAGGTAAACCGAGTTACACTTGAGCGATCTAATTGTCTACAGAAAGCATGGTTCGCCGATGAACGGTATTACGAAAAATCGATTTAGCGAAACATTATTCAGCGAAAGCACGTTTCGCCGAATAACGCTACAAAGAATGAATGGTTCGCCGAAACACGTTTGAACTAAATAAAACAGTCCAAGCTACCGGTGGTCAAAGCTCCAGAGATAGAAACCTTCTAACAATACAAGTCGTGTCTAGGAGTACCTACTGCTTTCTGTATCAAGAAAGTGTAGTGTCGGTGCATATACTTGTACCTACTTGAGCACAGTGACAAGTTCAGGATAGCCCAAAAATTGTACCATGAAATTCCGTGTTGTTCACTGGTTTCACTAAAGTAAAACTCAATATCATCTCTTTTATCTGCGTGTTCACTCTCTTCTAATTTCTGAGAGTCGATTGGACACTGTATGATTGTAGGTTAGGATTTTTGGAGTCCTTTACCCGAAGATTCTTAGCTCCCCAGACTCCAAGGCCATGTTTGCACCATTCTTATCTAGATTTTAATACGATATACACTCGTATTTTAATGATTTAGGTGAAAAAATAATGACGCGAATTTCCCTTTGATGTGTAAGTCGAGTTTACCTTGTATGTAGAGCCAATTTTTATGTAATTTTTCTCCAAAACATTATCCAGTACGGGATCTAACTCTTCAGCAACATCTTCTATTAACATAGGTCTTCCTAATGACACGCAGTCTTCTATATGGTTTCTGAAATATAAATCTCTGACGTAAAAATATAGCTACAAAATCAGAATCGTATGTCGATCGAGCCTTGTCGTCTTTTTTTTTTATCTTTCCCCACACTAGGAAATTCTCCTGTATCGTACGTGCGCTTACAAACATTTAAACTCACAATCACAAACACACCCAGACCCGAAACAATTACCTGTAGGCCATACAAATATTTGTTCCGTGCGGGGATCGAACCCGCGACACGCAGTGCAGCAGTCCAATCGTTCAGCCACTGCGCTAACCGTGCCGTCAATTGAATTTCCTTTCGTCATCTAATTTGAAAAAATAGAAGTACTCCGCTGGGCGAAGATCTGCTACACCCCTCAACGACCCTACTGACCCGACTGGCCCACTTGGTCAGTCCGCCTCCAGTGGGTATTTGACGATACCGAAAATATATTTACTTATTACTTTGTAGAATACAGAACTCATGCATCCATACCTTACCTGAAATACTTATGGTTCAAGGTGGTAACGATCAAGTCGTTCATTTTCTCTGTATTTTTTATCCAGATCTTGCCCTGTGTCTGCGGGTCTATAAGTAACGGGAATCGAGAAGCTTTAGTGACAATAATACCATTCTGTATGGATAATTCGTCAGTTGGCAACCCACATAAGTTCCATTCGCCAATCTACAAAAAGTACGGAAAACACTCTCAAACTACACAGCAAATATCATGAATTCTCTTAATAATTATAAAATGAATTTATCTAATGGAAACATGTTATTTGCTGTCCCTACCAAAGAGTAATTTATCAACACAATCGAAATCAGAGATCGGTTTTTAGGGTTCAGTAGCCAAATGGCTAAATCGAAACCCTAACATTCGTCCTGTCCGTCTGTCTGTCTGTCCGTATGTCACAACCATTTTACTCAGATACTGTTGGCAACACTACATAGTTTAAATTAATTAAATTCATACTCCTAGACTCTAAATTAAATTACCTATTCAATAATCAAATCCCTGACGCATAGTGTCGAAAAAAATTATAAAAATAATTACTATAAAATTTTAATCTTGAAGCGTGAGATTTCTTGGTACGACTTTTGGTCATTCTCGTTTGACAAATAAAAAATTAAAAAGGTAATAAAAATAATAATAATTACACGTAACTGAGGAAAATAGAGGTGAGGAAAATAGAGGTGAGGAAGACGAAAATTCAGATTTTTTCTAAAAAAAGAACGTAATAAAACTTACAACGAAAATTTATTTGTATAATATTTGAAATTTCGTTTAAGAGTTATGATACGTTTTGATTAATCTCAAAGATCCTATGAAAAAAAAAGTTAGTTTTGGTGTCAAGTGTAAATCTACTTAATAATCGTAAGCGTAACGTGTCTCGTTCTTATAATTTTGACAACATCTCATTTGTCGAATAATGATATATTGTCTAGATGTTTAACGGAAACAGATGAATATTCTCTGGTTATACATGACATACGGGCTGAAATCATAACTCTCCGCCGTAGTCAGGTTTAACATGTCAAAAAAATACATACCGTGGCAGTGTCAGTAAGTTGTTCAACTATATTTAAATTCATTGACACGGGAATTTTCCTTCGCAACAATTCAGTGAGCCAGCTGTTGAGCAGCAACGCCCGAAACTCTTGATTAAAAGGTCCAGAATACGACAAAAATCTGAAATAATATTGATAGGTTTTTAATACTGTTTAGCATGAAGTAAAACTATATTAATTGAGCAAGCTTCATGCCCGCTCGACTCATGCCGTAGATACAAACCCAGTTAGCATTAGGATATCGCCGACCAGACGGTCGATCTCAGACTTGAAGAGCGCAGACTGCTCAGTCCAGCGCACGCGCTCTCCGCTAAGCCCATTGATGAGTGCGGTGGCGGCGTCCATCTTCTGCTGGCACTTGGCTGCGTCGTCTAGTACCGCCTGCTTCAGCGTCATCGCCTCGTCGAACTGGTGCTGCACGTGAGCTAACTCGCGCTGCCGGAAAAACCGCACTTATTACTATCAGTACTCTAGTGCCGTCATTGTGCGTCTGCAGTTAGGTGCGCACCTCTTTGGCTTTGAGCTGTGCCTCAGCAGCGTCCAGCTCCCTCTTGGCTGCTTGGTACTTGCCCTGCATGACCGCCAAGTTCGCCTTTAGCGGCAACACGTCCTTATTCACCGAATAGAACTGTGCCATGGCGATGGTCCAAGATATCAGTCCAGCCACGTTACCACAAGCTACTTTCGCCGCTTCAAATGTATACAGACTATAACAATAGAGCCTTGTTAATGTCGTAAAACAAAGAAAAAATGTATGCAACATACATCGTCATCAACATCTACAGTCCGACTTCATCCACTGCTGGGTATAGGCCTCCCTTTGTATGCAACACCCTACTAATATTCTAAGTTTGTGAGGATGTATGGATGGATGGATGGATCTTTGTTACTCTTTCACATAAAAACAACTGAACGGATGTGAATGAAATATCGAAATGTGTACTATGTTCATCTGCACCATCCACACTCTTTACGTTTATAACCTGGATTAACACATAAGATAATTCTTATCCCGGTAATAAATGCGATCCCGGTACGATCCCCAGGGACAATTATCGAACTACACGCGGGCGAAGCCGCTGGCACAAGCTAGTGTAAAAAATAAACGAGTTAGGGTGTATAAGTATTTCTGTTTTTAAAATCCAAGTTAACAGGACAAAAGTGAAAAATAAACTTCAAAAGAAAAATCAGCTTCTGAAGGCGTTGACTTTTGTTTGCTAGATTAGATTCCTTTTTTTTTGCTGCAGAGCACAGAAGCTAATTACCCGACTGCGGCGAAGCCCAAAAGGAGGGGTTATGTGTTTGGCGTGTATGTATGTGTGTATGACCGTTTTTTTGTTCCCTCATAACTCCTAAACGGATGAAGGGATTTGAATAAAATATACGTCGTTAGATTCGTCTTGATGGCGCGAGTGTCACTGGCTACATTAAAATAAAAAAGAAAATAAATTTGCGGATTTTGGGGGCCATATCGCGGATTTCAAAAAATAAAAAAAATCCATTACCATCGAGTAGGGTATCAAAATGAAGGGTTTTAAAAGGAGATTACAAAAATATATGACGCTTAAGTCACAAATCATTTAAACAAACAAAAAATTTTTACGCGACCAACGAAAGAACAAACACAAAAGAACTAAAAAGTTGGAAATAAACTTGGAAGCAGGCGGGGTTCATTTGAATTTTAAATAATGAAATGAAAATAAAATGGACCCCGCCTGCTTCCAAGTTTTGTTTAATTTTAAATGTGCTTGTTTTGGTGCTTTTCAGTTTTTTCAGTCGGGTTTTTTAGTTTTTTAACTACTTTTTTTTCTTTTGATATTTTTCACGTTTTTGTGTTTTACACGACTCGGTTTTATTTTTTACTAGCGGATGTCTCGCGGTACCACCCGCGAAGTGCCCGTTCCCATAAGAATACAGGTATAAAAGTAGCCTATACGACACAAATACTTGCCTATGTAATAAAGTTTGTCATTAAGGGATTTAGGGCGGAAGGGGGGGGGGGGGGAATTAATATGTAGTACATATTACATGCAATATGCGTTTCCTCAACTATTTTGATTTTGTTGCCGAAACCGAGCGACCGATTTTGATAAAATTTAATTAACTTTTAATAACTATTTACCCCCATTATTCACACATTTACTGCCATAAAATAAAATGATGTATTTTTTACGCTCTTTCATTTGATATATAGGAGAAAGTGTTACAATGATAGGGACATTTTGTCCCTTCTTTTTTACTATCTTCATATAATAATATATATTATAAGAATAATTCTATTGTACGTGTATATGTTACTGAACTCCTGAACGGCTGGATCGATTTAGATGAAAATTTTTGTGTGTGTTCAAGCGTAATAAAAAATCAAAACCTTGGTTATTTGAATTTCACATACACATACATTTTAAGGTTATGTAAAAAAAGTAATAGTCCAAAGTTGTAAATCTTTTTAGGACTTGTAGTTTTGCCAGAAATCGAGATAAAGCGTTTTTTACCCCATTTTTTTTATTTTTATTATTAAAAACACCCACTTCCTGACCTCAGATAGCCCGTAAATTATTTTTCCTTTCATTTTTGTAATATTCTATTCCTATTCCAATGAATTTATTTGGATTTCATCCTACCATTTGTTTTTCTCTTTTTATCATTTTCTAAAGCTTCTGCCCTGGTCTAATACCGAAACAAGCCAACATTCACGACAGACAATGATGTCGACATTATTGCGGGATGGCTTCAATTTTCATTGTAATTACTCAGCCAATATTTTAAGACCTGAGAATTGAAAGTAAATTTACAAAAAAAAAAACTTGGAAGAGTACTTTTTACCAGTAAACGAACACTACCCACTAGACTCGTTTAAAATATCTAGGCACAATTTGTGATAAGACTGCTTTGTGAAGCTGGAATAAAAACACTGAACTTACTACCGATACGCAAAGGTGCGAAAGCCCTTAATTCACTAACACCTTTTTTTAAATAGCAAATCCGTTCTCAGTCCTACAATTAAATTACTTAGTTATTCTACATTGGTCAAGCCTAGCTAGTCTAGTCACACAAAACAAACATAAACCCAATTTTATTTTTATGGTGATGAAGATTTCTTTTAAGAAGCTTTAGTACTATGACAAACCTTTTTTTTTATATGAGCAAAGTAGCATTGCTCATTTAAAAACAAAAAAGTACTGGGTCTGAATCTAGAACACTTCACATAAAACTATTGAAGTCAATTCACGCGTACCTAAAAAATAAACATATTTAAGCAAACATACGGGAATTGGAAATAAGGTTGCAGCAAATCAACCATTTCAGCATTGATTTCATCTTTTGGATAGTTCTTCAAGTTACTCAAGAATCTTGCATCCGCCATAACCTAAAAACAGATACGTGGTTAAAACCAAAATGTATTATAAATCAGACCCTTTTGGTTAAAGAGCCCCGAGAGTTTATTAGCAAGCATAGGCAAATAGGATAGTTGACATTTGATTAAATGAGTACACCTAAGTACTTAGGAGTAGGTGCGGCATAATGAGCGAGAAACGGTTTGCTTAATCGGTACTCGTATCTGACGAGACGACGAGTACAAGAGAAGTCTGGAGAACGAGATGCCGCGCCGACTTCAAATAAAGCGAAATACTGACTTCAAATAAGGTGGAAGACAGAAAAATAATAAAATGATGATGGTGACAGCAGGCAGGTAAGCAGCAGGTAATAGGTCCAGTTTCAGTTTTTTAAGGGGAAAACTAAAACTGGAAAATGAAAGTGGTCCAGTTTCAGGCATCCAAAGGGGAAACATAAAACAGGAAACTGCACGCGGTTCAGTTCTGAGGCTTCCAGGGGGCACATAAAATAGAAAACAGCAAGCGGACCAGTTTCAGGCTTCCAAGGGAAAACAGGAAACTGCAAGCGGTTCAGTTTTAGGCTTTCAAGGGGAAACATAAAACAGGAAACTGCAAGCGGTCCAGTTTCAGGCTTCCAAGGGCAAACATGAAACAGGAAACTGCAAGCGGTCCAGTTGTGTGGTCTATTTACAGGTATCTAAACGGAAACATAAAATAGGAAACTGCAAGCGGTCCAGTTTCAGGCTTCCAAGGGGAAACATAAAACTGAAAAACTGAAAGTGGTTTAGATACAGGTTTTTTAGGGGACACATAGAAATATGATATACATATGATAATCATATATACACATATGATTTTTCTTTGCTTGTTTTGTTTGATGATGATATTTTATTTATGGGGAAACATAAAACAGGAAACTGTAAGCGGTCCAGTTTCAGATTTCCAAGGAGAAACCTAAAAGTAACGTGATTATGATAGCTTAAATTTCGTAATGATTGTGTGTTTCTCGTAATTCATGACGTTTCTAAAAACTTAGTATGGGTTAGTTTTTAAAACGATAGAAGGCGGATGAAAGTTATTCATATTCTTTTGGATACTTTTAAGCATTAATCAAATCTTATTCAATTTATTAGAAGATGAATCTTTTTAAAAGCTTTTATTGATTTTCACCTACCCCGATGTCCGTCTGTAAATAAATATTAGGTATGAGTTAGTTTTTTTATTTAGGTTGTTTACTGTGTACTACAGTTTTCTGATACACGCCAAATGATTCCTGCTCACTTATCCATGGTTAAGCTAAACGTAAATAATTTAATTGTTAAAACACATACCTTTAAAGACTCTGCCCAAGAAGCGGTTAAGCAATTTTTTTCTGGATCAGGTCTAATGGGGTCTATTCGCTTCCTAAAAAGCAGAATGACAGCATCCATAATTAGCGTGATAAGATGAGGTGGCTTGCCGAGCTTACGGACGGTGGCGATGTCGGCGGCATTGATAGTCTGCAACAGAGCAGTATTTCCAGAAAAAAAGAACTATGCTTGATACCTCGAAATAATGAAAAGCCAAACGTACTAGCAATGCGGCCTCGGCGGCGTCGAGCGCGGGCTTGGCATCGGCAAGTTTCTCCTCAGCCACGGCGGTCTCGGCGGCAATAACGCTCACAAGCTTCACGGCGCGGTCCTTCACCTCCAGTACCTCCGCTTTGACAACCTCGGCTGCTGCCTGCGAGTCTGCCACAGCCGCCAAAACCTACAGCCAAAACCATCGTTACACAAAGTGCGAACTAGCGAAAAAAATATAATATACATAATTAATATACATATTTAGAATTGAGAAATCCAAATAAGGAATAACAGTAAACGTTCTTACGGCGATATAGCACGCAAAATAAGTAATTATAATATTAAAAACGCGACTGAAAAGCAAACAAGCGCATTTGGAAGCAGGCGCGAACCATCATGTTTTTATCATTTTAAACAATGAACCAAATAGTTGCTTTTTATGATTTTAAGCAGGGTGTTTTAGTTTTTATAGTATCGTATCAAAATACAATAAACCTGCCGAAAAAATATTGTAGCAAAATAGTTTTTTATAATAGTTCCACAAAAGAATGACACGAATGAGGAAAATTGGATACGATACAAACCTGTTCCGCATTAGCTGTGGCTTCCTTAATTTCCTGATCTTTAAGTTCCAACTCTTTCTTTAATACATCAACACTAGCAGCAGCTTCAACCAATTTGCTCAGACCAGTAGTCATCCTAAAAGTTGTTCATGGTTATAAATGTGAATGGGCCGCAGCGCCGCCGCGAGTTTGTTTCAGTCAGATAGGTATATGAAATGCGAGTCTTTATTTCATAGTTAATGATTTTTGCGTAGGGGTACTCTGTTAGATGTACAGAATGCTTGGTTGACGGCTGTTTTTTCCTGTATTTTTGTTGACCGCCAACATTTTTTCCGTACCATGTAATTGTGCTGCTGGTCTGACAGATTCAACTAACTCAAAACGCCCATCCGTTTTGGTCAAGGGTAAAATGGCTAGGTACAGACAGTTTTAAAAGATATATACACGTACCTACAAGTTTTTTTTTATCGTGAACAATCTTTGTTCTAATATTCAGTTTGACCTTTTAAGCTTCTAAGCGACCCTAGAACATTAAGCTACTACAATCAGTTAAATTTCTTGAACAGATTTTCAACATTATCACTAAAGCAAGGTTCAAGGTTGATTGGGGAAATTTTTACCCTTATTAAGCCATAGTACGCGAACCAGTACCACGAACTAGGCGACAAATCCATTTTTTTTATTCTTATAGTTAAACAAAATTGAACTTAACGGATATAGAGATGGATATTCTTTTAAAGTGTTCTATGACGACACTCAATTCTAAACGCCACCTGTCGATATCAATAAACATTCAAAGTGAAAATTTTATTTCAACAAACATCTAATAAGTAATTAACAAGTAATTTAATATTATCAATTACTAATTTATTTAATTACTTAATTTTCTTTTATCTTAAAAGCACCCTTAACGAAACCGAAAGGCACTTGTTCTCCCCATAACTACGATATTTTTTTGTCCTAGACCATACCTGGGAACTCCCTAGTTACAGAGATATTAGGAGTCATAGAACCCAATTATTCACAATATATATTTTAATACTTGTTTTTTTAGGTTGTAACTTTACTTAAATTACCTCTATGACCCGTTTACTATTCAAAGCATCCACTACCAAAATACTTTGAGTTTTCACGTAAAATTTGATATTTCAACGCAACAAAAAGTCGTTACCCAGTAGGGGTACTTAGTTTGATTCATGTACATAATGCTTGGTTGACGGCTTCGTGAAGGTTGACGTAACACCATGTACTTATATGTTTAACTGTCATAATAATGGTAAAGTACCTTCTAGCCATTTCTGCTATATTTACATGTTTCTCTTTATAAAGCACTTTGTAGCCTTCAAGGAAAGATAGATACGACTTGGGAGTGACATGCGTTTGTCTTCTAAATCGATCGTAGTATTCTTCGCAGGTATCTGCAACGTTATCCTGCACTGTGCCCATTATCTCTATCAACTGCGTCTTGGTCTCCTCTGAACACACCACCTAGGACATGATATTGCGTGAGAAATCAACAACAGGGATGTTTACTGACCTAAAAAAATATGATTCTAATTAGTCCGTCTTTTAGATTATCGAAAAATATTGGATACGTATTTTTTGTTTTATCAAACCAATAAAAATCGATGACGATACAACGCGTCAAAGATTTGAGTAGGGGGTGGTGACGTCATTCACCGGTAAAGAATGTCATACTAATGTCTTGGAAAATGACATCACACGAGTTTTCTAAGCACTGTATCGTCTTCTTTGTTTGTTTACGTGAAAAAAGAAAAAATACGTGTCCAATATTTTTTGGAAATCTATCTGACGGACTAATTATATTTTTTTTGTTAACTATCCTATTCGTTAAGAAAAAATGTCGTGTTTATAGAAACATAAAAAAAACAAATATGAGATAGTAGCAAT
The DNA here is from genome assembly GCA_932274075.1 of Diarsia rubi. Lineage (NCBI taxonomy): Eukaryota > Metazoa > Arthropoda > Insecta > Lepidoptera > Noctuidae > Diarsia > Diarsia rubi. The sequence goes on along the minus strand of OW026412.1, from coordinate 16,698,484 downwards.
AAAATTGCGGTGGACATTAAAATGACTGCATATAAAACACCACACTGAGGCCACGTAATAAAATTCACGTAAGTAAAATGGGATTACTTGGTTACTTACTGCGGTATTCAGAGATGATTACTTAAGCCGTCACTTAGTAAAGATTTGATATACTTTTGTATTACAAAAGTGTCAAAACCTTTACTAAATAATGGCCTAAGTAATCAAAATCAAATCAATTAAAAGTCATTTATTCAAATTAGGATGATAATCAGCACTTTTTGAACGTCAAAATTTACTGTACTCTACTTATTTACAAGAGACAGTCCCCCAAAACACCCACCCTTCAATAATCATTAAACCTCTCTGAGTGCGGCAGATAAACACTATGGTTTAAATAATTTTCCTGCTATTATTATGGTGAAATGTGTCTTGCACTAAAACAATTGTAACACTCTGTATATTATTGTACCACATTTCTGCCTAACTATACCTAATTGCAAAACGCAGTACTTTCAAAATGGCGGTTTCGAGATAAACGCGGTTAAGCATACTCTGAAATATATTTTTTTTACTTTACTGTCTCATTTGGAGTAAATGCGCAGAACTACATTTTCATCTACCACCTGGGCTTGCAAGCAATACAGTATTACTAAGGCCAAATGCAGTATTTTAGTTTATAACTGGAAAATCACCCAGCACGTGTTCCATACTGCGTTTCCAGTTAGCCATCATTATATTAGCGGCGGAAGAGTAGCTCCTTAATAACACTCGCTACACTTAACGCAGCACTGTTGAATAGGTACTGCGTTTAGTTTTAGCGGCGCAAGGCGCAATAGTAGCTCTTGGTTGGATTTATCATTCAATCATTCATACTCGCAACACAGCAGTACTGTAGAATACTGATTGTTGATTTAGTTAGTATTGGTTACAAAAGGCTTGTATGCAAAAAATAATACAATAAACAGGGCTATTGCGCATCTTTTAAATGACAGTGGCTATCATATAGTGTCCATCAATTAACTGTCAAATGGTTTCATTTTGTACTAAACCATAACCAATTTGACAGTTAATCCATGGACAAATGATAGCCACTGACATTTAAAAGACACGCAATAGCCCTGCTGAGACGATTGTATTGGTGATTTTAATCATTATTACTCAGTAAAGTCACATTTGTTACGGTCGTGAATACCATTTTATTTAACAGACAATACAACCTGTCGTTGTATGTTAAAAATGGTTGTAGGCAAATTGCAAAAAAACGTTAGAAAATTCGAATTTCATGGGCTACCTTGTCGCATTCAATTTAAATGTTTGTGAACGCACCCACGATACAGGAGAAATTTATAGCATGGGAAACATTAAAAAAAATAGAAAAAGCATGATAATATATCTAAAATCAACTACTTACTTTAAACAAGTTTTAAGCAACAGCTAAAATTTACTCACTGAAAAATCAAATAAAAAGTGGTGCGCGACTGCAATAAGTGCTTGTTTGGGCCACTTCTGGAACCAGTCCATAGTAGATCCAGATATGAGACCGGGAAACTTCAGAGCTCGGCTTCTAAACTTCTCACCTACCTAAATAAAGCATTTTTTTTAAATAAAAATAAAAGCTCATCATGCTTCCTATAGAAAGAGCTTAAAGAGCAATTTTAGGTATGGCAAGCCTCCATTCCTTACTGCTGCCCCCGTGCTGTGCGTCAGTTTTTCATTTTGCACTTGGTATTAAAACAGCACAACGCCATGCTCAGTACTCATCAAGGAAATACTCTATGGTGCTCACGTACAATGCTGACAATATTAGCAAGAGACGGAATGATGATATAGTGAACCTCCAAACATGATGTCGTTGTGGAAAGATTATTTTCATTCTCAGGCCCATTTCTGCATGTAAAGTGAATAGAAAAGGATGTATAAATATGATAAACTATTTTAGCCGTAAAAGCCTATTGTTAATTTTTTCAACCCATATCTTAAACGCAGACAGAAGATCGTCTTGTTTGCAAATGAACTGCTAATACGTTGTTTTCTTTTTATTTTATGTAAGTTTTACTATGTTGAAGTCAACTACAAGTCTATCCGAATGCAGCTGAATACTAGTATTTTACATAGAACTAATGCCTATCTGATCCACTACCCAAATGAGTAATTGGGTAATTATGATACCTTCGGTAATACTGGTTGATAGACTTTCGGGCCACTGAATAACGTGTTAATTGGCTCTTATCGAGTATTTTCTACTTTTTAAATTAATCTGCATTCACTTACTGGCGAAAAACATAATACTATGTGTAAGTTAGCTCTGGATCGAATGATGAAGTATTCATACAACACATCTGGAACTGGAATCCTTTTAGGTGCATACTTCTTCATTATAGGTGTCAACATATTAAGAATCTCGTCTGCAAAACAAAGAAAAAATAGAAGGAAAGAGAAAATTACCTACCTTATTTTTTTTTGGCAAAATACCTCTATGTATTTAGTGTGTGTGTGAGTTTCAATGTTTGTAAACGCACCCACTATACAGGAGAAATTCTAAATGGAATAAAGATAAAAAAATTGCTCATGAACCAAAAATTACAAACAACTAACTTTATGAAATAAAAGCAGTAAATTAATGTATCTAAGTAGCTACTGGTCGATTGAACGAACCCATTTCTTCTTTGGGGAACAGATTGGCAATTTCTCCTGAGCTCAGAATATTGTTGAGGAACTCCAAAAACTGTTCATCTTTGATGTCGTTGTCAGTAAATATGAAAGAGATGCCCTGTCCTTGCAGGCCGGCCACACGGTACAACACTTTTATGTCATCCATAAAGTTACCCACATTGTAAGATCTGAGAACATTAAAAAAAAAACTTATGTAAGTAATAATACTATTTGATATTAAAACGTAATGCATTTCTTGTGTTATACCTTGTTAAAGTTATTTGATAGAAAGTAAAGTTAGCTATAAATGATGCCAATTTTGTTAAGCTCTGTTTTCCGGAACCGCCGACACCCACTAGTAAAGCATTGCCACTGGAAACATTAAACATTTTAGAAGTTTGAAAACAAAGTAATTTAAAGTAGGTAACTGGGATTGTAGTGATAGGCAACCAGCTTACCGTGGTGTGTTTATGATCCGAGATATAATGAATAAATGCACCATCGCGTCGTGGAAAAATACCAGGTCTAGATGAACTCCTCTAATTTGTTCATTAAACAGATCCTGGAACCCTTGGAGTTTCATGAGAAGAAATTCCCATCTGTGGCGATAAAAATATCATACATATTATGGACACCCCATGTAGTCCAGTCATTTGCTCACTGATTGTCCCCGGGGTTCTAACCGTGTTGATGTATTGTCAGGCACTAGAAGCCAATAGAAATGGGCATGTAATTCTGCGCAGTTTTTGGCGATAAAATACTAACGAAGGTAGTTCCTCATATATTTTGGGCGCGTCGGTACTGAAATCTTCATCTTCATCGCCGGTTGGATCGACCGGTTCACGCAGGAAGTTAACAAAAAATGTTTCTTCTTCTGGAAACTCACTCACGTATTCGGGTAACTCGCGTCTGGCTGTTTCCCAGAAATTTTCTACGAACCATTCTTTATCTTCAAATGTAGTAAATCTGAAGTAATGCGAAAATCATATAGCGTCTTCGCTATCCTCGTAATCAAACATAACGGAGTTAACGCAAGGGATGTTATGGAGATCCCTAATAGTAACCGAAACTATCGGATATCCGAAATTTGATGAATAACCGTAACCGATAAAAAGTTTCGGATAGCAGTCTAATATTTTTAATGTTTGCATATGTTATGTTATGTATCTGTTTTACATATTTTATCATTTCCGCTACCTAGTATCATATTTTTGTGTTTATTAGTTTTTATTCGTTTATTTAATACTTGAAAATAGTCCTAGTAGTATTTTTTCAGGACTATTTTCAATTTACATAGTAGTTATAGTTTATTAATGAACATTTTGAAATGGTTTCATTACTGTAAAAGTGTACAGAGGTTTAATTTCAATTTTAGAGTTTAATCTTTATCTTTAATTATCTCAAACAATGCTTAAGAAGACTCATCATTATTCATTAACAGCCTATAATGTCCCCACTGCTGGGATTCCATTCCCTCCAGTGGCTAGGAGGCCTGTATGTACAGGCCTCCTCTCTATGAGAGAGAATGGAATCTACCACGCGAGACCAGTATGTTTTCTTTCACCGTTATTGAGACCAGTGGTGATATTAATAATATTTTATTGACAAGTTAGGGTCAGCTCACACAGAGACGCGACGCGACGCGACGCTGCGCGCACACTTTAAAAGAGCGACTCGAAATATAACTTTATTTTCTACACGAAAAGATACACATTTCATTGTGAGTATTCAGAATACATAGCACCATGCAGCGCTGCGCCTCGTGACGCCTCGCGGCGTAGAGTGATGCATCGCGACGCATTGGTGCATAGCCGGTGCGCGCGGCGTGCAAGAGCAGCGCTGCGCCTCGCGAAGCCGCGCGACGAAGTGATTTCGCGCTGCGCCGCGCGCCACCGCGCGGCGTCTTGCTGCGTAGCGAGGCGTCGTGTTGCCAACGATTTTACGATGCGCCTCGCGACGTTGCGATGCGTCTCGCGGCGGCGCGCGGCGCAGCCCGAAATCACTGGCCTCTTCTAGTATCGTCGGTTCGCGTCGCGTCGCGTCTCGGTGTGAGTTGACCCTTATTACTGAATTGTATATACTATACTAGTTCATAGGAATAATTGTAAACCATAAAAAAAACCCGAACACCAAAATGAATGGCATTAAACTGGTAACAAAATAGAACGCCATTTAAAAACATGGGTTCACTAACCTCTGTTGTAGGAGCGGCAACTTATATAATGCCCAGTTAAAACATTAACACTGAATCACAGATTCCCCATCTTTTTGCCCTTAACCCATTATATTCGGGATCGGTGCAACACTTAATCACAGATTATTAACCGAATAATCAGGCACCTCTTGCCCACGTGTTACTTATTTATTAATCACAATCAGGATCACTCATTTTTCAATCACTTACTAAGTACCTACTCTAAGTAAAATACACGAACACAATAAAACTTATCGCCTAAATTCGCGCAGTTCACTGAACTATTTAATTTAACTAGATACCTATAAATTCTTCGTGTTTTGTCCCTAAAATAATGCGTCCAATTTCACACATATTGTAATAACCGTTTAAATTACTTGAACGTCCCGGTCCCTGACACATGATGACACGATTGACCGGTGGCGGGTCGGTACATCAAGGTGGCGTCGCGGCGCCCGGGCTCCTCTTGCACTCGTGCGCTTACAAAGCGATGACGCGTGCAACGTCACAGGACTGTTTCGACAGACTGAACGGTGACCGTGACCTAACTTCATAGCCTAGTTCTTTGCAAGGTTCGACAAGAAAGTGAAGTTTTTTTTTTTTTTTTTTTGTATGATGTGTCCTGATACGGTTGCATCATAAGAAATACAATCTAGCTTAATACTAAAGCTAATGAGTAATTCTAATTTGACTTAATTTGCTAGGGAGACTACGTCTAAGAATGTGTCCATTAACACTTTTCTTATTGTCTCTATTAAGGGGAAGACACTTTGTTCTTGTGTTTCTTATGGGTAGCACTCACTTCACTACATTACACTAACACTTCACTAAATTAGCTCGAAAGGTTTTGTCCTTTTTAGCCTTCTCACTAAGTCCGTGTTATCGAGGAGCTGGATAGCCTCGATGTTCACATGATAGTGAAGCCTTCGTTCATGAGCTTCGGCGTTCTTTTTGATTATGTCTATGACGAGGTCTACTTTGAGGTCCCGATGAAGGTCGTCATTTCGAATGTACCAGGGCGCATTAACGATTCCTCTGAGTACTTTGTTTTGAAAACGCTGTATAATTTTGATGTTACATTGTTTGGTACAGCCCCAAAGCTGAATACCATAAGTCCATACAGGCATGAGGACTTGTTTGTACAAAAGTACTTTGTTGTGTACTGACAGCGAAGAATGTTTTCCTATCAGCCAGTACATCGACTTGTAGCGAAGCTCTAGCTCGTCGCGTTTCTTTTTAACATGAGCTTTCCAGCGAAGCTTTGCGTCTAATGTCATGCCTAAGTATTTGGCTGTATTTTCGTATGGTATGACATGACCGTTTATGTTTATCCGATGAAAATTTTGCTTTTTGTTTGTAAAGTCTATGTGAACAGATTTTGTTTCGTTAAGTTTCACACGCCATTTTTTTGTCCAGTCAAAGATGATATTGACTGCTTTTTGAACTTTTTCCACTGCTTCTTCTTGAGTGACACCTGTGGCCATTATAGCTGTGTCGTCTGCAAATGTGGCAATGGTATTATATTCTAACTCAGGAATATCGCAAGTGTACAATAAGTACAAGACGGGACCTAAGACACTTCCCTGCGGTACTCCAGCTTTTATCGGCTTCAGTTCCGAATGTGCATCATCTTGTCTTACTCTAAACATACGCTGTGATAGGTAAGACTCTAAGATGTCAGCAAACTGTTTAGGGAGCATATTTCTTAGTTTGTTAATAAGCCCTTTGTGCCATACCTTATCGAATGCTTGCGCTACATCTAGGAAGACCGTTGAGCAAACTTTGTTTTCCTCTAAAGCCTTTTCTATAATGTTGGTAATCCTGTGTACTTGATCTATTGTCGAATGTTTTTCCCTAAATCCAAATTGGTAGTCAGGGATCAAGTTTCTTTCTTCTATGATGGGTTTTAGCCGTTTCAAGAGAAGCTTTTCAAATAATTTTGACATGATCGGTAGCAGCGAAATCGGCCTATATGATGTCGTTTCGTGAGGTGGTTTACCAGGCTTTGGTATCATTATAACTTCGGCAACTTTCCACAGGTCAGGTACATACTTAAGCCTGAACGTTGCATTGATAAGAGTCGTAAGTTTTACGATGGCTTTACGTGGGAGGTTTTTAAGAACTTCTCCAGTAATAAGATCGTAGCCAGGTGATTTCTTTAGTCTAAGACGCTTAATTTCGTTGTATACTTCTCTAGGTGTTACGAGTTTTATTTCTTGCTCATCATTATTTGATGTTTCATCTAGCAAGGCGCTGTCTTGGTGTTCTTTATTTGGCATAAAGATTAGTTCCAGATGTTGTGCAAACCTAATAGCTTTTTGCTCGTTGCTTATTGCCCACCGCCCGTTATTATCCTTGATAGGGGGAATATGCATAATTGGCTTTTTTAAACTTTTTATAGATTTCCACAAAGAGTAATCTGTCGTACGATAGCTAGTTAGTTGTTTTAGATAACTGCTCATTGATTCATTTTTGAATTTCTGAATTGCACTACTTAGTTGTTTTGTAAGGTGGTTCAGAATCCTTTTATCTTGTGGAAATCTTGTTTGTTGCCATATTCGCCTCTGTCGCCTCTTTTCAGCTATGAGTTTTGTGATTTCTGCTGGATAGTATGTAAGTCTGTTTTTTATTTTAAATGTAGGAGTGTTATTCCAGGCGCATTGTTGTATTTGTGTAATAAACTGACTGATATCCCGATCCAGATCTTCTCGTTTCTTTAGTGGAACTTTTAAATCTATTACAGAGTCCAAGTCTATTTTAAAGCTTGCCCAATCAGTGTTCTTATTTACCAATGTGGGGTAGGTTTCTTTCAGCAAGAAAGTCTCACTTAGGACAAGTAATATAGGTGAGTGGTCTGAGCTCATATCATAACCTTCTTTAATGCGGAGAAGATTAGGTGATACATTTTTATATATAAAAAAGTCTATGAGATCAGGAATCTTTTTTGTGTCAGTAGGCCAATAAGTGGGCTTACCTGTTGATAATGTTTTGCATTGTGTTTCTTCAATTGCGCACAGTAGCTCTCTTCCTTTGGTTGTTGTCAGCCTAGATCCCCAAAATGTATTTTTAGCATTAAAGTCGCCTCCCAATATAAATCTGTTTCCAAGACGATTTAGAAAATTAATGTACTGATCTGTTTTTTAGTGGATACCTAGGTGGACAGTATATGGCTGAAATGGTGACAAGACAATGTTTCGTTTTGACACAGACCGCCACTGCTTGTATTTCTTCTTTTTCATATTTGAGTTCTTCATAGTGAAAAATATTCTTTTTTATAATGACAGCACTACCACCTCTTGGTGTGTTATTGGGATGCAATGCATGGTATACGTTATATCCTTCAATTTGAATATGAGATTCTTTAGTGAAATGTGACTCTGATATAAGGCACACATCAATACTTTCCATATTTAGGACTGCCGTAAGTTCATTCTGATGTTTCAGCAGTCCATTCGCATTCCATGCCATAATTTTTAATAAATTAGCCATGTATATTACATTTTTGTTTGGTAGCTGCTTTAGTGCTACTTTCAAGTTTTTTCAGCCTTTCGTCGAATGTAGTTAGAAGATTTATAATAGTATTAATCTTAAGAAAGTGAAGTAATAAACAAACAAAACTAAATTTATCTCTTTCGCACACACTAAATTTTCTATTAGTAAGAGTGCATAGCAACTTCCGTATGCCTTATTTTCTTATCTCTAATGACATAATATTAAGTCTAATGACATGCGTTATGACTCTTATTGTACAGGCTAAGGTATAATTTTCAATAAATTAAGTGTAAAAACTAATTTGGCGAAAGTTTTTAAGTAGCGAGTTGGCAACCGTACCGATGTGGGGTCGTTAACCTGACAGTGCTTCCGTACTAACAGATACATCATGTAGTAAATGTTAAAAATGAAAAATAATTTCCTGTGACTTAACTACTGGATATTAATCAAATGTTTTTTTTTTGTATTTGGACTGGGAACATACTAAGGTATAGGAATTTTAATTTATTGTCGTATCGTCGGCACCACCTTGTATATTTGCCTGCTTGTAAAAACAAATGATAATGTAGACTAGTAATTTTGAATCCGTAACCGAAATTATCCGCGGCTAAGGGATAATCCGAAATATTTTAATAATATCCGTACCCGGCATAGTAATATTCCTATATCCGTATCCGTATTTAAAATATTATTTCCATAACATCCCTGGTAATAGGGTAGTTGACTAAAAAAATCTAATAAGTCCGTCTATTATTATATTATTATTCTATATATTTCCAAAAAACATTGGACACGTATTTTTTCTTTTTTCACGTAAACAATAAATGAAGACGATACTGTTCAGTAGTGCTTCGAAAAGTCGCGTGACGTCACAGTTTGGTACATCTTTTTACCGGAAAGTGATATCACCAACTCTTTGACACGTTTTATTTTCGTTTTTTATTAATTTGATGAAATAAATAACATGTATTCAATATTTTAGGACTAAACAGAATAATATTTTTTAAGTCTGTCAACTACCCTATTATTACATGTAAGTAGGTAGTGTCCGAGCGAAGCTTCAACGGGGATGAGCCGAAAGATTCTAGATCTCGCTCTTGTTGCGTAAATCAGTCGTTGAAAAGGCGTCTCTCGTGAACTAGTACTAATTACCTGTGTTTTGATTTTATTGTCGTATTGTCGGCGCCAGGCGAATAATAGTACATTACTGCCGCGGTCTATAATGACTACTTTGCTGGTCGCGCTGATGATGGCCGACAGCGCAGCGTAGCGCAGCTCCAGGCCGACACAGCGCGGTCAGCGTGCAGCACTTGATGGACGAGCTGAGATAAAGGCCGAGACCGTAGGCCGAGGCCTTTACAGCGAGGACAGCAAGGGCTGCAATGATGGCCAAGCTGAAAGGCCTAGAGCGTAGCTAGGCTAGCTCGAGGCAATCATAGCGTGACCAGCGAAGCAGTCATTGTCTCTCTTATCTCATAAAAACATTGTGCAGTGTGGGCGAAGCTGTAGGAGTACAAATCCCCGAATCTGAGCTGCGCGACATCTATCGTCTGCCAGGAAAGTCCACAACCGCTGGCACCCCACGTCCAATAATAGCAGAATTTACCAGAGTACAGACAAAACAGTCACTCTTATCAGCAGTGCGGTCGTTTAACAAGGATAAGGGAAAAGACGAAAAGCTCAACACCAGCCAAATTGGAATACCAGGAAAACGCCAACCAGTGTATGTTGCCGAACAAGTACCAGCCTGTACCAAAAAGTTATTTTATCGCTCTCGTGAGTTCGCCAAAATGTACAAATACACATACTGCTGGATATCGAATGGTAATATTTTCCTGCGTAAGCAAGAGGGTGACAAACAGATTTTAATCAGCACTGAAAAAAGCCTACTAGATCTTGGAAACAAAAACTTGTGACTACTCGTATACCTAAGATTCGCCTTAAACTGTTTAGACTTTATTTTATTTAGAATTGTTGGATCGTTTTTTATTCAAATTGTCATCTTCATATATTACCAAAACAACCAGTCTTTACCTTACACAACTACACTCCCACAAGCACTGCTTAGTACAGAACTACATAATCACAACTATATTCACACTACATACACATACATAGCAATACTCCCCAATATCATAAAATCCACATATTCACGGTGCACTTGCCATTCTAACATTATTTACAAAATAATACCTGCTCATTTTCTGGCTCATGTTCTGATATTTTTTACAAATTATTGATGCTTAATAATATTAATGATCTACTTGAAACTGTTGATCAATTTACTGTATCGGAAACCTATTCATGCACTCCGGAACAAACGACTACACACTTGAATCACGAAAATAAATACTTCAAAATTCTCACACAAAATATTCGATCTATAAATCGTAATTTCCTGGACTTAGAGACACTATTACACCGACTTAATGTGGACTGCCAGCTCGTGGTCTTAACAGAATGTTGGCTGCCGTGCAACACTAATTCTTTAATCCCCACCATGCGAAATTATAAAAGCTTTGCCACGACAAAACATATAAATCAGAGCGATGGCGTTGTGGCCTACATTAAGTCAAGCCTCATAACCACTTGCGTAGAACCCGACTTCAACGGATCTGCATCGGGACTTATTATTATGGTAAATTCTGAAATCGCGATACTTTGTATATACCGTTCTCCTTCCAATGACAATATTCACTCATTCCTAGCAGCACTTAACTGTATCTTACCCTCACTTACCAAATTTAAGTCAGTTATCATTACTGGTGACATTAATCTAGATATAAGGGCGACATCAGAAGATACGCGTGCACAAGACTATCTTAATGCATTAGCATTCCATGGATTCCTACCTGCACACGCCCTTCCTACCAGAGAAAAGAACTGCCTGGACCATATCATGCTCCGTTGTAAGCATAAAACCGTAACTTTTGTATATGATTCTACGGTGACTGACCATTGCTCCTCTTTATTATGTATTAGTAATAATAAGCCTAAACAATGCCCCCAGAACACCATTGCTAAGGTAGATTACGTAAAACTTGACACGGCAATGAAAAGTCTGGATCTTTCTTCCACTTTTTTTATCTCTAACCCTAATATAGCTGCTGAAAACCTTGTGAAAATATTAACCACAATTATAAATCAGCATACCACAATTACAAAAGTCCCCTCAAGTAAAAAAATACTCAAACCCTGGATCACTCCGGGCTTACTAAGGTGTATACGCAATCGTGATTCTATGCATAGGAAACTAAAACTGACACCTGATAACAAAACCCTGTCCATCACCTACAAGCGATACAGAAACTTTTGTGCAATGCTCCTAAAGAAAATTAAAAGAAAATATGACTCTCAAGAGCTGAACAAGGCAACAAACAATACTAAAAAACTATGGGATACTATAAAAAACATAACTAATATGACTAAAACTGCAAATACTTCCACTGACTTAATTTCAAGTTCTCTCTCACCTACTCAGTCCTGCACCAATGTTAATCAATATTTCGTCAGTGTTGGAAAGACTCTTGCAGACAAAATTCCTGGAAACCGAAAACATTTAGATATGGTACCTCCAATTACCTGTGACAAGTCATTTGTACTCGAACAAACTGACGAGGATGAAGTAGTATCTACTATAAACTCTCTGAAGGTCACTGCTGCCACTGGATGGGACGGAATATCTTGTTCTTTCTTGAGAAGATATGCGCGGACTCTTGCCCCTGTGCTTACTTATTTGTATAACCTTTGCTTCCAGTCAGCTATCTTCCCTAATTCATTTAAAACTGCAATAATTCATCCAATCTTTAAGAGCGGGGATGGTGCCGCACCTAATAACTACCGACCCATTGCTGTTTTAAGTGCGCTGTCCAAGGTACTTGAACGTTTAATAAAAAAGAGACTCGTACGTTATCTTGAGCAATTTAAATTATTATCACCACAGCAGTTCGGCTTTCGTTCAAATAAATCTGCTTGTGACGCAGTTAATGACTTAGTTAACCATTTAGTTGGTAGTCTAAACAACAGGAAAAAGGTTCTAACAATTTTCCTCGATCTTAAAAAAGCCTTTGATACGGTTCCCATCCCTACCCTTCTAAATAAATTGGAAAACCTTGGTATCCGAGGGCTTCCACTTGAACTCTTCAAAAGTTACCTCACTGATCGCAAACAATACGTTGTTATAGGTAACCATAAGAGCGAGGAACTATCTGTTGAGTATGGCGTTCCACAAGGCAGCGTCTTGGGCCCATCACTTTTTCTGGTTTTTATCAACGATCTCTGCAACCTCAATATTCCAAATTCTAAAATTGTATGTTTTGCAGATGACACCGCAATAACATTCACTGCGGACTCGTGGGTCGAACTACAAACAGTAACACAACATGGTTTTAATTGTGCCCTAAACTGGCTCAATTCACACTCCCTAACTCTCAATACGACCAAAACATGCTTTATTCACTTTTCCGTGAGCACTGCTTCCCAACCGACAAGTGCCTTCACTATAAAAGCTCATTTTTGTTCAACGCAAGACCATAATAAAATGAACTGCCAATGTCCTACTCTCACACCACTGGATCAGATAAAATATCTTGGAATAATGTTAGATAAAAATCTAAATTTCAAATCACACATTAACGCTCTTTCAGGACGTGTCCGGAAACTGATCTATATTTTTAAAAACTTACGTGACGTAGCTAACCCTTCAATCATTCGCAATGTATATTTCGCACTATGCCAGTCAATCCTCACCTACTGTATCACCTGCTGGGGAGGCGCCGCTAAAACTATCTTGAAGCCCCTTGAGATTGCTCACAGAGCTATATTGAAGGTTTCTACCTTTCGGCCGATCCTTTTCCCAACCATTGAGTTATACAAAGCGTGCAGGGTACTTAATGTACGTCAACAATTTATTCTTCACACTGTGTTACTTCAACATCGTAAAACTCCATATATAAAAATTACTAAACGTCGCAAAGACCTAATCTGTAGTACTCCACCCGCACACTCCGCTTTTATAAAGAAATTCAACATCTACCTTGGCCCATCTTTGTATAACAAAATTAACTCACATATGCCAGTTCATGGATCGTCCAATTTTAACTGCAAAAAGTCTGTCCGTTCTTTCCTATCAAACCTAAACTATGATGAAACAGAAAACTATCTTACGAATGTTAACATACCTACACTAATTCCTCCCCCAGATGCGCCCACACGCACAAACACTCATACACTCCCACACTCTAATACACAAACACTCACACCACTCATACATATACGAAACACATAATTACTCTCATGTTAAGTAGTTGTTTTGCTAATTATTTTAATTTTTACATTTTTTTTTTTACATTGTAGATTTTTTGCTAATCCGCACAGTCATGTAACACGTACCAGAGACAATTAGTACCGAGGGAAAGAAACTGTGTCTCCTTAACACAGGCTATTTTGTAGCCTAGCTAGGAGGACAGAGCTTCAATCAATTAATTGTAGACTACAACTTTGTGTTTCCGGTGGTTACTATTTAAGTGAAATATTGTATCTACAATCTGTTTATGCGAAATAAATTATTATTATTATTATTATTATTATTATTGTGGGCCAAGGTTTGTATAGTGCTTTACTCAAAAATGCAAGTACCTAATCTAAATAAAACCAGCAAGTAATTTAAATAAAAAATATATTAATTAACTAGACTTTTAATTAAAATGACAATTATGAAAAGTACAGTTACTAAAATTCAACACCGACTTTCCCGGTTTGATATTACTGATAGTTTGCGATAATTCTAATGCGGTGTTTGACTGCTGGATTATTTCTTCATTTATTACTTCATTTAAATCTTTTTTTTTTTTACCTTTAGACGTACAAACAGCTGTGTTTTAAGTAAAATCTTTTTGGAATTGATTTTTTAAAACGTTGAAACGTCAAAATAGCGGCCGGCAAAACATTGCCGGCCTGTTAGAGCGGCCAGCAAAACTTTGCCGGCCGCTCCTTGAAACAGACCGGCAAGGTCGACTTTGCTCAAACAAGTTTGTCAAAATAATGACAACATTACATGCATTTTTGAGTAAATGTATTTTTTTATCAATTTATCTCAAAGCCGGGGAAACGGGGGCGCCACTATCAAGTTTCTACCACAGCCAATTCGATGTAGATGTAGATGAATGTAGATGTAGATGTAGATGTGTATCTTCACCACAATTTTTCACTTTAAACCAATCTTAAACTGAATTTTATTAATCTTTCGGTTTTGTCTTCGGTTAGAAAGCTACCTTCGGTCGGACACTATATGTACGTATTATTTTATTACCTGTCCGATATTACTCTTAAACACTCATGAAACCAGAGTTTGATACACGTCATAATCGTTTGAAGCTCCTCTCTTTTTATAAATAGAATCCCTTCCCAAATACGAGACAGATCTCTAAGGTTGAACACGTAATGGAACTTAGCTGGTGTCGGCAACATTTTTATCTGTAAACATTCAGTCATTATGAAAATGATTCAAATACCTAATTAATTGTATTAAGTAGTCATGAATAAAAAAAACCGGGTGCGTTTCGGACTTAATAGGTTCAGTAAACACTTTAGCATGCACAGATATTTTTAAACCTCAAAAATAGGGAGCGGAACCATGCTTCACCCAGTTTCTTTAAAAATAAAACGATTGATGGGTTTAAGAATGGCACGTTCCGGAAGTTGTAAATCGACTTTTGAAAGGCAAAAAATGACCAAGCGAAATTGTGTGCAGTTAAGGATTCTTGTCTTAACTCCCTTGCTCCGACAGTGCAACTTGGTAATTTTTGCGTTTCCAAAATTCGATTTAGAACTCCGGAACCTGCTATTCCTAAACCTAACGCGGGTGCTCCAGCTGACGCTTGGTTCACTTATTAACGGATATAGCGAGATTCGACAGGAATAAAAACACTACCTAGAATGCAACGATACCTCCCGGCTCCCAGACTATATTAAAATACGTACCACGTTGGCCCTATGCCAGCCTAGTACTTTTGCTGGGTAACATTTACAGAAGACAATTTAAGTTTAGATCTTTTGAATCATTCAATGAAAACAATTTACGGCTCCACTGTACAATAACATCATCAGGTGAAGGACGGGTCCTAAAGTCCCCACCCTTAGTCCCCGTGTTTCACCCAGGTGGAGAACCAAGTGAAGCACTGGTTTAGAACTTAGGACCCCAAAAATAAGCAGTAGGTATTTAAAAAAAAACCAGGAACAATAAGGTTGACAAAAATGAAGTTAAATGGAAAAGCAAATCAGGCACATTTTTTTAAAAAGATGAATTAAGTTTGAGTCGAACGACGAGACAGCTATGTGCATCGCATATCCCATAACATTATTTATGTCGTCATTTCACTATACCAATATTCATCGATATTAGTGTCAATAGTCTTCCATTAAAATTACTTTTTGTAATCCGGCCGAATGGCCGTGAGGACAGTATATCTATTGGTTCCCTTTTATTGGGACCAGCAACACAGATTTCGCTGTAAGATAAATAGGTATTACTAACTTTAGTTTGCTGCCACATGATACGAGTGACCGGTACGAGCCTTGGCATAAAATCTACTATCTTCTTGTCGTAGCGGCTTTTACAGAAATGTCCAGCGCTGATTGTTTCTGAAATTAAGGAATAATGATAAGGAAAACCTCGGCCATAAATGTGGTAGGTTTATGGTCCAGGATTTGGTCAAATAGGTTTGTAATATGGTATTATTTCCTGTGTAGGTACATAAGTATTATAAATTACATTTGTGAATCATGAAAATGTAATACATTTGTGAAATTAAGTTGCTTTAAAATAATTAGGTACTTATTCATGATTTGTACACTAAACACCTTGAAAACAGTCGTGTTTGTCTAAATAAATAAACATTTTACCAAATATTTTGTCCATCGAAACAACGCTCGGTAGAGTGCAGTTGAATATATTAAACTGTCTCTTCAACCGCGGAGGAACATCGTTACGACCACCACCTACAAAAAAATTACAAGTAGGTACAGATATTTAGTGCATTATGCGGGCTTAGAATGGTTCATTGTCGCGAAAAAGTTTCCAGTGAGACAAGCACGAACGTGCCAACAAAACACGACACAATTGCACGTGATGGTTGGTTAGTTACCATGCATTACAGAATATGTGATAGATTTGTATAATTATGTACCTGGATGTATCATTGCTCCGAACATTTGAATGTCAGCTATGGCAGTGAAATCACCAGGTTTCTCTAGAGAGTAGAAACCACCTCCTTCCATCATTTGTCTAACAATTTCATTTGTCACCTTAAACGTAAAACAAAGTATTTTTAGTTAAAACGAAGCCGGAGTCGTCACGCAGTGGGTGACAAAAGACGGGTGCCGTTGCCTAGGGAGGCCTCGAAAACGCTGGCGTGACGACTTGGAATCGTTTGTGATAAATTGGACGGAAAAAACAAAACCAAAGGCTTTTGCTCAGAAATGGGACAATATAGGCTAAGAAAAAAGAAATTATAAAACAAAGTCGTTCCCGCTGTTTACGTTTAGATCTTTAAACTACACCACGGATTTTAATAGAATTTTCAGCAATAGATCACACGCCGGTTGATCATACCGTTCACTAATAACCATCAGGGTTCCCATATATTTTATTTTTCTACCGGAGGTGCAGTATAGTATGATGAAGAGGTAACACCCTTAAATACTATATTAAAAAACAACAAAAACTGAAAAATTTATGCTTGAAATATTTGGTCATGTGGAGAGAAAGAGTGAAAGGCGACTAACAAAAAGTTGGCATACAACACCAGGTGAGGACGCTCTAGAAATAAATAGAGCAGGTACTATCATTCTCATATATGATTGCCCCCTCATGAGTTGAGTCGATTTGGTGCCTCGCGAGTCGCGAGCGTATCGTTTCGTCTTTACCTGATCGCCCCACTCATTCACCACAGGCATGTTGATGTCGTCCACGAACACTGTCATCGCTCGGCCACCCGGAGGTCCATACGTCATACCGACACGCTTTTCCACATATGATTCGATTATTCTCTGCAATATAAAAAAATAACATCACACTATTCGATTGTTGGGGTACTGAACAAGCAGATAGGTTTATCCAACTTACTTGAAACAAATTAGGCGTCGTAGCTGATGAGAAGTTAATTATTTTGAAAAGTCTCACTTCGTTATCATATTTCATCATATAACTCTTTAGCATGACAGTTTTGGCAGTGCCTTGTTCACCGATCAGAAGGACAGACTTGTTCTGTTTAGCGATGGTTCCAATCAAAAATGTTATGCACACGTTATCAACATTCGGTACTAGAATTGACGAGTACTCGGGTATACTGTCAGGTGGGTAAATGTAAGGCTCGACACTCTCAGACCTGGCAAAATTAAAACACCAATAATTATTCTGAAAAAGTCATTTAATACTACAAGTAAAAATGTTTAAGCTGAGCTTTGCATTTGTGTGAGTGTCAATGTGACGGAAGGGTTCGCGTGGCGCAGGTTAATAAAATAAGAACACACAACCTGCGTCAGCATAAAAATATATTTATCAAATAAAATTGGTTATATTGGTTGGCGCAGTTGCTCAAGAAATGGACTGCTGCGCTGCGTGTCGCGGGTTCGATTCCCGCACGGAACAAATATTTGTATGACCTACAGATAGTTGTTCCGGGTCTGGGTATTTGTGTATGTGAGTTAAATGTTTGTGAACGCACCCACGATACAGGAGAAATACCTAGTGTGGGGCAACGTTTAAAAAAAAAAAAAAAAAAAAAAAATGGCTCGGACGACGGAACTTGAAGGGGTTCTTCGGAGCCTCGTAGTTATGCAGTCACATAGACCAAGATAGTGTAGGTTTGACGTCGGCAACTCGGCATAGAGCGAGATGTATCCTTTGCTTGCTATTGTTAACCCCAACACTACACAAATGGACGAAGAATACGAAAATCTTTAAATCAGATGGCAGCACTTCTGGTTTGAAGAAACTAATTTGCAGTGCAGAGTGCAAAAAAACTACATGAAATGCTTACAAACGTAATTAATTCCAAATTTTAAGCCCTGTAGTGTTGTGGTGGATTGGTAGTAAACAATGCATTTGTTTGAAAATCCCGCTTCCAACTCGAATAGTCGTAAACAACATTGATTGACTGGCTCAATTATCGCAATATCGATCAATTTAACTATTGATATTGCGATAATTGAGCCTGTCCAATGCTTAAACCACAAGTCTACCAATTGATACTGCAAAACAAACAAAGATTTATTGAATGTAAAATTGACACTTAGAGAACATGGTAACAGCGTCCTCCGTCTACCACCCTACTATACGGATTTCAACCCGATTGAAAATATATGGGCAATGATGAAAGGATGCGTGGCGAAAAAAACGGTGTCAATAATTATGTATGCAATAACGAGGTTAGTGAAAGAAAAAGTTGAAAAATGTATGTGACCACGCAATCAAAACAGAAAACAAGTTTCATGGTCACGAAGCCTTTATTGAAGATATAATGGAACGATTCATTAATAACACAAACGAAACATTAGACGAGAATGAAAATAATAAAGAAGCAATGTCCAGTGTCGAAGAATTGTTATGTTTCTTTTTTATACTTGAATTTTATTTATTGGTCTGAGTTTTCTCAGTCACACACACTTACAATACGTACAAATACTCATCAGTAGACAGTCGTACATATCATAGTTCGCCTTTATTTTAAAAAGTTTTGCTTATTTCGTTGTATTTTATTTTTAAACTAGAATACTCTCCCCAAAAACAATCATTTTTCTTTTAAAAGTTTTTTTCTGACTCTACTTTTGGTAATCACACACTCAAATGCAAAGCTCAGCATAGGCCTCGCCGACTGTTCTCGTTACTATGTAAATATTTTCATTTCATTTATTTATAAATTAGGTAACTTAGTAAAAAAACTGCACTGACCAGTGCTCCCAGAAACCGGCAGGAGTAACGGTATACTCGAAGGGCATGACCCATTCCTTGGATTTAGCACCGGGCCAATCCATTTTTACAGGAAGCTTGGTCATGAACTCAGACATGCGTGTGCGCATGTCTAGCTCAAGCACCGCACCCAGCGACCACATCATTGAAAAGATAAAGAGCCTCTCTAAATGACGGTCTGTGTGTGCCTCTGCAAGTATCAACATTACATTGTGAAGTCAGGTTATACATAAGTACTTAAGAATAATCAAAGCACAACATGATGATCATAATAATTTGTATTTTACCTAAATACAAAAGTCACACCAATTATTATGATCATAGTTATTATAATCATGGTTTTCAGACTTGTACTACCTGATTTCACCCATGTTCTTTCTTAGCCCTTTGTGTTGGAAGGCCGCAGGTTTTTTTAAGAATAAGATACTTCAAAAATTTTTTTCATGAGTTATACAGGGTGTTTGGTGCATCGTGTGCCAAATTGAAATAGTCGACTGAAGGGGTCATCCGCTAGCCTTTCAGACCCCTTAACACCCCTCATGCTCTGTGGATTTTTTTTATCGACTTTTTATTGTTTTCCAAAAAAAAGACCCAAATTTTACATTTAAATACAGATTTAAAAAAAAATATAA
This sequence comes from Diarsia rubi, assembly GCA_932274075.1. NCBI lineage: Eukaryota > Metazoa > Arthropoda > Insecta > Lepidoptera > Noctuidae > Diarsia > Diarsia rubi. The sequence continues at coordinate 16,678,563 of OW026412.1, read as the reverse complement.
GGCGTAGACTCTGAATTTTAATTTTATTTCGATGTGTATTGTTTAAGAATACTTTTAAATACAAAATTAGTGATATTAGCCATCTAGTTTTTTTTTAATTCACTCGCAAAGGTAAAACTTAAATTAAAGCTGTACATGTTACAGCTACTTATAAGGCTACAAAAAAAAACCAAAAGCGACCGGGATCTTCCAACTCCCTCATTAATTTTCCAGTCTATCCTCTTTTTAATGATGTGCCACATGCCATAAAAGTATTTTAACAACTTTGTGAATTCGCTAGAATTGTGAATCAAGTCACATAAAACTACATTCCAAATTCTAATGAAAAAATATTTATTGCGGAACTGTTACTTGAGAAAGAGGTAAAATTTGTTTTCTCACTCTTTCACAGTAAAATCTATCTTCTATCTCTTTCTTGCAAACCTTAAATCGGTTTGAACAAATCGCGCCGCCCGACCCGCCATTTTTTTAGTCGAGACATCACTGCCTCTGCTACCTAACGTGTGTGCTAGTTCACCATACTCCGCGATTCTTTTATTACTTTGTAACGTTGAGTTTTGTTGGTTCTTGTTACATTTGTTTAATTTTTGTTGTTATTGTTAAACTTTGAGTTTTTTGTTATTGCAATGGCGACATTCTCTAACGAAGAATATGCGGACATCATGATGGCTTACGGAGCCGCTAATGGCGTCGCTCGTGCAGCGCAACGACTTTATCAGGAACGCTTTCCTGGTAGACGATTACCTGGCCGCAGAGTCTTCCAAGACACATACCGACGCATACGCGAGACTGGCAGTGTTACTTTTAATGAACCAAGGGGCCATATTGTGCCACATAATGTTGAAGTAGTCGAGAAAATACTGGCACTTTTTGAGGAAGACCCTACAAGAAGCATTAGAAATGTGGCATCACATCTTGATATTTCAATATAGAAAGTGTGGAAAGTACTTCGTCAAAACAAAAAGCATCCATTCCACTACACTCCGGTGCAAGGTACGTAATTTTAAACTAACTTTAAACCCGTGCAAGCTTTGTTTGACCTTGCCTTTGTTTAGCAGGTAATGGGTATGGTATGGCGTCACTCGACCGAGTGGTGGCCAAGGTCAGGGCAAAGAAACCAGGGCCGTCCTAAAGCTCGTTGGGTTGACGATATCGTCAAAGTCACCGGAAACACGTGGATAAGATGCGCACAGAACCGGGAAGTGTGGCAGAAAAAAGGGGAGGCCTATACTCAGCAGTGGGTGATTCCGGGCTGATATGATGATGATATGATGATGGCGTCACTTCCAGGTAGTGAATCTATTAGCACGAACAGCGGGTCGTTTCTTGTGCAATTACTTATTGCCCAAGAGAAATTTAAAAGAGTTTTTTGTTTGTTGCAGGTCTTGAGGGTGGCGACTTTGAGAGACGAGTGGCTTTTTGTCGGTTTCTTTTACACACGGATGTGGATGATCCTTTTAAAAGAATACTGTGGACGGATGAATCCAAACTTACCAAGGATGGGATCCTCAATTTACACAATTTGCACCACTGGACAACGAAAAAGCAAAACCCACGTGTTAAAAGACAGAAATCTTCTCAAAGAAGGTTTAGTGTAAACGTTTGGGCAGGAGTGATTGGGAATCAGGTAATTGGACCGCATTACCTGCCCGATAATCTCAATGGCGAAGACTACCTGGAATTCCTACAAAATGACCTGCCCGAATTAGTGACCGATGTGCCCGTATTTAATGAACGTGTGCCCATTGTATTTCAAAATGGCGGCTGTTCCGCGCAATGGCGATTGACTGTGAGGGAATATCTCGACAATGTGTTCCCCAATGCATGGCTTGGACGCGATGGCCCTATTCCATGGCCGAATTAAAAAAGAACAAGGTGACTAATATCACTAATTTTGTATTTAAAAGTATTCTTAAACAATACACATCGAAATAAAATTAAAATTCAGAGTCTACGCCTTATATTTTTTTTTTAATCTGTATTTTAATGTAAAATTTGGGTCTTTTTTTTGGAAAACAATAAAAAGTCGATAAAAAAAATCCACAGAGCATGAGGGGTGTTAAATTGTCTGAAAGGCTAGCGGATGACTCCTTCAGTCGACCATTTCAATTTGGCACACGATGCACCAAACAACCTGTATATTGTACTAGATAAATCACTGCGGTCCATTTTAGACGTATCACACGGGTAGGGGATAAATGAAAGATTTGCTTACTGCCACTGGGTACTTCAATTTCTAGTAATCCGGTCAGCACGTCTACGCATTGTCTGAAACGCAGATTTCCAATATTCAGCATATTAATACATAATAAAATAACAACCTATTTAAAAAAATATATAGTAATTTTGTACCTGATATAGATTGCTTCAAGAATTTTCATCTTAGCCACTAGTTTGATTTGTACGAATGAATGCACGTCATCGTAAACTTTGTTGAAAATGTTACGGAAGGTATCGGCCTCCTTTTGTGGGCGTTTCCTAAGCCAGCCCTAAAATAATCAATGACAAAACTATCAATCAATGTACAGTACGATCAAATTATCTTGGCAGGTCTGAACATAGGCTCTGCGAACTTTTGCGCATGTATACTCGCGAAGAAAACTGTTATTGCCTGATAAACACATATACGATCAGAAAATACCTAATACAGTGAGAAAATACAAATGAAATAAATATCAAAACACTTTTAGATACCTAGTCTACATTTTTAACTCCATTTTCTTTTTCCCCTTTCATATACTGAGTTAAATCGTAAATATTTTTTCACGCCTTGCTATTTAAAACACTACTATACTTTGGTGGCATATTTGACGAAATAAGTTTTCTAACAAATAATAAAAAATAACAGTAATATTAAAAACAACAAACAAAAACACAACGAAAACTTTTCTAATCGAATGTGCTCAAGACAGAGATAGCAACACAAACACCAAACAAATGCTGTCGTGTGACTGAGATAATTATAATACCTCGTACCGAATATTGCCGAACTTGCACGAAGGTCACGAAGTTAACAAAAAGAGATGTGCATGTGCATGTGCAATTGGTGTCGTTTAATCGATTATTTTTCGAATCGATTGAAATTAAGTAATAAAAAGATGTTTCTATTCAATTTTATATTGAGGTTTTAAATATTCGTAAACATTCGTTATTCAAGAAGTCTGTAATAGATTTCTAAAATATAAGTAAATCATGTCTTTTAACTGAGGAAACATAATGTTACTATACATTTTTTTTGTAATACAGACGAAAACTAAATTATTAATTATTAAATTCACTTTATTAGTTAATGTATTCACTTAAATATCTTCTAAACACTAGGTACCTAATAACGTATTCCAAATAAAACTAATCGATTACGATATTTGATCGTATAAAGGATTGATTGTGTTTATGTAAGGTGCATCTCTAGCCTAGACTACCGCCCCCCGAACTTCACATTTTTTTTTTTTTTTTTTTGGTGGGTGTAAAATCATCGAATAACCCCTCCCGCTCTTGGGCAGAGCGAAAGGGAGTGTCAGACTTCTACTGACTAAAAACCACCCATGTTCCTTCTTCGCCCTCTATGTCGAGGCCGCGATAACCAGAGGACTACCCGCGGCCCCGACAGGCCCCGAACTTCACCTCATGTCACCATTTGGTTCCTAATAAATGTTACTGCGCAGCGTTCTGCACGAAGTTCGGACCTGCCAAGATAATTTGTTCGAACTGTATACCTACTTACTATTTCGCGTCTGCCGACAAATAAAAGGGATCAGTTATCATTGGTTATAATAAAAATATTGAAAATTATAAAATTACAGGTTTCTTATGTGCATAATTATGTCCAAACGTGCGTGAAATATTTGCTAAGGATTAGTTACGTTGTACTAAACTATTATCCTTAATTATAGCTAATTATGTGGATACTAAAGAGTACCTAAGAGGGCTCAGAAAGAAAGAAAGAAATAGAAACTAGCTACTTTTATGCATACAAAAAGACCTGTTTACCTCAAGAATAGGTTGCCATTTGAGCACGGATGAAGACAGAAACACCATGCCCATGCGACTGACAGTGGCGGGCGACGCGTTGTCCACATTGTCCGGCTCGAACACCAGCTTACTGTTCTGTGCCATCGAGATGCGGTCTCCGTTGGCCAGCGTCAGCGTCTTGTTGTCGTCGAGCACCGAGTTTAAGTTCTCAATCCACACGGCATCCACCGGACCGTCTGGTGATACAAAATGCAGTGCAATATTCTATTTGTATATGATTCGTAAGTTTCAATTTAAACAGTCTCATATGTTCCATAATATACTCACCTAGGACGATCCAAGTTGTGTCAGATTTCTTAACCTTCAGAGCTCTTCTCCACAGAGTAGAAAATATACCATCAGTCCAGTCATTTGTTGCTACGTCTAAACGTCCAAACATTTGTGGAGCAGTGATTGCCTAATAAATATTCAGTTAGTTAAAAGTGGTTAGCGCTCCTAACTATTTTGAACACGAAAATAACTTTGATTGTATGTAAACTAGGTCTACAGAACTATGTTCGTGTAAACGCGTTTTAAAACACATTCAGTGGATTTTTCACCCGTACGATTTTTACGATGATTGTACCTTAGGATTCATTCTCGCTTCCCTGTGTGGTTTCCCGAGTTCAGTGAGCGCCGCCATAAGCGCGTGTATACAGGTCGTCTTGCCCGAGCCGGTCGGGCCCATTGTCATCAAGCCGTGCCTCACCAGCGATGTTTCAAACAACTGGATGATCTTCAAATTCCAATCCGGATGATTGACAAGGCACATGCGTTCCGTCACCGTTAAAATAGCTCGTTGCATTTCCCTGAATGTATGAAAATCCGGTTATCTAACTATGTCAAAAAGACGAAATATAATTTCTTTCAAAATTTAAAGGTGAGTAAAGAAGAGCAGTGGAGGCCCAGTGGTGGCGGCCTTACTGGACTTACGGGCATTAATTTATTCTATTTATTTCATCACCACTGCTCTCAAAACGGTGAAGGAAAACATCGTGAGGAAATCGGCATGTCTTTATAGAACCAAAAAATTCGAAGATATGTGACATCTACCAACCCGCACTAGGCCCGCACGGTGAATTATAGCCCATTACTCTCTTAGAGAGGACGCCTGAGTCCCTGCAGGGGGGACGTTATAGACTGATGATGAAGAAGTGAAGAATATTAAACTATTCCGTAGGTTAGTATGAAATAAAACTACCCTTGGTTGTGGTAAAAAATCCTTGCTGCGCCGACACTGAAAAAAAACCTTACACCACATATTTTAGAACAGTATTGGCTATTTTGAGATTTTGATGCCGTTTACTGACTCGAAGGATGCATAATTTTAACCAATCAGAAAGAAGCACCAGCTCTACTAAATTGTAAATCAGATATGCGCAAAAGTTATTCTCTATTCTGCATTCTGCTATTTTTGACTTTTACGCGGTGTTGATCCTAAATGAAATGTGATAAGGGCAGGAATATTATGATGGCCGTGACCATAAGCATACCAAAGTACCTTTGAACAGTTTGTGTCAATTTCATACCAGGGAACAAATCTTCAATCAATGAAATAAACAAAGGCTCGTCTTCATCTACCAATTTAGACACGTTCATTTCCCTACAAAATAAAAGCATTATTGAAGAATACCATAGAATTTCATTGGTCGGTTTGGCTGTTGTAATGATGACTTACTTCAATACTCTCATCATAATGTTCTCCTCAGTATTATCCGGGTTCGCCCGTTTCTGCGCGCCCATAGTTCGCAACACGGACAAAATGTTCCGCAAACCGAAGTCATAGTGCACCTGTTTCGACAACTGCTCTTCGCACAGTTTGTACAACGTAAAGAACTTACGAGCTGCAATAATATGTTATCGATCGATTGAACCTACAACTGCCTTCAATGTTGAAGTACAAGTTCTACGACTACTACTGGTCGGGAGTACGTGTGTTAGTAATTAGATGAGCATCAGAGAAATAGAATAGTTTTCATTTGAGACTAATATACCAGTATAAGAAATATACCTAACACGATGTTATCTTTAAAGCCACAGCTTGCCAACTTGACGCGGATTATAATCTGTCTGTCCGGGACCATCATCGCGACAGAACGGAATTGAATCTTCAAATTTTCAGGTAGTTCTTGACGTCCAGCATAACCAGGGTTCATGGTGATGATGAAGGCAAACTCTGGATTCAAACTTACTGTGTCGCCGTCGCTACCAAATACACAACAAAAGCAGGATTGATATTTTGCATTTTTATAAGAAAACAAAAAAAAAACAAATGATTCTAGCAATTTCTACTTGGCAACCCATCGCTACTGTTTGCCGTGCTTGTACCTGAATATGAAGAATTCCCTCTTTTCCCTCCTGGCGGTGAGACAGATGTAGATCTGCTGCGCGGCCACAGACAGCACGGGCAGCTCAATGCGGTTGAACTCGTCAAAGCAGCCCCACGTGCCGGACTGAGCCAAGCCCTTGTAGATGCGACCCAAACCTGAGGAACACCATATTGATGAAGCATCCTACGCACAAAATGGTGTTGTACGACCTGGTTTTGATCAACTGCAGTAAATGGCTGTACCTCTGAAATCCATCTGGTCGGAACAGTTGAAGACGATGACGAGCTTGCCGAGGGTGCGGCCCATATCTTTGGTTGTTTCAGTCTTGCCTGTTCCTGCAGGCCCGGCAGGTGCACCCCCCATGCTCATCCCGATGGCCTGCGATAGTGTAATGTAGCACCGATCCGTCAGCGGTGTGATCACAAGCCTCTCTGTTATACCCAGATATTCATTCTATGCAGAGATTTTTTAAACACGTGTTAATAAAGCGTGGTGACCAATGGTTACTACATCTCTATATGAATACGTATTTGCCCGCTTAAAAGCAATATTAAGTATGTGTAATTTAATATAATTTACTTGGCTGGTTTTTATTTAATAGGGTACTTAGTTAACAAAAAAAAACTAATTAATCCGTCAGATAGATTTCAAAAAACTATTGGACACGTATTTTTTCTCTTTTCACGTAAACAAACAATGAAGACGAAACAGTGCTTTGAAAACTCACATTAGTATGGCATTTTTTACCGGTCAGTGACTTCACAAACCCCCACTCAAATCTTTGACGAGATTTTTCTTCGTCAATTTTTATTGATTTGATAAAACAAAAATACGTATCCAATATTTTTCGATACTCTAACAGACGGACTTTAGAATCACGTATTTTAGTCAGTAAACATCCCTATTCAAAGAGTGATTATTATGAAATCGGATCCTATATAAACTCGCTAAAGCTAAACAAATGTTCCTTTTTAGGGTTCCGTAGTCTGTCCGTCTGTCTGTCTGTCCGCACGCGAAGCCCTGTATGCGATGTCGTTGGATAGGTCTATATAGCAAGTTTGCTCAAATAATTTTCTATTAAGGTATTCGTTTTTCCCGTAGGGGCTGCGGGTTGTTCGAAAGAGATACCGCGGCCTCGACACAAAGGGCTAAGAAGGAACATGGGTGGTTTTTAGTCAGTAGAAGTCTGACACTCCCTTTCGCTATGCCCAGAGCTGTAGAGTGTTATTAGATGATTTTCCTGATATTCACCTGATATATAAAGTCGACATCTGTTATAGATACCAAACAGTCATCCGTATCCTCGAAATAATAGAAACGAGCTTGCTTTTGCCATTCAAAGTCTCCAGGCGTTTTAATTCTCATCCTTACAAGATCATCAAAAATATCTCTGAAATAATGACAATAATTTTGAAAATAGGTTTACTAGATAAGTAACAAAACAATACAAGATAGATTTGTGTCTCATAGCTAAACGAAAACGGTTCTGGATCCTGTGAGAAAATTTTGGTATTACGCTACTCCGAATCCGAAGTTCGAAATACCGATGTTAGGTACACAGAAAATTTGCGAGTCCGAATTACGTGGGTCAAAACGTACGCTATGACGAAGTACTGAATTCAGAATGTTCGTTACACCGGTGTACGTTACTCCAAACGTTTGCTATGATGAAGTACTCGAAGTGATCGGCATTTCGAACTTCGGAGTAACGTCAGTAAAATTTTCAAGGATTTTCTATTTAATTTCTCAGATGTTAGTTGCAGTGTGTAAACCAATCTCCCTGTAGTATAGTATTAACAAGAGGTAAAATAATTTACGTTGGAAGTAATCTCTGAAACGAATCACCTAATATTAAAAATGATTCCACTGATGCTGCACTATCGCTCGAGTGCCGTAGAATGTGTTTTTGACGAGGGTGAAGTCGCGGGTAGAAGCATCATATTAAAGTAAGTTTATGATCCAAGAAACGTATAGGAAAAGAGTTTTTAGTCATTCTTGACTTATACCACAGCCTCTTCTGGTATCATAAAGTTCTTTGTTCTTTATAGGAACAGATTAGCACAAAAAAAGGTTTATTGAGATTGTTTTTTTTTAATGACTGTACATTTCTTCCATTCTGTGAATGAATATCATAACTTCTCTAGGTAAGGACTGTAGATATTAAAGAGAAGGTTTGCTCTAACTGTCCTGTCGCAAAAAATCTCCCAGTATGTTATAGGGATTGCGATTCCTTTGAAAAATATTATCTTTTATATGAATACTAGCGGACCTGGCAGACGTCGTCCTGTCCGGACAGCAGCGCCACCCACTGGGTTCAAATGTAAATCTAAACCATTTTCGAATCCACTTGAACACATACAAAATTTTTCATCATATTCTGTCCAGCCGTTCAGGAGAAGTTCAGTGACAAACACACGTGCAGAAGAAATATATATGTAAAGATTTGAATAAGTTTTAATAGCATCTAACTAACCTTTGATGCACGTGAATAGTGATCATGGTCTCAATTTGCGTTCTGTCAAGGGGTACCAGATCCCTGACCGTCTGATCAATGAGACCGTTCAATAAATCAAGGTTTTTCTGATTTGTAATTCTCATAATGTATTTATCCGCCTTAGCTTTCTTCAGGGCATACTCTGCATCGCTTGTCCATAAAATTTGCATTCCCAATAAACCTGCCTACAACATATAAACTATTTTGAAATTTGTAATTAATATGTATGAATTATATTATATTACGTTAGTTTAAAATCACATTACTTATCTAAGATAAAGCATAAAAGGAAAAATATCCCGAAATGTTTCAACTTGAAGGTAGACTATGCCACTCGGAAGGAGTTTGTTCAATGATAACTGTCAGATCATTATTTTCTAAACCATTATGATAACAATGTGGCACACTAAGTAGTAGATCAATGACAGCCGTCGCCCACCGCGATTTTTTGACAGCGATGCAAACAAAATCATTAAGATTTTATATCGAGCAATATTGAATCGCGACTCACGCAGGACAACATCACGACAGTAGCACTACTAATGTTTTGTATCCTAATGTGATTCCTTATCTTCGGAAGCTTGATGGTATGTTGGATAGCAAAAATATCCCTCCGGGCTCACTGTAGCAGGAGGGAACACACAGCAGGATTGCTTTTGGATGACGTGTTCAATATGACTCTAATAACCACTCGACTGACCGTCGAGACTCTGAGAGACGCAGAAGACTGCACTACAAATATCCACAATAGCTTTCCGTTCATAGCTTTTTGCTTCAACACCAGACGTAGAGATAAAGCAAAATCCCAGAGCCGCCAGAGATTACTTATTTTGTCAGAAATAAAATGAAAGTGATAATGTACCTGGTATTTGAGAACTGGTCACTCTGTCAAGCTAGCAGGTATGCATACACGCAAAGTACATACTAACACTACATTATCCCATTTATTTTATTTCTGAGAATATAAGTAAAGTCTGGTGGCTCAGGGATCTAGAACCATAAGCGACCTCGACAACTTCCAGCCTCCTTCCCTTAATATGGCAAAGGGCTGATATTTGCATAGTCAAAGACGATATCAATTTTTGACTACGCATTGACTACTGCATTAACACGTTTACCTGACCAGGAAAATTCCAAAATCCGACCAAAAATTCAAACTCCGGGTCACCAGCCATTGTTTGTGCAATGTTAGCTATTATATTTCTGACGGTAGTTTTCATTGTATCCAGAAGAGTATTCAACCAGATCTGTTGAAGAATATCAACAGGAACTATTAATCTTTGTTGCTTAACCATTTGGTAGAAATGATCGTGCCGTATTGTACTTTAGATAACAAATTCTTGTTTTGATGTGGAGTGAAGTATACTACTTGACAGTAAGAAACCATATTAATTTTATAATGTAGAATAATTCTGAGCTAGAAATATAAAAATAATCTATGTAGGTATACACATCTAAAGCAATCGCATTAATTGTTTTTACGAAACTATGCATAAGTTCAACAACTTTCTTTGCATAGTTTTTTAAGTAATGTAATAAAATAAGTACAAACTTATTGTAGTGGCAAGTGTGCATACCCTCCGGGAAAAGAGGCACAATATTTTGTGTGTGCATTTTATACGTCTAATAAGTTCTCAGTTATAGGACTCAAATTAGTTACAGTAATGACAGCAGGAATGTCAATGACATCACAAATACATCACCTCAACGCCTCCTACGCACACCACCGGTGTTTCTAGAGGTATACACTCTCCATTACTCGAGTTCATTTTAATAATTCTCTCCTTATCGTCGAAATCGACCGTATATATCGCGTCAAAAATACTCGGCAAATGTCCCTAAAACATTTACACTTTATATTATTACATTATCTATTATCATTTTCACATAATCTCCCAATAATGGCTCGATGACAATGGTGAACCAGTATTACCACTGTTTTCATTTATTATAGTATAGTCGTCGCTACCTTGTAAATTGGGAGCAATTAATAGACATGGTGGTGAAGTGGTTTTGTTAGTTTCTCTATCACACACTAGGCCAGAAAAGCTTATGACAAATAAACATATTGACCACAAGAATATAAGCTAGAAAACTAATACGCCAGAACCTGTATTGAATGGGGATCTGAGGCCTGTCCGAGGATCTCCAGTAAGACTGGATCTGAGACAAAGAAGAACCGGGGGAAGATGAGTCGCTTGGTCTCCAAGTAACCGGTGAGTGACTTCTGGCAAGCCTCCAACTGCTCGAACAGGTGTGGCAGGAGCTGCTTCAACGTGTCGTCTGAAGTGCATGTCTCCACACAGTTCACGATATCACGCGCTCGGTACATTATTTTCACATATGTTTTGTCGATACTCTGCAAACGTTTTGTCTTGTGTTTATTATTTCCTTACCAATTTAAAAATCGTATTTTGTGACAAAACACGAAAAATAGAAAATATAATATTTGAGACTCGCAAAAAGACTAAACTTAAAAAAAACTGCTTTTTTACTTTTAGAGAATCAATATAGGAATTATTTTAGGTTCTATTAAATTTATACAAACCATTATACAAATAACATACCCCGAATCGCTTAGCCTCGGCCGGCAGTTGTTTAGCAATGTCACCGCCGACAAAAACTGCCTCCAGATACATCCATAGGTTCTGTACTTGAAGCCATTTTTCTAAGATCTCGGTAGTGCTCACGAGTTTGTGTATCCACAGCAAAATGTCTTTCTTAAACGGCGCGTTATACCTAAAATTATCTATAATTTTTAAACAAATCCAAAAAAAAAACATACACAAATAGAGAACCTCCTCCAGGTTCTTTACTCGTATGTTTTTTTTACGAGTGTGTAAGTGTTTGCGCCGATATCTCCTTCAATTTTGTACCGATTTTCATAATCCTTTTTGTAATAAAAGAATCCGGAGTCGGACGAAAGTGTTCGACGTCGGGGACAAGGCAATAAGTCTAAAGTGGAGTTGGGCAGGACAAATGGCTAGTCGCGGAGATGGCCGATGAAGTAAAATTCTGACCGAATGGTGGCCAAGGTTGGGCTTGAGAAAGCAGGGCCGTCCTTTTTTATTTTTGGGGGGTGGGATATCATCAAATAACCAGTGAGTAGAAGTCTGTTTATAGAGTAGAAGGGGGGGGGGGCTTCTAATCTAAAAACAGACTTCTACTGACTTAAAACTACCCATGTTCCTTCTTAGCTCTTTGTGTCGAAACCGCGATATCTCTTTCGAACAACCCGCAGCCCCAACCAGGGCCGTCCGAAAGCGCGTTGGGTGGATGATATCGTCAGAAGCTCGGGATACGGATGGATGAGAGACGCACAGAACAGAGAAGAGTTGCAAAAGAAAGGGGAGGCCTATACCCAACAGTGGGTGATTCCGGGCAGAAATAAATTAATCGAATGAGTATACTCCCAAGGTGGTGCAAAAAAAGAAAGATAAACATAAAAAAATAAAAAATAAACTTCAGAAAAAAAAATCTGCTTCTGAAGTCGGTAACAAAAAAAAAGAAATGACAAATTGACAAATTTCACCGACTACAGAAGCCGTTTTTTTGTACTTAGTAAAGCTTTACTACTCATAACTGGCAAGATAGGTACCTGTTCGAAGCCAAAGAATTGAGGATCATTAAAGAGTCCTCGAGTAGAGTAATAATGTCAAGTGTATCCTGAGGTTTGATCAAAAGTTCGCCTCTGTTCTTAAAATTAGCAAACTGTAGATCGACAACTGCCCAGTCCGCCTGAACTTGCTTTAATTTCGCTTCGATGTCCTTCTCTTTAACCGCACTAATACAAATGTCCTAAAAAATAATTGTGCAACTAAATTGCAGTCAATTGACGTAAACCTATTAACGTAGGCCCAAATTGCTGACATGCATTACCCACGCCAATCAGTAACGTTGACTGTAATCGATTGACCGTAATCCACTTGCACGTTTAATAAGGAATAAGTATAGTGACCACCAAAAATAACTCTGTGACCAATAACAACTGTTAGGTACATAAAATGTATACTATGAAGTTAGGAACACTTTAGTAAATTGATCACCAAAGGGGATTGCCAAACTTTGGTTCAAACGCTGCCCAGGAATGAGAGGATGCGCTGGGTTCCTAGCACTAATCTATGTCTTTAAACTAAATAATTTTAGAACCCATCCCGGGGTTCCTTTTTTTTACAGATTTATTTTGATGATATTATTTTCAGTACAGGTTTTTTTTAACGGTATTTTAAGATTTTTTTACCCTTTTTTGACAACTAAAGACAATTTGTGTAAAATGGACAGTGTGATACTGACATTTTTATCGGAATCGATGGATTTTTAAATTTTTGAACAGATCCCTGGCTGTTTCCCATCTCGCTTGAAACGAAACGAGACACTGGGCCTCAAGGTGGCCCTCGAGAAGACTAACTGCCGTAGGTACTCAGAAAGCTTTAATGATTACTTAGGCCATCACTTAGTAAAGGATTTGACAGCTTTGTCAAAAAGTATGTCAAATTTTTACTAAGCGACGGCTTAAGTAACCATTAAATATCTCTGAGTACCGCAGGAAGACTGATTGACTAGATTAAATCATAATTTGGAGTTGATTGCTTTAAGTAGGATCACAAGTTGTAAAATAGGTAGGTATTTATTTGGTTCTAAATTCACAATAAAATGGGAATTTAGGTACTTTTGGTTATCATTTACTATCTTTGGCAGCAAAAAGTGTTTTTTTTTTCGTAACAATTTACTAGATCTGGTGGTTACTTAAACATAAGCCGTTAAATAAGTTACCCATAACATCTAATAAATAGAAAATGTTGCTTTCAGTAATTTGATTCAAATAATTAAACATAATTTAAAATGGCACAAACTTCAACATCCTCCTTATTTTTTAATAGCGGTGCCTCCATGACATTTGCCAACGTAAACGCTGGTGATTCCACATCCAACACGCAACCTGGAATAGATGATTAAGTTTTTACTTATTTGAAGTCGACACAATCAAATAACACTTTTCTGTTATTAAGTTTCATTAACTCATCAGTTGTTCCAATCTCCTCCAATGTCTATCCTTCATGGCTTTGTCAGCCATTAATTCCAATAACGGGCAAGTTTGATTGAAATCATCAATCTTATCCTTCAATTCAATAAAAGCGGGCCAATCCTTCATGCCTCGTGGTAACTTTCGACACCTTTTAATAAAACAATTAATAAAGCCCTAACAATTTAAGGATCAAAAATATAAACGAACATTAATTTTATACTTGGGAATAAAAAATGAAAAAAAATTCGCCACTTTGATTTAATAATCATAAATAGAGAAAATGGACACGCCAACCACATTATTATATTTTTTAGAAAGGTAGTTTTAGTTTACCTGAGATCGAATTCTGCCAACTGCGCAACTATTACCTCAATCTCTATTTCTCCCCATGGTGTATCGAAATAACCGTCGATTGAGTTCATCACTGCCAAGTACAGGTTGTACCTGTTACGGATAAAACAAGTTAGTTTAATTAAATACATTCCGACAGTAAGACAGAAATCACAGTTTCAAAAGTTACACAAATAGGGGATCGGACAAAAAAATAATAACTAGTCCGTGATTTTCAAAAAATATTGGACACGTATTTTTTCTTTTTTCACATTAACAAAAAAAGAAGACGATACAATGCTTCGAAAATTCGTAAATTCCTCGAAAACGTCACATGGTAGTACATTTTTCACCAACAAATGACGTCACAACCCCGCACTCATGATCTTTGACGCGTCTTATCTTCGTCAATTTTTATTAATTTGATAAAACAAAAAACACGTATCCAATATTTTTCGATAATCTAACTGACAGACTAATTAGAATATTTATATATATATATTTTTTTTTATCATATTTTTTTGGTCAGATGGTAAAATTAAAAACCCGTAATGTCGATATTTAGACTGCGGCGCAAAAATCATTTGCACTTACAATTTGCTCAATAAGTTGAACTCCTTCTTCTTTTGATGCAAAATTGGATAGTCTTTTACTTCCATACCAAATAGCTTTTCACCACTGGAATACATTTCGAATCTTCGCCACAATTCATCAAAACGCGATTGAAACATTATTACCCTGTATACATGTAAATCGATTACTACATAATTTAGTAATTTTTCTTGTTTAAATTAAAATAAAGTGTGCATGAACAAGGTAGGCGTATTTTTAGGATTCCGTAGTCCACAAGCAAGGTAACCTTATAATTTCGCCATGTTCGTCTGTCTGTCAGCACAATAGCGCAAAGACTGTTAGTACTAGTAAGCTGCAATTTCGCATGAATACACGGATGAGCTACGCGGACAAAGTTGTAAAATAAAATCTCTTTTTTTTATTGTATCTCAAGTAGGGACAGTCAGCAACAGAAGTAGCTAATAAAAGTTTCGAAGCATGTTTTTTAATAAAAACTTGTTAAATATTACTTGTTACTAACAAGATAAAGAAGAGTAAGGAATGTTTTAAAGAATATGGTCAACCAACTTTTAAAATGCACTTGTATAAAATACTTTTCTGAACATAATTGACATACATTTTACCAACATGTTTGAGACATTATTATTTCTAATCTAATAAATAATAGAGTTTAAGTAAATTAGATACATAAGTGTCATTAAAATTATTCTTGTATTATTACTTATTGCTTAGAAATCTGTTGTCCAAAAAAATTTTAGTATTAGAAGCCATATCGCCTGTGATACAGGTTTATCCTAGTACAGGCATCGAACTTTGTTATACCTAAGATTATTTTTAGGATTTATGTTGTATTTTACCAAACTTAACTTTGAATAAATTTATTATTATTATAATGGGAGCACAGATGTTAAAACCGCATATTATTATGAAAGTTTATACACTAAATAACTACGAAACCCTACATTGTGCCGTTGTGCGTGGTCTAACATGGCCTTGGCCGGTTTTTTAAAAGTAAGTCCTCAAATTCACTAGTACACTACGCATCAATTTGAGTAGTATGTAGTAGTAATGAGAGTAGAGGAGTTTTCTTCCAAAAGTTAAAATATCAGCTATTCAATAGATTTTGACCAGTTAGGCGAACATAAATCGGTCACTAATTACGAGTCACCCTTTATATTATTACAACTTAAAACATTGGTTCATGCGAACAAAAAACGAACAAAATAACTGCAAAAACCGGGTAAGTGCATGTCGGACTACGCACAATATGTGAACTTACTAAACTGATTAACCACCCTGCCTACCTGCCTCCGAATGATGATTTTAATAATAAAAATAAAACAAATATATATTTACAGTTTTAAGACCTGTGCCCCCATACATTATGTTTAGGAAAATATTTTGTACAAGTACATTTTATAAGTTGGTCGTCTATTACTCGTAAACTTGTAAATCCTACTTAGCTGTGATAGTTTTCCTTATAATTTCGTTTAGTATACTACTACCATAATTTTTCCTTATAATTTCGTTTAGTATACTACTACCATAATTTTTATTCCACACGCCTAATCAGAACCCGTATATATAGGTGGTTTAGGTAGGTTGCCACTTGAGTATAACAAAAAATTGCACTTTAGCTTATTATTTCACAAACGAATCAAAAAGTGCTTGGGCAAACTCACAATCTTTTTCAAAGACCTATCCAACGACACTCCACATGGGCTTAGCAAGAAAAAAATAATAATACCCACTTTAATGTGTACTGGAGATGGAGATACCCTAAAAATTATTGTTTTCGAGATTTTATTTTACCACTTTGTCGTCTTGATTCATTTGTATAGACATGCCAAAATATAGCTTTCTAGTACTAAGAGTATTTCAGCAATAGTGCGGACGGACGGACAGACAGACAGACATACAGACGGAAATGGCAAAACTATAAGGGTTGCTTGTTGACTACGGAATCCTAAAAAGACGACATTTCAAACGACTCCTTCCAAGTTTCTCTTTCTGTACTTTTTTTCTTTTTGGGATTCGGTTGAATGATTTTGCATTCTAAGTGCTCTGCATCACTTAATGATTGAATTTACCTGTCACTAGCTTCCCGAGCTGTAAGACCAGGAGTCATGGGACCAAACGAGTCAAAGTCGGCATCGAACTTGAGGACGTCTCCAACAAATGCAGCAACACCTTCAGTCAACTCTGATTGCAGCGGTCCTTGCATGTCAACTATTTTTTGTTGAACTTGTTGAGACTGAATGGAAACATTAAGGTTATTTATCATTTTAAGAGTATTTTTGGCGGAGTCTGTTGTAGGCAATGACGTATTATATATAGACACGTCACGTACTAACATTGCGGGGCTTAAAAACTGCGAAAATATTAGATAACTACTTATACGCGTAAAGAAAGGGAAAGAAAATATGACATGCCTGTTGCTAGAGAGAGATAAATATACATCTTCAGTTACGTCACAAGATAAGTAATAGTCTAATTACTTGCTCATTGGTCGAGCGCGTGAGTGACGTAGCTAACGTAACTTCATGCGCCGGCCTCCATTACACGGCGGCGTCGAACAAAATAAAATAAAAATAGGTACGAGTAGTTTTGTGAACTTACGCATGAAATGACACATTTTTATCTATAACTTTTGGAGTATAATTTGTAAATCGTAAGAAAACACACGACGGCATGTTTTTTAAAAATGATTATACATGTACGGCGTTACTAGCACACTTCATGTTTGTTAACAGTTTGGAAGGGTAAATTAAATTACTTTACTACAGTTAGTATTGATACAGTATTTTACGACGATGGTAGGTAATTAAATTGCAGCTAAAATAATCCTCCTCCTGATTATAAATCGTGGTAACGTCAACATTGAAAATGTACCGTTCTTCTAGTGGCCCCCACACCATACTACAGTGGGAACAGCTAAATAAATATCTCTATAGTACACTAAAAAGTACATACTATTAATAACATATTTTGGAAAGCGTATCGTAATCCGTACACCATATCAGCGTCTTCTTTAGGGACATCGATGCTAAACTGACTTAACGTCCCGTAACATTCTTCTATTAGATCTAGTTCCATGTCCATGCTAAAATGATTAAATTATAGGCTGTCACTTACTTAAAAAAGTAATTTGGAATAATTTATTCAATATAAATGTTTTTAATTCCCGCTTGAAGAAATTATCAAACTAGTATTAATAATTATAATGAAATATAATATAATTAATTAATATTTAATTAATTATAATATATTATAATTAATATTATATTTAATTAATTATAATATATTATAATTATATTATTATTATAATGAAAAAGTTCGTATGAGTAGGTATGTATGTTTGTAACTCTTTCAAGCTGAAACGGCTGAACAGCTTTGGACGAAACTTCCGGTGTGATAGCTTACCTTAGGTAGGTACTTATAACCACACGATAATAAAATAATAAAATAGCTCATGCATCCGAATAACATAGCATATGCGTTCTATTATCATACCTGTCTTACGACACCTTTATGGTGATTGGTAATTAATGACCGATAATTAAACGAATGATTGTATACTCGTGGTAACAAATAACTTAACAATCTGCTGTTCAGTACATTTATGGCCACCTAACTGGTCAAATCGGTCACTAATTATACAGTCCCCAAAACAGCATTTTGCACTGTTTACATTGTGTTGTGAACATTATTATGTGATCCTGTATGATCCCGTGAATCTTAGATTTACGATATTTTATAAGCTGAAAGTTTTTCTACGGAAGTACTTTACTACAGGTAAGAACGATTGCCTATTAATATGAAAAGTTGATCATGCTAGCTTTGGCAGG
Organism: Diarsia rubi; assembly: GCA_932274075.1. Lineage (NCBI taxonomy): Eukaryota > Metazoa > Arthropoda > Insecta > Lepidoptera > Noctuidae > Diarsia > Diarsia rubi. The sequence goes on along the minus strand of OW026412.1, from coordinate 16,659,951 downwards.
TATCAGGCAATAAATGTGCTGAAAAGCTGCTTAGTTATGTCCCATTATAACGCGTGTATAATAATTCCCTCCTTTCCAGAAACTTTGTGCCCCGGATTTTGTGGTGATAACCCTCACTACCTCTAAAAACTGACAATTTGTCAAAAACCCTCCCTGACTTGGAAAATAATTAACTATAATTACAATTGCAATAAACTTGATTTCGGGGTTTGCCACCACAACAATTGTCCGGCAGTGAAGAAGGTGAATCATAGTCTACTCGTATTCCATACAAAATATCAAAAAGTCACGCTTTATAGTATCACGTAACATAACAGCAATTTGGTACTTTTTTTTTACCTGTTATCTGCCAAAACCACTACGAACGACTTTTCATAATACTGCCAATAGTTTTAACATGTATGTAATCTTCCGCAGGTACTTGTATGGCGGTAACGGGAACTTGCTCTATATGGTTGGTTCCAGTATGATATATGGGATAGTTCAGGATCCGATAGATGGCTCCGTACGAAACACAGTAGGAGGACGCTAATAAGCTAAAAGATATGGTGTGAAAAATAAAATCAATTGCCACAGGATATTTGGTAAAATCTTTTTTTCAAACTCACAGTAATAATAGTTGATAACATTTCATCTCTGTATTGATGTTACTAATTTTTATTAATCCGTCGGGTCCGATTTTACTTTCCACCTACATATTATAAACATTAGTCTTCACCCGATAAATTCTTCTCTAATTTTCTCCAAACATAACATGGCTAGTCTAACATCATCCAAATCTTTAATCTTTTTGGTCAAAGTTTTCATTCGGTCGTTTATGAAATGCGTCAACTTCAACACGCGTTCTTTATACGCTTGACATAGCAGTTTACCCAAGGTTCTCTTCCATTCAATCGATTCCAAATGCAGGGCCAACTTAACATGTTCTGTAAATATTTGTATAATCATTAATTGAGTAAAGAGCTGAATCTATCAATCATTTATATTAGTGAGATCAATAAGTGCTTTTTGGGTCAAACGTTTTCCTCCGCCTCCAAAAATAAGATCGAGGTGTCACTCGTTTCAGGATACGCATAAACAAGGAATATACAACAGAGATAATCCCTGACAAAATAGAAATCTGATTAGTCCGTCAGTTAGATTTCGAAAAATATTAAATACCTACGTGTTTTTGTTTTATCAAATAAATAGAACCTGACGAAGATAGAACGAGTCAAAGATCATGAGTGCGGGTCCGATTCGTACTATCTTGGTAATATATTACTTTCGTTGATTACATATTGTTGTCTATTACTGTCATAGAGTAAAATACAAATCCAGTGCTAACGCTTGCTAATAAACTGGCTAAACTGTCCCACTTTATTTGAGTGATTAACGTGATTTCCAATGTTAAATAACGATCATGCATAAATTTTGCAAATGGATATTTTACGTACCCATATCTATTTGGATAGAACCGATGATGTGTCGATCGGGTAGAACTAGTACTTCTTCGGTCTGCGCCTCATATTTGTTAAGCATGTCCTTCACTATTATATTCATAGGATTAGAATCAACAAAATCCTGGACTTGTTGCACTCTGTCTTCTGCCCATACATGTGAAAATTTTCCGTAAGTCTAAAATAAATGAATAAATACATGTATTCGTGTTATGGCTTATCGTTAAACTAGTGGGAAAGCATCACTATTGAACTGGCCAAGTATCTATTGGGAATTATGTAACTTTCTTATATTCACAAGATAATAAAGTAACTTAAGTTCGTATATTATATATAGCCACATGAATATAACACGATCTACATCAAACTAGACTCACGAGGAATCCACTCAAGCTGTTGTGTAAGTGCGATTCATAAGTATTGAAGAAAAATACAATACTTATATTTATAAAATTATTAAACCTTAATTTAATTTTTTTACCAACATCATAACACCGCGGCGGCGGCTGGGACGAGAGGTTCTCTCCCTCTCACGTTCTGCCACCTCCTTCGCTAGCATCTCTGTTTTGCAGAAGGAGGTGACGGCGTCCCATTACCTCTCCCTCCGGACCATGGCTTACACCAGGGCCGGACGCGAGAGTTCGCCGCCGCTGATCGCCGCTACGAGAACACGGCGGGGCTCCGCCCAAGCGGGGCAGATCTCCACGATGTGCTCCACCGTGTCCTCCGGCCGATCCTCGCAATGGTAGCATCCGGGCGTTTCCTCCCGCCTGATTCGGTTCAGGTACCTCCCGAAACAAGTTATCGCTGGAAATCAAGCGAAAGGCCCAAGACTAAGATAAAATGAGGTTTTGGAGAATGACGGATCAGTCTCTGTCATTTTCCTTGACCTCCAAATATTAAAAAAGGTTATAAGTTGGTCTCGCAAAAACTACTGAACGGATGTGGATAAAATTAAGAACACAGATAGTTTATAACCTGGATTAACACATAGGATACTTCTTATCCTGGTAGTATGATCCCGTGGAACAATTATCGAACTCGATGCGGGCAAAGCCGCCGCCGGCATAGCTAGTATTGTATAATTTCGGAAACATTGGACATTGCCATTGGACCAACTGCGAATTGGACCAATCGCGCCTAAACGAAAAAACTAATTTGCAAAAAAAAACGAAAACCGACTTCAATAAAGTGGAAAATAAACTGCAAAAGAAAAATCAGCGTTTCTCTCTCGCTCTGATTTTGTTTTTTTTGGTAGCAAAAAAAACAAAATCAGAGAAACACATTTTATGTCACCGATGGCCGAAGCTGATTTTTCTCTTGAAAGTTTGACACCCAAAATGCTCCACTGCTCTATGGCATACTCCAAGGCGGAACTTCTCTGTCCCGGTGAGCGTCATGTCTGAGCACCGTAGGTTAGGACGGGCAAATTGGAAAAAAATATTAATTAATTTCAGGAAAATATTATCAGCAATTAATTACAATACATTTTCCGTGGTACCGTGGTATGAAAAGCCTATGAATATTTTGTTTTTTTTTCAAAATCACAAATTTGGATGTAGATTATTTTTATAAAATAATAATATAACCGACTTTCAAAAAATTAAGTCTAAAAAAATTTGCCACCGACGTCAAAAAACTTATTTTAGACTCTATTAATGTTTTTTTCTTCTTTCTTCTTTCGTTTTTTTCGAAGTCAGTTTTTATACTTTTTGTTTTATTTTATATCCTTTTTAGCTGTAAACCACACAAAATCTTGTGAATTTTACACGTTTTTTTTACGGGTTAGTACGAACTGATTTTAATGCAATTTATATAATCTATTTTTGGCAAATTGATTCACAAATTACAGGGTTAGGGAATAAAATACATATACAAAAAAAAACATACAGTCGCATTGAAAACCTCTTCTGATTTTGAAGTCGGTTAAAAAGACTAGACACGTGTTTCGGGTTTTGCAATTATTCTTACTAAATCTAATGTTCAGGAGAGATCTAAGTAGTGATGGAAAATTTATTTTTAAATGAGAATTATATGAAAGAGATCTACTGGTATAATTTAGTTACTTAATACACTTACCTTCAAAAGTTTCTCTATATCAGGTTTGTACATGTACATCATTCCCTGTAGCGCCATCACCGATCGAACGATATCTTTATGTTCTGACACCATTCGGAAGTAGCTTCGTATGCTTAAGTTACCTGCCGACCGAGATCCTAGCAGGTACAGTAAGGAAATAAATTGTTAAAACAATTTTTTATATTATTAATCTATACTTATAAACAATAATTACCCAGAAATATTGCAAAAAAACCCTGTTAAACTATTGAAAACATGAATGGTGATTGGTTAATTAAATAGTGAACTTTTATTTTCTTTATATAATTAAGTGGTACATGCTTCCTCTCTTACATTTAGTTACAATCAATAAATCCATAATCACATTAAGGCTCGATGTTACATAATGCATAGAGTAAAAAAAATCGAATCAGCATCATTTCAGTAAAAAACCCGTCCACTGCTGGACGTAGGTCTTTCCCAGGTGTCGCCACATTGACCGGTCCCGTGCGTCTCGCATCCAGTGGGTCCCCGCAACCTTCACCAGGCCATCGTTCCACCTAGTGGGTGGCCTTCCAACGCAACGTCTTTCGGTTCGCGGTCGCCACTCCAGAACTTGTCGGCCCCATCAGCCATCCGTTCTGCGAGCAATATGCCCTGCCCGTTGCCACTTAAGTCTGGTGATTCCTCGGGCTACGTCGGTAACCTTGGTTCTCATACGAGGCCGTTCACGATCTTTCACACGTTTTATTTTCGCCAATTTTTATTAATTTGCTAAAAAAAAACACGTAGGTGTCTATGTATGTGTGATTTTTCGATAATCTAACAGACAGACTAAACATAATCATATTTTTTTTTGTATGTGTTCAAGTGGATTCGAGAATGGTTTTTATATTCACAATTGGACCCAAGTGGCGCTACTGTCCGGGCAGGATGACGTCTGCCAGGTCCGCTAATATTTATATAAAATTTTTAGGAGCACAGATTTCTCACCTTGCTCTTAAATTGGTTTATTTAGACGCAAAGTGAACTACTTAGTGACTTACCGGTTGTGGCTGTGCTGCGTACGGCGGTCAACGTTAACGACCCCGACTTCCCATCTAATGCCGGCTCATTCTTTATTGCTTCCTGTTGCCCCCACATGTACACATAGCGATGGGTGTCAATTATACAATTCAACACCACCTAGAATCGAATGATTTATGTAAAAATAATAGGTATACATTATACAGTGTGTCCGGACATGGACTAGCGATATTCTAAATACTTAAATATAAGCTATTTTAAAGTACTATTACACTATAGGCTTGGGTCCAATACACTTCCCCGCTATGTGGCAGCCATTTTGTTTTTTTTGTTGAAATATGCTCTATGCGAGTACAAAAAAAATCATATATCTCAAAGTTTTAGTCATACTGAGATAAAAATAGGCTTATTCGAAAGGCAATAATATTGTCTACCGTCTGCATTACAAAGCAATGTGTTCACAATTCCATAACTTTTGAAAAAAAATGTGAAAGTCGAAAAAAAATACAAAAAATTATGCAATTCAACCAATAATGGTTAATTACTACAAAAACAACCCCGAGAACTTTTTTATTTTTTATACTAGATCGACAGTTTTTGAGCTAAGCTACAATGCAACATAAAATTCACAACTGTATGTTTAATACTTTAAGAGTTATTGTTGTTTGAACATAGCGTATGCGCAAGCACAAAAGGCCTTTGTCGGAACCCTAAACAGGAAATCATTAAAAAAACATAACATTCATATTGAATTTTAATCTTCATTTAATATTGGAAAAAACATTAAATAAAATTCAATATGAATGTTATGTTTTTTTAATGATTTCCTGTTTAGGGTTCCGACAAAGGCCTTTTGTGCTTGCGCATACGCTATGTTCATACAACAATAACTCTTAAAGTATTAGACATACAGTTGTGAATTTTATGTTGTATTGTAGCTTAGCTCAAAAACTGTCGATCTAGTATAAAAAATAAAAAGCTCTCGGGGTTGTTTTTGTAGTAATTAACCATTATTGGTTGAATTGCATAATTTTTTGTTTTTTTTTTCGACTTTCACATTTTTTTTCAAAAGTTATGGAATTGTGAACATATTGCTTTGTAGTGCAGACGGTAGACAATATTATTGCCTTTCGAATAAGCCTATTTTTATCTCAGTATGACTAAAACTTTGAGATATATGATTTTTTTTGTACTCGCATAGAGCATACTTCAACAAAAAAAACAAAATGGCTGCCACATAGCGGGGAAGTATATTGGACCTAAGCCTATAGTGTAATTGTACTTTAAAATAGCTTATATTTAAGTATTTAGAATATCGCTAGTCCATGTCCGGACACACTGTATATTGAAAGGTAAAACAATGTTGATAGAGCAATTAGTGAAGGTCTAGTTTTGGAGTTATTGAGTAAAAAGTGAAAAAATCCCCAGTTTATCGCATTATGCGCAGCGAGCACAAGTGCTTCAAAGCTGCAAAGTATTCACATCACCCCAACTGCACACACAACACAACATTACAAAAATACAGAACTACATCAAGCATTGCGATTGTAATGTTAAGGTGGAAGCTCACATCTGGCCCGCGAAATTCTAATTTTCTTACGTTTTTGGCATTTGCTTGGTTGTATGTTTATGAAAATTTGATTTGCGACTGTAAGACGTATGAAGTTACCGAATTATAACCATCAAAATTATCAATACAACCCTCCAAGTTCATTTTCATGTCAAGATTGATTTTTGCATGTAAAAGTCATTCTTTAGTAATTTAGTCGTCGTTCTTTAGTAGTTAGTCATTTTGATGGTTATAATTCGGTAACTTCATACGTCTTACAGTCGCAAATCAAATTTTCATAAACATACAACCAAGCACTGGCCTGCAAATTGCCAAAAACGTAAGGAAATTAGAATTTCGCGGGCCAGATGTGAGCTTCCACCTTAAATTCCACTGTGCTGTGTGGTGGATAAAATTCGAAAAAATAAATGAATCACCTGCGAGAACGAAGTTTGTATCAGTTCCAACGTGGGCTTTATGGATATTATTGGAATTAGTAAGTACATGTTAGTCAACATGAGTGGAAACAGTTTTTTTTGCTCTTCAGGGTCAGTTGTCATTGTAAGGAAACTGAAACGTTTCAAAAATATTTTTAAAATGGTTTATTTTAAATTAGGTTCTGTCTAGGAAAGGAAAATAACAATTTCTTTGAATACTTCAAATCTCTTATTCCTTCGGTACCTATAGAATTTTGTACCTTGGCACAGTTAGATAATTATTTAGATAAAGATTGTTTTAATAGTGGGCCAAATGAAAGCACGCAGCTTCATTTACTTAGCACCGTAAATAGAAATCTAGTCGAATAATATTTAGGTATTTATTTGGGTCGATGTCGCTCACAGAAAGTCAAATCAGAAATGAAAAGAGAAACATAACCCTATCCTTGCAGTCGTCAGTTTATTGAAAATCTCTTTTACCTTGATACAGACGCCCGCCTTCTTAGCATATCGAGACTAAGTCGTGTACACTTAATTAAAGCTTCCAGACACTTGGTCGCAAAATATGCAAATAATTCATTGCACTCGTTGATAGTAGGAACTACATCATAACGGTCTGGGTTGGGAATCTCCAAAAACACTAAAATGCACAAAGTTAACTACATGAAACATATATAATATTATCAATTTATTAAAAATATCAAACATATTGCAATTAGCTCAGAAAGTAAAAAAAAAACACAATTATTAGCAAATGTATGATCACCGCGACAACTAATAAGAAAGTAAAAGAAGAAGAAAGAACTGCCTACATGGAATAAAGAACTGAGAAAGGCGGACAAACGCCTCTAGGTGTACTATGAATTTTAATTATAGACTTTTTTAAGAGCGAAACTTATATTACTAACTGGAATGATGACGTGCAACTCAGAAGCGTTCCGAGCGAGAGAACTTCAAGAGTGAATGTCATCCCTTTCTAATAGGGTGTGCAAAATTTGTGGATACATAATTATTACATATACTTTTTATAAGGATCATGCCAACAATGGCCAGAAGAAAAGTAAAGGTACTGAAGTGCAGTGCAGTGCAACAACAATTGCCTACACTTTTCGGTCCCACTATTTGTACATCATCAGCATATAATGTTCCCACTGCAAGGACTCAAGCCTCCTCTCTAGGGAGAGGGATGGGCTATAATCTACCACGTGGGCCCAGTGCGGGTTGGCACATGTCTTTGATTTTTTTATTCTAAGACATGCCGGTTTTCTCGCGATGTTTTCCTTCACCGTTTTGAGAGCAACGGTGATGAAATAAATTACACAAAGTAATGCGCCTGCCTGGACTCCAACACACGACCTACTGTTCGTAAGTCGGGGCCGACACCACTGGGCCACCGCTACTCTTCGCTTACGCTTACACTGCTTGTACGCTTAGATCTTTTTAGTAAGTCCAGTCCAGACTAAGCGTGGGCCAACAGACACTTGGCCGGTTTTCGTTACTGATTATAAATAAAAAACAATATTGGTAGTATATATTTACATATATTTTTTGGTCATTAGCTTTTGAGAGAACCTCAAAATTGAGAGAAACACGTAAGTAAGTACTACCTATGTACTCGAATATATCGAAATACGGTGAAGATGCATACGGCTACAGCTGACAGGCTACGAAATTGTGTAAGAAATATTTTTTACCTGCATCTTCAGGAATCACTCTTGTGGCTGAAGTCACTTGTTTTAGAGCCTTTTCTATGTCTAACCTATGTAAAATAACAACATCAAAAATGCGATATTTCGCGACAAGTAAACAATTTGATAAAAGTCATTACAAAAAGAGATATTACTTTTTTTTGACTGTCGAAAGGAGATGGCTAAAATAATATAGTATGGATGACTGCCCTAGCAATGTAGACTCATGGTACCTAGCAATAAGCAACGTTGAATAGCTGAATATTAGTATTTCATATAAGAAAGTTTCGGAAACTTTTCATATTTTTACAATGCTGAAAATAAAATTGTGTGACTTCATCAATAGAAATAAAAAATACTGCAAACAAATGACATTGCTATGAACTCTTACCTAGGCGTTTGGACGTATCTGCTATGATATTGACAAATTATTTTTATGTCACCGGTAGTCACCCACCCTGATTTTACACGGTGGTAATTGCACAAAAAAGTGATACATTGGCCTTTCTACAATCGTCGTAAAAATCACTCCCACCCAAGTTTTATTAATCTATCGTAAAACCTAAACTAGATAGTACCAAATGTGTTAAAATAAAGTCAGTTTTCAGAGTCAAAGTGGTTGAAATTATGAACGTATTTGAAAATAAGGAGTAATATTAACTGTCTTAAACAACTTAAGATTTATTTGAGATAGGTAAACAATTCATTATTAACAATTTGTGCAATAGACATTTTTTAAATATAACTAACGTTTAACGCACGCAAGAAAAGCATTCAGGTGGCAGGCTCTTAATTTTTTTTTTTTTGAAATAGGCATGTATTTGACCTCGGTCACGGCTGATAGAAAGCGATGGATGAGGTATATATGATAGAAACAGCGTACCCAAAAGATACCTGTTTACTCTTGCTTTAAAAGTTCAAATGTGAGGTTCAAATGTGAGGATCTCATCAATAGAGTTGCCAGCAGAAAATTCCCCATTTTGGCTGTGCGAATAATAAACGTTGAGGGAAGAGCGCTGAGGACGACTCGTTGAAATATCGACCAAAAGTGTTGAAGTGGATGGTGCGACGCAGTACGTTTGTTTGCTAGTCCGGTGGTAAAAGGGCGATGCTGGGAGCAGGTCGTGAAGCTCCTGCGCACAAGCTCTTGCACAACAGGCCGACAGGTGAGCGATTATAGCGATGAGGTAGGCTGTGAAGCGTAGCCACCAACGTCTCGTGGTTTGCTAGCCTATTCTTAAACCTTTCGGAAGAACCAAATGTACCTACGAGTGATTACTCCATAGTGAGTATAGCAGCAGGCAACAAAGAGGTCATAATTATAAGGCCCAGTCTTTGCTTGACTAGCTCAGAAGGTATGTATCGCGTGATATTGATTGACAATCAAGTCCGTGTCGAGTAGCGATGGAATTTTACTTCTGGTGTAACTGAATCGATAAAATAATAATCGAAAGGGTTGAAATTAAAATCGAATTTGTAATGGTCAACCACTATTCAGAAAATATTTTTCGATACGATTCAGTACGATTAAACGAGAGTCTTTTTAAAAAACATTACAATACTACGCCAGATTAAGAAAATTTGTCTTCTCAGCTGTCTAAAAAGTGTAAAACGTAATACAAAGCCATAGATTACATTCCGAAAATCGTTTTTGATTTAGTACAGGTACAGTCGCTCATCTGGTATTTCTCTTAAAAAAAATATAACTCAAAAACTACTGAATTTCGGAGGAACATTTAGTGGCTTAATTTGTTGTAAATGTTTAGCAGTTCACGAAAGTTCTAGGAAATTATTAAACACTAAATAATTCATGTATTATTATTATTTAAATATTACTAGTCATAGTGAGAATCTTAAACCTGCTTGGGGCAGTCATTTAGCTCCTTTAGGTGATTTTAGTCTTCTTTGGGTGAATTGTGCTGACCTCTGCATAACAACTTAGCGGAGAATTACAGAGGTAGTATTACTTTATATAGTACTCATCATCACCCTTATCATTCTCCTGCCCTTATCCAAATTTATTTAAGGTAGACGCAACATGTCTTTCTTCAATACTACTCTATCTCTCGTAATTTCAGCAGTCGCCTCCTTCCTAGCCATATCATCCTTCACACAGTCCATCCATCGTGTCTTTGGTCTTTTTCTACTCTTATCAGCCTATTGATGTTTCCACTATTGGGACACAGGCCTCCTCTCTTTGAAAGGGAATGGGCTTGTACCTAGCGAGCCCATTGCGGATTGGGAGACTTAGCAAGTCTTCGAAGTATTGGTTCTAGGACATGCTGGTTTCCTCTTATAAATTACTCACCAATTATTTTTTAAATCTTGGATTTGTTTTGATGGAACACTTTCTAAGAATTTGTTTATGAGTTCCATAACAGCAACTTCTGCATTCCAAGATTTTTGTTGAATGTCCGCGGCTGTTAAATAAAAAGACATTATTATTTTAATGCGCTATTCATTTTTGTAACACATTTATTGTTATAAATGTGTTACGTTGTATTTTTTTAAACGACTTCCAAAAAGGAGGAGGTTCTCAATTCGTCTGTATGTTTTTCTTTTATATGTTTGTTAAAACTCTTTGTCAGGTTCATTGTGACCAAGTCAGGATCTGATAATGGGAATCGAGGGCAACTCTCAAACTTTATAGGCACTTGTTACGTGTTTCGTGCTTTTTCTAAAGCTTTTCAAGTATTCTCATCTAGCAGTTATCACTTCATATAAATGAGCTGATGATAGAAGGTACAACTCTTTAACGGTAAAGAGTTGCGAGGATAATTCTTTAAAAAAATATTATGGAGACGTATGATTGTATTCACTGAGGTTATAGGTGAGCTGATTATGGAAGGTACTTCTCCTCAATAATTAGGAGTTGAAAGCAATAATAAGGGAATCTTGAAGGTTAAGTTTGTACAGAATACCTATTACAACCAAAAATGGCAAAATAAAAAACCTTTTTTGCAAAAAAAAAAAACGTCTTCAAAAACACAAAAATGTGAAAAAAAACTTCAGAAGAAAAATCATCTTCTGAAGTCGGTGGCATTTAGATTTAAAACGTGTTGACCTCAATACTCAAACACGCTCTACAGCTATAAATTACAATTGCTCCGTACACCTTGTGCTCGGATGTTTTTCCCCAAGATTGGATATGTGCGTACATGAAAGAAACAGCACACCACAGATCTTCAACAAACAACAATGTTAACCCACGAAATAACTTTATTAATCACAAAACACTTATACACAATCACTTCAACACTACTGAACACTTTATCGCACTAGATATTCTGTTCAAACCTTTCGTTGTCTCGCTTAAAAGTAGACTGACCCGCTCCGTTTTTTTTTAGGTAGCGGAATCTCGCAGTTCAGCCTAGAAGACTGGGTTCTGCTTAACCTGGAAAACCCCTGTGAGACCTTGAGTTTAAGGCCTCCCATCAGGGGCAAATAACTTATAAGCTAAAGTGACAAATCGCTATAGGGTACCCCCTGTGGGATGTGGACCTCGGCTTAGGACGTCACTGGGGGAGGGCAGCAAGGAGACAAGCTGGATCTGAGTGAGATAGTCGCGTTCTCTGCTAGTCCTTTTATACCCAAGACACACAAAAGATATTCCAGAGTATTCCCTATTGTTGACTCTAACAATGAATAAATCATTCACAAAGAAAAATAAACTTAAATATAAAGAATCAACAAGGAAGAAGTTACGGTCGAAATTGTAATGGCAATAGGGTAGTTAACAATAAAAATCTAAGTACCTAGTCCGTCAGATAGATTTCCAAAAAATATTGGACACGTATTTTTTCTATTATCACGTAAACAAACAATGAAGACGATACAGTGCTTTGAAAACTCGTGTAACGTAATTTTCCAAGACATTAGTAGGTATGTATGACATTCTTTACCGGTGATCTTTGACGCGTTTTATCCTCGTCAGTTTTTATTGATTTGATAAAACAAAAAATACGTATCCAATATTTTTTAATAATCTAACTGACGGACTAATTATAATCATATTTTTTTAAGTCAATTAACATCTCTATTATGCCGCCGCGCGTGAGCTGTCTTTTAGAAGGGACTCGAAATAAATAAACAAATACGTAGTTGCGGGGTTGCTCGAATGTTTCAGACGATCGACGTAAAAGACATAATTTTTATTGGCAGAAAGCTGATGTTAGGAGCAATATTTTTTAGGAAACCGAATAGGGTTCTGTACAGAAAAATTATACCTTTTGAAATAGGGATGTGGCACATATCACCCTGCCCGCCATATTGTTTTTTTTTAATTCGCGGCCCACGATGAAAGTGGTATGTAAGTATAGAAGAGACATAGACGAACAAAAATATCCAGTAACACGGTACCCTTTTTTTTTTTTTTTTGGTCGGTGTAAAATCATCGAATAACCCCTCCCGCTCTTGGGCAGAGCGAAAGGGAGTGTCAGACTTCTACTGACTAAAAACCACCCCATGTTCCTTCTTCGCCCTCTATGTCGAGGCCGCGATAACCAGAGGACTACCCGCAGCCAACACGGTACCCTAAAGTGTCACATTACCGAAATATTTAAAGGTAAAGATCGACAAATGAGTACAACGACAATCATTAAAAATATACTTATTACGTGTATAGGCGTTAAATTGTATCCAAATAATCGTTCAAATATTTTACTATTACGCGAACGAGAAAATCGCTTCGCATCGCAATAAAACGCTATGTTCTGTCAAAAAATAGTTTTCTCGTGCTTCTTTCAATAAACAGTAATAATAATAGTCAACGCCTATAGACACGTAAAAGGTCTATTTTTATGTGGTAATTGTAGGTACTCATAATATTGTTGTTGCCTTCAAATATCTCGATAACGTGACTATGGGCTACTATTTACATGTTACATGACATTTTTTGTTCCTCCAGGTATCCTCTCTCTACCCATACATACCAATTTACCGTAGGCCGTGATTTCTAAAAAAAAAAAACAAAATGACGGTGGGTCGATATGCCTGCAGCCATACAAAGTTCAAACCCCTTTTTTTTTTTTTTGGCGGGTGGAAAATCATCGAATAACCCCTCCCACTCTTGGGCAGAGCGAAAGGGAGTGTCAGACTTCTACTGACTAAAAACCACCCATGTTCCTTCTTAGCCCTCTATGTCGAGGCCACGATAACTAGTGTACAACCCAAGTTCAACCCCCCCCCCCCTAAACGCCTAAACGCTTGAAAACGAAATAGTGTTAAAAAGACATTGCGATTAGCCAGGTTTGACAACTTGTTTGTAGTTCTTCATACATGGTGACGTAACGCGCTCCGAATGGCGTTTGCATTCACTTGATTTTGGGAATGATTTAAATAATTTATTACCCAAATTTACTCTTACAAAATATGATTTTCAGCATTCGAATGCCGAAAATCATATTTTATCTATGGCAAAAAACATAACATTTTATATATTCGCTATTCTTGTCCATTCAAATCTATAAATCCCATTTACATAAAATTAGAAATATGGGACGTAATATTTTGATATATTGTCACGCGGCAACAGCTAGTCGTATCTATAGATACCTACTTACCTATTTCATCACGTCGTAAACGATTCTCGTCGTAGAAAAATTGCGGTTCCACTGCTTTTTCAGGCAAATATACCAGTAATGTTGTAGAGATTGATTTCAAAATTGCATCGATACGCGCTTCTTTCATGTCTACCACCTGCAATTCAGAAATGTTCAGCTCCATCTGATAAGTGTTTTCAGCGCCTGCACTAAAAACGGAATGTTTGTTTTATATAGCTTTTACTTATATCCTAAGAATACTGTTGGAGCTGTTTTTAAAGTCTTAATTTTATTTTAAATTTATTTTTTTATGAATTATATAAAAAAAAATACTTTGAAAGAAGTTGACACGGTTTTGAAAAAGTGGTAAACTAATCCATAATTCTTACCTCCTTGACAAACAAGTCAACTTCGGTCAGGATTTCCTCAATATGTTCGCAATAGGCGGGAATTTCTAAAGAAGTCCATGTTATAGTGGAAAATCCAGGCTGAAACGCATTCTCCAATTTGATTAGTTGTGCACGTAGCAGTGGGAGGTACAGTTTCGGCATACTTCTATTAAAGAAAACACATCACCAAATTAATTTACAAAAAAAGCTCAATTTAATTCGGCACGTAGTTAATTACTTATATCAAAACGTCGAGTAACCGCCAGGAACTTTCCCGATCTCCACCAATGATGGACCCAACGACACTATTTATGAACATAATTTTCGCTGTCCACCGCCTGGCAATGATTGCGACGCATAATAAAACAGTTCAACAACACAAATTACTAAATAATAATTTTAAAAATAGTTGCAAAGGATATCATGGTCCCAAAAAAAAGGAAATAAAAAAAAGGACTAACTGGTTAGCAATAGGTTCATTGTAATGCACAATTATTGACCTCACCGAAAGAGTAACACCGAAATATGAAAGAGGGCTGACAAAGTACCTAACTGCTGTAAAACAGCAAAAGTCGCTGTCTAAATAAACTGACTTACATTAACTAAGTGTACTATTATCATTTTAATTGTCTTATCAATTAGCAAACTCGGGTGACCCGCAACATATACCTAATAGGCTTTGCATTGACATTGATATCGAAAACAATTGAAGTATTTTTCTAAAATATATTTATTAATCAAAATATTTTATTTATCATAGGCCTACATGAGCACTTATAAAACGTCGAGAAAAGGTGCACGGTTCGAGTTATTTTTTAGCGATGGGAAATCATCAAATAATGACTCCTCCCACTCTGGGCGGTGCGAAAGGAAATGTCAGACTCTTACTAACTAAAACCCATCTATCTTCCTCCCTTCCCTTTGCGTTGTAGGGCCGCGGTAATGCTTTCGAACAAATTCCGCTACCCAGGCAGACACTGCCCTTAGTAGGCCCCATCTATTGAGCTGAGAACTCTTTAAGGAGCGGGTGGAACACAATGCGCCGACGCTTTATATGCAAGAGAGAACGACGCGAGCCCGGGACTTTGGGCACCCCGACTCGAACGGGGTAGGTTCGAGTACGAGCGAACTAAGACCGCCATCTACTTCCTGTGAGGTTACTAAACTACTAGTACTTACTTTCGTATTTGGTTGTTTCTGTCAACCAAATATTTGATTCTTTCATAGCTCCCAAGGATTTTATTCTTACAAAATGCTACAATTTGCGCCCCATCTGGCACACCTAAATTTTTTAAAGGTTTACGATTAGGTACATGAATAAATATTTACTTAGGGGTCTCTAGCGTAACCAAGTATTGAGAGTTGCTTCACCTACGTGAGCTTTGAAAATGTATACAAATAAAATTTAAGTGTCTGTTTGTAAAAATCAAAATAACAGATTTTACCAAATGCATCGTAAAGTACAATATACGGTACCAATAGCAAAAAAACATGTTCTCCACACTACATAACTTTTAGTTTAACAGTAAACTTGCTTATTAATTATTAAATTATCGGGCCTCATGTTTGATTAACGAACAACAACCTAATTCATAAACATACAATACTTTCACAGTCACAGTAAATAAAGTAAGTAAATTATTAAGCCAACTAATAATATAAACGCGAAAGTTTGTAAGTATGTATGAATGTATGGATGGATGTTTGTTACTCATTCATGCAAAAACGAATGCACGGATTTGGATAAAATTTGGTACACAGATAGTTTATAACCTGGATTAACGTATAGGATAGGATTTTTATACCGATTTTATCTTCCCGTGGGATAATTTTTGAGAAGTAGCGGGCGAAGCTGGCAATACGTAGTAGGTTTATACTAGGTAGCTTAAAAACATGTTAATTAGCTCTTACGTAGTCCCAACTGCCACATGTACTCGACCTCTCTGATGCACTCTGGGATGTAAATACTGAAGTTTACAATGTACATATTCGTTTGTGGATGACGAATTAATAGGGGAGCGATGAGACCCAATCGCACCTAAAATAAAAGTAGATAAATAAATGTCATTTCATTTCCTCTTTTTCTTTTTCTCTCCAATTTCTTTTAGAAATCCTGCAGCACTTCAGTTTTTTTCAGTTCACAAGCAAACGGTTCGGTTCCAGCAGCCGTCAACAAATTAAAATACTTCGGCCATACCGATAATGTCTGGTGATGTTAAGTGTGGCTCACCATGAGCCACACTTAATATATTGTTGTATATTGTATAACCCGGCTATCTGCCAATGTTACCGGAAACAGTATTGCAAACCATACATTGCAGTAATAACATGCAGTATTTAACGTTGTCCTGTAGGCTTCACATTAGGTAATCACATTACCAGCTTTAGACACATCGAAAGGGGTTTGAAGAACTATTAGTTTAGTCAACAAGTTCAAAAACGTATTGGAAGTAAAGCTCCTAAAAATATGTGCGATAGCTCATTCGATTCGGAATGACGCCTAGAATTTTTTTTAAGAGTTTTTAGCACATTAAAATTTGCGATTGTTATTAACAAAAGGAAAAAAATAAAGGTCTTATTTTGTTTTTTGTTAATAAATTCTAAACTACAGATTTTTAAGAAATTTTAAAAAAGATCCTGAAAGAGGAGAAAATTTCCAATAAAACGTCCCCACTCCCGAAACTCTGACTCTATTATTTATAAAAAAAATAAGCTGAAAATAGGGTCTAAAAAACCGATATATCACCAAATTTTTTTTATGGTATTTAATAACAATTTAAATTTTTTAATAAATTATGGTGTAATCTAGACACTTGAAAGAAAAAACCTTAATGAAAGAAAAAAATTATGTCGATTTTTCAAAAAGTTACACCATTGTTAATTAGCAAATTATTTTCCAATCTCTGTTTTTAAAAATTACGGCATAAAAGGGTCATTGGTCTAAAAATCTTTCGCCTCGTGGAGCTCTTTTCGTTGAGGTCTGTACTTAATAGGGGTTTGAACTTTTTGTATTGGAGCTGGCATATCAACCTACCGCCATTTAGTTTTTTTTTTCGAATGACAGTGAAAATAGTATGTATTGATAGAGGACATTTAGGCGAACAAAAAATGTCATGAAACATGGTACACTAAAGTGTCACGTTATCGAGATATTTGAAGGTAAATATTAATAATCCCGCTTTAATTTTTTTTCTAATTTTGTTAATAACAATCGTAATTTTTATGTGCTGAAAACCCTTAAAAAAACATTTTTCTAGAAGTCATTCCGAATCGAATGAGCTATCGCACATATTATATCCTAAAAAAATATTCTAAATCCTATTTTATCCTAAAAAGGACCTACGGTTAGTTTTTTTTTTTATAACGCTGCCCCACACTAGGAATTTCTCCTGTATCGTGGGTGCGTTCACAAACATTTAAACTCACATACACAAATACCCAGACCCGAAACAACTATTTTCCCATACGGAACAAATATGACTGGCCTGTTGGTCTAGTGGTTAGTGACCCTAACTGCTATGCCGGAGGTCGTGGGTTCGATTCCCACCCAGGACAAATGTTTGTGTGATGAGCACGATCATTTGTTCTGTGTCTGGGTGTAATTTATCTATAATATGTATGTATTTAGAAATATATAAGTATGTTTATCAGTTGTCTAGTACCCATAACACAAGCTCTGCTTAGCTTGGGACTAGATGGCGTTGTGTGATAGTTGTGGAATATTATTATTATTATTATTATTATTATAATATTTGTAAGACCTACAGATAGTTGTTCCGGGTCTGGGTATTTGTGTATGTGAGTTTAAATGTTTGTGAACGCACCCACGATACAGGAGAAATTCCTAGTGTGGGGCAGCGTTTTCTTTAAAAAAAAAAAACTATCTGTAGGTCATACAAATATTTGTGCAGCAGTCCAATCGCTCAGCCAAAATTTATTATAAATAAATATAATAGAAGTAAAGCTCCTGCTTTACTTCTATTTAGCACGTTTTTGAACTTGTTGACTAGACTATATTGTTGACGTGATGTGATGGTAGACAAGGACGCAGCCGGTGATACCCAAAAAAGACTATAAAAAATTAAGATAGTAAATTACTTACCTGGCCTACATTTTCAGCCCAAGCGTAATGATATATCAATTCAAATTCAGTAAACACAATTGTCAAGACATTGTATAGTTTTATACATCGTTGCGTGTTCTGTAACAAAACGAAAGTATAAAAATAAACAACAAAACAGTATTTCATAAAATCGAGGTAAACACTACGATCGCATAAAAAAATATTTAATCGAATAAGTACTGTTTTTTTTTCGATATCTGACCTGTTTAGATAATTAAAAATCATTTAATTCAACCCCAAATAAATGTGTAAACTCAAACATTACCTGTTATAAATTATTCTGTAAGATAAGAGATCTTGACAAGATAAGTATGTAATAAAAAAATAGAGATAATTTTTATATATCAATTATCTGTATTTTTTGATTGGGAGTTATGGTCTAATAAAATGACGCAAAAAGAATATGTCTTCTACGGGCATCGAGGTTCAGTATCTATTAAAATTATCCTTAGCCTGTCTCTACGAACCATGTGCGTAATGACTTCGTGGTGCTGTTTAAATGTATCCATAGGGATGTTAATATTCTTATCGTAAAATCGAATCCACATAATTCGCCCGGCGACTGGTGGCATGTTTAATGGCAAATCTGGAGTCTCCTTAACTTCATTGTACCTTTTAAAATAAAATAAATGAATAATTATTATACCATATTATGTTACCTACCTCTATTATTATATAGATTCACTTAATTTTTTGGAGCACCATTGACGCAAGCAAGAAGGAGATGAATTCAAGTTTAAGGCTATGTGTTTGTTATACTCGTACATTAAAATCAAAACAAATCTAAAAAGTCATGTAAATGATACCATCATCCTCAAACGTAAGCGTAATGTGTGAATAAACAAAAACGTCAAATTTAGATTGGGTTATTCTGTTTACTTACAGGTCTCGTAACGATTCTATTTCGGCTGTATATGTACTGATTAAATCATAATATTGATCTTCGAGGTACAGGCATTCTAACTTCAGCTTTTCAAATCGATTTAAAAGATGCAATGCTATTTCCGTCGTTGGGCATTTATTGACGCTCTGTAAAACGTAGTACAATAGGATTGTTTGAAACCGAACCAATACATGATTAGACAAAGTTCTGCCAAAACATATGAAGCCACAATGGTAATATTTAAAAGCTAGTATTATGAGAAACAAATATGGGTAAAAACAAATAAGGGTATTATAGATGTAACCTCCGCGGTAATTTCCGAAGTTACTGGATTGTTATTATTTACTAGGTGAACAATACTTATGCCCAAATTAATTACGGAAGGCTGACAGCGCACATCTTGGCAAAAAGCACTTGGTTATTCTTTTAGGAATAAATTAGTACCACAACCGCCTTTCACTATCGAAGACCCCTTTAGCAGGTACCAGGACCTGCCGATAGTAAAAGCCGTTTCCAATCAACTTGAAATATTTCCCATTGATTGGTATCTGACCACACAGTTAAGAACCTACAGTTAATATTTACATTTATCATAAAGTTTTCCAGTAACAACTCCTGATTGGCAACGGCATCTTTGTATATTTTGTAGTCCTTATCGAAGTCTGGCCGCCTGTTTAAAAACAAAATTAAAATAAATACAGGGTGATTGGTAATTGGATGTAGTCCTTGAAATGGGTGATACTAGACCTAATTTGCAACAATTTTGACCCCGAATGCCTGACCTGACTTTGTTGGTTTGGAAAATCAAACTTTTAGACTTACCAAGTTTCCACCAAAAATTACAACAAAAATCTAAGCCGTTCAGGATGAATGAATGAACCCTCCGAAAACCAATTAGTCAAAAAGATGCATGTGCCCTTAGATATTAAGCGCATTATATTTTCCTGTTTTTTTTTTTAAACTGACTCTGATTTGTGAGGCAATTTTTTTAAAATTAATGTACCTATGGCTATCACACTTGTCTGTTTCCACATCAGAATTGGTGTTTCTATGTAAATACCTACTTAATACACAAAATACCTGTGATCTAAAGCGTCATAAGTTTTTGTTGAAATGGTCTTGAACAGTTTATTGAAATTGGCAGCGTATTCTTCAATCCCTTGTAAAGTGGTTTTGTTCAATACATAATACGTAATATATACTTGGAATAAGTCAATAATCTGTTTCAAACAAAAAAGTAAATTCAACTGACAAATAAAAACAAGTAGCTAGTCTGTGGACTTAATTTTATAATATCATACACGCTAAGTTATGACAGACAGTTAAACATGAGCATAACACTTTCAATCAAACCCGAGTTTCATTTCAAGGATAACTTTACATTTTCTTCTATACACGGTCAGTTTTACATGTAAAGGCAAAACTGCACATGCGTAACCTGTTATGTATGATTGACTACCACAAATAGTACTTAGTTAATAAAACAATAACATTAAATCATTAAGAGGTAGGAATCCTGGCTTGATAAAAATAGACCCACAGTTTGATCTTTAAAGGTAAGTAACGTTTGTCGAGATTGATCCGTCAATGGATGATCTTCCATTACATAATAAGACCCTACTCTGTGCCTCGGAGAACACAAAAAACTGTTAGCCACCCACAGTCTGACAACCAATCTTGTGAAGGGGTATCGCGTTACCCACTAACTAGGTTGTAAAGGTTGTAAAGGTACATACTTTAATAATTCTTCTCCGAAAAGTTTCGAATTTCCCAAATATATACATTTCAGAGCAATCAAAAGGTCTTTCATCAGCCGCCTCCATCATTTCTCTCTGAGTCTCGGCATAACACTCACGATAAAAGTTGTACAAGCTTAAGCACAACTGTAATAGAACAATTAAAACAAGCAATCCCTTATAAATCTTATTTATTATATCTATGGTTGAAACCATGACACGCATGGTTAGTTACCTACACGTGAACAACCAACGATGAACTCTTATTCGGTTTTTAGCACGCATATTAGTATGCAAACTAGCTAGAGTGGATTGGCAGCGATGAGAGAACCTTAAAACTATGTAAGTATGTCTATGTGCCCACTTTCAGCTTTAAAAACCTGCGGGTCAAAAATGGCCGCTTTATCAGAATCCATGCTGAATCTTAGTATGAATCACGTTAACAAATTTCAAATTCTTAAAATGGACTTTATGTCTACAAGTATGAAGTCCCTTTTAAGAATTTTAAATTTTTAACATGATTAATAATACGATTCTCCTAAAGCGGCCATTTTAGACACCCAGATGAAATCTAACATTGGGACTTTTATCGACGTTGATTTTCAGTTCATCTCATCGTATGCGACCTGAACCAAAACGAATATTTCGGGCTTTCACTACGTCTTTTAAAATAAAAATATGGAAATAATCCTTGCCTTGGCTTTATGAATGAAGATAAGTTTGTCTTGGTTCCAAATGTTCTTTTTGCCATCTTTGGTCAAAAAATTCATGCACATGTTAAGAATCTGATTGGTAGTTTTAACCAACAACGTAGATATCTGTTTAGTGGTGTTATAGTATCTCGACGTCGCAAATATCATCCGAATGGTGTACAATAATCCCGGGATGAACTGTTGTGTTGTGGAAGGATCGCATCTGTTGACAATTATTTATTTATTTGTACTTCATGTACCTACAATAGCGAGGCATTCTCTACCAGTCAGCCTTTGGGTTACATGAGAAAACATTGTAAATGTGACGGGAGTACAAAAAATAAATATTATTATAAACTACAATTCACATAACTAAAATTATAATTAATGAAAAATTTATGTTCTAATATTTCTTTCTTTTTTTGACGCCCTGTAATTCGTCTTTTTGATATTTGTATATAATATTACAAAAAATAAATATTATTATACACTACATTTTCAGAACTAAAATTATAAGTTAGTGAAAAATTAATGTTCTAATTTTTTTATTTTTTTGACGCCCTGTAATTCCTCTTTTTGATATTTGTATATAATATTACTGTTCATTGATTTCGTAAATTTCTGCAGTAATATATTTTTGCGTAGTGTTACTTAGTGTGATGTACAGAATGCATGGTTGCTGTTTGGACGTGTACAAGATGTTACGGAACTTCATCACGAAGCCGTCAGCATTCGCCAATGGTCCGTTTTAACCTTGTATAGTTTCATGTTTACCTGTACAACGGTTCGCAATATTTTTCCAAAGCATATAAATATTTAACATTATCGAAAGCTTCATTATAATAATCAGTAACCATATTATCCAGCTGTCGCCATTTCTGAAATAAATATAGTATAAGAAATAAGATTTAAAAAAAAAAATGTGGCAAAGTGCATGTAATCCTATCCAGAATTTTAATGACATTTTATTCACATTAAAATTGCGGTAGCCAAGTACCGCCAGCAATTTCAATGTAGGAAATTCAGCATAAGTTAATCTGCTTGAAAAAGTTAAGTTAAAGTGATAGTGTAACAAATAAAAATCTGTAGGATTGATTTAACCTTTTGGCGAATTCGGAATTACAAACTTATTTTTGGATGGTAAAAGCAATTCAACACTGGGCATGTATTAATATTGATCTCGTCTACGAAGCTCTTCACAGTGCTTGGAATTGACACGCAGTTTGCCTTTTTTCGGAATTGCTCCACCGCGTTTCGTTTCATTTGATTTGGGTAATGAATTGCTGGTCTGAATCGTTTAAGTTTTTACCTTTAAAAGTTTTGATTTCGCACGTATTAAAGTATATATGTACATCGCTGTAGGTTCGCTCTTGATATGTTCAATTATCGACGTGAAAGTAGTGAGCTGACGACGCCAGTGGTCCAGCTCGGCTAGTGGTCCAATGTTAGAAGGTTCTCGACGCAGTTGCTGACTCTGTACTAAAACCTATTATAAACATAAAAATATTAATTTAGCGAACAAATTTTCGCATAAATTACAACAGTTTAAGACATCATCTACTTTCTACCTTATTTAATTATAACAAGTTTGATAATTCAACTACCTACAAGTTTTACAGTGTTATTTATATTTTCTTCAAATTCGTTACCATAGTTATCTGCTTGATCCATTGTTTTACATACGAACATATTTCTTCTAACACATGAGTTTTAGTTATAGCCAGTTTCATTTTTTCTTCGTCAATTAACTCATCCTCGTACAGGGCTAAATTGATTTTAAATCTAGTACAGCAGTCTAAATCTATTTTTGTTTCTGAAATCAGATTAGAAATACAAAATTAAAGATATTTATAGGTAATTATAATACATATCAGATGAAGCAACGTTTCAGTCAGTGTATAAGTATACACACACAAACCCACAAGTCCGTAATTAAAAAAAAATTGGTTTATAGTTTAATGTCTCAACGTATGTACATTGTACAGGACTCATTCATATGCTGAAACATGTCACAAAGTTTTTTTACTTTGGGATAAGCCCGCCACTCGAGATCTTTTCGCAACTCCTGAAAACCAGAATCAACTGTGGCGACCACCAGTAAAGCAATAAGGCTCGATGAAGTCCCAAAGAAATCCTTGAAAAGAAACCCTTGGATTCTGCAATGAAATTAATCAGAAAAGAACTACGTTTACGTAATTATATCACTAACTTGCAAGATAATCAACGAACAGCACAATCTTTGATATGTATGTCTTAATTATATCACCACTGTTAGGGTTGGGAGGATTAATATCTCCCCATCCCTGGCACTGTTTCAAAGACGGTACATAAACACGTTGCATAGTTTTACATATACCGGATACAATATTATCGGTTTCCTGCTTCACATCAAACTGAACAAAGAAGAAGTCCTGAAATTGTAGTTGGAAGGTTAATTCATTTTATAACTATTTACACCGCAAGTTACTACATACCCAAGAATTCACAAACAAGTTAATTTTACTATCAAAACGAAAGTAATTAAAGAATTTTGCTAAATTTTCTAATCTTTATGTTTAAATGAATTGCTGTTCGTTAGTCGCGCTAAAACTCGAGAACTGATGGACCGACTTGGCAAATTTTGGTTTTGAAATGGAAAGATTTAAACGGTAACAAAGTAGAAGATAGGTAAGTGGGTAGTAGTAGTACATTGGTAGTAAGTAGGTCGGTAGGTGGTGGGTAGGTAGGTAGTAGGTAAGTAGTAAGATCGGTACTGATAGGTTAATCATTTACCATACATTTTAATATATTCTAAGTTAAATAAACTAATAAGTACTTGTGTAATATTAAAACATGGAAGATTCTCGTTTCTCTCAAATCTTTCTATTTTTTTTTGTTTTATTGGTAAAACACATGAAATAGGTATATACTGATCAATGTTCTTGAATGTTTCGAAACATTGAAAAAATACGGAAAAACTTTCTTTCAACGCTAGTCCTACCGCAAATCGTAATTTTTATTTAATCAAGAAATATAATTACATCACCAACGCTCCTAGTGTCGACAGCTTTGGTCTTGAATCTGTACATGGCAACACACATGCCCTCGGTGCCAATCGTTGATCCATCAGATATATAAGTCCGATCCATTTTTCCTTTCTGATTGGGAACAAACCGACCAGATTCTGAAATGTTTATTAAAACACTTACTGCCGCACTCAGAGATATTTAATAATTACTTAAGCCATCGCTTAGTAAAGATTTACACATACAAAACCTTCACAAAAGTGTCAGAATATTTACGAAGTGATGGCTTAAGTAATCATTAAATATTTCTGAGTAGTGCAGTTAGACCCGAATGCAGTTCTGATTACTAAACAATGCAAAAAAGTATTAAAAAGTACTAAAGCCCATCGCCATTAGCACAACTTTGATAGGTTATGTTTGGAAAAGTGACACTTTAGACGATTTTGTCGAATACCTATAACTTTTATTTTATATTGGGTAACAAGTAAACTGCCTTCATGGATGAGTGATCTTAAGCCTGACTACTTATCATGAGGTCCTGGGTTTAACTCTCGGGTTGACCATAGTTCTTGGGTTTTTACATCAGGAATTTATTAGTAGGACCCACGGAGTCTGGATTTGTGCACAAGACAATAAGCTAGCCCCATTATATATGGGACTTTAACATAATTGGCGTAATTTGGCGTACTATTAGGTACCATCTAAGATGAACCCTTTGAGGATTACAAGCACCATGTAATATTACAAAAAAAGAACCGTAAAAGAAAATCTCTATTCCAGCCGAAAGTCACACAAAAACCAGTCTGTTTTCGGCTGTAACAGCTAGCTTCGGTCGAATATAATGACTGCACTTCTAAATATTAATATACCAAGTAGATAGATATAAAGAAACAATACCCATTTTTACAGGTGGAAGCAGTGCATCGCATAAGACAATACAGTTTCTGCCACCTTCAGCGATTACACTATCTAACAGATCTATATGATTATCTGCGTCATAAACACCGTCCTGTAACATGATTTTATATTAACAATTAGGTGACCTGGTTTTTGACCAGTTCTACACACTAAACTGTCACATTATTACATTACTATCTTACAGTAGCTCAACGAATGTATTTGCGTAGAGCACCGAAGGGAAAAACGCGGAAAATCCGAGCGCCATTTTTTTTTTATTTCTAATGGGCTTACTCTTGACCTCAATCTTGCCCTAAGGGCAGAGATGAGGTCGACGATGGAACTCGCTTACCCAGAAGAAGCCTATTTACTCACGACTTAAATAGATTGGGGTTAAAGGAAGTCGGGAAAACCGACGCAAGCCAAACACACTTAGTTTGCGCACTCGTTGTGGGCAGTCGTGACTCGTGTGTGTATTAGTTCGACTAATTTCAGTTAATAATACTGATACTTGCAGATAATGAGCTTTAGATTGAGCGTTACCATTGGATATCTTTCAAAATGTTCACAACTTGGGATTTAATTTACATCTCAAGAGTTTACAACGTTAGATATTTTCCCTTCTACTGACACGATAAAAAAACACAAATGATAGACAATTTAAAATCCGTGTCATTACTGTTTGTTTTGAGTGAAATTAACAAACGTCATAAAATGTTTAAGAAAAAGGAAACACTTCCTATTTGTGTTTTTAATCTCATTTACCTAATACAGTTACATTTTTGTCAGAAATAATACCTACTAAGTAATATATTATTTAAGTTATCTTATGGTTTCGAGGGTCGCGTTAGTGATAAAAAAATTACACCAAAGAGTGGACTTTGATGTAATCAAAGAGTGGATCACATTTATTTTATTTTGCACTAAGTGACAACTCTTGCGGCAATGTGAGTAGACGCGCAGCGGTGTCACTTCACATCGAAGACGATGCGCTACTGTAAGATAATACAGTAAAACA
Source organism: Diarsia rubi (assembly GCA_932274075.1). NCBI lineage: Eukaryota > Metazoa > Arthropoda > Insecta > Lepidoptera > Noctuidae > Diarsia > Diarsia rubi. Next base: position 16,633,471 of record OW026412.1, on the reverse strand, counting down.
TAATGATGGCAAAATAAAACTAAGAGGCTCCTTACGCTCTAACAGATGGCTTACAACAAGGCACTAAGCCTTTAAAGCCACCGCGGTAATCTGTGCCGCGTTGTGCAACACTAGAGCGTAACGTGTCGCGAAGAACGTTATAGAATTTTTGCAATCGGCTGCACTTCGCACTTGGTGCGTTCACTACCAAGTAACCAGATGTTAACTCACTTAGCTCTAGGCCTTAATAAACCACCTGTCAGTGCGTACGTAGCCTCAAGGAATTATAAATAACACAAATCTGTTAAATCTACTTACCAATATGTATTCAACTGGTTTATTTAACAGCGTCGCACAATTCTCTAGTAAGAATCTGTGTTGTTGCTTCAGACCTGCCACGCGATTATTACGAGCTTCTTTGGCTTTGGCCTACAAACAAAACGCTTTTATCTATTCGTTTGAAGAGACACACGAAACTAAACTTAATTAAGCATAAAATTAAATCCGTTTATTTACTTGTTTATCCTTATAAGTCTCAGGACCTTGCCCCATGGCACTCATTGACATTCGGCTTCTCATTTGAATGTCCGCTAATCGAGAACTGATGTCAAGTATACCTTCCAAAGCTGTTTTGTCAATAGCGAAGGGTTCCCCATCGAGAACTGATATTCTCCGTAACGATGAAATCGCCTTTAAAGGTATTTTAATCTCCGATGTTTCTTGGTCCTCAATTTCCTCATGCTCTGGAAGTTCTTCACCTGGTTTTGACTCTGCACCGCCACCGGGCGCTGCCTCAGTTGCTATTGCTTCAATGGCTGCTGGTTCACCAGCTGCTGGTTTCTCATCGACTTTTGGCTCATCCATTGTTTTTTTTATACGCAAATAAACCTATACATTTAATCTATTAATCAATTATATTATTTTTTCTGGACAAGACTTATGCACATGTCACCTTGTACCACGCGCGGTACAAATTGACTGAAATACTTGACTTGAAACTGTCAATTTTTAATTCAAAATTTGAACATGGTACAGAATATTATTTTCTGCCAGGTTCATAAAATAATGAATGGAAATAAAAACCGAAAACATCCATAATGGCAGCACTGTTAAGATTTTAACTTTTCCAAGAGTAAAACGTTACGAATATTACAGTAATCATTGGAACTTTAATATTCCCTAAACGAATCTCTTAATCGAAAATGTAATTGAACAAACTCGCAATATTTTTAAAAGACCTACCTATCCAACGACACTATGAGCGAGAGAAAATAAAATAATTTTTGTGTGTACTGGAGATACCCAGAAAAATTTGTACACTTCCTATCCTTGTCGCACGAAACGGCCATTTGTACTACATACTATGGCGGTATGAAATATGACGTCACTTTTTTATAGCGTTGTCTTTATCTAACACGTCATTTTAAATCAGTAAAAACTAAGCCATTTTTTCATCTATTTTATTACTTACTAGCGGACGTCACGCGGTTTCACCCGCGTAATTCCCATTCGCGTGGGAATACAGGGATAAAAAGTAGCCTATATCACCCGGGGATAGTGTAGCTTCCCAACGGTGAAAGAATTTTTAAAATCGGTCTAGTAGTTTAGGAGCCTATTCGTTACAAACCAACAAACTAAATTCTTTCCTCTTTATAATATTAGTGTAGATTTCACACATCTTGTTATAAAAACATAACATTTTCGTGAATTTTTAACAGTAGTCAAATATGCAATTCAAGAATTTATTATTGAGAAACAGAAACAGAAACCGGCCGTAAATTGATTAAAAGAATTATACTATTTGCGCTACTGATGTTAGCGCAAACGTCGAAAAGTGATATAATTCGCCCACAGTCGATTGTCCCATTAACCGTTTGGTCCAAAGTATTTTTAACCCACTAACTTTTCATCCAAAGAACGATTGACCCACAGAGCTAAGTACTTACCATCAGAATGATTCGACCAATAACTTTTCAGGTGAAAAAAAACTTGTAAAAATAACTTAAAAATATGATAGTTTTTAAATACCTACAAAGTTACCAAATAACTAAATCATCATTTTTGATTGATAAATGAGGTGGTGGGTGACTGTCAAAAAATTCAAAACACAATTTATGAAAGAGCAAAAATAATTATTTTTATCCTGCATTTGTGGACAATCAGTTGGTTTATTAAAAAGAGGATCAAATAATTTATACATTTTTAAAGTATGTCGCATAAATAAAAGAGCTTGGTGTTTAAAGATACACAGATTTATTCATTGAACCACGGAAACATAATTACCCGCCATGCCATAGTACCTAATAATTGCAGCTATTAGGCTTAAAACTCATGGAGCGATACGCGCACCAGACACGGTAGCAGAACCACTAGCAGTTGGCATACCACTGTTGGATAACATGTTTAAGTATATTTAAACTATTGTAGAAGTATGTTTTTGAATAATAAAAGTTAAAAATAAACTACTGATGTTAAATAAAAAAACTGCCAAAACGCATTTTGTTGAGCAACTATTTTATTGCACGCGGAGTAACGTTGATCCATGACCACAGATAATCTGCCAAAGGTGATTAATCTGTGGCCAGGCCACCAAGCGCGCGACGCGTGTTATGCCCGTGGGTGGGCACGACCATGGTTCGTGTTATTGTTGCCTGGACTTACAATTGGTGAAAACAAAGTAAGTAACAAAAAATATATAAAACAAAACAAAATAAACACTGTGATCCAAACCAGCCAATACTAGGATTAAATACAATTAAAAAAAGATAGTTGAAAGTTCCTGTCTGTTCGCCGACGACGCGCGTGAGATTGGCTAACTCCGAGTATACGGAGCCTTCGCGGCAAGCAGGTATATAATTTCAAGGACTGAAACATGGTATAATAGCTCAAAAAGAAACTAAATGTTTTGCAAATAAATTAGGCCATTCACTTAATGTCGCATAGAATTGCGACTCCTCGTAGAATCCAGTGGTCAGGGTTCTTGATAGTTGGCAGCCAGAGCGGAGTGATGAACGTAAGATCCGTACGACACGGCTTCTTGTACACCGGACACTGGGAAACGACAATCACTAATAGAAAGTATTACACGGACGGGGTAACTAATTACTACGAATACATCTACACAGTTGCGTACCAAGTAGAGTTTGGGGTCCTTGGGTGCGGTGGAGTTTATGGCGTAAACGTGTATCACCGGCAACACAGTGTACACTACTTTGATGGTAGACTCACACAGGCGGAGGTTGCGCCTGTCCCAGCCAGCACCGTCCAGGAACACGCCATGGACGAACACGCCTTCCTGAATTACCAATTAATAACGTTTATGTAATAACATTTACTAAAAACTGATAAATGCAGTTGCTAGTGTAGCCGGACTAAGACGAGGACATGTTGTGTAAATTGTGTGATACACCATCTTACGATTACAACTTCCAACTTACGGCGTTCATGCTTTACGGGTGCCGTCAGTTGTGTGTGACTGGTCACCTCTTAGCTGGCACGGCTTGTTTGAACTATTAGTTTATTTTTAAATAATCGGCGTATTTGTCTTTGTTGTGGACACTTTTATCGTGCACATCTTGCTACATAGTTCTCACATGATTTACTATCTCAACATGAATGATGTAAACAAGGTTTTGTAACAAAATTCTGATTTAAAAGAGTGTCCATTAAGTTTCTTGCACGTTCTTCTCAATAGAGATCTACGCTAGGGAATGGGTAACTGCAGTACATCCACAGTTACTGTCTTGTGACTGGGACTAAAGCTTCTTTAATTTTGTACTAGCCGATGCCCGCAGCTTCGCTCGCGTGAATGTCGGTTAATTATATACTAAAACCTTCTCGAGAACCACTATATCCATTGGTGAAAAGAGCATGAAAATCGGTGCAGTAGTTTTGGAGTTTATCGCAAACAGACAGACGGACAGACGCGGCGGAGCACTTTGCTTTATAAAATGTAGTTATAGTGATTAGCTCGCCTACTCAAAAGCGTCTGTAACTGGCCTACTTAAAATAAACTTATTGATTTTTTAATGGTTCTCTACAGCCTAAGCAATTAAAATAGCATCTTACCGGCGGCGGAGCCTTTATTTCGTCGTACGTAAATTTAGTAACATCGTTATGTAACGCCACCATGTCAAGCGCCCAGCCCTTGTGTGCACGAGTCACTTCTTGTCGCATAGCTGTCAAGAAACCTTGAACAACCAGAAATATTTGATGATAGCAAGGTTAACCCGTGGTTTTTTTTATTCATTGTATATTTTTCATTTCTAAAAATCAAATCCGTATGATGTTGGTGCATAATCCCACGCTCTGTTTTGTCGATGTTTATTGAATTACTTGTCAAGCTACTGCATCATATTGTTATGTTAGTATAACTATTACCTTGCGGGTTAAAAAATCCAGTCATCCAGAAAGAGTTCGGCCTGGCTATGAAGCACCACGAAGAGAATTGAATAGTTCTCTCCAAAAACTCGGTGAACCAGAAACCTAACGTTGACGAAGACCACGAACTTCTCATCCACATATTTGGCACTTTTGCGTCATATATATTATCTAGCGAGTCACGAAGCGCCTACAAAAATAAACAGACATTTGACAGGGGCGTAGCTACCGCCGTATCTGCCGTATTAATTATACGGGCCCGGGCCACAGGGGCCCCCGACGTGCGTAGGCAAAGATCAATAAAAACTTCCAAATTTTTTTTATATTTCAGAAATGAAAAAAGTCAAGAAAAAAATTGGAAAAAGTGACAGATAATTATGATGAATAAATATTGCTTTTAATTTTATGCAAACATTTTTTTTTCTTTTGTGAGAAATCCCCAAACAATTTTTTATACGGGGCCCGCTAGCAAAGGCACGCTACGCCACTGCATTTGTACATGCAACTTTTCTACAAATATACAACTTCCCCTCAAATAGGTACTTCCAGGGCGAGTGAGAAGCAAAGTTTGGATATTTGTTTTGCTTTGTATGTACCTATATTATATTAATTTGCATAGTTTCAACATATAGTAAAATGATTAATTATTTATTACCTCATTCATTATAATAGTTCCGTCTATAGCAAGCAGCAAGTCTTTTAATGTAGTCCTGACTAGTTCAATTACTTTTTGCATTCGATCGATTTCTTGCCTCAAGAAAATCACCATTGAATTAAGTATGCCATACAATCTCAACCTAAAAACGAAAATTTATTACAGGTCTGACAATTGCGAAAAGCTGAGGTACAAGTGGGAATAAATTTGTGTACAGTCATGGGCAAACCAATGGCTTCTTCTGGGTAAGCTCGTTCCATCGCCGACCTCATCTCTGCCCTTATAGCAAGATTGAGGTCAAAAGTAAGCCCACATAAAAAAAGTGTTTTCGTTTGCATGTTACTGGACATCAACATCATCTGCATAGCCTCTTTCCTATTATATTGGATTCCGCTTCTAATAAAACCAATGCAGCTGCAAACCAGTATGTAGCTGCATACCACATTAAGTGAGCATACTACATGTGCCAGATGTAAAAAGATCTATCACTAAACCGACATCTACTTGTTCTGTAAATCACAATAACGTGGTCGTTTAAAAAGTTAGAAATCTAAATATATCTTTAGAGAGAGAGAGAGGAGAATTTACTCTCGCCTTTTTAGCCATGTTATGAACACCGAGAACCGGTACAAGTTTTTTTTTTTATAATACTTTGCCCCACACTAGGAATTTCTCCTGTATCGTGGGTGCGTTTACAAACATATAAACTTAAAAGCACAAATACCCAGACCCAAAACAACTATCTGTACGCCATACAAATATTTGTTTCGTGCGACGATCGAGCCCGCGACACGCAACGCGACAGTCAATCGCTCAGCCACTGCGCCAGCTGTACTGTCAACGCGTCGTCTATGGAAAGTTATCAAACATTTTCCGTTTAACTACCTGGGTTAGTAATTATTTTAAGTTTATACAATACGTACCTAGCCAGCACTTCATGTTGATCAAAGTCAGGAGGCACTTTTTCAAGCATTTCTTTAGTCTGCCTGTAGACCGACGCCTCACGTGTCTCCCCACCCCCTCCGCTTGACTCCTTCGGTTGAATGGACAATATTGTATCCAACAGTTCCTGAGTGGTGTTGCGCTGGTAACTAAAATCAATTATTTGGGTCTGGCCTTAATAGCAGAACTGTTTATGTAATACTATTGTTTTGCATAACAGCGGATAGCATGAACTTCATTTCGCAGAAAATCTTTTGGGAAACACCACATTTATCACCCATTCAATACTCATTTTTTTGTAAGTCAGAAACATCGTAAGAGAAAAATAATTAAAACGGGCTGGTGTCCGCAACTCCACGTCTAATGCGAGTATATTGCGTAAGACATACATTTTAAATCCATAACAATCAAATATCCATAACAATCACAACGTCGAACCATCATATCGCAGAAACTTCACCGGCAGAATCGTCTAATGGTACCCATTTCATATCCATAATAATTGGAAGACTCGTCTTTTTAATAGTTCATTGTGAACGAATGTGGTTTTTCATTATATATTCCATTGTATTTACGGTATGGTAAATTTGGACAAATAAACATTGGGCCAAACAATAATTATATAAAATATTTATTATACCTAAAAAATATTCGTTTTCGTTTCGTTCAAGTACTTATATTATGCCAAATAAAATACGAAGCATAATAATTCTGCCAGATAGACGGAGCCCCAATTATTTATTCTAAAGGATTCGATGGTATAAGAATTAGCCTACAATTTAAATGCTTATCAAAAAAAAATGTTAACATTTTTTAATAATTTCAATTATTTTTAAGTTCCAAAATAATTATACACTCATCAGAATAATTGTACATGTTGTATTTATATTCTTTTTGCCTACCAAAATGGATAAATGCTCACCAAATCTTGGACGCAAAACCAAGCGAAGCAAGCTCGGGACTTGGGGCACCCCGCGTCTGACAGGTTAGGTTAGAAGGGGATCCATCCCTATATACATAAATCTTTATGGCATAGAATAAAAAGAAAAATAGGTTCATTTCTACAATACTTTATGAAACACAATTTGGTGAGCATTTATCCATTCTGGCAGACAATTCGAATTTTTTTTGGTAGGAATGGGCTCTTTTCTGGCAGGCGTTTAAACACAAGCCTAAGAATTATGATATTATAAGAACCAATTAGATTTTATATAGGAATATCAGATACAAAGCAATTACTAACGTGATATCAGCATTAGTATGCAAGCCATAAGCTTGAGGTGGATCAACGGTTTTCATTGTTTCGATTTCTTCGAGATACTCCGGGATGTTCTTAAACTTCAGAATACCATATCCCTTGTGAAACTGAAAGTCATCGTTAAAAAGCTGGTCTGACAACCACACCCTGCAGAAAGTGGTTAGCAGCCGCGTGTCGAAGTCGTCAGTCACCCGCCCGCCGTACTGTACCGCTGACACCATGTAACTGCAACATCGAATTAAACCAGCTTCACATTACAAAAGCCAATGCAAGATGAATGTGTACCTTATCTACTTAAGTATTTATTTTATTACTAAAAGGGAACTTAATTATGGGAAAAACTAAACTTGGATTCACTTTTAAGAATATCTGTAATATTAATTTACTTGGGAACAATACAGATCAATTGATAATTCGATTGAACAACGAAAAAGCCATAGAGTAAGAAAAAGTTTTTAAAAAACGCATGTGTCTCCGATGAGGTCCGAGCACAGAGATCGTAGGTCACAGGGCATGCGCTGCCCTTGCCGGAATCCTCACTTCCTTACATTACCTACAAAAGACTGAGAGGTTGAGCGGTAGAGAATGCCTTGTGGCATTAAGTCCGCCTATGTACCACTCTTGTACAATAAAGTTTAAATAAATAAACAAAAGAAACTTACCGCACGGTAGTCCAGCTAACTGATTGTCCTGGTTCCAAAGCATCCAAATGGTTCTGCACAAACATGCACGACGACAGCCAGTCAGCAGAATTAAATTCGTAAGGAATATTCCAACCAAGGGGACCAAACTTCCGTCTCTCTTGTACTATGGTGTGCAGGTACGAAATTGTGTAAATCATTGACAGATAAAACGGACTGTCGCTGTAGTCAAGGAAGTCCTGACCCATCGAGTCGTAGGTCCTCATGAGACTGGCTTTGATGCCTAAAACATTTAAATAAGAAAAGTAGCACATTTTTGCCTAATCATTAAGATAAATACTTTTTATAAGGTGGTAGGAGTACGGCTAACTTACCGGAAGGTGGCTCGCAAGAATATTTTATGGACATTTGCAGAAGTGTTATTGGAAACTTTTCATGAACTTCTGTAGTAATCCAGAGCCTAAAACATAACGTAATTGTAAAATAGCTATTTAATTTCATAATAATTCAAGAGAAGAAAGAGACTGGTATTACCTAAATAATTCGTGACACTTCTCCGGATACTTCTCTAGTTCTCCGAATTGCTCCATTACTTCCACCATATATTCCAATCCTAAATGACAGTTTTGAAGCAGCACCCACAATCCCTATTTAACACCAATAAATTTTATCAACATAACGCATTAAGATTTGGGAGCAACAGGGTCTACGCATTAGACGACTTATCACCTCTTTCAGGCCACGATCTATGAGCTTCCTTGCATGGACCTCTTGACCTTGCCCCATAGATATTGACTGGCAAATATTCTCCATTCGCTTGGCAGTCGTCTCTATAGACGGCGTTGGATCAGAACCCATCGCCAAGAAGCCAATCAGTGGAACTAATGGACGAGATTCTAAGACCATTTGCTGAAATGAATGAGAATTTTGTATGAAGTAATTATTTGCTACGTTACTTTTACCCACCATAGCAAAATTTACCTCATAATTAACTATGACGGCCTCGGAGTATCGAGCACCCATAGAGTGCACGACGTACTTCCTGGAACATAACGTAAGGTGTCAGTGTTTACCAGCTGTGAGTGGTCACGGCCGCACAGACAACACCACGCGCACTCACAAGCTCTGCGCCAGAGTCCTGTCGGGACACCAGGCGCGCACCATCAGCAGCTTCCTGAACACGTCGAGCGTGTGATAGCCGTCAGGTAACGCCTCTTCTTCAGGCGCTTCCTTGTCAAACCTTACAAAGAGGACAATTAAATAAATGTGTATGTTTGCTGCTCATCGTGTGTATCATAATTATTTAATTATTTATGAAACTCACCAAGACTTCCATCCCTTCTCGTTATTGGAAACTTGGTTCAATATGTTAGTGAACTGACGCAAAGCAGACAGTTGAACTAAGTTCAGCCAAGACATGTCTGTGACCCACTTGTAAGGTTTGGGAGGACAGACATTAAGATCCAATGCCGCGCCACCTTCAGATATAAAGCACGAGTTTTACCAATTATTCACCAATTGTCTTACATCCGTCCAAAAAACCTGATTAGGGCTCTGTGTAGCTGCTGCTTATTGTGTAAGATGCAGCGTGTATAAGAAAAGTCTAGTCAAAAGATGCGATGCAGTCCATCAAAATTAACAACTTTCTCTGTATAGTGTGTACACTTGTAGAGTTGTTGGTTAGAGTACGTAGAGAATAGATCACTTATTTCCCACTTTGTTTATTATGTCAATACGGTACAAAAGTAGTACTGTTGGTGACTCCTTTCTCTATTGTTAATCACCGCGTTGCGGTAGTCGCTCTCAGTCATTTTATGTAAAAAAATGTAGTTTTATAGTAAAGAAATGACGCACGTATGATACGGGGCATCTCGTCAACAAAATCGCTAAAGTAAAGCCGCTTTCACATTAGGACGTTAGCAGCGCGACAGTAGCGCGGCAGAAGCACATTCCTTATCATTATAAGAACAGCCGTTATTCATAGTCGCACGAAAGTCCCCAAGCGGTGTAAGTAAGTAATACTCAGAGATATTTAATGATTACTTAAGCCGTCACTTAGTAAAGATTTGACATACTTTGTATGACAAAACTGTCAAAACCTTCACTAAGTGATGGCCTAAGTAATCATTATAGCTCTCTGAGTGCGGCAGTGAGTCATCGAAACGTGATTTTAGATTCAATGTGCTCCACGAATGCGTGGTACAAGTATCTTATTCCTAAGTTTAATTGTACACAATCTATAACACTGTACCTACATTCTCCATGGGTGATTCAATCAGCTATCCCATCATATTAAATAACTAGCTTTTGCCCGCGGTTTCACCCGCGTGGATGTCGGAAATATCAAAAAAAGACGATGTCTCATGAAAGTTTGTATGAAAATCCATAACCGGGCGAAGCTGGTGCGGGGGGGGGGGGGGCGCTAATAAAAAAAAATGAGCACCTTTAATAAAAGTCTGGAACTCTTCAAATGTAAGGTACTCTTTCTGCAAGTCTATTTTTAGTGTAAGCAACACTGTAAATAAGTACTTGTGCTTCTCATAGAAACCACGGCTTATGTACTTGAAAACATCATAAGTCTGTAATGGAAAAGTGACATCAGTTGCGGTTGAAGGGCTTTCTGGTAGAGAATCATCATCAGCTCATTGATGACCTTAGAGGGTCGGTAATTTGTTCCTTAGCTTTATGCCTATAGTAAAATCTTCGCACATTATGGAATGCAAGTAAAGATATGAATATGACGGATGTCGACACTGACGCCGATCACAGATCCGCTTCTCGCACTGTCTAATAACTTACTTCGTTTTAGTTGCGATAGTTTTACTGCCCTCCTCTTATAGGTCGTCAGATCCTCGTTTGTTGTTCAGTAAGATGCACCTCTAGCAGGTGAGCAAAAATCATTATAAATTCATCTAGGAAAATCAATATAGACAAAATATATACCATGACTATTTTAGAGCAAAATAAAACTCCGTACTCGTACCAAGAAATCAATAACGAAATCGATCCTTCTTTGCGTGATAGGACTCTGAGGTGAGCGCTCCATAGATATATCAAAGCGCTCGAGGAACTGCGCCAGCGACGTCTGGTACATGTTGCATACGAGTGACATGTTGCAAACCAAGAAGTACAGCACTGAGCCGCGCGTCGCTACTGGCCGGTACTCTTCACGTGCGGCGTTGATCTTCATCTCCGTCTCCTTGGCCACGTCTAGTTTTTCCTTAACCTGGCATAAGTGAATAGTTGAAAACCTTATTTCATAACGTGAACGTTAAATTTATTTTAAGTGGCTAACTACTGAATAGTTACTTCAGTAGCCGTTGCTTTGGTGACGTTAAGCACTTGAATAAGCGACACATCTTCAACAAGCGAGCCCTGTATAATAGTTAACTTGTGCAGCAGATTGGCTTCCAACTCCTGTATCTTGCGGCGGTTGGCGGTTACGTCCATGATTAGTTGCGTTCGTTCCGCTTCCATCTCCGCCTTCTCTGTTAATATCACGCGGCCAAGAAGCTGATCTTCCAAGCCTATAAAATAAACAGCTTATAATAATTTTAGCCAAAAATTGTTAGCAACTGACTCTAGCTCCTAACTGACCCTAAATGGGAATTGTACGATATAACGACACTTTTGGGTGTTACCTTGGCCCAAGATGTGGGACAACAGAGGGTATATAGAAAGTATTATAGGAAACACTTTTGTTACCTTGCATAGTTACTGTGAAATCTATGATGGAAGTACGAGCCGACACCTCTGGCGTGTAAGCGGGATTTGGGAGCTTCGTTGTTATATAGATCTTGTGCCCATCCATTACGTCTATTTCTTTGTCTCCCATTTTGACCTAATAAAGAATAATAATATATATTATATACTACACGTCGCATTATAAAAAGACGCATTTGCATGTTTGCATAATTATGCAAATGCATAAAACCCTAGTTGTTTGTTTTATTTCATATTTTAGTACATAAAAAACAATGGACTGATTTGCTTTAAATGAAATAGGTACATACTTTATATGTAGACCCAATTTTGATATAATTCTTCTCAAGAATGTTATCAAGAACCGGATCCAACTCTTCAGCAACGTCTTCTATTAACAAAGGCATGCCCAAAGACACGCAGTCTTCTAGGTGATTTCTATATTAAATGGGAACAATTTTTAAAAATAAAATAATATTGCGACAGGCGTGACTGGAAAAACACCACCTTACACCCAACTTACAAAATAACTTTGGTTTTGGAAGTCAGTGACTTTGGTTTCATTGATAATATTTTTTCGCCTCCGATTTCCGAAGTTCAAATTATTTTACACTTTGATGAAAATGACGAAGATAAAACGCATCAAAGATCATGAGTAGAGGCTCGTGACGACACTTTCCGGTAAAAATATACTGATATGTGACGTCACACGAGTTTTCAAAGTACTGTATTGTCTTCACTTTTTGTTACGCGAAAAACAATATGTTTTCTTTATTTTATTTTTAAATCTATCTGACGGATTAATCAGATTATTTTTTGTCAAGTACCCAATTAGAAAATAACGTGTAACGAAGTTCCAATTCAGATTATCATGCTACTTTTTTTATTGACTTAGAGATTTGGAGAAGAAGACTTTTGGCCACCGAATACCTGTAACGGCTGCCAAAGATCTACAAATTTATGTCAAATACACTACACATTTCATTTGACATTTGGCAAGCTCAGTGTTAACTCGAAGATAGACTCGTACGGCTGTTATTATTAAGCCACGAGCTATCTACAGCTGAGAGTTAAAATTACATCGCTGTTATCTGAAATTACTCAAATTAAACATGTCACATGCAATGGTCACCTGAAATATTTGTGGTTTAGGGAAGTAACAATTAGGCTATTCAATTTCTCCATATTTTTGATCCAGATCTTTCCCTGTGTCTGTGGGTCGATGAGTAACGGGAATCGAGAAGCTTTTGTGGCAATTATACCGTTCTGTATTGATAATTCATCTGTTGGTAATCCACATAAGTTCCATTCGCCAATCTGATACAAGTAATATATAATCATCAAACCGTGAACCTCATCATTCGACTTAATGGTATTAGAAGATAGTTTTGGGTAGTAGGTAAACAGCTGGAAGACTGTGATTCTTAGATTTATTACTTTTATTTAGTAGATAATGGGATCGTTAGACGGATACTTTTCAACATAATTGATCCCGTTTATAAGAGGGTATATTTAATACATACTGTAGCGGTATCCGTAAGCTCATTTGTGATATGTAAACTCATAGACACAGGAATTTTTCTTCGTAACAATTCACTATGCCAGTTTTCTATAAGCAATACACGAAATTCTTGATTGAATGGTCCAGAATACGTCAAAAATCTGAAAATGCATGTCGTACACAGTTAATAACGAGTTAAAGCATACTCTTCAGGCGCACATTCATATCAGCGTCTCGTTATAACACACATTACGTACCCGGTAAGCATTAGGATATCACCGACCAGACGCTCGATCTCAGACTTGAAGAGCGCAGATTGCTCAGTCCAGCGCACGCGCTCTCCGCTAAGCCCGTTGATGAGTGCGGTGGCGGCGTCCATCTTTTGCTGGCACTTGGCTGCGTCGTCCAGTACCGCCTGCTTCAACGACATCGCCTCGACGAACTGGTGCTGCACGTGAGCCAACTCGCGCTGCCGGAGAAACCGCACTTATTACTATCAGTGCTCTAGTGACGTCATTGTGTGTCTGCAAGTAGGTGCGCACCTCTTTAGCTTCGAGCTGTGCTTCAGCAGCGTCCAGCTCCCTCTTGGCCACTTGGTACTTGCCCTGCATCACCGCCAAGTTCGCCTTTAGCGGCAACACGTCCTTATTCACCGAATAGAACTGCGCCATGGCTATGGTCCACGATATCAATCCAGCCACGTTACCGCAGGCTAGTTTAGCCGCGTCGTATGTGTATTGTCTATAATGTCAACATATAAGAAACAGAATAAACATACTTAATTTTCTACCAGTGAGACAAGTTCACGAAGGATTAATATCTACAACTTGTACTTGTGTGTTAAGAATGATTATTATGAATCTTTCGAATAATTATAATGTAATCTTATCTAATGCATCCTACGTAAAGGTAAAACACAACCTTCCTTTTGGGCTTTACCGGAGTCAGGTGATAAGCGATACTGTAAGGTGCTTTCAAAGTTACAGAGATTTATCATTGATGTCATGTTATATTAACGTACCCAAAGTTAAAGTAAGGTTGCAATAAATCGACCATTTCAGCATTAATATCATCTTTAGGATAATTCTTCAAGTTGTTTAAAAACCTTACATCTGCCATTACCTACAGTCAGTCAAAAACGAATTAATTCAGGTACAGCTGCTTAATACAGAATTTAATTGAAATGACTTTGCTAATAAAACGTCACGTCCGTCGAAGATGAGGTTGGCAATTTTTTTTACAAAGTGCTCTTTATCGTAAACTAGACATAAATAATTACCTTTAAAGACTCAGACCATGAAGCAGTCAAGAACTGTTTTTCGGGATCTGGTTTAATTGGGTCGACGCGCTTTCGAAACAGCAGAATGACAGCATCCATAATTAGCGTGATCAGATGAGGTGGCTTGCCGAGCTTACGGACGGTGGCGATGTCGGCGGCATTAATAGTCTGCAACAAAGCGCTATCTTCAGAAAAAAACCGTAAGTTGGATCCCCCGAAAGAATAAAAAGTCAAACATACTAGCAACGCAGCCTCTGCGGCGTCGAGCGCGGGCTTGGCATCGGCAAGTTTCTCCTCAGCCACGGCGGTCTCGGCGGCGATAACGCTCACAAGCTTCACGGCGCGGTCCTTCACCTCCAGTACCTCCGCTTTGACAACCTCGGCTGCTGCTTGTGAGTCCGCCACAGCTGCCAATACCTATGACAAACTCGTCATCACGAGAATCGTATACTTTTGAACTAAATCGTCGCTGCAGCTACAAACTACAACTTCTGATCAAGTATCCACAGTCACTTACGACCTAATTGCAGTGACTCCTGGCAACAATTTTAATTGTTTTCGACACAGTTGCTGTCGCAACAAGAGTGTCATGCTCAAACGGTAACCGACTACGGCACTTATACCTACTACTGACTCAAAAGTATAATAAAGTACAATACAAACCTCTTCGGCATTAGCTGTGGCTTCCTTTATTTCTAGTTCCTTTACTTCTAATTCCTTTTTAAGTATATCCACACTTTCAGCAGCTTCAACTAGTTTGCCAAGACCGGTTGTCATTCTAAAAACTTTAAATGCTTAACCAGAATCCATATTACTTCAGCAAACTCGATTATTACACTATGCGGAAAAAGGGTTTAAGGGTACCTCTGTCATCTCAGAGCAAATCAACCTCACCTGTACGTAGTATTTACGAGGCTTTGACGACCGATAAATGGTAGTGTGGAACCTACGACAGAAACACGCTTGAACGATATGACTACATACAGAAAGCACAGCTGATAAAAGTATCTACTCCCAGACAGCACGTTCCACCGAAAACTTTGTTGATATAAAACATTCTCCGTGACATTTTGGTACAGAGATCTCTGTTCATAAATAGAATCTCTTGCCGTAAACTTGATTCATAGAAAGCATTGTTTTTAGGTATCTCGTTTCAGTCGGTAATCATATCGTTCAACCGTGTTTCTGTCTTAGGTTCCATGCTCGTAAGAATTACGGTAAAACCACTTCCAAATAAATGTTTATCTGCAGCTAAATAGCGCAGTCTAATGATGGGCTGTAGCGCCACAAGACAACATATTCCTCGTTTTGATTTATTTTAAAAAAGACTAGAAATGTAATAACCTTTTCGCCATTTCTGCAATATACAAGTGTTTTCCTTTATATAGGGCTTTGTAGCTATCCAAAAATGATAAATATGACTTGGGAGTGACGTGCGTCTGCCTTCTAAATCGCTCATAATAAGTAACGCACGTGTCTGCAACATTATCCTGCACAATGCCCATCATTTCAATTACATTTTTTTTCGTCCCCGTAGAGCAGACCACCTGAAAGCCGATGTTTTTACTTCATTTCTTAATGTCCCACATTAAAAATCGTGGGTTGGTACCCTGGAGCTTCGTGACATGTTGGTTTAATCAGTTTATTAACTTTTATGACATTAATACAATGCTGAACAGTTATCGCAAGAGCTTACCGAGAGCCCATCTCGAGCGGAAGAGCCCAATCGATCATAAATCGTTCATTATGAAATTATCAGAACCATACAAACCTCAAACTCCCACAAAAAGTGATGCGCTACTTCTATAAGTGCTTCCTTTGGCCACTTTTGAAACCAATCCATTGTAGACCCAGATATAAGGCCAGGGAATCGCAAAGCTCTGCTTCTGAATTTTTCACCCACCTGTAAAGATACGCAGCCAACGACATTTATAAAAGGACCCCAAAAACTAAGAAAGCATATCTTATGTATATAATATACATAAAATGCTTTGGCCTGAATGACTGACGGATCAACGCACAGCCTAAACCGCTGAGCGTAGAGACTTGAAACTTGGAGGGTGTGTTCTTTGTATGACGTAAGCATCTGATAAGAAAGGATTTTCCGAAATTCTACCCCTAAGAGGGGGAAAAAGAGGGGCAAAGTTTGTACGGGACAACGTGATTCCTTGGTCCAATCTACTTCAAAATTTGCAATAAACTTTTTAACAGAATTGACGGAAGACGTGATTCGTATTTTATTGATATTTACCCCTTAACGGAGTTAAAAAAGTGTAGAAAGTTATTTTGGGAGTGATTTGCTTCGAAGTTGATAACAATACTCCATAAATAGTTAGGTACTTTTGATTTAAATGACATTTTATTTTGACACATGTTTGAAAACCCAATCAACCTACGTCAAATCAAGCTGGATACATACGGAAGATCTGAGTGGAATATTATATTAAAATTGAGAGCCAGGATAACATTTGGCATCGAATAAGTGAAATCCATCGCTCGTACGATGCATTACAGTGGGTACCCACTTTTTTTTGCTGCGGCGAGGATGAATACTGCATTTCTATACCCCAGTGCGATCTTAAGACCAAACAACCGCTTAAAAATAAATGGTGTCTGCTGCAAGTTTTTATTCTTACCGTATTTAAATGATTAGGAAAGGAGAAGATAATAATCTGTGATATTATCGTTCACTGTTTAGGCAGTTTTTTTAGGCGACATGTTTGCGAAAATCCAGACGGAAAGGTTGAATTATATTAGGAACAATCAGGCGCAGCTTAGTGCGGACAGTTATTTACACTTGCAAGATGCGATAAGAAGATAGAACGATGATGCTGATCAGCTGGGTCAAAAGGTAGTGCTGCCTTCTTCTACCGGGGGGCCACGCTGTATGCATGAGCGGACACAAGACGCCATGACGTATGTGCTACGGTCGTCCCGCTCTCTTCATAAAATTTACTTGCAATCCTCGATGGGATGAAATCACGGAGAAGCTTTTGTCTGGGCAAAAAAGATATGATAGACAACCCAGGATTTTTCACCAAAGTTAAGAAAAAAATGCACACATATTCTGGATGGTTAACCGCATTTCGCTTGACATGGTGGATGAACATAAATGTGCTGAGATACCAAATCCAAATGAAGAACCTTATTCATTCGTCATTTAAAGTGCAACTTTTTAGTAACTTTTTCTATAATGCTGGTCACTTAACTATTCTGTCAGATTACTGACGCACTAATTCCTTCTGTGATATACAGGAACAGACTATCAGAAGACTATAAGCGACAAGTGGAAAGGCTGTCTAGCATTATAGATGAACATCTGCCAGATGAAATCTACAGTAAATGTGTGGTTATAATAGGAGAACCGGCATTAGAAGGACAAAGCCTACAGCAGTACGGGTTGCCTTAGCCACAAAAGTCTGAAGGCTTACACAATTCCCGGCGAGACTAACCCCAAAACAACGCACGATGTCAATTCCTTAGTAGAAGTGGTGTCAAGTAGTGAAGGCTTGGGAAGGACCTTTAAATTGTATTATAGATAGTTATATTTTTTCAGAATTCAAACTATTTAACAAAATAATTTATATAGTTGAACAAAATGAATAATGTAAAAATAAATTAAAAATCCTATAAGAACCATTTTCGACTTATACGCAGACTAAGTCGCGGGCAAAAGCTAGTTCAGCATAAAACTTGATGGTGAGGTGGGCGAAGCGTAGTAAAATAACTCAAAACTATGTATAATTAAAATGTTTCAGATAAAAGCCCCCCGGGCACACCCACTATTAGATATCAATGATTTTATTTTGTTTGTGTTTTTGTCCAGCGACGATGATATTTTCTTTAATAGATAGTTAGATAGTTCAGAGAGAGAGTAAGATTTTTATTTGCAATGTTTAAAAAAAATTTAATGTTTACAATTATAGTTTTCGAATTCTCTTATAACCCCCTACCAACTTCGTTAAGTGTTTGAGCCCAGCATATTCCAATAGCTTTACAAATTACTTAAATAAGAACCTTGATTACCTTCTCTTATTTGAAAATCCACCTCATAATAAAATTAAAAAACTCAAAACTCAAACTCAAACTCAAAGCATTTATTTCAATTAAACCATTACTGGCACTTTTGAATGTCATAAGAACAATTCATAAAACAAAACTACGAAAAACTACGAGTGCAATACGTCATTCCGAAAGCCACCACGCCGAAACACACGCCGCCGAATGCCCGCAACGACGAACACTGCAAGCAAAAAAGCACGCAGCGACGCACATCGCAACAACGAATGCACGAGACCTCGAATCACGGAACAACGAATGCACGCCGCAACGCGCAACCGCCGCCCCGCGACCCGGAGCCCCGCGCACCCGCCACCACGGCACGCGCCGCCGCGTGCCCCCGCACCCACAGCACTCGCCGCTGGTAACATCCGGCGCCGCGCAACCCGACGCAGCAACCCCCGAAACAACGTATTGCACTCCTAAGCTACAGTCACAGTCACAAGGCATAATAACTTGTGAAATTACTGTAGTTGCCAGTTCCCTAGCGTAGATCTCTATGGAGAAGAACGGGCAAGAAACTCCATGGACACTCTTTTAAATCAAAATATTGTTACAAAATCTTGGTACATTACATCATTCATGTTGAGATGGTATATTATGTGAGAACTATGTAGCAAGACGTGCAAGTTAAGAGCGTCCGGAGTAAAAAGGTATAATAAACAAATCAAAAAAATATGTATATATTTATAAACCATGGCAACTAAGAGATGACCAGTCTCTAATGACAGCGTCCGTTCAAGAACATGACACATGGATCAGCACCATTCAGCTCAACCATTTTGAAGGGAGCTAAATGATCCGACACACACGCCACCATCAGCGAGACATTTGAGTGAGCATGACATTCTCTCAGCCACTAGGGCAGTCACTAAAAAAAATAACTAAATGTAAAAAGTGGCTTTATAGTACATAGTACTCACACATGTGCTATGCAATTATATAATATTAAGATATCGAATCTAAATAACGCAAAGATATTTTTACAATCTTCTCAAGCTTCTACAATTACTTCACATGATAATCGATTTATTTGCCCCTATCGTTGTGGAGCAGGACCAGCATTGAGCCAAGCATTTTTATCATCAATGTGATTAATCCCCCAACTTATAGTATGCTTGCCTACATAGAGTGCGTTTTATACGAGATTTAAATTTCGTCTCATTCAGTTGAAGAATGTGAGGGGGTATTTTATTGTAACATTTTAAACAGTACCCCATGAAAGATGTGTCTACTTTAGCTAGCCTGAAACCTGGCTGAACTAGTTGGTCCCTATTTCTCGTATTATAGTGGTGTCTATCACCTCTTTTGCTAAATAAATGCAGATTTTTCCTAACGTACATGATGTTTTCATAGATGTATTGACAAGGTACTGTCATGATGTTAATTTCCTTAAACAGCTCTCTCAGAGAATCGCGTCTTCTAGACCATATATGGCTCTAATGGCTCTTTTCTGCAGAATAAATATAGACTCGATGTCTGCAGCCCGTCCCCATAGTAAAATACCGTATGACATAACACTATGAAAATAGCTAAAATAGACTAGTCTCGCGGTATCTACGTCAGTAAATTGACGGATTTTCCTAACAGCATATGCTGCTGAACTCAGCCGTCCTGCAAGAGATGTTAAATGCGGACCTCACTGTAGCCTTGAGTCAACCGTTATCCCCAAGAAAACAGTTACATCTACAAACTCTAGTTTTTCTTGATTCAATACTATGTCGCAATCAGTACTTTTGACGTTTGGTAAAGCAAATCTTATGCACTTCGTTTTTTTCCCATTTAATACTAAATTATTAACGTTGAACCAATTATGAACCTGCAGTAGGGCGTTATTTACGTCATCGAGATTTGTGGCACGTCTGTTTACCTTAAATATTAAAGAAGTATCGTCGGCAAACAATACCATTTCAGGTTGGTTTTTAAATAAATGGGGTAGATCATTAATATAGACTAAAAACAGAAAGGGACCTAGTATCGAACCTTGTGGCACACCCATACTTACTTTTAAGCCCATTGAATTGACACCATTTATTTGTACTTGCTGATGTCTATCGTTTAAATACGATTTCATTAAACTGAGCGCAAGTTTCCCTAAACCGTAATGTTCAAGCTTAATGAGAAGGGTTTCGTGGTTGACACAATCAAATGCTTTCGAGAGGTCACAGAAGATCCCTATGGCATCTTGTGACTCTTCCCACGCAGTAAATATATGTTTTAATAAGGTGACACCGGCGTCAGTCGTACAACGTCCTTTGGTGAAACCATACTGTTTCGCATGTAAGATTTTATTGGTGTTAAAGTGGATGAGCATTTGATTAAGCATTACCTTTTCAAACACTTTGCTGAAAACGGGCAAAACGGATACGGGTCTATAGTTATTGGTGTCTTTACTGTCACCGGATTTAAAAAGTGGTATTACCTTGCTGTATTTCATAAGGTCCGGGAAGACTCCCTGGTTCACACACAAATTAAATATTAAGGCTAAGTACGGGGCTACAGTCTCAATAATAGCTTGACAAACTTTAATCGACAGTCCCCATAGATCTTCGGTTAATTTGACTTTAATTTCCTTAAAAGCTTTAATGACTGCTATGGGGTTTATATGTTTAAATTGAAACTCAACCGGACAGGCTGGAACGTTAGCTCTTAATAACTCAATAGAAAGCAAGGGTGACGAATTTAAGGTTTCAGTAGTTTTCAGTGGGATACTAGTGAAGAAATCTACAAATTCTTGAGCAACCTCGTTTTTACAACTTAAAAGGCCACGTGAAGTCTCTAGAGTGATATCATTATTATATTTTTTATTTCTATTCGTTTCACTATTGATAATTTTCCAAACCGTCTTTATTTTATTATCGGCGGATTTAATCTTGTTGCTAATAAATAAGGCTTTAGCTACTTTGCAAGCATTTTTAAAAATTTTAGAGTAAGTTGCAACATATTTATTAAAAGTTTCTGAGTTAATGTAAGGCTTAAGACCGTACAGCTCAAACAAGCGCTCTCTACTTTTCCTAATGCCCTTAGTTGCCCAGTCACTGAACATAAACTTAGGGCAAATAGATTTAAATTTCGTTTTTATTGTATTATTGAACTCCGTGTGAATTACCAAAAAGAATTCCTCATAAAATAGATTTACATTGTCGATAATCTGTCTTGGAATGCCTAACTTACTAATTAAATTAAAAGTTAGTACTTACCGGGGAAAAACACAACACAACGTGTAAGTTAGCTCTAGATCTTATGATGAAGTACTCGTACAACACATCTGGGACTGCAATTCTTCTGGGTGCATTCTGTTTCATTATAGGTGTCAACTCGTTCAGAATCTCATCTATATTTTGTACATTAATAGATTACAAATAGTAAATACTTCAACCAATGATCTTTTTGGGGATAACTGGACCTAGCATTCACACAACACTGAAATACTTAACAATAATTCAATAAAACTTGCTCGATGGATCGATCAGTGTTTCGGCAGCATACAGAAAGTATTTTTAAACTCACCCATTTCATCTTTAGGGAATAAATTGGCAATTTCACCAGAGCTCATTATATTGTTGAGAAACTCTAAGAACTGTTCATCTTTGATGTCGTTGTCAGTAAATATGAAGGAGATGCCCCGTCCTTGCAGGCCGGCCACACGGTACAACACTTTTATGTCATCCATAAAATTGTTCACGTTGTAAGATCTGAAATTGGTTAGAAAAGCTGGTAGTATTTGCCAAAAATATTTTGTATTCTACATTGTAAATAACAATATCATGATTTCAGTTACCTGGATAAAGTAATTTGATAGTATGAAAAGTTTGCTATAAATGATGCTAATTTGGTTAGACTTTGTTTTCCGGATCCGCCAACGCCTACCAGCAATGCATTGCCACTAAGAAAACATAGATTTGACAATAATTTCAATGTTTTGCCGACAAGAACCACATCATTATCGTTTCAATCATACAGCGTTTATCAAAAATGTGCGGCCTTTAAAGGACATTTAAGACAAAAAAGAGAATTACTTTGACGCGATTACGATATTGGTGAAATACGGACAGTTCTTTAATTTGATAGTATGTCTGTACCACACTTTTCTTGATACATGCTGTACCTATATTAATATATATAAATTCCTGTTACCGTGGTGTGTTTATGATTCGGGATATGATAAATAAATGTACCATCGCGTCGTTGAAGAATACCAGATCTAGGTGACCTCCTCTTATCTGTTCATTAAAAAGTGCTTGAAACGATGCCAGTTTTGTGAGTACAAAGTCCCAACTGAAATGTCAAGATAAGCCTCGGTTTGAATTTATTTAATGGATGAAGCTTAACAGTTATAAAACAAGTATTTTTCGACCTAAGTAACAAAACTTACGAAGGCAACTCCTCGTATATTTTAGGGGCTTCAATACTGATGTCTTCGTCTTCCTCGCCAGTTGGTTCGATCGGCTCACGTAAAAAGTTAACAAAGAATGTTTCTTGGTCTGGAAACTCGCTAACTATGTCCGGCAGCTCTTTTGCTGCTGCCGTCCAAAAATTCTTTACGAACCACTCTTTATCAGTGGAGGTAGTAAACCTGAAAAAAATATTAGCGGTCTTTATAAACTGTCGATTAAAATGAGAGGAGCTCGTGGCTTAATAATAGCTGTTATGTTATGTTGATATGTTATTAGCCGCGCTTGCCTAGGTTGGTTTGTGGATGGGTGACCGCCCATTACATTCCGAGTTTCCTTCGTGCTTCGGAAAGCACGTTAAGCTGTTGGTCCCGGCTGCCATATAAAGATCTTTGGCAGTCGTTACAGATAACTATCTGTAACGACTTGCAACTGCAACTGCAGTGACCTGAAAATCTGTCAGCCAGTCTCACCAAAGGGTATCGTATTACCCAGTATTAACCGGGTTGTGGAGGTCAGATAGGCAGTCGCTCCATGTAAAATACTGATATTCTGCTGCATCCGGTTAGACTGGGAGCCGACCCCAACATAGTTGGGATAAGGTTAAGCAGATAAGATAATGACGTCACAACTGCGGATTTTCGCTAGCTAATTAATGACCGTGCAGTAGTAATTTTGAAATAAAAACTTACCTGTCAGAAATAACCCGCAAACATTCGTGAAACCATAGCTTCAACGCCATGTTAATGGTTTGAAGCTCCTCTTTCTTAATAAACAGAATGCCTTCCCAAATGCGAGATAGATCCCTTAGATTAAACACATAATGAAACTTCGCTGGTGTTGGTAACATTTTCACCTGTGTAAAATGATTACAAACCCAATTCAAAATTAGAATTTCATTAGATTTGTGAATTAAAAAAATATGATACATACTTTAGTTTGCTGCCAAATAATACGAGTTACACGGACAAGCCTCGGCATAAACTTTACAATTAATTTGTCAAAACGTGATTTACAGAAGTATCCAGCGCTTATAGTCTCTGAAATTTTAAATGATTTGACTACGTTTATTTCATCGTTACTAGCTGTTGCCGTTAATTCGCCCTCATGGAGGTTGGCTATATCACGGGGACGTGCTACAAGTCCTACCCTACGTATTCATCTAGCTAGCCTAACAGTCAAGCAGATTTACTTTCGCATTTATAAAATATGTATTTAAACTTTAAAAAATATATATGTATCTTCGCATGTTGGCAGTATTCCCTATTACTGGATCCGTTACCCATTTTTTAATTTTTTTATAAGACTATAATGTAGAAAACATTCTAATTTCGTACCAAAAATCTTGTCCATGGAAGTATTACTGGGTAGCGTACAGTTAAAAATGTTGAAATGCCGTTTTAGACGTGAAGGTATGTCGTTTCGACCACCACCTGCGGTAAAAGCAACCATTAAGATCAGGACTATCAATTTTCAGCAGCATAATAATCTTTTTTTATGTAATAAGGTACCAGGATGTATCATTGCACCAAACATCTGGATATCAGCAATAATCGTGAATTCTCCCGGCTTATCTAAAGAGTAAAAACCTCCGCATTCCATCATTTGTCGCACGATTTCATTTGTTACCTAAAATAAAAGAATGTGGAATAATGAACTTTCTCGGTCACCGCTGACATAATTAGGTAGGTACAGTAGGCCTAGTGGTGTGACCGTCGGACAGCCAAGTCATAGCTCTCAAGTTTGACGCGAATGCACTCACCTCTGATTACCCGAATTCACATGCCTATTGTATGATAACATTATCACTTGTTTCGGTAACATCGTGAGGAATCAAGCATGTCTGAGAGATATTTCTCGACAGCATGTTAAGCCAAGTCAGAGGCCCATGAGCAACATAAAACTCCGTCAGCAAGTTAGGCACCAACATCAACCACACGATAAATAAATAAAAAGTAGAAAAACCATATTGTCATCAATTAATTTTTACGGCTTTTGAAGAGGTGCCTGATTATTGTGATCAACAGAAATAGACTTGTAGAGTAAGGTTAACTTTGAGATGAATACAGAACAGTTTGGACGACATTTATGATTGTATTTACCTGATCGCCCCATTCATTCACCACAGGCATGTTGATGTCGTCCACGAACACTGTCATTGCTCGGCCACCTGGAGGTCCATACGTCATACCGACACGCTTTTCCACATATGATTCGATTATTCGCTGCGATAATGCAAAAAAAAAAGAAATTATGAAGCTATTTCATATTTACGAGGTTCTCAATATTGTGTCCTCATTGTACATACATCTACCTATGAATACACTATTATGAGGACATCGTGTGGAGTTTATTAAACTGAATCCTTAATTAAGAATAAAATGAAAATACAACGTATAGTTATGTACTTTAATTCTCACCTGGAACATATTTGGCGTAGTAGCAGAGGAAAAGTTTATTACTTTAAATAACTTCTTCTCATTATCATAATTCGACATATAACTTTTTAACATGACAGTCTTGGCAGTGCCTTGTTCACCGATCAGAAGCACCGCCTTGTTCTGTTTAGCGATGGTTTCGATCAAAAATGTAATGCACACGTTATCAACATTCGGCACCAAAATTGACGAGTACTCGGGTATACTATCAGGTGGGTAAATGTAAGGTTCGACAATCTCAGACCTGGCAAAATTAAAATCCTTTTACTACAATTAAGTAAACATAACTTAATTCAAGATCGAATATGTTTCATCAAACTCACGCCATTTATTTCAATGGGACCATTACACATACTTTTGAATAGTCAAAAACAAAAAGATGCTAACCAAGTAGGAGCAGTGGTGGCGGCCCCGACTTACGAACAGTTGGTCGTGGGTTCGAACCCAGGCAGGCGCATTACTTTGTGCAATTTATTTCATCCCTACTGGTCTCAAAACGGTGAAGGAAAACATCGTGAGGAAACCGGCATATCTCAGAACCAAAAATTCGAAGATATGTGACATCTAACAATCCACACGGGGCCCGCGCGGTGAATTATAGTCCATTCCACTCCTAGAGAGGAGGCCTGAGTCCCTGCAGTGGGAATAATATAGGCTAATGATGATGATTATTACTAACCAATGCTCCCAGACACCATTAGCCTTAACCATGTACTCGAAAGGCATAATCCACTCCTTGGACTTGAGGCCAGGCCAGTCTAGTTTGACGGGAAGTTTGGTCATGAACTCGGCCATGCGTGTGCGCATGTCCAGCTCTAGCGCAGCACCCAGAGACCACATCATCGCAAAGATGAACAACCGCTCCAGGTGGCGGTCTGTGTGAGTCTCTGCAATAAGGATAAAGAACTTCTGGGTTTGGACAGCACCGAATATGCAAATATGCAATACCATAGTCACTGCAGATCCGTTACTATGCCAAAATAAAGATGATACGCATGATCAAATACGCATGTTCATGTAATAATAAGGTCGAAAAATACCGTGTTTATACGGTTTACACAAATACTCAGTGCCAACAGCATTAATTGAGATGCGATTGTTGGCATATATACAAGGTAATACGGGATCTATACTACTGTACACAAAAGAGTACTCACTACCCCCAGGAATTTCTATCTGTATTAAACCGGTAAGTACGTCTATGCATTGTCTGAAAAGAAGATAGTAGTCGTAAATCGTAATCATGGTTGAAAAATAATATTGAAGCACCAATGTACACGGCATACCTGATGTAGATGGCTTCAAGAATTTTCATTTTAGTATTCAGTTTTGTTTGTACATATTCATGCACCTCATCGTATATTTTGTTGAAAGTTTTACGTAGAACATCACATTGTTTTGGTTCCAGTTTCTTTAACCAGTGCTGTTTTATTGAAAAGGATATTATTACATTATGGTCAAATAACACACACACACAACTGACACATCACTGGATGAAGAGACGAAATGTGGATGTACTAATGGTAACCCCTGCCTAGCCCTTCGGGGATTACAGGCTTGATGCAGTGCAGGTCAAATAACTAATAACACACAAAACACACCACAATCTGCGTTTTGACTCATAATATTAGTGTACTCGTAGGTCATTAAAAGATAAAAGAATGACAATGCAATTAAACCTCAAGTATAGGTTGCCATTTGAGCACGGATGAAGACAGAAACACCATGCCCATCCGACTGACAGTGGCGGGCGACGCGTTGTCCACATTGTCCGGCTCGAACACCAGCTTACTGTTCTGTGCCATCGAGATGCGGTCTCCGTTGGCCAGCGTCAGCGTCTTGTTGTCGTCGAGCACCGAGTTTAAGTTCTCAATCCATACGGCGTCTACCGGACCGTCTGGTAATACAAAATGAAGTGCAATATTTTATATGTATCTATTTCAATTTAAACAGTCTCATGTGTTCCATAATATACTCACCTAGGACGATCCAAGTTGTGTCAGATTTCTTAACCTTCAGAGCTCTTCTCCACAGAGTAGAAAATATACCATCAGTCCAGTCATTTGTCGCTACGTCTAAACGTCCAAACATTTGTGGTGCAGTGATTGCCTAATGAATATTAATAAAAGTTTGAGAAGGTGGTGGGGTGCTCTTTTCTCTTTTGCACTGGCCAGTCGGAAATTCAAAAATATTTGCCTGCACCAACGAATTTAGTATAGTGCGGTACATTCGAGTTTTTAGAACTGATGGATCTACCGGTGTAGGTGTAGGTGTATATTTCATAAGCATAGTAATGATACCTTGGGATTCATTCTCATTTCTCTGTGCGGTTTTCCAAGTTCAGTGAGTGCAGCCATAAGCGTGTGCATGCAGGTCGTTTTTCCCGAGCCGGTTGGCCCCATCGTCATCAAGCCGTGCCTCACCAGTGATGTTTCAAACAACTGAATGATCTTCAAGTTCCAATCAGGATGATTAACAAGACCAGTGCGTTCCGTCACCATATTTATCGCATTTTGCATTACCCTGAAATATACGATATTAATTTAGGTAAGTACGTAAATACCGAAACACAAGAAGTTTCATAACACCCAATTTTTACCGTACTTTTGAACAGTTTGAGTTAGTTTCATACCAGGAAACAAATCTTCAATCAATGAAATAAACAAAGGCTCGTCTTCATCTACCAATTTAGACACGTTCATTTCCCTACAAAATAAAAGCATTATTGAAGAATACCATAGAATTTCATTGGTCGGTTTGGCTGTTGTAATGATGACTTACTTCAATACTCTCATCATAATGTTCTCCTCAGTATTATCTGGGTTCGCCCGTTTCTGCGCGCCCATAGTTCGCAACACGGACAAAATATTCCGCAAACCGAAGTCATAGTGCACCTGCTTCGACAACTGCTCTTCGCACAGTTTGTACAACGTAAAGAACTTACGAGCTGCAAACATATGTTATCGATCGATTGAACCTATAACTGCCTTCAATGTTGAAGTACAAGTTCTACTACTGGTCGGG
The DNA here is from genome assembly GCA_932274075.1 of Diarsia rubi. Taxonomy (NCBI): domain Eukaryota; kingdom Metazoa; phylum Arthropoda; class Insecta; order Lepidoptera; family Noctuidae; genus Diarsia; species Diarsia rubi. The sequence goes on along the minus strand of OW026412.1, from coordinate 16,605,219 downwards.
AGTACGTGTGTTGTAATTAGATGAGCATCAGAGAAATAGAGTGGTTTTAATTTGAGACTAATATACCAGTATAAGAAATATACCTAACACGATGTTATCTTTAAAGCCACAGCTTGCCAACTTGACGCGGATTATAATCTGTCTGTCCGGGACCATCATCGCGACAGAACGGAATTGAATCTTTAAATTTTCAGGTAGTTCTTGACGTCCAGCATAACCAGGGTTCATGGTGATGATGAAGGCAAACTCTGGATTCAAACTTACTGTGTCGCCGTCGCTACCAAATACACAACAAAAACAGGATTTATATTTTGCATTTTTATAAGAAAACAAAAAAAAACAAATGATTCTAGCAATTTCTACTTGGCAACCCATCGCTACTGTTTGCCGTGCTTGTACCTGAATATGAAGAATTCCCTCTTTTCCCTCCTGGCGGTGAGACAGATGTAGATCTGCTGCGCGGCCACAGACAGCACGGGCAGCTCAATGCGGTTGAACTCGTCAAAGCAGCCCCACGTGCCGGACTGAGCCAAGCCCTTGTAGATGCGACCCAAACCTGAGGAACACCATATTGATGAAGCATCCTACGCACAAAATGGTGTTGTACGACCTGGTTTTGATCAACTGCAGTAAATGGCTGTACCTCTGAAATCCATCTGGTCGGAACAGTTGAAGACGATGACGAGCTTGCCGAGGGTGCGGCCCATATCTTTGGTTGTTTCAGTCTTGCCTGTTCCTGCGGGCCCGGCAGGTGCACCCCCCATGCTCATCCCGATGGCCTGCGATAGTGTAATGTAGCACCGATCCGTCAGCGGTGTGATCACAAGCCTCTCTGTTATACCCAGATATTCATTCTGTTCACAATAAATTCACCATGAAACTTTTTCGATCGCACAAGATAAAATAAACTCTATTAGAAAAAGTAACGTAATCGTTTTTTGTGTGACAAAGCTGACAAAAAAGCTCTAACATTGTCTGCAGTTACTTAACGTTTCTACAGCATGTTTTTTATTAACGAAAGCTATTTGAAACTTACTATAACAAAACTACTTGCCTGGTATAAGAAATTCACATCAGTTATGGACACGATACAGTCGTCAGTATCCTCAGAATAATAAAACCGGGCCTGCTTCTGCCATTCAAAATCCATTGGTGATTTTATTCTCATTCTCACCAAGTCTTCAAATATATCTCTGTTTCAATCATTTAAAAAGTAGTTAATAAACTAAAAAACCCGACAGAAAAAACTGCAGGCGGGGTCCATTCTATTTTCATTTCATAATTTTAATATTCAAATGAAACCCGCCTGCTTCCAAGTTTTGTTTAATTTAAATTGTGCTTGTTTTTTGCTTTTCAGTTTTTTCAATCGGGTTTTTTAGTTTATTAACTACTTTTTTTTCCAACTTTTTAGTTCTTTTGTGCTTGTTCTTTCGTTGGTCGCGTAAAATTCTTCGAAGATGATTTAACTTTTGTGTTTGTTTATAGGATTTGTGACTTTGAATTTCTTTTAAGCATTTATGCTTAAAAGAAATTCAAAGTCTCGTATATTTTTGTAATCATCTTTTAAAACCCTTCATTTTGATACCCTACTCGATGGTAACGGAATAAATTTGTTTTTTTAAATCCGCGATATGGCCCCCAAAATCCGCGATTATTCTATGTTTTTTATTTTTCATGTAGCCAGTGACACTCGCCATCAAGACGAATCTAACGACGTATATTTTATTCAAATCCGTTTAGGAGTTATGAGGAAACAAAGAAACGGACATACATACATATAATACATACACGCCAAACACATAACCCTCCTTTTGGGCTTCGCCGCAGTCGGGTAAAAATAGCACTTGATCACAAAACTCGAGAAAATGATAATAATATCATAATAGTAGATTATTCTCCGTGGTGATAAAGCAGTCTCTTACGTCACGGGCACAATTTTGGGAATTCCGAACGCACCGAAGAACTTTAAGGCTCCCGAGTGCAGCGTTAATCTCAAGTACAATAGGGTAGGTGACAAAAAAAACGAATTAGTACGTCAGCTAGATTTCCAAAAAATATCGGACACAAATGAAGACGGTACAGTGCTTTGAAAAGTCATGTGACGTCACAGTTCAGTACATTTTTACCAGAAAGTGACGTCACAAGACCCCACTTTTTATATTTTTATTTTTATTTTTCGAACATTTCATCTGCCTATATGGATAGAGTTGGACCCTGCTTGTATTGTAATAAAATATACACCGTGTTCTTCACGTTATCCATAAACTTTAGCAAACGCTTCTATAGCTTTAACAAATCAAATCTAACAAAGGAAGTAGTACTTAAAAAGGCTTCGTTACAAAGATATTTGTAATTTCATTTAATGAAGTTTAATCGAGCTATGCAGTATGAAAGGGTCTTAATTTGGCCTATGTTGCCGCTCAGTGCAATTAAAATGACAAATCTATCAAATACTACTTGCATTTCATTTGCACGTACGAGAGGAACCCGAGAGATAGCGAAGAAGTACGATCATTTTTGATAACAAATCTATCAAAGAGATTAAACTGGTCTCTATGGATACACAAGTTGTTATTTGTCATGCATGATTTTAACTGTCAGATTAGTTGTTTATTGTAATTTGCTTTTGGGTTTACGAATAATTTAATCAATCATTATAATTTCAACATTCACTATGCCGTACGAGTATTCGGCTCAACACCAAGCTGATATTCACTTCGTCTACGGTTTCTGTGACGGAAATGCTACAGCGGCTGTACGAGAGTACCAACGGCGATTCCCTGGTCGGCGCGTTCCTGATATACGAACATTTATCAGCATACACAGGAGATTTTGTGAGATCGGAATTAGACCACGCCGCCCTGAACGATCAATCAATTTGAGCGTCGCTCAAGAAAACAGAATAATGAACCATATTATTCATGATCCTACACTCTCGACTAGACGCGTTGGGAGAATCGTGGGTGTATCCCATAAGCTAGTGTGGAAACTGTGGAAGAGATATGGTTTACATGCCTACCACTACAGAAAATCCCAAGGCATTATACCACCTGATCACTTCTCAAGAATTGTTTTTTGCCAGAGAATGAACCAAGAACTAATAAATAATCCTATACTGCTTCAAAAAATTCTTTGGATGAATGAAGCTCAATTTACAAGGGCGGGAGTATTCAATTCCAAAAATCAAGTTCAGTGGCATGAGAGCAACCCGCATTTACATTGGCAGGCGTCACATCAAACTGAATTCTCTGTAAACATGTGGGCTGGTGTTTTTAACAATCAGCTGATCGGCCCTATTGAGATTCCCCACCGCCTAAATGCTGAAAATTACTTAGAGTTTCTAAGAAACGTCACTAGCTTGGAATTTTTCGAAGAAGTGGATCTTCAAACTCTGCGAACCATGTGGGTCCAACATGATGGGGCTCCTGCACATTATGGCACACAAGTACGTGAATATTTAAATGCAACCTTTCCTGGCCGCTGAATTGGTCGAGGTAGCCCAAATATCGCATGGCCAGCTAGGTCCCCAGACCTGACTCCTTTAGATTTTTATGTCTGGGGAACCTTAAAGGAGAAGGTGTACTCCGTACAAATTCAGAACCGTGAACAGCTGTTAGAAAGAATATCTCAGGCTGCTGAACAAATGAGACAAATGTCTGTGAATTTAAATGGCCAAATTAGGACTCGTTTGAATATTTGTGTCGAAAAAGAAGGTGGTCATTTCGAAAACTTTTTACATTAAATTTATTTATTTTTGCTTTTTAGAGTTTTTTTTTAACGTAACCATACATACGTAGGTATCATATACTCCTTGATTAATCTTATTCCCTTCGCAACATGTTTTTGTTACTAAATAATCATACTATTAAATAAATATGTGACTGCTGTTATTAAAAACGTAAAGGACGTATGGAACGTTTTTTGGAGAATTTAATTTAAATGGCAATATTCAAAACTAAGTCATGTATCAAACAAAACAGAAGATGTCATTTAATTGTTATAAATATTGTGAGTTTCACTTCCCTGCCTAATCAATATTGATTTATAAATCTTGATGTGGGGTTTTGTTGTGAATATTTTATTTGTTTACCAGTCTTATTTATATTGCTAGCATGTGTCAGGAGCATCGTTTGGTGAATATTCACCATACGATTATAGTAATGCCGATGATGATGGCATGCCCACGGTCAGTTATTTAAACAAGTTCTCATGAGATTATAATGTTGTGCTGCTTAAAATAAATGTTTTATTCAACTTCGTAATTAATGTTTCATTTTTGCCTATTCCATGGCGCAATTACACATGGTCGTTCGCCCGAATCCGATTGCCTATGGAATTCCTCAAACGACCGAGTGTAAATGAACGCGGTCGAGTAAGCCCGTCTTCAAACTCGTCCAGCTTTAAAGTTTGTTTTTTTCGCAATATTGTAAGCTTATATGTATTCCATTGCGATGACTAGTGTAATTATGTCATTAATAAGCCGACCAACATCATAAGACAATGTGATAGGTTGTGCAAGTGCGGGTTCCGTAGGCTACGTAGACAGTTTTTAAATACATGTAATAAAACATAAGGTTTATTGGATTGTATACAATGTAAATAGTGAAAATATTTTTGAATGACATTACGGCTGACGTCCATTGAGGTTGACAGAAGAGCGCTGTTGGTAAACATTACATTTTTGAAATGTATTGAAAAATAGGATGGCGGCGTTAGTTCTGATGTTGCCCGCGCGACAAGTGTGGTCATAAATTATGTTATTCTAGCCAAATGCAATATAAAAAATATGCTGTGATTACCTTTTATCTTAATTTGATCGAAACCTATCTTTTGAGAGTATTTTTAAGAATGTACGCGACCTCAAGTGTGGTCGCCAGATTGCGAGGTGAACTGCCCTTCTTTTATTCAATAGTTTTGAGATAATTGTACAATCAACAATACAACCTGACACTGACCTACAAATTGCAAATAAACGTAAGAAAATTTGAATTTCGCGAGCTACCACGACGCTTCCACCTTACGCCGAAACGGTAGAGTGGGTTAGGGTAATTGTGGTAGCCTACTCCCCTTTCCGTCGTCGGAGGTTCTGCGTTGCTCTAAACCTACAATAAAAAATAAGGACTACAGAAACGTTTTGCGAAGGCTGCATATCGTGGGCAGAGGTTATCATGATCTGGATAGGTTTTTTTTTTAAATTAAACCTTCACAATTCGAAATACGTACCTACCTGCTTGGTAGCCTTATACGTTCTCTTTAGATAGGTAGGGCATTTGATTGACAGTACTACTAATCTGAAGTCTGAGGGGAATAAAAAACCAAATGTTATGAATGAAAATACGACGTTGCCAATTCGGATTATGAGGCATGCATATCGGGTGATTTACGTCACGGTATTTAGTTTGTATGAAAATTAACAAAAAATAAAAAATAAGTATTCATTAATGTGTCCATAATGATAAATGCTTATTTCCGTGGTCTGAATATGAGGTCGAAGTTTATGTATATCGTCCGGAACACGGTATAATTATATAAGTTAATTAGACCGTGTTGATGTGTGTTTATAGATGGACTTACATCTATAAACACACATCAACACGGTCTAGGGATATTTCATACTCAATTAAATAACTCGAAAAGTACTGGCCGCATTTGAATCTTTTATACACCGATTTGTTTGTAATTTATCTCAGACTAATTTAAAATTAAAATTTTTGAAAATTCTTTTGTTTCGGTGGCATAAAAATGTCTTGATGTGTAGGAGAGGGAATTTTCATTTGTGCGAAATTTAGAAAACAATACGAATTACGTTTAGTTACAGTTTTTTTTTTCCTTTTTAAACGAAAGATAAAGTTAAAATTAAGGTATTGCAGCCATGCAACGCCAACATTTGACGAGGGTGGAGATGTTACGAGCTGTGGTAATGCTGGAAGCTGGGTCTGTTCAGCGTAATGTTGCTGAGGCCATAGGGATCCACCAAAATGTAATTTCAAGATTATGGACACGCTATCGTGCCACAAACTGTAAGAAGGCGACTGCATGAAAGCAATCTGCGCTCTCGTAGACCACTCCCGGTCCCACCTTTACGGAGGCAATCGTGGACGACGATTAGAATGGGTTTGGAACCACGTGGACTGGGGCCGTGAGCAATGGTCCAATGAATCCAATTCCAATGTTCACGGATGAATCCAGGTTCGGCTTCCATCCAGATTCACGAAGGACGCGTGTTTGGCGAGTTCCTGGACGATGGAGCCGTCTTCAGAACCCTCAGGAAGTTCACCCATACCAAGGAGGAACAATTATGGTTTGGGCAAGAATTCGTCTTGGAGGACGGACGGATCTCGTTTGGGTGCGGGGCAATATGAGGGCAGAACGATACGTCCAACAGGTGCTGGGGCCCGAAATCTTGCCCCACAGAACACAAATGGGGCAAGATTTCCTGCTCATGCACGACAATGCCCGAGCACCACGGCGAGAACGGTAGCAGCATACACACAATGTTAGGGCCTTAGACTGGCCTGCTCAATTGCCAGATCTAAATCCCATTGAGCATGCGTGGGATATGCTGCAAAGAAGAGCTCTGAAGGAAGCTCCTGAAAATCTGGCTACAGAAGATCAACTTTTTGCGCACCTCAGAGGGACATGGGACAATATTCCGCAGCAAGACATTGACAACCTTGTTCTGAGCATGCCGAATCGGTGTTATGAACATCATGGGCGCTTTCTCAGACTACTAACTTCAAGTTTATAAACACAAATTAAATGATTTTTCTATTTTTTTCAGTTTTTACTCACAAATTAAAAGTTAATTCATATACGGTTTCCGTCTATGCTTCATTTTTTTTCCATAAAATCCTGAAATTTCGATCGAAGTACCTTAACCATTATTAAAAAATGGTAGAATATTAAATAACGTATCTTTTAAATATATACATGTCATATAAATAATTAATACATTGATAATAATTCGCTTTTTTTTAAATATCCCTAGACCGTGTTGATGTGTGTATTATGTATGTATTAGTATGTACCATTTATGTAGGTAGGTATATTAATTTATGTTAACAAAATAGTATTCTCCTTATTCATTCATTTTTGTACTCTACCACAACGCTGTCCTATTTGACCCTAAGGTTGACTGGTAGAGAATGCCTTGTGGCATTAAGTCCGCCTATGTACCACGTTTGTGTATGAAGGTTAAATAAATAAAAACATTTTTCGATAATCTAACAGACGGAATAAATAGAATCATATTTTTTTTAGTCAGAAAACATAAGTAAGAGATTCAAGCTCACTTAAGATAAAGACACCTTTATCACAAAGGTAAAACCAAAACTGTTTGTCAAACAACAGAATCGAACATTTTATCTGCCTATAGAGCTGATGAGATCTGCGGTTAGAGTTGGACCCTGCTTGTATTTTAAGTTATTAAGGACCAAGACAAATCAGACCTAGAGCATTTTATCAAAGCAATTTTTTTTCTGCAGATGTAGGTAACCTACATGTAAAAACGTAACAACGTTTGTAGACCGTCGTTACAGTAATCTGTGACCTAAACCCGTGACAACCAGTCTTGTCAAATGGTATCGTACTTTTCATTACTCATACACTGAAAGTAGGTCATAACATGCCTAATGAGCGGGTTGAAAGTTATGCTTAGCAGCGCTAGGGAGAATCGCTTTCAACTGACAGCTGCCAAATTTCATTAAAAAAAAACTAGTTCTATTTTGACATTTCTATTTAGCCAAGTTCTAACTTTTTACACAGCAGAAAATAAACATAAATTTAAGAATATAATTATATTATGACTTTAATATAATTTAGTTTCAACTTTTTCTCTAGAATAATATGGATTTGGGCAAAATGTTTGCCTTTTATTTTAATGATGAACATAAAAATACCGGCTGTATAGCTGGGCTACCAGAGGAGAAAAAAAAAACAAAATAAGCGGCAAGCGACAATACGATCAACACTAATTTTTTCTTTAGCTATTAAATTATGTTCCTATTTTTATTTTCCTCGTAATCAAATCATATCGTTTATTTGTGTGAAAAGTGTATTCGTAATGAAAAGCACAGTGTTTACCTCGAGTAAATTACTTATCTAGTCCCTCGAACTATTCCCCGTTTCGGGACTAAATATGTAACTTTCACCTCTTGGATAACAATGTACTATTATGATGGTGGTTGACGAGGATCCGCCGCACAAGTGTCTGGCGGTGAAGGAGGTGAATTATAAGACTATCCCTTGTCTAATACCAATATAACATGCTTTTTAACAATTATGATGAAATACTTATTAGCAAATAACAATAACATTAACAATAAAAATAACTTGCCTTTGATGTACGTGTATAGTGATCATAGTCTCCACTTGCGTTCTGTCCAAAGAAGTTAGCTCTTTAATTGTTTGATCGATGAGGCCATTCAGTAGATCTAGAAATTTCTGATTTGTGGCTCTCATAACGAATCGATCCACTCTTGATTTCTTCAGAGCGTACTCGGCATCGCTAGTCCAAAGAATTTGCATTCCTAGCAAACCAGCCTTAAAAACCAAACACACTGAAATCTAATCTGTGGGTTTCTAGTGTTTATGGGAGATCAGTGTTGGCTAACAAATTGAGCATCTGCGTACGGCCAGATTACAATGTATCAAAATTAAAGCATTTATTTCAATTTCATTGTTTCAATGAGGAAATGCAAACTGGTCTACAGTTTGCATTTCCTCATTGATACAATGCTTTCTTTTGAATAGTCGAAACAAATACAAAATAAAAAGAAGCTACAGTCCCAGTCACAAGGCATAACAACTGTGAATTTACTGTAGTTGTCCATTCCCTAGCGTCGATCTCTATGAAATATATTATACAGGGAGCGCTCTCTACATTACGACCAGTGGTGTCTCATAAAAGTGATTGATTAATACCTGACCAGGAAAGTTCCAAAAGCCAACTAAAAATTGAAACTCTGGATCTCCAGCCATTGTTTGTGCTATCTCAGCTATAACATTTTTTATCGTATCTTTCATTGTGTCCAAAAGAGTATTCAACCAAATCTGTAAAACAAAGAGCCGGTAAAAAAATATTATTTTATAATATGTACAATTTAAACATGATGATTCCCTTTAGCAAACCTTGCGAAGATTTTTAAGGACTGATATTTAATACTTTTACTAATCTGTACGTTGGTTGAAAATTCGTGATAGTTCGCTAATAATAATCTCTCAGTCATCCACTCACAGAAGATACAATGACATAACGACTGACGGTGCCTAAAAAATAATAAATGTAATAGTAGCTGCACACTCTCGACTAAGAGATCTATGTCTCTTCCAAGACGACACGCAAACACTCAACTCAAGACGGAGAACTAGCGAGGACACGGGGCTAATTGACTGCTTCTAATTTTATATCTGTCGCACTCACCCGCCTCGTAGTGATTCTGAGAGACTGAACAAAGCTGTGCAGCCACCATTAGACATAAAAAATTTACCTCCACGCCTCCTAAACATGCCACCACCCTTTCAAGGGGAATAGATTCTCCATTAGCAGAATTCATTTTTATTATGTTCTCCTTATCATCGAAATCCACAGTGTTCACTGCGTCGAAAATACTCGGTAGATGCGGCTAAAACAATCAAATTGATTTACTCGGACTTTTTTCTTACTCTACGCAAGTACGCAGCCCTGTGTAAGGTAAGCAATTTGACTTTAAAAGAATGGCCCTTGAACATAAATATTTAAAAAAAATATTAAGAATTAACTATCAGATCAAGAGAGAGATCGAACCTGTATGGAATGAGGGTTGGACGCCTGTCCGAGAATCTCCAATAAGACTGGATCTGAGACAAAGAAGAACCGGGGGAAGATGAGTCGCTTGGTCTCCAAGTAACCGGTGAGTGACTTCTGGCAAGCCTCCAACTGCTCGAACAGGTGTGGTAGGAGCTGATCCAGCGTGTCGTCTGAAGTGCAAGTCTCCACGCAGTTCACGATATCACGCGCTCGGTACATTATTTTCACATATGTTTTGTCGATAGCCTGTAAAAACAAATGAATCGTAGAATTTCAAACAAACAAAAACATAAATGAAAATAGGTCTTACTTTTGAGTGCACAATAACGTAGATTGGTGTTAATTGAAGATAACATCATCATAGGCTAACGTCATCAGCACTATACAGGGCGTTTTATATGTAAAATGCAATGTTATTTAGGAAACAATATTTTTTATTCCCGGTTCGGGCAACGACTACTTCTTCTTTTCGATTTGGCAACTCAAATTTTGTCCGACCAGTAGGTACGTAGCAACCTGGACAGCTCTTTCATTTGCCTCGTTTTAAGTCTTTGAACGTGCAATAAGTCATGACGGGCAAGAGAGAAGGTGTTGCATGTTGTCCACACTCACATTCAATCAGAGATGGGTCGATTACATTATTATTATATTAACAATTATTATATAATCTTCTGTTTTTTTAACGCAGCTAGTTTAAATTAATTTTTTTTATCAAGTTAAGTCTTTCTTTCAATAAAACACTTGAAAGAGCGAAGGGATGGTCTACCGCTGCGCGGGCGCGCGGTGCGTGAGGGGTGAGGGAGGGCGCCGCTGCGAGCGTGCCGTCATGTCTCCCGCACAACCCCTTCCGCAGTCAGGAAAAGCTAATTTAATCAAGAGCACGTCCGTTTCGATTCCGACGGTCCCTCTCACGAGTCCATGCTTTGATTTGATAATCCTGATTATACGCGATATCTATTAATATAACTTTAATTACTGAGTTCCCCTTTCACACGCTACGAAAATAGTCTATAATAATTATTCAAGATACTATCCTTCCGTGTGACACGGCCGTGGGACGCCCTGTATAGTTTTAGATTAATTTCTTTCGGAAGGCATTGCTGGAAGTGGGTGTATTACCTCGGTTACACCTGCTTCCGGCTCGGAGTCACCCAGGGAAAAGCTACGTCGAGTCATTTGAAAGTTATTTTATCTTCAACATAAACAACACATTGATTTTTATTCTTGTCGACATAGGGATGTTGACAAGAATAAAAATCAATGTGAGTAAACACTGACCACCAACCGTTATAGACATCTGGCTTAGGTGTACATCTGGGCGCAGCATCGCCCCGAGATCACGTAAATACGGTTGAATTAGTGGTTACTAAGAAACGTACCGTAAATCGCTTCGCCTCGGCAGGCAGTTGTTTGGCGATGTCACCGCCAACAAACACTGCCTCCAGATACATCCATAGGTTCTGCACTTGAAGCCATTTCTCTAAGATTTCACTTGTGCACACGAGTTTGTTTATCCACAACAATATGTTTTTCTTAAATGGTGAATTATATCTATATATACAAATAACAAATTAACACAATTTACCGCTTACAGATTTTATTGAAAGGTAGAGCAGTATCCATACTTAATATTATACCTGTTAGAAGCTAAAGAGTTGAGGATCATTAACGAGTCTTCCAGCAAAGTGATAATGTCAAGCGTATCCTGAGGCTTAATCAAGAGCTCGCCTCTGTTCTTGAAATTAGCGAAAGTCAGGTCAATAACCGCCCAGTCTGCATTCACTTGTTTCAATTTAGCTTCAATGTCCTTTTCTTTCACCGCACTAATACAAATATCCTGAGACACGTGTAATTAAAACAAATTATCTATAGGTTTTAAATCTTCGGTTTCTGAAATTTGATTTAAAATTGTTTAGGTTTATTTTCGGAAGCAGACTAATTTACGTACTTCAACATCCTCCTTATATTTCAACAGCGGTGCCTCCATTACATTTGCTAGTGTAAATGATTCAGATTCCACATCCAAAGGACAATCTGGACGATAACAATGCAATCGTTAATAGTTACTTATATCCAACAGCAATATTAAAACAGATACCTATCATAGATGTTTTGCATCATACTTAGAAGTTTTTCCAATCTGTTCCAGTGTCTCTCCTTCATAGATTTATCAGCCATTAACTCCAATAGCGGGCATGTTTGGTTAAAATCTTCAATCTTACTCTTCAATACGATGAAAGCAGGCCAATCCTTCATAGCTCTCGGTAGTCTCCGGCATCTATGGAATAAAATTTAATTCATTTTTCATTTTTCATGGTAGCTTTAATGTAACATATTAGTAGTTTTTGGCAAACTCTCGCCTCAGCCATAGTTTTGCTACTGACTTTACAAGAAGCATCGTAGACATTGTGAAGCTTTTTCTAGAGCTCAAATGCAACTCGGCCAGACTGGCTCGAAGACTGGCGTTCAAGATTTGAATGTACGTATAATGGAGTGGGGATAGGTTACTCGCGGATATAAACCTGGATGACACTGACTGGCAAAACAGTTTCGCACTCCTAACATTGCAGGTAAAGTTCGCCTGTCGATGAAAAAAGGTTCTTACTTTTTTCTGTAGGTAAGTATGTTAAATTATATCCTTACCTTACGTCAAATTCCGCCAACTGAGCAACGATTTGTTCAATTTCGATGTCTACCCACGGCGTCTCAAAATATCCATCGATAGAATTTGTCACGGCTAAGTATAAACTGTACCTAAAAAGGTTACAACTTTGATAATTACACGTATCGAATGAAACCCCAAACAGTTCCCATTGTAATTTACTGAAAATATTAATAGACAATCTATATACATAGGTACTCGTAGATCTATATAAATAAATAAAAATTGAAGTGCCTGTTTATAATATCGAAATAACAGATTTTTAATGAATTCTTAAGAAAGTTATAACAAAAGTTATAGCAAAACCATTTTATTTTGGTTTTTTTTTGTCTGTCTGTCTTATTGTCTATTTTTTCTTTTTGTTTTGCTAATCTCCGAAACGGCTGGACTGATTTTTTTATAGAATTTTTACTGGCTGAGTTGATGTTATAAAGTAGGCTATAATTATATAACATAGGCTACTTTAATTTTAGAAAAACAATGAGGATTTCGAACAAAAATAATAAAATCCGATTGAAATGGGGAAGTTTTATTTTTCGTATAATAACTTCAGGCGCATTCTAGTGTATCTCTTTTTGTGAGCATCCATCATTCCGGTTATGGTGTACTAAAATGTAAAATAAAAACTAAAAACAACGTTCAATGTAGATGTAGCGTTTGGTCATAATTTAACTTTTTGCCACGCGTTTGGTTGCTCACAGTACCCACAGCCCACAGTTCAACTCTACCTTACCAATAAGTTCGTACTGCTCTAGCTTATTTACTCAAACTTTTTTTAAATCTTTGTTCATTGATTGTAAAAAACCCTTTTTAAGATCTCATTACGTTAAAAAAAACGTATATAATTTAAAGACAAAACGTTTTTAAAGGTTGAGCTCGTGACTTAATAATTACTGCCGCTCGGGTCGATATTAAAGGTAACCCGTGCTTGCCTAGGTTGACTCGTGGACGAATGACCACCAATTACATACCGAGTTTCTTATATGCATCTATAAAGCACGTTAAACAGTTGATCCTGACCGCCTTATATAGATCTTTGGAAGTCCTACCTAACAGTTAGCTAGCGGCTTGAAACTCTGCCTACCAATCTTACCAAGAGATATAAAAAAGAAAGAAAAATATTTATTTGTCACAGATACAAGAACATACAAGGAGTCACAAAGATAAAAAGGCAGTATAACGCCTAACAAACAGTAAGAAATACCCAGTACTAACTGGATTGTAGAGGTCAGCGGGTCTAAAATGGCCGCTTTAGCAGAATCTAATATAAATTATCTTTAACGTGATTCATACTATGATTCTCTGCGTGGATTCGGATAAAGCGGCCATTTTAGACCCGCTGATAGGTAGTCGTTCCATGTAAAATACTAGTATTCAGCTGCATCCGTTTAGACTGGCAGCCGACTCACATAGGTGGGAAAAAAGTTAGGCTAAAATATCTGCCTTAACCCATTATACTTCATAGTAATTATCCTACGACGACTAGCGATGTAAAGACTGACTAGGTACCATAACAAGCATATTATAGTCTTTTGTGTCTACAGAAATCTTAATATTGCCAAATGCTTACAATTTATTTAATAAGTTAAATTCCTTTTTCTTTTGATGCAATATCGGATAATCCTGAACTTCCATACCAAATAGTTTTTCACCACTGGAATACATTTCAAATCGCCTCCACAAGTCATCAAATCTTGATTGAAACATAATGACTCTGTAATAAATTATTCCATTATTAGTGCAAAATGTACCGATAGCGCAAGATCAAGTTTAAGTAAAAACAATAGTAATAAGTAGCTGTGGAATCTTGACAGACGTAATTGTTATCGATATATTATCATTAAAATACCTACTCAATTTTATTTATCAATTATAATATTGGAATAATTTGTTCTTGAGCATCCTCCTCCTGTTACTCAATATCATAGCTAAAATATACACAATACATTACCTATCGCTGGCATCCCGAGCGGACAGGCCAGGAGTCATCGGTCCAGATGCATCATAGTCTGCATCAAACTTGAGTACGTCCGCCAGGAACGCCGCTACTCCTTCAGTCAGCTCTGTCTGGAGTGGACCCTGCATATCTACTATCTTTTGCTGTACTTGCTGTGACTATAAGATAAAAATAGCGCGACCATGAGCGTCAGACTCTGAATATTAATTATTTATGTCACAGATACACAAGAATACGACTATTACAACAGTAAAGCTCACTTTATTAGAGCAGTTCTCCAAAGTATTACATGAGTTAGAACATTACACCACGACAAAACAAGTTTCCTCATTAAAATTTAGGTCATCATTTGGGAACCCGAGCAGTCCCAGCAGCCCGTCGGGTCGGTTCTTAAGTTACGCTGTGCTTGCCTGGGTTGGTTTGTGGATGGGTGACCACTCATTACATAACATGTTTCCCCCGTCCCTCGGAAAGCACGGTTCTATAGGCTATTTCACCAAAAAAAATCGAATTTGTCTGTCAGATAGTTTTCAAAAACTAATGGACACGTATTTTCTTCTTCTTTTACTTAAGCAAAAGATGAAGACAAGTCAAGTCGTGTGACGTCACAAGGTGAGTACTTTTTTACCCACAAAGTGAAGTCAAAAGCCCCCACCCCGCCCCCACACATGATCTTTGACACGTTTTATTTTCGTAAATTTTTATTAATTTAATAAAACAAAAAAACACGTATCCAATATTTTGTGATAATCAAACAGACGGACTAATAAGATTTTTTTGGTGAAATACCCTATTGTTGATCCTTGAGAGTCGTTACAGGTAGTCAGTTGCCCAAAAATCTGACAACCAGTCTTACCACGGGGTATCATATTACCCAATACTAATTGGGTTGTGGAGGTCACATAGGTAGTCGCCCGCTAAAATACTAGTAGGTATTCAGCTGCATCCGGTTAGGCTGGATAGATGAAGATCGTGAGAAAACGTTCTCTGTGTTAGGCCTTATGATAATGTCCAGGACAATAAAGTCTTACTTGAGTAGTGTGGCAATAGATATCTAATAATTAATAAAATAAATATAAATACTGGACAGAGACTCACTGTTAACAACATATTCTGAAAAGAATGCCGTAAACTATACACCGTGTCAGCATCTTCTTTAGGTACATCGATATTGAATTGTCTAAATGTTGCATAACTTTCTTCTATTAAGTCAATTTCCATATCCATTCTAAGAAGATAAAATTATAATTATGAGTGTTCCTAAAATAATCTATTCTATCAAACAGGCAGGTCACCGAAGGACAATAGGGATGTTTACTGACTAGAAAAAATGTGATTCTAATTAGACCGTCTGTTAGATTATTGACAAATATTGGATACGGTTTTTTTTGTTTTATCAAATCAATAAAAAATTACGAAAATAAAACACGTCAAAGATTTGAGTGGGGGTTTGTGACGTTACTGACCGCTAAAAATGCCATACTAATGTCTTAGAATATGACGTCACACGAGTTTTCAAAGCACTGTATCGTCTTCATTGTTTGTTTACGTGAAAAAAGAAAAAAATCGTGTCCAATATTTTTTGACAATCTATCTGACGGACAAATATTTTTTTTGTTAATTACTCTATTATATTCCTTTAATTACACACGGTCGACTACACAAGTGAACAGCTTCAGGGACATTATATCCTTTGCTTACGCAGCGGATATGGGTAGATATTCTTATTCTAAATCTGAACAGCAACCGAGGTAGGGTATCCTTTTGCCTTCAATTCACTTTGGTTAACGACATAAATCTCTATGGTCAATATGGACAATAAAAGTAACTAAGGCCAAAGACACTAATGTGTTTTAAACAGAGTGATTTTTTAGAATATAGCTACTTTGCTAACCACTAATTTTACTGAAAAAAAAAACAATATATCTTTTGTTTATTTGCTCGTAAGGATCCATTGAAATTGTGCTTAGAATTATAGAAATAAGTATTAAACGTTAAGTATTATACGTATTAATAATCTACCCGATAAATTCTTCTCTAATAAGCTGAAGGCACATCATGGCTACTCTAACATCATCCAAATCCTTAATTTTCTTGCTCATAGTTTTCATGCGGTCGTGAATAAAGAGCATCAACTTGACCACTCTCTCTTTATATGCAAGACATAACAGTCTACCCAAAATTCTTTTCCACTCAATAGATTCTAAATGCAATGCCAATTTGATACGATCTGAAAAATGCAACATAGTTTTTGAAAATACTGATTAGATTTTTAATATAGTAGATTTTTATTTTAAGTAGTAGGTACACAAAAACAGACGTTTTCATAAGAACTATACCCATATTTATTTGAATTGAACCAATGATGTGTCGTTCAGGTAAATTAGATACAGTCTCAGTCTGTCCATCATATTTGTTGAACATGTCCTTTATTATGACATTAAGAGGATTTGTGTCGACAAATTCTTGCACTTGTTGTACACGGTTCTCGGCCCATATATAAGAAAATCTTCCATATCCCTAAAACAAACATTGAAACAGTAAGTCGTGCTACGTTCACTTCCTCGATAAATCGTGAGCTAGGCCGTGGGCTCAAAATTTAAGAATGGACGCCATATGTTAGGATAATAATAATATTGTTTTAATGTTTAATAACCTTTAACAGTTTTTCTATATCTGGTTTGTACATATACATCATTCCTTGCAATGCCATGACTGATCTGACGATGTCCTTATGTTCCGATACCATACGGAAATAGTTCCTCACTCCGCCAGCGCCAGAAGCAGACCGTAAGCCTGCAAGCAACATAAATCATTTAATTTTGTTTGAAACCTAGCTAGTGTTTTGTTCAACGTATGGTTACAGTTGCTCATACTCGCACTACGTTTAGATGTTAAGGTTCCGGCCATTTTCTCCTTCTTTATTTGTTCTTGTTGTCCCCATATGAATACATTGCGATGAATATCCATGATACAGTTTAACACTACCTAGGGACCAAAATAATTAAAGTGTTTTAGTTTCTGACCACATTACCTACTGAACTGTGTTAAGTTACACTCATAACTTAACATCACGACACTAATATCCTCGAAGGTTTAGGTTGAGTTATTTCACCATCAGAGAGGCAGAGCGAGATATTTTCGGTAACATACATTCGTTATTACTTGATTCATCATCATCATCAGACTGTAATGTTCCCACTGCAGGGACTCAGGCATCCTCTCTAGGAGAGGGATGGGCTATTATTATCCACCACACGGGTCCAGTGTGGATTGGTAGATGTCACATGTCTTTGATTTTTTTGGTTCTAAGACAGTTTTCTCACGATGTTTTCCTTCGCCGTTTTGAGAGCAGTGGTGATGAAATAAATTACACAAAGTAATGCGCCTGACTGGGTCACTCACTGACACTGGTTTACTCACTGGTGGTGGTGGTGGGTCTCACTGGTGGTGGACTCACTGTTTGTAAATCGGGGCCGCCACCACTGGGCCATTACTGCTCTCATTACGTGAATTATATTTATGTAATGTTTTACCTGAGAGAATGAGGTTTGTATCTCTTCCAAAGTTGGTTTTATTAATATGCTTGGTATTTGTAGGTACATGTTGGTCAACATTAGAGGTTTTAGTTTATTTTGCTCCTCTGGATCCGTTGTCATCGTTAAGAAACTAGAAGTAGATTTCAATAAAACTACTCATGTATCCTTAGGTGAGTTACTTCATACAAGTACTGATAGTTTAAATTGTTACCTAGAAACTGATGCCCGACGTCGAAGTCTATCAAGAGTCTGCCTGGTACATTTAATAAGTGCTTCCAAACACTTAGTTGCAAAATATGCGAACAGTTCATTACAGTCGTTGATAGTCGGTATGACGTCGTACCGATCAATATTTTCTATCTCCATGAATGCTGTTAAATAATAATAATTAAGTTAACAACTGCATTCATTAATTTGTCCATTTTAAAACATATGAGAGAACACACGTGTTGACGGAATCAAAAGGAAATTAATAATATAAAACATTAACAAATAATGATGTTGATATAACCTGCATCGTCAGGAAACACTCTGGTAGCCGAAGTAACTTGTTTTAATACTTTCTCTATATCCAACCTTTAAAAGGACAATAATTTGTTAAGAATCAGTTGAAACACCGAACTTTACAGCTGTTTGTTATACTCGTAAATACTAATGCATAGGTATACAAGCTGTCGTTTTGCATCTGCGACAAATTCAAGGCGGTAATTAGACTAATGATTTTCGATCCAAATCCTACTAAGGAGATATAATTATGTTATAGGGAGGGAAATGAACATTTAGTATTTGGCTTAAAAGCCGAAGAAAGTATGTGTGGAACAAGGTTAAACTTTTTCCAAAAGTCGACTCCCAAAATAATTGAAGGAGATATATTTGGAAATACGAAGGCTTGGATTAGATGATTTATTAAAACTCTATTTATTTTCTAATTCATTCATCGGTTCTTAAACCATTATAAAATAATATTAATCTTCCTTTCCCTGATATTATAAATACGAAAGTTTGTGAGAATGTTTGTTACTCTTTCACGCTAAAACTACTGAACGGATTTGGATAAAATTTGGTACAAAGATAGTTTATAACCTGTATTAACACCAATTTTTATCCCGTTGTACCTTCCTGTGGGATAACTTTAGTGTTGTAGCGGGCGAAGCTGCTGGCAACAGCTAGTAATTCATATACGCTGATTTCTTAGTCGTTAAACACAGATTGTCCAACTACCGAAATTTACATTGTTTATAGATGTATTTTCTGATTATCTCCTGCATTTTAACGCAGATGCAAAACTGCATCTTGTTTAATAGATATGCACTACATTAGAATGGAATGAGATACTGTGTTAAAATTGATATATTACCAGTTGTTTTTTAAATCTTTTATCTGTTTACAAGGTACACTATCCAAGAACTTTTCTATGAGTTCCACAACTGTTATTTCAGCATTCGAGGACTTTAATTGAAGATCTGATGCTGAAGAATTTGAAAAAACACATTAACCATAAAATGTATTACTAATAAGTAGGTAGGTACATTTTTTTTTTTTTCCCTTATCTTAGGGCTCATCAATAGGATGGACCCTAATCTTATTACAATCTAGCCTTATAAATAGGCTAATAAGTAATTAAATTATAACCTAAACTAATAAATTGTCTTTACTAAGAATGTGTCCAATAGCACTTTTCTTATTGTCTCTATTAAGGCGAATACACTTCGTTCTTGTGTTCGTTTGGTACACTTGTACTTTACACTATTCACTATCACTAAACACTAACTCGAACGGTTTTGTTCTTTTTAGCCTTCTCACTATGTTTGTGTGGTCGAGAAGCTGGATTGCCTCGACGTTCACATGCTGATGAAGTCTCTTTTCGTGAGCTTCTGCAAATTTCTGGATCACATTTTCGATGAACTCAACTTTTAGGTCCCGATGTAGGTCATCATTTCGTATGTACCAGGGTGCATTTACAATTTCCCTTAGCACTTTGTTCTGGAATCGTTGTATAGTTAATATATTGGTCTGTTTGGTGCAGCCCCACAGCTGGATACCATAAGTCCAAACTGGCATCAGGACTTGCCTGTATAGCAACAATTTATTTTGCACGGACAGCGTGGAGTTTCTTCCAAGCAGCCAATACATTCTTTTAAATCGGTGGTCGAGTTCATCTTTTTTCTTCTTGACGTGGGCTTTCCAGCGTAATTTTGCGTCAAGGGTCATACCGAGATACTTGGCTGTATTCTCGTATGGGACTTGTTTAGTGTCAATGTAAACTGGAGAATACTGGTGTTTTTTGTTGGAAAAGTCTATGTGAACAGATTTGGATTCATTCAGTTTAATCCTCCATTTTTTGGTCCAGTCATAAACTTGATTTACAGCCATTTGAAGCTTTTCTACTGCTTCTTCGTGGCTGTTTCCTACAGCCATTATGGCTGTATCATCAGCAAAGGTCCCATCAGGTAGGTACATTTGAACACGCTAATAAGTAAACAGGCAGCTAACTTGCATTTACTTTTAAGATTATACGGACACATTTAAAGACTTATGCCAAACGAAACAGCTTTTGACATCAGTCGCTTAATGTGAAACACTATATAGAACAAAATTGCAATTAATATTTTCAGTGCACCAGAATTATAAAAAAAACTCTACCTGTATATTTAATAGCTTGTTCGACTGTACCTCCCAAATACGTGATCGCCTAGGTGAAGATGATTGCAGAAATCCACTCACCGATTTCATCGCGCCTAACCAGATTCTCTTCAAAGAGGGTAGCTGGATCGACTGCCATCTCAGGTAGGTAAACAAGCATGGTTTCAGCTATAGATTGCAATATTGCATCTATGCGTGCTTCTTTAAGATCAACTACCTGTAATTTCAAATCTATTATTATGAATTCCATATATAATGTGGTTAATTTATCTTTACCCTACGTTGTTCAATACCTCCTTAACGAACAAATCCACTTCGTCGAGCACTTTTTCTATATTCTCATAATAAGAGGGTATTTCTAGAGAAATCCATGTTATAGTTGACAAAGCAGGCTGAAATGCTTTCTCTAATTTTATTAATTGCGCACGGAGTAGAGGCAGGTACAGCTTTGGCATGCTCCTGAATTAGTGTAGAGTTAACATTAAAATATATTAGCAAGCAATTACCAAACTAAAAAAAAACAGTTAAAGGTCAATAAAAATAACGAATTGGAATAAACTGAGCATAGTTCGTACAACGCGGGGAAGCACAAAATATTTTAAGAAAGACATATGCATAGGCATAGCTATTTTAGCTTGTACCTTAAAAGGTTAATATCTACCGGAGATTATAAGGCTTAAAGAAGTATTATTCGCACTAAATATATGGATAGGATTCAGAACTGTTAAAATATTTTGCAAATAACACAAATTGATTACCTTTTGATTTGATTGCTTCTTTCAACCAAGTATGCGATTTTTTCAAAATTTCCTAAAATTTTATCTTTACAAAATGCCACTATTTGGGCGCCATCTGGTACGCCTACGAAAATAAATAAAAATATCTACAAATAAAGTCAAATAAGTTGGCACCTCTTGGTTCGTTTTTCATAAATGTGTTATGTAAGTTGATAAATGTATAATACACTTTACCACATCCAGCATGTTTATTTTCCATTGCTCACTATTAGTAAGCAATTTGTGTGTAAAAAAACAATACTTACTAAGTCCCATCTGCCACATGTATTCAACCTCTCGTATGCACTCTGGGATATACATTGTGAAGTTAATGATATACATATTGGTCTTGGGATGACGCATCAAAATTGGAGAAATCAAACCCAGTCGCAACTACATGTAAAAATGACATTGATTACGATTCTAATAATTAAAGAGGTTGTCAATAATGTAAATATTGATGATCTTTTCAATTCATGTGTCACATGTTACTGAGGGTATTAACCCTCGGTACCATGTGTGTGGTTACAATATAATTTGTAACCAAAATGCATTACATTTTTGTACCACCATCAAAATCCATTATGTCAGAGCAACGACCGTGCTACGACAATGCTACGGTAAAGCTACGGCCGCGCTACGACAATGCTACGAATATGCTACGACAACGCTACGACAATGCTACGACAATAATTCTCTTCGACACACGCACACCACAGTGTTACGCAAGTGTTAAATTGAATATAATTGTGTAGCTAGGTCGGTTCGTCGTTTTTAGTCTTAAATTGAACACTTTGCCAGAGGCATAGACAAGGGGAAGATTTGGATTTTGTAACTCCAAGGTTTTTTTTTTAAATTAAATAAACCCTGTCCTTGAAAATCTTAAGAAATATATTAACACAACAATGTAGGGGTTGAAGTCTCCTGCTAGAGTTGCGGAGTTTGTTATAAAGTTTCCGCGGCCCTGGATCGCAAAGGGTATAAGAAGGGACACGGATGGGTTTTAGTCAGTAAGAGGTCTGAGTCATTTGATTTATATGCCCATGCTAATTAATATTCAAACATACAGACTGAATGCGTACAACTATCACTACCATTTTCTTCGTTTTGAGTTCAATAAACTAAATTTTACCTGTCCCACATTTTGACTCCAACAATGATGATAGATTAATTCATATTCTGTAAACACTATGGTCATAACATTATGCAACTTTATGCATCGCTGTGTATTCTGGAAAATATAGGGTTCATTAAAACTGGTCTAAAATAAGTAAATTTTTTATCGGCGTTACCAAGTGTCCTCCAAAACTACTACTGAGTGTAAAAGTTAAAATCTTATAATACGGGAAAGACATGGTCATTTTCTTACTCGGTAGAACCTACATGAACAAGCCTTATCATAAAGAAGTAAAAATATTTGGATACATTACAGTACAATTTATATTTATTTCTTTTTTTGATTTAGAACCTTACATAGACTGGCCAAATCCATGATTGTGTACTAACTTATTTTTTTGTTTATAAGTGTGAGAGCAATACCGTGTGCGTAATAACTTCATGATGTTGTTTAAAAATATGCATGGGTGCTTTTATGTTCCTATGATAAAATCTTATCCACATGAGACGTCCTGCTACTGGCGGCATATTCCTTGGTATTTCTGGCTGATCCCTTTCTTCGTTATATCTAAATATAAACATATTCACAAATATATTAGTGTTAAATAAACAAACAGTTTATAAATACACACATCAAAAGTGTCTAGGGATCAAGCATTTTTATGCGGATTTCTTGAGATTGAGATGTGACTTTGTAATAAATTTATGATTTTATAAATTTATATGGATCCTTTTTGGTGCATTTCATAATTTGAATCAGGAACTGTGAATCAAATTCGAGTAAAAGATGAAAATCAGCTGTCAATATTTTCCCTATAAAAACATACAACGCATTGAAGACATTATTAGTGCTACTGTTTCCCTACTACTGATTAAAACCAACGTTATTATGGAGCGGCGACGTCATTTAAGCAGGGAAGAAATGCTCAGAGCCGTGGGAATGATAGAAGCTGGTTCCCGGCAACGTACTGTGGCTTTAGCTCTGAATACAAGTCAGAGTGTTATCAGTCGACTTTGGACACGTTACCGAAGCACTGGTACCGTGGCTCAGCGCCATGGAGGACGGTATCGCTGCACCACACGGAGACAAGACCGATACATTCAAATCTTAACTCGAAGAGCTCCAACAATAACCGCCATGATGTTAGCCGTGAGGCTTCATCACTCTTCAGGGAACTTAATTAGCGACCAAACAGTCAGAAACCGCTTGCATGAAGTGAACCTTCATTCCCGAAGACCGCTACGGGTACCACCTATAGCAATGCACAATCGTAGGATTCGATATCAATGGGCTCTTGAACACAGAAATTGGGCAGAAGAACAATGGCGTTTCGTGTGCTTTTCTGATGAGTCTCGTTTTGGTATGAGACCGGATACAAGACATATACGACACTGGAGAACCCCTGGACGCCAACAGCGATTAAAATCCTGCCAGGAAGTCCATCCTTATAGTGGTGGAACCATCATGGTATGGGCGGGTATTTGGATCGGCGGAAGAACTGAGTTGATTTGGATCAGAGGCAACCTCAACGCTCAAATTTATGCTGAGACGATTGTATCAGACGTCATCGTTCCTCTACAAGTGCAAATCGGTCCCTTATTTCAGTTAATGCATGATAATGCACGACCGCACACCGCAAGAGTTGTAAGTCAGACTCTCGCCGCAGCTAACATCAATGTCCTGCCCTGGCCTGCTCAGTCGCCAGACTTGAACCCGATTGAGCATGCATGGGATATGCTACAGAGAAGAGCTCTGCCGAATATGGAGGGTATCCAGTCGCAAGGAGACCTTTTTTTGTTGTTGCAACGAACATGGGCGGCCATTCCACAGCGTGATTTGGATGAACTCATTTTGAGTATGCCAAACCGATGTTCTTGTGTTGTTAGTGTTCGCGGTAGAAACACGGATTATTAATTGTTTAAGTTACCCAATAAAATTTTAAAGAAAACTGTTATTTCAGTCTTTTTTTCGAACTTTAATGTTAGTGGTTCAAATGTCAAAAATCCCTTTATTAGGAAAATGGCAAATTTCTTTATTAATGCAAAGGTGACTTGGTTTATCGTTACTGTGACAAACGAAAACACTTTATTTGATGAATCCTTAAAGAAAATTTTAATTAATATCAATCAGGAGAAAAGTTATTGCAAAAATATATGTTGATCCCTAGACACTTTTGATGTGTGTATAAGATACTTTCATCTGTTTAAAATTGCTTAGTACCTACTTACTTATATTAATTTAACGATGGGATTTAAGGTAACGTAAACAAATTAAAATAAAACTTTAAATTACCTGTCTCGAATTGATTCTATTTCAGATGTGTAAAGACGAATTAAATCATAATATTGATCATCTAAATACAAACAATCTAGCTCTAGTTTTGCAAATCTTCTGAGTAGGTTTAAAGCTATTTCCGTGGTGGGGCATTTTCTCACACTCTGTTGACATAATGTTTTATTATATTATGTTTTTGCTTTTTACTTTCTGCAAAATGAAGTCTAATCTAATTTCTAAAGTAAGTTTAACTTTAGGAATTAGAGGATATTATTTTATAAAGAATAATATTATACTTATAACATATAGGTATATAACTGTGTGAGTGTGTATCGACAGCTCTTGAATATATGTCGAGGTTACTAAAAAGTTTTTTTTCAACTCAAAGATGTCGTTCTTTGACTTGAAAAAAAAAATATTATTCTTCCTGCAGTAATACGTTTGGAGGACCAGCTCTAATTGTTTTTCATTAATTCTCATCAGTTTTGTATAAGAGCGGTTTATAAGACACCTACTCCACAAATTTAAACTGGACTTACAGACAGATTGACAGGACTAATCTGTAATAGGGGTTCCAATTTAAGCCATTTGACAGCGGAACCCTTAAAATATAATATTAAAATAAATAAATATAATATTCTTCTTTAAATATAATATTCCAAGACACAATGCTACAAGCTAATCAAGCAATAACAAGCAACTTATCATAAACTATTACACTAATCATGAAGTTCTCCAGTAACAGCTCCTGGTTAACCACCGCATTTTTATATATCTTGTAATCTTTATCGAAATCGGGCCGCCTGCTCTACGGATAAAGTTTTCATTAATGATAAGTCGAAATTAAAGTAAAATACTGTAAACATAACAAGTCCGACCTGTGATCCAACGCATCATACGTCTTCGAAGAGATAGTTTTGAACAACTTATTAAAGGTGACGGCATATTCCCCAATGCCCTCCAAAGAGCTTTTATTCAGAACATAGTAGGTGATGAAAGTTTGAAAAAGATCAATGATCTATAAAATTAAAGAAAGGTGTTTATTTGTCACGCACAGGACAAGACAAAATGATTTAAAACAAACTAACTGCAGTAGCAAACGACGTTTTTCAATACACTTTCTAAGAAATAATATAATAAAACGATAAGTATTTTTGTCACTATTTATAAGAAATTGATTGAAGAAGCTTATGTAGGTACGAGACCGCTAAAAACCTATATGAAAAATAGAAAATTCAAATATTTATGAATGAAGATAACAAATAAATGTTAATTTGTTTACAAAAAATTAAGACGCATTATCTCTTTGCCGAGATTAAAAAAAAACAATAATCGCTGACTTTATAGAAATTGAACCAATTTGATCTTACCTTGTGTAAGTTTTACGTGTTCAAGCCAGTTTTCAAGAAAGTGTACTGAAAAATTATGAATAGAATACGGAATCTCGACGCAGAAAACATCGATAAATGCTAATACGATGCAACACTGCGATGCACATTACTGCGAATGATCTTTCCTGCGATACTACTTAACTACTTGACTTCGATGCACGTGTTCGCGATATATCCTCACCGCGATACTGTATTTGTCTCTATTCTTTTGCGTGGTGTGCAGTGAATAAAATCTATTCTTACACAATTCTATTTACAATAAAGTAAAGCAACATACCTACCTCCACCATTATTATTATCAATCAAATAGATTTTAAAAATGATTTACCTTTATTAGCCGTTTCCGAAAAGTCTCAAATTTGCCAAAAATATACATTTCAGAGCAATCAAAAGGTCTTTCCGTAGCAGCCTCTGTCATTTCTTGCCGAGTTTCAGAATAGCATTTACGATAGAATTTATAAAGACTTATACAGAACTAGAAAATAAATAATTATATTACTCGAACGTATAGTTGTACCTTTATCTTAGCACACACAGTGGTGGTTATGTAAGCCTACCATTATATACTTTGACACCGAGAATAATAATTATATCAGAAGAACAATCTAAACGCAACAGTAAGTAGTGCAAAAGTGCAATAGTCTTGTTTGATTGCCGAACAGTTAAATGATAGCTTTTTTGTTTCCACCCCAGTATTTATATTTTTAAATCCTCCCTCAATATTTTTCCATAGTACTATTATACATTTTTACTAACTTCTGTATAATTTAAACACATACTTTGGCTTTATATATAAATTTCAGCTTATCTTGGTTCCAAATGTTTTTCTTGCCACCATTGGTCAGGAAATCCATGCACATGTTAAGAATC
Organism: Diarsia rubi; assembly: GCA_932274075.1. Classification (NCBI taxonomy): domain Eukaryota; kingdom Metazoa; phylum Arthropoda; class Insecta; order Lepidoptera; family Noctuidae; genus Diarsia; species Diarsia rubi. The sequence continues at coordinate 16,578,203 of OW026412.1, read as the reverse complement.
TGATTGGTTACTTTGACCAGCAACGAAGATATTTGTTTTGTAGTATTATAGTATCGTGAAGTTGCAAATATCATACGAATGCTGAACAGAAGACCCGGGATACATTGTTGCATTGTGTATGGATCACACCTGTAGACGTGTAACAATATTAAAAAATAGCCTTCAACTTCAGTCAATCGTGAGGCCATCATTCGTGGGTTCACAGCAAAGAAGTCAAAATAGTACGAGGTACTATATTCATCGTAATAATACAGAAACAACGAGGAAGCTTTGCCTTTCGTAAAGAATAAATGAGGAAGGAATCCTACTAATCCTACTAATATTATAAATGCGAAAGTTTGTGAGGATGTTTGTTACTCTTTCACGCTAAAACTACTGAACGGATTTGGATAAAATTTGGTACACAGTGACTGATGGTTTATAACCTGGATAAACACATAGGATAGTTTTCATACCGATTTTATCTTCCTGTGAGATAATTTTCGAGTTGTAGCGGACGAAGCCGCTGGCAACACCAAGTGATAAATATTATTCAAGTAAAAAATAATACCTGTAAAGCGGCTCACAGTACTTTTCCAAAGCGTACAGGTACCTCACGTTGTCAAAAGCTTCATTATAATAATTTGTTACATTATTGTCTAATTGTTTCCATTTCTGAAAATATCTTCGACATTATTAGATACTGTATTTTGCTTACTAACTTTTTCGCCGGTATTTTGAGTTCCATATATTTTTTTTATTTCTATCTCATAATAGTTTCAAAGCATTTCAGAGTCCGCAAGAATGTGTCGAGTAGATAAAGGTAGGTCCCTATAAATCTCGTACAAATCTGTAAGCCCAAGTGTCCAAGTGCACTTAAATCAAATATATGATTACCCAAATCATACCTTCAAAAGCTTAGATTTTGCAGCAATCAACGTATGTATATACATCAAGGTTGGTGCACTCTTAAGATGTTCAATTATCGACGTGAAAGTAGTGAGCTGACGACGCCAGTGATCCAGCTCAGCTAGTGGTCCAATGTTAGAAGGTTCTCGACGCAGTTGCCGACTCTGCACTAATACCTATGTATACCAAATTATTAATCTTAAACACTGATAGTCATCGTACAGCCTAAACCATGTAGTGTGTTAGTACTATGTATGTAGGGTGGCCTGCTTAACTGGCCACAATCTTATTTCTTTTTTAATATAACAGACACTTATCAAACCTGTATTAATCAATTCCTGGCCTCACACAAGTTTTGATTTAAAACTATAGTAATTGACAACATTTCATATTTTTAACTTGTGAGTATTATTAAGTAATATAAAAGCAAATCCAAAACTAGAACACCCATATTTTTTTGTTTTTCGAAATTATGTACTTTTCATTCATAATTTTAAGTTTCAAATTCGGCGCGTTCTAAAAAGACGTAAGCGCCAAATGACGTCATTCTTGCGGTGGAATGGCGATATAACCTTTGCTTTACTATGACACGACAAAAAAAATTGAAAATTGTCACACTTGTCTTGTCGTTGTCACTTTGGCAGCTTGTCATACTCGTTGGCGCAGGCTGGTACAAAACAATATTTTGGTTCCTTTATTGGCGTATATGTTTCTTTGGGATCCATTTTATTGGGGAAATATCAATCAAAAGTTGATAATACTAACAGTAAGCGTAAAGCGTCGAGTTTGAAAAATAAATTGTTCAATTTTATGAAAAATGTAAACTTCAGTGACATTCAACATTGACAAATTGACGTCTTGTTTGACATTATTGTTTTCATAAAAAATATTGAATGCTTAGGCAAAGATAACTACATCATTCTGCCGTTTAAATGACGTCATCACATGTTTTTTGGTTTTCATTTTTTTTCTCAGAAATAAAGGAATCAAAAAATAAATAAAATACATGTATGAACTCAGGATACGAAAATAAAGAAATGGTATTTTTATTTTAAGGTGGTGTCAGTTTTGAAATGTTGTCAATTGCCGCACCCAGAAAGCTTTAATGTTTACTTAGGCCATCACTTAGTAAAGGTTTTGACAGTTTCGTCATACAAAAGTATGTCAAACCTTTACTAAGGGACGGCTTAAGTAATTATTAAATATCTCTGAGTATCGCAGTAAGACTTAGATACTAACTGCGGTACTCAGAGATATTTAATGATTACTTAAGTCATCCCTTAGTAAAGATTTGAAATACTTATGTATTACAAACCTGTCAAAACCTTTACTAAGTGACTGCCTAAGTAATCATTAAAGCTCTCTGAGAGCGGCAGTTAGACTTGAGATTAGGCATAAAAAGGTAAAAAATATATCAGCAAATTGGAAAACAGTTTGTATGGAAGTACCGTCTTTATTACTGGTGAAATGGCATCAAAGTGTATTTTATATTAAAAGTAATAAAAAGAAAAAAACATGTGCCAATAACAAATAACTAGTAAACCCAAACAGAATTTATTTTGAGACTTACTGCGGTACTCAGAGATATTTAATGATTACTTAAGCTGTGACTTATTAAAGGTTTGACATACTTTTGTATGACAAAACTGTCAAAACCCAACCAAACCAAACCTAAGTGATGGTCTTAGTAATCATCAAAGCTCTCTCTCTCTAAGTGCGGCAGTGAGTCATCGAAACGTGATTTTAGATTCAATGAGCTCCACGAATGCGTGGTACAAGTATATTCGCGGTTCTTTTGTTTTATGATTAACCGGAGTTTTAAGTTAAAGGACGGCCACAGTATTCATGAAAACATGGATACCTAATAATAAAGATACCTGTAGTCCGCTTTTCCAGTATTAATATTTGTATTTATAATCTTGTGCACATATAAATTACAAAACTCATTAACGACTAAATAAAGCTAACTTCATGAAAATGACCTTTTGGTTTAAAAAAAAAAACAATTCCTTTTTTTCTCGAAGCTTGTGTTGCAAGTCTCTAGTCAAAACCAAAGACTTTCAATATTTTCAATAACAAATAAATTTTAAAAATCGAAACAAATCTCATACCATTGTAATTTGACGCATCCATTTCTTCACAAAAGAGCATACTTCTTCCAATACATGAGTCTTAGTTATGGCCAGTCTCAGTTTTTCTTGGTCACACAACTCATCCTCGTACAGTGACATGTTAATTTTGAATCTTGTACAGCAATCCAAATCTGTTTTGGTTTCTAAGTAAATAATATTAAGGTTATGTTATCAAAAATAAAAGTACTATCTTTACTTGGCCCGCTATCATGTTTTAGGGCCTAAAATAAATAGTAATTTCAGGTACCGTTTTTAAACACTTAATAACGGCCGGTGGCATAGGAATATTTTTTTTGGTAAATATATAGGTATTATAGGTATGTATAAGAAAAAAACTTTTAGCAAAAAAGACTTCAAAAACACAAAAAGTAAAAAAACTAAAACACAAAATAGTCAAAAATTTACTTCAGAAGAAAAATCAACTTCTGAAGTTTTTTTGAGAAACCTCCTCTTTTTTGGGAAGTCGATTAAAACCTCCTCCTATTTGGCAAGTCGGTTAATAAAATAATGAGCTACGGTCAGCATGCTGACTACTGCTGCTGACGCATCACATGAACCTTTGAATTATAAAATTTAAATGATGTAGCGACGAAGTACAACTAAGTAGGTACCTATAACAATGGGCAATGTTCATATTTTTTTAAATGTTGTAATTGAAAAACCATTTCGAGGAATAGCGTTACTGATCATTACGGACTTATTAATCATGAAAAATATTCACATCTTACTGATATTTTTAATAAAATACGATTGACCTTGTTTGCCCTTCAAATTACGTCAGCTTTGGCAGTACAGTTTTGTATTATTGCCTCGGAAAATAAAAAGTAAGTGGCAAGTATTGTCTACCATCTGTCAAGTGTCAAATGTATGCTATTGACACTTTGATTGACAGATGTGAGATGGATGACGTCGTGTTGACAGATATAAATTTTTAATTATGTATCAATGAGGCAACGGCACAATCTTTTGAAGTCACTGATGACGTCACCTACCTTAAAAATTTAAAATATTTTTTTTTTTTAAATAACTATGGAGCCAATCATCAAAACATTCAAATTAGTTTCTCAAAATGGTCTAAATTTTCAAAAAATAAAATTAAATCTAATGGTTAAGAATTTTAGACAATCCCCATTGTCTCATAATGTATAAAAATTACATACTTGCTAGATAATCAACGAAAAGCGTTATTTTTGAAATATAGGTCTTGATGATGTCATTGCTGTTAGGATTAGGAGGGTTAATGTTTCCCCAACCCTCGCAAGCTTGGAGAGCGGGCACGTATGCACGGTTCATGATCTTGTAGATAGCTGACACTACATTTTCGGTCTGTTGATTGATATCGAATTGTACAAAAAAGTATTCCTGTAATAGACATAATTTATTTCATTCTCTTAGAAAACTGTTGGATCGAGTTTGTGATCTAAGTTGTGTGACAAGCCGCAGCAATAATGTTACAACTTGGAACCTCCAAGGTACCCCACGAAATTCAAACGTTCTCACGTTTTTTGCAATTTTCAGGTCAGTGTCAGGTTTTATGTTGATTACGATATGATTCGCACCTAGGCCTTGCCAGGTCGCCAAACCTAATAGCCGGACGTACATGATTGAGGATTTTGTGGCTCACCGGGAATGTCACCTCCTACTGTAAAGCAGTCATACTAGCGAAGGATGTGGTGGAATGTGAGAGGGAGAGGAACCTCTCGTCCCAGCCGCCGCGGGAGTCGCTACGGGCGTCGGCGGGCCACCTGATGGCTTCCGGCCATCGTAGGCGCGGGCCTGTGGACGCTGAGCAATGGGCTAGCTCATAGTCCGTCCGTCCCATGAGGACAGACAGTGTCGACGGCGCGTTCGTGTTTCACTTCCGCCTCAAAGAGATGTCGGCAACATTGATGGGGGATAATTTCGTTGCGGGATCCAAGACAGTTAAATCGTTTCTCTGGGACTTCGTCGGGCTTCATTGTCTCGGCGCTTTTCTTGTGGTCGCCACTGTTTATTCTGGCTTACAGGAGTTACGGTGGTTTGGGACTAGTGTGGCGGGCTTGTCCCAATTAAAAAAAAAAGCTTTGATGGGGTCCGCAAGGCCCGACGCCTGCTGGGGCTTCGGGTTGTTCGAAAGGGGTACCGCGACCCCGTAACAAACACAAAGAGCTAAAAAGGAACATTGCTGGTTTTTAGTCAGTAGAAGTCTGACAGTCCCTTTCGCTCCGCCCAGAGCGGGAGAAGTCATTCAATGATTTCGCACCCACCAAAAAAAAAGCCTTTGTTCTAAGCTCATAAGTTACTTTTATAAATCTCGTTCTATAGAATTACATGGGCGGTTGGTGTGATATTTCTTAAGTCTAATACTTCTCATTACATTCAATAATTTTCTTAACCTACAACGTAAGTTACTTACATCAGCCACGTTCCGATTGTCAATAGCCTTGCTCCTCAATCTGTACATGGCGACACACTTGCCCTGAGTGCCAATTGTCGACAAATCCGATATATAAGTCCTTTCCATACTACCTTTATGATTAGGTACAAAACGACCCGATTCTATTAAATATGACACAAGTTAAACCAAAACAAACACTGGGCCCACATACGCAAAACCGCAGCAGGGCATGTCGGCAATTTTCGATACGCCACTGACAGGGGTAGTAGCTACGCGATTTGCGAGTAGCGATTACGTCAAAAAAATCCACATAAAGAATGAAGAAAATGATTGCCCGGGTTTGGTTTGTAAGCCACATTACTACATAAAAGAGATTTCGGAACTTCGCAGAGGCTTTATTTTTCTATTTACCCATATAGTAGGTAAAATAAGGCTATCAAACAGTCGTTATTGCTACAGTAAATTTATTCCGATGTAGAGGGAATTAAGACGCATACCCATATCGACAGGAGGTAGCATTGCATCACATAAAGCAATACAATGCGTGCCATCTGCAGCAATTGCACTGTCTAGTAGGTCAATATGCAAATCTGCGTCGTAAACACCTTCCTGCAATGAAGCAATTAAATGGTTCAATATACTGAATTTCACTCAGAAATATTACTACCCATTAACAATTCTATAAAAACAAAACACGATTCCTAATTATTAAGATAGGCGAAGGCTTCGGTGGAAACCGGGGCGGGCGTTTCGTATTATTATTAGTTTTAATACGAAACGCCCGCCCCGGTTTCACCTCAATTTATAATTGAATAGAAACATCTTTTTATTACTTAATTTCAATCTATTCGAAGAATAATCGATTAAACGACACCCATTGCACATGCACATGCACATCTCTTTTTGTTAACTTCGTGACCTTCGTGCAAGTTCGGCAATATTCGGTACGAGGTATTATATCTCAGTCACACGACAGCATTTGTTTGGTGTTTGTGTTGCTATCTCTGTCTTGAGCACATTCGATTAGAAAAGTTTTCGTTGTGTTTTTGTTTGTTGTTTTTATTATTACTTACTGTTATTTTTTATTATTTGTTAGAAAAGTTAGTGGGCACTTATTTCGTCAAATATGGCCACCAAAGTATAGTAGTGTTTTAAATCGCCAGGCGAGAAAAATTATTTACGATTTAGCTCAGTATATGAAAGGGGAAAAAGAAAATGGAGTTAAAAATGTAGACTAGGTATCTAAAAGTGTTTTGATATTTATTTCATTTGTATTTTCTCACTGTATTAGTTATTTTCTGATCGTATAATAATATTTGTTTATCTGGCAATAACAGTTTTCTTCGCGAGTATACATGCGCAAAAGTTCGCAGAGCCTATGTTCAGACCTGTCAAGATAATTTGATCGTACTGTACTTAACTGAAACACACAAATGGAGTTTGGTTTGTAGCAAACATCTTTAGAACAGCTTGACGATATTAAAATTTGAAAAAAGTAGAAATTTGGTAATAAAAAGGTTTGTCTTCCGGAACTGTACCAATAACTTTCCCAGAGGGGTGGAAGTACGGCCGAAAACGCCCCCAGAAAAATCCTATTCTAGCTAGAAACGCGCAAGAGTTTATCTCATGTTCTCTCTGTTATGTTATTCATATTATATTTTAATTAACAACTCTAATATTTTGATTTGCCTATAAGTATGTACTGCAGTGGTCTGTGACGGAAACTCCGTCGGGGGGGGGATGCATGTGTCCGTGAGGACGGGACGCATGTGGTCGAGGGGAGGGGTCCCCTGGATACCCCCTGGATCCGCCCTCGCATAAACTAACCCTCGTGAATCACTCTATTTACCTATCGCTGAAAACTGCTTTATATCCTTTGCGTAGTTCAAAAGATCAAAACGCACAAACAGCGCAAGCAACTTCGTATTACACTATGTAATAACAAAGATTTAAATGTCAATCATAGTACAAAAATTCCTTACCAATACATATTCAGAAGTTTTATTCAACATAAAAGTTGCATTATCAAGTAGAAATCTATGTTGTTGCCTGACACCACTAACTCGACTGCTTCGAGCTTCTTTGGCTTTAGACTACGGACAGAAACTTTTTTAATTTGGGTTTTCGTGTTCATTATGTAAGAATGAAGTACCGATTTGTAACAAAAATATAAATATAATAGTTAGTTAGTCAGTTTATTTACTTGCTTGTCTGTATAAGACTCATGAGTTGGTTTCAATGCACTCAGAGATGCTCGGCTTCTCCTCTGAATACCCTTAAGGCGAGAGCTGACATCTAATATGCCTTCCAGAGCTGATCTGTCAACATCATGGAGTTCATCATAGCACGATGTACTCGCTTGTTCGGATTCAATTCTTGACAGACGCCTATTAGACTCAAATGATTGCTGTGATAATTGAACCTTAGAATCTTTTACAGCAATCTGAGAGGCAGCTTTATTTGCCTCTGGCAAACTTTCATCCTCTATATCGGACATTATTTTGTTTTTATTTTTAATAAAAATATTTTCATTCGGTACTGCACCTGCGATAAATTAGTTCCGTCACACAAGCTTTAATAATTTCACAAACAATTGTTTTAATCAAACCGTGATGATTTGTTATTCGAATTTTAAAAAAAGTAGTGGGAAAGCTTTGCTTTAATGCATGGAACTGATAGGTACCAACTAAGTTCAACTGGAATGCGGACACGTAGGTCTGTGGTCTAGATAAGAAATGACAAAGTGCGTGTAGGGTCATGCACAATGTAGGGTTCCGTAGTAGCCCATCAAATTACGCGGATTTACCTCCAAACGAAGGTTTTTGTTGTAATAATACAAACCAACTAATATTTTCACAACACCGTAAGAAGTGAAAGGAATACGGAGGCGTTTACCCAAGAGTGGGACAAAACAGGCTAAAAAAATGGTGGTTACAAAACCTGTACTCCGTACATTATGTTAGAAAAATATGTTAATTTTTGTCCCTCTTTTAGCTGGAAGAGGGGACACTTGAGTCTAACAAAACCACAGACGTATAAAGAGTAGTACGTCTGTAAACAAAACTTGGTCAGTAGTCAAAGGTTAATTCGTTCGTTCGTTCTTAGGGATCGTAGCTGGTGGCGTTCTGTAGTGTCTGCCTATCCTCAAGGGATAAGTGCGTGAGTTTATGTATGTATATGGTTAATATTTCACAAACGAATTAAAAAGTATTTGAACAAACTCGTAATATTTTTGTACACCTATCAAACCACATCCCACACTACGGGCTACGCAAGAAAAAAAAACATCCCATGTACATAAAAAAATACTTTTCGAGTTTTTATTACACCACTTCCATAAAGGTACTTAACTATGTTTTTTTGTTTGAACACTAGACTAGAGATAATCTCTATTTCATTCATCGAGAATATCAATAGATCGCTATTGATTTAATATACAAACCAAAAACAAGTTGAACCAATTCCTGCATTCATATTTTACAGTGTTTCCATTTAATTTATTCAATAGGTTAAATAACACGTTTTTTTATGGTTCCCAAAACCTTACAAAAATGACTTAGAAAACTTGTCAGTCGCAGGCGCAGCGACGCATGCTACCTATGATATACGAATGCTATGATAAATTAGAATTAATGATTAATAATAAAACCTGAAACGAAATAGGGAGTAAAAAGAAGTTTATGTACATTATGGTACTTGTGTGTAATGTTGGTGATTACCGCTGAGGCGCCCGTTGAGACTCGAGCCGTCAGGATAGGGTCCTATGAGAGCCGAGGACGAGGACTATAAATACGTCTGTAAACGAAACACGATTTACGACAATGGAAGTGTCATAAAATTTAGTTTTATTGCGAAGATCGTCGATTCTATTCGTTCACCTAACGGGGACAAAGTGGGAGCTTGTCTTATTTTAGGTATGGAATAAAATCACCCCGTCCGAAAAGCGCGGTTGGTAAACCATTGTGCAATTACAAGATTAGTGCAAACAGTGTCACATCCTAAACCGTACATATTAATCTCATGGTAGTAGGTACCTAATCATTACATGGTTGTACTCTAACTGCCGCACTCAGAGAGCTTTAATGATTACTTAAGCGATCACTTAGTAAAGGTTTTGTCAGTTTTGTCATGCAAAAATATGTCAAACCTTTACTAAGTGACGGCTTAAGTAATCATTAAATATCTCTGAGTACGGCAGTTAAACTAGATCACTGTACTTATTAGGTCCATGGACTCGACTGATTTTTTTTTTTTTTTTTTGGAATTTTATGACCTGGTAACTGGACCTTTAGGTCAAATCTTATTTTATTAACGAACACTGCACTATCACTTCGTTTTTAAATTGTTTTAATAGTATTTTTAATGTATTTATATATCGGTTTGTAAGTATTTTTGTCTTTTAATAACTCTTCAAGTGGCGGCGGGCGGGATAAAGTATTGCACTTAATATTCACATCACTAAGTTCACTAGCCAACACTAATCTGTCAAGCAAGAAGTTTTGACAGTCAAATATAAGATGGTCCATGGTTCCTTCTTGGTAATCACAATGCGGGCATGTATTGCTTGTAATAATGCCAAGTCTAGCAAGGTGTGACGGAGCAGTATTATGGCCAAAGCGCAATCTATTTATCGTAGTGATAAAGTCTCGGCTGGCTTCATTCAATCTATTGTACCAGGGTCTAACAGGTAATCTTTCTTGTATACTTCCATACCATTTTCCTTTGATGTCTTGGTCTTTCTTCCACATTTCTAACCATAACTTACATATATTTTCATTAATGCATTGCAGGAAGTCAGTCATAGGAATGTCCATTGCATTTCTAACATCAATAGCATTACTACCTTCGTAGGCGGTTTTATCAACAACTTCATTGCCAGAGATACCTCGATGAGAAGGTACCCACAAGAATACAATCTTTATGTGCATAAGATAATATTGATAAATTATTTCTTTGATGAAATACAGAATATAATTTAACTTAAATGAAACTGTAAGGTTAGATAAGGCTTTTATCAAACTTAGTGAATCAGAAACAATCAAAAAGTATTTACAATTGCTAATTTGGCGAATATGTATTAATGCCTGATAAACCGCATATGCCTCTGCAGTGAATATAGTACATGTATTGTACAGAACAAAGCTTTGAGAGAATTTAGCATGTGGATCATATATAGCAGCACGTACATAATCACTCCCCTTACTGCCATCAGTGTAAATAACATGATAATTCTTATTATCTGCCAGAAACTGTAACATATCTGAGTTATTATTAATGGTATTTTGTAATTCTTCAACGGGATGTGAAATACACTGATAAGAGAAAGAGTAACATGGCCATGGGTACTGTTTTCTAATACTAGTAAAACTGTTTTCTGTTTCCAGAAATATTTTGGTCAATGTTGGGGATCTACCATTCAAGAGATCCTCTCCTGTTGTTAGAGGCCCAAGAGTTCTACTTACAGAAGGTACAATTTTGTTTATTATTTTTCTGTTATTTGCAGCAATTAATTTAAGACAGAATCTCTCAGCAAGTAGAATGCGTCTCAAAATTAAGGGCATAGTTTTAGTCTCCACTTCCATGGCCCTTATGGGAGTAGAGCACATTGCACCAGAAATTGTTCTCAAAGCCCTGTTCTGCAATAGATCTAGTTTATTTACATGAGTACTATTTATATACACTAGTGAACTATAATCAAAATGACTTCTAACTATACTTTTATACAAAATTGATAATATTTTCGGGTCTGCTCCCCATGAGACACCTGCAAGACATTTAATTACGTTTAAGCCTTTTAGAGCATTCCTTGATATGTATTTAATATGTTCCTCAAAAGTTAATTTTCTATCTATTACTATGCCTAAAAATTTCTTTGAATTTACTGGATTTATAGGTTCTCCGTTATAAACTACTTTTGAATTGGTGTTCTCATTTCCAAATATCATAACACTGCTTTTGGAGGGATTAATTTTTAAATGTAGCACATTATTGTAATAGTGAAATATTTGGGACAAGGCTCTGTTAATATTGTCAATTGCAATTTCTACATTATAATTACTACTGTACAAAACAATATCATCAGCAAACTGCAGAATATCTACATTACTATTAACAAATTTACATATTTCACTTGTGTATATATTATAAAACAAAGGAGATAGTGTAGCACCCTGCATTGTACCCCTAGATGCACATTTTGGACCATGCAATGTATTATTATGTCTTACATAGAGTGTTCTATTATTCAAAAAATTATAAATCCATTTACATAGTTGGCCAGGCACACCTAACCTAGACATAACTTGTACAAGTATAGCTGGATCCAGACTGTCAAAAGCACCTTGAACATCTAGAAACACACAAACAGTGTGTAACTTTCTATCCTTTGCATGTTTCAGGTCTGAAATTAAGGAAGTGAAGCTGTCTGCACAACTTCGCCCTCGACGAAATCCATATTGTACATGTGGAATGAAGCCGTTAGATTCCATATACCAATCCAAACGATTTTTAATCATGTTTTCAAATATTTTACCTAGACATGAAGACAGTGATATTGGTCTATAAGAGCTGGCAAGCTCTGAAGGTTTATCTGGTTTGAGTATCGGAATGACACATTGTGTTTTCCATGATTGTGGAATACATTTACAATGCCAAAGTAAATTCAGAATATTAAGAAACATTTTTTGTGCTGATTCATCTAAATTTTTAATAGTACAATAGGGGAGATCATCTAAACCAGGTGTAGTGTCTTTCCGAGATAACAAACTCATTTTAAATTCAGACCATGTAAAAGGATCTAGCAAAAATTTTGAATTTCGATTATCATTATTTAATTCGAAAATATTGCCTAAACTATTAACATTATTTAGATTGCTGTTGTCTGATAATTTATCTAGAAATTGAGAAATAAACTCATCTTTATATGATTTATTGCCAGCTCTTATACCTTTAAACATTTTTAGAAGATTCCAAATCTTACTTATAGGAGTAGTTCTATTAAATGTGTTACATAAGTTATCCCAACCTATTCTTTTTTGTTCCGATATGGTTCTTTTTTTAAGTGCATCTTTTCTTTTATAATCTAAATAGTTCTCCATAGTAGGTTCACCTCTATATAGTTTCAATGCATTGTAAGAGGCAATTACACTTTTTTCACAAATGTCATTCCACCAAGGAGCTGGAGGTCTGCTTTTAAAATTATTTGGTTTATTAAATTTAGGAATTGTCATATCTTTTAAAGTACCCAATCGAGAACAAAAATCATTATAGCTTGAAATAGGATCATACAATTTTAGGACTAAATCATTGAATATTGTTTTAGAAATAGTTTTATACTTTTCCCAATCTGCTTTTTTATATATAAACCTATCAACAGGGGGATTAATATGATACTTATCTATATGAAGTGAAATCTCTGTTATTGTTGGGTAGTGATAGCTGCCCATGGCATCATCATGTACAGACCACTCGCATATTGATGCGAGGTTAGCACTAGTAAAGCTAACATCAATTGCAGACGGATTTCGTCTTGGGTTGTTAACAGTTGCAAAACTACCATCATTTAATATACATAAATCCAAGTCATCAATGATACTAAATAAATCATGACCTCTGCTCTTAGTGGATAGACAACCAAATGCAATGTGGTGTGCATTAAAGTCACCACTGACAAATATGGGCTTTGGAAGATCATTAACAATATTACGTAATCTATTGATCCGTATATGTCCACTAGAAGGAGGACAGTATACACAAAGAATAGTCAAGCTACCATGAACAGTAGATAAGGACAGAGCAACAGTTTGAATTTCTTCATAAAATCTAGTGTTTAAAACTTTGTACTTTAAATATGGCTTAATCAGTATTGCTACACCATTATGAGTATTTTTGGAATTTTTATTGTAAATATTATATCCAGGTATTCTAAAACTATTATCTTTAAACCATGTTTCGTTAAGTAAGCAAATGTCAATATTTTGTTTTTGTAAGAATTGGATCAATAAGGGTTTTTTACTATTAGCACTTTGAATGTTATACTGAGCAATACGTAGCTTAGACAATGTGTGACTTGGATCCATTACTTGAGATTTTTAAGTAGCGTTTCTTTAATACTATTTACGGTGGTAGGCGTATTATCTCCCTTATTACCCAGTTCCACCAACGTCTGTACCAGGGCCATAAGTACATCGTTGTTGGCAACTATTTGGGCTTTGATATCTATTTTAGGAGGGAGATCTTTAGATTTATTAACATTATGTACAGTATTATTTACAGATGTAGACTTATTTACAGATGTATGTACAGACTTATTTACAAACCTATTTACAGACTTATTTACATTGTCAGTTGGTTTCATTTTTGGAGGTGGCAAAGGTGGAAATTCAATATTATCACTTGTGTGTTGTTTCGTCAATGTAGCACTTGCATAAGTAATCTTATTTTTCTTTTCTAAAATTTTATTTAACTTAATTGGACATAATCTAGAAATTGCAAGATGAGGCCCGCTGCAATTGCAACAGCAGATCTCTGTTGGTCTATCACATTCTTTATATAAATGTTCACCTCCACAAATGGAACATCTTTGTTTGCCATTGCATATCCTAGCAGAGTGGTTAAATTTAAAGCAACGGAAACATTGCTGTAATGGGGGTACATATTCAAAAACTCTGTATGAAAACAAATCATATTGTACATTGTCCGGAAGAATATTTGATAGAAAAGTAATGCTAACTGTTTGTAGTGGTACTCGCTCCTGTCCTACCTTCTTTGTGAATCTTCTTATAGCTATTATTTCATAAATTGATGATAATTTGGTGTATAGTTCTTTATTCGAAATGTTTGCTGGTACATATCTAATTATACCTGTTTTTTCTATTTGCGCAGCCGGAATAAATGCTTTCAAGCAATACTTGTTAAGAAAAGCGCTGTTGTTGATAAAGTTATTGGCCGTATTATACTGTTTAAATATTACTGCTATTTTATTTGCGTTTATTCTTTGTATAGCCGTCACTCCTTTTATTTCGCTGGAAAATATGTGATTGAGATAGATAGGACTTTTATTGCCTATTCTATCCTTATTGTTGGAAGCTTCAATAAACACTTTAAAGTCTACATAAGTGGCATTTTCTGGATATAGTCTTTTATAGTCAGGTTTTACATATGGTGAATAGTCAGAATGCTCACCGCCGCCGCCATCACCACAGTCTATCAAAGTCTCTTCGCCTCCGGGCTCAGGCCGGGGACGTTTATGTGAGGTGGGCGGGTTATCCCCGCCCCCCTCATTTCCCACCATTTTTATGGGTTTGTACACCTAGCACTATTGTTTTTACCTAACTTTTAAACAAAAAACTGTGAATATTTAATAAAAACGAAAATTGAAAAAAAAATTGACGCGCTCTTTTTTAAAGTTCCCGCCAGAATCCGGACTCGACTGACAGGCACACACTAGAGATGCACGACACGTGCATTTGGATTGATCCGAATTGTTACAAAACAATACAGCTGAAGGATCTTAACGAATGGCTTTGAATCAATTTTCCAAATATCGGATCATTCGTAATACCTATGAGATGCATGGTTATGCATTTGTATCGATAAAATATCGATCTAGATATAGTATCATTTGTCGCAGCCGAGGCGCAGCTGTAAACACGCACTGATATAATTCTCAAATAAAATATGAACATTGTGATTGTAGCTCGATCTTAATGATGGCTTGGAACATCAAACAAATAGCGGCACATTTACAACACTTTAGGTATTAGTGGGTTGCGATCGTAGTCATCGTATGGTGCCAACAGTAACGGACTAAAATGGCTCGGAGACACTGATATATAACAGAATTAGAAGCTCTCGGGAATCAGAGATAGTTTAAAATTAGATTTATTCAAAACTTACGAAATATCTTATAGTGCATCGCATCAGCGGAGGTCGCTATCGAAACAATCAGAATAATGGTCAGCAGCAGCAGTCGGAGTAAAATGGCTCGGAGTAATACGGAAGAGTGACTCTAAGGGTAATAATATCCCGTCGGGGCTAGAACCCAAAACAGTACAAGAATTTTGATCAATATTTTAAATTGATCCAAAATATGAGAGTATTCATAAAATTGATCGTAACTGTAAAATATCGGACCTTAAGGTACATCACTAACGTTAACCGCGCTGACACGTCTGACAGTTCTGACACTGACAGAAGTGTTGTACTCTGTGCTGTGGCTGATCTAAAGTTACATTATCTATCACAAAAGCTCGCGGGATTCAAAGATTGTTTTAAAAGTTAAAACTTACGAAATATCCCACAATGCGACGCAACTGGAGAGGTCGCTATCGAAACAGCTGGCATCGTGCTCGAAACAATCAGAATAATGGTTCAGACAATCAAAGTTTAAATAATTCAACAAGTACTCACCGGGTGTCGAGTACTGCAGGATCTTCAAGAGCACCAGCTAATCAACTGCCTACTGTTCTGCCCATTACTGACAGCAACAATATTTGGAAGCTATACTTTCCTACTGAAGGTCAGAAAGTTATTTAAGTAATAACAATTCTATGAAGATTGCGATTAGTTCAAACAGTACACTGTGGAAATAATATTGATTACGTTACATGCTTCTATTCCAGAACAACAAGGGAACTTAGATTTATCAAGTCATATTAACTATTTCAAGAAGTTTATTCAGGAAAACAAAAACTTATTTGATTTGGAAAAAATTGATCAAACTCGCAGTGTGCCTTTAGATGTCAACAATTTACTAAATGATACCGAGTTCATCAGTAACTGGCCCAGTTTCAATACAGAATTGTTTGAATATCCTGATAAAACCTTAAGGCTTTTAGAGTATAGTTTGCATGAGGTAAGTTTTGGTGTTATTATGTATTTCTTTGCAGTTACTAGTTTATCACCACTGAATTGAAAAGTAAAATAATGAAATAAAAACAACTATATGTATTATCTATGTGAGTGATCAGAGCAATAAATACTAAAACAAACTAACACTAAATTTCTTAATATATCTTAAATGTCAATCAGAGAATAAAAACTGTGGCATATATAGAATTAATTTTTTAATAGACAAACTAGTACAATCAAGATCTTCTGGCAAAAACTAGTAGTTGAATATTTTTCATTGCAGACTCTCAAGTTTGAATCCAAGATAAAAGTAAGAATACTTAATCATCAGCCAGTAATTCCCATAGCTAATTTAAAAGTTAACTACTTTGGTGAGTAAATGTTTTATTTTATTATTGCAAGACCTAATGTAGACCAACTTTTAATAATTGATATTGATTTTCTCTACTAAGTTTTCATCAGAACTTGGTAAAACTAAGAAGCAACATAAGTAAACAGTAATTTTATTGCATGGTAGTCTTCACATCAGTGGTAAACCTTGAGGTGACCTAGTGTAGCAATGAGATTTCTGTGTTGTTTACTAAATAATAATACTCAACTAAGCTGTTTACAATATTGCATTATAAGTATTGAAATAAATATTATAGTTTCAATATTTTAAGTTGTTTCCAGTCTCTGGATTGAAAATGATTGGCACATCAAAATTAAACACTGGTCAATTGATGTGATTACCTGCCAATGTACATACTACGTTGAATACACCGGTTCTCACCTGATGTGATTTCCTATTGTAATTCATTCAATAGGGGATCGGACAAAAAAAAACTAATTAGTCCGTCAGATAGATGTCCAAAAAATATTGGAGACGTATTTTTAGGGTTCCGTAGCCAAATTGCAAAAAACGAAACCCTTATAGATTCGTCATGTCTGTCTGTCTGTCTGTCCGTCTGTCCGTCCGTATGTCACAGCCATTTTATTCCGAGACTATAAGGATTACACAGTTGAAATTTGGCAGGTAGATGTATTCTGTGAACCGCTTTTTGATTTTTATATAAAAAAAAAAATATAAGATTAAGAGGGGGCTCTCCATACATGGAATTGAAACTAAAAAAACTTTTTTTCATCAAACCTACACATGAGGGGTATCTACGGATAGGTCTTCAAAAATGACATTGAGGTTCTTAAAATCATTTTTTCTCAAAGTCAATCGTTTCAAAGATAGACACATCCAAAGTGGTAAAATGTGTGTACCCCCCCCCCCCCTCTAACTTTTAAAGTAAGACAGTGACAATTCTAAAAAAAATATATAATGTAGATCTCAACACTCTTTTTTTAATACGTCAAATCGTAAATCGCAATTTACCGTTCATTCAATCAACTCAATTATAAAAATTATGTTAACATTATGTTACTTGCTGCTACGGAACCCTTCATGGGCGAGTCTGACTCGCACTTGGCCGGTTTTTTTTTCTCTTTTCACATTAACAAAAATTGAAGTCAATACAGTGCTTCGAAAACTCGTTAACCTCTTCGAAAACGTTATATGATAGTACATTTTTAACTACAAATGACGTCACAACCACATCTTATCTTCGTCAATTTTGATTAATTTGATAAAACAAAAAACACGTATCCAATATTTTTCGATAATCTTACTGACGGACTAATTAGAATCATTGTTTTTTGACTCAGTCCGATCCCCTATTAATTACTGTATTCAATTTGTGTTTAATTTTGACAAATCAATAATTTTCACTCCAGAAACTGAATAAATCAACATTATATATTTTAAACCAAGTCTGAAGTAAATATAATTATTATAGTTATTTATTTTAGGCAAGCTAGTTACAATCAAGGGTACGGTTATAAGGGTTGGAAGTGTTGGTCTGATTTGCACATCTATGGCATTTGAGTGTTCTAGCTGCCACAACCTTCAAGCTGTTGTACAACCTCAGGGTGTATTTACAGGTTTGTAACACTAATTCAACTCTTACATTATTTACAGTCAATTTCGTTACTTTTAAATAACATGTCAATAGTAAAACTGGTGTTTACGCCTGTGCTAAAGTGCTGAGACCGAGACATGCAGTGTTTGTGTGTCGTGTTGCCATTCCAAAGGGCTAGGCGCGCCGTACTACTTGACTTTATTTTTATAACGTGTTTTTTCCACCTTAATTTTTTTACTATTCTGTTAAAAATCTCTCATCGTCGCGACAACTTTGCTCCGAACATTTTATTTGTTAAAATATTGCTTAATACCAAATTATATCATCAAACCTCGAAACGTGAGTTTCATTTGAGAAATCTGAAGCCTCAATAACTGGTTTTTCCCAGGTTTTACCATGGAATCAAAACCAGGTTTCACCTACCCTAAATGAGTAACCCTCAATGTTTCCAGCTCCTACAACGTGTCAAAGTTGTCATGGCGGGTCTAAGTTTGAACCCTTGCAGTCATCACCATTCACCAACACTACAGACTGGCAAGTTGCTAAAATACAAGAAATTCAGTCACAGGTTATTGTTGAATATTATTGGACTTACCTACATCTTATAAATATAAAATATGTTTTTATGTGGAGACTGTGTCAGCAAGTGTATTGTGGGACTCCCCAAGATTGTTGTGCGACTTGAAAAAGTGGCTGGTCCAACAGTGGATTGTATTATGCTGAATTTTTAATTTTCAATAATGGCAAAGTATTTTCTGGAAAAAGACATTCCCTGGTACTAGAAGATTACTTATGTGACAAAAACAGTCTCATTAACACTGAAAACGGGATATTTACCATGCCTAATGACAATTTCAGTGTAAAACATAAGTAAACTTTTTTTGTTCATGAAATAATTATAATGAGTGAGTGAGATCATCAAGGTATCAAATTATTATTTTCATGTCAGAGTCTCTCCGGAACCATACCAAGGAGTGTAGAAATAGAACTACAAAGTGATCTAGTTGGCGCTGCTTGTCCTGGAGATGTGCTGTCCGTCACGGGAATTGTACAGGTACGTTCTAATTTCCCATATTTAACAGTGATCTCATCATCATGAGCCTATAATGTTCCCACTGCAGGGACCAATATTAAACAATAATGGTTTTAAAAATAAAACCGACTAATTGCGATTTGAGCTCTCTGAAATTGTCGCCCGTCGGGGCTGCGGGATATTGTAAGAGATACCGCGGCCTCGACATAAAGGGCTAAGAAGGAACATGGATGGTTTTTAGTCAGTAGAAGTCTGACACTGCCCAAGAGCATGAGGGGTAATTTGATGATTTCCAACCCCAAAAAAAAAAAGGTCTCTGAAAGTCATCATGTTATTGGTCTTTCTTTTAGGTGCGAGGTGAAAGCAAAGGCGGGGAAGACGGGAAACGAGCAGCAAGGCTTTTACAACTTTACATTGAAGCTGTGTCAATACACAGCCACAGGAATTTGAGCAATCCCACTTTATCTTTTACCTTGAAAGATTATTATGCCATTCAGGTAATAAGAATCACCACGTTACCTCACGAAAAGCGACAGATAGATAATTATGATGAATAAATATTTCTTTTTTTTTTGTTTTGTGAGAAATTTTTACCCTTCGTATGGGCCTCCAAACAATTTTTTATACATGGCCCCGCCAAGGCCACTGCAATGATCGATTCATTTAATAGACTAATCCACAACAGCGGTGTACCTAATAGTAGTAATAGTACACCTACATTTCGCCAGTAACTTCCATGTAGCTTAAGCATATTATTATAAGCCTATAATGTTCCCACTGCTGGGATACAAGCCTCTTCTCTATGAGGGGGAATAAGCTATAATCCACCACGCGGGCCCTATGCGGTTTGGTAGATGTCAAATGTGTTCGAATTGCTGGTTCTAGGACATGCCGGTTTCCTCACGATGTTTTGCTTCACCGTTTTGAGAGCAGTGATGATGAAATAAATCACACAAAGTAAGGCCACCACTTGTGCTCTCCCACTCCCATGTATGTAATGCGAGCCTATTGCCAAACGGGCACAGATCCAGATTCCATGGCTGTTACTGAAAATTCCTAACGAAAGCACCTGATAACTTGACGGCACGGTTGGCGTAGTGGCTCAAGCAATGGACTGCTGCGCTGCGTGTCGCGGTTTCGATTTCCGTACGGAATAAATATTTGTATGACCTACAGATAGTAGTTCCGGGTCTAGGTATTTGTATATGTGAGTTTAAATGTTTGTGAACGCACCCACAATACAGGAGAAATTCCTAGTGTAGGGCAAAGTTTAAAAAAAATAATAATAAGGATATATTTATAAATGTATAAAATTTGTTTTTAAACGAATAAAGATAATAATATAACACTTGCATGAGCAGAAAATCAAACTTAGGACCACACGATCGGCACTAAGTACCTACTTCTATCTATTTATTTAAGTAGATACATATTTATGCATTTTCTTTTTCAGGAAATACATGCTTCAGAAGATGTATTCAGATTACTGGTCCACTCTCTTTGTCCCACAATATTCGGCCATGAAGCAGTAAAAGCAGGGCTAATACTTGGTCTTATAGGTGGTACTGAACTTGACAATGGACCCAGGTCCCAGCCCCACGTATTGGTTGTGGGGGACCCTGGACTTGGAAAGTCGCAATTACTGCAAGCTGCCGCTCATGCTGCGCCTAGAGGTAAGATGATTGCCAAAAAATGCAGCCAAAAGATTTTTGAATGGACATCAAAACATCATGTCTGTAGTTCACGAATGGTGAGGTGTACCTTAATAGTATTCCCACATTTCGAAAAATAATAAACGGTGTGCATATGCCGTCAACCGGACACAACCTCAAACTTCATGGCTGCTATTGAGGAATTCCTGATGGCAAAACCTGATAACAATTTGGCAGACCCGGATATCGAACCCCGATTCTATAAGTAAAGTTCTATAAGTAAAGGATTGGATTAAAAGCTTAGAGAAAATGATGTTTCTCTAGGAAAGAACCTTTACTTACTTTCATTAAAATATTTCAGGTGTGTACGTCTGCGGCGCTTCTGCCTCCGCCGGAGGTCTCACAGTAGCATTAGGCCGAGAAGCGGGAGGAGACTTCGCCCTAGAGGCAGGAGCGCTAGTCCTAGCCGACAAGGGCGTATGCTGTATCGATGAACTTGATAAGGTAGTTTTTACGAATATACAGGGTGTCCAAGAACCTGGCGTCCAACTGGATTCCCACGATGCCCCAAGTTCTAACAGTACTCAGAAAAATATTTTAAAAAATCCACCTCATGTACTTACAGAATTATACTGATTTCAAAAAAAAAGGGGAAATGAGCACCCTGTGACATACTTTTGAATGCTGTGACTGCTAATGCTGATAATTTCGATATTTCTTGGAGGTTTTGTAATCTAGGGTATTGCTGTGTCTAAATAGAATGTAAAAATAATGTACTTATTGTACCATTTTAAAATAAAATATTATTTTAACTAAAGGTGATATGGAAAACTATTGAATTTCGCAACTTTGACCGACTGTAGTGTAAAAAAAATGTACCAAAATAGTATGGCAAGTGACGTCAAATTTTGACGCGTTTATTCCTCTTTTTAAAAAGGTATAATACTTACACATTAATTTGAAAAAAAAAAATTTTGATAATATTTTTACTCAACAACCCAATTTTTACGATGTCTTACAGAATTCTTAGAAAGAAAAATTTACGACGAATTGAATCTAACCTCTAAAGAATTACTATTGTATGCTCATAAAAATAACAACAGGCCTCTCAAAAAACAGGTTAGACCGTAAGGGACGGTATGTGCATGCATCTCACCATAGTGATTCGTTATTACAACAGGAGGGAGCAAGACAGAAACTATCTTTGCGATTTGCTGGTTCTTCTTTATGGTACCCCATTATTCAGGTAAGAGTGAGGGAGAAAAAGGTTAGAGGTGCGAGTGAGATAGATAGTGACGCTATCTGGGATCGTGCTATTTAGGATAACAGTACGGTCAGTACGCGTCACTGCCTCCTGCCGTTACTACGCACCTCTCTCTTATTGTTACCATTGATCACGTACTACGATTTAAAGCTTTGTTTATTGGACTCGATTACTCTTTGTGCTCTGGACTTTGAAACGAACTCTTTACGACGACCTTTGCCTGTGTTTGGACAGTTTGTGTTTTGTGTGTGCTACCATGGCGACCTACACTCCGCAAGAATACGCAAATATGCACTACATTTATGGAGAATGTAGAGGTAATGGACGAGCTGCAGCGAGACTTTACAGAGAAAGGTATCCGAGGACTACGCGATATCCCGACCATCGAGTTTTCATTAATGTGCACAGATCACTATGTGACGGGCGGTTCCCCAATCAAGTAGCTGGTGAAGGACGACCCGTAAATGACTTCATACGCGATGAAGTTTTAGAGGCGGTGTCGGCAAATCCAAGCATCTCTGTGCGAGGAATAGAAGCTGATACGGGGATACCGAAGAGCACAGCACACAGTATTCTCCAAAAAGAAGAATATCATCCGTACCACGTACAGCGAGTGCAAAGTCTTTTACCTCGAGACTATCCGAGCCGAGTCGCGTTTTGTGAAACAATCCTGCAAAAACATCGAGAAGACGAAAACTTTATCGACAAAATTTTGTGGTCAGATGAATCAACATGTAAGAAGGATGGCTACATGAACCTACACAACTTGCACGAGTGGCATGTGGAAAATCCGCACTTGATGCGAGAAGATAGATCCCAGTACCGGTTCAAAGTGAACATGTGGACCGGTATTCTCTGTGGGAATATTATTGGTCCATTTGAGATGCCCGAGAATTTGACTGGCGAATCATATTTAAATTTTCTTCAAAATGATTTGCCAAACTTACTAGAAGAGACCCCACCAGATATGTGGTTCCAACACGACGGCTGTCCAGCACATTTTCGCGTATCCGTTAGAGAGTTTTTGGACGAGCAATACCCGAACAGGTGGATTGGGCGATCAGGAACAATCCCGTGGCCAGCCCGCTCACCTGACTTAAATCCGCTGGATTTTTTTTTCTGGGGAACTATGAAGGAGCTCGTTTATGCGAAGCCCATTAATGACATCGCTGACCTTCGTGAGAAGATAACACAAGCAGTGCAGGTGATACGTCAAAAAAGTTACTCGCGAAACATAAAGCGGTCCTTTT
The DNA here is from genome assembly GCA_932274075.1 of Diarsia rubi. Lineage (NCBI taxonomy): Eukaryota > Metazoa > Arthropoda > Insecta > Lepidoptera > Noctuidae > Diarsia > Diarsia rubi. The sequence continues at coordinate 16,554,810 of OW026412.1, read as the reverse complement.
TAAGGAGAGTGAGAGCTTGTATTGCCGCGGGTGGTCAACATTTTGAACATTTATTGTAATAAAATATCTTTAAACTAACATTCTTTGCTTTTATTCTACTGGGAACCCATCTACCTGTGTGTATTTCCTTCTTGCTCACTCTTGGAACCGAAGTAAATAATAGTAGTAACATAACAGTTTCTAAGATAAGAAAGGGTCCGACAGTTACCGTTAGTAGGTAGGCACTTCGTAAAAATTGGGTTGTTGAGTAAAAATATTATCAAAAATTTTTTTTTTCAAATTAATGTGTAAGTATTATACCTTTTTAAAAAGAGGAATAAACGCGTCAAAATTTGACGTCACTTGCCATACTATTTTGGTACATTTTTTTTACACTACAGTCGGTCAAAGTTGCGAAATTCAATAGTTTTCCATATCACCTTTAGTTAAAATAATATTTTATTTTAAAATGGTACAATAAGTACATTATTTTTACATTCTATTTAGACACAGCAATACCCTAGATTACAAAACCTCCAAGAAATATCGAAATTATCAGCATTAGCAGTCACAGCATTCAAAAGTATGTCACAGGGTGCTCATTTCCCCTTTTTTTTTGAAATCAGTATAATTCTGTAAGTACATGGGGTGGATTTTTTAAAATATTTTTCTGAGTACTGTTAGAACTTGGGGCATCGTGGGAATCCAGTTGGACGCCAGGTTCTTGGACACCCTGTATAACATTCTATAATATACTAGCAGACCTGGCAGACGTCGTCCTGCCCGGACAGCAGCGCCACCTACCGGGTCCAATTGTGAATCTAAACCATTCTCAAATCCACTTGAACACATACGAACATTTTCATTAGAATCGGTCCAGCCGTTTAGGAGGAGTTCAGTGACAAACACACGTACAGAAGAAATATATATATTATTATATAGGGTGTAAAAGTACCCTTAAATGATAAGTGTTCTATCTCTTACTCCATCGCACTTCCTCCCAGATGACGGCACACCACAGCAGCCTGCTGGAGGCCATGGAGCAGCGGCGTGTGAGCGTGGCCAAGGGTGGCGTCGTGTGCAGCCTGGCCGCTCGCGCCGCCGTGCTGGCTGCTGCTAACCCAGCACAGGGCAGCTACAACAGGTCCGTACCTACTTCCGACATCCAGAACCACCGATTATGCCCGACAGCCTAGGAGTGTGGAAAAGATCTTGAAATTAAGTGATCTGTTTTTGCACACTAATAAGTGAAAAGAAAACATTTTTTTTTAACCAAATTCCTTAATTTTGAATTTCTAGATCTAAAACTGTCGCAGAGAACCTGAAACTAAATTCCGCACTGCTCTCAAGATTTGATTTAGTTTTTATTCTTTTGGACCAACCAGATGAGGTAAGTTTTAAAATATATAAAAAATTCCTATGTCCTGTGTTGCATTGCACCTTTTCCTACCTACCCTAACTTGGGGAGGGGTTAGGGAGGATGAAAATTACTTTACAACCTAAATACACACAAAATTTCATAAAAATCGGTCAAGTCGTTTCCGAGGAGTATAGTATTTAACAGATAGGTAGATAATTATTCCTTATCACTTTCCTTACGGTATTTATTGTTTAATTAAATAGAATCCTTCATTTTAGACTCGTCCGATATGCAACACAATGAGGTAATCAGTATACTCATTGTCCTCAAAAACATAAATATAGAATTAATAAACGTAATTAATATCATGTATTTCTGTTTTTGATAATATAGACGTTATAAATAGGTACATATACATATAATTTCAGAAAATGGATGCTATGTTATCGGAACATGTGCTAGCACTGCATTCCGGCCAGAGAGGGAAAAATTCAACGAAAACCAGTAACCTAAACGCTAGTATAAATACAAGCCAGTGTGCAAACGATATATCGCTTTGGTAATTTTTAATGGATTTTTAAATTACTTTTCAGAATATTGAGCTACTATTGGAGCATTAAAATTGGGTTTTCAAATCAATTTCAGAAACATACAGCTCTAAATCATAAAATTAACGTCGCCGATTCAAGCTAAATTGGAAAACGAGTGTACTTTACAAACACCTTATCTAATATTTTATATATTGGTACCTTTTTCTTGAGATAAATTATATTTTAACATTAAACGTGACTCCGTTACTCCGCTCTAATTAACTCATATCTCCTCTCTCTACCGGGTCTATGTAGCTCACAGGTTTTCACCATAGTGGGGAGAACAGGACCAATACAGAGATATTAACTGCTAGAGTGAAGCGGAAATGAGAGCTGGCTTGAGGGAAAGCGGACTGGCAAATAAGATATTGTTCAGGTGATGCGTAGGACGTTGAAAGTTAGTAATTGCTTTTTATACCTCTTCCAGTCAGAGATTACGCCTGAAACCTGGTGAAGTCATCGATCATTTACCTTTAGTACTCTTAAGGAAATATATAGCTTACGCTAGAAGATATGTTCACCCTAAAATAAGCAAAGAAGCGGCCAATATTTTACAAAACTTCTATCTCGAGTTGCGACACAACCATCAGAGTGGTTCCCACGATGGAACACCGATAACAACTCGACAACTAGAAGCTTGCATACGACTGGCACAGGTAAAATATTATTTCCAATACACCTCTTCCAAAACTGGCTTTTATCGCACTAATATTAGATTGTATTTCGTACTCGTGGCTTTTTTTTCTTGATTTTTACTAGTGATTTAAACTAAGTCCAAAGACAGCCTTACAATTATAAAAATATTTGAATATTGAATGGGTAGTTGAAAAAAAAATCTAATTACCTAGTTCGTCAGATAGATTTCCAAATTATGAGTGAAGAAAGAAACGGACATACATACATACACGCCAAACACATAACCCTCCTTTTGGGCTTCGCCACAGTCGGGTAAAAGTATTGGACACATATTTTTTCTTTTTTCAAATAAACAAAAATGAAGACGATACAGTGCTACGAAAACTCGTGTGACGTCACATCGCACTGCATTTTTTACCACGTAGTGACGTCAATAGCCCCCACTCATGGTCTTTGACGCGTTTTATCTTATTCAATTTTACTTCATTATATTTTGTTTAGTCAGGAAACATCCTGTGTTAATAAATTTAGTTCATAATTACATAATTTCCCCACATAAATCAAAATGTTGGTACAATTAGGTAAAATTCAAAGCGTGTTGTAGATTGTAATTGCCTACGACTTCGTCATAGATTTTGAACTTTGTCTTGTGGAGGCAAAGTTTGAAAGTAGACTTCCCCTTTTATTTCAAACAAGTACTTCCGTACAAATATAGGTAATATTAACTAAACTAGGTTTCTTAAAAAAAATTGCCCGCACTAGGAATTTCTCCTGTATCGTGGGTGCGTTTACAAACATTTAAACTCACATACACAAACCAAACTTCCAGACCCGAAACACGAAACAGATAGTTCTGTAAGCCATAAAAATACTTGTTCCGTGCGGGAATTAAACCCGCGACACGCAGCGCAGCAGTCCATTTTCTCAGCCACTGCAGCAATCGAAACACTCTTGATGTCTCTTATTTATTACCCGACTGCGGCGAAGCTCAAAAGGAGGGTTATGTGTTTGACCTGTATGTATGTTTATGTCCGTTTCTTTGTTCCTTCATATCTCCTAAACGGATGAACCGATTTGGATGATAAGATTATACGTCGCTAAAATGTGTCTTGGTGGCGCGAATGTCACTGGCTACAATAAAATAAAAAACAAAGCAGAATTATTGTGGATTTTGGGGGCCATAACATAAGAGTTCGATTTTTTTTTCTTCCATTACCATCGATTAGGGTATCAAAATGAAGGGTTTTAAAGGGAGATTACAAAAATTTGACACATATGTATAAAAGAAATTCAAAGTGACAAATCGTATAAAAAAAGTTAAATCAATTGCGAAGAATTTTACGCGACAAACAAAAGAACAAAAGAAATACAAAATAAAAGAACTAAAAAGTTGTAAATATAAAAAGTAGTTTTCAGTTTGGTTTTTTAACTACTTTTTTTATAGACAATTACTATTATTCGTAAACCCAAGGAATAAATAAATATCCGTCCTACATACACAGATTATTTAATTAAATTTAAACCTTTATATTGTAGGCTAGAGCCCGTATCGATTTAAGAGAAGAGGCTACTGTTCAAGACGCGAACGACGTGATAAGTCTACTAAAACACAGCCTAATAGACACATTCAGCGATGAATTTGGAAATATACAAATGTCGAGGTCTATAAACGGGTCTGGCGTCAGTTCTAGAAACAAAGTAAGTATTTAACTACATACTACCCTGTCATGTTACATTTTTGTGGCAGGTTTAATGAATACATGTTTCAAGCAAAGCCCGTAGAGTACGTTTCGACCGCGCGGCCACGTTTTTTTTTAAAAAAAACTGTACCAAGTTTATGTAAAAGTTTGTAAAAGTTGATTCCCAAAACCATAAATTTGTCAAAGTTATGGTTACTAAGTTATAAGGGTTTAAACGTGGCCGCGCCATCGAAACGCGGAGAACCGCGCGGCCACGGAGATCTTTAAAACTAAGCGTTGCAGAGACCTGCAATTTAGGTAAATAACAGATTCCAGATGTAAAAAAATTGTAAAAATATAGAAAAAAATCCTAGGTTTATATTTTAGGAGCTGTAACACTAAAACCCCATGGCCGCGCCATTGAAACGGTGAAAACCACGTTATCGCCGATATCTCGCTGAAAAAGCATCGTAGTGGTCTGGAGTTTCTTGTGATTCATAGATTTGAATTTGTCATATCATGTAAAAATACAAAAAAAACCCTAGGTTTATATTTTAGGTGCTATAAGACTAAAACGCCATGGCCGCGCCATTGAAACGGTGAAAAATACGTTATCGCCGATATCTCGCTGAAAAAGCGTCGTAGAGTTCTGAATTTTCTTGTAAAACATAGATTTGAATTTGTCAAATCATTTAAAAATAAAAAACCATAGGTTAATATTTTAGGTGCTATAAGACTAAAACGCCATGGCCGCGCCATTGAAACGGTGAAAAATACGTTATCGCCGATATCTCGCTGAAAAAGCATCGTAGAGGTCTGAAGTTTTTGTTAAACCTAGATTTAAATATGTCAAAACTTTTGGAAATACCCAAAAAGGACCTAGGTTTATATTTTAGGAGCTGTAAGACTAAAACCCCATGGCCGCGCCATTGAAACGGTAAAAAACCACGTTATCGCCGATATCTCGCTGAAAAAGCATCGCAGAGGGCTGAAGTTGTTTGTAAAACAATGATTTGAATTTGTCAAAAATTGGAAAAATACACAATAAAATTCTAGGTTTATATTTTAGGAGCAGTAAGGCTAAAACCCCATGACCGAAACGGTGAAAATCACGTTATCGCCGATATCTCGCTGAAAAAGCATCGTAGAGGTCTGAAGTTTCTTGTAAAACCAAGATTTGAGTTTAGCAATTTTTTTTTAAATACACAAAATAATCCTAGGTTTATGTATCAGCAGCTGTAGTATGATATCGTTTAGAACCTTTGTTGTTTCGATAGCGTGACCATGACTTTGTGTTTACAGAAAACTTTCCACCTATTGCATTTCCCTAAAAATTCCAAAACTAGGTTTACTAAAAAATGAAAAAGTATTACGACAGTAACTAGTATGTATTACTTACCTTGGTTATGAAGCATTAATTTGAAATCCAATCGTAAGGCGTAACAAAGTGCACTCTAAAAGAGATATCCTGTAGTCGCGCAGTCTCCGCCAAAAGCCTTTTGTTGCAGTCGTCGTTTTACTTTCAGTTAATTCGTAAGGACTACTCGTTGGTGTTTGTTTGGTGATATTATATTTTGGCATTCCTACGGACTTTGATTTGAGCACTGTTTCGGACATTTTTTTTTTATCTTTGGAAAACTAAGTTCTGCTCTTACAATTTGGACTTTGTTACGCCTTACGATTGGATTTCAAATTAATGCTTCATAACCAAGGTAAGTAATACATACTAGTTACTGTCGTAATACATTTTCATTTTTTAGTAAACCTAGTTTTGGAATTTCTAGGGAAATGCAATAGGTGGAAAGTTTTCTGTAAACACAAAGTCATGGTCACCCTATCGAAACAACAAAGGTTCTAAACGATATCGTACTGCAGCTCCTGATATACAAACCTAGGATTATTTTGTGTATTTAAAAAAAAATTGATAAATTCAAATCTATGTTTTACAAGAAAATTCAGAACTCTACGACGCTTTTTCAGCGAGATATCGGCGATAACGTATTTTTCACCGTTTCAATGGCGCGGCCATGGGGTTTTAGTGTTACAGCTCCTAAAATATACACCTAGGATTTTTTTCTATATTTTTACAAATTTTTTACATCTGGAATCTGTTATTTACCTAAATTGCAGGTCTCTGCAACGCTTAGTTTTAAAGATCTCCGTGGCCGCGCGGTTCTCCGCGTTTCGATGGCGCGGCCACGTTTAAACCCTTATAACTTTGTAACCATAACTTTGACAAATTTATGGTTTTGGGAATTAACTTTTACAAACTTTTACATAAACTTGGTACAGTTTTTTTTAAAAAAAAACGTCGTGGCCGCGCGGTCGAAACGCACACAAGCCCGTATATAAAAAAGTATCTTGACTAACACAACTTGAATAAAATACGGTTTATTTTTTTTAGTTGAAGAAATTCTTGGATGCGCTAACAAGGCGATCGCATCAATTAGGAAAGGATGTATTTACAAGGAAAGAAATGATTGAAATACATAAAGCTGCCGGTGTAGCTGGTGATCCAAACGATTTGATTGAAGCAATGCATACACATTCGTACTTATTATTAAAAGGATCAAACACGTATCAGTTGATAGCAATTTAAATAAAAAACATTTTTTTATCATTATCTCATTTATTTTCAATATCATCAAAACTGCGGCCAAATATGACTTAAAAGTAGAGATTCTGACAATAGAACTATGCACTAGTTTGTGCTTTTCCTGAGAGCAAATGGAACAAAACAATACAGTCACGAGCATAACTACGAGTATGGGGCATCACATAATGTGGCGTCGCCGCGTCGGCTGTTTGTTTAGATTCGTTTTGGTACTTTTTTGATGATACATATTTGTTCCTCTATTGGAAATTCTTTCTCTATGATGATATTTATTGCGTATTTATTGTCAACTTGAGAATTAATTAAAAAAATCAAATCATTAGATCAACATAATTAAAACGGGTCAATCCAAGAACGTACCAGTAGTCTAGGAACTGCTTTAGGCGCATGCCTGGCTTATCAAGACACTCACTCGAGAGAGTTGTATGTTCGAAAGGCTTAGTCAGTGAGTACTTGTTGATCAAAATGGACGATGAGGAAAACGAATCGATGACGATGACGGAAACAGAGAGGGAATCATTTATAGAGGAGTTTGAAGGGGGCATGGGTAGCAAATACCTCCTATAAGAGCAGATCAAAATGAACGATGGCAAAGACCAATCGGAGACAGAGGGGGATCCATTTATAGAGGAGCTTGAAGGAGGCATGGGCACCAAATACCTCCTATAAGAGCAGGGCAAAATGGACGACGGCGAAGACTAATCGGAGACAGAGGGGGATGCATTTATAGAGGAGCTTGAAGGGACGATGCGCAGCAAACAGCTACTCTAAGAGCTGGTCAAATGACAAGCAAAGCTTTGTATCCCAATCCGCCACTCCAAATTCTCGACAGCCCAACTAATCGACTACTTGCATTAGGAATGTAGTTTTAGATTATAAGAGAAGGCATTATGAATACTGTAAACACAAAAAATATCAACACTTACAAAAAAATGAGAGATATTGTATTGACTGGAAACTGTTTTATAATCCCATTCATACCTTATTAGTAATATGAATTCTAGAACCCAACACTGCCACCCTTAGTATATTTTTATAATAGGGCTGGATGGCAGGATTACTACATCTTTTTTGAAAGATTTTGTACAAAAAATGTTATTACTTTATCTCACTAATGGAGTAGGCAGGGCAGAGTGGTACAATCCAAAGCTTCTCCGATTGTGCCCCAATCCTGATCAATGTTTAGCACTGCTCAGCAATGCAATTAGCCCTTGGTGGAGTATGTATTTGAAAATACCAGACATAAATACTTTTTTGATCCAAAATTTTTATGTACTTATCTATGTAAATAGTCTTATTGCCAACCATAACCATAATAATATATTTATGCTTATGACTGCACATTCATATAAATGGGTTTAGTTGAGAGCCAACATTTTGTACTTACTTGGATTGTTATTATGTTATTGTTATCCTCAATGATTTTAAATCATTGTCCTATCTTATTTATAATACTTGTTTCAGTCAAATTCGAATTAATAGAATTAAGAAATAAAATTACAATACAGTCTTAACTTCTTTTTTTACATCAGTTCTTGATGGAACATCATACAAAGCAATAGCAACATGACAACAACAATACAAAGTCGTGTACACTATCATAAAGTTAAATGGCGAGGGCCATTTAAGTAGTCCAAAATATAGATTACCAATATCACTACCAGCAAATAAATAGAAGTTTGAAATGGCTGACATACCTAACAGAGGTGCACACAAAAATGCAGTAAATCGAACCTCCATTGCACTTGTTTTTAGTACTTTTGCTTTAAACAATTTGTATTTTTCACTCTCTGCAATAGCTTTTCCAATATACTCAACTACAATCCCTGCATAATTTAAAACTGACCATACAAATATATTCCATGTAGTTCCATGCCACATAAAAATAAACATAAAGGTAAGAAGTGATGAAAGCAACTTGTAGCTCATTTTAGGCATTGTTATAGTATGGGTCAATGTGAAGAAAACTGGTTTGTAAATGTACCTGGAATCAAGATTTAAATAAATATTACTTTCATTCATATAGGTACACAATAATACCAAAGAATTAAGAATTATATAATAATCAAAAGTAAACTCACTTTAACAAAAACCTGTATAGACCTACATCAAAATATCTCCACATTTGTGAGTAAACATGGATTCTAAATATGCACCTTGGTGTTGGTGGAGGATCAATATTGTCTAATCTTGAGTATGCTGTTGTAGTTCCGTAAGATATAACATACTTCATATGGAACTCCAAACCCATCCAAAGTCCTCCTCCACAAAGTGCTAGCGATGGCATCTTAAGCATAGCCTGAAATTTTTGGCACATTAGGATACAATCACTTTATTTAAGTAAAACACAAATAAACAAAAAAAACTCCAAACCTCCATATGACTTTGCATTGCAAAAAAATATACAAAATGGAATGATAATTCCAGGAACATGGTATAAATTATAAACCGCATCATATCAAGAAAAAAACTCTTTAGCCTCATTGACAAGTTCTCATTTCTTGTATGAAAACTTCTTTCAAATTCTTCATAAATTATAATTGGTCCAACAAATAATAATGGCAGGTACAAAACATAACTGAACATATTTATCAGTTCTTCAAATACCGATGATTGTTTTTTTTTGTCTTTATCAAGAGCTTGTGTGTATTTCTCTTTTTTGTCTACATAGTCAAGACAAAAACTAATACATCTTAATTCAACCCAAGCAATTGCATATAACATTACAAAAACTTCTTCATCTTCCAAACTTCCAGTATCCAAAAACCGCCAAAAGAAATATTTATATTTAAGAGTATTGTATCCGGCCAACAGAAAAATGCTGGTTAGCCAAATGCTAATTTTTTTACCACCAAGCAACACAATACCCGCAAATATTACAGGCTGGGAAAAAATTATAATAATCTGCCTAAAACCCATGTACATAAGTATATAAATTACACTTGATATGGTGTACCAATATTTCAATAGAGAGGCGTTTGTTTTTCGTATTATCTCGGATACAATAAATTGAATCAACATATAGAACCATGAAGTCTGTATATGATACTTCCATGTACTCCATTCGACATCAGACTCATCTTTTAGCCTTGAAATAGTTCGCCAGCCTGGATTTAAGTCCCTTATTTCATATTGAAGTTTATGATTGTTTTCAATTATTTCTGAAACAGTACACAGTAAAAATTCAATATTTTCTTTTACACCTTTTACAATTGAAATATATTTTCTTATTGAACCAGTAGTTGTAATTTATAAATGCAGAATTAAGTATGAATTTCTAGATTGACTAAATTACCTGTCTGTGCTCGGACTAATTTGTGTATAGAATAGAAACAAGCAAATGTCCATAAACTAAAATGGATAAAATTTTCAAAACGATGTAATTCACTTTTCATTTTGCTATGTTTTGTATTACAAATCACTTTACATTACATCCTTACAATTATTTTTTTTTACCATGATTTAGAGACAGCAGCAAACAATTACTTCACCTTTCAAATTTGACGGTAATTGAATGAATGAAGAGAATGAATTATGAATCGCTGAATCGCACGAAACGAATGATGGTCATTCATTGATGGTAGCTATGGGTATAAGGCCGGGGCCGCACTGGTACGGTGACAGCGACACGGCGCGCGGCGGCGGCGGCGCGTGGCGGCGACAATATGAACAAATAAACCCTTATTGTTTCTGCAGTGCGGCCACCAACATGATACGGCTGGGCTCAAAATGGGTTTTATAACAAATCATAGGTTTTAAGGAGAAACAAAAAATGAAAAGATTTCTCGTTATATCTCTCTCATTTTTAAAGCTACAATATCTTACAAAGTTCTTATATTTTTTTTTATGTTTAGGAAGGTTTTCCAAAAATTGGCCTGGTTTTGTATTAACTGTGATAGCATGTGCATACACCTGTGTTGGGAAAAAATTAATTAGATTGATGCTAATAAGGATTAAATTGTTCAATCATGACTAATCATGATTGCTGATTGATTTAGTTTCTATTATTACCTAATTATTAGTCATGACTAATTTTATGCTTGCTTTACCGATGCTTTACCGTTACTTTAAAGCGACACGGACGTTATTATAAATGTTGAAATTGACACTTTTACCCAACAACGGCAAAGAGAATAGCCGTGGTCGTATGCAATTTTATAGCAGATGTGATGATATTGATGTTAACGGAAGTAATCGATTAGGTGGGGAGGATCATGCTACCTGCTGTGTGAGTCCGTTGTAATGCACACAGGCACATAGGTAAGGTACCCTCTACCCTTTGCCATCCATGTACAACAAAACTTAATACCTCAAAACTTATTATAAATAAGTTTAAATATAATAATAATAGAAGAGTTTAATAATAATAGAAAAATAATGACAGTTTATAAAATATACTCTGGCACAAAGACAGACTTAATTTTTTCAATTTAGTGATTATCAGCATCAGCATAATAATGTTCCCACTGATGAGGCACAGTACCTAAAGTGTCCTTTACGCCCTTTGAGCCCTGCTGAGGTGGGCCGCGGGTTGTCCACAGGTTATCGCGGCCTCGACATAGAGAGCGATGAAGGAACATGGGTGGTTTTTAGTCAGTAGAAGTCTGACACTCCCTTTCGCTCTGCCCAAGAGCGGAAGGGGTTATTCGATGATTTTACACCCGCCAAAAAAAAAAAAAAAGCCCTGCTGAGGTTTCGATGTGTTTTTATGATGAGTTTATGTTCACGAAGTCGCTGTCGCCTTAATTGAGCCGCGGCCGCGTCCTAAGCATGTAGTCTGATTTTATTTTTCAACCATGTAATTAAATTAGCACCAAACTGTATAGTTGGTGGAACTGATATACTACAGTTCTTTCACGGTTATTTTACTTCTGATAGCAGCAACCTTATTATTACACATAGTCACATCCGCGAAATCACCCCACTTAGCCGGCCGAGCGAAAAGGCGAAGCAAGTGATAATCCATAGACCCCCACCCTTTTGCCGATGGGGGTAGGGAAAACCTACAGACCGCCACCTTATTGTCATGAAACAATAGATCATTTTGACAGTATAATCAGCAGCAACAAGTCAAATGCGACCTTTTTTAGGGTTCCGTACCTCAAAAGGTAAAAACGGAACCCTTATAGGATCACTTTGTTGTCCGTCTGTCTGTCTGTCTGTCTGTCTGTCTGTCAAGACCTTTTTTCTCAGGAACGCGTGGAGGTATCAAGCTGAAATTCATATCAAATACTCAAGTCTATGGTCTCTTGGAGCTGTGAAAAAATCAAACTTCTAAGTCAACGCGATCAAAAGATACTCCCGTTCCGTCCCGTACAGGGTACTTCCCGTGAACTCAGAATCTTGAAATTTGGTACGAAGCAACGTCTTATAACACAGATAAAGGAAAAATTGCGAAAAGCATAAATTTTTAGTTACATCATATAATAAAAATATTTTTAAGTTGAAATTTTCACTGAATGTGTCTCTCTGTTGCTGCTATAACAAAAAAAAAAAAAAAAAGCGACTCCCCTACTACGATGGTACGGAACCCTTCATGTGCGAGTAGGACTCGCACTTGGCCGGTTTTTTTTATTGAGACAAGCCCGCCACACTATTTCCTAACCACCGTAACTGCTGAAAACCAGAATCAACAGTGGCGACCACAAGAAAAGTGCCGAGACAATGAAGCTCGATGAAGTCCCAGAAACGATGTAGGTAATTGTCTTGGATCCCGGAACGAAATTAATCAGAAAATAATAGCGTAGGAGTAGGAAAAACATAGTTTCCACATAACAAATTTCCCTCCATAACAGCAGGAGACAGAACAGAGCAATAGGCACACAGTGACGTATACATCTGAGATAAGCCCAGTTGCCTAGCACCACGGATATTATTGTCATTAATATTACTGGGCCCAGCAGGGCCTTGTTGTTGCTTATCTTTCTAAATGTCAGTGGCTATTTATAGTGTCCATCGATTAACTGTCAAATTGGTTTTGGTATATTACAAAATGGAACCATTTGACAGTTAATTAATGGACACTTTGATAGCCATTGACATATAGATACGCAATGGCCCTGCTGGTCATACACTGGACTAGGGAAGTGAAAAAATAATCGATTTAAAAAAAAAATCGTTTTGTATAAACATGATCGATTATTCATCTGCCTGCCTCTTATTATTATTCATCTGCTTGCCTCTGCCTGCATCTTCGTATTTGTTATCTTGTTATGTTGGTTTTTCGACATTTTATTAAACCGCTGTAACTTCTGCAAATTATTTCTATAGCAACTCCATTGTTTGGTGTCCAGTCACTGTCTCAAGTGGCGATCTAACTTCGAGATATGCGACTAAGTGCAACACGGAATAATATCCGTGGTGCTAGGCAACTGGGCTTATCTCAGATGTATACGTCACTGTGTGCCTATTGCTCTGTTCTGTCTCCTGCTGTTATGGAGGGTAATTTGTTATGTGGAAACTATTTTTTTCCTACTCCTACGCTATGCGGAACACAAGGGTACCGTCATTAACGAAGGGAACATTAGACCCAGGAGTATTGTTAATAATTACACACAAGATAATTATAGTATATAAAGGGTGTAAAAGTACCCTTAACGCAAACAAAGGGCACTTGTTCTCCCCACCACTGCGATCACTTTTTTGTTCTAGACCATACCTGTGAACCCCCTGGTTACGGAGATATTGGGGGTCAAAGTTCCAAATTTTGCACAGCTGTTTTTGTCAATACTAGTTTTTCAGGTTATATTTTGCTTAAATTACCTCCATAACCCTTTTACTATTCAAAGCATCCACTAGTATAATGTTTTAAGAGTGCTACATTGAGTTTTACCTTAAAATGAGATTTTTGACCCCAAAAAAAGTCGTTTCCCAGCAAAAATTGTTTTGATCTATCACGCTTGAAAAATAATTGATTAATTTTTAATCGATTTTTATGTAGAATGTCACATCCCTACACTGGACATTGGCAGAATAGTGACATCGGCTTTAATTGCCATTAAACAAACATAGAATAGAATAGCCCTGCTGGTCTATTGGTTTAATTTCGTTTTCGGGTTCGTAAGTTGAATGTTTTATTTTTTGCTGAGCCACGTCCTCACTACGAGCTATGGTGATTATCCGCGTGGTCCTAGTGGGGACGCGGCTTGTTAAGGAAAGCTTTTTGAACACTGTTATATTTTTTACTACCGGGAACGCCACGGGAAATTGTCATTGTCAAGCTAGTGTCAGTACTGTCAGTCGGCCGAGAAAGAAAAGAAAAAAATAGACTTGTAGAAGTAGGTAGTGGTGTGTGTGATGTTTATTCCAATAATTATGCAACAATTTTAAATTAATATTAAAGCTGACAGTTACCTAACCTATTTGTGTTGTATTAATGCGTAAAATATTACTCCGTATGTAATGAGTTTAGTTTTAATTAAAACATTTCGTCTTGTGTTGATTTAAAATGTCATCTCTGATGAGCTTACGCAGTAATTTAACAGTAAATGGTTTAAGAAAATGGAAATGCAGTTTATCACAGTTACCAAAAAACAATCCGGAAGATTTAATAAGCAGGAGCTTTTCTACGCGGGAATTATTAAAAGAGGCCTATTGTCGTACAAAGCTAAAATTTAAATGTAAGTAAAAGCGGGTAATTCTTATTTTATTTTATTGTATATTAATAATATGACACTTCTATACTTAAATTACTTTTTGTAGCAAAAAAATTGCCTCAAGATGTGAATCCACGAGGTGTATTTGCTTGCAATGAGCTGGATCTTTCTGAAGTAAAAGTATATGGATTTGATTATGATTACACACTGGCACATTACAAACCTAGCCTGGAACATCTACTGTATAATCTCGGCAGAGAAATACTGCTGGAAAAATACAAGGTTGGTAAATGTGTATATTTTAAGTAATTTGAGTATTTTTGCAATAGTAAATATGATGAGATAGTTGAATGTTGAATGAGCTTACTCCTGTGTCTTCAAATGACTTACTTTCTGTTGTGGTACTCATTAATCAGTAAAACTTCTGAACATAGGTAATTCTTTCTTGTTTCATATTCAACATTTGCAGTCCTGGCCTTAATTTCGAGGAGTCTGTTGTTTAACTTATTACAAATACATTTATATTGCTTTCCTTGCAGTATCCTCCGGAGATACTTCAGTTAGAATACAAACCTAACTTTGCTGTCAGAGGATTACATTATGACATAGAGAAAGGCCTTCTGTTGAAGCTGGACTCATTTTTACAAATACAATTTGGTGCTGTGTACCGGGGTCTGACACAGGTGCCTGCAGATGAAGTGCTCAAACTATACAGAAACAGAATTATACCCATAGCTTATGTTGAGGGTGATACTAGAGCTCATAAAGTAAGTTTATTGGTTATTTATTATTTTAAGTCTATGGGGTGGAATTTTGTAATGCCACCTGGAGGGAAAGTACTCTTAATACTGCAGATAGAAAATTTTACTCAAAGGAAACATTCCTTTATTTTTTAATAGAAAGCAAACTGCATACAAAGATTTTCGAAAATTCTCTTCTCCCACACCCGGGAATCGAACCCGCTAAAATCTGAAAAATTATACCCTGTACTTTTATTGCATCGATCGTTAGGGTCAATTATAAGGATGAAATCTCTCTAACAACCATGATAAATTAAATGAAAGGAAAACCAGGAAATCTGACCGAGTGGTGGCCAAGGTCAGGGCAAAGAAACCAGGGCCGTCCTAAAGCTCGTTAGGTTGACGATATCGTCAAAGTCGCCAGAAACACGTGGATAAGATGCGCACAGAACTGGGAAGTGTGGTAGAAAAAAGGGAAGGCCTCTAATACTCAGCAGTGGGTGATTCCGGGCTGGTATGATGATGTCCCGCTGCAGGCTGCCCACTTTTCTATTGTTAAACTATTGTGTTGTAAAACAAACCACAATGATTGAATAATGAGATTTTTTTTAAGTGCGTTACTCTTTCATGCTATACAGCTGTGCGAATGTGCATGAAATTTATTATACTGATACACTATGTCCTGAAATGACAAAAAGGTAAAACTTTTTGCACATTGAATTTAATGCAAGCATAGCCATGGACTGAACAGTGACCACATGGTTCTTGTAAACTATCCAGACTTGAATGCAGTCTTCATCATCAGACTGAGAATTTATTCCAAAAATCTGAGATTTCTTTATTATTACCTAATGGGTAAAAATAATGAAATTTTGGTTTTGAGCAGAGGCAAGTTATCAATAAAATAAATGTATTTTAAATTTAAAGTTTTACCTAATATGTCTTAAATAAGGTAATCTGAATCAGACATGGTTTATGAACTCCTACCTATAGACATCCTACATTCAGATTATACACAGATATACAGACATCAATATACATAACCCTTTCAAACCACATATTTCTATTTTTGATCATTGTTTCTTAGCACTAAGGTTGAGAATCACTTTGCCTTTAACACTCAAGTATAGTAACTAGATAGTAGTCAGTAATCACTGGCACTTGTAAGCAATCATTCATTTGTGCTCCCCTTTGCAATGTGAACAAAGATCATGTGTGACAAGACATTGTTATATCTATACCTACTAATAAAATCACATTGGTATCTCCTGTACCTACTCTACTACTTTTGCTGTCCATACTCAGATCATGAATGTGTTTAGTATTCACAATTTTTAACACAGAGCAGCTTTGTTTTATTTAATGTTCATTTGAAAGTCATCTATTATTGTCCTAAAACACAGTGGCAGGTGCCAAATAACAAATGAAGTATTTTGGAGACAGAATGTGCGTGAAAGTAGTTGGTATTTAATAAATAATGATTCACCATGGGACACATTAAACTGTCTTATTGCAATGTTTTTTTTTCAGCCAAACAGAGCCAAGATGGTGCATTTAGCTGATCTGTTTTCAGTCCCGGAAATGGGATTACTATGTAATGTAGCTGAATACTTTATCAAAAATCATATTGATTATCACCCAGAAATTTTATTCTTGGATGTAAAGGTAATCTGTCTAATAGAATAAATCATAATGCTTTTTCATATTAAAAAGTCTTTCAGGTGTTTTAATGTTTTGTTCATGATTTTAGAACTCAGTGCAAAGCTGTCATCCCATCATGCATAAGATTGTTGCTCAAAATGTGAAGGAGTATATAAGGCCCAATGCAGACTTAAGGAAATACTTTCAAATGCTGCAGGACAATGATAAGAAATTGTTCCTTGTCACTAATAGTCCATATCACTTTGTGTAAGTAACATGTGTACGGGTTTTTTTTTTATATATGCTCAATGCAATTTGTACTGTCTATTATCATTTAGGTGGATGTGTAGGCCTGAATGGCCTACACATCCATCCACACGACATTGTATCAACATAGAACACAGAATATCCTATAAATAAGCACATGAGGCAAGTATGTTTATAGACAAATGAGATAAACACGTTTGCTGACGCGTTTGATGCATCTGACAAACAAACGTGTGCAGCTAGAAGTTTATTTAAAATCGTCTCAATGATATGATGATAAGAATAAAAAAAAGACATCATCATTCTCACGCTTGCATTGGCATGATGAATTTGTAATAAAACTGGATTTCTTAATATAATCACGAAAATCCCTAAAGTTCAAGACCCTTTTATTTTAAAGAAACCACTGATTTATTATAAGCTTTTTTGTGTATCCTTACAGGCATGCGGGTATGGAAATGTTAGTAGGCCATGACTGGCGGGATTTTTTCGACGTCGTGATAGTGAACGCGAATAAACCCAAGTTCTTCACGGAGGTGTCACGGCCCATCCGAGTGTTCGACAAAAGCGCCAACACACACATATGGGAGAGAGTGTCTTCATTAGAAAAAGGAATTATTTATTATGAGGTAAAACTCTATATTATATACTTTTACTAGTGGAAATTTGGTGAACTGTTAGGTTCAACTTGCTAGAGTCGAACCCATCGGAAATTACAGGAAGTAATTTTATGATAACATCATTGTAAACTCCCTGTAATTTCCGATGTTTGCAATAAAAGAATAGACTGCCACTCAGGGTCGATCTTTAGGTTAAGCTGCGCTTGTCGAGGTTAGTCTGTGGATGGGTGACCGCCCATTCCATCCCGAGTTTTCTCCGTGCCTCGGAAAGCACGTTAAGCTGTTGGCCCGGCTGCCATATAGAGCTTTGGCAGTTGGAACAGGTTGTCAGTGACCTGAAAGTCTGACATCCAGTCTTACCAAAGGGTATTGTATTACCTAGTATTAACTGGGTTGTGAAGGTCAGATAGGCAGTCGCTTCATGCAAAATACTGGTATTCAGCTGCAACCGGTTAGACTAGAAGCTGGCCCCAACAGAAAAAAAACCGGCCAAGTGCGAGTCAGACTCGCCCATGAAGGGTTCCGTAGCAGCAAGTAACATAATGTTAACATAATTTTTATAATTGAGATGATTGAATGAACGGTAAATTGCGATTTACGATTTATGACGTATTAAAAAAAAAATTCTTACTAGATCTCGTTCAAACCAATTTTGGTTGGAAGTTTTTGTTGAGATCTACATTATATATTTTTTTTAGAATTGTCACTCTCTTACTTTAAAAGTTAGAGGGGGGGGGGGGGACGACGACGACACATTTTACCACTTTGGATGTGTATATCTTTCAAACAATTGACTTTGAGAAAAAATGATTTTAAGAACCTCAATGTCATTTTTGAAGACCTATCCATAGATACCCCTCATGTGTAGGTTTGATGAAAAAAAGTTTTTTAGTTTCAATTCCATGTATGGAGAGCCCCCTCTTAATCTTATATTTTTTTTATTTTTATATAAAAATCAAAAAGCGGTTTACAGAATACATCTACCTGCCAAATTTCAACTGTGTAATCCTTATAGTCTCGGAATAAAATGGCTGTGACATACGGACGGACAGACAGACAGACAGACAGACATGACGAATCTATAAGGGTTCCGTTTTTTGCCATTTAGCTACGGAACCCTAAAAAAGGGGAAAAGGCTAAACAGATGATGATGGTGGACGAAAGTCAGACAGCCAAAGAAAATAAGTTTGGGTTGTGTGAGGAATGATATGAAAGAAAAGCAACTTAATACAAAATTATGACGGTTGACAGGTTCGAATGGAAGAATAAAACGTGTTGCGCTTGTGCTGACTCTAGGTAACATGAGACAATGGCAGGAAAGGGATGTTTTATTTTTTCAAATCTAGAGTTGCAGAAGTCACAGGTAGCAGACGAAACCCAAACTAATGACCAATGAGGATATATCTAATCATTTAATAATTACAATCGTACTCTTAAAATTTGAGTGCAGAAAACAAAAGGGGGTGTTAAGAAGTTTCGCTTAATAATACAAAGTTCCATACATAAACTGACGCCTTTTTCTCATAGAGGTAAACTGACTCCACAGTATTCACATTTATACATTTTGGTATACACCCAGGCTAATTCAAGTTCGGCTACGTACCTGACATTTCTGGTATTAAACCATTATATTGTTATTTAAAAGGGTGTACTTATGCCATTGCAGGGCACAGTGAAGCAGCTGCAGGACCTGACGGGCTGGTACGGCCACCAGGTGCTGTACTTCGGCGACCATCCTTACAGCGACCTCGCTGACGTCACTCTGGAGCATGGCTGGCGCACCGGGGCGATCATTAACGAATTAACGGTCAGTTCCCAACATTTTTTAATTGAGTAGTTTTTATGGACTTTTAATGGGACAAACCCGCCCCACTATTCCCAAACCACTGTAACTGCTGAAAGCCAGAATCAACAGTGGCGACCTCAAGAAAAGCGCCGAGACAATGAAGGTCCACGAAGTCTCAGAGAAACGATTTAACTGTCTTGGATCCCGCAACGAAATTAATCAGAAAAAAATAGCGGAGGAGTAGGAAATACATAATTTCCACTCCATATCAGCAGAAGACAGAACAGAACAAGGCCAATAGGCACACAGGGACGTATAAAACTGAGATAAGCACAGTTGCCTAGCACCATGGATATTATTGTCATTAATATTACTGGGTCCCAAGTTGTGGGCTGTAATATTTGATTCCAATAATAGGTATGACAAAAATGCGTTCAAGCATTTGAAATTTGTTCTAGTTTCTACAAGGTCCGTATAATAAATAACTCCGGATCTGTCCAATATAATATTACGTTCATTCTGTGATGTGCAGATTGTTCATATTCGCAGTCAAATGTAGAACATTGACATACAGGTGAGGCAACAAATTTGAAGGAAAATAATTTCCTCTTAAAGTTACCATGACCTGTGAGAAATTGGGCAACACAGTGATCCACCTCCAGCCATGTCCTGGCCAGCCGCTCACGAACGGATGGAAAGAACTGGTGGAGGTTTCGGCCTTTGATGGAATTGGCCATTATCTTTATGGACTGTCAAAAAGCGTTTTCCCCATCGGTTCTGTAGGGCTATAGCAAGCTGTGGCGTCGCTGATTTTAACGAAAACGAGTGGAGCACAGACAGAGTACAAATTCACTAGACGGCAGCCTAGGTCGAAGCTTCTCCGTCCGTCTACAGTAAGTGAATTCGTGCGCCGACCGTGTTCGCCTTGCGTTGATGTTAATTGAAAATTAATCAGGTTTTCAGACCGAAAGTATAGTGGTTTTAGAGAAGCTTTGTCAACTACCCTATTTTGCTTTCTTATTTTATAAGACGAATGTAAAAGGAGGTCTGGGTCAGCATATTGAAACCAAGCGCAAATTCAATATCTAGGCTACTTTTGAGTCCCATCGGGGCTGCGGGTTGTTTGAAACAGTTGTTGTTGTTGTTGTTCGGGCTACGCGAAGGAACATGGGTGGATTTTACTCACTAGAAGTCTGACAGTGCGGGAGGCGTCATTAGATGATTTCCACCCTCAAAATAAAAAAGGCCACTTGGTACTTAAGTAAGATGGGAAGACACACTTAACTACAATTGAGCACCCCAAAAAAAAAGTCTACTTTTGAGTATTGCCTCATAATTACATCATTCACATCCTGATACTGTTCTCCCTAATACGGACATCGCTCGCGACCACTATGTAGCCCAATTCATACTCAATTTAAATAAAGAGTGAACGGGCATCTTTTGGCCATGCTTGTTGCATCTTAGATCTCATCTATTGCTTTCCATCGGGCGTGATGCGAGTTCGAGAGCAGAAACATTAAGCAATAAATAATTTACAAGCAGCGCAAGAGTGGATAAAATGACAAATCACGAGCGACGACTTACTGCCGCACTCAGAGAGCTTTAATGATAACTTAGGCCATCACTTAGTAATGGTTTGACAGTTTTGTCATACAAAAATATGTCAAACCTTTACTAAGTGACGGCTTAAGTAATCATTAAATATCTCTGCGTACGGCAGTGAATCTCAAATGCAATTATGTTTTGATTTGCAGCTCTACTTTAAAACAAATAAAAACGGTCTTACGAAAGCTTTTTGTATTGAACATAAAATGTAAACTCTGAAATAATAAGTATTGTATGTTGTTTCCAGCACGAAATCAACACATTGAACACGCAATCGTTCAAGGAGAACGCCAACTGGCTGCAGATGTTGACGCAGCTCATAGAGGACCATCAGGACTATAAGGACGCCGATGCGCTTGAGGTCGTCACTGAGTGGATGAACGAGCGGGACTACCTCAGGTTTGTACTTTAATCTGTTCACTTTTCCAACCGTTCATGCTTTCTGTGGATCCGGTAAGTAGATAGTGTTGTTGACGTCTACTGAGCGCCTTACGTACTAAAGCTGCAAATTGTTGCTTGTTGCGAGAAGGCACCAAATGGTTTCTTTATGCAGGCGCATTAGTTTATCCTGTTACCCATATTATGGGCTTACGCTATTATTTATCCCTCTTACTGCCGCACTCAGAGAGCTTTAATGATTACTTTGACAGTTTTGTCATACAAAAATATGTCAAATCTTTACTAAATGATGGCTTAAGTAATCATTAAATATCTCTGAGTACGGAAGTTACAACTGTTCAGATCTCATTATTAATGCTCAATATAAGCATAGTAAAGTATTACTATTACCCCGTTTTGTGTCATTCCCTATGATTAAGCATTACTTGTAAGCGTATTATAATCAAAATTTTCGTAAAAATGTCGTGAAGATTGGCTGTAAAATAACGCTTGTGTTTTGTTGTTTTCATGCTTCCATTGTAGGAGATGTTATGTAAATTGCAGGAATGAAATAAAGGCAGTGTTTAACCCACAATTCGGTAGCGTGTTCCGTACATACCACAACCCGACTTACTTCTCGAGGCGTTTGTTCCGCTTCGCCGACATCTACACGTCCAATATCTCGAATTTGATTAACTACTCGCAGACGCACACGTTCTACCCGCGCCGCGGAGTCATGCCGCACGAATATGGCTCCTATTTCGTTTGAATTAAGTGTAACTTTTACTCATGTAATCACTTACAATCATGAATATTTTTTTATTTAATTATAAATCAATTTTGTATCATTTTTTTTTTTGCCATATTATGTACTGCAAAGTATTCAGGAGAATCCGTACGGCTGGTACCTGAATAAGTAACTTATTTGAAATAGTTGTTTTCGATATTTTCATGATTGTTTGTATATATTTTATAGAGAATTTAAATTGTAGATTTATAAGCAAATTAGTCTAAATATACAATGTTAGACTAATATATCTACACTGTGGATATACTGCAAATCATCCAACGGTATTCTAGTCAGAAGTATTTAATATCGACTCACAATAAGTTTCTGTATTTATTTTCTTACTCTTAACATATCTTTACTAGCAATTCGGTCAGTTGGAACGTAGTAAAGTAGAATAGAGGGAACAGTCATGAGCACTAATCTGCGTATATCTTCATTGTAAATTTATGTAATTACTAATATAATATCGAGGTACGTTCTCATTCGATTATTAAATAGACTTTAAATCAAAGTTGCATTAGTTATTTCGCGAGAAATTCGAACTCTCGAATCTCCCTAAGTGTTAGCATATTAGTGCTTGAGACTGTATATGTAAAGTAAATATAAGTAGAATAATGTAGTGTTCGTATACAAACAATTGCATACAACATTGAAGTATTTAAAGCTAACTATTAGTATTCAGTAAAAAGGAATTACGGGTTCGTATACATCTAAAGTGATCTGTTCAATATTTGGTAATGCTTTTACTGTGTGTTTTATATTATTATGTACAAACGCCAGCACATCAAACTACTCCAATCTGTCAAAATTCTTTAATCGATTTTCAACTTTATTCCTAACTAGCTGATGCCCGCGGCTTTGCCCGCGTGGATGTCGGAACTTGACAAATTATATATACTAAAACCTTCCTCGAGAGTGATTACTCTATCCATTTTGAAAAACGGTGCCGGAGGACTTTGATTTATAATATCTAGTGATAGTGAAGGTATTATGGTCATATTCTAGGTTGACAGTTTCGGTAAAATTGATGTGCTAGCGTCTGTACCTATTATATATATATATATATATTAATATACACTGAGCATCTTTAATGCTCGTGAATTGTAATCAGAAGGGGTCAAAGTTACACTTTTATTATCTACACCAAGAATCTTATTCTTTTTTAAGCATTTTGAAAGCTATTTATTAACTTGAGTGATTATGATGACTGCTGTTAAAATTAATATTACTTAATTCATAGTGTATAATTTTTCTATTCAAAATACTGTATATAAATTTCATTATAAGCTTTATCGACTTTGTTTGTAGCTTTAATTATAAATTAATTTTACAACGATATTTGATACATTGTTTTGTATGCTAAGAATTTCATCGTTGTTCCTAGCCTTTGAATAATATTCTTAATATGTATTAATAGTTATGTATAACCTTTAGTAAATGTCGAGTATTACGAATGTCGGTCGAGTGGGTGCAGGCCCGACTGCTGAGCATGAGGTCCTGGGTTCGATTCCCGGATCGGGCTTATTGTTATTGTTTTTTTTTCCATCAAGAACTTCTCAGTAGTAGCCACCGAGTGTGGATTAGTGCGCGGTTGATGGCAATAGTCTCATGTAATACATGAGACTTAAAACATAACTCAGAGACATGATGTTGTAAGCATACCTGCACGGTTCTTGAGCGCTCGGCGTAAGAGTGGGGATCGCTGTGCGCATCGTACACTTATGACAAATAAAACGCACACCCGTTTATTATTTATTCGTCGTGAGGTACGTGCAGCAGGAGTAAAGAACAAATCCCGAGTGACGGCTATGACGCGATGCGCTACGAGCCAAACACTGCACTTTCCCAAAGGGACCCAATAACTAACTTTTGCGCAGGTGAAGGTCAGCGCTCAAGAATCGTGCCGATGATTGTACTATTAGGTACACCTCTGCCTAACCTTTCTGCGCAATACAGGCCCTTTGTGCCATTTTTGACAGAGTATTAAATTCACTCCTTTTATACTGTCATGGTCCATAAAATGAGTTAGTTTTGAAGTGTTTACCTTATCTATGAATATTTTGTGTTATAATCGTCGGTGTTTTAGAGAAATGTTGCAATAAAAAGATGTTTAAATTTAATTGTTTTTTTTTATTATTTTACACTTTATCTATTCTTCTTAATTTATAGTAATTGCGAAATTTCATATTTAATAACATGATTATCGTAGGGCAAGACCCGCGGATCGAGACCCGATAACAACTCGCTTGTCTCTAACGTTATCTTGCTTTAAAGTTTATAAATACATAACTCATGTATTTGGATAAATAATTATCTTTATTTGAACCTCATTAAGAGAGCTTTAGTTCACGCACTGTTACACAGATTGAGTGTTATTTATCTTTAAATATTTATTGAATAAAATAATAATGAGTTGTTATAGTCTTTGCAATTTGCAAGCAAGCACCATGAAGTTTTATGTCACTAGCATACGATTTAAATTGACGCGTTCTTGTGGTATGCAACGACTATAGCTATTTTAGTAGCTGGTTAATAGACTGGGTAGGCTGTATCAATTAGGAGTACGTTCTCAGACTTGAGCGTCTTGGTTTGAATGGAGAAGTTGACGTTATTGTAGCGCAGACGGCAGGGTCTGTCGGGGCGCGCCATGAAGCACATGGTGTACAGCGCCAGCTCTAGCTCGGGAGACGTGCCCACAAACATGGTCACCTCAGGGGCATCCTTCGTGTCGCTCAGGATTGAGTGCTGCTTCAGGATGATACCTTTCTGTAAAGCAATGTTATATTTCGGTTAGACTCGAATGTTAGCAACAGGCTCGCTCCTTAGAACATAGTACTTGACATCACTGGCGATGTGGACGTGCATACTGTTAAGTACACTTCGCTTACATTTTGGGGAATTATTCAAGCGTTATATTATGTTTCGATAATTTGCCCAACAGAAGTTTGTTTTGGTTCGTTTGCCAATGCAATCGTTCTACTGGCCTAACCTTATGATAACCCCTGTGACCTGTGGCACATACGGAGCCGGACGCTAAAGTTTCTTAACAAAATTCAGTTTAGTATTTTGTGGTATGGTCTGATTTTTCCCCAAAATTTCAGTCCGAGATGCGTTGTTTCAATTTTAAAGTATTTATTTGTATTATTGGTATATTAATTATTACAATAGTTGATTATGCTTACCCCGGAGAGGTCTAGTTTGGACATATAGCCCAAGTAGTTGGCTTTGCGATCTTGTTCACGCTTAGCGAAGAACAACCAGCTGTGCAGACCTGTAAACAACAATAACTTGGTGTAAGGATCATACATTTAAACAGATAGTTAGCTTATAATGTATGTATTCTAGTATAACTATTCGAGAGGAAAAACTAAAACATATTATAAACCACGGACATTTTTTTTAAATAGATGCACCTGCTTTTTATTCTTTTGTGTCCATGGTAAGACTTACTTAATTTTTTTTATTCAAAACGCAATCATATCAACCTGTATGTGTGTAATGTGGTTACTGTTATTTCAGTAAAACGTGAGTGCTATATTTGGGGCCTGTGGTCTGCGAACATGTGTCGAGTGCTAATTGATGATGTAACTGCATGTGAACGAAACTACTAACAAGAACAGCCCCGACAGGATGTCGCTTACTATTTAGATATCGGTATCGGTATTGAAATATCTTAACGGTTTAGCAAAGAGTTTGATCTTAGGTACCTATACATATATAAAACTTTTGGGCTTCGCCGCAGTCGGGTAAAAAGGTAGGTCCTTTTTCTAAGTAGGTGCGGTGATCTGAGTATGTACTCGTACCATCTGCCTACACTGAAATAGCATAAATACTGCTATCAGGTCGCCCCTGTACTTACCGAGCACATCGCTGGACTTGAGTTCAGCCATGAAGATGTTCTCGAAGGCACAGCTGCACTTGCACAGGCCGGTCCAGTGGCGCGCGTACTTCGTGAACCAAATCTTCTTCAGCAGCTGCACTTGCTCGTTGTACTCATTCATTTGCGTCAGACCTAACAGGTAATTATTACAGTAGTAGTATATACAATTAGTTTTAATCACATCTATCTTAAAGACACGATTTTTTAGGCCCCCTGCAGTTTTATCTCCGTAAGTTTACCAGACTGCTCGGGTGGACTAATTAAAACACGATAATTATGTTGGAGGTACCTACTTACCTAGAAATTGTATGTGCTCTATTACCCATTAGATAGGTATGTTGTGAATATACCTATGAATGTTTGTAAGTAGATATGCATAGGTCGTCTGTTTTTTTGCAGACGACAGCATCGAATTTATAATTTAACTCTAACTTATTTTAGCGACTTTCTGCCGCACTCAGAGAGATTTAATGATTACTTAGGCCAGCACTTAGTAAAGGTTTTGACAGTTTTGTCATACAAAAGTATGTCAAATCTTTACTAATTGACTGCTTAAGTAATCATTAAATCTCTCTGAGTACCGCAGTTAGGTCGCGTTATGCTTGGGCATTAATCTATGAATGTTTTAAATATAGCCAGGGAAAATGCAGCTTCCCGGATCAGTCGGTACCTAGTTCCCAAAATTACCCGCTACATCCAAACTTTTAAAATTTACCTCTATATTAAGTAGGTTCCTATATTAGTAGCTAGGTATAGATTCACTGTTTGTAAAGACTTGAATAAAACACATTGTGTTGTAGCAGTTAGCATACTAATAGCAAACTTAAACGCAATAAGTATGTGGAAGCCCTGTAGTTTAATGTACTCGCACCTGCCTACCTAAGTCCATACTAATATTGTACCTGTTACAATATATGTTACCTGTTATAATGTATAATTATCTTGGCCGTAACTATTACAGTAATTGGTCAAGCAAGATAGGCTCTATTAAATCGGCAGGTAGAAACATTTTAAGTTGTAAATGTCCATTACTTCCCGTGGGTGACGTAACTGGCAATATATGATAAAAATAAATATAATTATGAAATATAAGTAAAAAAAAAACAGGTTTAATTACCTTTGCTGACCAAATAGTTCATAAGACTTCTGATTGGTCCGGTCGCAAGGATTGTGTTAATAAAAGTGGTCTGTTCCGTTTCCTCCTGCAACATGACATCATCTAGCATTAGTTTAACTTGTTTGATGCAGGTGTCGAGCTGTTTATGTACAGTCAGTACGGCAGTACCCAGCGTTACCTGACCCCTCTTCAATTTATACGAGTGTTCAAGTAAAGCTGAGTACAGACTGTACGTTGAAAATAATTACTCTATTGAAACGATATACTAGGTACTCAGGTAGCTACTCACATTGGGCGTGACGAACTCTGGTCTTATCACGTTTTTGTGGTAATTGTCGAAGAGTGCAACAAATGGCCTTATTGTAGGTCCGCTCCACACGTTCTCGGGCACACTCAGCAGGCTAGAATATTATCAAATTATGAAGCCAATACATTGTCGGCACAATCTGTGTAAAACGAACAGCACGTGTTTAGAACAAATACTCTTTTCCTAACTAGGTAGGTACTAACTTTTACGGATATATTTGCTGTTGCCTCCGACTATATTAACGACCGTATTGAAATTATCTTTACGTTTATGATATTATTATGGTTTCGTAGTAGGTACAATTTTAATGTTATTGGGTCAAACTAATATTTGACGATTAAGAACTATATAGCTGTTCCCCGCGACCTTCGTTCGCGTTAATTATTATAAAAATATTGCTGCCCTATTTGAATCGGATTTTGTCAACAATTGCAAAAATAAAAAAAAAATGCAAATTGGGTTGTTTTGCAAGGAACTCTTCAGATCTGTTTTCTAAAAGCCTAATTTACACTTTATAACATCAGCCATCTATCAGTAGAAGTTCCCTCAATATCGGTCTAGCCATTTTGGGCTGACTTGATTTTGAGATTAACCGGAACAAATAGACTGACAGACCGAAGGACACCAAAATTAAAGTATCATTATTACTTGATATGCATTCAGATAAAAGCTGTTATTTTGAATTACAAACAGACGCTTTAATTATATTTTTTTGTATAGTAGGTACTTGCCTAAGTGTAAGTGTAGGTACTCACTCGATATACATAGTGAGTAGCTAATTGTTACAAAAAAAAACTGAAAAATAACAGCCATTGTAATTTTTGGTATAGGCCTTATAGTACCTATTAACGAAAAAAGGTAACTTACTTAGCTGGCGCCTTGTCATCTTTCGACAGAGGGCTGGTATTCCCTTGCAAATTGACTTGGATGTACGCGAAAGCGTTATTGATATCCGCATTGAACATCTCCTCGCTGATCTTCAGGATATCATCGTCGGTGGTGCCGTCCTGCACCTGACGCAGGAGGTCCTCGTAGCTCTTCTTGTGGGCATAGTCGACCACTCCACCCACCACTGTTCCTATCTGCGTGAGAGTGTTGGTCGCTGTGTTTCCTTGCTGGCCGGTCACAGAGTTTCCGATTAAATTAGGCAATATGTTGTTGAAGATCTGCCCCGCGGCGTGCGCTAAGTCGTCGGCCCGACATATCGCGACACAAACTAATAAAACTAGAGCAATTTTCATTTTGTATAAAGTTTAATACGTTGTTTCTAGCACGATCACGGCGCACTAGTGATCTCGGTCGGAGCCGCGCGAGCAAGCGATACTACGCGACCTTTTGGTGATGTCATGCACCTACTATAGATTACGATGTGTTGTTGAGATTCTTAGCGCGGTGGTTTTTGCCCTGCCTGAACGTGTAATATGAGATGCAGAGCACATTCTGTCTTCGTAAACAGAATTGACCTCCACTTGTTTCCGACATTGGCATTGTGTAGGTACGCAACTCGCAATGCGCTTATGTATGGATACCCGAGACATGTTTTCTATGTCAATGGGTATTGTCATTATTGTAACGCATTTGTTAACTTTTTGTGGAAATCGTAGACTTAGGTAGGTAGGTGCCTTTTTCACCCAAGATAAAATGTTAAGGTAGGTACAAGTAGCTTATTGTTGCCCAGAGAGTTGGGAATACGATTTCTTAGAAAAAATTGTATTATCCTTAAATATGTGCATATGATTAATGAACATAATGATTTCATTGCAATACTCATCAAGGTGACCAACAATGAATAACAAAAATGACGAATGTTACAACGAAGACATGCGGTCACCCCCTCCAGCCAACTACACATTAGACCTTATCGCAGGTACATATTTAATTATTTTCCTGTTGGCAGGATTCCATTTAAGCTCGACAAAAACGTTCACAAAAAAAAAAGATTTGTTATCACGCATTACACGTTGAACTAAACATAAGTACCTATAAGCACAACCAATTCCCATTTCACTATGCCCAGACATCCGAAAAGAGAGCTGAGCTGAGTACTAACAAGGCTGTTTAGGAGTAACAATTCCGTACCTACGCTTCCGTAACGAAGTGAGCCACTGTTTACTTTCCTTTGATCCTTACCTACATTCTCAACGTGGTACCCATACTTCTTAGGAAGCTGGCAAAGACTCCGCATTGTTCATTGAAAGTTTGGTTAGCTACATTTTATGTGCATTCACGTGGTGAGTTGGTTATGGAAACGGGATGTAGGTACTTGTAGTAGTAGGTATTTATATCCCACGAATAAAAGAAAGTCATCAGAAAAGAGACATTATCAGAAGCGCATCGTTGCGGGCGAGCGCGCGCTCGCAATGCAGCAGTGGCGTGCTGCGCCTGCGCACGGCGGGAAAATCGTATCTTACTCCATGTTTAATGCATTAGTCTCTCGTCCGATCCACGTTTGAATACTTGTGCTGTTAGAACTGTACAATGTGCATACCTACAAAGCAAAGCTACCGTACGGAATGATTTGTTAGGATATTAGATTGATGATACTCAATTTGCTTGCTGAAGGAAGGTGCCGGAAATAAATTATTTGCCTGAAGTAGATTTGTGGCTTGTAGGTTTTATGCTAATTAGACCTACTGATCCGATTTATAGTAGCTGGCCCATAGCCGGAGTCATTTGGTATCCGCCTCTCGCCTCTAATTAGGTAGGTATCTACCATAATTACATAGGACAATTGGCATTTAAGTTTAAACAACTAGAGTCGTGATTATACCGAAGTAGGTAATGTAATTTATTACGATTCGAAAGGATGCTAGACCATACCTCCTACCTACATGTATAATTTTGGGTAGCCCAGCTATTTTTAAACTGAGACGCATGTTAAAGACGTTGACGTTTCATTATAACAAATTGGGGTTAATTGAAGACAGCATAACAACATGTCTTTTTGCCGGCTACAATTTTCTTATCACGCACACACGGCACACACAGCTACAATAACTAAAAATATTACTAAATGCGTATTGAGACACGGGTTTTAATTGTTTATATTGCTTTGATATGTTTTCTTCAATTTCGTGGAATAGGAGATCGGACTGGGTGAAAAAAATATGATTCTAATTAGTCCGCCAGTTAGATTATCGAAAAATATTGGATACGTGTTTTTTGTTTTATCAAATTAATAAAAATTGACGAAGATAAGACGCGTCGAAGATCATGAGTGGGGGGTTGTGACATCATTTGTTGGTGAAAAATGTAGGTACTGTGACGTTTACTAGGAATTCACGAGATTTTTAAGCATTGTATCGTCTTCATTTTTTGTTTATGTGAAAAAAGAAAAAATACGTGTCCAATTTTTTTTGAAAATCTATCTGACGGACTAATTATTATTTTTTTGTCCGATCCCCTATTGTGGAGATATCATTAATTAAGTTATCTATAAAAAATACTGTAATAATCATAGGCATCGCAAACCCTCACTAGGATGGCACTATAACAATACCCACGACCTTTTGATTTATTTTCACAATGAATACTGCACATAACCTAGTGATATTTAAAAACCTAACCAATTTATCATTGTTCTTTGAGTTAAAAGGGATCGCGCTGGGTCAAGCCTGCACCCGTAGCGTGAGATGGGGACAGCTGTAGCTCAGACCGATTATATCATAAAAAAATTGAACGAGATCGATGACTTCTTCTTTTTTGTTTTTTTTTTGGGTGTGGGAAATCATCAAATCACTGGGTAGAGCGGTAGGGATTATCAGACTTCTCTGACGAAAAACCAACCATGTTCCTTCTTAGCCCTTTATGGCAGCGGTATCTCTTTCGAACAACCCGCAGCCCTTTCGATGACTCCTGCTTTTCAAAGTTGAAGGAAGCAATCGTGACGAAAGCAGTACCTACCTATGTCCTAACATCGACATTATATGTGACAACCATCAACCCAGACATTTATCTTATCTTACATAGATCTCTCTTACCAGGGGCGTAGGAGTCCCAGGAGTACGAAAATTATAGGCTGATTAAATCATTGGACTCTAACTGCCGCACTCAGAGAGCTTTAATGATTATTTAGGCCATCACTTAGTAAAGGTTTTAACAGTTTTTTCATACAAAGTAAGTCAACCCTTTACTAAGTGACGTCTTAAGTAATCATTACTTAAATATCTCTGAGTACCGCAGAAAGTTCACAAGAATACTTTGTTCCTCTTAAGTCTTATCGTTTCGTAAATTTTAGTGGTACATTTTTCAACTAATGTCATCACTCATGAGAACAGTCGCTGTATGCATCAATTATGTAAAATATTAGCCTTCAAGTAGCACGGTTAGTAGTATCAGAGCAGGTATGTATGACTGCCTTGTGTATGCCGGAAGCACCTGAGGTTGTGCACTCGTGGAAGCTTAATTTTGACCCAGCGAGTTTATTTTTAGGGTTGAGTAGGTACCTCATTGTGGTAAAAGTTAGTATAATGTCCATAATAAAAAAAGTTCTCAGAAGCAGTTAGTGCCTACACTGCTAATAAACCTGATTATATGTATCATTATTTGTGTATGTAAACATTCCGACTATACCGAGAACACGTTATCGATGAGGTCATGCCAGGCAGAGGTCGCTGACGTACCGTCGCGACCAGTCGACGGTTGCACGTCGCACAGCTCGACCCTGGCAAATATCGATAGCGACCAATCAGAGCACAGTCTAGCTCGCTGTTCATCAGTATCAGTACCGTACCGGTGCCGACAGTGCGAGCCAAAGAGTTCCGGAGGTTAGTCAAATTGTGAGCACCATGAAGGCCGTCGGTTTGATCCTGTTATTCGTCTTTTGTTCGATCGAATGTAAGTAACAATATATTTATTAATTATTACACGTAACGATACAGGTAGTCAGTGACCCGAAAGTCTGGCAACTAGTGTTAGAAGGGTATCTTATTACTCAGTATTAACTGCGAGGATTCGTAGTGAGGGATGTGTGTGAAACTGACCTGTAGTAAAGCTTCTTTTTTGCAAAGCTCTGTAATTAATTAGTTTTTGTGCATCTTTCGCTGTGCACATCCTACATCTCTGGTGGGCACTTGGCCTAATAATGGGTACTAGTGTTTAGCTGCATCTGGCCAGACAGAAAGCTGATTCAATATTGTTGAAAAAAAGCTAAGAAAGATGATGATGACGTCACGCACTAATAACTGGAAAATAAAACCATAAGCTGAATTTTAGGAAAATTCTCAATTTTGAAATGAGTTACGAAAACATTTTCAAATGGTTTTTCCTCTAGGCTTTTAACCGATGCGGTGTGTGTGTGGGCCTGAAAAATACATTCTGCTCTATAATATTAGAGAAAGTCTAAATAACAGGTTGTATTTAAAAGCCATCACCACCATGTCATATCATAAAGTCGTAATACTTTGTAACCAAATCAAAAACATAATTATTTTAATTTGTAGCAAATTAAAATCAACAAATTGAATATGTACATATTCAATTTCAGGTCGAAAGGTCGTGCCAATAAACAAACATGCCAACATCGACTTTATCAACATGGAGAGTGGGGGAGCGAGGCAGCAGCAGCCCACGGCACTGCCACCTAAACAACCCGTGCCACAGCAGCCATCGGCGCCGGTAGCTCCTGCACCCCCTGCTAAGCCCGCGCTCCCGGTGCCTGTTCCTAAGCCAGTTCTACCTCAACCGACATCGAAGCCTGCACAACCTTCCCAAATAAAGCCGGTTCCTGTGAACCCTGCACCTGTCGCTAACCCCATAACGACCCCCGGCCCCGGCAGCGTCAAGTCTCTTGTCAACTTCTACGACAGTCGCGGAAATGCCAGCCCCATCCGACCATACAGCTACAGCCAAGCCGTGAAACAAGGCTGAAACTATGTACCTACCTACTTATTCTTAAAAAAATATATAAATTGTGCCATAACATAATACAACCCGAGTTCATTATTATATAAGACCTGTGTAGTCTAGCCAACAAGTACTTTTTGGATCAATACTTTTCTAATGAGGTGTCTTTCGATTCAGAATAGCGTGTCGGTATTTTTTTTCATTACTCATACTCTGAAAGTAGGTCATAACATGCCTGTGGAGCGGGTTGAAAGTACTACTTTTCAGCCCTAGGGAGAATCGTTTTCAACTGACAGCTGTCAAATTATTATAAAAAAATTGGTCTGGTTTCGCGTTTTTTGTACCGTGTTCCAAATATTTATACAGCCACTCAATTACAGCGCGATTAAAATAATTAAAAATAATAATTAAAATAACATAAATTTAACTTATGAATAAATTTATATTATGACTTTAATATAATTTAGTTTTAACTATTTCTCTAAAATAACATAGATTTTAATGATTAACATGAAAAATACTGGCTGTATAGCTGGACGACCAGAGGACAAAAAAAGACAAAATAAGCGGGAAAGCGACAACATCCGATCAACACTAATTTTATCTTTGTTTTAATAATTTATGGTCTTATCTTACTCGTATTCGTAATGAAAAGCACAGTGTTTACCTCGGGTAAATTACTTATTTAGTCCCTCGAACTATTAGCGAACCCCGTCTCGGGACTAAATAGTAATTTTCGTCCCTTGGATAACAATGTAGGTACCTACTATTAAAAATTTAAGAGCCGCTTGCGAAAATTGCAAAAGTAATAAAAAATTAACTACCACAAGTAAATGTGATTTGGTTTGTTGCAAATGTGTAAAACGGTCTGATATTTTTCAAATTTGAAAAAAGATTTATCTCAAAAATAAGATATTTTTTTTCTTATTTCTCCTGGAAGTGTACGTAACGTACTTACTTAGTACCAATATTTATAACTTTTCCAGAGGGGGCAAAGTACGACTGAAAAAGTGAAAACGGGGATACTGACTCGCTTAAGTTTTGCTCACTCTCGACCCTTCTTGAATGAATAATAATTGAACTTATTAAATATGAAAGATAATGATCGAAAAACTTCAGGCGGCTGGTTTAATGAACAACAAATATATAATCCATAGCCAAACAATTTCAATCGCGATTTTTCTAGTTAATTAACAACCTAAATCGAATTAAAAAAAACATACATTAAAATTAGTTCAAGCTTTATAATTCTGTTTGTAACAAAATTGTTTTTTTTTTTCAAAGGAGAATTTCTTTTGGGACCTTTCAGAAATAGAAATGGAAAAATATCTCAGATTTGATATTTAGGAAATATCGCACTTGCGATGTTTATGTTCTAGTAGGAATAAAAATTTTAACAACTAATAGAAAGAAAGTAAGAAAGAAAAATATGTTTATTTGTCGCAGAAACATACATGCATACAGGAAATAAAACAATACACAAATAACGCAAACTAACAGAAAAATCTCAATAAATCGAAATTGTTTTGACCGCAGGTTATTTTTTATTGATCTCTCCAGTAGATGCCTGATTTATTTCACAGGCGGTATTACACCTTATAATCGTTCCATTTCAGCATTTATTTTTTCATGTAGGCAAAGGTAAATAAATAATTAATATTCACACGCTGAAGTGTTAAGAATACGTGATACCAAAATAGACTGCCTCGTTGGGTTAGTGGTCGCAAATGCGACTGCTGTGCATGAGGTCCTGGGTCAAAATGTTATTGGATTTGTGCCCGATTGATGGCAATAGGCACGCACCCTATTACTTGGAACTTAAAAACATAACTGGCGAAATGTGCGTGTACTAGGTACACCCGTGCCTTATCCCTTCGGGGAATACAGGCGTGATGGTATGTTAGGTACCTAAACACTCGCAAGTGTTCCACCGCACACTGCAGAACTGCAGAGATATCGGTTTAAACTACATCTGCTTAATAAAAAGTGGAAAGAGAATATGTAATCTTGCAGTTAACCACAATTAGAAACGGAGTCAACGGCCGTCACATCAGCCGGATACATCTAGATGCGACATAAAAGGCGCATTAACAAGATATAAACAATCGCTGCAGAACCTATTCCAGTGAAAGTGTGCAGTGCGGGCGCGGGAGGGGGGGGGGGTGCTGCGGTGCCAGTGCCTGCGACCATTGTCGCTCATTCATCGCAGCGCGCCAAACCTCTCGTAATCTCACGGTTTTCAAACACAAAAGAAAATGTATAATAACTTCAATATAATATTGCTTCGTTTACAGACGCTATTCGAGAGCAGCATACCGTAAAAAAAGTAATAACACATTTCGTAACCTTTACGTAATTCTGATCCTTACAATACACACAAAACAAACAAAACTCAAGGAAATGATTATGAATGCTCTAGTTCTCCAAGACTGAATAAAAAGGTGCTAAATGACCTACTTTGTAACTTTTACATTGCCAGAGAAGCCGTCTGACAACCGCAGTGGTATTTACATTGTAAATAAAAAACAAGTTAAAAACATTTTTTTCAATTATCCGGCTCTATACCTGCATCGTTGAATCAATATTTTCTTTGTACGTTATGTAGGTGGCTTGTAACCTCAGTCCAACGTGCCTATAGCTTTCACACAATTATATTTGCACAGTCTTGCAAAAACACATACCAACTACAAAGAGAAGTTATCCAAAGCAAACAAATTTTTTGTTTGTTTAGTAAAACCTCCTTGTCTTAAAACCTACGTCGTGTGTCATAAACATAAGTTGATATTTATTTTAGAACCTACAAGAAAAACCCATGAAAAAAGTTCAAAACTAATTAGTACAATAAAATGTGTAGGTACTATTTCCGGGAAATGTCCCGGACTTGACTGCGGACGCGTCAAGCTGCACGATTAGCATTTAGGTACGCAGATAGGGCTGCGCCACGGCTGCTCACGAAATATGTGCCACTTTCACTGTCCGCATGAATCATGCGAGCGGTTACGTCTACAGGATGCCTTGTAGCTCTTACATTATGCCACCTCCACGACATATTGTGCAACACCGTGTCCGCATTTTGTGCTTATAATAACAACAATGAGTCAACGCCCTTGCCAAAATAAATATGATCTTGTTATGGGCATTCCCCAATTTTGGAACACCTCAATTTACGGAGGATTCATAAGAATAATTTCTAACTTTCTTATTTCATAACGTTTATAAATAACTGTGGAATGTTTTATTATCTACTTAAAACTATAGAAAACATTTTACCAACAAGTTTAGAATTTTGCGAAGTGGACCTAATCTCTACCTAACGCCATGATTATGTTATAAGCACAGATAACTGATTTAATCTATTACTTAAATAAGTAATTAATTTACGTTAATCTGTTAACTACGCGGTTTTCCAAGCTTTCTACGGATACAGAGTAGGTAATTTAATGCGTATCAACTTTCTTACGTCCACAATAAGAAGAGCAGGTGTAACAGACAATAAGCCGCTCGTACTAGCTACTTATAAATTAGGCATATTAGTTATAGCACAATGGGGTACTTACTCGGCTACATGCGACATGCGAGTTCCCATCGTGTTGCTACGAAGATATTCTCAATGACAAAACTTAGACTTAGGGCTGTCAAGTATTCGTCGTTTTTTAGTAACACTGATCTATTATCTTTCGAGGCCGTTTCAGGTCAGTTGGTACTTTGCGGCGATCGGCGGCGGCGACCTCTCAGTCCGGCACTGGTGCCTGCCATGGTCCGGGGTGAGGTGGAATGGGACGCCGTCTCCTCCTTCTGCGAAGCAGTGATGCCAGCGAAGGAGGTGGTGGAACGTGGGAGGGAGAGAACCTCTCCTAGCTGCCGCGGGAGACGCTCCGGGCGTCGGAGGCCACGTGATGGCTTCCGGCCACCGTAGACGCGGGCCTGTGGACGGTGAGTAATGGGCCAGCTCGCCGTCCGTCCGTCTCATGACGACGACAGGCCGTGTCGACGGCGAGTTCGTGTTCCACGCTCGTCTCAAAGAGATGGAAGGGGCGACGCCCGTCGGGACTGCGGGTTGTTCGAAAGAGATTCCGCGGCCTCGACACAAAAAGTTAAGAAAAACATGGGTGGTTTTTAGTCAGTAGAAAAAAGGCCAGTTGGTACTTAAGTAAGACGGGAAGACACACTTACCTAACTATTATGAGCATTTTCTTTTTTGTTCCTATCTATATTAATATCGAGCTTTCATCATCATCATTTCAGCCGAAAGACGTCCACTGCTGAACATAGGCCTCCCCTAAGAGTCGCCACATTGACCGATCCCGTGCGTCTCGCATCCAGCAGGTCCCCGCAACCTTCACCAGGTCATCGGCCCACCTAGTGAGAGGCCTTCCAACGCAACGTCTTCCGGTTTGCGGTCGCCACTCCAGAACTTTCCGGCCCATCGGCCATCCGTTCTGCGAGCAATGTGCCCTGCCCACTGCTATCTAAGTTTGGCAATTCTTCGGGTTATGTCTGTAATCTTGGTTCTCATGCGGATGTCCTCATTTCTGATTTGATCACGCAAGGAAACTCCGAGCATAGCTCTCTCCATTGCCCTTTGGGTGACTTTGAGCTTTCTGATGAGGCCCATTGTGAGTGACCACGTTTCGGTCCTGTATGTAATCACTGGCAACACACACTGGTCATAGACTTTCGTCTTGAGACACTGTAAGTTCGACGAGAAGATATTACTCAGCTTCCCAAACGCTGCCCAGCCGAGTCGGATTCGACGATTGACCTCTTTCTCAAAGTTGGACATACCTAACTGGACCGTTTGTCCAAGGTACACATAATCGTCCACAACTTCGAGTGTAGATCTTGATAGGAGTGGGTGTTAGGTACATGGGCATTCAACATGACCTTGGTTTTGTCCATGCTCATTTTAAAACCCACTCTTTCGGAAGCTCTACTGAGGTCATCGAGCATTGTACGATCTAGCTTTACTATGTCCTTATTGGTGATTTTATGTATACATTTTTGTCGCATACATTTCCGCAACTTTTCGCTCGCATTTATACAGGTGGCCTTCAACAATGTCTGGCAGTGGGAGGAACCATCAAAACCGTCTGGCGGCTTGGGCAACCGCTTCATAATTACTTGCCCCAGCAACATAAATCATATTCAAATGTCGTATACTTACGGTAACATACTTGAAAAGAGTCTGGCGCGGGTTTTCCAACGCACGTGATTCGTGGTACTTACCCTTATTTTAATTTTTTACCCGACTACGGCGAAGCCAAAGGGAGGGGTAGTGATTTTGGC
The DNA here is from genome assembly GCA_932274075.1 of Diarsia rubi. Classification (NCBI taxonomy): domain Eukaryota; kingdom Metazoa; phylum Arthropoda; class Insecta; order Lepidoptera; family Noctuidae; genus Diarsia; species Diarsia rubi. The sequence goes on along the minus strand of OW026412.1, from coordinate 16,516,093 downwards.
AGTCTGTGTATGTATGTTCCACCGTAGCGCCTAAACTACTGAACGGATTTTAATAAATGAGGAGTCAATATTAATAAAATATTATAGGGACGCATGTATGGTTGTATTCTTTCAGGTTATCTAGGTGAGCTGATTATGGAAGGTACTACTCCTTAACGGTTAGGAGTTGAAAGCAATAATAATGGAATCTTGAAGAGTCAGGTTTCTTGGTTGAATGTTAAATCCATAGTAAATATTTGTATAGCAACAAGTAAAAATGAAATAATAAAAAACTTATTTGAAAAAAATAAACCGACTTCAAAAACGCAGCTTCTAAAGTCGGTGGCAAAAAATCGAAATTAAACAAACAAAATGTCACCGATTTCATCGTGGTTTTGTTCTGTTTTTTGTTTTTGACGTGGGTTTTTTAATATTATTATTAACAACAATACTTATTTTTTTTAAACTTAATGACTAATTGAATGGATAGTGTCACAATTTTTGAGCTTGGTCTGTTTGCTTCAAGAAATCGTATTATTAAGCGATTTTCTGTAATAGTTTTAGATTATTTCTGAAACATGAATCTGGCTCTATAATACAAATTTTCGGTAACATACAGAACTCTAAAAAGCATGAATATAAAGATTTATACAACCCTAGTTACAAATATGCTTTTCAATGTGCTTTGTCAACTAATCTGCACACAATGACAAGAGAACATTTGTGGATCCGTATACACAATCTAAGACAGACGGGCGAAAGTGCCATTATATTTCGTATGCGAAGTTGCAATATCATGGCATTCAATAAAACTGGTAAAGTATTAGACACAATGATGAAATATAACTCGATCAACGCTAGCTGTGTACATGTAGTAAGAAACTTAAGCAAGTAGGGGAACCCACGATGCTGTCACAGAGAGCTATTGGGTTGCAAAGCTTAGATCATCATTCATCATTTCAGCCAAAAGACGTCCACTACTGGACACCCACATTGACCGGTCCCGTGTGTCTCAAAGCTTAGATGATGAAGAAAAAAATATTATATAGTGTATACGTTTCATCGGTGGGGGAAGCGGCTATAGATTTACAAATATGTTAAAAAAATACTGTTGCATGGACATACTCGACGCGTCAGATGTTTGATATTTGATTTTTCAAGGTATTTATTTAAACATAAATTAAATTAATTGAAAAGTTCAGGAAAGGCTCAGGAAAAGCTCACAAAAAAGCTCACGAGAGAGGAATAGAAACGCGGAGAGGGGAATGTAGGCATCACGCAGTTGCACGGATTAAAGTTTATAAACGATTTTTTGTTACTTCGTTTTGTGGAAATCGTCAGATTATATATTTTTCGTTGTCCATGAATTATTTCCTTTAAAATAAAAAAAATTATTAGCCACGCTCGAGAATGTCGAGATGATGTTATTTTTACAACTTTGTAGCCCTCCCTGTCACTCTCAAATTGGCAGATTAGTGGAATATACACTTTATTGCATGTAGTACCTATGTGCCTGCATTTCATTTTATGCACTTAATACATCTGAGTCCAGTTTTCCCCCCTGGGAGGGTTTTTCTCAGGGGGGAAAAGTAAACCTAATTAACTCACCCTATCTTAATCTGACGCCCTCGAGAATTTCTGAATTTTTTTTTTTTACTAATCTTTTCCTTTTCCTTGTCGGGCGGCCTTATAAATATGGGGCTCATATTTGGTGGCCGAAGTATCCCCCTGTATGTTAATCTGCCGCGCCTTAGTAAATCCCGAAATCCCCGCTTGGGCACTTACTATAATAAATAACTATTTTGGCAATTTATGTATTTGTAAAGGTACTTAAACAAATAAACATAAATCGCTAAAAAGCTTGTACCGTGAACCTTTTTTCTAATATTTATTTATTAGAAAAATAAACACTCCGTATTTATTATACATAAGAAACTTTTCAAACTGATTAAATATTACACGACTAGACTATAGTCTCCTATTACTTTTCTTGTGTTATATTAAGTTGGATAGTTTTTCTATTGTTTTTGAATTAATTTTCCATACTAAAGACGAGAAGAATTAATTCACCAATATTTTTCAAAGCGAAAAAATATAATGAACGTTGTTTTGTGACGCTTATTCATTCATAAAACACTACGTCACGGTTATCATGCATAACTTAAGTACAACTATTCATAACTCGGTTTTTATTTTATGCGGTTGTTGCAATAAATTCGGAATTTCCAGCATCCGCGAGACTCACTTTCGTCAAAGTCCTACTACCGTGTTATGTTATGAAATGGTGTAAGCCCCCATTCTGTGCGCGTCCGCTTCGCTGGCCATTGAACAATCGGAACCAGCGCCTGCGCATGCCCCATTCTAATGAACGCTTGACGCATGAGTTACACAACTTCATATTTTTTTGAACAAAGGTCAATGGCGTATAATGTTACGTTACGTTCGGTGCTAAGTAATAATTTGTCTAGAATTAATGCTTGATTTATTGTGTTTTGTATGTAATACAAATGGCATCCAAACTATTTGTCCACTTTCCTTTGGTGAATGAAATTCTGTTTGGGGCTAATTAGAAGATTATTATATTACATAACATATTTCGGCAACCATTTTAGAGATTTTTGTAATGGACGTCCTGAAAGGCAGACAAGTAAATAGGTGCGGACAAACTACGGACACGACTCCGGACACCGAATTCTAACAGACGAGAAGTATTTGCTAACCTAACCAGTCATGCGAAAAATAAATTGAGGGTAATGCTTGGGTGCTCAATAAGAGTTGATCTGCCCCCCAACAGTAATTATTTTTGTCAACAAATCTTGTGATCCTTGCTTGCTTGCTTGATTCGTCGCTCGTTGTTGTTTGGCAAAATGCTAAGTTAAGGGTTTTTTTATATTATTTTAGTAACTTAATAACAAATTACTGAGGGTAAAAGCGGCCCTAAAAACTGTTCTATGTTCAAATCGAAATGCTGGCAATAAATATTGTATTCATTGGAACTGCCCCCTGTTTTATTTAATCATCTGTGGGGATAGACTTAGAGGACATTTCAGGGCTAGACTTTGTAATTATTACTCGGGTCACTGTACTGTCGGGGTAGATCTACAATTTTCCACGTCAAGTATTCGTTGCATTATGTATTTCCATGAGTAATAATTAGAAACTTGCCAACTATCAAAATAAGAAATAATCTTACATAACTTTCTAAAATTCTGGCTCGTTTGGACATTAGTCGGTATGACTGAGCATTAAAATTCTTTTGAACACAAGCAAATTCTACGACTTTATATTTTTTATACTTTTTTCAACGTTAAATATTTCTTATTGCGTTTCTGCACAACCTGAAATAATATTTGCAAATTAAAACAAACTTTCACTTTTATAAGCGCGCGGTACTGACGAGGAGGTATTGACACATTTGCAATAATACCGATAATGTTTTGTAGGTAAGCCTCTTATGTAAATCGGAACATCGGAACACTTGGCATAGAGCAGTGAGTAATCTAACCCGAATTCAGATCGTGTTCCGTTTACAAGAAAGTTGTGACACGGCATTGTTATGCAAAGCGGATCTGTATGACAACGACTCGGCATGCAAAGGCTCGTCACGTGTGTCAAGCACATCAGATCTGCAGCTGCAGGAGTACACCGCTGAGCTCATTGAGCTCGTTGCGAAACTTGGCGGATTCGCTGATCCTCTTAACTCAAGTATTTCAGTAGGACGTTGTGACATTGTGTTTTCCTTCTGCTCCCATTTATAATTATCTGCCTTGATAATGTAAGAACCTTGATGGAGCCTGGACCTCCACTGAAAACTACATTTTTGTGTTAGCATTACAAATCCGCAACTTTCTTTACCCATCAATTGTGTTAAGTTAAGAGAATTTCCAATGATTGTTATGCTGGTTACGTCTCCATTAAATCTTTCTAATTAACGAACAAAAAAAAAACAATTATCACGTGGACGGGTAATATGAGTGGAATAGCAAATACATGTAATAACGCCGTCAGCGTTAATGCCAGGGACGCAAGTTAACAATTAGCCGAGATCATTCACCTGCGGCGCGCACATGTCGAGATGAAAACAGAAAGTAATACCAGCCGAATTCGTGCACCATACTAAGACAATGGGCAATTTATTCGATTTCACTCTTTCCGTAAATTTCATATTTGTGTGTTGGCGCGCGCGACGCGGGCACATACCCGGTGGGCTTGAGAGAGCGTGCTTAAATTATGACGGTTGACTCTAGTGCCCAGTACTTGTATACGCTCTGAGTACAATCACAATAATTAATATCAAGTTGCTTTTGGCAGGTTTATTATTCAAAGCCATCTCAAAGGGCCGTATATTATATACGACTTTTCAGGAAAGCCATAAAACAAATCAGTTTTCCGACATACCTTTTTGTGCATATAGCTAGAAAAAAAAGCAAAATATTCTCAAATCCAAATAGAAAAAAAAAAGAAAAGAAATATTCTTAAATTTTTGAGATAAGGTTCATCGTAAATTATATTTAAAGTAAATTAATTTTCATTTATGACCCGAAGAAATTCTGTTTAGCGGTCCACTTTTATGCAAATATATTATATGTTTTTTTAATAAATATACCAAACGAAAGAGGACAAAAAACTAAGAGTGACAGTATTTAAATCTCATTTTGGCCATAGTAGCAGTTACGCCCTTTGAGCCTTTAGGCTCGATACCTTTAGGTATCGATATACTTTGCGAGACGGTATCGCTAAATCCTATAGATTCATCGCTCGTTACGCTGAAAATATATCATCGTCCCTACATAGGCATAATATGATCATACATTACGTTAATCTATGTTCGGATTTTCATCACGAACAGCGATATAATGCAAAGACGATCCTCCTAACAATATTACTTATATAGTTTTACACCTGAAACTAAGTTACTCGTAATGATTGAATTTATTTACAATATCTACAAACTACAATTTACAGAACTAAAATTATATTAAATTATATACTAATATCAAAAAGAGAAGAATTACAGGGTGTCAAAAAATTCGTCCACATTGCTGTCAACAGGAAAAGTGGCCAGAAGGCTGGCAGCATTCCCACGTTGGATGGCAATGCTGATTCCTTGGTCAAAGAATAGGCCAGCCCTCTGGTCACATGAAGTGTCGACAAACCAAAAAAAATAATAATAATAATAATAACCAACTAACTAACCAACCAACTCGTAATTGTATATAACCTAGTCGTATAATATGCAATCAACCACATGATAAGTAGTCACATAAAAAGGCGGCTTGTTTTCGTCTAGGTACATCCAGCCTGCAGTTAAGTTGCAGTTGGTAAGCAGAGGACAAGTCCAGAAAATAAATATTTCGATTTTCCCCTTCCTCAGAAAACAATAAATGTATTAATAAAAAGTAGCTTAAAGTGCGGCGTCGCCTGCGTTGTGTTTGATAATTCACATTCTTTTAATCTCGGGATTTGTACATACATTAATTTGATTTATACTACCGGGATTAAAGTCCATGCTACTTGTTGTTAATCCAGGTTATGAACTATCTGTGTGCTAAATTGTATCCAAGTTCGTAGAGTAGGTTTTGCATGAAAGAGTAACAAATCATCGTGTACTTAATGTTTGCACCAAGATAGGCTGTGCCTGTTAAAGTTGTCTGTATTTTTTTTTGATGATTATTGTATATTGTTGATTTAAAAAAAAAATCCCGGAATAATTCCTTAGTAACATTAATTAGTTAATTAATCCCTTAATTTATTTCATCAACACTGCTTTTAATAAAAACGTTAAAGGAAAACATCGTGTGGAAACCGGTATGTCCTTGAACCAACAATTCGAAGACATGTGACATCTCTCAACCCGTAAATTGCCCGCGTGGTAGATAATAGCTCGTTCCCTCTCATCTCATAGAGAGGTTTGCGCCCCGGCAGCGCCAGTTTAACACTATAGGCTGATGATGATAATGAAGATAAAACTATATTTCTAATCTATTGTAGCCAAATGTCAATTCGTTGCCATTCCATTATTTATAAATACGAATATAAATAAACGTGTTTTAATTATTGAACAACCGTCATAACAATGAAATAGGATCGGCTGTTACTAAGAGCGCGGACAATATTTCAATTTTCATAATTTCAATTCGTACTGATTGAACCGTTTGATTAAAGTAAATCAATAAATCATTATATTTACTTTCATTTTAAAATCCGATCAGTATTTTCAGTTCTAAAAGTGTGCACTACAAAATAAGTAAAAGTTATCATAATAATAATTTTGGTTCGTTCCACATATTTCAACGGATCAATTTTATCTTATTTTTTACCTAGTATCTACTATACCCGAACTTTATTATTCAAATAGCAACATTTTGAACAATCAAAAATGACTAATAAAAGTTGGTTTGAGAGATATTACAGTGAAGTTTTAGTTTCAAACTCATTTCCCGAAATTGGTACATAATTTGAAAATATCTTGCGTTGATGTCTTTTGTTCGGCGTTTTGATTTCATTTTTTTCATCCGTTCCTGGTGGATTCCAAATCAATTAAAGGTCTAACTGATCAGACCGGGCGATTTTAAAGTTTTTGTCAACAAATACGTTTAGAATGCGTTTAAAAAGTTCTTTCTCGTTCTGTGTTATTTAGTCGTATTAAATATGTAAATAAGCAACATACATTATGTAAATAATATATTATTACGTATTCATTAAATAACACTAAAATAAAATTCTAATAAAAAATAAGTTAAAAAAACTAAAACCCGTCTACGAAAAAAAACACAGACTAATAAAACCGCGGTCTTAAAAGTAAAAAAACAAGAAAACTGTCCTCTATTATCATTATGATCAATTAATTGGATAAGGCGTTGATAGATAAGAATATCAGACAAGAATTATTTTCTTGTTTTCCACTTTTAAGACGGCGGGGTTATTTAGTCTGTGATTTTTTTCGTAGTCGGGTTTCAGTTTATTAAACTTATTTTTAAGTTCTTGTGACTAATTAATTTTGTCGTTTTAGGTTAGCGAATTCGCGAAAGCGAAATAGATTATTTTTTTTACAAACAATAATTATTTACCTATCAGACTCTACATACTTTTAAGTTTTTACCAGGATTGCCAATTTCGAAAAAGGTAACATCCGGCAAATCCTTAAACCTCTTTCTGTCTGTAATGAAATCGCTGTTTAGTGTGTTTTTACAGAATGTTCGCATTTAAAAAAAAAAAAAAAAAGAATGTTCGCATACTTTATGATTTACTAGCTGATGCTCGCGGCTTCGCCCGCGTGGATGTCAAAAAATGAACAAATTATATACTAAAACCTTCCTTGAGAACTATCACTTAAGCCATTGGTGATAACAGCATGAAAATTGGTACAATAGTTTTTGACTTTATCGGGGACAGACAGACAGACGCGGCGATGGACTTTGTTTTATAATTATGTAGTCATAGTGATGAGGAATTCCTCTATGAAAGTTTCGGGTATTCTTATTGTAGTGTTCAAAGTTGACCTCCCGGAGCGTCTCTTTAGATAAAAAAAATGTTTTTTTTCTTTTATTTGTTTTGGGGTTTTTTGTCTAAACAGATATGCCAACACCATCGTGCCTTTTACTATTATTACTTTAAAAAATAAAAAATATCTAATACACATTACACACACTGCACTGTACAATGTAGGTACATACTAAAGCCAAGATTTGTCAAACCTGATAATTTATTAGAGGTCAATATTACTTGGACATTATTGTCTCCGAAATCTCCCTCACAACGTCTTTTTTTTCGCGCTGCATGTTTTGTGACTGCGTCCTTGTGGATTAACGTGTCTTCCAGGTCTTATTTAATCTCAAGGCAGGTAGTACGATGAGAGGTTCTATCTACTGTAGTTTAACTGCCTCGCTTACTGATTGATTATGATGGGATAAAATTTTGCACAGCAGCAATTGCCGATCGCAGTAACAGAAGCACTTGTGCCTCTGTCTCTCAAAGAAGAATTGTGAATTCCTATCCTTACCGGTCAGATAAACATAGTTTAGGGATGTTGATGAGTAGGTCAGCACGGGTTGATATTCCCCCAAAAGTAAAATAATTACGTTTACGCTCTGTGATCATCATATGATACATCCTCTTTAAACATTGTAATCAAACTCGAACATCCTCGTGGACCAAATTGGACATCACCAAATTAGAATTATTTCATAACGAAGGTGCAGTCATCAGTCACACCCGCAATGACATCAATGGCGTCATCAAAGGATTTCAAAACCCAAATGGACGTCAGATCGGTCCGATCCGGGATAGTGTGGTCTGCGCAGGCGCGGAACTTTCACGCGTATAAAACGGCTTGGAGAGCCGCCGCCGCGACCAGTGCGAGTAGTCGAGCAAACGAGCAGGGCACGAGCGCGCGCGCACTGCACACACGCGCCGCGAAAACGAAAGTGAACAGTTGAACACCCCCCAGACTGTGACAGTGATTGTGAACTCTGGAACAGTGATCGGTAGCTGCCTGTGTTATCCTGAAACTGTTTCTTCGATCTGGATCCTCATTTAGCGCTCACCTGAAAAGGTACAGGATTTTGTGGTGGTTGGTTTCAGACGAAGGATTATTATGTGTTTGAAAATTGTGTGGAAGTGATATTATAGAAAAACTGAAACGTGGTGGGAACTACTTTCTAACTGAAGTGATTTTAAGATATAAGCTACGACGGTCTAATATTTACTGTAGTTGCAGTGAAATATACGATTATTCTGACATGCATTTGAGCATTCCTCAAATCATTGGATAAAATCATATTTTCTGCCTTTTTTATGTGTTCAAATAAAACTTATAAATACGGACCATAAGAATATATGAATTCGACACACATTTTTCAAACAAATAAAACTGAAAATCTACATTATGTTAACCTATGTCACCCGCACCCGCTTGCTACGCGGGGTCGTAACGACCGCTGCTACGCCGTAACGCCCGCCGCTACAATACGCAAAATAATGCGTGTATTGTTATCTCCGAACAGTAATATTCAGTTGTAGAAAGTTGCATAATTTTAACTTTCACTCGCACTCGACGAAATAATCTCTTCGTGTATCGCGAATATTTGAAGTTGAACACACTTAATTTGCATGTGTTGTGTTCAACGATTTTTCTGTACATACGCAGCTGACGTTTTTTAAAGTAATTTTATTGTTCACGGCAATTTACTCTTTATTTTGGTTGTACTAAGAGTCATCCGGTTCGGCGACATGTGGTGAAGCCGGCTTGTGGAAAGTAGGCCACGCGTCACACAGCTCGCATTTTATACTTCTCATACCCGCGAGGGTTCCTCATTTACGTTAATAGTAATATCAAGTTTACTTGCATCTATATGAGTTTCTATGGAATTTCAATTGCGTTGTGTGGATTATTGTTTTCTGATAGTTTGTCGCCATTTACTATGTGTAGCTTGATAAATAGGCAATAACAACTTTAAAGTGTGGTTTTTTAATTGGTTTGAAACTAAGACATTACCTGCTCATAGAAGCCATCTGAAAATTTTATGTTAACGAGAAATGCATAGCTTGAACACATTAAGATTGTATCTATTTACTCCTAATTAAAACCTTTAATGAGATGATCCACCATCAGGTGTAAAATGTGTAACATTTAGATCATAAAAAGTTATAAAAACGAGTCCTGACGATATGAGAAAGATCTTATCAGAACGAAAACGTTTTAATAACGTCGGTTACATTAGACATGGTCACACGGATATGACACAAGTTAATGGCTACATTCTCTAGATTTCTTTTCCACGTTGAAGTAGTTAAAGTTATCTACTAGAGCTGTGTTATAGACCTATGAGTATATTCTTGGTGATTAAGGCTGAAACACATCGCAGGCGCATTACCCTTATCTGTAAAACAGCGGATGCGACACGGCTCTTCACGGTTATTACTACTGTTCAGGTTGTTGCGAAATTCGTCCACACACAGTAGGACTTCCCATTCTATTGTTTGAATGCATCAAGATTTTGTAAGTGACTGGTTTGCGTCACGGTGCCTTGCCATCTCCTGGGATTGTTGAGTGCTGTATTGTGAAACATACGAGTACATGTCGCAAATGCAGCCATTATGGTTAGCCTCTCGAAGGGATTTGCCATTGTCTAAATATTTTCAGAGATTAGTCATCTGATTCCAAAACGTACAACCTTATTAATATTATAATATAATAGGTAAGTATGGTGATTAGTGAAAACAATGAAACAATGAAGTAATTTCAACTTTTCAAAGACTTCATTTATTACGAAACAGTCTAAAGACATTATTTCTAATCTCACTTAGTGTACGGTTTGTGAGAGTGCCTACCTCAACATACTCACTGCCCATTCATGCGCCAGATTGTCACAGTACGCGTAAAATTAATGAAATGGCTTTCTATAATGTGTGCTAAAAGTAGTGATTTTGTGGAAGTCCGTGTGGCGTCATGTTGCGCAACTTTCATCACTTTTGTTATGCTTACGGACATTTATAGTTTATTCGTTACGATATTTTGTTTCACATTAGAAATTCTCTTCGCTGAGGGAAATGGCTTGATGTTACATAATTATCAGTTAATTATTACATACTTATTTATTGAGCGGACACTTTCACTTGCACAGTAGGTATAGGATTCACGTTAAAGAGATAAAGTCCGAATGTAACGGAAACATCCGAGTGAAAGCGTTAATGAGCAAATCCAGTTTAATTTCCGTCAAGATAACTTAAATCTCAAAAAAGTATAATGGACTGAAAATGAAATGTGCTAATGCGGAATGCATTTAAACACGGCTGTAAAAGAAATGGGTGCTTACTTGAAGAGTTTTCATTCAGAATAGAATCTGAATTTAAAGTAAGACAGAATTAGAAGTCCCTGACGTTAAAAATACAATGTTCTTAACAAAGGACATTAGCTGAATCGCGTTTACTTTTGTTAAATACGTGTAGTGCTTCTCACAAGTAGCGTGAGACGCGTGTAACGTACGCGCGCATAGACACCGCGGCATGCATCTTGCCGTGCGCGGGCGCAGGCAGCGTGCGCGCCGCGAAAGCGAGTCAGTGTGTCAGCACCAACAGGCACTCCTCAACGCTCCTCTCGAGTCTCGACAGTAGCACCTGATCAATGTTTAAATAGTACCCTTCTTATTAATAACTGCCGTGTAATGCTGGCCGCCTTCTGTGCCCATTGTTGCGCTCTTGTTGAAAGTTGATTGGAGCGGACATGTTTTAGAACACGCCATAATCGTTGGCACACTCATTGCATTCTGATTGAAAATATTGTAAATAAAAGTATTCAGAGTTGGATTTAAAATGATAGATTACAGCAACGACTGAGGGAAATTAACGTACGGTTTTAGGTCAAATAACTAGAGCAGTGGGGAAGAGTAGTAGGGTAAGCTTATATCTGTAGTAACATAGGAAGCAGGTTAGTTAGCGCAAGGCCGGTTCCGCGCGCCGACACCGCCGCCGCTGTCGCCCATAAACTGTTTGTAATTGCGCTTACACATGGATTGGGAACGGTGAAAAATATTGCACTAAGTGCACCGGGTTTTTATCCAGCTTTGATGTTATACTAATCTTCTGGTTTTCCTTTTGTGAAGATAACAAAATAATGAATACACTATTATGCCTATAACACACATTTGAGTTTAAATTGGAATGCACTTATTAAAACTGTTTACCACTTGACCAGGAGCAACAAGAAGCAATACGCGTGTTGCGATAGCGACTGCAACAAGCAAACTCGAAATTTCTAGAAATCTCTTAATTTTGTAGTATAAGAAGTTAAGAACTGACCCAACAATGCCAGCAATTACAATTTATATTTACGGTTAAGCAAATGATAACGAGTGCTATCGATCATAAACCAACAAGATTGTTAATCGTAAGAGAAGTAATTAATGTAGCCCCGTAAAATACGGCGCGTGTCCAACTAACTCTTCTGCCTTATCGTACAGATTAACATCACAACTGCACGAATCAATTCACATCAACAAAACGATTGTATAAATAATTATCGTTAAACAAATAATAAAACGAAAAGTTCTTTACTTGTTGAAAATTAGGTTACTCATTTTATCTGACAACAATTTAAAATCATAGATAAACTGCCTAGGAATATCAAGAAATCGCTGCTCAAAAAGATTGATCTTCGAATGATTTAATCTTGCTATCTTCTCGAGCATGTTAACTCTTCTTTTAAAGGTTCAATCTTAGTCTTTCAACAGATCATTACAACAAAAACATGGTGTTTGTAGTTTTGTGTGTTACATAGGAGCGAGATCGCCCTGTATTGTTCCTACGAGACACACATACAAGTGGAACTCTTTTGTTTTGCCTGGGAAATGAGTCAACACCACCTTGTTCTCAAACAGGGTCAGATTATACACACGCCAACCATTTACTTGTTACTAACATCTTCAACTTTGATTACTAATAGGTATTCAGGTTGCTTACAATATTCAGAGATACGAAATAGATTAAAACAATATTAATTGATATCCTAGGCGAGAGAGTAACTGTAAAAAACTATTTAGAATTTTACAAATTGAGCTAGATTAATATAAAATGGTTCATAACTTCTGTTTTATTAGTGTAGGCACACATTCAAGCGAATGGGGTGTTATTTGTTGCAAATTAACTTAACTGTCTAGGCATTCAATAGGCTGGTATTCTTGTTTAATACTTATATATTTTTATGCTGGTATCAAATCAAGGTGGGCGACCAAATGCTATGTTTAATAAGTAAAGCAGTGGGGGTGGAGGGATATATATTTTTTTAATTGCGATTTTTTTCCGCTATTGCTATGCTACACCAACGAGTATTGCTTTTCTTGGAAAACTTAACAATATCTTCTGATAAGCATAGAAAGAGGTGGCGACATGATCTGAAGATCTGAGACTGGTTTAAAGAAGTGCAGGAGAAGAGTATAGATGGATATAGGGTCTGGGATGATATTGCCCAAACGTAGGATAAACAGGGCTACTAAAACAGAAAGCTCTTGTCTTTGCTATTCTAATCTGGTCAGACATTCGTCAACAAGCTAATCTATTGTGTTAAATGTGCTAAATCATCCAAGATATTCAAAGAGAAAAGTGACCGTATAAATCGAGCTGACGTAATTTTTTTTTATTTTGTCGTCTGATGAGGCTTACAAGGAATGCGGTTATGCGAACAGTCGTCAGCTACTAACAGCTTTCCACGGATTGTTTTGATCGGTTCGAGTGTCGCCCCGAGGCGCCGATTAAACGCTCGTTACTACAGATACAAGTTTAGATATTCGCATTTAAAAAGCTATTCGTTTAAAATTTGCAGGTATAATTTGATGTGTAACATGCAGGGATATAATTAAGTTCTTTTCTATTTTGGAATCGAAGCAAATTATTTAATTATATCGAAAACATTTCGACGTTTCATAATAAGCGATATGTGATTGGAAAGCGCCACCATATCTCATTTGCAGGCTTATAATGTAATGTATGTAATAACTAAACGATGTGACAAACCGGGCCCGTATGCTTGATATAACGAGAGTGGCGATAGCGCCCCTATGCGCTCCCAATCCGGCAATGCGCCGGCGCAGCGGGGAAATTCAACAGATTTCACTTTTGTTATGCACTTCTGTCTGTGATTAGGAGGGACACTTGAAAGTTTCCCCTTCACGTCAGTAGTGACAGCTCTACTTACCAGTCCAGTGAGAAATACCAGTTTCTTGTACTGTATAGATTGTATATGTGATGTTAGTGGTTCCTAATTAATAGGCTTTTCGGGGATTTCAACATTTATTTAGATATCAAATAAAACCATCTTATTTACTACTTAGTTACTGAGGTTACAGCTTTGAATTCTCCCGTCTCTCTTTAAAAATCATTCTAATTTCAACTTTATTGTTTATACTATTTTTCTTTACCCTACAAGAGTTAAATCTATACTAATATTATAAAGCTGAAGAGTGTGTTTGTTTGTACGCGATAAACTCAGGAACTGATTGGAATTTAAAAAATATTTTTATGTTGAGTAGTCCATTTATCGAGGAAGGCTATATAACATCACGCTACAATCAATAGGAGCAGAGAATAAATGAAGATATTGCAAAAAAGGGGAAAAAAATATTTGTTTCGAGAGCTTCCGTTTCGTGCGCGCTTAAACAGTTTGAGTTACACAAATGTCATGTATAAAGAATGTTCCTCTTTAAAAGTCCGGTACAGCATATTATGTCTATCCTTTAAGATTGACTCACTGCAACCATTTTTTATTATTGAAATGTTAGAATAAATAGAGTAATTTTTTTTGCGAAGCTTATTTAACCCATATGGTATTAATCTATATCTAAATAAATGTGTTTGAAAGCACGAAAATTTAATAAAGAACATGTGTGCCCGTTACTTTATGCAGTTTAAACAAATCTCTTAGAAGATATCGCAATGTAAAAATATGCGCGCAACATTACGCTCGCGGTAGTCATTCGGTCCGGTGCGGCCGGCGTTGCTTCGCAATGTACCTACGTGGAGATTCTGGCCTCCGGGAAATTAAAATTTAAAATATTTACTGCATCATAATGTTTACAAGGTATTACTGTATATCCAACAGTAAGAGATACCTATGGTAATTCACGCTTAATAATAATCTAAACTAATATTATAAAGACGAAAGATAAGGCTTTTTGATTTAACTAAATTTATGTTGATACGATTTGTTAGAAGCTATATTATGTGACGCAGACGAAGTTGCATGGGTCAGCTAGTTCTTAATAACCATAAAGGTTAAGGTCTCTTCAGTTCACTTCTAAACAACTCGGAGAAAACAATATTGTTCTATAAATAGATTTAACCAATTAAGAAGCGGTGTTATGGAGGCATAAAAAATATTTACATTTAAGTACAAAGTTCGAATTGAAATTGTTTATTGAAATACAAAATATTTACATAGTACATAATGATAATTAACACATAGTACAAAATGAAAAGCATTTCATTTTACTACTTTTAGTTGTACGTAACAAAATGTCTTGTCAGGAATTAATTTTAAATTGTGACTTAGAAGTCATTAAGGGATCATCATATGTCATCAACGTAGGCCAAAGAAAAATTAATATTAAATCAGTTTTAAAGTACTCAAAAAAAGTTAATAAGATGTATATAGGATATAAAGCGCTTGTTCTGCCAAATGAAAAAAGAATTACGAAAAGAAAATTAGAAATCACAGAGTAGGGAATCGAAGTACATGTTACATGGAATAAAAAATCATCAATCATCTCCTTTTTTAGAAGTCGGTTAAAAATAAACGGCTACGTAATAATTTTATAGATAACGGACGTCAGGAAGTGTTTTGATGAGGAAACTTTTTATAATTAATTGGCGTATATAACAATGTTATAACAATTTTCACTACCTTTCCACTGACAGACTGTTGCTTATTAAATAGAAACTGCCAAACTAGTTCCGCTTTGTTCTTTTAAGTATTTTAATTTTCAAGAAGAAACTGAAAGTATTAATTAAGCTCATGCATGAATATACGCGTGTAGAATGTTTGAATTTTTATGAATTATTTAAACGTTGAATCGGAGAAAGTATATCAAATTATTTTGCTCCAATTATGACGTGAGGTTTTGTGTCACGGCAAATGAGTTTTGTTGGCGAGACAGCACCGCGGCGGATGTGGTGAAGACCTGACGCTGACAGCTCGGGCGCCACGAAACACTGCTCACAGACATAAGGCCACCTCACGCTCTTATTCCAAAGAGAATAAAAACCATTTCTAAATAACACTTACATCTTCCAATCCAATGATTATGACGGTTGAGGACCGTGGACAGCGACACTATTAATGTCAGACAGTAGTCACATTGGGCTACATCAATTCATTTCACATGTCTGTAATTAAAGTGGACATTAATAAAGAGATTAGAATCAGTTTTAAACTAACATGACAGCTCTTAATGGGAACTAAAACATGTTTAAACAAATATTAATTCGTTCAAGTTTTGGAAGGATAAGTCAGTAAACAAAGTTTTTGTGCTAAATATAATCTTAGCTCTACTTATTCTACTAAACATACTTTTGTCACAGTATTTTAGTATTATTTAATTGTTTTTCTTTGATTGATGTGTGGTAAGAGGGATGAAACTCGTGTTCATAAGAACTTTTTAACAAAAAATAAAACCGACTTCAAACTTAGAGCACAAAAAAAGTAAAAAATAAACATGAGAACAAAAATAAGCTTCTGAAGTCGGTGACTTTTGTTTGTTTGATTTAATTTTTTATATTAAGTTTTTATTTTTCACTTTTCAGTGGTTCACATGTGCTTATCCCATCAAAGCGTAATGTTATGAAACGGTGTAAACAATAGACAGACATGAAATTTCAGCAATCCCAGTCCATTTGCTATCATTTTTTGAGGAGTTCCGTTGCCTATCTCCGAAGTTCTTCATGAGATCTTCACCAAAGTGAAATGGGATCACTCCGAGAAGGTACTCTTCCAAAAAATATTCAAATCGCTTAAAGTGTGCCTATAAATTTGAAGAGTTCTCTCTACTTCTCTTGGATCACAAAATCAGACCGTGACTTGATGATCAGGGAACCACCTGGGAAGCCTACCCTTTTAAACAAGACAACAAAAATCGAAATCGATCCAGCCATCTTCGAGTAATCGGGGAACATACTCGTACATAAAAAATAAATAAAAAAAACTTCCGATGAATTGAGAACCTCCTCCTTTTGGTCGGTAAAAAAGGTGATGGATATCAATGTTGATGAATGGAGAGGAAGGCCAACGAAAATATGGCTGGAGTCTGTGAGGGATGCTATCAATGTGAAAAATCATTACCTACTATGAGGCGAATGGAAGAAGGAAACGAATTTCACCGATCCCAAATAAGAAGGTTGTTTGATGTTATACAATCTTATAAAATCAGTAGGTACATTGTTTCTTGTGTACTTTACTAAGTAAACACAAGTTCCGTACATAATGTGATAAGTATCGAACCCCGATTTGTTTCATCGAAAAGTGAAATTCTAAAGAACATGATCGTGAATTGAGTCATCATTAATTTTCAAAATGTTACGTATCATCGTTACAAAGCTTATCGAATCTATTAATCTAAAAGCTTAATCTTCCGGTAATTATCTGAATAGAAAGGTACTTAACTATATTCGGCTGCACCTTAACGAGTACTGTCAATATTTCTTGTCGGATGACGAGTGTTGGAACCAGTCGGATAGTGAGTTGGTGTAAGGGCTTGCGCGACTGAACTAGTGCATTATTTATTACGGCGGCGATTTCTCGTGGCCCGTCTAAAGATTTCACCACTTTCATCTTGTATTTACGAGTACTTGCAGACCACATCCATCCCACAGCCACACCACATGCATGCTTGACAACGTCGCTAACACTACTTGTAATATCTGTAACTTATGTGTGGACATAAATATAGAACGTCGATAATACCTATATGTTAGTTATGTACCTTCCCATTCAGGAAATTTCAGCCTAGCATCATGTTTTACAGGAATTTTTACTGAAGAGGCACAAATACGAGTATCGTAATTTATGATTGGTTCAAAAATGGAAGGCGGCCAACTGAACAATAAAAATAGCAAAATTTATAAATCGCAGTGGAAGTTCTACATTTATGTTTATTTATTTACCATTCAACATTACATAAACCTACTAAAATTGTTCCATTGTTCACTTTACTACGACAACTCGCGAACTTACGATCCCTTTTCAACAAAATGTTGGAGTGGCTTCGCCTCATGCTTTCACTTTCCTGTATTTCCGTGGCGCGACACGACGCGACGGCCACGTAAGCCCCGCTCCCGGCAGGAAACTAACATAACTTATTGTCTTGAAACCACATTGTACAAGGACGATTTCACTGCGAGACAATGCACGACATAGACTACTTACTTGGGTAATACAATTATTACTGTCTGTTATGACATCATAAAAGAACAATGGTTCAGCCTAGGATGATATGTTACATTGCGTGGTCAAATCTTGAAACTTGTTTCGGAATCAGATAACACCAATATGAGTAATCAAAATGTTGAAAGTATTGTCACCGAACAACAGGCCAATTTATCTTTCATATAAATAATCCTCTCGTAAGAAATCCTCTTTACAGCTATTCTTTTGTTAACAAATTCTGGAGTAACATTTGGTTTTCCAAATACGTATACTTGTAGCGTCCCAATATTATATGAAACCAGTGTTTTTTTTAACTATTTTCAAGTTGTTCTGTTCCACTCCTTAGAAGAAAAATTTAATATGTTTATAAAGCAATGACCCGACGCATGTGAGCAACTTATATGTTGGCAATGACAGCGTATTGTTTTCAATGCTAAGTTGAAGGAATGGTGTCAGCAACCAATATGGTCAGTGATTTAACGATGAACAATAATATTATGCAAACTAGTAACAATAACAATAGTTAGCAAACATTATATCATTATATCTAATTAATACCTATCCAATACACCTTGATGAGCATACAAAGAGCATTCTTAACCCAATTGATTAAATAAAACAATTTTGTAATAATATTTTTCTTTATTTGTTTTGTTTCAGATTTTCCTAACCTGAGTCACATTTAAATTTATGTCACCGAAATAATTTGGTAAGCATACATAACATTCATGATATCTATCAATAATTTAACGTACCTACATAATAAGTATGTATTAATATACTTACTCGGACTTGTCAATTTCTAATCTTCAAACCATGGGTATTTAACAATTTCTTCATTGTGGCCTTGCCAAAAAATATATTAAAATAACTTTTTCTTGTGTCATCAATTCATCACTTATGTAACATTTAAGATGATTTCAATTCGGCTGCTGTTACGCAGCGGTTATGAAGAGCGGAAAGCGATCCACAATAAATGTTCACTCGATCATTTCTCGCCGAAATATATCGACTTTCTCTGTAGTAATTACCTATGCAAGCACGAGAACCTCGACGTACGAGAGTGCGGTTACATAACATCTGTGAACATACGAGTATTTTGTGTACAACCGAAATGAGAGTGAAAGTGCATTAAGGACACAAACTGACATTTAATTCCTCGGAATTTATGTTGATTTGTTTTTATTTCGCTTAAGGTTTTGCGTATAATATTGTGCGTAGCAGGTAAACATATAAAAATGAATAGTTATTGAAAAAAGTAACAGCCTTTTCAGATGTTTTTTTGGTGATACAATTTCAAATCTGTGTATCCATAAAACAATTTAGAAATAGCAATTCTTTTCTAATATTTTTAGTTACAGTGAAAATAACAAAAACTTCTAAGTAAAATTAACAGGTTAATTTTATTTAATGTTATTAAATATAGAAGATGTATTTTGTTAAACTATTTCAGTTTATCATGCCCTATTTTTGCTGGTTAAGTGGTTAGTAACCTTCGTAGTATCGAATACTGGTTTACCATACCACACTTAAAACATACCCTAATATAATTAAAAAATACTTCGAAAGTGATGTAAGGCTGTCCATAATAATTTTCATACAATATTCTGGTTAGAGTAATAGAGATAGATTGGGCAACGAATTTGTCACGCCACGCCGGTGAAAGCGATAGCCCTGGGCATTTTGATAGGTCAAAAGCAAATTGGAGTCATTGTCCTTGGATGGTCATGCGCATGATCGTTCCGTCATAAGTGCGGGGCTGCGCGGGCACCGGCCGGCATTATGAACAGCGGAGACGTTACGCAATGCTCGGGAGCGACGCCCTCGTCCTTGGCCTGTAAACGTGCTCGGACTTTCTCTCTGCGCAGGCGCACCACATAAATCATTCCTTCCCACTGTTTGTTCCGGCTCCGGCTGCGGACTGGGGAGATCACTCACGCCGATAAACCTTTGTGTTGCGCTCTCTTCATTATCATTACTCTAATAATTGTATGAGTTTCTTTTGTGCTACAGATGTGAACTTCAAAATAAAAAAATAAAGATGTGTTACGATGTGTTTGACATTAGATTGAGAAGATTACATTTGGGTAGAACATAAAAAGTCTCTATCGATATTCTTATTTCACTTAAACCTAAATACCTAATTGGAGGAACTAATTTAAAAAAGAACCTGTAGATAATTGTACATATTTCCATAATGTAGTGGAGTAGGCGCAGGATTACGCGCGCAGCATGTATTAGCATAGATAAAAGAGTTAGTTGGTGTGGATAATGCATCACTACCGGTTTGTATCGCTCACTCGGTCACACGCATCTGTTTTAGATTGACATTAACATTTAACATTGCACAGCATTAATAGATTAACATAACATGCTCTTACTTGTCGGAAAAGTTCGTAGACAGTCCATGAACAGGTACGTTCTATGCCTTATCAATACTTATCAATAAACATAAAAGTACTTAGCCACTGTGAAACAGACGAAGTGCGAGCCGGACTCGCGCCTTTTAATTTATTATTATTTGGCATTCTACTCCTATACGATAACATAAATACACATTCTGTGAAAATTTCAACTGTTTACTTATCATGGATCATGAGATAGAGTCCACTGACAGACAGGTGGACGGACGGACAGCGAAGGCTTAGTATATTGTCCTGTAGCTTACCCTTCGTATACGCAACCATAGAATACCAGAAAAGTTCACAAGAAACCAAACTTAAACACTTTTTACCACTTTCTAACGTGAAAATATATCCCGATTGATGAAAGTCCATCTGACTCATGAAGATAGACAATAAATTATTCAAATTATGTCATGAATAAATAATGTTATATTTTATGCTATGATGTGTTACCATAACGTTATATAATTATCTTATTGATCGTTAGGAACTGCAGCTTAATACGTCATTATTTAAATAAATTTAAATTAAAGAAAGCATTTCTAATTTAAATTTAATTTTTTTTTAGTTCTTCCCTTTTTGATACTTGAAAATATTTTATTATGATGTTCATTATAGTTCTGTTAATTGTAGGTTGTGAATATTGTTAATAAAAATTTATTTCTTCAAATCAAACTAAAGAAAATGGCCTAATGATTTCACTGAGAACACAGGCGGAGCTGTTATGTGATAGCCTGTATCAGCTGTCGAGAAAAGTGTAGAAGCGAGTCCAAGGCACGTTTCACTTCAGGTCCGGTTTCACTACAACCAAAATATTGGGAGGAAACCCCTCATTGAACCACATACGTGAATCCACACAACTTGTTTTTGTTAAGTCACTTTCCATTTCAAAGCATCTTCGGCCGACATGTTTGTATAATTTATGACGTTCTTGTTTTGATTGCTCGACTCGCAGATGTTCCAATCATTACTTTACCGATGTAAAGTAATGATTGGAACATCTGCATCTTTATACATGTGGGCAACTAAACATAGCGTAGGAAATCAAGTATGTTTTCGACTGACAATAGACGTTAACATAGACTCTAACATAATATCTCGCCTGTTATTCCCGACGATTTAGGCAGACATGTACAGTCGAACAAGCTAATAAATATACAGCCAGCTAACTTGCATTTACTTTTAAGATTAAACAGATACATTTAGAGACTGATGATACAGAGTTTCACATCAGTTGCTTAATTTATAAAACAAAATTGAAATAATAATAATAATAATATATTCCACAACTATCACACAACGCCATCTAGTCCCAAGCTAAGCAGAGCTTGTGTCATGGGTACTAGACAACTGATAAACATACTTATATATTTCTAAATACATACATATTATAGATAAATTACACCCAGACACAGAACAAATGATCGTGCTCATCACACAATCATTTGTCCTGGGTGGGAATCGAACCCACGACCTCCGGCATAGCAGTTAGGGTCACTAACCACTAGACCAACAGGCCAATCAAAGGCCAGGCCAGGCAAATCAATATTTTCAGTCTACTACAATGATAAAAAAATCTACCTGTGTACTTATTAGGTTGTTCGACTGTACCTGTACTATTCACATTTCGCTAGTTATGTTTGAAGTCCCATGTAACAGGGGGCGAGCCTATTGCCATTCAGACTGCGTGGTTGCTACTGAGTAATTTCTGATGGAAAAACCAAATAACACTTTGGCCGACCTGGGAATCGAACAGGAGTTTCTGTGCAGCCGTCGTGCTTACGACCACTAGGCCAACGAGGCAGGGCTGCGGTTGGTCCGCAAAAGATACCGCGACCTCGACATAAAGGGCTAAGAAGGAACATGGAACATTTAGCACTGCCCAAGAGCGGGAGGGGTTATTTGATGATTTCCCACCTTTAAAAGAAAAAGGCCAACGAGGCAATTCATACACGATAATCTTACTTAAATTTTAATAGCCTATTATAAAAAGTCATAATTACAACTGGGCAAGTAAGTTGCGGATCATTTACATTGTGCGGCCACCGCCTCCCCGGCTGGCGGACGCCGATATACTTTTTAACAACCAGCTTCAAGTTCATGCAAATAAGGCAATTTTCTCAGAAAACCGGGTCAATTTCTTCGAGATACGGAAGCTGAACTACCAGCTTTACATATAGTATAACATCGACACTTGATTACCTTTATAAGTGCACCTTAACGCAGACGTGTTTAGGTTATTCAAGTAGCTAATCTTAATAGCGAACTCTGAACAATATTAATGTTAGGTGGTTAGTTAGTAGTTACTAAGTTTGTACAGTCAGCACGAGCACCAATAAAATATGTAACATAGGATCTTCACCATAAAAATATGTGTTCCAAAATACTATGTTTGTAACAACATGAATTTTAATCCGAACACCAGGAGGAGAAAAAAAGTCTTTTAAAGTTAAATTTGTTAACATATTGGTGCTCGCGCCTGTATGTGAAATGTTTTAATAAGACATCTTATTAAAACAATTCATATACATTTAATTTAATGTAAGATAAAACTTAACGAATCTGAAGGGCACTTGTACTCCTCGTCTCTGCGATATTGTTTTGTTCTAGACTATACCAGCAGGGCTATTGCGTATCTTTTAAATGACAGTGGCTATCATATTGTCTATGGATTAATTGTCAAATTGGTTATGGTTTAGTACAAAATGGAACCATTTGACAGTAATTGATAGGCACTATAGGTTAGCCATTGTCATGTAAAAGATACGCAATAGCCCTGCTGGACCCTAGTTAGAAAAAAATCACAGCTTTTTTGTAATACTAAGCTAACTGACTATTACTAAACTAGAGCCTTTCTCTCAACCGAGTCTTTCTTATAAAACGGCGGCGTTACAAAATATTAATAAACTTTTACCAAAACGCTAGTAACTTTTGGTGACAACTTTCGATTGTGTAACGTAGATGCAGGTCGCGTGTAATTCTGTCAAACGTGAGTGTAACCTAATGTGAATATAATGGTGACATTGTATCACACAGTTATACATTTCAAGGCTTACATAACTATCGCAGTAAGAGTAATTTAACTTAGTTTCGTTTTTAGCAAATATTTAATAATATCTTGTCCTATTTAACCCAAACATTGATTGGTAGAGAATGCCATATGCCATCAAGTCCGCCTATGTACCACTATTATGCACGAAGTTTAATAAATAAATAATACTTAAAAAAAAAAGACGATGGCACGATCGCGTTTACGTGGCATGTGAATTATGTACTGTATTCAAAAACATTATTCAAATGCAGCCAAAAGTCCAGTTTTCGAAATTGGTCAGTAAGTTGGGTCGATCGTAGCAACTCTGCAGCTGCTACGCAGGGTCTACGACGCAAGTGCTACGCCACACGTTCGAGGCCTCTACGCAAGCATTGCAAGTACAACACGTCTTCGCAACTACTGTTTACGTTGAGTAATATCATAATTATGCATTTGGTGCATCTATGAACCATACGCTGCACAAAAGGCCGATGCAATTATACTTATTAATAAAAATCATACACCCCATCACAAATAAATCTGTTTGAATTCTCAAACAGCGGGTAAATCTTAATACCGTACATTCGTGAGTATACATTTGTAATTTAATGTTAGTATGGTCAAGGTGGTGATAAATTGATAAATAATATACGACTTCATGATTAATTCATTAATATCGCTTTCCAACATGTCAGCAATTTATATTAGAAATACTCAATAACACAGCACAGTTGTTTACGACCATCCGACCTTATTATTGAGCAACAAAAAAAATATATATTTAGTTATCAATCAGATCGATGACTTATTAAGTTACAATTATAGGACAACAAATACTTTCTGTTACCGCACTGATAAAATAATCGTTACGTAACCATGAAAGACTGGCTAATTGTACCGTAGCGTCGCGTCCCGACCAGCGGCGACCGGCACTAATGCGCCACAGAACACAGCCGCACGCCGCCAACGAAAGTTACCGGATTCTGTACACCTCCAATGCCAAGTGCGGCGAAGAAAGCGAGCCCAGCTTCACCAACGAAGCATCTTAAATACCGCCATCTCGCTCGCCGGACTCCACGATACTAAACGAAGAAAGAGACAACGTGTGCTTAAAAGAGAAAGTGGGCCACGTTACGTTTCTCGGTACCATTAACACGGGCATTGAACGTAAACGTCAACGGATAGCATCTTGAACGCGCTCCGCCCCATTCGGAAGTGGCTGTTATTGCCATGATATTTGAGTGTAGTTTTGTTTGCGTTGGTTGAATGCACTCCAAGGTGCAAGGTTTGAGCGGATGGCCATTGATAGCGAGTGAACCTGAGAGTACAGAGACGCTGATTTCGGAGAGCAACGAACTGCGGCGCGGGGCGCCTGGTGAAAGTATTGCGTGGCGTAACCTTGAGCCCACGCCGCTCTTTAGCGAATCAGCTAATCAATACGTCACCGCGATATGTGTTCGATACGCAAGTGTTCAGTTATGTTCTCGATATCAATCATTTAGACAGACGACGCTCGACAGGCTTTTCTTTTTATTGCACATTCGTCATACAGTTATACGAGTATCCATGGATGATAAAAAGATTGTGAAACATTAATTAATCTTCTAAATGCAAAATAGACACACATCGTTACACGTGATAGTTGCTAATTGAAGTGAATTCAGTCGTATTGTCTTTTAATAGCATCACTATAATTACACATTCAGACAAAAACCCATACCAAAAAATCAACAACTGCTGTGTTAACAATTTGAAAGAAAAGCTACTTTCAAATTAAATAGTTGTGGTTTATCGACACACTTGTCAATGTGTAACAACCATACTTTAGTACGTG
Source organism: Diarsia rubi (assembly GCA_932274075.1). Lineage (NCBI taxonomy): Eukaryota > Metazoa > Arthropoda > Insecta > Lepidoptera > Noctuidae > Diarsia > Diarsia rubi. The sequence continues at coordinate 16,490,933 of OW026412.1, read as the reverse complement.
GTGTGGAAACTTAAGTGAGAAATGTTAACACAATTGAGGTGTTGAGGCAAGAATTTTGCGTTTAGCGATTATCCGGACCCACACGATTATCGATTGACGTGAGTATTTTTCTTTTCGGATCCTTTTACCGAGCACCGTTTTCCCCGATGGCATTCGGAAAAGCTTACGATTCTAGCATTGATCAGGCAAGTCACTTTAGGATCGGTCGGCCGCCACCGGACACTGACGGGTCATGCCTGCAGGAATCCACAGCTGGACATGGTCTCTTCAATCGCAACCCCTCGGCTTTATAACTCCCATACGGTTGCTGGCTGACACTCTGCGAAGATCGTTGCTGCACCGAGCCTGAAGGCGTTCCCACCTTACGCTTGCCGGTTTGCAGTCTACATGTAAGGTAACGTCTACCCCAACGCAAAGTACCCCTATTATTAAGCTTACTTATTCTGTTAGCTTACAGAATAAGTAAGCTGAAGTGGTACTGACGGATATTCCAGTAAAATTATCTGCCGGAGTCTCATATCCAGAGCCGCAACCGCAATTATTTTGAACCAATTAGATCGAACTTTTAGAAGAACAATCAGTGTGACACGAAAAGGGTAAACAAGAAACAGACAGCCGACACCCTTTGTACGAACACCAATTAATACGAACCCGTTTGAAGAGCCGAGAAAGCATTCTCAGACACACCACCTCGTCAGAGCACAGCGCAGCAGACGAGCGAAGCACACTGTGGCGGAAAAAACTTCCCCCTCCTCCACACTACATCACGCCGGAAGAAAAACTACCCCCTGGCCACGAACTGCAGTGGCCAATATGGAAATCTTTAAATAGACTACGCGCCTAAGTTGGCCGCTGCCGATCCAATCTGGCTAGATGGGGTATAATCGACCCATCTATGATTGAATGTGACTGTGGAGCCCCAACACAGGACATGCCTCACCTTCTCTCTTGTCCGTCGTGCCCAACTTGTTGCACGTTCGGGGACTTAAACGAGGCAAACAAAAGAGCTGTCCAGGTTGCTACGTACTGGTCGGACAAAATTTGAGTTGTCGAATCACAAAATTTGAGTTGAAGAATTCTTGATGTCATCGCGCGGCTCTAAAATGTAATCTAACGTCAGGTTATCTAATGTGATGTCTGAACAATGATTGGTTTCACTTAATCTTCCCATGCGGTTGATCGTTGACCCTGCTAGTGAAAATCGCAGTCATCGTAAAATATAACAATAAAAATTACTTGCAAAGTTTTTCATTCGAAATGAAAGCTGCTAAAACAATTCAATAGCTTGTTTTACGTACGTTCTCAGATTAATTCAAGTCTCGTATCATTGGAGCGGCGGCGCACGCGCATCTTAGCAATGCCTTTTCTTGGAAACGCTTGAATAGAGATGGATTATTTCTAGTTTTTACCATTTGCTGCGGGAGAAATTCATTTTAGTGAATATTACGGATGCACGGTATAATTGACTACCTGGTAATTCTTGAATAATAATCCGAGTAGGTAAATATTAACAATAGCAAACAAATCTCGGTATAAATACACGCTCGCTTTCTAACCGCAGTGTATGCTAATAATGGAGATGAAAAGTTAATCTTCTAAGCGATTCCCATTCATTAGTTAAAAAAACTTTCAGCTCGTTACCAGCCAATTAAAAGTCGCGTCAGTTGCGAGTCCCGCCCACGTGTCGTGTCGTTAATCAGAGCCGAAAGTGGCTAGCAAACATTATCATGGTAATTGTATTTCAACTTAAGCGCACTCAAGCTTTAAAAATAAGGTACTTAGCTTCAAGAAAACATGGGTACTAATAAGTGGTTTTTTTTAACTAACAGTATTATTTTGACAAAAAATGCCATTTCTTTAATAAGGCTTAAACATCACGTTACGACGTGGCCCAGCATAACACTAAAAAATAACTTGAGATCTACGTAATAATGATTAGGTAGTATGACATAATATACAATGGTTGTCTGAAATAATAAATGAAGATGGTTTTGGAACATCTGCTTCAACTTTCGTGTGTGTATATAGAGCAGCTACATCTGATCTGACTGCTTCTTTGGCTTAGTAGTCGCAAGGCCGACTGCGGAGCATGTGGTCCTGAGTTCGATTCCCGGTTGATGGCAATAGGCTCGCCCCCTATTACATGGGACTTAAATATAACTGTCCAAATGTGGGTCACCACCTCCGCCAAACCCTTCGACGATTATACGCGTGACGTTATGTATGTATCTGATATGGAATGCCACTATAGATAAGAGAGCTAGATTTAATTTAATTTTAATTTTAACTATTAAAAAACATCTTCTAATGATAGATAGTCTCAATTTAAAGGCAAAATGATAAAATAAAAACAAAGATTAAACTCATACACAGTCGTTCGAGTCAAATTATAGTCAGTTAACCGAGTTTCATATTTCAGACTGTGATTGTTCCACCCCAATTAGAGCAAACTTTTATATTATACTACGAATTATGCGTCTCGTGCCGATGAAAGTAACGCTATTAACATGAGACTGAAGTTTATGAGGGTCGATGCTGTCGCGTATTGGGACTCCGCAGAAATAAATCAGGATATACATTGCAGAGCTATTCCAGAAAAGACACTAGTACACTTCGAGTTGTGTTACGAGTCTAACGCATTCGTTCCTCAGGATATCGATAGGCTACTTATTACACATGCGGGAGGAGAATTCAATGAATAAATTATAAAGTTATTTTATTTTATTTTGAATTAAATTAACTACTATTCTTGAATAGTAATTAGCCATCGCAGTACTATTATTATATATTTGATATATCATTTAGTCGGTAATAATTTAAGTCACCGACCGTAGTTCGGATTTTCGGAATCGTGTAAAATGTAGATAAAATACACTGTCTGTCGTGCAACTAATTAATGCCATGTTTTCTACATATTCAATGATAATCGCATGTGGCAACAACGAGCACAACTTTAAGGGAAACCCTTCATGTTTGGCTGGGTTCGCCGCTTTATCAATATCACTTTCACCTTTTCAACAACCGGTTGAGTCTATACGATTGCATCTCCCGGTGTATCATTTACAGAAACGTTACTTCTATTTCCGTTTTTATTCCACTTTCTACTTATTTATGATATAAAAGCAAAAAATTGACATTTCGGTTTGCCTATAACTATGTTTTCAAGTTTCGTAATAGAGTACGAAGAATAGGAGCAATCATTATAATAACGTCGGTATCATTACAGATATCTATTTCGAGCACGGTACGGTGGTAAAGACAATGGAAAAATGAGGTGTAAAGATGTTATGATAAGGATAAGACGATCGTGCCGCGCCCCTCCGCTCCGTGTAATTGCTTTACGTGACTTGGCAGCTTTCTCGAGCAGCGCACGCGCACTCCTAGACCTCGCCGACGACGTGTCACGCGTGCTCACCGGATACACGGATATATTTGAAGACATTACACACATTTGCTCTGCAAGCGTCATTTACACTGTTCCAATGTTCAATCTCGTAGAAATGCGCTGTGCACAATCCTTAAGTTATAAGATTTCTTAGACGACATTTGAAGTTTACAGATGTTGGAACTAAAAGTTACGTAGTTAGCATGGTTAAAGAATGTAAAAAGGATAAAATGCAGTTTGTATGGCCAGCACTTCTATACACACACAAAAAAAAAAACAATACAAATATTATAAACACAATTACTCGTTCACGCAAACCTATTAAGTATTTAGTCATTTGCAGCAAAAAGTATAATTGCTGTGAAGACACTAAATCTTCACAATATTGAATTCATTGACTTGCAGATCAGGTCTAAGCAGAAAAGGAAAGTTCCATGTAAAGTTGCGACTCACGATACTTTTTGTCGATCATCTCGTGTGAAATCTGTTCATGACTTTTTATGTATTTTTAATATGCGAGCCAACAAAGTCAGTCCCACGAGAGGAGCCGAGGCACCTCTGTGCAGAGCCAGCGACAAGCGCAACGTCACATACGCCCGCACGACGTCGCCCGCGCCGCCTTTAAATTCACGCTTTATTATCGACACGTTCTCATCAACCGATTGATTCACCTCTCCTACACTAATCAATTAACTCACTAGTTTTCTCATCAAGTTCTTCATTAGAAACTTCGAATAGATAACATGAATCTGTGTGTTTTAGGAGTAAATATTAAGGACCACAGCAAGTCCATAGCGAATTACCTATGGGGATAGCCCATTAGAAAAACGAACAGAAAATTAGAACCACTTTCTCAGGCAGTCTGCTAGACGTTGATCAATGAATGTTAAATTGGACAACAACCAGACCTCTGGGCGAGTGATGAATATTTTGACAGCGCAATTAAGTTATCACAAATAGATAAGCGCAAATAATTATGTTGCCCTCAGGTGTTGAACTGTGTTATAATTAGTTCCACGTGCTTGCTCGCTATGAAATATTATAGTTAAATAAACTCATATATTTTGTGATCCTCGGTAATTTTTCCGTGTCAACATGCGTGTTTGTGTCATTTTGAAATCAGAGTTGATAAAATGACCCGCCTCCTTCCCTCCCATAGAGAGGAGGGCTGTGTCCCAGCAGTGAGAACATCATAGGCTGATTATGCTATGCTAATACATGAGATAATGTAAAGTGACTGCCTGAGTTCGAACCCACGACCACAAATCGCGGGCAATCTCAATCACTGAGTCGTTACTTAAGAAGACAGGGTTAATATCCGATCAGCTTTAAATTAAAGTACAAGTTAAAACCACGGCAGGCTGCGGTGGCAAACTGACACAGCGGCGTTATCAAATTGATTGTGTGGTCCGCGGCGCCTTGCTCGGATGTGCTTAATTGAACAAACCACCTGCTATAACAGCTATTATTATAGTATAACCGCAGATTACAGAAAATAGAAAATGCCCGAGGGCCGCTTTCTTACGAGTGACTAGCCCAGTTATAGGTGGGCGACTGGGCGCAGCCGCGAGTAATGTGTATCACTCGTCTTCTTTGAGCTGCGGGTATTTATAGCATGATTACGGTCCGCCGGAGATTTCTTATCACTTGGTGAGACTTTTCAGACATATATGGTGATGCCAATATATGTCTATTCTTCGTAGAATATTATAGAGATAGGAGTTGTGGAACTTGTGGATAACTTCAATGTGGATTAGGATAGACGAAAATTAGATAGTTGATCAGTAGATTCTATGCAAGTTGAGAACTCTTTCGGATAAATGACAAAATTAATGCTCATAGTGCTTAAAACCCTTATTTCAATGTAACTATTTACGGGAACTTGACCTGTCAATGATTCGGTCAGTTAGTCAGAAAGTTGAAGCCAGCCCATTACAAAATGTAGATCTCTAATTATGTTATTGAAACATGTAAGTACATTCTGAACTCCTAAGTACGAGTAATTAAATGAAATTTTACATTAAATTATGCCGTATTCAAGTAGAATGTCTTAATAAACTGCCTCATGCAGATATACTATACAAAGATCGACAGATGAGACTTTCTGTGCTTTCTAACTGGCGAGCGATCGAGTGTCTGGGGTGAAATCGCTGGCAGCGCCCGCGCCAGAGCCAGTCCGCTGCACACATGAAACATTTATCGAAGCAGCTGGTTCACGCTTACCCCTGAGGAAACAGGAATCTATAAATTCCGCCAAGAGATACAAAATCAAAATGTTACTTAAGTTTTAATAAATTGCTTTTTTTTTATTTGACTCCTATCTGGCTAAGGTTCATTTCATCGCATTGATAAAGTACAACCCAATGAACAAAAAAAAGCATAGGCATAAAGTGTCACTAGGTATATACAGACATACGACCTTGTGCCGTAATAAGGTGAAGGCCGCGCATGGTTTCCTCTCGACGCAGCGGGAGCGGCGCACGCGTCGCAGTGAAACATGCAGCCGGTGCAGTTCCGGCGCGGGCGGCGCTGCACTCGGTCACTAGGTCAGCCCCACTGCGCGGCGGTGGGGTGCGTGCTGGTACCACCTGGTGGGGGGCGGGAAGGGGGGGTCCGGTAGGTGCAGCGAGCAGTACTGCACTGTTCTCGTCGCCATGGCTGGTGTGGCTGCTCGCTAGCCCCATGCCCGCGCTCGCGCCTTCGCCGCGCCCTCGGCTTGTGATCCTCTGGTTGTTCAACGTGTTTCGTTGGTTGCAGGCTGCTGACTGACTGCACTGTGACCATGAAGAGGACCAGGCTGCTACTGCTGGCCGCTGTGCTCTTGCTACGGGTAAGTCGACTCTCAAGTACTAACTGTGGTAAAGAAACTATGTGAAACTTCAGGCAAATCTATATTCTTGACTATTTTGAGGTAGCAGCATCGAAATCACTACGATTTTCTAACAATGAAAAGGTTTTATAACATTTTCTTCAAGAACATTTAATGTTCTTAAGTTTCACTGCTTTCTGACAATCAAACTACTAAAATATTTGACATCTTTAGGAATTTGGTTAATTCACCGCTTCAGAAAATGAGACTAAATTAATCGTAGGTAGCTAGATTTCCTATTCCTGGTTGTATTCTGTGCACAATCTAAATGACTCAAAAGACAACACTTATTTTGTAAGACTTTTTAGCTTAAGAAGTTATCGATAAATCGTTCCTATGTAAGCTTAGAATCGTTGACGTTTATTATGACACGGTAATACATAAATCTAATTTAAATAATAACAGTTAGAACATGATGCTGCCAATCATCCGACGCGTGCTGGCTTCGCTAGTCCCGTTGGCTCCGACATCTTACTGATATACCAGAGCGGCTAACAGTCCCAGACAGCTCCAGTCCAGTAACCTACGTTGCTGACTCAACGCTATTTTTTCATACAGTTTTGGTATCGTGATCTAAAAAAGACTGCGTCTCATAGAAATAAGTAAGGTACATCTTAAGCCATGTAGTTATAATCTGATAACACCGCGCCACCGGTGATGAAAAGCTTGAGAGGTCAGGTCGTCATCACTCAAGAATGTAGGTCCGGCTATTCGCAAAAGTAACGCTGTCTACGAACATATTTTAAGAAATAACGTAAATAAGCGATGTTACATGAAGCGTGGCTAAAGTGGCTAGTGTAAGCACGTAAGTGTGGATGGTGCGGTGCTCTGTCGAACGCTCCTACATTATTCAGCTTTTTCCGCTCGCGTTCTCGCCAACTAGGCTAATGATTCCGTTAGCACATCCACAAAACAGTGGACCATTGGAAACTAACTGCGTATGCTCATACGTATACTAAGCTCGTGCCAGAGAAATTAATTTTTAATCTTGATAATTGCAAATCGCCACCATCGCGATGCTTTCATTATATTCTTAATATTGTAACTGGCAATATAATGCCAGTTACAATATTAAGAATTTCAAATTTTGATTTTCACATTGTTTTCACATTCTGTCATCATTATAATGATGACAGAAAACAATGTAAAAATCTACATATAAATAAAAGTAACTTACCTACTTACAGCAGATGTTGTAACATTGAATAAGTCCTAAAGGCCCGCCACAATCAAGTAGTCGTTGACCGTCAAAGCATCTTTTCTACGAGCACTTTCACTGATATTTCGCATCTTTGTTAGGAAATGACGCAACCCGGGCGGTTGTGCAAGTGATTTCGTTTTTGACCATGACGCAGTTATCTTACCATCTGAGAACAATCGAGTGTTATGTAGCTCGCAAAAATGTTATAATAACTGTTACATTATCGATATGAATCGTAATTTGATTAGTTAATAAAACGATGTGACGAATGAAATTAAGATTAATTAATCACGTGTCTAATAGGAAAGCTTGCATGCGAGCAGGTTTTTAATGCTAATTTGAGCTTAGTGTCATACGTTTTAAATTTCATAATTGATTTAATCCTGTTACGAACCATCAGATTTTTTGTATAAGTAATTTATTTATTATGTAACATGTCATAAGCATAACTCTCGAATTTCTCTGAGTGTTCAATAAGTATTGCGTTGTTGTCTTTATTTTTCTGCCGGGCAATACCGCTGATATGAGATTTTCACAAATATAATACAGGTTCAGTTTATCTTGTTATTGGTAGTTAGTTCTATTGATAACTTTCATTAACTTCAATCGATCAGTAGGAGTGGCTCTGGACTTCATCAAAGTCGAAGAATAAAAGTCACCAACACTCGGTAGATAATAGAAACTATTGGTCGTAAGACACTGTCAAGCGTCTCGCTAATTCATGTTAGAAAGCAATTGTAAAGAATGTGTAAACTGGCGATTGCTTTCGATTGTCGGCCGGATTTATGGACTTCGTTGTCTATTCTTATTGATCAGTTAAGCTTACAGCCGATACTTTAGCTTAATCATAGTTTCTTTATCTCATCAAATGTGTATGTATTTACTAGTGAGATTTATTCTTCAATTTAGTATTTACCTTGGACTTCTCCATACCCATTCTGGTGTAAATTATAACCCAGATGTCGGTTTTATTTATAAAAACGTCTGAAATCCCCCTGATTCCGATAATTCATTTAAAAAATTACAACTTTAAAATGTACCTACAATAACACTCAAGGCGTTAAAGACCGTTGGGCCGCGGGTAGTCCACTGGTTATCGCGGCCTCGACATAGAGGGCGAAGAAGGAACATGGGTGGTTTTTAGTCAGTAGAAGTCTGACACTCCCTTTCGCTCTGCCCAAGAGCGGGAGGGGTTATTCGATGATTTTACACCCACCAAAAAAAAAAAAAAAAAGGCGTTAAAGACCGTTGTCGTTTAACAACGCTGAGCGCCTTTGAGAGAGCGTTTCGGTATGCTTATTACAAGGAATTCAATTGAACAACAATAACTTTAAAAACTAAATTCTTAGATGTGTTAGTTTTCGAATACCTACTATGAAGTAGAGGAAATAACACCATTAAATTTAACCGTAACTTTGAACTAACAAGCGGAAATTTCCAAATTTAAATTAAATCATTACCTACTAGCGTATTCCTGCGGCCTCGCTCACATAGAGTTCTATAATTACACAAAATTACCGGGATAATAATTCAGATCGATACTGTATATACTGTGATACTGTGTAACAAACATCCATATATTTATAATATTATTTAGAAGTAAGTTATAAGTAGGATTATCCATTCTTTCTCGATATAAGGGAAAGTGTTCACGAGGATTTGTGACTCCGCGTTCCAAGTTCAACCACATGACATTTGCCATAGCTTTTTAACAACACGCCGACGATGACCAATATACATGCAGGGTGTAAATTAACCCTTCACACATACGTCAACCAAGCATTCTGTATATCAAACCAAGTACGCCTACGGATTTTTTTTTGCTGAGAATCGACTTTTTTTTTGTGTCAAAAATCTCATTTTACGGTAAAACTCAATGTGCTGGATGCTTTGAATAGTAAAAGGGTCATGGAGGTAATTTAAGTAAAGTTATAACCTGAAAAACTAGTATTTACAAAAACAGCTGTGCAAAATTTGGAACTTTGACCCCCAATATCTCCGTAACTAGGGGGTTCCTAGGTAAGGTCTAGAACGAAGGTTTGGAACCCAAAATGATGTGTTATTTTAAGATAGCGGCGATAACACTGGCGATGATGAAGTTAGTGTAAAATGACGTATTTCCAAACTTTATAACATTTGTTGTAGAAGATCAAAAGAACACTTTCCACGAACACAAATTTGTGAATGGTGTGATTTCGGGTTTTTCATCCATTCATCTGTAGCATCAATCATAAAGTTACAGTTGAAACTAGAGAATGAATAAATGATGACTCATTCGTTTAGATATAATTATGAATAAATAACCATAGTTATCGTGCACAATTAATTATGTAATAATAAATGTTGATTTACCCAATTACTGGCTCGAATGCTGATAGCGCATCTTCGGGCGATGAAAACTTCATTCCTTTGACTAACTACCTTCGAGTAAATTCTGGGGAACACTTTGGGACCCAATAACAATGTTCTGAATCTCATATAACTCTGAAACAAAACTTGATTATTTACTTAATTATTTTTCTCTGTTAGCATTTTTACTAGAACATAGTAGTATTTTCAAAATAAATTATAACTGGTCAGTCGAATACCTACGAGTAGGTACAAAAACATTGTTTTAGCTTAACTTTCTAAGAATATAGTCAGGCCTTAACCCTTTGTTCGTTTTAGGCAGATTGGCTATACGACAGATTCGCTTTACGGCAGATTCACTTAACGCCAGAAATTTACAGTCGAATTGAAATGATCTCTACGAAGTTTTTCTGGAAAAGAAATGAAAAAAAAAAATGCCCACTTATACTCATCATACGACGTTCTCCAATACACTTTCGAAGAAATAAAATAATAGAACTAAAAATATTTTTGTCATGATTTCCTTGAAACCATGATTTTAATTTTCTTCTTTTTTCCGCGATTTTCTTTCGCTATGTTGAAGTGGAAGCAAAGGTATGAAGTTGCTAAACAGCCTTTTTTTTTTATTTAGAACACAAATTAATGTCAATTTTGTTCATAAAAGTAAGTAATTGTTTTAAATGATTATGTTAAATTGTTATCTACTAATATAGTAAATAATTATTATTGTTGTTTTATTAATAAGTACCTATAGTGAACTTGATATAGATAATCGAGTTTACTATACTTCTGTCCTAAAGCGAATTTGCCGTAAAGCCAATCTGTCGTAAATTGAATCTGCCTTAAAGCGAATCTGTCATAAGACGAACAAAGGGCCTTTACGACTGTCCTGATTTGGATAAAATTAGGCATACGGATAGACCTGAACACAAACAACTTTTTATTGGAACAATAACAGAACATAGTTCTGCAAAAAACCGGCACACAAATGTCAAAAATCTGAGTTAGATTCCATGATCCGTTAAAAAAACTTTACCAAAGTAAATAATAGCTACTTACTTACCACAGAAGCGAGAATTTTGGAGTACCGGTTAACCTAAGCTGGCTTAGCTCAATACAAAGTGTATTGAGCTTTAGTTTTTTTTTAGTGTATTGAGCTAAGCCAGCCAATAAACGGTATTTTTTTTATTGTTATCTCATATTTTCAGAGCTGTCATTGACAGACCCTAATTCCTCATTCTGTTATTTCTGTAACGCTTCATTACATATCGTCCGCGCTTACTTGTTGGCAGTTAAGTATAAATAAACTAGCTCCGATATTATTGGTCACGCTACGACCGATATTTCTACCTTATAATAACCATCCTCGAGTGGGCTGTGAAGTGCAAAATGACATGAATGACATGGTATCCAATCCGACTGTAGTTCTACAGATTAGCGCGTTCAAACAAACAATCTTCAGTCTTTTTACATGAGTAAAAAAAAAGTATAGTTCACATTAGTATCAGATACCAGACACATAGTGAAACGTGTACAGTCAGCAGGTTGTCGCGATGATCTGATAGCGCACGCACCGAGAAGTGAGCACACTTCCCACGAACTAGCGCGATACAAATTGTACAGACAATACGAATCGCGATGTGCAGGGAGAGCTGTGGGAGATAACTTATACAATTTATTTGACTTACATGTGTGCAGTAAGGTTTTCGTGACAGTAATCTGGTTTTGAAGTTTCTAACATCTTAATACCTACATGAGAACCTGAAAACTCTAAACTACACATGAAACACCTGTTCTGTGTTGGCAACACCATAGAACAAGTGTTGCTTTCGTGTAGCTAAGCACAAGCTCATAGAGGCGTCTACTCATAAGTAAGTAGGTGCTAGTTGGGCTGTCGATGATGACGATGATAGATTATATACCCATGAGACTTCATAGGGTTCCGTCCTACAATTGCTTATGTCGCAAAGTCATGTTAAGTTTTCCCTGCAGAAGCTTAATTTTCTACTAAACTTCTAACAAGACCCAACTCAAAACATTTTTTTATTTTTTATTTATTTTATTTATTTTATTTAAAAAATACAAGTTTCTTATATTTAAACAAAGCACACAAATAGACCTCTGGGGTCTGTCTTAGCATGCCATGACCTGAGATTTGATCAACGCGCTGTTTAGTTAGGTTAAAAAGTCAAAATAGAATTAATGTAGTATTCTTTCAGCTTACGCTTAACGTTCCTATTATTCATTGAGTCTCTGATATCTACAGGTATTTGGTTTAGTAAGTTCGGTATTGTAAAGGACGCGGTACGCCTGCCATAAAAGTTATTTTTACGTGGCACTTGGAATGACTTCGATTTAGCTTGTCGTGTATTCACGTCATACCTGACTGGAATCTGAATATCGCTGTTGTCAAAATGGTCCAAGAGGAACAGATATTCAGCACGCGCTAGAACAGGTAGTACTTTGCAGTGTCTAAATAACCCCGTATAATTATCTTTATATTTATTTTTTACGTAGTTAGGTACTACAAGTTTCAGTAAACGTGTTTGCAAATTATGAATTTTATCTAGGTAAGTTTTAAATGTGCGTCCATAACTGGTGAGCCCATAGGAGATTATCGACTCGGCAAGAGCTGTGTACATTTGGAGCAGGGTTCTGTACGGTATATTGCGTTTTATTATGGAAAATTTGGAGAGAATCGCACGTAACTTTCCGCAAACCGCTTCCACTTGATAACTCCAATTGAATCGGTTATCAATTATTAGTCCCAGATAGGTATGATATGGGACTTGCTCTATGTGCGCGCAGTTGCAGTCTGTTTCGTTTTTATGTAGGCAATCATGACTATGAGCTATGATTTGAAAGGGATGGAAGGTGCTTATGTGACTTGAATGTACGTGTATAACTTTAGTTTTTTGTGGATTAAGAACAAGTCCCATATCATGGGCCCACTTAGTCATAGAAGTAAAATCTTTTTGCAAACATTCTGCGGCCAAGTTTAGTTTTTTGTTAGCAGAGAGTATACAGGTGTCATCAGCGTATTGATAAAGGGAACAGTGTGTTATAATATTTTCTAGGTCATTCACGTATGCCAGATAGTGGAGCGGACCAGAGACTGAACCTTGGGCTGTTCCTTTCGCTACATTTACAGGTCTGCTAAGGCTAGTACCAACTTTGACGCGATAACTTCGACTACGAAGGTATTCTTTGCACCAATCGAGTAATTTCCCTCTTATGCCTGAGTTTTCGAGTGTTTTCAATAGTGTACTGTGCCCGAGAGTGTCAAAAGCCTTGCTGAAATCTATGAATATGAGTATAACATGCTGCTTCTCATCCAAGTAGTTGTTAACTTCATCAGTAAAATTGGAAAGTAGTTGATCTGTGGATTTCTTACTTTGGAAGCCATATTGTGCTTTGGAAATTATATCATTTTCTCTATAAAAAGTGTGTATTTGGTCGCATATAAATTTTTCTACTATATGATCCCTCTTTGAATTATGCGGACCTAAAATCATATTTTACATACTCATGTAAAATATGATTTTAGGTCCGCATAATTCAAAGAGGGATCATAAATATTTCAGTTTTCCATATCGAAAGTACTCCGTACCTGCATAACCGGAGAACTATAAATAAGCTCAACCCTATTAGGTCTCGCGTAGTCAAACAGAAACAAACAAAAATCCGGTTCTACTCAATTCTTGTTCATTTAAACAACTTTCATCTGCCTCGTACTAATTTTTTACTACAGTATGAAGGTACACTTCTCAATATAAACTTATTTAAGTTATGTAAGATGCACTTTATCGCATTCAAGTTCAACATTTTTATTGAGATGTTTTTTAAGTTCCATCTTGATAACACCTTTGCTTAATTTTATGTAAATACATTTTAATGAGGTTTATTTTGCTTTCTTTTATCTTTGATAGGCTTGGTTCTAATAGTGAAGTGGAACATAACTTTAATAATACGTAAATTGATTGGAAAAACTTCACACTACGGCACATTAACATTTCAATCCAGTCATCTTCCAAGTGTTGACAAAGATGTCCAATCGTCCATCACAACTATAATATGATAGGACATTACTAGTTACATTAGGTGATTGCACTCTGAACTTAAGATTCTTACTGATCCAGTAATTTTGTCGGAAAGCTCATTTTATATCATTCATTAGTTCTGTGCAATAAATATGACTAGGACTTGTCTTCCAATACAAAAATTCCAAAAAAAACTAAACTGTCCTGCATTGTTAAATTACCATCAACTATGCGTCTTCATTTTTGCGTACTATAGGTATAATAAAATTTATTACACAACAACGAAAAGGGCAACTTAGCATATTTGTTAATTTCGGGTGGAAACGGATGTAATGGCGGCGTATACTTTCACCTGCGTCCGCGCACGGCACCTGTCGTCTCGCGCACTGCTGACGCGCGCATGTTCAAGTAATCGCCTTTATCTGAGTCCACTAACTCTTACCCACGCTAACGAGCAGGCAAATAATACTCACGGAACTTATACTTACTACTTACTGTACTACTTACTGTCCAGATTTACTCTCTAAAGTTTCCACGAATAACATAAGTAAATATAGGGTAAATTGCTTAGCTACCCATCATTGTATACCTAAACCTATAATCCGTGGCATCAAAGTTTTCGCTTACATACATGGCGGTAGTATTACGCAGGTGTATGTAATGCACTTGCATTCCTAATTATATTAATTTAAACATTCATTGCGCTTGTTTACATCGCGATTGAAAAATGTATTACGATTGGGGTGCAGTACCTATTTGCAGTAGGGACGCTTGTCCACTTGACATCGATGCAGTTTAATACAACACATCTAATGTGGAAATTGTCAATGAAAGCTCTAGTTGTCAAAGTTGCGCATGTTTATAGGTCCGGTGTTTTCTTCCGCAACTCACAATCTCGATCAGTGGGTAATTTCTAACCGGTTTAGAAAACGCGAGCGTCGTTGGTACGCACCGGGCGCGAGGCGCTCCCGCCAACAACCTGCTACTTGAGTTGCTGCCACTCTTGTATACAAGCCCGTGTACCGACCAACAACTGCCTCGTCAGCTCTCACGCCTTATTTTTCTAGTCGGACATCCAAATAAAGCATAACTTTTTATAACAACCATAGAACACATGCGGCTAGCAGCAAAGCTGATATTGGTTTTTGTAAACCTAACTAACCACATACCAGGGTTATTGCTACCACTATCCACTGAACTTTCCCAGGAGCCTAGAGCCTATTTAACGCTGGAAATACGACATCACAGTTTTAGTTCAAAGAGCTAACAGTAACAGTAACATATACCTAGGTATCGTGAAAGTATTCGTGTAACTCATCTTAGCAATATGATCGTACTGATTAATATTATAATTGCGCGTGCGAGCTATCCATCAGTGTAGAAAGTCGGAAAGAACGCTGTGCGCGCGCCGCTCGCAAGATGGCGAGGGCGCTCAGCGCACGCGCTCTCGTGGCGCGGAGCATATAGAGTGAGACGCCTCTCTGGAATGCTCTGACAGACTTATTATATTATGTATCGTCACAAACACTATTACATTACATGCCCAATGGACCAGTTTAAACATTATAACCTTTTTTTTTTTGGGCGGTGGGAAACCATCCTTCCCACTCTTGGACAGAGCGAAAGGGAGTGTCAGACTTCTACTGATTAAAAACCACCCATGTTCCTTCTTAGCCCTTTATGTCGAAGCCGCGGTATCTCTTGCGAACAACCCGCAGCCCCGACGGGAAATTTTATGACCTAGATTTCTCAGTAACTTTTGGTGTTCATGAAATGGCCACATGTACAGCAGAGATGCCATGCCGTACTACATGCGGAATTTTATGTTAATCGACGAAGAAATTAATGTATGGCTTTCTATTTCCAGGAAGCAACATGCGAACCTCCGGTGGACTCGGCTTCGTTACCGTTGGAACATCGAACAGGCGCCGGCTATGGCCCGCCGCTGCCACCCTCGCACACCGACGACCCGTGGCCACTGGCGACACCGGATAGCCCCAAAATAAAACACTTACAAGTTCAGTGTGAGAAAACACGCATGCGGGTTAATATAGAATTTGACCGCCCATTCTACGGCATGATATTCTCCAAAGGATTCTACAGCGATTCTCACTGTATGCATTTAAAACCAGGAACTGGTCATCTCAGCGCGACGTTTGAAATTTTCCTCAATAGCTGCGGTATGAGCAGTTCTGCTAATCATAATGTTGCAACTTATGGAAGTCCGACACCCAGCGGTTCCTATGTAGAGAACACTATCATTGTCCAATATGACCCTTATGTCCAAGAGGTATGGGATCAAGCAAGAAAACTACGATGCACGTGGTACGACTTTTACGAAAAAGCAGTCACGTTTAGACCATTCCAAGTGGACATGTTGCACGCTGTTACGGCGAACTTTCTCGGAGACAACCTGCAATGCTGGATGCAGATACAGGTTGGAAAAGGACCTTGGGCTTCAGAAGTGTCAGGCATAGTGAAAATAGGTCAGACTATGACAATGGTACTAGCGATCAAAGACGACGAGAATAAATTCGACATGTTAGTACGAAATTGTGTAGCACACGATGGCAAGCGAGCACCCATACAGCTCGTCGATCAGTACGGCTGTGTCGTGAGACCTAAGATTATGAGCAAATTCCAAAAAATCAAGAATTTCGGTCCTTCAGCTTCTGTAGTTTCATTCGCTTATTTCCAAGCTTTTAAATTCCCCGATTCGATGAATGTACACTTCCAGTGTGTGATCCAAGTGTGCAGATATAACTGTCCTGAACCAAAGTGCGGAGGTCTTGGCGCTGATTACGGAGTACCGTTGTTAGGTGGAAATTCTCTGGGTGCTGAAGAATATGGTGTTCCAAACTCGCCTCATGCCGAGTATGGTCCTCCGCCACCAGCACCTCACGGAGACTACGGCGTGCCACCAGCGTTCCCAGATCCGCGACATCCTGCAGATGCGACAGGATCTTTCTCAGAAAAACGCGACGATGCTGTTCCCCCCCCACAAGCGCAAGTCTCATCCACACCGAACGCACCCAGTCCATCATCACCTGCTCCAGTGCGAGACGAAGACGAAGTCAACCTCCCTCCCCCACCTCCTCCAGGCCGTCGTGGAGTATACAATACAGTTAAAAGGAAAGATGACGCTCATGTCAATCTAGCAACCCTGGGAGGTAGACCGCGTTCCGTCGAGGACCTGCCGGAGAGGCTGGTCGGAGTGAGACGGCGGCGAGAGACATCGGCGCCACAGAGAATTTACAAGCGTGACGCTCAAGAAATGACGGACGTCAATACTAGTCGAACGATCCAGGTCGTAGCACCTGGAGACGTTAACTTCGCATTAAACAATGTCGCGGCTAACGAGACCGTCGTCATACAGTCTCCGGCGAGCGATCCGGAAACAATATGCATGTCGGTGCCGTCGTTCGTGGCGGGGCTGGTGATGCTGCTGCTGGTGCTGGTCGTGGCGTCGCTGGTGGCCGCCTTCCTGTTCGTGCGCGTGCGCGCGCTTGACCGCAAGGGCGCCCACGGCGCCGCCGCCTACTACGAGACGGATTACGTGAAGCACACTAACTAGCAAATGCGCCGGTGCGAATGTGACGCAAGGACGTTCACAAACTTTACTCGGATCCAAAGAGCGTGCGCGCTTCGGCCCCGGTCGGACGGCGCGCGGGCGCTGTCGCGGTCGCGATCGAAGCTCGGTGACTGTGTCAGATATTTATTTAGTTTGTAATGAGCGTGATGTATATGTACGACTGTTTTTGTAAATTATTTTATTCGTGTGAAAAGCACCCTGTATCAGCCTTGTAGTCGATACTTCTGTTGTAATTTTGTAAAGAGTCGTAAGTAAGATTTAATGTAAGTTAAATAATAAACATACCATTCAAAAGTGTCGTGTGAGATATTATTTTTTAATTTAATTCCCTCAATAAGATCCGGTGACAGATTTATGTTAACAAGCTTTGAGAACCCACTGTAATCCCTAGAAATAAATCTGCCGTTGTGTCAACAAAAAATTGATGAAGAAATTTAATACCAATTTTAACTATCACTATCATTACTATCGAATACCTACCCATTCATTAACTTATATTATCATCTTCTGCCAAGGTAGGTATCTCAGTAGAGAATTTGTAACTTTTTTAAAATTCACTTGAGGTCATTTAAAACCAAATTAAAAACACATGCTTTATTTGTGATTTGTTTTTAGAGTTCAAAATATTTTTTTTAATTTCGAGATTGTGTGCTTCTATTTCCGAAAATTTAAGTTCCGGCATCAAATTTTTAGTTGTGTTGGAATTGTGCGAGAGGAAAAGCGAGTAATATTTAAATATCTAACGGATTGATTGAACCTTTTAGTACTTAAACATGGAATATGGAGCTTTTTTTAAGTTGCGGCTTCGCTTATTACCTTCATCAATCAATGTATCAATCAATACAATCAAGTACTTATATTGTTTGAACCAAAGTCTTCTTAACCGTCACATTTCCGAAATATAAGCGATTTAAAAAAGACGAAGCTATTAATGTCGTAGTATCTTCATAAATTTTAACTTTATCGTTTCGAAATTAGTGGTCACTATTTCTCAGTTTTTTATCAACTATACCTAATACACACAAGTATTGTTTAAGACAAACTGTTTTGAAGTGTTTCGTTTTCGAAATAATATAAGCTATCAACGTTATACATATACGTTACATAGTTATATTAGTAACTTATATCTAAGGAAAGTTGCGCTTTGGGAGATTTTGTCTCTTAAAATACTTTGTATTGATACAAACTATTGATATAGGTAGGTATACGGCCGAAACACCCGAAAAAAAAATAGTTGACGAGTAGGTAGGCCAAAATATTCAAATTCTTTTCATTGATTCAGAAAGTGTTTATAATATCGCATTTATCTTCAACATCTACAATACAACACTTCCCTGTTTTCGAAAAAATAACTCGGTTCAAGTATTAGGTAGGTAAGTTTCCCCCTACAGCTTAACAAATCTAGAGCTGATCTTTGAAACCACCCTTGCTCTAATAGCTTCTGAGCTTAAAATCTGAAAATAAATAATCCCATGTTCAGCAAACTTGGCCATTTTAATCTAGCAATGAACGTCAACTAGTCTTATCTCCACGGGTGAAGCTTCCTCTGATAGTGAAGTTTCCCTTGTCGGCTGCTGGCAATTAAGTTCAAGAACGAAGGTTGGTCGCGGTCGTCCTTCTGCGAACTGCTATACAACAACTTTAACCTCTTCTCATTGACTTCTGCTATGATGTCTATTAAGTCCTGTGAACAATTTTTTGTTTGGTTTATTCCCGTTACGTATTACTAAATAAAGAACGCACTAATATGCTAATTGTTGAATTTGATACATATATCTTAAAAGGTTTCAAACTTTTGTCAGTGCCTATTGAGGCTTTAACGACAGGCAGATGCCAAGATGACCATCCTATCAACTCTCTTCACTAGTGTAACACGGGTAGGTACGGCATTAACATAAGTCGCCTGGCTCTATGCAACTCTTGTGTTTAATTATGAATAGATGTTACCACTCACATTCTGTAATAAGGGGGGTAACTCAGCGGCAATGGTCTGTGGCTGCTTGGGCGCGCAGATGATACTTGGTGGCAGGATGGGTGGGGAGGGAGCAGAGCCGTTGCTGCTAGCAGTGCGGTCGAGCACGGGCTCGGCGCACCGGTGCGAAGTATGGCGAGGCGAGGGCCGGCCGGGCTTGCGGTACCGTGGCTGGACAGACTGGCTGGCTCTGCTCACACTCGGGGCCTGCTCCGTTTGAGTGGTCTTGTTCTTCATCACAGATTCACGCCGAGGCACGATAAAGCGATACTAAAAGTTCAGAAATGTACACGTATTATTCACAAAATCAAAAATAAATGGTGTGCAACCATAATTTAGTATTTAGTTGTCAAACATTTCCTCCCCAAATTATTTGCAGACAAGCATTTACCAATCGAGTGTCGCGACTGCCAGTTATCGACCCTAGGTTTTGGCAGACCATGTACCCATCCATACACTTCGTCTAGTTTAGATGGTAGGTATTCATCAATCAGAAATTCAGAATTAACAGAAGGGGGAACAAGTACCTACGTTCGCGGTGGACTTGAACCTGTAGAGAGAGTGATTCCCCGTTACCTACGAACATTGGCTAGGAAATGCATAAGGGACCAACATCACAACTTAGGAAAGGTTACTGAGGAATGGATCATGGCGGGTCCAAGGAGATCAGGTTGGGCACTACTTTGACGGTTCACAAGTTTACCCATAAGTTTACCAACCCTCAAACACTAGAAAATTCTACACTTGTTTCGTGAACTGCGTGATACCGATCCAAGGTCAATATGATGTGTGCTTATTACGGTGCGATTCCACCAAGCATTGTGTGCGAATATTTGTGCCACAAATTTGTTCGCGTGCATTTTATGCACAAGATTAGATTTTCCTACAAGAGAGTCGGAAAGTGCTTGAGTAAGTAAGGACTGCTTACAAAATCATCATGCGGTAGCTTCCGCTGCGGCTGTGGCGGTGGGTGCGAGGTAGTCTTCACCGCAAGACTGCCGGTACCACTGCCGCTGGGCCGGCGGCACAGTACGGTGAAGGTCCGGCACAGCCGAGGCACCCGCCAGCTCGGCTCCGGCTGAGCTCGTTTGCGACGTCTTCTACGGTTGCATGGCTGGCCTGGTTTATTCTTTTCATTGTTGTGTGATTGAACCTAAAAGACAATTAACAAGTTTTGGTACCAAATAATTATCGTCAGCATGATCAGTGTTACTAACTCACAATATATCAATGTTATTCACGTCGTTTTTTATTTACCATTTTCCAACCGTTACGAGGGCTGGAATGATTACAAGTCAATCTGTAAAAGGCAGACAAATTGTGATGTTTACCGGAGAGTCGTCGTGGGGCGTCTGAGGCACTGACAGTAGCGGCGACAGGGGGCGGCGACTAGACGTGCAACCCGTGGTCGGGTCGCGCCGTGGTGCTGAGGAGCCAGCATAGCGCGCAGTCCGGGGAGGATTCTGCCCACCAGATTACAAAATACTTACATTAAACAGATGTATGGCATTCAAAAGCAAAAATTTCTAAAGACTGAAGTACCTATTTGTTATATTCACCCTATTCATATTTAAATTACAAAATTAATCATTTTATAAGTACATTTAAGTATATATTAATTCACCTTCTTTGCTGTAAAGCATCAATATATCTTAGATACTATACGATAAAAAATAATAATTTTCACAATAGCGATATATGTTGGAGCGTGAACAAGGCTCATACATCAGGAGCAGCACCTGGGTCGAGGCTAGGGCTGGAGGTGGTGGCTTCGGCGGCGGTGGCGCTCGAGTGCTGGTGGTCCCCGCTTGCTTTGTCGCAGTTCACGTGCAGCTTTATGTTGTTGCGCACCAAGTACGGCTTGATCTCGCCAAACCACACGTCACACAGCTGTAACCACAATCTAATATCTGTAGAACATAGTAACAAGCTCAAAGAGCTGAGTCGAAAGAGCGATGATCTATGTAGTTAAGTCCGCAATGATCCACTAAACTAACCACGAAAAACACCGACCCAGTCGTTGCAGCAATTGTTGATCCAGCAGTAGACATCTTTAGGCCTAATCTTGATAATGATGCACAGAAAGATTATTCTACTAACTATGTTTTGAATTACCAGTGAGGATTTTCCTTTTGTTTTCAAGAATATAAATTCATACAAACCAAACATGAAACCACCTTGCCCAGGTGTAGAAGGTAAGAAGCACATTGAAATATGACAAGAAGAAGAAAAGAGAAGAGAAGATTTGTATGATACCCCCTCATGTAAGTTTTGTTGAAAAAAAATCCTTAAACAACACTAATACATAACGCGATTTTTATTATTTCACTTTCATGATGAAAACTAAGGTCATTTCATCAGGCGCTTACACCGACTAACGCGTTTTCCAAATCGTATCGCAGGCTTCGAGGAATCTTGTGCTTGTTGCTACTTCGAAAAATCTCTTGGTGTGGGCAGACGGTACACGGTATGGAGTCCCCAGCTGCTTTCGCGACAGAGGATCGGGCGCCCGACTTACCGGCACCTCTGCTTACCACGTCGCGTATCCGTGGCTCAGGCATTACGTATTTCGCTCGTAACTATTTACACACCTATGAAACCATAAAACGAAGATAACGAAACAAAATGTACACACATCGAGTAGGAGCTACAAAAATATTAGTTTATATGCCGAGTTTATATGTATATATATGAAATATCAAATCCTGCACTTTCAAGTGTTCTGTCAATGTCAAAATTAACAACTTTATTTTCGAACAGAGAAACTGCTTCATTTTAAGTTTTATTACAAAGGTTTAAGTTTTTATTTTTTCCATAAAATGTGGGTACTCTGAACACAATTATTTCGCTCATCTCTTAGGAAGCTAGAAACAAATTCGTGTATCTTTCGTTCAGGTATTTTACTGTGCTCGATTTGTGATCTTCAGATTATAATTAGCATTATAAATAATTTAAAAAAAATGAATAAACCAGATTTGAAAGCAGTTTTGTGTACTGGTGGGTCACTTATTTGTGAATTCGTTTTCAAAATGCTGGAAATAAGTATGTTAAGAAGCGGTAAGCAATACGACCGCAACAGTGCGGTCAACGAAATATTATTTTATGGAGCGGAGGACGAGGATGAAACACGAAAAATAGGTTTGAACAATCTGCTTTGTATCAGTTACATCATCCTCCATGCGAGCAGGACAGTGGACGTGTGCGTGCCTAGTCTAGCCAGCGATACCCTGGCCAAGTGTCTGGTCAGTGTACATCAGAAGAACAAAGTAAATGTCAGAATCGTAATACATAACAGCGATGATTACCACAATCTGCAGTTATTTGCCCAGAATGGGATTGAAGTGAAGGTGATGAAGCCGGGAGTAAGGCTGGAGCACGAGTTCGTATTGATAGATGCGGGCGCCGGCGACGCGGTGGCAGCTTTGGGCGCGCTGGACCACGCGCCTGAGACCCTCTGCCTCCACAGAGACGCCACGCTACTCACCTCGGACGCCGCCGTACTCACCGCGCTTAGTAGGGAGTTCCAAAGAGTGTGGAACTCTGCATCTCAATCTGTAGCTAATATAAACCACGCGAAAGACGACGACTGATTTATGTGTTACAATACAGTGCACAGGTACAACATTTTTCAATTTATGTATGGTACCTTTAGATTTTATTGTTTATTTTATTTAATGATCGAACTTTATATTAGTGTTGGGTAAATAAATAAAAGTATAGATATAACAAAAAATACTTTTAATTTCATCGCTTGCTGAGGAGACGATAATAATTGCTTTCTTACATTACTTGACATAATTGGTATAGTAAGAACTATAAAAGTTTTGTACTCCAGTGCCATTATTATTCTAAGCATTGATATTACATAAATATATCAAAGTTCTATTTGGAACAATTGTGACATTTTAAAATGATAGGTGACAGCAGTATCACAGTTTACTTTGTAGTCATATATTAATATAATGTGGACAACTAATGGAAACTTCAGAATAATATTTTTTTTCCTATTTTAATATTAAATTTCATGTCTTTTAAATAAGTTATAATAATTATATACTTCAGTATAATCATATTGTAAATTATAAAAAAATATCTTGATTGCTAGTTATATTGAAACGATTTTAAAACAACATTTACTGGAGAAATTATTAGGTCAACATGATTGAATGTACTAATTCATGCAAAAGCAGAGAAGTAAAACAAGTTCATGATTCAAACTCAAAGAAACGATTATTTACAACATTATGAGTTCTCATATTATTTCCTAAAGAAATCAGATATAATAGAAATCTTTGGGAAGACAGTTATTTTCAGTAACAATTTGGTATATATACCTATGAATGACATACATATCCCTTATTTACATATTTTTACTAAAGTAAATATTGCTTTAAACATAACAAGGTATTGCTAGTATGCTTTCAATGAAACATGATGTTATGGGGCGAATTCATGAAAGTACATAACATTTTAAGACCATTTCAATATTCATAGATCATGTTTTAAAAATATATATCTAGTAAAATATATGTTACAGAATTTAAAAAAAGTAAAATACTAATAAAGCTAATATTGTAAAAGCTAGTCACACTAAGTATTCTTACGACAATCATACATTGATAATGATAATAGTTAAACTGAGAATATTAATACTAAAATTAACTACATTGTCTATGTTAATGAGTGAATATTACTCCCCTCATTGCCAACAAGAGACATTATACTTTGGATATTTAAGTACTTGTTTAAGTATCTGCTAAACCTATACACGCAATTTCTAATAATTTAAATTCGATGGACCCAACAAATAATTCCAATCATATAAGATATAGAATTCTTCCAGCTATCAATGGGGCAGCCAATCAATAGTTTATACTGTAGCATACAACAGAGACCGTCCTACAATAGTACTATAATGTAAACTTACAACTAATACCAGTGAGACACGCATTTGACTAGCAGTACCACCGCAACGAGCGACCGTCACACGTGTCTGCACAAGTGTCACTATGCAGACGGAGGGGTTCTATTCACTCGCGAGGGACAGCTCCTGTCATACATCCACTTCGATGTCACTGTTGGCGTCCTGTGAGCCAGGCGACTCTGGCGACTCATCGTGATCGTCCATGTCATGCATGTCCTGCGTCTCGTTCATTTCGTGCATGTCATTCATTTCGTTCATGTCGTCCAACTCATGCATTTCCTGCATTTCATGCATGTCGTTTGGCGACGCCAGCGCGTAGTCGTGTGGGGAGCTCGTGTCGTCCTCCCCTGAGCCCACGAATTCTTCGTCCATCATGATAGTGGCAGGTAAAGATGGAGACACTTCTTGTATCTGTGTTGTGTATACTGTAACAGTCACAAATATGCATATTAAAAGAGACTGGCATTATACAACACAAAGAGATGGACTACAGTGGTGATTTAGTAATCAGAAGTTTATTCTACCTGTCACACATTTCTCTAAACAACTTACGCTTTGATGCTCATATCATGACAACTGTAGACAGACAGTTTCTTTTTTATAAATTTGACTGTTCATAGCAAAAGTTAAGGGTGACAGGTCTCATGGAATCACCCGCTAGATGGATGCAGGTGACTAAATCAGCATCCCGCTATATTTTTGTAATACTTAATATAATACCTTTAATATTGGAAGACTTGAGATCAGCAGTATAATTGAGAGTTTCCTCCATAGCCTCCATGGTGAGGGTGTCAGTATCGAGGCTGTCCATCGAACCAGAGCAAGATGGGGATGTTTCCGGATTACTACTGAGGGATAACTGTATACTGTCTAATTGGGGAATGTGCGGCCGGACCTGGAACATTTAGTATATTATTATGACAGATATTTTTTTAAATATTAGTCAGTGCTATAACAGTAGAATGAATGTTGAAAAAATTATTTTCATCAAATGATAAATTATTTTTTTAAGGGTTTTTACAAGCACTTTTACAAGTCGCTTTTTTTTAAACTGGATTCACATGGTGAATTGACAGTGTTTTGTACCTCACTACTCTGAGAAGAAACATTTGAAACAAACTCGGAGGTCATAGTCTCTTTTAAGGTCCAGACATAATCTTGTTATTTTTGATTTACTTTTATCTTTATGTTACCTTCATTCCATCAGGTCTATGAGGGTTTCTGCAACCTTTACACTTGCACTCGGTACACGGTTTGCTTTCCACATAACATGGACATCTCTGCCCACAGCACGTCAACTTCCCAGGGGTTGCGGTGGCATTGCCACATCTACAACCTTTTCTTTTACTGCTAGCTGAACTACGCGATCTATTTGAAGGCTTCTTAAAACTCTGGTTTGACTGAAATTATATTGATAATGATTATTATTTAGTGTTCAGAAACTTATTTTAAAGTTTGGAAAGTAAGAAATTTAATTTGACTTGTTAACTTACTTTACTATCTCGGCTAGATCCTGAATCGTTATTAACTGAATCTGTTTCATCAACATTTTTTCTCTTAATAGTAATTTTATTTCCAGAACCAGCATACATAACAGAATATAATGGTGATCCATTTGAAGTAGATCTAGAGCTAGGAGAGTCTTTAGAGGATTTGCTATTCTCAAAGTTATTAGATGTAGACGCTGTGTTGGTCTGTGTGCCTGCAGAATTAGTGTACACACACGGCAGAATACTGTACGCCGACTTAGAGAGACCTGCCGTGCTTTTGTAGTCGTCTGAGAACCCAGCACCTTCTTGTATTAAGTCCATCAACCCTGAACTTGCAACTGTGCTTCCATTAACTCCTGCTGCTATTTCGTCTTCGTCCAACAATATTTTATAGACGTCCGTACCCATAAAGTACTCGCACAATTTCTTATAACACTGCAGAAGTATACGTAGCTGTAAGTTTTCACCATAACTTTCATAATCTTTGCACCAACTACAAGAAGGTTTTAGTTTTTTTCGTCCACCTTTACACTTTTTGCAAACATGATGTTGGCAGCTGGCACTCGTTGGAGTATAGGGCTCCTTTAATAAGTTACCACACACTGTACAAGATAAAGATTGTCGTAAATAAGGAACTAAACGAAACAAATCTGTCCATGATGACTTGTCTGCCGCGTCTGCCAAGATTATTAGTCTACAAGTAGAAACATATAAACTTGTGGCATTCATTGTTATTACAGAAAACGTTACAAGAAGAACATTTACTGATTTATAAATTAATTTGTTTACACCAAGGTGCTACACAACCAAAAAGCCGCAAACGTCTCGTCAAAACTGTCATTGTCAAATGTCAAACTAATAAAACAATTACAATGGAGATGAGCCATTTAGTTTTTGGAAGCATCAAATTTATTTAGTCGATTTAAATTTCATTTCAGATTTTTCATTTAATTACAAGTTTAAACAAAAATTACACAAAACTAGAAACGAAAGTGATTAACTAGTTTGTCAAATTATGTTCAGTGGCGCAGTTGGTCATGTAGAGTGCTTGGTTATTTTGGCGTGTGATCATAATCAAAATCAACATTGCATTTTTCACCCGACTGTGGAGAAGCCCAAAAGGAGGGTTACTTGGAGAGGCAAGGCTACCATGGAGTACATTATTTAGGACAGTAAAAGTACATCTTGAGTGAAGGCACGCATTTAGTATGCACTTTTAGTAGATATCAGCATCATTTCCTGAGACAAAGACCGGGCCTAATTAATACTAATAACACTAATAAATAGATTATAAAATGGAGTTTAAACGTTTTCAATCATTTGATTTAAACCAGTTTTTTTTTGTTTAAACTGATGCAAAACCACACTTACTGCGGTACTCAGAGATATTTAATGATTACCTATGCCGTCACTTAGTAAAGCTTTGACATACTTTTGTATGGCAAAACTGTCAAAACCTTTACTAAGTGATTGCCTAAGTAATCATTAAAGCTCTCTGACTGCGGCAGTTAGCCATTTAATATGGTTTTAAGGGAATTAATACAAATATGTTTCAAAATACCTTCCCCCGCTCTCCTTATAACAACACAGCTATTTTTTAGCAAAGTGCAAAATAAAAATAAGGCGTAACCGTTATATTTAAATAATAAGCGCGTAGCTCGTAGAGGGGACGCGGCTTTACGAGTACTACGAACTGCTGCTACTGCCTGTCCTTTCTGAAGAACCTCAAAATGAGGAATGATCATAAAACAAATAATGTTTGTAATTCACGTTTATAAACCCAGAAATAACTTTTTTTTATTAGTCGTTAGTTCGTTCTTTTCGTCAACAATAAGTAAGGGTAATTGCGAAATTCTACCTAGCTGCTAGCTCTTAAGCCCACTACTTCATTGAAACACCTCTCTGAATACACATTGCTTTCACGGATGTACTTATTAGATTTGAAGACGATACTTCATTGTTGGATATGATGATGATGATGTCAGCAACATTAAAGGGCCGACGCCCGTCGGGGCTGCGGGTTGTTGTAAGAGATACCGCGGCCTCGACATAAAGGGCTAAGAAGGAACATGGGTGGTTTTTAGTCAGTAGAAGTATGACACTCCTTTCGCTCTGCCAAAGAGCGGGAGTGGTTATTTGATGATTTCCCACCATGGTTATTTGATGATTCGTTTGTGAAATATTAAGCTTTAAAGTGCAAATTTTTGTTAGGCTCAAGTGTGCCAACCTAAACCACCTTTGTGTTTGGGCTAGTGAAAAAAATCTTGGTAGTCGCATATATAACGAAAATATAAGGGAAAGGAAGGAAGGAAGACAGCTAAGCAGGCTTTAAAAGTTTACGAGTAATAATCGACCAACTTATAAAATGTACTTTTATGAAATATTTTCCTGTACTTAATGTATCTGCGCAGGTCTTGCAAATGTAAGTCTGTTTTATTTTTACAATGAAAATCATCGTTTGGAGACGGGTTCGCGAACACTTTCTTCCTGCACTAGTGCGAGCACTTGCTTTCAGTAGGTAGGTACTGGTGCGGGCACTGGCGCTTTTTATGCTACCTTACCAAGACCACCTGTATTATTTTAACCTTACTTTGTGTTTGGCAATATGCAATTTAAGGCCATCATGGTACATAGTGATGGTCTTAAAAAAACTCATTACCTACATTCCTGCTTGAATAGGGTTGTCATACGTTCCGAATTTAAGCTTAGTGTCCGGGATGCGGTGTGCAAACTATCGTAATATAAATATTATAACGTCACAAAATTTTAACTCTAAAAATTTTGGGACGGTATTACCTACGTACCTAATGAAAGTCCCAAGAGAATTTTCTTCTCATGTCCGGTATTTTCTCCTGAAGTCCTAGTTATAGATCCAGGAAACCTAGGTATACCTTTACCTATTACTCTTGGCTTTTGGTAAGGTCAGCAAATTAACCGCAGGTAAGTAGGAGGTACCTTTAGAATATTAGGCCGATGTTAACTATGTCAGCACCAGGGCCAAACAACATCACGCCTATAATCCTTAAAGGTGTAGGCAGAGTTCGTCTTTAGTTAGTAGGTTACTATCCATATTCGCCAGTTAACGTAAGTCATGTAGGTAACAGAAGGTAGCAAGAAAAAAATGTACTTAAATCAATTATTAAACAGTTCTTTAATTTTGTTTATCTTCATACACTTTGAACGATGCTTTCCTCGCCTAATGAACAGTAGTAAGGATTTCACATTCACAATACCTACCTACAAAAATATGCGAATACTTACAACAAGAGGACCACAGTCACCACAGCGGCTGTTCTCGCTCTATTATCCAATTGAAGGCACTTAAGAGCTCATTTCTTAACACAGTATCTAAGTAGGTGGAAACTCTACAAATAACCCTAGTATAACTCTTTGTGTAGGTACTAATGATTATAATAATGATACGGATGTGTAGGTACGTACGACTCGTCTAAGAAATTAATTAGGTACCATATTTTTGTGAATCCATTTATTCTAATAGGCTCGTTATAAATTCATTACGAGACCTCTTATCACTCTTTAATAGACATCATATCAAAACAAGACCGTCCATTTACTTGACAAACACAAGAACTATTAAAGAATAAACATAATCGACGAACCAATCGGAGCATTCAGATATGAGCGGTATCGCAGTGTGATGCTACCTATCTGTCCCGAACGATCGGTCGCGGGCTGTGCCGTCATTGTCTCTGTGGAGGAACTAGACACAGGGTGCCTGGGCTCAGAAGGACGTGCTGATAACAGATTACAGCGTCAACAGTATCAGTTGAACAACCGCGACAGCAGCACCTAGCCGCCTCTCTGCGGCATCTGACCGACCGAGGCGACACAACTAATTGAATCAATTCAACGAATGTCTTCCGTCGCTGATTGCAGTTCCCTATAAGACCGTGTCATAGTGCAACTGTGCAACGCGATATTCGACTGTTTATACGTAGTGTTAGTGTTGTGGGCAAGTGTTGGTGATTATGATACAAGTCCTAGTGTCCAGAGTGCTTCATTGAACCAGGATTGAGTGCTAGAACCACAGAAGAACACAAGATGAAAAGGTAATTACCACCAGCGCAATTGCTTTGGGTTGTGCTGTATATATACCTCATCAATAGGTACACCTTTTAGTCACCACCTAAATTATTCTCTCTCTTCCTGTAACTCTTACTTGCATGCGATTATTCGCCAACTTATTGCACTAAGTTGCCCAATCCATGATGATTCTAAGGACAATATAAATTTTAGCTTTTTCTCATATTTTTCCTGGATAAGTACGAGTATATGTAAGTAGTGATTTATTACGTTTATGCACTTGCAGTGCAATCAACAACAACTGGCAACAACTAGCAACTTCCAGACAGTACTACATAAAGACAATAGGGTAGTTAACAAAAAAAAAAAAAACTAATTAGTCCGTCAGATAGATTTCCAAAATATATTATAAGACATTAGTATGTTTTTTTTTTGCGGTCAGTGACGTCACAAGCCCCCACTCAAATATTTGACGCGTTCTATCTTCGTCAATTTTTATTGATTTGATAAAACAAAAAATACGTATTCAATATTTTCCGATAATATAACAGACTGACTAATAAGAATCATATATAATTTTAAGTCAGTAAAAATCCCTATAGCCAATTCAGGGTAGGTACAAATTAAAATTACACTTTTATTCCAAATGACTTTATCGGTTAGTTCGATAACTCATTATGTTATCATGGTAATACCTCGTTGACGAACTTGTGATTGTGAAATCAAATGATTGCATTCTTACCGCGGTGGTAGGTAATAAAAAATATTATAACGGTAGAATCTTACCAAACTAAATCTTAAATAATCTCGTAATCTGAAAAGCTGTAACGGCTTTTGAAGACCCTATAGTATTTACGCTATATTGATTACAAAACGAAAATAAGTACTTACTCCAAAACTTTCAAGCACTCCTGAATTCATCTGTTGGCCTCATCTCAAAGTTATTCTAATCAACTGCAGTTTTCGAAACAAACGCCATTTATGACAACTTAACCCGGATACGCGATGGTTTTATAGTCTGGGGCTTCAGTTAAATGTGAGACCATTGGTATTGAAGAACCAACTAGGCCATGTAGGTGTAGCATCAGCTGCAAGTCAGCCTTCAGCATTTAGCCAGTGTGCTAATGTCATCCGCAAATCTCAAGCGTGATGTCTTGCAGGATGCATGTCAAACTCACCCTCGGATACGTTGTGATCAATTTTTGAAATACATCTTATATTATAAAATGTATGATTTTACGGCAAATGATATTTAGGAACTCTAAAAAATTAGTAGGTACGAGGTAAAGTAATCTTTACTTTACTTTACCTCGTCCTAAATAAAAAGTAATTAAAGTAATGAGTAATGTACCTAAGTAGGTAATTTAAGTAATCTTTTTAGAGTTCCTGAATATCATTTTCCGTAAAATCATATTATGATCGCACTGTATTTTTTCCAAAAAGAAAGCTAGTTGCGGTGCACCACCTCGTTTGGCGGTGCCTGAACAATCTCTTGATCGTGTGGGCGAAGTGCCAGATTTTAGAGTATTTACTTACAAGCCAGTCCATATTAGAGCTTCAAGTCATCTGCGACATCAATGATAAGAGGTGATGCATTGAAGGTCCAATGGTTCCAGTAGTCCTTTTTGTAATTACGGAAATCAAAATGGCTTATAGTAGGTTTAAGTAATCATTTCCCTTACCACTCATAGGTCTTTCCTCGGGCTTAGCTTTTAGACTTGGATGACCGATAAACATTATAAGTTATTCGTACGTTTTTTTAGTTTTAAATCTTTTCACTAATGGCGCTACCAATGCCAGTTTGATAGCTTATTAGAAGGTATCACGGCAACCTGGCCTTTTAGAACATGTTGTCTCCACAACACTTGTTTTGTATTGACATCAGCTATTGTTTGATACAAGCTTTATGCTTGGCTAATCAAATCGAATTTCTATTAAAAATTGCAGTTTTAGCTCCTATCTCGGAAACGATACACATGAGAACAATATGTCTCATACTTACAAAGCTTGTATG
This sequence comes from Diarsia rubi, assembly GCA_932274075.1. Taxonomy (NCBI): domain Eukaryota; kingdom Metazoa; phylum Arthropoda; class Insecta; order Lepidoptera; family Noctuidae; genus Diarsia; species Diarsia rubi. Next base: position 16,459,053 of record OW026412.1, on the reverse strand, counting down.
TATTGATGCCAGCTACTTATCGTGTGATGTAATGCGTTGTGGCGAGTTTTTGAATTAGGTAATATAAAATGGCGAAAGCTAGGCAGGCCAGGCTTCATGCAAAAACCGCCCAACCCGTTCAAATCCGTTCGGTAGGATTTCAGCCTTACAAACTTTCGCATTTACAATAGTAGTTCATAACACGAATATTTTTATAGCCAACGGCCTAGCCATAAGAGTAAGCTACTATTTTATATTTTTTATAATTGTTTAATAATAATTATATAATTTTAATACAAGTGCGAAAAGTTTGTTATTGCATCCTAAACGGATGACTATTATATGTCTATATGGGAGCTGCCTGACCCGAATGAACAATGTTTGTCTGCAGATTTGTAAAATTCGTCAAATATTAATCTCGTCTCACATTAGTGACATTAGCTAGGTAACTGCGTTCCGGTTGAGTCATCAAACACATACGCATTTGTCTTATCTCCATAACATTTATTTCGTAAAGACTTCGATACTAAGATATGGTATTCGTTACTCAGTGTGTTTATAGCTAAATTAGGTACCTGAAAACATGTTATGTTGTAGAAAAATGAGGACAACGCCTGCGTATTATTAATGTGCAGGCGTTGTCCATTTTTGTATCGCTGGGGTTAAACTTAAACATAAACTCGCGCCTGTATTGTCCAGCGGGATAGGCAGCGGTGAAAGTAGCTACACGGTATAGGAGTAGGAGTCGAAGAAGCTCCACATTCCGACAATAATAGGGTTGAGCCTATCAAAAGGACACAGATTCAGCCTCCAGACATATTCCTATTGAAGAACTGTTTTAGAAATTTGTGTTATTAACATTGTGACCTACCTGGGAACGGTACCTACATATAATGTAAGTACAGTAACGTTTTTTTAAGGAATGCCGATGATATTCTTCGGTATTCAATTTTAAATCGGTGCAGAACTATTTTCTTATTTGCAGTAAATCCTCCCAGAAAAGTTTTCGGTTTATAAGTTGGCCTCATGTTGGCATAGACAGGATGTAAATTAACCCTTCACACATACGTCAACCAAGCATTCTGTACATCAAACTAAGTACCCCTACGCAATTTTTGTTGAGCTGGGAAACGTCTTGTTTTTGGGGTCAACCTTTTACATTTCACGGTAAAACTCATTGTAGCACTCTTAAAACATTGTTCTAGTGGATGCTTTGAATAGTAAACGGGTCATGGAGGCAATTTAAATAAAGTTATAACCTGAAAAACTAGTTTACAAAAACAGCTGTGCAAAATTTGGAACTTTGACCCCCAATATCTCCGTAACTAGGAGGTTCCCAGGTATGGTCTAGAACTAAAAAATAATCGCAGTGGTGAGAAGAACAAGTGCCCTTCGTTTGCGTTAAGGGTACTTTTACAGTACACCCTTTTTAATCAACTACCTGTATGTATTACTTACATATTAGATTCAGTACTGTAGGTACGCCAATATTGATAAGATGGGGTGTAGGTCCGAGAGTACATTTGAAAAAACAGGCCGTGAAGTGTTAACCCAAAGATTAACTTACCTCTTTGGACAGTTAGACAACAAAAGTATGCCAGCAACTAGCGAAGTCTGCGTAGACCTCTACCCAATACGAGTAACATCGTCATTTCTTATTTTAGGTTTGAGGCATAATTTCTACAACTCCAGTGACTAAGCAGCAAATCTGAATTATTTGAATCAATCTTATCTGGAACAACCGCACATACGCAGGGGCGTGGAGTGAGGACGCATCATAAAGATCAATCAGACAATTGGGGCCGCCACGGTCGTTGCGCAGGAGTGTCTCTCAATAGGTTCCATTCAATGAACCTATCGGCTCACGCTAAGCACAATCACCTGAAACATCAATGTGACGATCGTATGTATAGTTTAGTCTTCGCACTTCGCCTAGCTGCCATGAAAAGCCGACAAAAAAACATAGTATCTTTTATTTTTGAAGAATGAGGCCGGATTAACATTATATTTTCTACATAGGTAGGTACCTATACCTACAATATTTACATGCAGATTTTCATATTTGTTTTTCATTTTTTCATACTTCATTTCTCAGTGACAAACTGGCAAAACTTGTCTGGAAATTCTGAAGTTATATAGATCATACATAAGAGAGTACCGACTATTTATCAAACTTCTTGGAATGTTTATTATTGTTCTGTTTATCGCAATGAATCATTTGTCAGTTTTCCTTCTTGTGATCGAGACTGGGAGAGGACGGTTGACAATTAAAAGGAATTAATTTGACCTCTGCACAATTAAGACAGTTGCCAGAGACTCTTGGGCATTGCGAGGCAATTCGCCAAACACATTGTCATTCACCATGGTGACCGTTTCAAACATAATATTTGTAATAATAATATTACTGGACCATATAGGTAGATCTATAGGTAAGTCCTACAGCAGATTCGTATCTTAAGTAGTACTAGCCCTCTAAAAAGGTTGTGGGCACAGTCACCCGAAAATTGGCCAAGTGTGAGTTGGAGTACCTATGAACTCGCTCATGATCGTTAAAGTGACACGAATAAAATAATAAATCATCCATTTATGATGATGAGAAATACATCGCTGCGTTCCGAATCACGCACGGTTCATTGTTTTCTTCATTGCGATTGATATATTAGCATCGACCTATCGACCTCAATCAAACGCGGTCCTTTATCCCCTGAATCCGCATAAGATAATAACAGAATGTAAGAGTGAGAGAAGGCCCGTCGGGGCTGCGGGTTGTTCGAAAGAGATACCGCGGCCTCGGCATAAAGGGCTAAGAAGGAACATGGGTGGTCTTAGTCAGTAGAAGTCTGACACTCCCTTCTGCTATGCCCAAGAGCGGGAGGGGTTATTTGATGATTTCCACCCAAAAACTTTTTATTTTATAAAAACGTTGCCCTACACTAGGAATTTCTCTTGTATCTAGGTGCGTTCACAAACATTTAAACTCACAAACACACACACAGACCCGAAACAACTATCTGTAGGCCATACAAAATAATATTTGTTCCGTGGGATCGAACCCGAGACACGCAGGGCAGCAATCCAATAGCGCAGCCACTGCAACAACCGTGCCGTCAAAGAGAGAGAGAGCTAGAGAGATGACACCAAAAGTAAACTTCAACTTAAAATAAAGACCTTAATAAAAAGGGGAAAAATGGAATAGCGAGCGAAGCGAGTTTATTACAATATTCGTTGGGTGCCTTAGATTGGTTAGTTTCTGTTGTGCAGAAAGTTAATATTTTATCAAATTTCCAAAAGATTTTTTTACCTCTGTGAACGTGAAAGTGTGACGTCACAAGTCTTTTAGGGTTGTGGGCATGCACATCGTGCCCGCAACGGTGGATCCGCGCTTGCTAGTTACGGAGACATTGGGGGTCAAAGTAGGTACAAGTTCAAGAAGTTATTATGATTTTACGTTAAATACCTTCAAGGCCCTCGTACTGACCGATGCATCCATCAACGCATGAGCTATAGGTACAGTAAAACGTGATTTTTCATCCCGAATATTCCCAGCCTTATTTTTGCGTCGACTTTTAAGGTAGGTACCGAATGCTTCGTTGACTTCGTGAAGGTTCCGTTACACTCCTTATAGGGTGTAAAAGTAGGTATCCTTAACGCAAACGAAGGATACTTGTTCTTCCCACCACTGCGATTTTTTTTTGTTCTAGACCTGACCTGTCCTGACCTGTTTGTCTGGTATATTGGGGGTCAAAGTTCTAAATTTTTCACAGCTGTTTTTGTCAATCCTAGTTTTTCAGGTTATAAATTACTTCTATGACCCGTTTATTATTCAAAGCATCCATTAGCACAATGTTTTAAGAGTGCTGCCTACTTTGAGTTTTACCGTAAAAGGTGATTTTTGACCACAAAAAAGGCATTTCCCCGCAATTTTTTTGTAGAGGTAGGTTAGTTTGATGTACAGAATGCTTGGTTGACAGCTGTGTGATGGGTTGATTTACACCCTGTATATTGATATTATTAACGCAAATAGCAATTAATTGACCGCCGTGGGTACCTATTAGGAATTAGTAGTAAACTAATTAGGCATTAGGTACCTAGTTAAATAATATTGTAATTGTGATTTTATGAATCACAGGTGTGATTAAAAGTGTAATTTAAAGTAGATATAGCTATAAATACCTTTCAATTGATAATAGTTCACGTTCATGTATCTTTCATATTCTTCACCTTGGGTTTTTTATCTTGAGCAAAAATTACAAGTTGGTACCTAATACACTTATCTTTCTATCTCTGTAGACAAAATGCTATCATGAATTACACCTGCCAAAGCATTTTCATGAAAAATCTCCATCGCGTATATTTAGGACATGGTCAATTACATACAATGTTAGATTAAAAATCAGGTCATGTGTGTTGTGTACCTACTTGCACTCTTATTCACTATCAATGCATCGCTGTTTGTTTTTAAAGTGATTAATGAGCTGTTTGTTTACGACATTAATGATAGGTGTAGTTAGTTAGAAACTAGGATGAGTAAACATGTTAGATTCATAATAATGTGATGCCAGTCAAATAATAATGAATAGACAGAACTCAGGGCAACGATGATGCGCTCCTGATCGCTGTAGGTTCATCTGCCGGACGCGGCCGGTGTGTGAGACATTTTTATTTACTTCCGTAAGTAGCAATTTGCTCAACAATGGCAACAAAAGCGCCTGTCACTACTGCTGTCCACCTGATATGAACACCTCCCGCGCCGCCTCGTGATGTGTGCCTCCAACCCACTGCGCCACGTCGCGGTCGGTTCACACATCACGAGGATGCCATTCATTACCCACTGCATCTCGTTATTATTGCATTATTTTAAACCATCTAATTTCATATTATTTAGCCCCATTATTTTCATTATCTCCGCTGACAATAAGTAAGAATAGCCAAGTTGTTTTACAATGTCACCACATGACGTCAACAAATTACAGGTGTGTGTAGGGCAGAACCGACAGAACACAGCAAAAACTATTTATTTTCAGGAAACTGTTTCCGTGTTTATCATTCGCACACAGTCATTGTAATATGTGTAATCAAATGAGTAATTTAAGGTAGATATCTCTATCATGGTATTAGACACTCCCACTCAATTCAATTTCTGGAATCTAGGAGGTTGTGTCTCTAATGTACCTACAAACCTAAATTAGTTTTTTTTTTTTTAAAAACGTTGCCCCACACTAGGAATTTCTCCTGTATCGTGGGTGCGTTCACAAACATTTAAACTCACACAAATACCCAGACCCGGAACAACTATCTGTAGGCCATACAAATATTTGTGCGGGGATCGAACCCGCGACACGCAGCGCAGCAGTCCACTGCCAGCCCACTGCGCCAACCGTGTCTAACATTCCGAGTTTAACATTCAAAGATTAGCATATTTGATGACATCTCTTTTTTAAATCTACCCGACTATTGTTGATAGACGCTTATGTAGGCTAGGTAGGTACCTACTTACTTTGACTTGAAAACTTCTGGCCGGTGATTCCCAAGAAATAGCTAGGCACGTTAGTGATCTGGCTGACACGGTGGCGCCCTACGAGGCTCATGTTTCCAGGGCAAAGACCTAGAAACTCGAATCTTGGCCGTGACATGAGACCTTAATTGCTATAACTATTTGCGCTCATGATAATCGCAACCAAGTTGATAATAATTATTGTGGGCTTAGCTAGTCAAGTGTCGTGTAAATACAACGAAATACTTTTTAGAAGACATAGGCAGAAATCCATAGAGTTGGAGATCAAGAGTAATTTCTAGCCATTAAAATTGGTTGCGTTATTTGTTCGCGGCCCTGGAACGCCAAAGGCATTAGAAGGAACACGGATGAGTTTTAGTCATTAAGAGTCTGACACTCCCCAATTTAATAACAATCTAAACATCTTGAAAAAAAATCTACGGTGACCGTTGATGAATTATCAAAATGAATAATATTTTCAAATGCCATGATTATGAGTTACCATACCCTACCGACCCCCAAAGATTTTCGAGTCGTGTGCCATGTTTCAGTTTCACGTTCCAGTCTGGAACAGACCTGGCAACGCCTCAGCTGGACTGAAATTTACAGTCCAGAATGTCTTATTAGGTGCTATCCTAGGGATATCTGGGTTAGCTTTTAACCTTGGCTCCTTACCCCCGGTTTAATCATCAGAATCAAACTGGGAATCGTTTTTGATGACTAAAATGTTTTTGCATTTTCAAAGTTAGAGTTTAGAATTTTGAATATTGCATTGGGCTCCGCCTGTGGCTGATGGCTCCACCTTACATTGAGAACCTTATGCGTTCCTGCCTAGCTAAAAGACTACTCGATTTGGTACCGGAAATAAAGATACTTATTTCTTGAAAGTGGAGAACAATTCTTTCTCTTCACATTATCCTGAAGATAACATTTGCCGCTTAACATGCATAAAGCACTTAGGTATAATTTATGTTTTATAACGTTATCAGTGTTCCTATCTATGCCGCTTTTATCGCGCTATGTATAAGATATACCTATTAGTAGATACAGTTTGCGAAACAAAGTTATTTGGAAACTGAAACACGGTCACATCGCATCACCGTACTACTTATTACTTTGTAAACAAATATTTTGTTTTACTGCTGATCGATCATTTACATGATATTTATTCAGTTGTGAAAACATCGTTCTTACTACAGTACTACTATTTATATCTCTACTTAGTATCTAGGTAAATAAAACTTACCTCTACCAATCATCATCATCATTTAAAAAAAAAATATTTCATTAGATAAGTACGTCTATTAAATGGTCAGAATTTATTTGGGTTCGGCGAAGCATGTCTTCTTCCAAACCTATCTTAGCTATAATGTCACGATAATTTCCTTTTCTAGCCATATTTTATTGACTGGTCTGAGGGCTGAGTGTAAATTCCCAAGAACAAACGTGTTCAGAGGAAGGAAGTATTTCAGTAAGATGCTGATAGGAATCTTGTTTTCCGGGATAGTATTGATAGCTGTCGAATACCTCTCCGCTCCTCAACCACTTCATGACGATGACGGGTACTACTTACGTCTCTTAGGCTTAGGCCACACATTGGGAGAGGCATTCTTGCAGCATGCATGCAGCGGGACATGGACATTTCCATTCAACTCTCCGCTGCAAGAAACGCCTTTTCGAATTTGCGGTCTCAGTGCTAGCGACAATTTTCGGGGGCCCATTATAGAGTATGCAATCCTCTGCCATTTTATCCTTGAAAACATAATTGTCGGGCACTGGTTCAGTCTTTCCATAGAATTAAAGGTAACCAGTCCACTAAAGCCCCCAAAAGTATTCCATTTTTTTTGTTTTCATATCCTGCAATAGTCCTACTTGGGTGCACTGTTTGGTGTACAGGGATAATCGTAGATTGGTGCCTCATAACATTTAAAATGTTCAATGGGCCGCTGTGAGTTGCCTTCGGCCCTTGGTACGCCTTTCAAAAGCTTGGAACAACAGGTTTCCAAGATGCTTTTTTTTTTTTGGCGGGTGGAAAATCATTAAATAACCCCCTCCGCTCTTGGGCAGAGCGAAAGGGAGTACCAGACTTCTACTGACTAAAAACCACCCATGTTCCTTCTTAGCCCTCTACGTCGAGGACGCGATAACTATTGTACAACCCGCGGCCCCGACGGGCGTCCAAGATGCTTACTTATTACTTTTATTTCGGACTAGCAATTCTTTCGAAATTTCGTCCGCAAAAATGTGATCATTAGTTCCGGAGATTACCCCTACGTACAAACTTATTGTACAACTATTAAAATATTAGTATAGACAACAAGTTCCTCATAAGGCAGGGATAGTGAAAACATAAGAACTAGCCTATGAATATAGGTGTCAGAAGTTTCGTGAATAACCTACCCCACATACCTAACTATAAATTGTTAGCTGTACATTTTCCTGTTTTAAATATATTAAAATACCTACCTATATTAGATAGGTGCCAATAGGCTGCACAAGATAACAAAGGTCAGGAGAACTGATAACCCATACCGAGAAAATGTTAATATCTTAGTCCCTACCTTCAGTCTGACCCGATGACCCGAAGATGAGTACAAACGGCGTATCTGTGACTTATACCGCCCCCCACAATGACTACATGCGCTTGCGCACATATGCAGAGCTCATTTATACCATGTGAGCAGCGTCTCGGGATATCCAAACATAAATATGTAAATGTTTTCCTGCAGTTTTGGATAATGAGTCATTCATTACCAAACTAAGAACCGAATTACAGGGAATGTAGAATAGGAATAGTCTGCCTTTGGTGGAGAAGTACCGTTGTCTATTCACAGTTTACTTGTAGTCGCAGCTGCAGTAGACGCTCTAGCTCTAAGCTGGTGACAAAATTGACGAATAATGACGAGAAATAGAGAAGCAGCTGCTGTATTCTGAGCAGAGAGAGCTATTACGCATCTAATACTTCAATGCATGAGTAACAAGTGCCCGTCATGGGGTACATAAACATTAGCATTTTTTGGCATTCCACTTTCACGTTTTGATGATCGTGATAACTGAAACAGGTCTTCCGCTGACCGGCTGACATCGGTTACTCTAAGAATTGGAAGCCATTTGTATCCAACGATTGTAAGACTACAAAATAATCGATGAATCAGACCGTTACCCGATAACAAGAAGAGATATTGTGATGTCAATAACTTGAGAGCCTGTCTTTGTTTTAACTGTAGTAGATAATGTTTGTTTATAGTACTCGTATTTTTTTTTAGAATAGATTCGAGATCTATATTATACCTGTTCGAGTTTTAAAGAGAACTTAGTACATCGACTCCTTTAATAAAATTCTGAACGAAAGCCCGGTGTCTTACACAGCACATCACGCATGTATTTATTTCTCAGAGGGTAGCAGAGGGTTGACAGGTGTATAATGCTACACCTACTTCAAGTTAGTTTATTTCTACGGCTTCTTTTATAGTGGTAGGAAGAAATTACATAGCGGTTGGGGGGGGGGCTAAGATCCTGACATACTCCTTTCGCCTCATCCACCTCAAAAGTCATACACATAATTATGTTCAGATACCTGATCAAGATTATTCATGTTTCAGGTTACACGAGACATTAATCACGGTGGCACTGCTGAGTGTGTGGCACACGCATGGCAAGGAGATGACGGAGATCGAGGCACTGGGCGGCCAGCCCACGCACTGCACGTACGAATACGCGTACGACATGTATGGTGCGCACTGTGCGGGCCGGCGCCTCGGCAAGATACCCAAGCTGAAGAGCGGCATCGAGGTGGGTTCATTTCTGTTCGTCTGCTGGTTTTTGAATATTTTTCAATTAATGAGGAATTGACTGTCACATTTGTGTTGTCAGATGAGAGGTTGAGTATTTAACAGGAAGTAGGTACTTCTCTAAATGTACCGATAGGGAAGAAAGATTCTCGAGTGGCGACCACGAACCAGAAGACGCGCAGCGTTGGTAGATCTCCCACTAGTTGGTCCAACGACATCGTTACAGTCGCGGGCAACTCATGGTCGATGCCAGGAGGTTGCCGTTCGTTATGGCGTTCGCTATCCTGTGTTCAACAAGGGACGTCTTCTGGCTGATGATGACTCTGACTGACTGACTTTGAATCTAAGTTCTTCAAAAATAGTTAAGCCAGCTTACATTGTTTTTGCTATTCAGCTGAGAAAGTATACTAATAGGGATTATGTTCTTTTCTCAGATTCTGGACTTCAGCGACAACAAGTTGCAGGAGCTGCACGCCGACACGCTGTCTAGTTACACGAGCATCAAGTTCCTGTACCTCGCAGACAACCACATCTACCTCATCGACGAGGACGCCCTCACCTCCTTCACGGACCTGCAGTCGCTCGACCTCAGCAACAACGTTATCCTAGAACTGCCCACCTCCATTTTCCAACTACCCTCACTGAGAAAATTGTATCTGAGAGGAAACCCAATACTCCACAAGACTATAAACTCACTAGATCTCACCAAACCTGTTAGAGCTCCGCTAGAACTCTTGGATCTATCAGACTGCAAGATTAAAGAGCTACCTAACTTAGGCTTCTTGCCTCAGTTACAGTTCTACAACATTTCGCACAACCCACTCACTTCGCTCAACACTGACCACTTCGCAGTCTTGTGCAACCTTGTCAAAGTAGATTTGACGGACTCTATAAGCGACATTAAGCTCTGTGGTCTCAGATCTAGTATTTTGTGGTTACAAGAAAAGCGAGTGTTTTTCCAGTTAGAGGACTACTCTCGGCTCAATACTAGAGGTTGGTAAACTACATTTCGTGTTAGAAAACTGTTATGAATAAAATTAACAAGTTCATTTTTACTTACTTTTTTATAATGTTGCAGCGTTCGAAAATTGTCCAGTCCCTGATGACGGCGCAACTCACAACGCCACGTACCACAGGTGTAAGGCAGAATACTTGCAGGTATGGTCTTGTTTTATTTCAAGCGCTGTTGGTACTGTTTCGATTAAACAATCATCTTCCTTGTCCTTGTTGGCTTGCCTCGTGTTTCACATTGATTACGTAGCATTTCCAATTGAAATTTTAGGTGCAAGATCGACATCAACACAAGGCCTCTGTAACACAATGAGTTTTTACTCTGGCTCACGAATATCAATGTAATGTTCCAGGTGCAAAGTATAAAGACGTCGCGGCGCACGTGGCTGACGATAGGCGGCGGGCTGGCTGGCTTCCTGGTGGGCTTCATTCTGCTGCTGTGGGTGATGCACCGGCACAACGTGGCGCAAACCAAGACCAAGGCCGAGAAGATCAAACAGGCCACGCCGCCAGACTCCGACAAGAATGCTACCGCAGTCCTCATCAGTAACGAAGCATAGTTACTAAACTCCATCATCTCCTATTCATATTCTTGCCTATATTTGCCAGATAATGTGGCAATCATTCCTACGTCTAGTACGCAATACATGTGACAGGCGTACGTACAGAAGTTACTAGATAAGAAACGTGAAATGTCGAGATATGCTGCCATGATACGAGATTGGCGATTACAATGAGTCCAATTTTACAGACGTAAATATTCAGGGTACTAATCATACCAAAGCATTTGGCACTTTTTTGAATTAACACTTATTAAATAAGAATACATAAAATTTTAATTAATTCCTAAGTTCGGGATGAAAGACAACACAAACAAACAGGAATAAAATTCACATAAAATTGCAAGTGTGCTGTTTTTAATAAGGTGCTAGGAGTAACGGCCACTAAGGACATTTCGACAATAAGTCTTTTAACACCAACTTACCCTAACAAATATGTCTAGAAAATTCCTGTAATTAACGATTTGCTAATTCTATTGCCAATGTAGGCACCGCAAGTCGTCGTTAAGAACGGCCTAATATATGGATTGTAGATAGGTACATACTTATGTACTAAGTCGATATTAATGAAAAAAAAAATTGTCTTCATACGATTTAAGGTTCAGTAAGTACATACAGCTAAAGTTACTGATTTGAAATGTTTATGAATACCTTTCAAGGCTTTTAAAGGCTGACTAGTTATAATATTGTGACGTTTAAAACCATTTTGATTGTTAATTCAGTAGCAAAGGTTTTGTGCAAGAGTCATGAATGTATGTATGTAGGTATATTTGAATTATTTCGATTATCGAAACATGTATTTCAATGGTGTTATAAAATAAAGTAGATATTTAAAGTACATTTATGAATAGTCGACTTCGTTGGTAACATTTTGACCTGGAGTTGTGGTCAGCTTGCTAGGGTCTTTAATAAAAATAGAGGCCAGCTTATACTAGTTTTGTTACCAATGACGTACGGTTTCTGAAAGCCGGATCGAAATACACGTTATTAATTTGATAATAAAAATATCTTTATTAATGCATAAAACAATACATGGACTTTCAGAACAGTTAGGTGATCGTTTTGTGGGTGATATGCTGCGTAGATAATTGTTAAGGTACCTAATACTAGTAAGATGTAAGGTGCACAAACGTGTGTACTTCGAATTCGTAATTCGCATTCGAGCTATTGTGCTACTAGACAAAATAACTCACAGTTTTTGATTTACTTTTTACCGAGTAAAACGGAGTGAATATAAAAGCAGAGATGGATCTACAAAAGTAAGGTATTATATTTGCTTAATAATTTAGAGATTTATCTTTTTGGCCGCATACTACTATTCAACGTTAAAATCCCTGTAAATTTGTCTCAATTCACCCTTCATTTCTATTCACCCCGATTTACGATATTTTGAGAAAAGCCAATGATCAATATGTATGAACCCATGGTGCCTTTCCTTTCTTGGCGGTCCCTTAAACAACTGTAATGATTAGGTACAATATTACATTTATAATAGATATTGTAATATGTTGTGTAACAATGTAGTAATTATACCAAATATTGAGATAGAATTGAGAACCTCCTCGCGAACTACTCTTTGCGATTCAATATTTAGTTATATTTCGTAAATGGCCGTATACAAAAGCTCCAATTTTAGTCATTGGCTTTTGGAAAACTAAAAACAAAAAATTATATTTTTGACAACATTAAAACAAGTAAATACATAATTTAAGCTGAGGAGATGTAAGTTAATTAAGATGTTTGACATCCAAGATCTTAAGAGATAGTATCTTTAATCATTATCTAAGTCACATTCAATATCAAAAATACGTAAAAACATTATGTTATGCTATGTGACACTACTCATGATAGTTGAGAAAATATTTAGCATAGTTAATATTATAGATTTTGAATTCATTGCCATTAAATCTTTCATCATCATTGAGTCCATTCGTATTCTTTATGTGGACAATTCATTACTTTATTTACATTATTTTTATTATACGATTACCTCTCAAATAACGTAATCGTATCAAATGTTTCAGACTAAATAAAAACAGAAGATATTTCATTCTTGAAATTGTCTAAAATAGTTCATGTCCACAAGAACTTTCACCCCCTGCAAGGATGCCAATGTCACAAGTCGTAAGGTAGGTACGGTTTCATCTGATACTCTGGAATTTCCACAAGTTCATTAGCAATAAGAGGCTGCAAATATACAAATTAATAAAATATAGTTTTATGTAGATTATCTTTAGTAAATATCAGTATGTTGTAATAATTTCTTCTGAGCAATTCACCCTTTAACTATTTTGCCAAAGAATTAATTGCTTATTACACATTGTATAATAAATAATTTGCTATTTTTATATACAACTTGTATTTATGTAAACTTTTAGGTAAAATTCACTGTGATAAGTAATAAAATAATGATTAATAACTACTTTGTTTACTTTACCGACATGAAAAGAAAAGAAAAATCCACAAGCCCCATTTCGAAAATTAATTATATTTAAATGAAATTAACAAACTGAATTAAATCGTCACAAGCTAAAAATATGTTGCATTAAATGCTATGATGATTTTCTGTAATGTTTAAATATCTCCAACTCAATCGAAATGTATGTAAACTAAACAAATCAATGAAAACAACAGCTGAGTAAACACGAACAGTGGTTCCATCAGTTGACACATTCAGATGTCCTCATCTACTGAGTCTGCCAGGACACGTTTAGAATGCCAGCTTCAGGGTAATTCCGTTGAATGTTGTCCAAGTTTAGGGTAGTTCGACATTAATTTCAGGTGTCTTTCTTTTCACTATCGTTAACAGTTTTGGCTGGCGGCGGTGTGTCCTTCTCCTTTGCGAGACGCTGTTTACTGAATTTGCCCATGCCTGGCTGGTAGATGACGAGGCTTGGACGGTCCTGATCAGAAAATTACATTCGTTACAAGGGAAATAATTATCAGGACATAGAAGCAATTTAATTCAAGTGTCAATCTTACCTTATTCCTAATTCTTCTCTCCGCACGACGCTCACTACCATCACTTTTTTCTTTCTCTTCTGAACCTTCTCTGTCTGTTGATTTGCTTCGGTCGTCCAGAGAGTTTTGCCTTTTTAACACAAAGTCATCCTTGATAGGCAGTTCCCCAGAGTCCACACTATTCCTCCTCATCTTTGACACACCCACCGACTTAGTGACAGAATCGTCGTTGGAATCTTTAGTAGTATCATTGAGCTTAACTTTCTTGTCCATACCCTCTATGAGTTTAGCCAAGTCATCAGTCTTTACCTGCGGCAGTTGAGTGAATGGTTTGATATCGTCCTGGTTTATCGATTTTTTGCTGTCTGATGACATGATTTTATTTATAGCTGATTGCTTGTCGGATTTAACGAATTCACTCTGTTTGATTCTCTCTTTCCTAGTGTCACTATATTTTTTACTCTTCTGTTCGCGGGGCGACTCTTTGAACTTGTCGCGCTTATCTTTTTTATATCCCTTATCAGAATCATCCCCTTGGTCGTCATCTCTTCCTGAATCCCTTTTATCACTATCTAATTTCTTTTTCTTGTCACTTAAAACATTAACCCCAGCCTTGCGTTGATCTTTATATGATTTAGATTCGAAAACAGTTCCATCTTTACTATCCGACTTCATCTGGTCCTCTCTAGCATCACTTGCTTTTTCTTTTTCCCATTCTCTGGATTTAATTTTTTTAACTTCGCCTTCCCCTGTTTCTTCCTCCTGAAATACATAAAATCATTTATTAGTATTATTATAAACTAGTTGTAGGCCAAGGCATACATCAGTCTATTGCCAACACCTAGGCACACATTCAGACTTCAGGCTGTTATAAATAATAATAAAGCCCCTAGCACACGGCGTATTTTGAACGCGCAGACGACTCGCGCGCACTTCAAACGAGTTTCAAACGCGCTTCACACGCGCGTTCTATCGCGTTTGAATCTAGTGTAGTGGAGTTTAGTCAGTCAACCGCTCTATATACAATACTGATAATCAACTGAAACTAGACAGACTGGAAGCTGACCCCGGCAATAGTTGGATAAGAGCAGACGCTGATTATGGACTTTTGGAAGCTGACAGTTGTTAATGTAGCCAGTTCCAACAATCACATTCGAGAACCGGATTTTCTGTAAAACTATGACTATGGTCATCGTAACAATGACTCTATGTATAGCACTCGCTTCATATATATAATAATTGTACTTTGAAACAAGAGGACAATACAAAATATAGTCAACCTAAACATAAATTAAACATACTGTGGAAATATTGACATGGTAACAAAATTAACTACAATTAATTTCAATTAAATACTGGAACCTTAGAACAAGTGTCACCAGCACTTTTCTGGCTTCCTTCTTGTGTTTCTTTTTTATCACAAACTTTACTAGAAGTTAGTGTGAAAGTGTTGTGAGTTTTCGCAGATAGAGCCGGGAAGTGACTGTCCCAGTCAGAATCTGTACTTATGAACTCGTCAGAACCGTGAATATTCAGTTTCGATTTAGCAACACCACACTTTATTTTGCTCTTATGATATATTCTTTGCTCTCCATACCAAAAACTGTGATTATTATATTTGTTATAACAGTAATCTGTATTGTCATTAACGTTTTCGTCTTCCGAAACATCGCCAGGTCGCTAGAGAAATAATAAAATAAAATTGAATATAATTTACATGACTAAAATTCATCATGACTCTGAAATGCAATTGAGAGACACTTTTGATATTTTAAAAATACTTATAACTGAGATCCATCCCTATTCACTTGTAATTGCTACGGGGAAAGTGGTGCTGTTTTTAAAGCAGGTATCTTTGTAGATCCGTATCGTCTGTAGTTTTAAACCCAATCTACTTCATGCCCTAAATTCTATTTAGTCATTAAAACATGTTAGATTAACAGACATCTTAACTTTATCACAGTGTAGTTAGATTACCTTTATAGGACCCTCTTTGGTTTTCCTCTCAATTCTCATTTTCCTCTTGTCATTTTCTCTCCTGCGTCGCTCATCTCTGCCTCGCTTGTCTTGTTTGCGGGCGGCAAGGTACTCTAGCAAAGGAGTTGACTGCACCTTCTTGTCATTTGCTGTTAAAACATCCAACAGTTAGTCTAACATTGTGCGTTAGGGTGGAACGTTTTTTTTCTCGAATATTGATTTGGAATAGTAATAAAAAGTTGCCAATTACTATCACTTGCCTCCATAAAAACTATAAATAATATTAGATAACGGTAAGAGCAGCCAATACATCAAAAAGAACAACTTAAAGACTAAACAATTAAAAAAGATACAACTAAAGAATCTACTTTTATTGGATAGTCGCGAAGAACATTGAAGAGCAATGGGTCTCTGGCGGGGGCTATAGATCTCAAGCTAGAACTTGTAAATTAAGCAGTGTTATTCGTATTTATATAAGGGACCTTTTTCCTGGTATTCCAATTAGAAATTCGAAAAACAAACATGAAAAAGTGTTCCACCCTAGTGTGTCTGCGTTAGTGCTGTGCTGATCATGGATCATTGGTGTATTGGTAACAAAGGTTTGATTACAAAACCACACTTACCGATACAGTAAAAATATTAATAATGACAAAAAATTACTACAGAAGTGCAGGACTATATCACAAGTTTATGTTCTGTTCTATGTTCTGTATTCAATAGTTAAGTTGTCGAGTATGAGGTCCTGGGTTTGAATCATCAGTCTTAAAGTGTTATTGAGTTGTTCCATTAGAAATTTCTCAGTAGCAGCCACGGAGCCTGGATTTGTGCCCATTTGATGGCAATAGGCTCGCCCCCTATTACATGGAACTTAAATATAATCCGCATGAGAACCAAGGTTACCAACGTAGCCCGAAGAATCGCTAGACTTAATTAGTGGCATTGGGCAGGGTACATAGCTCGCAGAATGGATGGCCGATGGGGCCGAAAAGTTGTGGACTGCACCAGCAGCCAATTGCTTGAGCCATTGCCCCAACCGTGTTGTCATATATTTAGAAGACAAACTGCCGCACTCAGTGAGCTTTAATGAATACTTACTTAGTAAAGGTTTTGACAGTTTTGTCATACAAAATTATGTGAAATCTTTACTAAGTGACGGCTTAAGTAATCATTAAATATCTCTGAGTACCCAGTTAGATAATTTAACTCTGTTTAATAAACATTTAAATCATCATTTTTCTGTACTTGTCCCATGTTCCAACAATTTCATTAATGAAATATTATATTACAGATTTTTTATCACAAAATACTCACAATCATTGACAGGATAAGAATACTCAAGTTTAGGTTGATTTTCTGTCTCTGGATCTTTTTTGAGTCCTTCAACAAAGTCCTGAAAGATTGGGTCACTCTCTATTGTGCCACACTTTGGATCCTTCTTCTTCTTTTTTTTAGGGATCCTCTGGAAAGGTGCATATTCCACAATTCCGACGTATTCTAGACCTACAACATTTACATTTTCAAATCTCACAATAGGGTAGTCTTATTAGTCCGTCAGATAGATTTCCAAAAAATATTGAACACATACATATAAACAAACAATAAAGATGATACAGTGCTTTGAAAACTAGTGTGACGTTATATTCTAAGACATTAGTAAGACATTTTTTACCGGTGAGTGACCACACAAACCCCCACTCAAATCTTTGACGCGTTTTATCTTCGTCAATTTTTATTGATTTGATAAAGTAAAAATACGTATCCAATATTTATCAATAATTTAACAGACGAACTTATTAGAATCATATTTTTTTAGTCAGGAAACATCCCTATAGTGTACAATTAAATAAAACAACTGAGCTGACTGGGAAAAGGCTAGGCAGATGATATTAATTTAAACTTAAAGAAAGTTAAATAATTGTATGCAAGCAAGTTCATAAGCAATGTTAATGTATAATTTCATTCTTGACTGAACACAAAGCATACCTAGCTAATTTTAATTTAGTCTAAATGTGATTTGAAATGCTTACTTTCTTTTTGATAAAACACTTAAATACACGCATGCTGGTTACAAACACTACACACCTGTCCTTTCTGAAGAATGGCACCAATAAGAAGTATTAGTGATTTAGTGTTACTGATCTTATTGGTGCCATTCTTTAACTTGTAACCGGCGTGCAGCTTGTATGCATACATTTGTTCCGAATTTGGCAGTCTGTTAATGCACTCATAGTAGAGAAATGAAGTGTTTTATCAAAAAGAAAGTATGCATTTCAAATCACATTTAGACTAAATTAAAATTAAGTATGCTCTGTGTTCAGTCAAGAATGAAATTATACATTTACATTGCTTAGGAACTTGCTTGCATACAATTATTTAACTTTCTTTATTTATTTATTTAAACTTTATGCACAATAGTGATACATAGGCGGACTTTGCCACAAGGCATTCTCTACCAGTCAACCTTAGGGTCAAACAAGACAACATTGTGGTAGGCTACAAACTAACTAAAAAAAAACAATATCAATTAAAATATAATATACTTATATTAATACTAATAAATATAAACAACTAAAACTAATAAATATTATAATTATTCTTTTTGCTTAAGTTTTAATTAATATCATCTGCCTAGCCTTTTCCCAACTATGTTGGGGTCGCCTTCCAGTCAAACCAGCTGAATAACAGTATTTTACATGGAGTGACTATCTCACCTCCACAACCCGGTTAACACTGGGTAACATGATAACCCTTTGGTAAGACTGGTTCATTTTAATCTAACACTACATATTTATCAGATGCTGAATTAGCACATGGATATTGAGAAAAACAACAACCTAGCAATGAACAACAACTAAGTCAATCTTAGCAGGTAGTAGTATTTCACCATCACTTGACACCATTATAAAGTTCCTTACCTTTTTCATCAAGAAAAACATATCCATCAAATTTATCTCTAAAGAGGTAAATATCATCCACATTAACGAAGTTTATGTAAGCTCTCGAATATAGGTTATTGCCAAGCGAAGGATCTGGCTTGGCAAAATAGAAATGGTCATGATCAGGTATTGGTGAGACCTGTTCCAAGAATGCTTCCTCAGTCATACTAGGCGGTAGCCGCCGAAGAATTATCTGAAACAATTATAACCTCATTTAATTTCGGTTGTGGTAAACGATAATTTATTTACAGACAACAATTTCCAATAGTAGCAAACAGTCACTTTAGTCAGCGGCCGTTGGGTTTTCGTTTTCTTGTCCTTGTTCTTATTAACATATGCTTTACTGCCCGAGTCTGATTGTGAGTCTTTCGCATCTTGATCTTCAGTCATTATACAATATAATTGATTTTCCTCAACTTTTTGGACAATCGCTCAACATTATCGAAAAACCGAAACCGTGTGTCGTGTGTAATTTTTTTGACATTTCTTTGACAGTGGTAGATTTTGTTTTTAATTTGTGCCAAACTTAAGCAGAAGTATTTTCATTCAGGTATGGTGGATTCCTTTTGTAGGTGAAGGTAGTTTACCATTATTGTCGATCGAGTATTGAAAATAACAAACGTAACTAATGAAAAAGGAAAAAATAAATTTATATCAGGTAATAAACGTATACGGTAAACAAATAGCAAAATGTAACTCGAAATAATACCAAACTTATGTTAAGTTTTATGAGTTATAAACTGGCTAACAGCTTTTACCCATACAGAAACTCGCAAAAAGCAGTTTTGAATAGTAACTATTGGTTGAGTACAAGAAAATAATAGTTAGTAATTTTAAGTTCCTTGGTATATTATTCTGTAAAAGACCGACTATTGAGTGCCATAGAACATGATTCATAAAAAAAACAAATGTCAAAATCATTTTTAGGTTATTTCTGGTGTATCAGATTATTTTAGATATTTTTTAAATAAACATAAAACTAAACACACTAAGAAGGCGTTGTATAGCTAATGACGTATTTAAATAAATCTGTGCAGAACCTTAGCGGCATTATGCTTTCCACAGTAAGACTATCAAGGCAAATAAGAAGAACCAGTTTCTTGATTAGTTCAAGAACATTTTGTAGCCCTACAGGTACCATTAAAGAAGAACCGGGAGTTTCTACTGATGTGGCCACCAGTAAAGTAAGCGGTTTTGCTAAGGCCTTTGAGAAACAATCACACATGCTGGATACTGAGGATAAAGAACAAAACTTTACATTTGCGTCATTACTGCGGCATTCTAAATTGATGGATGTAAGTTGATCTTTAGGTATTAATTTATTGCTTGTGTAATACCGACTGAAAGGCCTTCTAGTCTAAAGCTTCAATGAACAAAGAGAGCTTGAGAGTATTATTAATTCTAAAATCTGTGTCAAAGTTTTTAAACCCTAATTATTGTTTGTTATTTTCAGCTTGGTGACCCTACTAATAAAGTAATTATTGGTAAAATATTCCATGTCGTTGAGGATGACCTGTATATTGACTTTGGATGGAAGTTCCACTGCGTTTGCACTCGGCCAACTGTCCGAGGTGACGAATACGTGAGAGGAGCTAGAGTAAGGATACAAATTAAGGATTTAGAATTATCTTCTCGGTTTCTTGGCTCCACCACAGACCTCACCTTGTTAGAAGCAGACTGCAAGCTTCTAGGAATAATATCTACTCCGGTTAGAGCTGCTGGCGTAAGTGAAAAGTAATGTTATTTAGTATTTTTAGTAAGTAGTTGTAATAGTAATAAATAATAATATTGTTGAAAGACTGTTGTTTGCTTTTATAAAATGGTAGATAACATAGTCTTCAAATGAAATATTAAATTGTCTGTTCTCAAATTACCTACTTCTGTAACTTTAATTCCCGTATTATTTTTTTGCTTCAAGTTCTCAGATTTCTGCCATATTATATAAAACTCAGGCTAAACATTTCAGAATTCAAATAACTACTGCTTCAGTGTCACTAAGCCATCAAGAACTAGGCCATCATTATTGATCTAATATCCTGCCTTTGCACATTGTATTGGCACTTGAGACAGACAAGTGCTGTGATTACTAATGGCCATGTACAGAGCATGAGCATTGACAGCACAAGATAAGTGACAATCAATCTAAGTAATTCTCACAATGAACTGGACTTTGTCCAACACACCAATAACAACACATAATTTAAGTCAACAATTTATTTAATTGACAAACATTTGGACAACATCAATAATGGCATAGAATAGCATCTATTTATTGTCAGAATATAAGTAATTACTTATATTTAATATTAGTAATTATAACATTTTTAACATTCCCGTTTCAAAGTTCTGTTTTAAAATTTTATATATTATATTTGTTTTATAGAATATACTATTATTTATGAATATATTAAATTGGGTTCTGGAACAGTAAGTTACATTGTCATTATTATAAATGGAATGTTAAAAATACAATGTTTTGGGAGAATTGTTTCCAAGATTCAGATGCTTAAAGATGAACTATGAATAGAGAGATTAACACAGATGCTGTAGTTAATATGATAAATGAGTTAATATGTATCTTAACATTTTTATCTAATAAATATATCTAAAAACAGCCTACCTACAAACTACCTACCTCATCAGTAACATTGTAGCTAAGAAGATGAGATTACTTGACTTACTTTCTAATATTACAATACATCATTGTGATGTTCTAATCACAAGTATTGTAGTAATACAATTTAAGTAGTAAATAATAAGCTATCTTCTCAATAAACATTAGTTTGTTTCTCTAAGCATCTCTCCCTCATATTGATTCTCCTCCAAGATGTTTCCTTGTGCATTCAAGTAATTTTAATATCACACCTTTGAGCTTTTAGTGCTTCAATACCTTGTCAAATTCATGCAGTGTCAATACCTCTGATAATACTAAAGACCATTCATAGTTATAAACAATATAAAGTCTCAGTAAATGTACCCTCTTCCGTAAATATTGATACAAAATACTAATAGCCGGGTAGGATAAGGGTCTTTTTGCGAACAATATTGTACATCTAAAGTTTACAAATATTCACGAAAAAAGCTGTCCAAACGTGAAATGCATTTTTTTCTACTTAAACTTATGATTGGTATCTACTGTAGTATGTACCCATATGACACGAGAACACACATATACAAATAGATATTCAACTCTTCATTTTCTTTAAGATCAACTCCACATCGTGCGGTACATGCAAAATACATTATGTTCTATTAGTAGTAGTTAGTGTCAGCATCTTTTTTTCGATTTATTTACGTAATCATGCCTGCCACAAACGCATGGCAAAAAAGCGCCACACGATGCGGAGTCACCTTCAAAAGTTATTTAGTGACGTTTTTTAGTCACGAGATCATTTCATCACATCATCCCAGTCGTTGAGATTCTACTGCACTTTATCACCGTTCCTGGAGACGATCTCCTGGATGCTTGGATCCTTGACAGCGTCGTTAGCGTCTGGTTTTACTTCCAAAATGTCATCAACAGTAGATGGTGCCGCTTCTGCAGGTTTATCAGTAGGATGTGTGAGCTCCCACTCCTTCAGGTATTGGACGACCGCAGTGTGTCCGAAGGTCTCGGCCTCGTTGAGTGGGCGGCTGCCCCAGCGGTCCCGAGGGTCGTGCGGTACTCCGCACTGAGCGAGAAGGAAGTCCACGCAGGAGAGGTGACCCTCTGCAGCCGCCAGATGCAACGCCGTACGTCCGTCGTAGTCTGACAGAGTCATATCCATACCGGAGAGGTGGTGTCTGGCAAATAAGAAAATTAAACGATTTTATAATCAGTCTGAAAGTCTATGAAAAGTCAAATCCTGTTGCGAAGGGCTACTTTTGCGTTTTACAATACCTAATGAAATGATGATAATTTAATTACATTAGCACCGTGTTGTGAGCAAAATCTCGAAGCATTACCTACATAAGGAACAGCGCTTGAGTTACGTAGGTATAGGTACTAATAGACCCATTAAGCACAACAATAAGCATAGGTGAGTACTGAGTACACTAGATAAGCTGGTAGGTACCTACTGGTACTTATCGAAAGCAATCTATTAGATAGAGTTCACCGGTACGGGAAGAAGTGTCGGGTCAGACCTTTGGCTGTTAAACAATAATAATTTTATCAACAAAAAATCCCCAGGAAATAAAGTAAAGCTACAAATAAAATCTTAAGTCCCACCTTCGGAGTGCGCTGAGATCTCCACTCGCGGCAGAAAACAAGAGATTGACGATGTTGAGACCAGTAGACTCGAATTTGTACCGTCGAGGGTCTTTCTTGTGACTCGCGTACCGAATATTATCGTACTTGTGGAAGTTGAACCTATTGATCATGTCCTGAAACAATATAAGTAAATGCGGTTGCTATTAAATAACCTATCTTAGTACACCTACTTACTACCATTGAAGAAAAATAATAATCGACTTGCTTACATCACAAAATTGCAATCCACGGCAACTGTTTCCGAGGGGATCCAACGGCGGCGACCATGTGCAGATGCCCATAACATTGGGAACTACTATGAGCATGGCACCTGAAACTCCTGACTTTGCTGGAAGTCCCACTTTGAACGCAAACTGTCCAGAGTAGTCGTACATGCCGCAGCTGTGCATCAGGGAGAGCACGTTGCGCACAGAGTCTGGCCGTAGGACTTTTTCGTCAGTAATAGGACAAATGCCTCCATTTGCTAGTGTGGCGGCCATGATAGACATAATGTCGCAGTTTGCTTCCATTGAACAGCACTGTAATTAAGGACATTAAAATAAATTAGACTATTTCCAATAAAAGTTTGAAAGAGAAATCACTAGAAGAAACATACCTGGAAATAGAAATCCATACATTCCCTGAAATTCGTTTTTTCTGGGTAACATTTATGTTCTCTCATGTAGAAGCCAAGTGCATAGTTTCTGTCGGCAGCTTCACGTTCAGATAAAAATACTGCGTTGTTAAAACCCAGTGTTTCGTTGCCAGCTAGCCGGCTGAAGAATGACATGACATAATCAAACTTTTCAGCGAGTGTCATCTCGGACCTGTCCAAGGTCTTCAGTAATGAGCATACTAATATTGCTCCTGCATTGATCATAGGATTATGCGGTTTCACTGTAAAAATAAGACAATAAATATTTACGATGCACTGGGGGCGGACTTTGACAGGTGTTATTGTTGATCTAAGTAATTGTTTATGCATGTCCGGCTGATCACGCTATTGACTCACAATAACAAATAGTATAGCAGGTCTAGGCGTTGTTAATACATACTGTTATAGTCTAGAACGAGTTCATTGAAGTTGCGGCCGCTGGGCTCCGTGCCAACATATTTGTGTACCACGTCGGGCCCCAGTGTTTCCAGTGCCATCGCGTATGTCAGTGGCTTGCTGCACGACTGCAGAGTGAATGGGACCGTCACGTCACCTACACAAAATGGAGAACATGGTTAGGTTCTATGTCAGTAGAGTCACACACAATCATTAAAATAACAAGGTATGGTTTTGTTATGGAGTCTTACCGATAGAAAATCGCTGACCATCAATTGTGCAAATGCTCACTCCCCAGTTCTCAGAGCTGGCTTTAGCGAGCTGTGGTATGTAACTGGCCACTTTACCGTCCGAGTTACTTTTAGCAGCCCAGTACATCTCTTCTACATCTTTAATAAAGTCTTGAAAGTCTGGAATCACAAATTGACTGCGGAACGCTCTCGTTATCAGAACGATGTTGGGAGATATCACTTCTTTGAAAGTCTTTCTGTCTAGTTTCAGTGTCTCCGGTGATCCGCCTTCGAAATTTGACTCTTTGTGCACTTTATACAAATTGTGCATTA
Source organism: Diarsia rubi (assembly GCA_932274075.1). NCBI lineage: Eukaryota > Metazoa > Arthropoda > Insecta > Lepidoptera > Noctuidae > Diarsia > Diarsia rubi. The sequence continues at coordinate 16,434,499 of OW026412.1, read as the reverse complement.
CTTCTTTTACGCGAGAGTCATTTTTCCTGATGCCAGTAGTCCTCAAGGCCTGAAATAAAACACAAAGCTATGTTAGTAGGTATCGGAAGACAGTGGTTAATATATTTTATATAGCTAGATAAAAATGGTTAAAAGGAAATAAATAAAACTTCTTTTAAATAGCTAGGTAAAAAGGCAAAACTTACGGCCAAAAACTTTCCAACGGGAAGGAGGCCTGTGTCTTCATTTTTAAACATGTCAAACAGTACATCGTCGGAGTTCTTGTGCGGCCCTTCGCGAACCCTGCAGGTCAACAGCATATTCTTTAAATAACATTACATGCCATTTTGTGTATCTTTAAGGTCGACTTGAAGGTAGTGGTAGAAAAATCCAGCCTCAATATTATATTTATACCTACTTAAGTAATCTATTACCATACCAACTACCTATAATATTACTCATAATGTTTTCTATGTGGCGGTAGGTTTACTTAGGTTGGTTACTAGGCAAGAGAGTGGTAGGACTACCTACTACTTCTAAATATTTGGAAAGCTTAATAATAGATAGGTACGAGTATATAGCCAAGCAACAGAAATGGAAGCTATTTATACCAATAGGTATACCTACATATTAGGTATAAAGGGTGTAAAAGTACCCTTAACGCAAACGAAGGGCATTTGTTCTCCCCACTACTGCGATCACTTCTTGGTTCTAGATACCTGGGAGCCCCCTAGTTACGGATATATTGGGGGTCAAAGTTCCAAATTTTGCACAGCTGTTTTTGTAAATACTAGTTTTCAGGTTATAACTTTACTTAAATTACCTCCATGACCCGTTTACTATTCAAAGCATCCACTAGCACAATGTTTTAAGGGTATAACATTGAGTTTTACCGTAAAATGTGATGTTTGACCCCAAAAAAAAAAGTTGTTTCCCAGCAAAAATTTTTGCGCAGGAGTACCTAGGTACTTAGTTTGATGTACAGAATGCTTGGTTGAAGTATGTGATGTATAAAGAAAAATCTGAATGCATTAATTTTATTTACTAGAAGGGATCTATACAGCTGTAATATACCACCACCTCATAAGCTGCTATCAAATTGTAAAATCGTGTGCAACGTAGACATTGTATAGACGCGACTGTTCACGAGTATGCAATTAGCACAACATTGCTAATAGAGCAATTATGATATATTGAACAAATATTGTGTTGCTGGTAACGTACACCAACGCCCCCGCGTGACGTCACGAACTATTAATATCAGAAGCGTTCTACGTAAGCCGCGGGTGTGTCTCTGGCGAACACACCACACTTCGTGACAAAACTGTTTACCATCACCTGACTGTCCTATATTTAGACACGAGAATGCTAAGAAAAACAAGCAACGGCTACTAAAATTTGGTAACTACAATGATGAAAGCTATGACAGCAATTGATAGCGAAAGCAAATGCAATAACCATTCAAAAGAATCAACATTACGTAGAGAAAAAACCCATAAGATTTATCTAAGTATTAGGTTAATCTCTGTCATATATTTGAGTACGGGGCCATAATTATAACATAGTAATTTTTTCGGTTGTTATGGCAAATTTCGGAATATATGCTAACGGTTGCTATGTGCATGATGCAGCAGCAACTTTAGAAAAAATCTGGTGTTTCCTACAAAAGGTATTCAGATTCAGATCGTTTATTTGATAACATAGGTAGTTACAAACAGGTGTTAAATTTTTATATGCGCTCTATGTTTTGCCATTTGGCGTACAAAATGATGATCAATTTTACATTTAATATTAATTATCTACTTGCAACAAACACAATATCAATATAATTATAAAAAAAAAACAAGAATGTTAAAGTGTACTAACTAAGCATAAATATTTCAATAATTACACGGTCATAATGTATCAGCCGATTTAAACAAAATTACCGATGAAAATTAATATGCGGTCGTTTGGAAAATTTCTATGTACTTATTGATGATTACGTGATAACCGGTTGTGGGTCGATGTCTTCCACCCTGTACGGGCAGTTAGATAATCCTTAGTTGACCTACTTAGAATATTTCATAGACACTATCGTTATGGATTCTAGTTCCTTGGGTGCCCACTACAATCAAGCATTATTAAACTAAGAAGCAAAACCAATTCAAAAAATCAAAAATCTTTATCGCAAGATAAAACCAAACAGATGTGCTCAAAAATACTATCAGATAACTGCGATAAAAATAAGCAAAGATCAAAATTGGGAAATTGTAGCATTAACTACAAATCATATTGATCCATGCAACACACTGGCAGGGTGGGCAGATGCCTCAGTACTCACGCTACGGGGTCGATGTTATGCACGAACGAGTACTCTCTGATTTTGCTGCTGCCATGTAACGTGAACAAACACAAATGTGAATATCTTATCAGTGTTACGTGAACTTGACCGAAAATGTAAGGCAAGCTGTGACAGACTGACAGTCATCTGTATCATCACCAGACACAAAGTGACGTTGCACGTTTTACAGATTTATCAAAAAGGAATTTCATGTGTGCTGATTTCTCGTGTAATATTAAATTATCAACTGTCACAAGTTACGATACGTTTCACACAATGTTGCATAACTGAACACATCATGGTGTCATTATTTTATAGTAGCCGCTATAGATATTGACTGTTAGATGTAGAAGTGTGTTTCCCAGTTTCAAATGTCAGGGGTGAATTGAACAAGTACCGGCGCCGGCTCGTTTAATATAGATCAATAGGAGTTGATGTGGGTTATTAACAGCAATTTATTTCCAATGAACGTGTTTGTCGGCACTACTTTTGCATTTATTCATAGTAATAAGTAATGCATGCGTACCTCAGGTCCAGGGACTGAACTGAATAGAAGTGCGGTGCAGAATTGCGCCATTTCTGAAAACATGAAATAATTATTTTAGAGTTACTTTTGACATCTTTGTAACAGATTTCCACAAACAGACAGACACAGGTTCCCTCTATCACCGCGGAAGTATATACAACACAAGGAAAGGACACTCACTTCACGTTTTGCTATAACATAGTTTGGTCTCACTTGACTATAGTGGCGATAGCAGGTGCAAATGGAGTGCTTGGGTTTGGCGAGAGGGCGTGCGGCCGCGAGCCGGCACAGCTGTCGGGTGCTCATGGCGACGCGGAAAGGGCTGTGACACGACTTCCGAAGTCCCAACGCAGACGAACTCCCTGCGGCGATGGCGGACAAGCTGCGGCGGCGTGCTCGTGTCCGCTGGCGAAGCGCAGGCGCCAACTGACGGTCCCCCGCCCATCGCACCTCTCGCTTATCTACTTGTGTTTACATTCAGTGTTTACATGACCGCTGACGCGTTACGTTAAATTGAATAAGTAATTCTGACAGTAGTAGCACCTGAGTCACGTTTTATCGTAACAATATGTATATAAATCTACGTAGTGGGGAAGGCCCATGCTTCACATAATCATGTCTGTTAAATTTATAGGATCTCGTTAAAACATCAGAACAAACGAGTCACGTTTTAACACATACAACTAAGATACCTAGTAAAAAAATGTCAAAGGTCACGAATGTTATCAAAGAGATTAAGAAAGTTATTAATTTGAGCCGGTTCAAATATCATCAAATCATCGATTTATTAATTCATTTTACAGTACTGCCGAGCTAAGGAGGACAGAGTTTTATACTTCCTTTTTTATTTAATTAAAATAACTGTAAGTTCGATGTCCTTTCATGAGATCCATTGTATTCATACATAGCAACGAATTAGTCAATCAATACGGTGTCTGGAACTCTGCTGGACTACGGTTTGTGCTGTAGTTAAATATTCAGTTAGTATTCAGGAAATCCGTAGCAGTACGTAGCATTCTCGTAGCATGCCACCGACAATCAAACATTTAAGTACAAGCACATCAAAAGCTGCGGTGGCCCAGTGGTGGCGGCCCCGACTTACGAGCAGTAGGTCGTGGGATCGAACCCAGGCAGGCACATTACTTTGTGTAATTTATTTCATCACCACTGCGCTCAAAACGGTGAAGGAAAACATCGTGAGGAAACCGGCATGAGTTAGAACCAAACATTCGAAGACATGTGACATCTACCAATGCGCACTGCGCCCGCCGGTAGATTATAGCCTATTCCCTCTCAAAGAGAGAGAAGGCCTGTGTCCCAGCAGTGGGAACATTAATAGGCTGTTGATGATGATGATAACATCAAAAGCTTGTGGTTATAAAGGGTGTAAAAGTACCCTAACGCAAACGAAAGGCACTTGTTCTCCCCACCACTGTGATCATTTTTTTGTTCTAGACCATACCTGGGAACCCCCTAAAAAGTCAAAGTTCGATATTTTGCACAGCTGTTTTTGTAAATACTAGTTTTTCAGGTTATAACTTTACTTAAATTACCTCCATGACCCTTTTTCTATTCAAAGCATCCACTAGCACAATGTTTTAAGAGTGCTACATTGAGTTTTACCGCAAAATGAGATTTTTGACCCCAAAAAAAAAGTCATTTCCCAGCAAAAAATTTTGCGTAGGAGTAGGTACTTAGTTTGATGTACAGAATGCTTGGTTGACGTATGTGTGAAGGGTCAATTTACACCCTGTATAGCAATTCAAATTTATTTTTATTCTAAGATGGTTTGTGGTACGTTAAAATGCGTGAAAACGATAGGCTTTTAAACATGAAATGTAAAATAGCTCATTAAAATTGCTATAAAATAGCTACTGATTTTTTATGATCATTTCATTTTGAATAGATTCAACAGCTTCGTTGTTCTTCGTTCTAAAACTGTTGAGTAGCTCGATTGTATGTCAAACGAAGTCGATCAATTTATAATTGAGTTTGAAATAATAATATAATAAATTTAAATAAGCATTATAATAATATTCATTTGTGCCTGTTAATGGAGTAGGTTTTACACTCTTGCCCTTCATCGCTAAAAACCTACATACTCCTAACTAGTCCTAACTGACAAATTTCGGATGTACTGGTATCTATCTACGTCTTGTTTATTTTACTTATCTATGTACATCTGAGTATCCCTCACAGGAATACCTACAAGAGTGCTGGAACAGTTATATGTCTTTACGAAAGTAAAGTACCTACCTATTATAATTAGTAGCTAGCCTTACATATACTGTATCCCTGATTAGGTAGTAACGACAGGAAAAATCATAGAAAATAATACTAAATGTAGGTAAATCCAATGTGCCTATACCTTTACTGTTTTGGATTAAAATAGAAATATCGTCATTTTTGAGTCATCGACTCAGGAGTACTCAAAAATGATGAAATTTATATTTGATTTTCCTGTTACCAGGAAAGCAGTTAGGTACAGTTCTGAAGTCTGCCAGACCTTCACTTAATTTAACAGAAAAGCAGTGCAATGATCGGTCTACTTTTCGTGGTCATCTACATCACCAATTTATTAACCGCATTATAAAAAGGGAAAGAATAAAGACCTAGGGATATAATTGGCAGATTCATACTAAGCTAGGCAACTGCCACTGGGCTTATCCCAGTTGTATACGTCCCTGTGTGTCTATTGGCCTTGTTCTGTTCTGTCTCCTGCTGATATGGAGGGAAGTGGAAATTTTTATTTTTCCTACTCCTCCGCTATTCTTTTCTGATTAATTTCGTTGCGGGATCCAAGACAGCTAAATCGCTTCTCTGGGACTTCGTCGAGCTTCATTGTATCGGCGCTTTTCTTGTGGTCGCCACTGTTGATTCTGGCTTACAGGAGTTACAGTAGTTTGGGAATAGTGAGGCGGGCTTTTCCTCATCTTTAGACTCATACTAAGTAGTAACTTGTACGCAATTCCCATTGCAAATATTAAAATACTTTGAAGAAGCCGGTCTTCACATGAGCTCATGACCTAGGATATTGGGCCTAGGACACAGAACTTATTATAGAACTTGTTTTGGTAAATAAAACATCACGCTTTTAATACTGCAAGAGTAAAACAATATTGTAAAAGTACTCCCACATCACGCCAGATATGTTACTTTCAAGGTGTTAGGGATTCTGTATAACATTAAAAACTACGTCAAGTGCTTCGATCGATTTACATTGTAAAAATCAAACACAATTTAAAAAGTCTGACAAGTAATGCGAATTTCTAGTCAAAGATTACAGTTACGCAGTGTACGAGTATCCTCCACAGTATTTTTGAAACACACTCGTTCATTCAAATCAAATTATTATGATCAACTGACAAACAACAACGAAACCAGACAGTTGTCTGGCCCAATTTAAAAATAGTATTTCATTATTTATACATTCATATTCTCATCACCTAGCGAGTATTTTGTTGAAATCAATCACATTATCTACCAGACTCTTACAAAGTTATTGGAAGCTTTTCAGGGCCTTGCTATAAATATAAGTTTAATAATGTAACGTATTTTAGGTAAATATATAATATATATAATACCGATGAAATGTATGATTGTCTTTCTATTTTCAATGTTAGTCTAGTTTTATGTAACCGCGTTAATGAACTATATAGAAACATAAATACTATTCGGTGATGTTTAATGCAAATGAGGATATATTAAAAAAAAATTGTAATCACCTCAAAACCATTATCACATTCCATCACGAATTCTTGAAAGCCACTGTTGTACAAGTACCGCATACCAGAGTAGCGGGAGAGTCGCGAGGGATGTGCACGCGCAGGGTCTTGCGCGAACTGAGCCGAATACCGTGCGAAATGTCCGATGCTTCCGCGCGCGACGCACTGAGACATCCTCTTTCTGTCTGCCGGTTATAAATATACTACAACTGGGAGTGCCAAATTAGTAATAGAAGGCAACACAGTCGCCCTATAAATGTGGGAATTTGTATTTTTCTAACGTGTAATTATGACATTGTGTATGTTTTCGTCTCTTTTCTACGTTGTCTTTCTTTTAAAGGAAAATTTATCATTTATATTTTTCACAAATTCCCGTGCGTTATGATTTAAATTTATTTTCTTGAGTTTCAAGGGATAGTGCGAATCATGAAGTGAAGAATCACTTTGCCGCATTGCATGTGAGATTTCTCATTTGGGATCGAACTATTTTTGTTTCCCTATTTTTAATATTGTGATCTTCAACCTGAACTATTTGTTTTCTCTCACTCAAATATGATTTAAACCAATTGTAAGCATGGCCACGTATACCGGAACCATAAAGTTTAGTTAGTAATATGGTATATGATACTTTATCATAGGCCTTTGACATATCGAGTAGCAGGCCTAATGCATACTTTTTGTCATTTATTTGTTGGAGAGCTGTTTGGACATATTTGTAAACTGCACATGTTGTGGATCTCGTCTTTCTGAAACCATTTTGACAATCATCAAGAATATTGTATTTTTCTAAGAAAAGTTTAGCCTGTTACACATAGCCTTTTCAAAGATCTTTGAAAATGTCGGCAACAACGCTATGGGTCTATAGTTACTAGGGGTGTGAATATCATCTTTTTTGTGTATGGGTTTAACTAGGGAAATTTTTAGTAAGTCAGGGAATTCTCCAAACTCAAAGCTCTGGTTTATTAAGAATGTGAGTGGAGCTGACAATTCTTCTGTACATTTTTTTACTAATATTGGGGGAATGTCGTCTATTCCGCAGCTATGCTTATTTTTCCTTAGTTTAATTATGGTAAGTATTTCTTTTTGGTTTACTTGGCGTAAGTACATTGATTTAGTTGGTGAGTTCATTACTGGACGCCCAGTTTTTAAGGTGGTATTTGTATTTGCATCAATTTTTGTGGCAGTTATTATTAGGCCACGAGCTCCTCAAACACACTCCTGATCATACCTATACAGGGTGGAATTTTGTAATGCCACCTGGAGGGAAAGTACTCTTAATACTGCAGATAGAAAATTTTACTCGAAGGAAACATTCCTTTATTTTTGAATAGCAAGCAACTGCATTCAAAAATTTCCGAAAATTCTGTTCTCCCACACCCGGGAATCGAACCTAAAATCTAATGTGTAAAATAAAATTATCATGTTTGTTTGAGAGATTTCATCCTTATAATTGACCCTAACGATCAATGCAATAAAAGTACAGGGTATAATTTTTTCCGATTTTAGTCGGTTCGATTCCCGGGTATGGGAGAAGAGAATTTTCGAAAATCTTTGAATGCAGTTTGCTTTCTATTCAAAAATAAAGGAATGTTTCCTTTGAGTAAAATTTTCTATCTGCAGTATTAAGAGTACTTTCCCTCCAGGTGGCATTACAAAATTCCACCCTGTATATTATATTTCATTTTAAGTCAGCAGTTTACTAGATTAACAAAAATAAGTAATTGGGTAATATGTAACCCGGTTGACTGAAACAGCAACTAAATAGAAATAGGCTTTCAAAAATCGAGTTTTTAAAATGTGCTACGAGTTGCGTAGCAGCGTGCTACGCACGTAGCTTTTACATGTAGAAAGGCCTGTTTGTAGCTGTTTAAGCGATTCTTACGTAGCTTGCTATCGAAAAAATTAATTTAAAACTGACTGCCTGATGCTGAGCTTGAGGTCCTGAGTTCGATTACCGGGTTGGGCAGTGTTATTGGGCTTTTCCATCAGGAATTTCTCAGGAGCAGCGACAGTCTGCAATAGACTCGCCCCCTAGCCCCCTATTACATGGGATAAAAACATAACCTAACGAAAAGTGAGTTTGAAATTAGGTACAACTCTGCTTAACCCTTCGGTAATTACAGGCGTGATGCTATGTATGTATGTTTATGTAAAATTAAAACATTTATTAACTTTTTCAAATAATATTAAAACAACATTTTCCACATTATTTTATTGCCTTTTTACAAAGGTGACTTCGATGGGCCCATCGTTTCTCAGCACGACATCGACAATGATTTGAATATCATTCGGATGAGTGACCGGCTCCAGCTTGAACTCTCTCACCACCTCCGCTACTGCTACCTTCATCTCCATCATGGCGAACTTTTGACCTGTACGTAAAATTAAAATTAAAGATTATTATTATGTTACGAGAATTTTAGTTGATTATTTATTATATTAAACTAGCTGATGCCCGCGGCTTCGCCTGCGTGGATGACGGAACTTGACAAATTATACAGGGTGATTGGAAGATGGGTGCAAAGCTTTAAGGTGAAGATAGTATAGACAATTTAGGACCATTTAAGCCATGGTTGTCTTAGACGAAGTCTTACCAAATTTTTAAGTTTTTTTTCGGAAATTCTCAAAATTTAATGTAAACTGCATAATTATGGCCAAATTGAATGATAAATGAATTCATTTTTTATTTATTTAATTAAAGTAATGTGTAAGCAACCAAGCAAAACATGTTTTAGGCTTCTGTGTCATTAGACATTTTTTTTACAGATATTTAAAGCTCAGAAAAAATAAAAAATTTGTACAATACGTCTTTTAAACCTTATTTAAAAAAAAAACGGAGGGTGCTTTTTTTGTTCAAACCTTTTTGAAGACATGCTTGATAATCGCTCTTTCTTTTGAGGTATCATTTATGCGGATATCTTACAAATTATTGAAATTAGGACCTATAAACCAAATCGAGGGAGAAATTTTAAATTTTAGGCAGTCTAACAAAACACAAAATTTTTGCTTAAAAGAATACTTTATGTGCTCGAAATGATAACATTGTTCAATTCTAAGAATTTTTGGCACATGCAGGAACCAATTGAGGGGAACCCATTGAGGGGATTCTCTAAACAATGGCCACCGAGCGCGGTGCGACGGCATTTCCAGGTAGAACGCCCAATGAATAGCAAAAAGCGATAAAGAGTTGGTTTTTACAGCAAAATGGTCTTAGTTACTGAGGCAACAAAGTCGTTTTTCTTTAGTCAGGGTCAGTCGGTCTGTGATGAAGCCGTTACATCTTTTACTTATTAGTCAAACTACTGCCCTTGTGAGTGGACGTTGTCGTGTTGATTCACAATTTACCGTGTTCAGTTGTAGCCCTTTGCGTTCCTGCACGTGTTGTTTGCGTTAGTTTTGAACTTTTTTGTTTCACCGTGTCCAGTCGTAGCCTCGCGCTCCTGCACGTGTTGATTTTTGACTTAATTGTGTTGAGTTGACGTTTAGTGCGCTCCTACGCCGTTTTTCTTAATTGTTAAGTGACTATGGCTACTTTTTCCAATCAAGAATATGCGGATATCGTATTTATGTACGGTAGAGCAGACGGCAATGGATCTTTGGCGCGACGGATGTATCAAGAGCGCTATCCGAATCGCAGGATACCGAATGTCCGAGTGTTTTACAACACGTTTCGTCGTCTTGCCCAAGATGGGTTTCACCGCGTGGAACCTGGAGTCAACCCGGGCAGACACGAAACTGCCGTCGACGAAGACATTTTAGCAGCATTTCAAGCGGAACCTACTACCAGTACTAGAGCAGTAGCTCGAAATTTAAACATTTCTCAATGGAAGGTGTGGCATACAATGCACCAAAATGATAAGTATCCGTTCCATGGCAGGAGTGTGCAAGGTCTAGTAGAGCAAGATCCTCAAAGAAGAATTCAGTTCTGCCGTTTCCTCCTCAACAGAGACATCGAAGATGCGTGGTTTCTGAAATCAATCTTGTGGACGGATGAAAGTAAATTTTCAAGGGAAGGTATTACAATCTTTCACAACATCCATGAATGGGCCGACGTAGACAATAATCCACATTTTAAGAAGCAGGTGTCATTTCAGATGAAATTCTCTGTGAATGTATGGGCTGGAATAATTGGCAGAACATTGATTGGGCCCCACTTTTTGCCTGATCCATTGAATGGCGAAAATTATTTGCAATTTCTGCAAATTGATTTACCACTGCTGGTAGAGGAATCAGGTGTCCCGATCTTCGAAAGAGACCGAACAGTCATCTTTCAGCAAGACGGCTGTCCAGCGCATTGGACTTTAAATGTAAGGGAACACCTCAACAATTGCTTTCCTGATAGCTGGATCGGCAGGGATGGACCCATCCCTTGGCCCGCTCGCTCCCCAGATCTGACCCCGTTGGACTTTTTCGTGTGGGGCCGGGCCAAGGAACTGGTGTATAACAACAAAGAAATTAACACTAGAGAAGAATTGATACAAAGAATAAATTCAGCGTTTGAGACAATGAAGCAGGAGATGATGTTGAAAATAACGACTACAGAAGTTAGAAGACGGGGCCGTGCTTGTATTAGGAATCACGGCCGTCATTTTGAACATGAAAAATAAATAATTTTAATTCAAATGTTGTTTTAATTAGTCTGCCTAAAATAAAAAAAATTCTCCCTCAAATTGGTTTGTAGGCCCTAATTTCAATAATTTGTAAGATATCCGCATAAATGATACCTCAAAAGAAAGAGCGATTATCAAGCATGTCTTCAAAAAGGTTTGAACAAAAAAAGCACCCTCCGTTTTTTTTTTTAATAAGGTTTAAAAGACGTATTGTACAATTTTTTTTTTTTCTGATCTTTAAATGTCTGTAAAAAAAATGTCTAATGACACAGAAGCCTAAAACATGTTTTGCTTGATTGCTTACACATTACTTTAATTAAATAAATAAAAAATGAATTCATTTATCATTCAATTTGGCCATAATTATGCAGTTTACATTAAATTTTGAGAATTTCCGAAAAAAAACTTAAAAATTTGGTTAAAAATATTTGGTAAGACTTCGTCTAAGACAACCATGGCTTAAATGGTTCTAAATTGTCTGTACTATCTTCGCCTTAAAGCTTTGCACCCATCTTCCAATCACCCTGTATACTAAAACCTTCCTTTAGAACCACTCTATACATTGGTGAAAACATCTTAATCGGTGCAGTAGTTTTTGAATTTATCGCGAACAAACAGACAGACAGACGGGGTGGAGGACTTTGTTTTATGATATGCAAGTAGGGATGTAGTGATAGTGATATATAACTTTAAATCCTACAGATGTATAACTATATGTATAACGCAATACACATAGTTTGCATGCCTAATTTCCTCGTGCCCGGCTAAATTATTTTATAGTTAACCAGGTTACTGTCGAGCAAGCTAATTTCTTTAAAACAACATAACGTTGTTGTTCAAGAAAATAATTCTAGACTTTTAAGGAACAAAAACGTTCCTACCTAGTCTATTTTGTATAGTAATTGAATAGTGTTTATTAGTATTTAGATAGTCATTTGGTTTTCATACGGATCATGTACCTATATCTGTGTTCAGTCTTGAGTTTTTACGTAATTTGGAAAGGACAGCTCTAAAAGTTTATTTTCAGCACAGTTATCGATACCAGAACTCTTAACTTATTATTTACCTATGCAATTTCTGGGTCCAGCACTGAAGGGTATGTAGGCGTAAGGATGCCTGCCCGCACTGTTCTCCGGCAGGAACCTGTCGGGGTCAAACTTCTCTGGGTTCTTGAATAAATCAGCGCGATGATGCATGTCGAAGATACTGATGTGGCAGAACGTTCCCGCCGGGATTAAATAATTACCTGAAATATTTACAGTCAGTCTTAACAAAGGGGAGAACTTGATTGGGTTGTGGAAGACAGATAGGTAGGTTTCTCGTATTTGTATGTATTAAACTAACTATTAGTTTATTTAATTATATCTGTATATACAGGATGCAAATTAACCCTTCACATAGCCGTGAACCAAGCATTCTGTACATCAAACTAAGTACCTCTACGCAAAAATTTTTGCTGGGAAACTACTTTTTTTTTGGGGTCAAAAATCACATTTTACGGTAAAACTCAATGTAGCACTCTTAAAACATTGTTTTAATAGATGCTTTTAATTGTAAACGGGTCATGGAGGTAATTTAAGTAAAGTTATAACCTTAAAAACTAGTATTAACAAAAACAGCTGGGCAAAATTTGGAACTTTGACCCCAATATCTCCGTAACTAGGGGGTTCCCAGGTATAGTCTAGAATAAAAAAAAAATCGCAGTGGTGGGAAGAACAAGTGCCCTTCGTTTGCGCTAAGAGAGTACCCTTACACCCTTTATTACGAAAATAAAAGAAAAACTATCACAGCTAAGCAGGCATTACAAGTTTAGGTACGAGAAATAGTCGACCAACTTATTAAATGTACCTACTTGTATGAAATATTTTCCTATACATAATGTATGGAACCGCAGGTCTCAAAACTGCAAATGTAAGTTTGTTTTATTTTTACAATAAAAATCATCTTTCGGAGGCAGGTAGGCAGGGTGGTTAATCAGTTTAGTAAGTTCACATATTTGTATGGGCTACTACGGAACCCTACACTGTGCGTGGTCCGACATGCACTTGGCCGGTTTTTTTTTGTAAAATAAAATGATGAAATGTAACGTACAAAATAGATTAGGTGCGACAACAATAAAAACCAAAGCATAATTTATTTATTTATTGAAATGCGCCTTGCGGCTTTTCCGGGCAGAGTTGCGGGGGCGCCAGGCGGGGGGCCCGCGGGGAAGGGGTGGTTTGTGATTGGCTGATCGCAATTCCGGTGCATTCGAACTGCCAAATGCATTATCGGGCAGCGAGTGGGCAAGCTGGAGTGGGGTTATGACTCTAGGTCGGACTCATATGTTAACTTAAAACGCGCGAATTTTCAAATCATCAAAAGTCTTAGAAACTTTTTTGGTGTGGTTTTTGGTGACGTGAGAGTGAGACGTGATGCCCTAAGGACGAATGTTTTTTGTGCTTCTTCTGGTGCCCCCTCAGACGTGATGCCCTAGGCAATTGCTTAATTTGATTAAGGGTTAATCCATCACTGAGTATAAGTATCATCTGCATATGAGAATACTTGAGCATTTTCTATTTCCATATTACAGAGATCGTTAATGTAGAGGAGAGAGAGGGTAAGCCCTAAAACACTACCCTGTGGATACCGTACCACCGTAGGATACATCTTTCTCGTCACTATAGTACTGTCCTATGTTTACCCTTTGTTTCCTGTTGGACAGATAGTCTGAGTGTCATGCCTCTTATTCCGGCTCTCTCCAGCTTATTCACAAGTACTGGGACATGACGGTTTCGAATGCTTTTTTGAGATCTAAGAAAACAGAAAGGCATCTGATTCCTTTCTCAAGGGGTGTGTAACGGTTGATATAATAACAAAAAATAATAATAATAATAATAATAATATTCCACAACTATCACACAACGCCATCTAGTCCCAAGCTAAGCAGAGCTTGTGTTATGGGTACTAGACAACTGATAAACATACTTATATATTTCTAAATACATACATATTATAGATAAATTACACCCAGACACAGAACAAATGATCGTGCTCATCACACAAACATTTGTTCTGGGTGGGAATCGAACCCACGACCTCCGGCATAGCAGTTAGGGTCACTAACCACTAGACCAACAGGCCAGTCAAAAATCTAACGTTCACTTGACCTAATTTCAGTTAATATACTTTTGTTTAATATAACGATCAGTTTAGATAATGAATTGTTGATATAATTTCATTTTATCTAATTTCTTATGATATAATAAACATTTCCTATAATGCACATTTGACATAATATTCATGTAGTATATTATTCATTTACTATAATATTCATAATCTCTAATAACTTTTAATATATATTGGATGCAATCTGGACTTTAGGGTACCCCGACTTGGACAGGTTAGGTTAGAAGGGGATTATAAACCATCCAGAAGTAGGAGCCCCGCGAAGCGGGGCTCCGTCGACCAAGCCCACCCTTTTTTTTTTTTTTTTTTTTTGGTGGGTGTAAAATCATCGAATAACCCCTCCCGCTCTTGGGCAGAGCGAAAGGGAGTGTCAGACTTCTACTGACTAAAAACCACCCATGTTCCTTCTTCGCCCTCTATGTCGAGGCCGCGATAACCGTTGGACTACCCGCGGCCCCGACAGGCGTCGGCCCTTTCGGGCCCCTCCCATGTTGCTGACATCTCTTTGAGGCGCGCGTGGAACACGAACGCGCCGTCGACACGGCCTGTTTTCGTCGTGAGACGGACGGACGGCGAGTTAGCCCATCACTCACCGTCCACAGGCCCGCGTCTACGGTGGCCGGAGGTCATCGCGGGACCCCCGACGCCCGGAGCGCCACCCGCGGCGGCTGGGACGAGAGGTTCTCTCCCTCTCGCGTTCCGCCACCTCCTTCGCCAGCATCACTGCTTCGCAGAAGGAGGCGACGGCGTCCCATTCCTCCTCGCCCCGGACCATGGCTTGCACCAGGGCCGGGCGCGAGAGGTCGCCGCCGCCGATCGCCGCTACGAGAACACGGCGGGGCTCCGCCCAAGCGGGGCACACCTCCACTGTGTGCTCCACCGTGTCCTCCGGCCGATCCTCGCAATGGTGGCATCCGGGCGTTTCCTCCCGCCTGATTCGGTGCAGGTACCTCCCGAAACAACCGTGTCCGGTGAGGACCTGCGTCAGACGGAAGGTGAGGGCGCCGTGGCGCCTCTCAAGCCACTCCTCAAAGAGGGGACTTACCGCCACTATCGTGGCGTGCCCTGCACGGGGTTGCGACAGTCGCTGTCTCCATGCCGCCATGAGATCGCACCGGAGGTCTGTCCGCCGCGCAGCAATTTGCCGCGGCAGCGGAGTGACCCCCCGGCGCAGCGCCTCCGCGCGCCATTGATGCAGGCGCGCGAGGACTGATCTGAGGCGACTCCAGATCCCACGGCGGCAATCCGGCAAGGAGGTTCGCCGCTTCGCGGGAGATCGTGCGGTACCCCGTACCGTCCTTACGGCCATGACCTTTTGGGGCACGTTCAGGTAGCCGGCGCCCCGTATAGGGCCATGGACCGCACGATCCCCGCGTAGAGCCTCCGGCAGGAGGCGTTTGGCCCCCCCAGATTGGGCAAGAGCCACCTAAAGGCAGCCCCGGCCCGCTCCAGTCTGGGAGCCAAACGTCGGAAGTGCTCCACGAAGTTCCACCGGCTGTCGAGGACGAGTCCTAGGTACTTCAAAGTACACTCGACGCCGATGGGAACCCCTCCCACTATTAACTGGGATCCCGACGGCAGCGCATTCCCACGTCCATGGAAGCCCATGGCCTCCGACTTGTGAAGCGCCACCTCGAGACCCAGCTGCCGGATCCTCTCTACGACCAAGCCCACCCTCAACCATGCATTGAATATTTTAAGATTTGGTTAGGTGCCAGTTGAGTTAGGTTAGAACTGTGACCATTAAACACGAAAATTAGGTCAAAAGAACATTAGGTCAAATGAATGATATATAAAAAGAATATTATACATATTGAAAATTATATAAAATGAACGTTATACTAAATGTTTTATATTAAATGAAAATTATATCATATTGTTACGAGCTGGGTATGGGATAAATAAAAGCACTACCAATTGAACACACGAAATAACTTTAATACTCGCAAAACACTTATAAACAATCGCAAAACACTACTGAACACTTTATCGCACTAGATATCTCTTAGAACCTTCCGTTGTCTCGCTTAAAAGTAGACTGACTCGCTTCGTCCTCTCCCGGTCCTTTTATACCCCAAACACACAAAAGATATTCGAGAGAATTCGCTACTATTCCATAAAGCATCCAGAAAAAAACATTAACAAAAAAATAAACTTAAAGATAAATTATCCAACAAAGAAGAAGTTACTTTACGCCGTAGGCATACGGTCGAAATTAAAATGCAAGTACCGCGACGACGGGCGGCGGACTAACTACCTACAGAATGGAATTACCTACCAGAGGTACCTACCAGAGGTACCTACCAGAGGTACCTACAAGAATTCACGCGTACTTCTCAGTTATTAGCGAGGTTTCTCGATGATTCTAGATGATCGACGTAACACTGCCCCCTCCTTAGACATGCTCGTCCCGAGCATCATTAGTCCCATGATATCGCGCCAATCGGTCTACATGCACAACCTTAGGCGCACCTCGCGGACCCTTCTGTATTCGGTAGGTGACATCGTTGATCCTGGTCACAACTCGGTATGGTCCATCCCATTTTGCTTGCAATTTCGGGGACTTTCCCTTGCTCCGCACTGGGTTATGCAACCACACCAGAGAACTTTCATCGAAACCCCTACTGTTTGCCTTCCGATCATAACGGGTCTTCATCTTCTCAGACATCTGTTGTCCGGATTGTCTGATATGCTCATACACATCATTTAACTTGTTACGCAGGTCATTTGCGTAATCCGTTACACTGCGTGGGACATCAGGGGGAGTTCCAGTGATTAAATCTGCAGGCAACCGTAGTTCCCTTCCAAAGTTCGCGAAGGCTGGAGTTACAGTCGTACTTTCGTGAACTGCACTCCGATAGGACAGAAGAAACGGCTGTATGTGCTTGTCCCAATCCTTTTGCCTGCTTTCCACAACTTTTGCCAGATATCTCTCCAACGTCTGGTTGAATCGTTCCACCATTCCATCAGATTGTGGGTGGTAAGAAGTGGTTCTGGTTTTGTGTGTACCCATCAATCGACATGTCTCCTGAAAAACTTGTGATTCAAAATTCCTCCCTTGATCGCTGTGAATTTCTAAGGGTACT
The DNA here is from genome assembly GCA_932274075.1 of Diarsia rubi. NCBI lineage: Eukaryota > Metazoa > Arthropoda > Insecta > Lepidoptera > Noctuidae > Diarsia > Diarsia rubi. Next base: position 16,417,082 of record OW026412.1, on the reverse strand, counting down.
CCAAAACGACAGAAAACTTCCTGAACCAATTTATCTGCGACTGTTGTAGCTTCTTGGTTGGGAATGGCGAAGACTTCTGGCCACTTTGTGAAGTAGTCCATGACAACCATGAAGTACTTGTTTCCGCTGTCACTTTCTGGAAATGGTCCCGCAACGTCCAGTGCTATCCGCTCCCAGGGGGCTCCAACGTTGTACACTTTTAACGCACCTCTGCTTCGTGTGTGGGGTCCTTTCACAGCCGCACAGCTGGTACATTTGCGACACCAGTCTTCCACATCATCTCGACAGTGGATCCAGTAAAAGCGCTCTCTGATCTTTAGGAGAGTCCTTTTTACCCCCATATGTCCTCCTGAGCATCCATCATGGTACAGCCGTAAAACATCCGGTACCTTAGCTTTAGGAACAACCATTTGTAGATGACAGCTGTCCCCTCGAGCGTTTTCCCATTTACGGCACAAGACTCCATCCTGGATCTCCAAGCTGTTCCATTGTGCCCAATAACTCTTTGTGATGGAACTCATCGCAGCCACATCACTCCACTTGGGCTTCGGAGCACCAGCTTTGATCCACTCGAAGATTGGCTTGATGTCCGAGTCATTTTGTTGTGCCTGTTGTAGGGTCTCCTTCCATTCATCGCTGAGATCCGTTCTAAGCATCCTCACGGGCACAACTTCCTTAGTCTCTTGTCTGACACAGTGCTTGCAGTCTTCAGGACAAGGTCTTCTTGACAGGGCGTCTGCGTTACCGTGAGTTTTCCCACTGCGATGCTCAGTTACGAAGTCAAACTCTTGCAGTAGTTCAATCCATCTCGCCACTTGCCCCTCTGGATTCTTGAATTGTAATAACCACTTCAATGCAGCATGGTCGGTTCGTAACTGGAATTTCCGTCCCAACAAATATTTACTGAAGTGCTGCAATGTCTTTACTACGGCGAGCAGCTCTCGTCTCGTTACGCAGTAATTTCTTTCCGGTTTGGACAAAGACTTGCTGAAGTAAGCTATAACAACCTCCTGATCTCCTTTCCGTTGAGATAACACGCCCCCAATTCCAGTATTACTTGCGTCTGTGTCGACTATAAAGTCATTTTCAGTGTCAGAATATCCCAAAATAGGAGAATTGCACAGACGTCCTTTTAAGTCCTTAAATGCGGCGTCGCAGTTCTCGTCCCAACAGAATTGTTGCTTTTCCTCAGTGAGTTTGTGTAGAGGTTTCGCAATGTCGGCAAAATTCTTCACAAACCGGCGATAGTAAGAGCACAAACCCAAAAATGCTCTGACCTGTGTCTTGTCTTTTGGAACTGGCCAATCCTTGACGGCGACTACTTTCTCTGGGTCTGTTTGAACACCTTCCCCCGAAACTATGTGTCCTAAAAAGTTCACTTGTTTTCTGAAAAATGAGCACTTCTTCGGGCTCAACTTCAGGTTTGCTGCTTGGATCTTCGACAGCACTCGGTTGAGGTTTTTAAGGTGATCTTCAAACGTACGGCCCACGATGATTATGTCGTCTAGATAGACAAGACATGCGTCTCCAATCAACCCGGCAAGTACTTGCTCCATCAGCCTCTCAAACGTAGCAGGAGCATTACACAATCCGAAAGGCATAACTTTAAACTGCCACAACCCTTTTCCTGTTGAGAATGCAGTCTTCTCCTTATCCTTGGGGTCTATTTCTACCTGCCAGTAACCACTTTTCAGGTCAAGTGTGGTAAACCATTTCATTCCCGTCAGCGTATCCAGTGTGTCATCGATCCTAGGCAGTGGATAGCTGTCCTTTTTCGTGACGTTGTTCAGTCGTCGATAGTCCACACAGAAGCGCATACTGCCGTCCTTTTTCTTTACCAGGACCACAGGAGAACACCATGGACTGGATGAAGGCTCTATGACACCGTCCTTCACCATTCCCTTAATCATGGTTTCCACTTCTTTTTCCCGTGCAACTGGCAGTCTCCTTGGTCACTGACGGATAGGTAACTCGTTGCCTGTATTAATCCTGTGCTGAACCAGTCCAGTTCTCCCTATGTCAGCATCACTCGTAGAGAAAATACCGGCGTACTGAAGTAACATCTTCTTAGCCTTGTCCATGTCTCCTTCAGTCAAATGACAGTTTTCTAAAAGCGTTGACACGTCAAATTTTCCACTACGATTTTGATTTCCGGTAGGTAGATCTTGCAATTGACGCATCCAAGCTACTTCCTCGCAAGTGCCGACCAAGGTGCCCTTCTTAATCACCTGCTCCTTGTCACTTGGATTCAGGATGCGTACAGCTGAGATGTTGTTGGCCTTTACCAGAGTTCGTGCCATCTTCCATGGAAACTCATTGTTCACCCTCTCTATCAGAACACTTCGATCTTTGTGTTCAGAATTTCGTGGTAACTTAACTGGCACGATCGTTTCTGATCTGCGAGGAAGAACAATTTCCTTCAAGCAGTACACTTTCCCTGATGGTGCACCTTCCATGAAGACTTCCTCGGAACCACATTTCAACACTCCTTGGTCAATGTCGATCTCACAGCGATATTTCCGCATGAAGTCCAAGCCCAAGATGCAATCGTCCATTATGTCAGCCACGATGACATTGTGCCGGTAAATTCTATCACCCAATTTTAACTCCACCTCCTTCCTGCCTCGGACGGTTATGTGCTGACCGGTAGCTGTTAGCAATTGTATACGGTCGTGGTTATTGAAGTAGTCCCCAAGAAACCGATTCGCCAGGTGAGAATTGACGACCGTGTGAGAAGCTCCAGTATCCAACGTCAGTTTGCATGGAGTTCCGTTGACTTCGCCGTTGATGGTCAAGCTGTTCCCGTCATGTACTTGTGAGATCGAGATCCTCGGGGCTCTTTCAAAACCAGCCAGCACCCGCCCCCCAGTCCTGGCATTTACTCGTTTCCCTGCTGTGGCTGGGTAGTCACTTCAGCCACCCTTCCCTGTTGGGGCTGATCTTCTCTTGCTGAGCTGCGTTTAGGGCAACTTGACCGAAGATGACCCTTTTCTCCACAAGTGAAGCACCTAGGGCTGTATCCTTGCGGGCGGTCACGTACAGGTGACGCGACAACCTCCCTGACGCGGTGCGTACGGTGGTCCTGCCTCACTGCCTCCACTTCTAAAGCATGGGCCAAGGCATCTTTCAGCGTCTCGTGGTGCCCAAGTCTCACAGCAGCTCGAACTTCCAAGTCGCGAATTCCATCTACGAACGCCTGTACTAGATTTCCGTCGATGAGTGCAGGAGCGGACTGGTATGCTTTCCGAACCAGCTTTTCAACTTCCAGGGCCCACTGCTGTAGGTTCTCGGCACTACGTTGAACACGATCCTTTAATTTGGCACGGAAGACGTGCTCCAGGTGCGCGTCGCCGTATCTAGACTCTAACGCCTCCAGCAGCTGTTCGTAGGTCACATCCTTGCCGAGTGCCTCAAGAATGGTAAGGGCTTGGTCTCGGAGGCCCAAGGTGAGCGCTGTCATGGCTTGCGCTTTGGTCCACCCATTCGCCTTCATAACAGCCTCAAATTGGATTTTATAGGCCGACCACGAAGATGTTCCGTCGAATGGCGGCACTTTAAACCCGCGCACCGAAGGTGCAGCAATCACTGAAGCCACAGTCCCATCTCCAACCTTAATTTCACTCAAGGCCTTCTTCATATCGGCGATCTGAATTTCGGCCTTTGCGATACGGTTGTCGTGCTGCTGTACCTGCTCCTTCATCACGCTCAGCTCTTTGCCCACTGATGCGTGAAGATCCTTTATCAGGAGCATCTGTTCTTCTTGACGGCGAGCCTGCTCGTCCTTATCACGTTGCAGCTGTTCCTGTAACTGGCGAGCCTGCTCCTCTTGACGACGAGCCTGCTCCTCTTGACGACGAGCCTGCTCCTCTTGACGACGAGCCTGTTCCTCCTTGTCCCGTTGCATCTGTTCCTGCAACTGACGAGCCTGCTCCTCTTGACGACGAGCCTGTTCCTCCTTGTCCCGTTGCATCTGTTCCTGCAACTGACGAGCCTGCTCCTCTTGACGACGAGCCTGCTCCTCCTGACGGCGAGCCTGTTCCTCCTTGTCCCGTTGCATCTGTTCCTGCAACTGACGAGCCTGCTCCTCTTGACGACGAGCCTGGTCTTGCAGCAGCGCCATTAAGGCAGACAAGTCAGGCGCTGCTAGTGCTGGAGTAGATCCAGATGGGCCAGCGACTGGCTCTGACGTAGGCTGGACACCGCCCGGTGTCTGTGTCGGGGAGTCTCCAAATCGCCTTTGGTCCATACCTTGTTGTCGCTGACTCCTCGTACGGATACTATCCGTGTCGTCCTTGGGTAGAATCGGCATTATTTATCCCTCACTTCTGACACCAAATTGTTACGAGCTGGGTATGGGATAAATAAAAGCACTACCAATTGAACACACGAAATAACTTTAATACTCGCAAAACACTTATAAACAATCGCAAAACACTACTGAACACTTTATCGCACTAGATATCTCTTAGAACCTTCCGTTGTCTCGCTTAAAAGTAGACTGACTCGCTTCGTCCTCTCCCGGTCCTTTTATACCCCAAACACACAAAAGATATTCGAGAGAATTCGCTACTATTCCATAAAGCATCCAGAAAAAAACATTAACAAAAAAATAAACTTAAAGATAAATTATCCAACAAAGAAGAAGTTACTTTACGCCGTAGGCATACGGTCGAAATTAAAATGCAAGTACCGCGACGACGGGCGGCGGACTAACTACCTACAGAATGGAATTAGGTACCTACAAGAATTCACGCGTACTTCTCAGTTATTAGCGAGGTTTCTCGATGATTCTAGATGATCGACGTAACAATATGAAACATTAGGTCATATGAAATTAGGTTATATGATTTTATAGCATATGAAAATTATATTATATGAACGTTATTGCAAGTGAAATTAGAGCATTTGTTATTATATCAAATCAAATCAAATCAAAACAAAATATTTTTATTTCACATAGGCCTACATGGGCACTTATAAAACGTCGGTAAAAAGGGGCTCGGTTCGGTTCATTGGTCGATTCCTAAGGAGAAGAACCGGCAAGAAACTCCAAAGGTTACTCTTTTAATCTTTTAAAATCGTTTGGGTTAACAATAAGGTATAATACACATATGAAGACCATGCAGATTAATGTCTGAGATGGTCTTTTGAAGAAAGCACCACACAGATTTGAGTGGACCCGTCCAGTCAGTGCAAGCATTTGTCAGTTATCGTGGAGCTCGACTTAAAACTAAAGGAGCTCAACGTCACGACGAACAATACCAAAGAAAGGACATTTGGGTGGGTCACTTAAAGTACTCAAACTGCCAGACAATCACAACAATTAAAATTTAAGAAAGACCCACATGGTCCTCACATTCACAATATCATTTTTTTTAAATATTTATCATATTGAATAATCATTTTACATTATTAAATGTCAAAATAAAAAAAAACACACACATAAAAAAAATATAAAATAAAATATTTAACAAGTAAATATTGGTCAAAAAAAAAAATATCATACTTAAAGTAAACATTGTCAGTGTATAAAAATAATCATAAAATGTCAATTTGTAAAAAAAAAAAAATATTTTTAAGTCAATTCAAATTGGAGCAGTTCAATCCCAAGCTTTTTTGTCCTCTATATAATCTTTAACAGTATAAAATCCTTTCTGGCAAAGTTTACGTTTTATAAAGGATTTGAATTTATTAAGGCTTAAATTTTGAATGTGGCTTGGTAGTTTATTATAAAAGCGAATACATTGGCATCTAAATGATCCACCTATTTTCTTGAGCCTTGTTGTGGGTACAATACACCGTTACATTTTGATCGTTTTAATCCCTTGAACGGGTGGTTTAACTTACAAAATACTATTCATCAACAGCTTGCACAGCATTCTATCTCTTAAAATAAAAAAAATTGGAAGTGATAACGTAATATTCGCAAAATGCATGAAACCAGTAGTAGCACACGAGTTAGTTACCTACGCGTACGCCGCGTCGTCGTCAGTGCGTACCTAACTACCTACCTTCGAGCTTAGGTTAATGAACCCGATCAGCTTAGGTTATTGAGTCGCTCATCTGGTGTTCACGTAAACAAATGAAATGATTCCAAATTTTCCTTCATACCTTTACGGGCTTAGGACCGTCATAATTGCTTTGTGCCTAGGTGTCGGAACATACCTAATAAAATTAAAAGAATTACTTATGCTAAAAGCGGTAGGTACATGTAAAAATAAGTTCTAACAGGCGCAGTGTTATGGCGTATTTAAAAATGTGGAATCAAAATTACTTACAACGATTAAAAAGAAGAGTTCTGTTAAAAAAAACAAAACTAATAATTAATCACTTCTACACTTCACGATAGCGTAATAATTGTTCAAAATGCAAACCATTCCTTTCGATACATAATCTTGCACGTTTAATTAAATTGTTTTTTAATTTCAATAATGTGTCTATCGCACTTTTTATTTGTTCACGAGTTTGATTTTGGTTTCTGTACACCAATCGTTTCACCTCACTCCACAAATAAAAATCCAGCGGGGTAAGGTCCGGGCTCCTTGCTGGCCAAGCAACTGGACCACCCCGTCCAATCCAGTGATCTCCAAACACGGAATTTAGGTGATTACGTACATTACGCTCGTAATGTGCTGGACATCCGTCATGTTTCACACCGTCTTAGAGAAACTAAATTATTTAAATGACATGGTCTTGTGCTGCCCTTAGCGCGCGGGGTGCGCGGGGCGCGCGCCTTTGCATTGCCAATCAAATAAGGTTTGGGGGCGGGGTTTGCTCTAGCATTGGCTAATTTTTGTGAGTCCACGTTGACTGCGCTTACGCGTCATTGTTGTTAGTATCGAATAGTGCCTACTAATGGTTCGCATTGTTTTTTCACTAATGCGAGAATTAATTCGAGTTTAAAAGAAAAAAACCTTTTTTATTTTATTTTGTCTTTACAAATCGATAGTACTTCTTTTAAAAGGTCAGAAATAAGACTGTAGACCTCCTTCAAATAATCACTTTATTCTACCACACTTTTACACTGCACGTCTTGTTTGCACGAGACATCCAACTTGAATGCCTGTGTTCGCACCGTCAACGCCTGTAGGTGAATCACGGAATGAATGGCGAAGTGAAGTGTTGGACCGAATGACAAACAAGTCAATATACCATCCGTATGACATGCGAACACATACATTTAATTACAATAAGGTTAGGTATGGATAATTAATATTCAGATAAATATTTAATAAAAACAGACATAATTTAATTAGGTATAGGTAATATTTACGCAAGTATTTTAATAAAAGCTAACAGTCGGCCTTTCCTGACGTTTACACGTCCCGTGGAAAGATTATGCAAGGTAAACAAAATAAATCGGCCAATTAATCAAAACAACAAAACAACAACTTACGATACAAATGATATCAACTTGATCTCTTTCTATTACATCAATAGTTAAATATAACTTTATGATAATTTCGCCACAAAAACAAGTAAACTCAGATATAATCACACTCGGCAGCATTGAAGGAGTTGCGGTGGCCTCTACATATCCACAACAACTCAAGCATGCTGTGGCCCCTTCATGTCCACAACACACTAGCGACAATACCACAACTACGAGTACAATCATAACATTGGTGGAACTACAGTAGCCATCACATATCAGCACCGCTCAAAATTATTCTATTCGCGGTAGCATTGAAGGAGCTGCGGTGGCCTCTACATATCCACAACAACTCAAGCATGCTGTGGCCCCTTCATGTCCACAACACACTAGCGACAATGCCACAACGACGAGCACAGCGATAACATTGGTGAAACTACCGTAGCCTCTACATATCTACGGCAATTCCGGCATGCTGTGGCCCCTGCATGTCCACAACACACCGACTAGACAAGTTATTATGGCCTCTTCATATCCATAATAACCCCATATTATCTGACCTACTGTAGCCTCTGCCTGTCTACAGTGTGCAATAAACTTCTTGTACAAATTATTGTTAAAAATCAATTCATCATAATATAACTGTTTAATATAAAACACTTAAGTAAAATACTGTATAATATTAATAATAAAACAATGTGAATATACTCAATTATTCAAATGAAATTGTACATGATTGTATGTGATGGACAACATTCTGCTGTTAATACTCTAACATGCTTTATGTTAATTACCTATTTACAATTAATTAACGCGTACATCGATAACCACATTAACCACTCAATCAAAAGTAGTGCCAATCATTCATCAGTAACATTTTCAGACTGCGTATCACTGTCACTAACACTATTTCGTTTAAAAACCAACCACGGATGAATTTTATCTACGGGAAAAACTCCAGTGAAGTTTCTATTACCCTTGCGTGACAATGGGGTATCTTCTATTTTATATCGGTCATTGTCAAAGACCTCTACAATACGGTAAGGACCACGAAGCTTCGGAATTAATTTCCTACTTTGCCCTGTCGAAGGAATTTCTCGCTCTACCCTGACTAAATCCCCAATTTTGAATGTAACTCTTTTCCTCGATTTATCAAAACGTTTCTTCTGTTCTACTTGATTCTTTTCTATATGTTGTGATATTTCCTCTCTAATGTTTTGTACATTGTTCCCTACGTCCTCTGTATCATCGTCTATAATATTAAGGTTTATTAGGGAGTTAGTCGTACCAACCAAGTCAATGCCAAATAATGCTTGAGCTGGCGTCTTTCCGATTCCCTTATTAAGGGTATTATTTAAACCCCATTGTATTTCAGAAACACATTCATCCCATTTATGTTCAGGTTTATTTAGGTTTGTTGCAGTTAGGGCAGCTAAGACAGTGCGGTTGTAGCGTTCCACTTGCCCATTGGCACGTGGTGTCGCTACCGCGTTCATAACATGTTTAATGCCTAACGTACCTAAATATTCTTGAAAGTGCTTGGACGTGAAAGATGTACCTCGATCAGAAATGACTCGTTTAGGAACACCAAAAGTGTGAAAGTAGCTTTTTAAAGCGGATATAGAATGTAACGATTTCGTACTTTTGACAGGAACCAATATAACATATTTTGTGAAGGCATCTATTATTAAGAGTAGGTACGCGTTTTTCTTTTTGCTTCTCCCAAAAGGACCCAGATGATCTATATGCAACGTATGAAAGGGGCGATCAACCTTGGGAATCGTATGAAGTTCACCTGCTTTCTTACCAGCTGGGACTTTCGAATGAGCGCATTCTAAGCACGAATCGACATACTTTTTCACGAATCGTCTCATTTTCGCAAACCAGAAACTACTTCTAATTTTGTCAAAAGTTTTGTCAAAACTATAGTGACCAATATCATCATGATGAGCTTTCAATACCTGCCACCTAACACCTTTTGGTACAACCCAGCGATCCCCTGCCTCGGTTTTTCGATATAATAGACCTCTTTTAATTATAAAACTATTTTTAATTTCTATAATACCATCTGTATCCTGATCCTTTAAAATAGAAATAATCCGTTGAAGCTCGGGATCGCTCTGTTGTACCGTTGCTATCCAATTAGTTTCGATACATCTTATTTCTACGGAATTTACTTCTACCGGGTTTCGACTTAATGCATCAACGTGGGACATGGTAGAGCCCGCCTTATAGACAATTTTAAAATCATATTCTTGCATGATATTCCACCATCTGGCTACTCTAGGCAAAACATCTCTTTTCTCAAATGTGGCCCTCAAAGAGTTACAGTCTGTCACAATGGTAAACGGTATGCCTAATAGGTACGTCCTAAATCGTTGTATTGAGCTTGCCACCGCTAGAGTTTCTAAATCGTAGGAAGTGAAACGAGACTCCTCTGGGGACGTTTGTCTACTATAATAAGCTACAACATTTAAAGGCGCTTCTTTACTTGTTCTTTGTAAAAGGATACCGGCAATACCAATTTTAGAAGCGTCTGTATGAAGTTGAGTTTCAAACGCAGGATTATAAAATGCAAGAATCGGACGTTTGGTTAACTCTGTCTTTAAGGTTACAAAAGCAGTCTCTTCACCGTCAGACCACTGCCATTTTGAATCTTTCTTTAAAAGTTGGGTAAGTGGTCGAGCTATTGAAGAGAACCCCCTTATAAATCTACGAAAGAAACTAGCAAGTCCTAAAAACTGCCTAACCCTATGCTGATCGGTAGGGCGAGGGAATGCGTCAACAGCTTTAATTTTAGTTTTCCCTGGTCTTATTCCCTCGGCGCACACTTCAAATCCAAGATAGTTAATGGATTCCATTAAAAAGTTACACTTGGATAATTTTAAAGTTAAACCGGCGGTGCGAAATAAATCCAATATTGATTTGAGCTTACTGAACCCTTCTTCAATAGTTCTAGATGGTATAATGACATCGTCCATATAAGCAAACGCCTCTTTAAATCGTGCATTACCCAATATATTATTAATTGCACGTTGGAAATTAGATGGCGCATTAACAAGTCCAAAGGGCATCCGATTGAACTCATAATGCCCATCAGGTGTTATGAAAGCAGTTAAATGTTTAGACGTTTCTGACATTTTCAATTGATAATAACCTGACATTAGGTCTAACGATGTGTAATATTTATAGCCTGACAAGTTATCTAATTGATCGTCAATCCTAGGGAGGGGATAATGCTCCTTAATCGTTTTTTTATTGAGAGCCCTGTAGTCAATGCACAATCTGTAATCTCCTGATTTCTTTTTGACGAGGAGAACAGGTGACGCGTAACTTGAGGTCGATGGTTTAACTATACCAGAGTCCTCAAGTTCTTCTACCATATTACGAACTACTTGTCGCTCTGTAAAAGGCATGCGATACGGCCGGTAAACTACTGGTGTATTATCACTGAGTCTTATATCCATTTCAGTGTTTGAAATACAGCCTAACTCTTTAGTGGAGAAAGCAAAACAATCTCTGTATTCATTTAATAAAGGAGTCAACTGCAAAAGATTGTTTTCACTGATTTGGTCACTCACAGACAACATTTTAGGATCAATAACAACATTAGAAGAGTTATCCGCGCTTTTATCAATTCTTTTCACGCTTTGACAGTTAATTCGTGCTAACGGCAAAGCCCGAGACAGAAGGGTACCTTTGTTTAAATCGAATCCCGACTTAACCAAACCGTCCAATTGAAGTGTTGCTTTGCCACAAACCAGCTCTAAAATACAAGGCATCATACTATACATCATTTGAGGTTGAGAGCATAAACCAGGTTCCACGACCACCTCACCATCATACGATGGAATAGACTCTACGGCCACTTCGGTGCGGCCCATTACTTTAATAGAGTTACTAACATACAGTTTAACACTTTCAGGCACGTTAATAGTTTTACTCTTAATAATCAGTTTGTCTTCTGTTTTGAGAACTACGACATGACTTTGTTCCGTAAACGTTTGGCCTACAAGTAATGATACCTTTAAGTAATGATCAGGGACTATGAGTACTTCGACGCGGGCTTTAACTAAGTCTATTTCAATCTCGACATCACATTTCCCTAAACACTGAACAATCGAATTTCCAAACCCTCTTAATATTGGCAAGTCACCGTAAGATGGAGTTTGATTTAATACTTTTGCATCAGATTCTCGGAGCATAGTAATTTGACTACCGAAGTCGATAAAACAATTCATAGTCTGACCGTTAACTATCGCGATCTTAAAATATTTCGCATCATTATCTTGCTCCTTTGAAATGTTTAAAACAGTCTTATTACTTTCATGCTCACGTTTATTAGGACAATCGCCAATCAAATGGCCTACTTTATGACAATGATTGCATCTTTTAATTGGATGTTTACATTTGTAGAAAGGGTGCCCTTCCTCTCCACAGTTATAACATTTTGATGACCTAGTATCCGCAGATGCGGATGAATTATCTTTAGAGGTTTTAAAACGCTTGCTGTCGGAACCGCTCGGCTGTGCAGTCACATTTTGCTTGTCATTCTTTTTAGTTATTTTAACATTGCGAAGGAAAACTAATAACTTGTCAGGCTCGCTAAATTGCACAGCCTCAGCACTAGTTCTGACCGATCTATCTTCAATCCCATATAATATACAATCGATAGCGTTTTTACCTGAAATGTTACATCTATTTAGCAGAACTATCTTTTCGTAATAATAATCTTCTAAACTATCACCAAATCGTGCCCTACAGGCGAGCATCTCCGCCAGCAACCGTCCATAGTTATCGTCACTGGGGAATGCAGACTTCAATTTTTGTTGCCACTCCGTCCATGTAAATAACAAAGTGGGTAGACCCTGGTACCATTTCTGGGCTAACCCACCTAATTTAGGCAAAGCGTAGTGAACTATCTGTCGTTCTGTCCAATTATAAATCTTTGCACATTCATTTACTTTTGTAATCCAAACGTCTATACTCTGATTTCGCTTTGTTGGGTCGAATTCAGGCACAACGTTCAAAACAGGGTAACGTTCTATATTGCTGTCTGTACGTAAAGACTTAACGAGTTCTTGGAACACATTAATAAAATTTTGAGAGTCAAAAACAGTGGATTGATTACTTGGTAATGGTGATGATGCGCTGTTTCTGGTCCCAGCATTCGGTCGTACTGCTGGTTCCACTTGCGGCGCCGGTGTATCTGGCGTCCGGGAACAGCGCTGCCTCGACTTCTCCACACGCCGTGACCGCTTTCGTCGTGAATGCTTGTGCCGTGATCTGCGTTTGCACTCCGAGGATAATTCTGACTCACTGCTGGAGTCCTCAGAATGTCGCACCCGCTTTTGAGACCGATGCTTTGGCATTTCACTTGCTTAGTTTTTAATGTGGGCGTGGGTTCGAATCCCACTTCTGACCTTTTAAAAGGTCAGAAATAAGACTGTAGACCTCCTTCAAATAATCACTTTATTCTACCACACTTTTACACTGCACGTCTTGTTTGCACGAGACATCCAACTTGAATGCCTGTGTTCGCACCGTCAACGCCTGTAGGTGAATCACGGAATGAATGGCGAAGTGAAGTGTTGGACCGAATGACAAACAAGTCAATATACCATCCGTATGACATGCGAACACATACATTTAATTACAATAAGGTTAGGTATGGATAATTAATATTCAGATAAATATTTAATAAAAACAGACATAATTTAATTAGGTATAGGTAATATTTACGCAAGTATTTTAATAAAAGCTAACACTTCATGCACCTGATTGACCCTCCACGGGATTAAAACGATCAAAATGTAACGGTGTATATTTATGTCTATTTCTTGTATTTATATTGTGAATATGACTATATTTCTTAAACAGCTTTATATTTTTGTGAGCATACAAAAGATTTTCATAAATATACTGAGAGGGAACAGTCATTACATTAATTTCCTTAAATTTTTCTCTCAGAGAGTGTCTCGGACTTAATTTATAAATATATATTACACACCCTCATACATTACACACCCTTTCTCAAGGTGCTCAGCTACAAGTGAACTTAAAGCAGTAACTGCTATATAGTTAGTATAGTTTCGCCATGTCCGTCTATCTGTTTGTCCGCACTATATCTCAAAGACTCTTAGTACTAGAAAGTTGTAATTTGGCATTGAATATATAAATGAGTTAGATACCATGTGCTAAAGCAAAATATTGTTTTTTTTTTGTTAAACTCAAGTCTGGCGACCAAAACGGGGTTGTGTTTGGGCGTGTGAAAAAAATCATGGTAGTAGCATATAAAACGAAAACAGAAGGAAAACTATCACAGCTAAGAGGCTTTACAAGTTTACGAGTAATAGTCGGCCAACTTATAAAATGTAGTTTTAAGAAGTATTTTCCTATACATAGTGTAGGGGAGCGCAGGTCTCAAAACTGCAAATGTAAGTTTGTTTTAATTTTACAATAAAAATAATCGTTCGGAGGCAGGTAGGCAGCAGGATGGTAAATCTATTTTGATGAAACTCTACATTGTACGTGGTCCGACATGTACTTGGCCGGTATTTTTAAATCGGTTGTGCAGTTTCGGGGATTATCTTCCTACAAACAAACTTTAACTCTGCGTAATATTATAAAATACTTAGATGATTAGTTATGTTATGTACCTTATTATCTCAATGATAATAAGGGTAAAACAATAATTGTAAGTATGTCATTTGGTTAATAATAATCGCATTATTTCACGATATCTGGAACCGAGCAAACCGATTAGATAACCATAATAATCACTTACAAGTTCATAGTACACATGGCAGCAACTGTGCGAGTGATTATTATCTTTATCCAGGTAGTTGTTGAAAGAAAACTTATGAAAACTAAAAAACTTTAAAAAATGTAGGAATAAAAACTGGCCTCATGTTGTCTTGTTATGGTAAACATAATAGAAAAGCCTATATATTATACTTACTCAGTGTGACATCTTCATTCAGGTTTCGACTGATGAAATGCACTGGAGGGTAAAGCCGCAGTGACTCCTTAATGCAGCGTTCCAAATACTTCATGTTAGGCAAGTCGTCCATACTGATAGGACGATTTAAATCTCCTAAGACTTCCTTCAACTCAGCTAAGATTTTGTCCTGTATCAAATAACATTCATTGTAGAGATAGTTATTTAAATATCAATGGAACATAATTGTGAAGGATGTAATGATTCACACAATACCATTCTGAATTTCTGAATTGTATGCTTACCCCGATGCATAAAAAATTTTAGCTACTGATAGCTATAGTGCTACTTAATATCTTATTTCAATATGACGGTGACAAAGGCTCTGTATTGACCTACTTGTACCTACACCAAAATTGTTTAAAAGCTCGTATCTATCTCCAAATCATCCATTACAATTTTTCACGATCATCACGGAAATAAATAATAGTTAGGAACGTCCTCTGGCGGTACTTGATAGTATTTTGTATCTGTGTGAGGTATCGGTGCCTACACCTATGTATACACATAATGAAATAAGACCAACCTGTATGTCCTTGTGATGAGCAAGAAGCATAAAGCAAAATGCTAATCCAGAAGCAGTTGTGTCATGCCCCTGCAAATACAATGTAAACATGTTTACTATTGAACTGTAAGTAATATAATATATAATAATTATATCGGTCGACAACGTTACGCACTTCGAACATAAACGTATCCACTTCTTCTTGAACGCCAATGTGGTCGATCAGTCCTTCCTTCTTAGCTGATATTAATAAATCCAACATGGCTGTCTTCTTCTTCTTCTTGTACACGTATGTATCATCATCTGCTGCATTCTCCTCAGCTGTCGGTATCCCATATTTTTCTATGTATTCTGTTCTTTCCGCAATTACCTGCTTTGTGAAACCATGCACTGTTTTTAGGTAACCTTCCTGTCTTCTGCTCCACGGCGATAGATTAAATATGAAGTCAGAGAATAAATATATTTTAATAAAACGTTGGTAGAATATGTATCCTAAATTGAGAATTGCGTCTTTGTATGCATTTATTTCAGATTTATTGTAATCACTCAATTTGGTACCCATTGCTGTCTCTGAAATGATCAATTTTTATTTTAGTCGTGACAATTTTACTAGCATTGTGCTGGTAGATTGATAAGTGCAGTAATTTATAAATTCTACTAATGAATAATGTTGAGAATACCACACTGCGCATCGCAGAGTGATGATAGACCGGTGCAAGGTAAATGAAGTTGCATTAAAATACCTTGAGTGTCTATTTGGGTTTAGCTTAAAACATTACAAATAACAAATTACAAATTCTTGGAAAATTATTATATTTGTGATAAAGAAAGTAAAATACTTACCACATATAGAGCTAAGAGTAAATTCAGAGATTATAGGTACTACATCTACAGGCCGACCTTCCACTTGTTTGAGGCTGTCCACAAAACGCTGACTATTGTCTTCAAGAACTTGATAAAATTGACGCAAAATGTTGAAATGGAAAGTAGGCGTCAGAATTTTTCTTCTTGCTTGCCATTTTGAACCTTTTAAATTAAGATTCAATTTAAATAATTATTAAGATCAAAGAAATATTCCAAAAAAAACAAATCTCAAAGCAGAACTAACCTTTGCTTAGAAGAAGTCCATCTCCAAGCCAAGGTTTTAAAACTTTGTAAAGTTGACTTTTTTCATTATATTTCGTATTTGAAACAATGGTCTGCAATAACATGGAAAAATTAACTTTTCAAATTCAGAAATATCACTTTTTGAATAATTTTTAAAACACACTGTTTACCTCAACATCTTCAGGATTGTAAACGACTACGGCCCCCATGGGGTATAACCAAAGTCTATATATTCCTGAATTTTCATTAGCTACTGTTCTTCCAAACTTGATTAATTCAACTGAAAAAAAATGAACGTAAAACAAATAATTAGAATATTTTATTGGTAACATATCAAGCCAAAAATGTTAGAGGGTTTAAGTTACCCGACGAGCGCATTAGCGCCGGGGCATTCCCAAAAATGAAGGAGTCCTTCGGCCCAGGGAGTTTTCTAATTTTTCTAGCTCTTTCATTATAGTTGAAGAAAATGTGTAAGAAGCATAGAAAGCCCGCACTCAGAAATAAATACCAGAACATTTTGTCAACGTGTACAGTACACACCGAAACACTTTTTGTACTGACTACACAACTTTATCTTTTGTGGTATACCTTCGACAATCGGTCAATAGATAAGTAATGCAAACTAATCAAATCAAAATAACTACCTACTTTGATTTTTGTAAAAATTGTTAATTGATAAGTAGCAAAATATTGATGTTGCGACATCTCAAGCAGATTATCCAAGGGTTAAGAAACCCTTTGATGTTGTGCTTGAGAGTAAAGGGTTTGGGTCATGAACGGTAGCTGGTTACGAAACGCAGTTGCGAAAAAGGCCGGAGGGGTTATAAACATCTGTCAGTTTGCACCTGCACATTTTTCGATGATCTTTCCAAAATGCTTGATATTCCTTCTAAGATGGTGGCAAGAAGACCTGGTTCTGGTTGAGTGCCCGCCGTGAACGCATCTAAGATTTGTCTTCTGCGTAAAACAATACCTTCTTCTACATTACTTGTTCTTTTTCTTCGTGTCGCCGGCATTATTAAGTTTGGTACTTACAGAATAAATGCATAGAGAAAACACCTTTTGCATTCGTCGTGACCCTCTTGAGATGACTTGATACTAGACTAATTTAACGACATGGTCCGGCTCTAGATAAATTACCGACCTAAAGGTTATCTTTTTGTCTCCATAGGTACTATAGCTAGGCACTAGAGGTTCTGCTGTCATTTTTCAAATTAAATCAATCCTTTCAGTAGAAATCCCAAATCATTCGGTTGAACCTTCATTACTAACTTAGTTATTATCTTAACTTATTGAGTTTTAAATATACTAGCTTCCGCGGGCTAAAAAGGAACATGGGTGGTTTTTAGTCAGTAGAAGTCTGACACTCCCTTCTGCTGTGCCCCAGAGCGGGAGGAGTCATTTAATGATTTCCCACCCCCCAAAAAAAGGTAGATATTATATAGTGTACAATTAAATAGCAAAATCTGTTCAGTAGTTTTGGCGTGATACATTCATAGTCTTTGCATTCATACGTCCTCAGTCCTCACGTACAAACCGCCCGATACTCGCAAGCGACGTGCTTATATGACCAGATGTATGAATGTGACCGAGGCAAAATGAGTATATAAGGATCGTAGCAGGACAGCCGGTGGAACTTCGTGGTGCATTTCCGACGTTTGGCTCCCAGACTGGAGCGGGCCGGGCTGCCTTCAGGTGGCTCTTGCCCAATCTGGGGGGGGGGGGGCTCAAAACGCCTCCTGCCGAGGTTCTATGCGGGGATCTTGCGGTCCATGGCTGCATTGCCACCATGGGATCTGGAGGCGATAGTCCTCGCGCTTGCAGGTGGCGTGGGAAAAGGGCGTGAGCTTATGTATGTAGGTATGTATTTAAATCGTGTGCAAAATAGCTATAAGTCGGGAGAAATCTTCCACTCATTAAATATATTATTCGCCTAATTCGTGGGTTCTACTGCAAAACGCCGATATTACAATCCATCTCGTATAGCATCCTACTACCTATCAGGCATACTCTTCGCCAACGTCAAACAATTTCCTGTTCTTTTACCCGCCTGTGGCGGAGCCCAAAGGGAGTGTTATTTTTGTAACCTGTTACTCTAACCCACTATTTCTCTGATAGTTAATATTATTATGTTTTTGTTATGGGTACCTAAGGCCCTTAGCAAAAACATAATTATATTTTCTATTTTTCATATGGTCTCACAAAAGTTTCCCCTAATTATATGATAATGTACTATAATGAAGCCGAATAACCAATCAATTATCAAAGTAGTTTATCATAGGTATAATCAATGCTTAGTAATATTTATTTGTAGGTATGAATAAAGATATTATTGTAAGATATATGTCCTACTTATTAAGGATACAAGGGATTAAAACGTAACGTATAAGTACCTAAATCCATGTAAAAAATCACGTTTATCCAGCGTGGCTCTGTTGATAAAAGTCCTGTCCAAAGTTCTGTAGCTCTGTCTGTGAGTAGATATAGATGAAGAACCTCTAAACTAGCATACCAAACTATAACCAACATACCAAATAGCAAACGTACCATCAAACCCTGGATAACAACTGGGCCCCGAGTCTGCTATTCAATAGTGTGTAACGACAGTGGTAAAAAATAGACAGGAACTGATTAGTTATTTTATTTGGGCGTCTCCACTTACAAGTTTCACAATCGAGCGCGACAAGACCTCGAAACTGAGCTTACAGGGCATTATATAGACTTATATCCCCACCGGAGGCATCCGGTAGTTATAGCGGTGTCTGTTGGAAATAACTTAATTACAACAATGATGTTAGCATGTGCCTAATACACATCATGGAGTTTGTATATGTGTCCCAGTATAAACTCTGGTTATATAGAATAAGTTTTCTAGACATATGTCACATTTGTAAACGTGCTTGTTCTTCAGTGGTTTGCCTGTGCGGATGCACAATATATTTTGGAGTCTAACGATGTTATTTTATTGAGTAGCCCACGGAATTTCCAACATGGTAGCAGAGCATGGTTAAATTCGCTACTCTAATAACCGTTTTCCAAGTGTGTGCGTGTGATTTCGTAAAATTATTTTCAAAATTTATTCGCGACAAAACAAAAGATGGCAACTGCCATTCAGAATGTTTTTAAAATTATCCGGGATCCAAGATTATCCATCCTGGAAATTCATGATGCGGATGGTGCTCATCCACGATGACCTTTGGGATTGTGTGGGCACAACTGAAAATAAAAACGAAGATGCGAAGAAACAGGAAAAGGCGCTCGCAAAAATCGCTTTAAGCGTGAAGCCTTGTGTATTTCCACAAATTAGAAATGCCAAGACGGCTCGCGAAGCGTGGAACAACCTTCAGAAGGCATACGAGGACCGAGGCTTGTCACGACGGCTCGGATTGCTTCGCACATTGTTCGCCACCAAATTAAGCGAATGTGCGAGTATGGAGACATACGTTCATAAGGTTATTGATACATCGCAACAACTGAGCGACATCGGAGCGGCTTTGGAAGATGAATTCGTGGCCGTGATTTTACTCAGCGGTTTGACAAGCGATTACGACCCGTTGATTATGGCTCTAGAAAACTCGAACACGTCACTGTCAAGCGAAAATGTCAAAGCGAAATTGCTTCTGGAAAATGCAAGACGCAATGAGAAAGGCGAAGATGCTACGGCTTTAGCAGCTCGGAAAACACCCAAACCAATTAAGTGCTTCAGATGCAAAAAGAGTGGGCATATCAAGAAGGATTGTCCTGACAACTCTGACGGCAAGAAAAGTGGCCAGAAAAGCCAGGCGAATCTCACAGCGTTGGCCGCTGGAGTCAAGCGAGACGTTTGGCACGTCGACAGCGGTGCTGCGCAACACTTTTGCAATGATCGCAGGTTTTTATCAGATTTTACAACTGAAAAGCCAAAGAAGGTCTTAATTGCCAATGGTGAAGCATTGCCAACAGCTGGAAAAGGAACTGCGCAAGCTGTGTTAAAAGACAATAGTGTGAGATCGATAAGTATAATGTGTACTTAGTCCCTAAGTTGTCTGCTAATTTATTATCTGTTAGTGCGATGGATAAGAAAGGTTACGAAATTGTGTTTCGTTCTGGCGTGTGTACGGTCTATGACAACGGGGAGGTTTTGACTACAGCTACCCTGAGAGATGGTATTCATGAACTTGATGCCATTGAAACTGTTTCTGTTTCGTGTAGCGAGCTATCCTCGCAGGCCATGTGTTCGTCTTTATCTGTAGGTACAGGTGACAGCGAAGCGGTGCTGGCACGTCAACTGAAGGATGACAGTCGTCCTGTTGCCGTGAGCGTGAAGCAAGCACCGCAGTACCCTGCTACTGGAAGCCAGTTAACGCAACAAATTTGGCATCGTCGTCTATCGCATCTGAACACCCGAAGCATGGAGTTACTGCGAAAAGGTATGGTCAAAGGTATTTCTTATGACAACAAGAACTTTCAGTCGTGTGTTTCCTGTATCTTAGGTAAACAGACTAAGTTGCCATTTCCAAAGAAATCTGACTAGGCCACAAGAAAGAGACTAGGGCCAAGGAAATCCTTGGAATAGTTCACAGTGACGTCATGGGACCACTGCCGTGTCCGTCTCTAGGTGGAAAATATTATTTTCTGTTGTTCATTGACGACCTGTCACGAAAAACATTATTTTGTTTATTTTCTTAGGAGGAAGGATGAGGTTTTCGAGTTGTTTAAAGAATTTAAAGCTCTCGTAGAAAATCAAACCAATAAGAAAATAAAAGTTCTTCGTAGTGATAATGGTGGTGAATATGTCAATTCTAAATTTCAGAAGTTCCTGAAGAAGCATGGGATTCGACATCAGACCACGGCGGCAGAGTATAAATCCTTCATCGATAATAAATGTTGGACTCTGACTAACCGCGATACGAAGCAACGGCCTGTCAAATGCAAGTAGATCTTTAAAAGAAAGCTTGGCCTCGACGGGGAAATATTGAGGTACAAAGCGCGCCTAGTTGCAAAAGGCTATACCCAGAAATACGGTATTGATTATGAAGAAACGTTCTCCCCTGTAATAATAATAATTCTTTATTTGTATAGAATGCTGGTGTTACAATAATGTAGTACGATATTCTACTATACGTACGTTACTAGCTTTGGCAACAGAACATAACATGAATATCGAGCATCTGGATGTAAAAACGGCGTTTTTAAATGGAGACTTAAAAGAAACCGTTTTTTATGGAACAGCCAGAGGGCTACAAGATTAAAGGCCAAGAAGATAAAGTTTACAAGTTGAATAAGGCCATATACGGACTGAAGCAAGCTTCGAAGTCTTGGTATGAGAAAATAAATAGCGTTTTGACGAGCAAAATGAAATTCAAACGTTTATCTTCCGAACCTTGTGTTTATGTCAAGTCGAGCGGGAAATCTATAATTATAATTGCGCTCTATGTTGATGACATAATGCTATTTTCTTCAGCTGGTTGCCGTGTTACGGTAGGAATCAAAGAAGAATTGAAGAAGGCCTTCGAAATCAAAGATTTAGGGCCAGCACATCACATTCTTGGAATGAGGCTTTGCAGACAGAACAAGGAAATAACTCTAGACCAGTCAAGGTATATTAAGAAGGTGCTAGAACGATTTCATATGTCAGATTGCAAACCTGCGCAAACACCTATGGAGACAGGTCTGAAGCTCGTGAAATCTACAAAGAAGGATTGTACGCACGACTACAGAGGCCTGATAGGATGTCTGATGTACATAGCGGTATGTACGCGGCCAGCTATTGCGCACGCTGTAAGCTCACTCAGCCAGTTCAACGACGCGTTCGACGAGACTCACTGGAAGGCGGCAAAACGTGTTCAACACCGAATCACTTGAACTTGTGAACTTTTCAGAAATCAGGGTTGGATATTGTTGCGTATGCTGACGCTGATTTTGCGTCAAATGAGGTCGATCGCCGATCTTATACCGGCTATGTGTTCAAAATTGGAAATTCTACCATCTCTTGGGAGAGTAGAAAACAAAAAACCGTGGCTCTTTCAAGCACAGAGGCCGAATATATGTGTTTGTCAGATGCTTGTAAAGAGGCTCTTTTTCTACGCAAGTTTCTGTTCGAAATTTACGGGGTACAGTATAGGATTACATTGTTTAATGATAATCAGTCTGCACTGAAGTTGTGCACTAATTCTATGTACCACGCCAGAACGAAACACATTGACGTAAGACATCATTTCATCAGGGAAATCGTTGAGGAAGGTACAGTCGTTATAAAATACCAATCTACTGATGAAATGGTGGCCGACGTTTTACCGAAACCGTTGGCAAAGGAAAAACACGATAAGTTTGTATGTCGTTTATTTATATCGTTAAATAAATGACATGATGGTTCTAAGCAGTAGGTAAGGTATACTTGCAGAAGTATAATTTGTTTTAGATCCGTATCATATAGTTTTGAATATTTACTGTCTATATGTGACGGATACTTTTATAAATTTATACTTTTGCTATGTCTTTTGCTGTTGTGATGTTTTATTATTTTAAGACAGCTGATGTATCCATGAATTAGAAATCGAATTAGAATTAGAATTTATTTATTTGTAAGAATGCAGTTGTACATTGTATGGTGTTAGGTTTGTTTAAAAGATTTCTTACATTCTACCATATTATCTGGTGTACAAATATTAGTTTTACAGTTTTGATTGATCCTAAGATAATATTTTAATGAATACCATGCCACTTTTATAATAAATAATAGTTATAAACATCTGAAATTGCATGTCAAAGTAATAAACATGGAAATGAAATGTCAGTAAATAAAAATTGAAATTAAATGTCATAGTAAATAAAAAAATAAAGTTTATGTCATAATTAATTAAATTATCATCTTAATTTTTTACAGAAGTCCATGAATTCATTAATGTCATAAAAACAATTACACAATAGCCACTTTGTCAGCTTTTTCTTAAATATGTTAATAGGAAGCTCCTTGAATGAGTTAGGCAACTTATTATATACCTGCATTGCAGTATGCTTACATTATTTATAGTGTTCAACGTGTGTTATGTGATTTACATGAGTTTATATTGGTTCAAGGGCCAGTGTTGGAAATAACTTAATTACAACAATGATGTTAGCATGTGCCTAATACACATCATGGAGTTTGTATATGTGTCCCAGTATAAACTCTGGTTATATAGAATAAGTTTTCTAGACAGATGTCACATTTATAAACGTGCTTGTTCTTCTGATGGTTTGCCTGTGCGGACGCACAATATATTTTGGAGTCTAACAATGTTATTTTATTGAGTAGCCCACGAAATTTCCAACAGTGTCTTCGCTTGACTGTGATTGGCTCGCTAGTGGTTGCCTGTCATTGGCTGGCTAGAGTGGCATGGCTATGGTTTGCTAGAGTGGCATGGCTATGGTTTGCTAGAGTGGCATGGCTATGGTTAGCTGTCATTGGCTGGCTAGGGTGGCACGCTGTGAGCAGGCTGTTGTAACATTCGGCCGTCCTGGAACAATTGCTCCCGCAATGGAAACAAGAAAACAGTGATTACAAGTCAGCTCAGAAAAACCAAGTTAAAATGGGGCAATAGACCTCTCAGGAGATTTATGAATCTTCGGTTTTTGAAGGAAAAGGAATAAATGCATAAGACGATTTGTAGTAGGTACCCACTTGTACTAATTATTATGGACAAATATGTAGGAAATGCTTAGTACCAACAATTTTTAACGACATACCTTACGATTTAGAAAATAGCTATACCACGAAAATGTCTTTTAAAAATAAATTAGGGAAGTTTGTTTTTAACACCTATGTAAAAACCTCATTACAAGAGATGTGTAGATTCCATTTATGATTATTTATTGTTGTATAAGTATATATTTATGCCATACTAGCTTATGTTTTCGGCTTCACCGCTATTAATTGAAGTGTTTTAACGCAACTTAAATGTTATAGCATTACGTTATAGTCAACTTTTGTGTTCAATAAATGTGTTTAGTTGTAGGTAAAAGTGTCGTTGTTATTGATGGAAACGTACCAACAAGTTGTTACATTTAAATGAAATATAACTGTTTTACAGTATGGCAGAAGTAATATACCTTGTAACACGGATGTAACCATGAATAAACACTTTTTAATTAATTTCAATTTACTGGCGAAATGTGTGGGTACTCATAAGTATACCTCTGCCTAACCCATTGGGTATTACATGCGTGATGTTAAAAGCATTAAACCTTGTTGCCGCTAGTAATCATCGCCTGGCGCCAAAGTACATAATCATAGTTTTTTTTGTAAATCACACTATTAACATATTTCCTTTCCTTTTTTTTTGCCTTATTACTAAGTTTACTAACCCTAGTCGTTAAGTTATTTTGTTGTTACTAACACTATGGAGACTTGTCTGAATTGAATTTGAATTATTACCTATTTTGCACCTTGTATATAAGTTACGTCCCATTTCTTTCCAGCTATTCTAATCTGAGATAACCCTACCGCGCCTAGATTGCACTGGTTTAGCAACCCGATCTGGGATAAATGGTAAGGCTCATAGGTACCCGGTTGTAATGTTAGCAGTATTATAAGAACTCCATATTATCTGCGACATTAAAAACATGAAACACTTTTCATGTAAGAAAATATAAATAAACTGTTTTGCCAAACTATCGTTTGAAGAAACGGAAGAAACAATTTAAGTTAATTACATCATACCAGTAAGACGCACGCACACATACTGTACTCACACACATAATTCTTAGCGTGTCGATGGCAAAACTTCATTACTTATACACACTAACACACTACATAAGAATACGTTTTTCTATTTTTCCAATATAATTTTATGTGTTTAAAGCTATTAAGTACTAATGTTAACTTAATGCAACTCTGGCCCCCAAGATACCCACAGGCGCAGCCTCGTTTCAGGACATCAGTTTTATCACCATTTTAAAATAAAAATTTAGATTGCTACTGTCATGTATTATCAGAGCTAAGTTATATTTAGAATTGGATGTCATTAACCCTCTTACCTACATTGTCCCCTTTACAGTACGCACAATGTAAACATGACGTCACATAATAATTTTTATTTATAAATCGGGTTATTTTTGGAAATCAGAAATTTTGTTGATATTTATAAAATTCAGAACTTCGTTTTACTCCTTGTTATTGTCATGATGCATTTTGTAATATTTTCCATCGCGCGAAGTTTGACACAACTCACACAACTAATCTGGTACCGTAAAGGTTTGTTAACGTTATAGCCTACCATCAACGATTACACAATTACTCACTATAGGTATCTGTACATCCACTTCGCAGTAAAACAATACTACTTTTCGGCTTTTTATCTTGTCATTGCACAGTACTGAACAAATCGTTCACTTCTAAATGGTACACAATAAACGGCATCTATCGAACGATCTACTTACCTAAGATAGGCATAGACTTTGACTTTGGCTTTTCGTTTTAGCTTGCTTGGGCTTTGGCTCATCGGTCACCATAGTGAATAGTAATATCGGGCAATATATGGCATAAGATCATGTTTAGTCATTGTATCACGTACTGCAGTACAGTCCGAATTACATGGTCATTTTTACATAACACGTCATAATACGAAATCTTAGCAACAATTTTATCACTGCAAGGTAAACAAGCCCAAAATCATGATAAACACTCTATCTGACTTGTAACGCGACTAAACTAAAAGACAGGGCGCAAACTACCGTCAATCTACTTTATAAAAGATACGTGCAATACGTGTGAATTTCTGTTGGAAAACTAGGATCGTACCTACATAATCACTAATACCGACCTATAATTTTTTTTTTTTTATTTCCATAACAAGATTTATGTGACTTGCCTCATCCCACTAAACTATTATCAGAGGTATAGATAGCATTCCTTGGCGATCTCTTGCTACCGTCAGCCGATATTAAAACAGTTTTAGACTTATTGGATAAAGTTCTTGACAAATTGAAAACGAAGAACTTAAAATTAAATATGAGGAACTGCAAATTTTTACATATTTCATAATTAGAGTATAAAACATCATGACATGATGGCATTCAACCAGGTGAATTTAAGTTGATTGTCTTAATTTCTCATCCCGAGTAATGTAAACGAAGTGCGTCAGTTTATTCTATCTAGTTCTATCTAGTTATTAAAGAAAGTCCATTCATAACTTAGCAATAATAGCTCGCCCGTATAACGAACTTAAAAAAAAAAGTACGATGTGGGTATGAGGCAAGTCACATAAATCTTGTTATGGAAATAAAAAAAAAAAGTTATAGGTCGGTATTAGTGATTATGTAGGTACGATCCTAGTTTTCCAACAGAAATTCACACGTATTGCAGGTATTGCACGTATCTTTTATAAAGTAGATTGACGGTAGTTTGCGCCCTGTCTTTTAGTTTAGTCGCGTTACAAGTCAGATAGAGTGTTTATCATGATTTTGGGCTTGAATCCCTTGCAGTGATAAAATTGTTGCTAAGATTTCGTATTATGACGTGTTATGTAAAAATGACCATGTAATTCGGACTGTACTGCAGTACGTGATACAATGACTAATTATGATTTTATGCCATATATTGCCCGATATTACTATTCACTATGGTGACCGATGAGCCAAAGCCCAAGCAAGCTAAAACGAAAAGCCAAAGTCAAAGTCTATGCCTATCTTAGGTAAGTAGATCGTTCGATAGATGCCGTTTATTGTGTACCATTTAGAAGTGAACGATTTGTTCAGTACTGTGCAATGACAAGATAAAAAGCCGAAAATTAGTATTGTTTTACTGCGAAGTGGATGTACAGATACCTATAGTGAGTAATTGTGTAATCGTTGATGGTAGGCTATAACGTAAACAAACCTTTACGGTACCAGATTAGTTGTGTGAATTGTGTCAAACTTCGCGCGATGGAAAATATTACAAAATGCATCATGACAATAACAAGGAGTAAAACGAAGTTCTGAATTTTATAAATATTAACAAAATTTCTGATTTCCAAAAATAAACCCGATTTATTAGTAAATATTATTATGTTACGTCATGTTTACATTGTGCGTACTGTAAAGGGGATAATGTAGGTAAGAGGGTTAATGACATCCAATTGTAAATCTAACTTAGCTCTGATAATACATGACAGTAGCAATCTAAATTTTAATTTTAAAATGGTGATAAAACTGATGTCCTGAAACGAGGCTGCGCCTGTGGGTATCTTGGGGGCCAGAGTTGCATTAAGTTAACATTAGTACTTAAGGTGAAAGCGTCAGGATAGCCGCGAAATTCAAATTTTCTTACGTTTTTTGCAATTTGCAGGCCAGTGCTAGGTTGTATGTTGATTGAAATGTTGGACGCGAGTGTAAGACGTATGTAGTTACAGAATTATAATCATCAAAATCATCAATACAACCCTCCAAGTTCATATAATTCGAGGAATGACTTAAAGTCGTTCCTCGAATTATATGAACTTGGAGGGTTGTATTGATGATTGAGAAAATTTGAATTTCGCGGCTATCCTGACGCTTTCACCTTAATAGCTTTAAACACATAAAATTATATTGGAAAAATAGAAAAACGTATTCTTATGTAAGTAGTGTGTTAGTGTGTATAAGTAATGAAGTTTTGCCATCGTCACGCTAAGAATTATGTGTGTGAGTACAGTATGTGTGCGTGCGTCTTAATGGTATGATGTAATTAACTTAAATTGTTTCTTCCGTTTCTTCAAACGATAGTTTGGCAAAACAGTTTATTTATATTTTCTTACATGAAAAGTGTTTCATGTTTTTAATGTCGCAGATAATATGGAGTTCATATAATACTGTTAACATTACAACCGGGTACCTATGAGCCTTACGATTTATCCCAGATCGGGTTGCTAAACCAGTGCAATCTAGGCGCGGTAGGGTTATCTCAGATTAGAATAGCTGTTTGCCGATAAGGAGATTTTATGTGTGTGTACGGTCAGAAGGTTTGGCAAAGTAAAAAGCGTGTTCTCAGTTGAAGGTTTACTGAACGACTAACACAAAGATTACAATATACAGTGCAGTGGTTGAGGGCTTAGAGTTAACTTACGAGCTACGTCATACATGACCTAAGACTAAAGATGTATAGGTAATTTGCCTACGCGCTACAATCCTCCCCCCTTAGATTTAACGATAAAATTTTAATTTGTAACAACCCAAAAGAATACAAAATTATCTATGAACTAATTAAAACTACAGACGATAACATAACAATAAACAAATTGAGTTGTGAACAATGGTTTTACTTATGCTAGAGCGTTCACACTATGCTACTTATACTAGAGAGAGTATTATTTTCGTCACATGTTGTTTACACTACACTTTAACTTTGAGGTTTGCACTCGCGATTTGCTTGTAGGTTGGGCATCCCTGGCGGTGCGCCGATAGCACGTTGTGTAATCGCGTGGTTGATTTTGTCTCGACGGAGGCTTCGATGCGGCGCTTGCAATAGCACCACCCTACGTAGAGTATAGATAGGGTTACCGCTGTGCTGACTAGGATGTTTGCGGTTAGCGACATCTTGTGGGTGACGGTAATGGTTTTATCTTGCAGCAACCTTGTTGCCGGCAGCTGCGCTGTTCTGCGCCATGATAGTCATCTTGCTAGCTGGCTGGCCCATGTTGTCTGACTGCTGGCTGGTATGAGTGCGGCGATACGATAGTGAACGTTTGTTGAAGAGTGACGGTTATTCATACGGCTGATAAAGACGATGACGGAGGCGGCTCATATGTCGAATCTCACGGTCTTCTTAACGACCCGGCCCGATTTCGTTGTAATCAGCGGTGTCGTAGTGCTCGAAGTGATGTATGGAGTCGTAACGTTCGCCGGATGTGGGACGGTGTCGGGTGGCGTCGTTGTTTGGGTCTCCTGGCGTGGGACCGACACATTATCAAATTCTAATAGGTAAGCTGGTTTTAGACGATCAAGTGACACTGTGACTTGCCTTCCGTTACAGTTTAATGTATAAAATTTTGGATGTCGTTTTATTACTTTAAATGGACCTTCGTATCTTCGTATGGTGGTACCAAAGATCGATGTGCTTCATTTCTAACGAACACATGAGTGTTAATGGCTAAATCTTTATGAACGAATACACTATTGTTGTTGCTATGTAAACTTGAATGTGAGAGTTTGGGAACGGATGACAATGACTTGGTTAACAGTTTGATGTAGTCGCTGTCGTTAATATTGGTTGTAGATTTTGAATTAAATAGATCGCCTGGCAGTCTAAGACTACTGCCGTATAAAAATTGCGATGGACTGTATCCCAGATCTAATTTAACTGCCGAGCGCAACCCTAGGAGTACTAGAGGTAATTCCCGTAACCATTGTGTGCTATTTGAACATTTTGCCATAATAGCAGCCTTTAAGGTACGGTGAAGTCTTTCTATCATGCCGTTCGACTTTGGGTTGTATGCAGTTGTGCGAACTCGTTCGATGCCGAGTCTTTTTAATAACTGCCGAAATAAATCTGATTCGAATTGACGACCTTGATCTGAGGTTACACGTATTGGACAACCGAAACGAGCAATCCAATGCTCTACGAACACCTTAGCAACCGTTTCAGCTGTTATATTTTTTACGGGTATAACTTCTGGCCATTTCGACACCCTGTCGATGATGGTAACGCAATATTTAAAATCCTCTGCCGGTGGCAGTGGTCCTATTATATCGATGTGTACATTTTCAAAACGATTACCTGTGCTGTCAAATTCGCCTATCGGTGTTACTGTGTGGCGTTGAATTTTAGATTTTTGACAGGGACACACATTTTAACGAAATTTTTTATGTCGGTATTCATGTTGCTCCAGAAATACCTTGACTTAACTAAGCGTTGAGTAGCTGCGACGCCGGGATGACTCACATTGTGTAAAGTCTTTATGGCGAGTTCCCGGAACTGTATGGGTAGATCAGGACGTATATCGTTTGTTGATGTTTCGCAGGCTATTTTTATTTCTGAATCGGGCATTGTTATTAATTTAAATTGGAGTTTGTCGTGTTTGCGTAGATTTCGTAATTCCGGATCGCTTTTTTGTAGTTCAGCTAACTTTTGATAATCTACTAGTGATGGCAAGATAATCTCATCGATTCGGGATAATGCGTCGGCGACTGTATTTTTGTCACCTTCTATGTACATAATGTTATCGCAAAATTGGGAAATGAAATCTAGTTGTCTTAACCGTCTAGGTGAGTCTGAAGGCGATACCTTTTTAGATAGGGCGAAGGTCAATGGTTTGTGGTCTGTTAGTACTGTTAGCTGTCTGCCTTCTACCATATGGCGGAAGTGTTTAATTGCCATGTATATTGCTAGAAGTTCCCTATCGTACGTGCTGTATCTTGTTTGGGTATCGGTGAGTTCTGATTTAAAGCGGCGCCTACGCAAGTACCGGAAGCGTCTGTCATCAACACTAATGGCACGGTTGCGTCGGGATGCGATAACGTGACTGTATTATTGATGGCTTGTTTACATCGACTGAATGCTTCTAATGCACTTTCGGTCCATGTAATTTCTGTTTTGTCGCGTTTTTTTGAATTGTGTAAATACGCGTTTAGTGGTGTTTGAATTTCTGCAGCTTTTGGAATGTTGAGCCTGTAGAAATTCATCATTCCGAGGAAACGTCTAAGTTCCTCTATTGTATTGGGTTGTGGATAATCATTAATAAGTTGCGTCTTGTTTGCGCTCGGTTTTATGCCTTTTGAGTTGATGTGGTAACCGAGGAAGCTTAACTCGGATTTACCGAATTCGCATTTATCTGTGTTGATTGTTAAACCGATATTATTTAATCGTTCTAAAACTATCTCTAAATGTTTTGCATGCGTTTCTTTTGAATCTGAAGCTATAATTACATCATCAAGGTAAGGAAATGCAAAGTCAAGACTTTTTAATGCGTTGTTGACTAGTCTTTGAAAATCTTGCGCTGCGTTACGTAACCCAAAGTTCATTCTCGTAAATTCGAATAAACCGAATGGAGTTATGACTGCAGTTTTTGGGATGTCTTCGGGAGCCATTGGTATATTATGGTAAGCTTTCCGGACGTCAATTTTTGAAAATATAGTTTTCCCTTTGAGTAAATATGTGAAATCAAGTAGTCTTGGTAATGGGTAACGGTCGGGAGTAGTTTGTGCGTTAAGTCTACGGTAGTCTCCGCACGGTCTTATTTCACCGTTTTTTTTACTAACGCAAACAAGTGGGTTAGCCCAAGGACTATTCGAAGGTCTACAAATACCTAATTGCATCATTCTTTCGAATTCTGCTTTGGCGACTTTGTATTTCTCCGGATTAAGTGGTCGTACTTTTTCATGGACCGGGGGTCCATTAGTTTAAATGTGGTGTTGAACATCATGCTTAGGATGTGTTTTAAAGTTTTCTAATTTGGTGATGTCGGGAAATTTTTGTAATATGAGATGGTATTCGTCGTTTACATCGATTGATCGAATATTAAAGTGAGTTTGTCTATTAGTTTCCTACCATGTAAGTCTACTATTAGTTTGTTAGCAGCAAGGAAGTCAGCGCCTATTATTGAACGTTGTACATCGGCTAGTATGAACTTCCATTGGAATGGGCGACGTAAACCTAAGTTAACTGTGATGGATTTTTCCCCGTATGTTTTGATTTTTGTGCCGTTGGCTGCATATAATATGTAATCTGATGTGGATGCGTTTTGCCTTTTACCGGCTAAAACCGACACATCAGCACCAGTATCGATAAGAAATCGTGCACCAGTTTTAATATCTGTAACACATAAACGATAGGAATTGTTGACACCGGCGACATTGTGTATTTGTTTAGTGCGTAATTCTGAAATTTCTAGTTTCATTTGTTTTAGGTCATTTACAATGGTTTTGGGAAGTGTTGGGTCTGCACTCGGAGTTGTTTTAGAAACCGGGGCTATTTCAGATGGTCTGGTATTTTCCAGAATTTTATCAGCGATTTTAGCCAAACCATCGAGTTTTACCTCGTCAGTGTCGCATGCGGTTATGACGGCCCTAATTGAGTGTGGAAGACGACCTGTCCACAATAACTTTAGAGTATCGTCTGGGACTTTATTTTTCCCTAAGTCTCGCATACGCCGTAATAATTGTGAAGGCTTTTGATCTCCGAGTTCGATTTCGTTTAAGAGTTGGTTCATTTGTTTTGTTTCCGACTCTTCGTAAACCGAAATTAACCTATTTTTTAGAGTTTCATACTTATTATTCTCAGGCATGTTTTCAAGAATGTCACTAATATCAGGTAATTCGTCAGGTTTCAGCCTAGCTATTAGAAGTTGACTTTTGTGCAGGTCACTTGCCTTTAGAGGATCCACGATGGCGTTGAATTGATGAAACCAGAGTCTTGGTCGATCTTGCCAGAAGTCCGGTATCCTCGGTGTCATGGAAACTGCCGTCATCTGTTGCGGCTGTGGCTGGTCTTGGGTTGACATGGCTGCAAGTTGTTGAGAGAGCTGCGGCCTGGTCGAGTCGTTTGTTTTTACGCGCAATGAATTATAGTCTTTGTTAAAAACTTGGAACTTGATACGCGAGCGGACGCGCCGGGTGTCACCACTTTGCCGATAAGGAGATTTTATGTGTGTGTACGGTCAGAAGGTTTGGCAAAGTAAAAAGCGTGTTCTCAGTTGAAGGTTTACTGAACGACTAACACAAAGATTAGGTACAATATACAGTGCAGTGGTTGAGGGCTTAGAGTTAACTTACGAGCTACGTCATACATGACCTAAGACTAAAGATGTATAGGTAATTTGCCTACGCGCTACAGCTGGAAAGAAATGGGACGTAACTTATATACAAGGTGAAAAATGATAATTCAAATTCAATTCAGACAAGTGGCCATAGTGTTAGTAACAACAAAATAACTTAACGACTAGGGTTAGTAAACTTAGTAATAAGGCAAAAAAAAAAGGAAAGGAAATATGTTAATAGTGTGATTTACAAAAAAACTATGATTATGTACTTTGGCGCCAGGCGATGATTACTAGCGGCAACAAGGTTTAATGCTTTTAACATCACGCATGTAATACCCAATGGGTTAGGCAGAGGTATACTTATGAGTACCCACACATTTCGCCAGTAAATTGAAATTAATTAAAAAGTGTTTATTCATGGTTACAGCCGTGTTACAAGGTATATTACTTCTGCCATACTGTAAAACAGTTATTTTTCATTTAAATGTAACAACTTGTTGGTACGTTTCCATCAATAACAACGACACTTTTACCTACAACTAAACACATTTATTGAACACAAAAGTTGACTATAACGTAATGCTATAACATTTAAGTTGCGTTAAAACACTTCAATTAATAGCGGTGAAGCCGCAAACATAAGCTAGTATGGCATAAATATAGACTTATACAACAATAAATAATCATGAATGGAATCTACACATCTCTTGTAATGAGGTTTTTACATAGGTGTTAAAAACAAACTTCCCTAATTTATTTTTAAAAGACATTTTCGTGGTACAGCTATTTTCTAAATCGTAAGGTATGTCGTTAAAAATTGTTGGTACTAAGCATTTCCTACATATTTGTCCATAATAATTAGTACAAGTGGGTTCCTACTACAAATCTTCTTATGCATTTATTCCTTTTCCTTCAGCTTAAAGTCCCATGCTATTGGTGGCGAGCCAGGTTAACTCTTGTTTGTTAGAGGATTTGTTTTCTGGCCCATATTAAGTGATATTGAGGAGTTAGGTAATGATTGACATAAATTAAGAAGTGTGAAAGGTCATATTATATGATACAACGGGTTTACAGGTTTAGTATCCGTTGTAACATATCGTAGCAGTGCTTTTGTCTGATAGCACCAGTAGTGTGAACGAACAATTGAAAACCGAAGATTTCATAAATCTCCTGAGAGGTCTATTGCCCCATTTTAACTTGGTTTTTCTGAGCTGACTTGTAATCACTGTTTTCTTGTTTCCATTGCGGGAGCAATTGTTCCAGGACGGCCGAATGTTACAACAGCCTGCTCACAGCGTGCCACCCTAGCCAGCCAATGACAGCTAACCATAGCCATGCCACTCTAGCAAACCATAGCCATGCCACTCTAGCAAACCATAGCCATGCCACTCTAGCAAACCATAGCCATGCCACTCTAGCCAGCCAATGACAGGCAACCACTAGCGAGCCAATCACAGTAAAGCGAAGACACCGCTATAACTACCGGATGCCTCCGGTGGGGATATAAGTCTATATAATGCCCTGTAAGCTCAGTTTCGAGGTCTTTTCGCGCTCGATTGTGAAACTTGTAAGTGGAGACGACCGAATAAAATAACTAATCAGTTCCTGTCTATTTTTTACCACTGTCGTTACACACTATTGAATAGCAGACTCGGGGCCCAGTTGTTATCCAGGGTTTGATGGTACGTTTGCTATTTGGTATGTTGGTTATAGTTTGGTATGCTAGTTTAGAGGTTCTTCATCTATATCTACTCACAGACAGAGCTACAGAACTTTGGACAGGACTTTTATCAACAGAGCCACGCTGGATAAACGTGATTTTGTACATAGATTTAGGTACTTATACGTTACGTTTTAATCCCTTGTATCCATAATAAGTAGGACATATATCTTACAATAATATATTTATACATAAGTACCTACAAATAAATATTACTCAGCATTGATTATACCTATGATAAACTACTTTGATAATTGATTGGTTATTCGGCTACATTATAGTACATTATCATATAATTAGGGGAAACTTTGTGAGACCATATGAAAAATAGAAAATATAATTATGTTTTTGTTAAGGGCCTTACCCTTAGCAAAAACATAATAATATTAACTATCAGAGAAATAGTGGGTTAGAGTAACAGGTTACGGTGCTGGTTAGAGGAATTAAAAATAACACTCCTTTTGGGCTCCGCCACAGTCGGGTAAAAGAACAGGAAATTCTTTGGCGTTGGCGAAGAGTATGCCTGATAGGTAGTAGGATGCTATACGAGATGTATTGTAATATCGGCGTTTTGCAGTAGAACCCACGAATTAGGCGAATAATATATTTAATGAGTGGAAGATTTCTCCCGACTTATAGCTATTTTGCACACGATTATACATACCTACATACATAAGCTCACTGCTCACGCCCTTTTCCCACGCCACCTGCAAGCGCGAGGACTATCGCCTCCAGATCCGCATTGCCGCTATGGGATCCATGGCGGCAATGCGGCCATGGACCGCAAGATCCCCGCATAGAACCTCGGCAAGAGTCGTTTTGACCCCCCCCCCCCCCCCAGATTGGGCAAGAGCCACCTGAAGGCAGCCCGGCCAGCTCCAGTCTGGGAGCCAAACGTCGGAAATGCTCCACGACGTTCCACCAGCTGTCCTGCTACGATCCTTATATACTCATTTTGCCTCGGTCACATTCATACATCTGGTCATACAAGCACGTCGCTTGCGAGTATCGGGCGGTTTGTACGTGAGGACTGAGGACGTATGAATGCCTTTTTATGGTCTAAAAAGACAGCGAGGCTCTTTTGTCTATTGTTTAGATGTTTGGTTATTAGAGAGGAAAGACCACCAACATCATCTTCCGTAGACATATTTTTTCTGAAGCCGTATTGCGAGTCGGATAAAATATTAAACTTGCTTAAATAATTTAGTAGTCTAGTATTTATTCGTTTTTCAATGATTTTTGATAAAGCAGTTAAAACTGAAATTGGTCTATAATTACTGATATCGTCTCTATCTCCACCCTTGTGCACTGGCGTGATTATGGCTTCTTTTAACGCGGCCGGAAAAAATCCTTTCTTAAAGCACAGAATTGCAAGGTGTGTGATGATGGGGACCACTATCATGCTGGTGTGTTTTAAAAACTTAGTGGATATATTATCCCAGCCCGAAGCGCTGTTGGACCTAAGATTCATTAGAGTTCTATATACCTCATCACAGTCGGTTTCGAGAAGCACAAAAGAATTAGCTTGTGCAAGTGCATCACTGAGTGGAGTAGGGTAATTCGTAGTTCCAGGTTGAATTTGCTGAGCTAGCTCACAGCCTATATTAGCAAAATAAAAAATAATAATGAAATTTATAGAAATGTTGCTTTAATTTGTGTTTAATGTTCATACAAGTTATTTTGTCCCTTAGTGATAAAGGTAGTTGATTTATAAGGCATGGTATTATGTACTTTAGCGATCTCTTGCCGTGTAAATTGCTATGCTTTGGAAGTAACAATTTAGAATTAATAACACTAATTATTTATAATTTCGGTTTCCTTAAGATTTTCATTAAAAAAATCCTATTTTAATACTGTGTATTTAATTTTTTCATATACAGAGTTGTGCCGATGATACGACAATAAATTAAACTACGTATACCTTAGTATGTTCCCAGTGTATATACAAAAAAAAAACATTTGAATAATATCCAGTAGTTTAGTCACAGGAAATTATTTTTCATTTTTAACAGATACATCCGGTACATACAGTGTAGCGAGTTGGCAACCGCACCGATGCGGGGTCTTAGCGACCCCGCATCGGTGCGGTTGCCAACTCGCTTAAAAACTTTAGCCAAATTAGTTTTAACACTTAATTTATTGCAAATTATACCTTAAACCTGTACAATAAGAGCCATAACGCATGTCATTAGACTTAGATAAAAAATAACGCATGCGAAAGTTGCTATGCACTCTCACTAATAGAACATTTAGTGTGTGCGAAAGAGATATCTAGTTTCGTTTGTTTATTACAAAAAAAAAAAATGTATTTAAGTAGTTTATCAGCCATCTCGTTACCATAACACAAGCATTAGGTTGCTTAGCTTGGGACTAGATGGCGTTGTGTGAAATGTCCAAGGATATTTTTTTTTTTTTTTTTATTTATTTATTACTTCACTTTCTTGTCCAAACTTGCAAAGAACTACGCTACGAAGTTAGGTCACGGTCACCGCTCAGTCTGTCCGTCTGTCGCAACAGTCCTGTGACGTTGCACGCGTAGAGGAAAGTCACCAAATATGGAATACTATTTTGTTTTTGGGATATAAAAAAAAAACTTCATATAAATTAAAACAGTTTAATGTTTTTACTAATCAGTCATACATTTATATGTAGTAATTAACAGCCTTTAATCAAATATATTAGTTATCAAATTAAAATCTAACATAAAAAACAAAATCACAAATGAGTAACCAAATATGGAATAGGTACCCATATATGGAATATAAGCATAAATCAACATAACAATAACAAAAATGGACATTAATATCTTTGAGATCAATTAAATAAATATAACATATTGTGATAAATAAAAGAAGTTACATAATTACTTGCAAAAGTCACAGATCCAAGTATCAAATCAAATATATATATAATAATATATATCAATAATATATATAATATACAGGGTGTTTGGAAGGGAGCTGTACATACGCCTAGGGTAGAAACTAGGGATAGTCTGCTACCTACCCCCGCCCATTATATTGACCTTGGCCTCAAGGTTTTTTTTTAATTTAAAATTATTTCTTTACCTTACTACGGTACTTCAGGCCCCATAACTTTTCTTCTCCACAATTTTCTGGTGTAAAATAATTTTTTGCAGGACCCTAAGACTCTAACGATTAAAACAAGACCATTAGCCGACCGGTCCCATGGATAGATTTTGAGCTACAGGTAGTTTTAGTCAAAAAGTCAAATAAAAAATAATAATAAATTAAAAAAAAACCTTGAGGCCAAGGTCAATATAATGGGCGGGGGTAGGTAGCAGACTATCCCTAGTTTCTACCCTAGGCGTATGTACAGCTCCCTTCCAAACACCCTGTATATATTATTGATATATAATATATAATACTAGCTGAACCCGCATGCCTTGCAATGCCCTTTTTCCTACCTACTACCTGCCTACTACCTACCTACTACTTACCTACCTACCTACTAAATACATACCTACCTACCTACCTACTACCTACCTACTACCTACCTACTACCTACCTACTACCTACCTACTACCTACCTACTACCTACCTACTACCTACCTACTACCTACCTACTACCTACCTACTACCTACCTACTACCTACCTACTACCTACCTACTACCTACCTACTACCTACCTACTACCTACCTACTACCTACCTACTACCTACCTACTACCTACCTACTACCTACCTACTACCTACCTACTACCTACCTACTACCTACCTACTACCTACCTACTACCTACCTACTACCTACCTACTACCTACCTACTACCTACCTACTACCTACCTACTACCTACCTACTACCTACCTACTACCTACCTACTACCTACCTACTACCTACCTACTACCTACCTACTACCTACCTACTACCTACCTACTACCTACCTACTACCTACCTACTACCTACCTACTACCTACCTACTACCTACCTACTACCTACCTACTACCTACCTACTACCTACCTACTACCTACCTACTACCTACCTACTACCTACCTACTACCTACCTACTACCTACCTACTACCTACCTACTACCTACCTACTACCTACCTACTACCTACCTACTACCTACCTACTACCTACCTACTACCTACCTACTACCTACCTACTACCTACCTACTACCTACCTACTACCTACCTACTACCTACCTACTACCTACCTACTACCTACCTACTACCTACCTACTACCTACCTACTACCTACCTACTACCTACCTACTACCTACCTACTACCTACCTACTACCTACCTACTACCTACCTACTACCTACCTACTACCTACCTACTACCTACCTACTACCTACCTACTACCTACCTACTACCTACCTACTACCTACCTACTACCTACCTACTACCTACCTACTACCTACCTACTACCTACCTACTACCTACCTACTACCTACCTACTACCTACCTACTACCTACCTACTACCTACCTACTACCTACCTACTACCTACCTACTACCTACCTACTACCTACCTACTACCTACCTACTACCTACCTACTACCTACCTACTACCTACCTACTACCTACCTACTACCTACCTACTACCTACCTACTACCTACCTACTACCTACCTACTACCTACCTACTACCTACCTACTACCTACCTACTACCTACCTACTACCTACCTACTACCTACCTACTACCTACCTACTACCTACCTACTACCTACCTACTACCTACCTACTACCTACCTACTACCTACCTACTACCTACCTACTACCTACCTACTACCTACCTACTACCTACCTACTACCTACCTACTACCTACCTACTACCTACCTACTACCTACCTACTACCTACCTACTACCTACCTACTACCTACCTACTACCTACCTACTACCTACCTACTACCTACCTACTACCTACCTACTACCTACCTACTACCTACCTACTACCTACCTACTACCTACCTACTACCTACCTACTACCTACCTACTACCTACCTACTACCTACCTACTACCTACCTACTACCTACCTACTACCTACCTACTACCTACCTACTACCTACCTACTACCTACCTACTACCTACCTACTACCTACCTACTACCTACCTACTACCTACCTACTACCTACCTACTACCTACCTACTACCTACCTACTACCTACCTACTACCTACCTACTACCTACCTACTACCTACCTACTACCTACCTACTACCTACCTACTACCTACCTACTACCTACCTACTACCTACCTACTACCTACCTACTACCTACCTACTACCTACCTACTACCTACCTAAATACTACCTACCTACCTATCTACCTACCTACAACCTAACTATCTACTTACCCAAAAAAAAAAGAACAAAAACTATCCTATGTCCTTCTCCTGGCTCTAAACTACCTCCCTGCCAATTTTCAGCTAAATCGGTTCAGCCGTTCTTGAGTTATAAGTGAAGTAACTAACACGACTTTCTTTTATATATATAGATATATATATTATAATATATATAATATATAATATATATCAATCAAATCAAACGACTGTCCATATTTGGATTTTTATACTAGTTCAAACTCTTCTAAATATTTTTTTAAGTCACAATATTTTGAAATTAAAAGATCACAAAATGGTGAAATAAACATAATACCGATATACTAAATAGTATAACACTTATGTATACAAACATATCAGCTGGTAATACTCATTTATTACTTACCTTTAAAATTTTCCGCACGACAACAAAACAAAACACGCCTGCCACAAGTGAAGTGTTCGCGCAACTGACTCGATGGTGTGAGTGCGATAGTTAGTAGACCGAATGGAACAGAAGATGGTCGAGTGTTGCGTTTCATACTTATAGTCTTAGAGAAATGAAGGTATTCCATATTAGGATACTATTTCATATTTGGTGACTTTCCTCTATGTAAATTTTTTGCATGGCCCTGGCTGGGGGCCTTAATTTCTGAGGTCACCACAGGATTGTCCGGTTAAGCAGTAAACCATCCTCTCTAGAGATGAACTGCGAGTGGCCCTTACAAAAAAAAAAAAAAAAGGTTATTACAATAAGTGTGAAATTGGACGCATTATTTTAGTGACAGAACACGAACAATTAATAGGTACTTATCCTAGTTAAATTAAGTAGTTCAGTGAACTGTGCGAATTTAGGCGATAAGTTTTTATTGTGTTCGTGTATTTTACTTAGCTAAGTAGGTACCTACTTAGTAAGTGATTGAAAAGTGAGTGATCCTGATTGTGATTAATAAATAACACGTGGGCGAGAGGTGCCTGATTATTCGGTTAATAATCTGTGAATCAGTGTTGCACCGACCCCGAATAAAATGGGATAAGGGCAAAAAGATGAGGAATCTGTGATTCAGTGATTATTACCCATAAGACCACCCACTGACCCAAAAGATCATGTCGCTACACGACGATACGCTACGTTGCCGCTCGCTACAACAGAGGTTAGTGAACCCATGTTTTTAAATGGCGTTCTATTTTGTTACAAGTTCTAAGCCATTTAGTTTGTTTGAAATTTTTAATTTTTATTTTGGTTTTAGGATTTTTTTAATGGTTTACAATTATTCCTATGAACTAGTATGGTCCGTGTTTTCATTTATTGTCGTATCATCGTCTCCTCGTTGTATAGGTAATATTTTACAAAATTCAAAAATTTTACGATAATCGTCTTTGTACCTCTTCTATTACAATGCGGGACAATTGCTTTTAATATCCGTAGTTGTTGGCGACAATAAGTAGCGCCGCGCGCCGGGAGCCACTGCGACGACCGGCGGGCGACAGCGGCTTGTGGGGAGCGGGGGACGAGGTGCCGATAGCCGCCACTGCTGCCACCTTTCACAGATACGACACTGACCAGAGGCGCGCGTTCTTATACATATATCTCAATATACGAACCTACTTAGATTTACAGTCCGCTATTTTATTTCTACCACCTCTGAGAATCACCAACATATGGTCCTCTCACCGTGAAGAAGATTTTAAGAACGTCTTGAAGCTTATTTGGACAATATTTCGTGTCAATCAAGAAACTTTAACGAGTCGTACGCGCTGGCCATTACGCGACGACTTTCGAGACATAGGAAGGACATTTGAAGGACAAATAAAGAAGACACTGTGAACAAAGGATAAGACATCTTGTGAGTTCGTTCCTAATTATTCCTCTTATTCCATCTTCTCTTAGCTATTCAGATTCATATTTTCCTTCTCAATTTCATACCCATTTTGCTAAAACTTGAGTCAGTGCTTTGTGCATTCTTCATACGTTACTATTCATTCAATATTACGCACGCTGTTATCTATAAAACTTAGCTGTTTATTTCATTGATAATTTCTTTATTCGGGGCTTTGTGCGCTAATTGCGGTCGTAAAACTCGAGCGTTGAATGCCTATTGCATGAATCATCTTGTTTACTTCAAATCGAAACGCACAGTCATTGAGCTTAGCTACCTGGTTATAATTTTTTGCTTAAATAATATTATCTTTATAACGGTGAACCAAGTAGCTTGTTATTTTTAATCAGCTGTTGCCATTACATCGAATTGAGGTTTGCTTTGTGATCATGTCTGAACTTAAAACTTTAATTAAAAGACGCTCAGCTATAAAATCAAAGCTCACTATTTTCGGCAATTATATTAAATTAATTGAAACTTCTAAAGCCTTAACGGAGTTACAAACCATAGATTTAGAGTGCCGCTTACGAAAATTTGAGCCCTTATGCGAGGAATTCGACTCGTTGCAGACTGAAATCGAGATCCTATCTGACGAGCCACCAGCCGATGAGGTCCCTGCGGATCGTGTGCAGTTTGACAACGACTACTACCCGAGAGCCTGCTTGCTGCCGGGGGGAAAGGCAGCGGATCTGTGGCGGAGTTCAGCGATGCAGAATCAAGTGGGCGAGTGAGAAATTTGGTTAGGCTACCGAAAATTGACTTACCACATTTCAGCGGCGGCTATCAAGACTGGCTCGAATTTAAAGACACATTCCTTTCTCTTATACATAACAGTGATTGCATAGATAATATTAATAAATTCCACTATTTACGGGCTTCTCTTCAAGGAAATGCCGCTCTGATTATTAAAAATATCGACTTTAAAAGTAACAACTATAAAATTGCTTGGGAATTATTGTGCGAGCGATTTGATAACAGTCGCTTACTAGTAAATAATCACTTACAGGCTTTGTTTAACATAGATCCTATTCGATCAGAATCATGTAAGTCGATTCAAAATCTTATTGATGTAACTAATAAAAACATTAGGGCTCTCGAATCATTGAAAGAACCGATCTGGGACACGATCATAATTTATATGATGTCAACTAAACTTGATAGTGTGACGGGTCGAGAGTGGGAAGAACATAGAAATACATTGACTTCGTCCCCAACCCTATCACAGTTCATAACATTCCATTATAACGTCCATTTTTTGACAGCTGACATACCGCGAACGTCCGGGTGACTAGAGCGGCCCAAGTCGCGTCGAGCGCACCATGCCATTACTTATTAAAAGTGTATTTGCAACCAAACTACTCCAGTAATAGGAAATGAAAAAATAATTTTAAACAGCTAACATTATAAGGAATCGATAAATGTGCATACTGGAAAACAACTCTTATTGTGAAATGTACAAAAAAATGTTGAACCTGACAATATGGGTTAAATTTGAGTAAAATATTTGTTATAACAAGTTTTTACGAATTATTTGTAACATATCTTAATGTCATAGTACGTAGTATTAAAATAGATTATATGAGCTTTTTTTTTGATACCAATAAACTATTACTTGGAACATACAGTGTAGCACAATAAATCAAAACAATCTACCCATTCCCTC
The DNA here is from genome assembly GCA_932274075.1 of Diarsia rubi. Taxonomy (NCBI): domain Eukaryota; kingdom Metazoa; phylum Arthropoda; class Insecta; order Lepidoptera; family Noctuidae; genus Diarsia; species Diarsia rubi. The sequence goes on along the minus strand of OW026412.1, from coordinate 16,373,878 downwards.
TATCAATTCGGTATCGCTCCGATGACGAAATTGTGCCAAGATGGCCGACATAAGGCTTCTCCCGCACAACTTTCGGATTATTTTGTTTTATGATTAGATTGTTTTTTATTTATTAATATGAACTAAATAATATTTAAATGATAGGCAATTATTGTAGGTGTATATTATTTTCTAAATGATGTATTGTTCAAATAAAAATATCTACTTAAATTACACAGCACGACATTTTATTTTCGGGTAGTTCACAAGTTTCCGCGGCCTCGACATCCACTCAAACGTCCGGGCCACCATAGTCGCCCGCCCTCCATCTGTGGAGCGGACTTTTAAGTCCGCTAAAAAAGAGGCCCTTGTCTGTGGCGTGGACTTATAAGTCCGCATGTCGCTCAAACTTGCACAGACTATAGATTCTTGTAAAAGAGCCGACATCTTAGAAACTTTAGAAGAGAATAATAAAAATAATAAAATAAAATCAGAACCCGTAAAAGAAAAAAGTTTAGTTATCAATAACAATAATAGCACTAATAGCAAACATAAAGATAAAAAATTCAAACGTAAATCATGTCCATTGTGTAACGATGAGTCACATCAGCTGTTCAATTGCGAATCGTTTAGAAGTCTTCCTGTAGAATCTCGGATGTCCAAAGTAAAAGAGTTTAAGGTGTGCTTGAACTGTTTGCGCTACGGACACGTAGCAAAGAAATATTTTTTGTCACACTGCAAATATTGCAATGAAAAGCACAACACTCTGTTGCACTTGGAAAAATCTGAGCAATCTGCTTCTCGTGATTCGTCATCTACGTCTTCAAAAGACATTGTATTGACAACTGATGTTCAACCGGTTACTGCTCCGATTCGTGTTTTCCTTTCCACAGCGTTGGTGAAGGTGGTTGACGGCAAGGGCAACAAACACACTGCCAGGGCGATCTTGGACAACGGTAGTGGAATAAATATCGTTTCCGAAGCTTTCTGCAGTAAGCTGGGTTTGCCGAGGCGGAACGTGAGCTCCACGGTATCAGGTTTTAATAATCATGTATCCCATAGTACACAGTCTTGTAATCTCACAATTGAGTCATTGAATACTAGCTATAGGAATAACATTGACTGTTATGTGTTTACTGAGGTGTCGGGAGTAATAGATAAAAGGACGTCAACTTGTAGCGAGCGTATATTGCGAACTGGTCGGTTACAATGGTGTAGGCTTATTTATAGGTGATCTTACTTACTAAGTTTCTTATGTGGGTACCCAAATATATTACAATCCTCCACCTTAAATAATGCATATCCTAAATTATATAAAACTAAAATAAACAAAATATAAACCTTAACATTAACTATTTTATATCTTACAACTGTTTACAACGTTCTACAAACATAAATGAAATAAGAACTTATACTTCAATAGCTACCAGTATAACTTCATTCAAAACTAAGTAAGGACTAAATGTTTAGCTATCACAATATTGGCGCGGTCTTTTTAATCGACACGCCCGTACAGGACGGGGGCGGACTACTTCTGGAACAGCATCCTCGGGTCGGGAAACTATCGCCCGCTCCTCAAGACTGGGTACATTACTGAGAGGTACTGATCCAGAAGCAGATGTAGACGGCAACTCAACGATAGTCGCGGTTCGAACCGGACTAAACTCCCTTACGCTCCGAGGGCTCCGAGTCTCTCCGGGGACTGAAAACGGCTTCGTCACCTCGGGATTGTCGGAACGTTCCGCATCAAGAGAACTCCGTTCTGATGTGCTAGTCGGACAAATCAATGAGCTTCGCGATCGCTGTCTTAACTGGTCAATGTGTCTATGGCTTTCTTTGCCTGAACAGTCCATAACTTTATAATCTGTAGTACCCATTTTATCCACTACCTGCCCCGGACTCCATTTTTCATTTCCCCTATATTGTCTCATCCATACTTCCTCTCCTATCTCTAAAGAACGTTTGACGTCCGTTCCTACTTTCCGTTGTCGTTCCTGAGCCTTCCTGACTTTATTTTCTATGTTTGGTTTTAATGCATCTAATTTGGTACGTAAATTCCTACCTAGCATCAAAGTGGCTGGACTTTCCCCTGTTGAGCAGTGCTCCGTATTACGGTAATGCAAAAGGAAGGTATTTATAAATAAATTAATGTTTTCTTTTTGTTTGAAAGCTTTTTTTATAATTCTTTTAACCGTACGCACTGCATTTTCTGCAGCCCCATTCGATGCTGGGTGGTACGGAGCAGAAAAAACGTGATCTACACCCTGACTAACCAAAAAGTCTGCCATTTCCTTGCTCGTGAACGGTGGTCCGTTATCTGAGACTATTTGTCTCGGTAACCCCCATCTAGAAAAAACTTCGGTAAGCTTTTCAATCGTAGAACTAGCCGCCGTACTAGGCACCGGAAATACTTCTAACCATTTAGTTCTAGCGTCAACCATAATTAAAAACATTTTTCCGAAAATAGGCCCTAGAAAATCAAGATGCACCCTCGCCCACGGTCTAGAAGGCCAGGGCCACGGCGTGACCGCGTGCCGCTGCGGCGCGTCCGCCTCCCCTGCGCACACCGAGCACTCCCTGCACGTAGCCTCAATCGCCTCGTCTATGCCCGGCCACCACACATAACTCCTAGCTGACGCCTTCGTCTTAACTATGCCCATATGAGGTTCATGTAATTCCTGTAGTACCCTGGCTCGACCACTTGCAGGAATCACTACCCTGTGTCCCCACATCACGCAGCCTAGCTCCTCGTACAGTTCCTTACGACGGTTAAAATACGGCTGTAATTCTCGAATATCATTATCTGTTGGCCACATATCCCGAATATAATTTAAAACCCTACCTAACATTGGATCTACCATAGTTTGTTGTTTAATTGTATTATAATCTAATAACAATGCATTCTGTGCGAAATGTAAATACGTTTGCTCGGGGACACGCAGTGACTCATCGCTACTACACGGAACCGGCAGTCTCGACAGCCCGTCCGCACCGTTTTGTTTCGTGTTTACATATTCAATATCGTACGTATAAGCCGATAAAATAATTGCCCAGCGTTGTAATCTACTCGCGGCCATCGCAGGTACACCGTGTTTTGGTCCAAATATACTTACTAGCGGCTTGTGGTCGGTTCGCAACACAAAACGTCGACCATAAACATACTGATGTAACTTTTGTAAACAAAATACGATAGCTAACGCTTCCCGATCTATTTGTGAATAATGTTTCTCTGCGTTATTCAACGCGCGTGACACATACACTACCGGGCGGTCGCGGCCGTCGGCGCTCGGCTGTGTGAGTACGCCGCCTATGCCCCGCGCGCTCGCGTCGCATGTCAACACTAACGACTTGTTTGGATCATAATGAGCCAATACCTCTGCGCCTACTAATATTCTTTTAACTTTTGCAAACGCCCTTTCGCACTCCGCACTCCATCTCCAATTGACCTCTTTTTTTAAAAGTTCATACAGTGGTGACAATATCGTACTCAAATTCTTAGCAAATTTAGCATAAAAATTAACTAAACCTAAAAAGGAACGCAACTCTGAAATATCTCCTGGCCTGGGAATTTTTGTTATTGCTTTTATTTTATCTGAATCTACTTTAATCCCATCTTTTGATATGATATAACCTAAGTATTTGACTTCGTCCACCATAAATGAACATTTACTCCTTTTTAGCTTCATACCGTGACTCTGTAACCGCTGGAACACTTTTTCTAACGTTCCTAAGTGATTATCCTGTGTTCCCGCTGTACCGATGATGATATCATCTAAAAATACTTCTACCCCCGGAATATCACTAAGTACATTCGACATAATACGCTGGAAGATGCCCGGACTAGAAGACAACCCAAACACAAGTCTATTGTACTTAAAAAGACCTCGATGTGTGTTTATTACAGTTAAATCTTTAGTGTTATCCAATTCAATCTGGTTGTAAGCAAGGGACAAATCAATTTTTGAGAAATGACTAGCACCGTTTAAGCTTACTAACAAATCATCTATCTTTGGTAACGGATATCTATCGACCAGTAAGACAGGATTTAAAGTTATTTTGTAATCAGCACAGATACGGAGTCCTCCGTCCGCTTTACGTACCGGTACCAAAGGCGTCGCCCAGTCCGAGCACTCGACGGGCTCGATGATGCCCGCGCGCAACATGGCGTCCAGCTCCGCGTCGACCTGACCCCTCAGAGCGTAAGGCAGCGGCCGCGCGCGGCAAAATACCGGCCTCGCGCCCTCCCGCAACCGGAGCGTTGCCTTGCCGCCTGTGTACCGCCCCAGTCCCTCGCTGAACAATTCTTTATACCTGTTCAACAAACAATCGACAGTATCAGACATTTTGTGTACACTCTGGTTAATCTCTTGTTGAAAGGGAGGTATTTTAATACCCAATTCTATTAACCATTGCCTGCCCAGTAAGGAAGTTGTACCCCTGTCTATCACAAACAGTTCTAGATATTTTATTTTATCTTTGTATTGAACTTTCGGTCTTATAACCCCTAGTGGTTTTATGTTGCTACCATCATAAAATTTTAAAACCAAATTAAATGGTTTAATTACTCTACTGTTAAAAAGTTTATCATATGTTTTCTTACTGATGCATGAAATTGCCGAGCCTGTGTCTAGCTCCATTTCTAATGTTTTATCATCAATCAGTAATGATAAACTCACCGGGTTGTAGCTGCTCAAACATAGTTGATGAAGTTCTTCCTCAAGCTCGTCCGAGCTGGAGTCTCCCGCTCCTGCCCTCGGATGGTCGCTCGTGGTGGCATCCACGTGGTTCACTCCACGCCTTTTTCCTCTGCCCCTGTCCGCCTCCGTCCGCGGGCAAACACGCCTCAAATGTCCGCTTTGTTTGCATTTGCTACAAACAAAATGCTTATAGCGGCACTCCTCCTTGCTGTGTCCGCGCCAGCCGCACGCCGTGCAGCCCCCCGCGCCCTTCTCGCTGTCCCGCGCCGCACGCCCGTGGTTCGTTCGTTGGTCCGCTGCATGGTCCGCAAACTGACCGCGCCCACGCTTTCCCCGCAACGTGTTCACGATTGCCGATGCCTCCGCCGTCGTTTTCTGTTCCACGACTGCCGCATCCCGCTCGGCCGCCTCCAGCCCAACCGCCAATTTGACTGCTTCTGAATACGTCAAATTGTCTTCCGCAAACAACCTTTGCCTGATGACGTCACTCTTCACTCCGCATACGAACTGGTCACGCAAATTCTCCTCCAAATTTGCACCAAACTCACAAGTTTTCGAGAGTTTCTTTAACTCGGTCAGATATTGTGTTACACTTTCGTCGTCTTTCTGTCTTCTTTGTCTGAAACGATACCGTTCCGCCATGACCGCAGGTTTTGGTTGTAGGTGACTTTTCAAAATTGAAACGGCCTCTTCGTACGTTATATCCACTGGTTTCCTTGGATTGCACAGCGTGCTCAGCAATTCGTATGTCTCATCACCCACGCCCGTGATCAGCATCGGCAGCCACATGGCCTTCTCGACCTTATTGACCTTGAAGAACATCTGCAACCGCTCCTCGTACAAAGTCCAGTTGCCTGACTTCACATCAAACTCGCGAATCTTTCCGACTTTGCCAACCGACATTTTTGTCGAATAATCGCAAACGAACTACGATGATTATTATCACGCACAAATGGTGATCCTCGTCGCCACTGAGGTGTCGGGAGTAATAAATAAAAGGACGTCAACTTGTAGCGAGCGTATATTGCGAACTGGTCGGTTACAATGGTGTAGGCTTATTTATAGGTGATCTTACTTACTAAGTTTCTTATGTGGGTACCCAAATATATTACATTTACCAACGTCACCACAGCAGTACCGATCACATACATTGACACACGACATATTCAAATCCCAGCAGACTTATGCTTATCTGACCCCACTTATAATATTCCTTCTAAGGTCGATCTTCTTATCGGGGCAGATATCTTTTGGGATATTCTGGGAAACAAAAAGATTAGTTTAGGCAAACATTTACCTATGTTACGTAGTTCGGAGTTCGGATGGATCACACTGGTCACATCTCGAGTCCGAAAAGTACATTCAGTCAATGTCTTTTTACGCAAAGTCAACTTGATATTGATCTCACTCGTTTTTGGGAAGTAGATAGTGTATCTCATGAGCATTCTCAATCCGCGGAGGAACGTGCGTGTGAGAATAGTTTTACCGTCAACACAACTCGAAATGACGATGGTCGCTTTGTCGTCACTATTCCTCTTAAGCAAGATCCCCAGGTCTTGGGCGATTCCTTTGAGATAGCTAAGCGACGTTTTTTATCGCTTGAACGAAAGTTCGAACGAGAACCAATATTCAAGGAGAAATATTTAAACTTCATGAAGGAATACGAGCAATTAGGTCACATGACTGAAAATAAAGTTCTTTTTCCATACAGTGACAATGCCAACTACTATCTTCCTCATCATGGCATACTTCGGGAGTCCAGTACACCGACAAAGCTGCGTACAGTCTTTGACGCTTCCGCCGTCACCACTTCAGGAATTTCCTACAATGAAATTCAGATGGTCGGTCCAAGACGATCTCTTATCGATTCTCCTCAGATTCCGCCAGCATAAATTTGTAGTGTCGGCAGACATTGAAAAAATGTTTAGATCTATTGACATTGTACCCAGTCAACGCTCATTACAGCAAATTGTATTTAGGTATGATTCATCGCATCGTTTAAAAACCTACACACATACAGTTTGTCAAGGAACCGCGTCAGCGCCATACCTTGCGACAAAATGTCTGAGTAGCCTGGCATCTACAGTCAGCGATAATAGTGTCAAATATAGTATAGCTCACGACTTTTATTGTGACGATTTATTAAGCGGGGCGAGTACTGTAAGCGAAGCTATAGATTTATGTAAAGAAATTACTGCTACCTTAAAACCTGCTACCTTTGCTGCTACCTTTGGCCGAAAGGTGTTGTTTTCCGTCGTTTCCGAGGACGGTTACGCGACACCTCGCAGCGAAACACGACGCCGACGTTACGTGTTTAGTTAAATATGATTTAATATTTTATATGTATTAGTTTGTTATTATTGTTTTATGTTATTGTGTGTATTTTAAGTATGGGCCCTAGTTGCCTGAAATAAAATGATTATTATTATTATTATTATTAAACTCCGCAAAATTTAATATTCGCAAATGGAAATCGAATAACACATTAATTCTTAACGAGCTGTTCTCAGGCCAAATTATTGATTCAAATACAGTTTTAGATCTATCAGATAACATAAATACAGCATCAAAAACATTAGGTTTATATTGGCTTTGTCAGCAAGATACCTTATCTTTTTCAATTAATATTGAACTTCATGAGAAGGTTACCAAGCGCCATATTCTTTCCGTTTTAAGCCAGATATTTGACCCATTAGGCCTTGTCGGGCCATGCGTTGTCGAAGCTAAATTGATTATGCAGAAATTATGGGTCAATAAATGCTCTTGGGACGAAGAAGTATCGTCAAAGATTTTACATCTCTGGTCTTCATTCGCTAACACACTACCTTGTCTTAATAAGTTACAAATACCTCGTTGGGTTCTTAGTGATCTTTGTGTAAAGATTGAAATCCATATATTCACAGATGCTTCTCAAAGTGCGTATGGGGCATGCGTCTACATTAGGTCTGTGTGTAACTCAGAAAAATAAGGTTGCGCCAATCAAACCCACAACTATCCCACGTCTTGAGCTATGTGGGGCCTTATTAGGTGCAATACTGTGTACTAAGGTACAAAATTCACTTACATTGAACATTAACATGTGTCGCTTTTGGTGCGATTCCACGATCGTATTAGGGTGGTTGTCCACCCCTTCAGTTCAACTAAATCATTTCGTACGTAATCGTGTTAACGAAATCAAAGAAAGCACCAGCGGTCACACGTGGAGCTACGTGCCGTCCAAGGAGAACCCGGCAGATCTCGTTTCTCGCGGGGTGAAGGCTGATGTTATCAGCGACGCCTCGTTGTGGTGGTCGGGCCCATCATTTTTACTCGAATCAGAGCATAGTTGGCCACAAATGCCTAATGAAACTCAGAGACGGGACCTACCGGATCTCCAACCTTGTCTTATTATAAATAATGACGTTAACAAAAACGATGACGATAAACTATTTACAAAACTTATACTTAAATATTCACAATTTACACGTTTACAAAGAGTTATAGCCTATTTAAACAGATTTATTCACAACTGCAAAACCAAAACAAACAGATTCCGCGAATTTTATTATACACATTGCACAATTAGAAATGTTCCCAAATGAATATCTTATCTTAAAATCAGGTCACGCATTACCAAAGAAAAATAAATTAATATCATTGACCCCATTCTTAGATTCAAATGATATCTTGAGAGTAGGCGGTAGACTTGATAATTCGCCTTATAGCTATGACACAAAGCATCCTATTTTGTTATGTGGTAAACATCATTTAACGAAAATCATATTTCACATGCATCACTTGAAACTTCTACATGCTGGACCTCAGTTATTATTGTCCAGTATTCGTCAAACCTTTTGGCCTTTAGGAGGAAGGAATCTGTCTAAATCCATAACGAAAGCTTGCATAAAATGTTTCAGATTTAAAGCCAGCAATGTCCAGCCCATTATTGGGCAGTTACCTGAATCCAGAACTAAACTGGAATTCCCTTTTTTACATTGTTCGGTGGATTATGCCGGCCCAGTTAAGATAGCTAACCGTAAAGGTCGAGGTTGCCAACTAATTAAATCTTACTTGTCCATTTTTGTCTGCTTAGCTACAAAGGCCTTGCATCTAGAACTCGTCACAGATCTTACTAAAGAGGGATACATGGCCGCTCTAAATCGGTTTGTGGCTCGTCGTGGGAAGCCTCAAAGTATAACCTCAGACATTGGGACTAATTTTATAGGTACATGTAACGAGTTACATCGTTTCTTACAGGACTCAAGTTCCCAAATTAGTTCTGCAGTCGCCCAAGAAGGTATAAACTTCCTCTTTATTCCGAGCTACACACCCCATTTCAATGGTATATCTGAATCTGCAGTCCGTTCCACTAAATATCATCTTCGTAGGCTTCTCCAACATACGCATTTCACGTATGAAGAAATGCACACTTGTCTGACTCAAATAGAAGCCATTCTTAATTCACGTCCTAGGTATTACTGCCCTAAACTCTGATCCTACAGACTTCACACCTTTAACACCCGCTCACTTCCTAATAGGACGATCACTTGTGTCAGTTCCACATCCACAGCTGACAGAAAGGATAACAAGCCTTGAGCGATACAAACGAATCGAGTTCGTCAAGCAACATTTCTGGAAACGATTCTCCAACGAGTATGTCACCACTTTGCAGCAAAGGACGAAGTGGCCTACTGCATCAGGCGAACTCAAATTGGGTTCTTTAGTCCTTATAAAGGACAAAGCGCTTCCTCCCCTACGTTGGGCCCTGGGTAGCTGTGTGGCCGTTTTCCCAGGAACTCCGGATCAAGTCGCTCGAGTAGCCGATATAAGGATCAAAGGAGGAACCATTATTCGAAGGGCGTTTAATAACATCTGTCCCCTTCCAGACCCTGATTGTTGAACCAGCAGTCTTCCTGCCTATTTCAACCCGGGGAGTATGTTGGCGACAATAAGTAGCGACGGGAGCCACTGCGACGACCGGCGGGCGACAGCGGCTTGTGGGGAGCGGGGGACGAGGTGCCGATAGCCGCCACTGCTGCCACCTTTCACAGATACGACACTGACCAGAGGCGCGCGTTCTTATATATCTCAATATACGAACCTACTTAGATTTACAGTCCGCTATTTTATTTCTACCACCTCTGAGAATCACCAACAGTAGTTGAAGTGCGTAAATTAAATTCAGGTGAGTCTTGTATGTCCTACCCATAGCTGGAGAGGCCATAGGATATCGTTGATTCAGCCAGGCTTTTGTACAGCATTAACAGTGTTTGATAAGGAATTTTGGATTTTATTCAATTCAATTCAATTCGTTTATTTCAGATAGATTACATTGCATGCTCCATCCATACATCAACTTTTCAAATAATAATATAAAATAAAATAAGACATAAAATAATATTAAAGACAGTGGACAAAGTAGACAGACACAAAACAAACAAATTAGGACCGCACTGCACGTACATGTAAGCCTGTCCAATGCTCCATGAAAGTGCAATCCACATCCATTCGACCGACAATGAGCTGCAGAAAGCTATTGGGGCTGCCCCGTATGCGGCGCATCAGAGAAGCTATTCTTTTGCGATGTATCGCTTGAAAGCCATCCACTTGAGCGTCTGCAAACATACCTGATGCGCTACAAAAGCGTGGCAACCCCATCAACATTCTGAACGCGTTATTGTATTGGACACGCAAGGCATTGTAAGTCTTCTGCGTATGCTTGACCCACAGGCTGCACGTATAAAAAGACTGACAGTACGCCTTGAATAAGGTTACTTTTACCTGTGCAGTACACCGTGCAAACCGACGGACCAGCATATTGGCTCTGACTGACAATGCCCTGCGTTCCCTTTCAATATCTACATCATCTTTGAGGGCCTCGGTAACCCAGTGGCCCAGGTACTTAAACTGTGGCACTCTTTGGAGAACACTGCCATTTAAAGTGACATGAGGTACTGTGTCATAGCTCTTCGTACCGGACTTGAAAAGCATCATCTCACTCTTGGTCGTGTTATACCTGAGCCCATGGGCTTCCGCATAGCACTCGCATACCTTTATTAAGCGCCTGAGGGCACTGATCGATGGGCACTGATTGATGGATTTTATAATAGAGAATTTTGCTAATATACATCTCAGTTTATCACACACCCCGTTAATGTGTTCCTTCCAGTTAAGTCGGCTATCAATGGTAAGTCTTAGGTATGTTTGGCTTTTTACGAGATCTATCGAGTCACAGCTACAAGGCATGGCTACTTGACTATTACAGTTGTCATGCTAACACTCATGGCAGTGAGCTGTTAGTTTAGGCAAGAAAGAGCTTCTATTTTGACTAGAACTGATGTACATTAACTTGGTCTAACTAGCGTTTAATACTAAACCAGCATCATGGGACCATTTAGTTAGCAGATCAAAATCCTCTTGTAGTTTCTTTTGAGCTTCACTAACACTCTGTTTCTGTTCCCATCACTGGGATGGGAGACAACATTTTCCTTGCAGGCGGTGTGCATCAACGTTCTTCGAATGAATTTTCAGACCTCGTCCTCCACAGTAGATGACCGTTGACTTTTAAATGTAGCAGAGCGTCGTTTTATCGTAGGTTTTTTTTATTCGATACCACTTCTGAGTGTAACGACAGTGGTAAAAATAAACAGGAACTGATTAATTATTTTATTCGGGCAGAGTCTCCACTTACAAGTTTCACAATCGAGCGCGACAAGACCTCGAAACTGAGCTTACAGGGCATTATATAGACTTATATCCCCACCGGAGGCATCCGGTAGTTATAGCGGTGTCTTCGCTTGACTGTGATTGGCTCGCTAGTGGTGGCCTGTCATTGGCTGGCTAGAGTGGCATGGCAATGGTTTGCTAGAGTGGCATGGCTATGGTTTGCTAGAGTGGCATGGCTATGGTTAGCTGTCATTGGCTGGCTAGGGTGGCACGCTGTGAGCAGGCTGTTGTAACAAGTGTCAGAATGATCTATCACTGATCTCATAATTGTTGATTTTGACAAGTTTGGTGTGGTCATAATCAACAATTATGAGATCAATGATAGACCATTCTGACACTATTGAATAGCAGACTCTCGGGGGGACTCGGGGCCCTAGTATATTAAGATGCATTAAGAATCGCAATAATCTTCAAAAACAAACTCGGAATAATCCTTTTAATGAGGATTTAAAATTAACTTATCAACGATACCGCAACTATTGTAACAATCTCTAAAAAGAATTAAAAAGAAAATTTTTAAGGTAACTACTTGCTAAAGTGACAAACAGTAAACTACTGTGGAACAATATTAAAACATTAACACACATAAAAAACTCTAAAACCTTTAAACACGGAAATTCTACATGTTAGTCCTAGTCCAGCTGAATCTGTTAATTAATGTCATAAATGATTATTTTGCAAACATTGGTAAATATCTAGCCCAAAAAATTAAACTTAAAATTCGTCACATAAGAACTGTAACACTTTCCATAAGGAAAATTACCTACAAAGGTGAACTCGTTTGCCCTCTTAGATACTGATCCCGACGAATGGACGCTGGGACAATGTATTCACATCAGTTCTATAGTCAAAATAGAAGCTCTTTCCTTGCCTAAACTAACAGCTCACTGCCATGAGTGTCAGGGGCGTGCGCCCTATATAGGCTCTTAGGCTTAGCCTACCTTACCAACTGAGCATTTCTTATAACTAATTAACGATGCAATAAAATAACACTATGTACAAATTAATCATAAAAAAGTTCAAACTCCTGTTAAAATACTTATAGCAATTTTTCGCGTCCCACTAAAACTCATTGACAAGGATTACGATAAGTACGAATCTTATAGACAAACACTCGACTTGTCTAAAACCCATTCATAATTGTATGCACACAGCGTCACATCGGTACGTATGGCCGTGTCTATGAACCGCACACATACATAGATTTTCGCAATTTTAACGCAGCAGCTCCTGCGACTGTAGCTGAGTGGGCTGTGATTGGCTGCAACAACACAACCAATCTATAACCCGCGAAGTTCAAAATTTGCATTTTTTTGCAATTTGTAGGCCAGTGCTAGGTTGTATGTTGAATAAAATATGACTACATACGTCTTAAAACCGGGAATCATATTTTAATGAACATACAACCTAGCACTGGCCTATAAATTGCAAAAACTTACAGGAACTTTTAATTTCGCGCTTCGCGAACTTCGGGCTTCCGTGCATAGAGCGCAGCACCTGTTTAGTTCGATGTTCGCAATGTTGTCAACTTGTCACCTCATTCATTGGATTTCGTATAATCCTGCAAAAAATGTTGACCGCTGTTGTGAACAAACTCGATATAAAAATGATGCAATTTTATTTGCTAGTATTTTCCTATCGACAATAATAACCTAGAAATTATTTTTTACGTAAGAGGAAGACATTATTGTTTCATTGTTGTGACAAGCAATATAATGCGATTTTGTTTTGAAACCGAAAACGTACAGATAACGTTATTAACAGTAGTGTAAATATTAATTTTGTTGTGTATTACTTGTTTATTCACGTAACAAATAACAATGGTATTTACTTGTGAAGTTTGTGCTGATAATGTGTGTTTATTACATGTTAAAGGTAATAAGTGTTCTCAATTATCGGTCAGTGGGTCGTCTTAGGGGCGGATCGTATAATGATAAGATTCAAGTTGTATCTAAAGGTAGACATGTACCCGAATTACGAAAATTTATCCAAAATCTTGCAAGTTACGTGTTCTGTAACTATCACCCACTCACTTGGATGAGATATTTGAGGTGGCCAAATCTTTCTTCTGTTTGCATCGTCATTAGAAAATCGTGAGTTAAACCTTGAATAATGTGGTGAGTTTTTGAATTGTATTTAAAAGTTTTGTTTTTACAGGCTTACTTTTATTTATTTTTTTTGCTGTCATTTATTCGTAGCCTACCCATCGTGGGGGACCACTGCACGCCACTGATGAGTGTTAGCATGACAACTGTAATAGTCAAGTAGCCATGCCTTGTAGCTGTGACTCGATAGATCTCGTAAAAAGCCAAACATACCTAAGACTTACCATTGATAGCCGACTTAACTGGAAGGAACACATTAACGGGGTGTGTGATAAACTGAGATGTATATTAGCAAAATTCTCTATTATAAAATCCAAAATTCCTTATCAAACACTGTTAATGCTGTACAAAAGCCTGGCTGAATCAACGATATCCTATGGCCTCTCCAGCTATGGGTAGGACATACAAGACTCACCTGAATTTAATTTACGCACTTCAACTACGGATATTAAAAGCAATTGTCCCGCATTGTAATAGAAGAGGTACAAAGACGATTATCGTAAAATTTTTGAATTTTGTAAAATATTACCTATACAACGTGGAGACGATGATACGACAATAAATGAAAACACGGACCATACTAGTTCATAGGAATAATTGTAAACCATTAAAAAAATCCTAAAACCAAAATAAAAATTAAAAATTTCAAACAAACTAAATGGCTTAGAACTTGTAACAAAATAGAACGCCATTTAAAAACATGGGTTCACTAACCTCTGTTGTAGCGAGCGGCAACGTAGCGTATCGTCGTGTAGCGACATGATCTTTTGGGTCAGTGGGTGGTCTTATGGGTAATAATCACTGAATCACAGATTCCTCATCTTTTTGCCCTTATCCCATTTTATTCGGGGTCGGTGCAACACTGATTCACAGATTATTAACCGAATAATCAGGCACCTCTCGCCCACGTGTTATTTATTAATCACAATCAGGATCACTCACTTTTCAATCACTTACTAAGTAGGTACCTACTTAGCTAAGTAAAATACACGAACACAATAAAAACTTATCGCCTAAATTCGCACAGTTACTGAACTAGTTAATTTAACTAGGATACCTATTAATTGTTCGTGTTCTGTCACTAAAATAATGCGTCCAATTTCACACTTATTGTAATAACCTGTTTTTTTTTTTTGTAATGGCCACTCGCAGTTCATCTCTAGAGAGGATGGTTTACTGCTTAACCGGACAATCCTGTGGTGACCTCAGAAATTAAGGCAAAATTTACATACGCGTGCCTGGCTGAGAACGCTCATTGCCGAGATGCCTCCACCCACTGGTGCTTCACTCGTGATCAGGAGGCAGGCTGACATAAGGCGCCGCGTACGTTGCGGCATACTCATCCCGGACGACCAGGGTGTTTTTACGGACCCGCACAACATCGGGCGCCTCCTATGCTACCAGAATCGGTGGCTGGACATAAGGAGGTGGACTATGCTGCAAGCCAAGAAGCAGGAGAAGGCTTGCTTCATGGTAGTTGGGATCCCTGAAGACCAGATCCCAACATTAATGGACGCTGGACGACGACTCTCTTTCTGTGCCGGGAGGGTTTACGTCATGTTCCAGACGCCGAACGGCAAGTTTGTCCATGTCCCTCAGGGATATCCGGCTGCAGAAGCTACCACATCAGGGGTAACACGGGTGGAGGAGGCAGCTCCCTCCACGAGCACAACGGTGCTACCTACGGACGTGCCTGCGGGAGCAGCGCCAGAGGCCCCAACAGTCGCCGGTGTGGAGACCGTCCTTTCGTCGGGTGGGGAGCTCGATGACAATATATTGTCATCGGCTTCTGACCTGGAGGAGGGCGGCTTCGACCCCGACTTTCTGTTTGCTGGGCTGCGGCTCGAGGGAGACGAAGAAGGATCGACCAGTGATGGCGTCCCCTTCGCTAACCTGTAAAGTCCTGCAGGCAAACCTCCACCACAGTCAGACCGCAACGGCTCAGCTACGGAAGTGGCTGGAGGTTCAACACACGGCCATAGTCCTGATCCAGGAGCCGTGGATCAGGGCGGGACGAATACAAGTACTTTCCAATCTTGGGGGTAAGCTTCTATTTAGCTCAGAGCACGATAATCCAAGATCGTGCATCTATACGACGCGTAACATTAAAGCACAGCCACTTACGGAATTCTGTTGCAGGGATATCTCTGCAGCCAGGCTGCTATTACAGCGCGGGGACACGGAAGTAGAGGTGGCCTTCGTCTCGGCATATATGCCTGAGGCTGAGGAGCCACCCCCGGCATGACCTCGCTCGCCTCGTAAGACACTGTGAGTGCACACGCTTGGAGGTGGTCATAGGGGCCGACGCAAACGCTCATCACCCTCTGTGGGGCATGAACACGCAGAACGAAAGAGGTAAGGCTTTAGTTGACTATATGTTTACGACAAACCTAACCCTACTAAATACAGGTTCCGAACCAACCTTCGTCACCAGACGCAGTCGAACGATTATTGATCTAACTCTGGCATCGGAAGGCGCAGCGGCCATCATAACCGGGTGGCAGGTCTCGAAAGAGGCCTCCTGCTCTGATCACAGGTGGATCCGCTTTGACATCCCAGTCTGTGTGACACCTGTACTGCCACGCCGCAACCCACGCAACACGGACCGAGCTGCCTACACTCGTATCCTTGAAACCAAGCTTGCGCCAACAAAGCACTGGTCGACCCTTGAGAACTCGAGCCAGATCGAAGAACAGGTAAGTTACCTGTCGAAATCACTGTTAGACAGTTATCATTCGTCCTGCCCTGAAACCACTGCGCCCACAACACCAGGCAAGCAACCATGGTGGGGACCTGAGTTGGAACGCAAGCGCAGGAAGGTAAGGTCAGCCCTAAACAGAGCCATGAACACCTGTGCTGACGAGGATTGGGACGTCTACAGGGCGGCCAAATCCAGCTACAAAAAATGCATCCGGCAGAAAAAATCTACTGGCTGGAGGAAATTCTGCGGGAAAATAGAATCCTGCCAACAAGCAAACAGGGTAAGGAAAATACTAGCACAGCAGAACTCTGCTGGACCTGTAGTGCTCCGAAAACCTGACAACACGCTTACCACTACTCCAGAAGAGGCGATGCGCGTCCTCACTGAAACTCACTTCCCAGGTTGCGTCTTCACGCCCACAATTGACTGGACTGAGGTAAACCAAACTCCAACAGGAAACGACTGGAAATATACTCACATGATGATCACGCTGGAGAAAATCCAGTGGGCGATCGGGTGCTTCCATCCTTTCAAGGCGTCCGGTCCGGACGGGGTGTTCCCTGCACTACTGCAATGGGGTGGACCCTCCATAGCTGAAAGACTGGTGCCCATATTACGGGCGTGCTTGGCCCTTTCGGTACATCCCAAAAGGATGGAGGGAAGTGAAAGTCATATTTATCCCTAAGCCAGGTAAGAGTGACTATAGTAACGCCAAATCCTACCGGCCGATCAGCCTGACCTCCTTTCTCCTGAAAACCATGGAGAAGATATGCGAGAGAGAGCTGAGGGATGGCGTTCTAAAAGCAATACCTCTTCACGCAAATCAACACGCATACAGCGCGGGTAAGTCCACTGAATCCGCTCTGCATCTAGTGGTTGGCCGGATAGAGGAAGCGATCCATCAGAAGGGTATCTGCCTGGGTACTTTCATAGATATCGAAGGAGCCTTCGACAAAACAAACTTCTCCAGCATCAGCGCCGCTCTTTCCCGACACGGGGTGGAACAGGTACTGATAGACTGGATTACCAATATGCTTAGCAAACGAGTCGTCCGCCTTGGTGCAGAGCAGCAGTCAGCAGTGATAGCCAGGGGCTGTCCCCAAGGAGGAGTACTGTCGCCCCTCCTCTGGAATCTGGTGATTAATGACCTCATCGCGAAGCTCAATGCTAACCACTTTTACACTATTGGGTACGCAGACGATCTCGCCATCCTCATCTCGGGGAAGGTGACAGGGACAATCTGCAAATCTGAGTTCGACCTCTCAGTGAACCCCACAAAAACTGAACTTGTCATGTTTACCCAAAAACGAACGCTAGGCCCTCATCGCCTACCTAAGCTATTCGATACTGAGCTCCAGGTAACCAACGAGGTCAAATACCTGGGAGTTATCCTGGACAGTAAGTTAAATTGGAGCAGTCATCTTGACAACAAGCTTAACAGGGCCTGCATCACCTTTTGGCAATGCAGGAGGATGATAGGTAAGAAGTGGGGCCTATCCCCTAAAATTATACTTTGGCTTTACTGCGCGGTAATCCGACCCATGATCACCTACGGGGCAGTGGTCTGGTGGCCCCGAACCAAATTAATCACAGCGATAAGCAAGCTGCAACGTATGCAAAGGCTCGCCTGTATGGCGATCACAGGCTGCATGAGGACAACTCCGACCGCAGCTCTCGAAGCGATACTGGGGCTTCCGCCGCTCCACCTGTTCATTCAGCAGGAAGCAACGATGACGGCGTTGCGCCTCAATACGCTACAACTCTGGGGTAAGAAGTGCACGCAGCATACTGCGGCACTAGAGGGAATCCAAAGTGAGTTCCCCCTGGTGAAAGCTGTTAACGTTCGAGTACCCAAACAGTACGTATTCGATAAGAAATACAAAATCCAACTCCATGAGGACCACCGCTGCGAGGGACTTAACCCTGCAGAATTAAGGATCTTCACGGACGGATCTAAAACAGGTACTGGTACTGGAGCCGGGGTCTTCTCGGAGGACCTCAACATCCACATAGCCGTACCTTTGGGGGCCCACAACACTGTCTTTCAGGCAGAATGCATGGGCATCTCCCTGGCGGCATCTGCCATCTTGGCTCGGGAGGTAAAGGATCACTCCATCCGCATACTCTCAGACAGCATGGCAGTGCTGCTGGCATTAAGGAGCCACACGGTGAATTCCGGGCTAATACACGAGTGCCACCAACGCCTGAACCAGGTTGGTAACCTCAATATTATGTTTACTTCAAAACACACAGCGTTGGTTGAAGAAGCTGTCATTAGATTTTGCCATTTATGCTGTAAATTAGTATGAAAACACTTACCAATTTCCGAACGTTACCTCAGGATCTTTCACTATGGCAGTAGCTCGCGGTAATCCACGAGTTGACATCTGTCATTAGTGTCATTCATAGCGTCTAAAAATTTTGCCGCCAACGTATGGAAAATTTTTCACTCGTCAATTTTCTTAGAAAATTTTGAGAAAAGTGGTGTAAAGTTTCAGTTAAAGCTATAAAGATAGAATTTAAGTACTTTTGATAATTAATTTCATATTATCCTTGAATATGAGTGAGCGCGATATCGAAATGGAGGGCGAAAGCTCTCACCGCAATGTCGCCGGTGCTCCTACCGATGCTTCGGACGGAGATCGATCAGTGGAGACCAGTGAAGGCCAGCGGCGGTTCTCTTATGAGAGCGAGGAAGAGAGCTCTTCATCCTCGGAGGATGATGGCACTGCTTCCCCACCGCCGAACAAGAGGTCAAAGAGGGCGAAATTGCCCTGTGCGGACCCGCGCATCGACAATTTAATGAACCAAGTAAGTTTTATATCTGGTTATATGACACAATTGCCACATTACATCAGTAACTTGACTCAGAAACACCAACAACCAAATAATAACGTAAACTGTTCTGACCTTAGTGTTGCTAGTACTTCTAAAGCACACTGCAGTTTTTTAAACAATCCGGTCGTGTCTAAAGAGACAGAAACTTTACAATTTGGGGATTTATGTGTACAGTACAATGATAAGGTAGTTATTCCTAAAGCGAATACAGAGCGTCTTGAGGAGCTAAAACGACTACAGCAGTTTGACACTCCAGCGTGGAAAGGAATTCGTTACAAGGAGACCTTACGAACATGTTCAGCCACACCAGGTTTTACACAATTAAAGGTAAATGGGGAGTTATGTCACTTGAACAAAACCAAGGACTATTTAGCCTCTGCGGAGGGAGTTTTGGCTGGACTCTCTAATTTAGGTCTGGAGCAGAGAGGGCTGCTCAGACAGGGACTGCAGGATCTTGTTAATTGGGCTGCAGCCTGCCCACAAGAATTGTCTCCTAATACACTTTTTGAGAAAGTCACCACTTTATTTGGTCCAAACTCTCCCATTCAAAAGTGCTTTGACAATAATATGCAAATCATTTGTGGCAGGAGAAGTGAATGCATTGAAATAAGGCGAGGTAGAATTCTTAAAGAGATAAATAGTCAAAACTTAAGGACGTCTTTATTAAATATACCACCAAGTTCAGAGTATCTCTTTAGCCGAGAGGCCTTGCAACCTCTTGTGCAATCACTAGGAGGGTCTCAAACATGGCTTAACACACCAGACTATTTAAAACAAAAGGGTAATCATCGGGACCAGGACCGTCATGACCGTCGCTTTAACAATGATAAAAAGGGGCCAAATAATAAGCAATTTAAAACAAACAAAAGATTTAAACCTGGTTACAAAAGGAATAATTCCTTTCGTTTTAAAAATACCCGAGATACCAAGTCCAGTGCCGATCGTGGATCAGAGCAAAAATGACTATACCAGGGTACAGACTTTTCAGGGGGGCTGCTTAAAGGACCATGTAAAGACTTGGGAACTAATGAATGCAAACCAATTTATACTAAAAATAATAACAGGAAGTCGAATACCCTTCAAATCCAAGCCTCCAATGCAATACCCCACAAGAGACATAATAAGGAAATTCTCAACCAGAAAAAACTTAGAGATGACAGAGATAATAGAAAAATTAAAAGAACAAGGCGTGTTAGAGAAACCAAAAGAAGTAAATCCGGGATTTTACTCAAAGATGTTTCTAGTGAAAAAGTCAGACGGCAGCTCAAGACCCATATTCGACCTGAGGGGGCTGAACCAGCATGTAGTCACAAAACATTTTCAACTCGTATCTCAAATAGATGTTGTAGAGTTTCTACAACAGAAGGACTGGCTTGTGAAAATAGATTTACACCAAGCATACTTTCATCTGCCGACCTCAAAATCACACCGACGATTCCTGAGAGTCATCTACAACCAGGAAATATTGCAATTGACAGCACTCCCATTTGGCCTTTCGTCAGCACCCAGAACATTTGCAGCAGTAACCAACTGGGTGGCAGAGAACTTGCGAGCTCGTGGTATCCGCATTCTTGTTTATTTAGACGATTTTTTACTGGCACACCAGGACAAGACAACTTTAGACTCCCATGTCTCGGAGACTGTGGAGGTCCTAACAAAGCTTGGGTGGCAAATAAACCTCCAAAAGTCCATTCTAGATCCCACTCAAGAACTAGAGTACTTAGGCCTTCTTTGGAACACTGCTTCCAATCACAAGGCTCTGCCCACAAACAAGGTGGAAAGGGTAAAGTTAGTAATTTCAATGCTTCTGAGGAAGAGGCTTTGTTCCCTAAAACAAGTTCAGAGTTTATTAGGACTTCTAAATTTTGCTACCCTCACCACTCCAAGGGGTCGTCTGCATTGTCGTCAGACACAAATATTTTTGAAATCATTCAGGCAGGGCAGACCAAGACAAAAAAGGTTGCTCCCTCTGATGGTTTGCGAAGAGCTAACATGGTGGTGAGAAGCCATAGACCACAGCTCAGTTCCCCTACACGTGGGGCATATAACCCACTTTCTAACCACCGATGCCGCGGGCAAAGGGTGGGGAGCCCACATGAACGGGCTCCTATTGTCAGGAACTTGGCAAACACATCAAACAAAATGGCACTCGAACTTGAAAGAGATGTTTGCCGTATACGCAGCAATAAGCAGCCAAAAAGCCAATCTTCAGAGTGCACATATTTCAGTTCAATCCGACAACAGAACACTAGTCGCGTATTTGAGAAACGAGGGAGGAACACGTTCCCTAGCGCTCCTGAACCTAACTTGCAAACTAATGAAGTTAGCAGATCAGTTGAACATCACTCTGTCAGCGGCTTACCTCCCGGGGAGGTACAACGGCATAGCCGACCGCTTATCAAGGAACAGACCAGTGCCGGAATGGCACCTGTTGCCCCAGGCCTCGGAGGCCATATTTCAAAAGTGGGGCGTCCCCGACGTGGACCTATTCGCGTCCGAAAAGTCGGCCGTTGTGCGACAGTACGTCACATGGGACTCAAACGATGGCTTGGCAAGCTTCTGCGATGCATTCAGTCGAAGATGGCAGTATCGACTAGCATGGGTGTTCCCTCCGCCCAACTTGATACCACGAGTGCTGAGTCATCTAAACTCGGCGGAAGGGACGTACATATTAATAGCCCCACACTGGACCCAGTGTGCCTGGCTCCCAGACTTGAAGGCAAGAGCTCTCGGAGAGCCAGTGCAGATACAGAACCTATGCAAGAACCTCGTAGACCTGACGACTGGCAGGACTCCTCCACAGATCGACAAGCTGCAACTTCTAGCTTGGAAAGTTGGGGGTGGGTCAGTCAGGTTGCCCAGTGGTCAGTAGAGGAAAAGGACCTCTTACAAAGTAGTTGGAGAAAGTCCACACTTGTTACTTATAAAGCTCCTATCCAGAGATGGATATCATGGTGTGACTCTCATAGCATAAATCCTAAATCACCTGATCCCAAAGATTTAGCAAGGTTTCTAGCCAAACTATACTTAGTTGATAATTTAGCTTTTAGCACCATCCGTTTACACAAGTCTGCAATTTCTACATACTGTGCCATACCAACAGATGTTATATCCAAAAACTTTTTTGTCCATCAAGTTTTAAAAGCCATATCTGTAGCAAAACCACTACCTAGTAAATTACCGGTCTGGGATACAAAGTTACTCTTTGATTGGCTTAAATCAACACCAGAGGTTAACACACTCTTTAATATTGCTAGGAGAACAGCACTTATTTTACTTTTAGCCTCTGGTAGACGTTTGCATGACCTAACATTGTTACATATATCAAATGAACATATGGTGTTAGGTGATGAATCCTTAACATTGTGGCCAAAATTTGGCTCTAAAACAGACACCGGAAACCACAGACAATCAGGGTGGTTACTCAAAATCCATCCAAATCCTAATCTATGTCCAGTAAGGCACATACAACACCTTGTACAATATTCACATGATAGAAGAGCACAAGTGAGTGGATTAACAAGCTTATTTATAACAATAAAAGGTGTGGCCAGGCCAGCTTCCAAGACAATAATTTCAGGATGGATTAGATCCATCTTTAAACAGGTAAATATTGAAGCATCTCCGGGAAGTATAAGGTCTGCCGTGGCCTCAAGAAGCTGGCTTGAGAATAGACCACTTGACGAAATTTTAAGTAGAGGAAACTGGAGAAGCAGTGATACTTTCAGAAAATTTTACTGTCGGGAGGTGATAAGAGAGAGCTCTGCCCCTCAGGAAGATTTATTATATGATAATTTTTCTAACATTTAAATATATTTATGTGGTACAACATGGTACACATTTCATGTCAATTTGATTTACAAAGTATGAGTGTTATTTAATAATTTGATTGATCTCAATAACAATGAGTTAGTATTAAATGAGTAAGAAAATTATTGATCTCATTTAGACTTTAATTACTAATAATAGAATAATTTTTAAGAAAGAAGTAGTGTTAATTTTGGCATTTTCTAGAATATATAAATTGGATTGAAATACTTTATTGTTTTATTCAACATCTCATGAATAAAAGTATCTTAGTATTAATTTATTCCATACATAATTCACATAGCGTCTACATCCTTCAAGTATTCTTTCACCAGCAGATATCAAACAGGTCTTCAACCAACGCTGTGTGTTTTGAAGTAAACATAATAGAACTGTTTTGCATTAAAACAAAACAGATATTATGTTGTATGAGAAACACACAGCGTTGCAGCAAGGTGCTTGCTGGTGAGTTTTGAAGACTTCTATGAATGACACTAATGACAGATGTCAACTCGTGGATTACCGCGAGCTACTGCCATAGTGAAAGATCCTGAGGTAACGTTCGGAAATTGGTAAGTGTTTTCATACTAATTTACAGCATAAATGGCAAAATCTAATGACAGCTTCTTCAACCAACGCTGTGTGTTTCTCATACAACATAATATCTGTTTTGTTTTAATGCAAAACAGTTCTAATATAACCATTCAATGGATCAAAGGACATAGCGACTCCCGAGGCAACGATGCAGCGGACGAACTCGCTCGAAGGGGCTCGAGCATGGCGGCGGTGGGCCCAGAACCCATCGTGCCGCTACCTTTCGGCTATCTTCGCACGCTGGTAAGGAAACGTACCAAAGAACTTCACGCCAAGCTGTGGCTAGACCACGGCGAGTGTAGGCAGGCCAAGGAGGCGCTTCCCGCCATCGACGCTCGCCTCACCAAACAAGCGCTCCGGCTAACTAAACTGCAGCTACGCACAGTAACGGCTGCCATCACTGGACACGGTACTTTTAACAAGCATCTCTTTGTTATAGGAGTCACAGATAGTCCTCTGTGTCGAGCCTGCATGGAGGAAGAAGAAACAGCAGCCCACGTGCTCCTGCACTGTCCGGGGGTTGCCCCATACAGGGCCAAATACTTCGGTGACCCAGGTACTCTCCGCGAGATTGCCAGTAACACCAAGGGGTTGCTGGCTTTTCTCGGGGAGCTGGGGTGGATCGAGTGATATTCCCACCCGCACGTAAAATACGCGCATTGAGCGTGGAGTTGCGGACACCAGCCCGTTATACTTATACTTATACTTACTTACATACGCGTGCAACGTCACAGGACTGTTGCGACAGACGGACAGACTGAGCGGTGACCGTGACCTAACTTTGTAGCGTAGTTCTTTGCAAGTTTTGACAAAAAAGTGAAGTAATAAACAAACGAAACTAGATATCTCTTTCGCACACACTAAATGTTCTATTAGTGAGAGTGCATAGCAACTTTCGCATGCGTTATTTTTTATCTAAGTCTAATGACATGCGTTATGGCTCTTATTGTACAGGTTTAAGGTATAATTTGCAATAAATTAAGTGTTAAAACTAATTTGGCTAAAGTTTTTAAGCGAGTTGGCAACCGCACCGATGCGGGGTCGCTAAGACCCCGCATCGGTGCGGTTGCCAACTCGCTACACGTACCGGATGTATCTGTTAAAAATGAAAAATAATTTCCTGTGACTAAACTACTGGATATTATTCAAATGTTTTTTTTTGTATATACACTGGGAACATACTAAGGTATACGTAGTTTAATTTATTTTCGTATCATCGGCACCACTCTGTATATGAAAAAATTAAATACACAGTATTAAAATAGGATTTTTTAATGAAATTCTTAAGGAAACCGAAATTATAAATAATTAGTGTTATTAATTCTAAATTGTTACTTCCAAAGCATAGCAATTTACACGGCAAGAGATCGCTAAAGTACATAATACCATGCCTTATAAATCAACTACCTTTATCAATTAAGGGACAAAATAACTTGTATGAACATTAAACACAAATTAAAGCAACATTTCTATAAATTTCATTATTATTTTTTATTTTGCTAATATAGGCTGTGAGCTAGCTCAGCAAATTCAAACTGGAACTACGAATTACCCTACTCCACTCAGTGATGCACTTGCACAAGCTAATTCTTTTGTGCATCTCGAAACCGACTGTGATGAGGTATATAGAACTCTAATAAATCTTAGGTCCAACAGCGCTTCGGGCTGGGATAATATATCCACAAAGTTTTTAAAACACACCAGCATGATAGTGGTCCCCATCATCACACACCTTGCAAATCTGTGCTTTAAGAAAGGATTTTTTCCGGCCGCGTTAAAAGAAGCCATAATCACGCCAGTGCACAAGGGTGGAAATAGAGACGATTTCAGTAATTATAGACCAATTTCAGTTTTAACTGCTTTATCAAAAATCATTGAAAAACGAATAAATACTAGACTACTAAATTATTTAAGCAAGTTTAATATTTTATCCGACTCGCAATACGGCTTCAGAAAAAATATGTCTACGGAAGATGATGTTGGTGGTCTTTCCTCTCTAATAACCAAACATCTAGACAATGGACAAAAGAGCCTAGCTGTCTTTTTAGACCATAAAAAGGCGTTTGATACCGTCTCTACCTCTATCCTAGCAAACAAACTGGAAAAGATTGGCGTTCGCTCTTGACCTATTAAAGGACTACCTTTCAAACAGGACGCAAAGAGTGAAGATTGTCAGCATATCAATGACCTCTGTAGTATGATAATACCTAATGCTAAAGTTTTCTCCTACGCCGATGATACAGCCGTTGTCTTCTATGGGTGCTCTTGGCACGATGTCAAGCATCATGCTGAGGCAGGTATTTCTCGTGTCGCTGATTGGCTAAAATTCAACCTCATAACGCTAAATACCTCCAAAACAAATTTTATATGTTTTAGCATTTCTAAGCGTAATGAACCAATTAATGAGTTTGGTATCGTTATACATACATGTAGGGGTGAATACGGCAATAATTGTAACTGCCCAAGTATTCACAAAGTTACCGAAGTTAAGTATTTGGGTGTAGTAGTGGATAATAGGCTATCCTGGTACCCTCATGTAGAGCAAGTAACCGCCAGAATTAGAAAGATGAGCTGGTTGTTCAAAACCCTAAGACATGTTGCACCAATGTTGAAAGCGAACAACAAAACCCCGTCTAAAAATTTACTCACTCATGTTTATCTTGCACTTGTACAATCTGTGCTCGGATACAGTAATTCCGGTTTGGGGAGGTACAGCAAAGACCAAATAGATCCGTCTAGAACGAGCACAACGCGCACTCCTAAAAATTATGCATTTTAAAAAGCTTAGATTTCGTACTGTAGACCTTTATCAAATCAGTGATGTACTCTCGGTCAGAATGCTGTGTATAGTCCAAAAAGTATTAAAAAAGCACAAGTCTTTGCCCTTTCATGTGATTATTACCACGAAAAGAAGAAAGTTAAGCATAGCGGATATACCTTCAACTAAGACCAAATTTGCATGTAATCAATATAGTAAACGATCAGCTCAATTGTATAATAGAATAAATAAAAAGATAAAAAATATATACTCAAAAAAAATTAGATTGTAAAGAAACACTAGTTAAGTGGAGTATCCACTTAAGTGATTGTATAACCACTTATGTATAAGGGCACAGAAGCATTGTTTTAACACGGAATTATTCACATACACACAGTCACACACACCCACTTGTACTGACAGACACGCTCATACATACACACACACACACAATCTTTAAGTAAACTCTCTTTTTAATTTCTAAGACTAGACTTAGTATTCTAAACTAAACCATTTTAAAAATATTGTGTTAATTATCAAGCTATACAAAATAGGGAGGCGCGGAGTCTTCTACTACAGGCATTATTTGTCTAAAAGAAGATTCCGAACACAACAATTGTAAACCAATTTTTTGACACAATATTTTATTTCTTTCAAAATATTAATCTTATATAATAATATATAAAACAAAGACGGGTTTGTTACAACACTTATATAACTCGAGATCTGCTGGATCAATTTTCATGGTTTTTGTTTCGTTGGATTTGTCTCCGCCCTGAATAGCAGAATACATTTTAAAAACAATGAAAACTTGACGAATACATAATTATGAAAATGAATCATTTTCCATTTAAATAAGATCCTTTGTTTCAAACCTGTCAAACATTTGTTTTCCTCCTGTCATCCTATCAAATACTGTGATTGACATTTATGCATGCGTTCAGAAATGTATTTTGTGTAAACTATTTAAAAAGGGTGAATAAACTTTTGTCTGTATTTTTTTTTAATCAATTAAAAAGGTTGAAAAGTGTATGCAGATTTAAATAGAAGTTCCTCTAATATTTATGCGTGCGTTCAGAAATAATGACAAATGGATAACATTTACGCGTGCGTTCATAACTTTATTTTGCGTGGTAGGTAGTAGGCAGGTAGTAGGCAGGTAGTAGGCAGGTAGTAGGCAGGTAGTAGGCAGGTAGTAGGCAGGTAGTTGGCAGGTAGTAGGCAGGTAGTAGGCAGGTAGTAGGCAGGTAGTAGGCAGGTAGTAGGCAGGTAGTAGGCAGGTAGTAGGCAGGTAGTAGGCAGGTAGTAGGCAGGTAGTAGGCAGGTAGTAGGCAGGTAGTAGGCAGGTAGTAGGCAGGTAGTAGGCAGGTAGTAGGCAGGTAGTAAGCAGGTAGTAGGCAGGTAGTAGGCAGGTAGTAGGCAGGTAGTAGGTAGGTAGTAGGTAGAAAAAAGGGCATTGCAAGGCATGCCGGGTTCAGCTAGTTTCTTTTAAAACATTTAAGTGTCATATATTTTTCCCGACTGCGGCGAAGCCCAAAAGGAGGGTTATGTGTTTGGCGTGTATGTATGTATGTAAGTATGTATGTATGTATGTATGTCCGTTTCTTTGTTCCCTCATAACTTCTAAACGGATGAAGGGATTTGAATGAAATATACGTCATTAGATTTGTCTTGATGGCGCGAGTGTCACTGGCTACATTAAAATTAAAAAAACCAAGATAATTGCTGGTTTTGGGGGCCAAATCGTGGATTTGAAAAAACTTGAGAGGTGTCAAGGGACACCCGGATGGAACGAAGTTAAAGTCTATCGCAAACAGCACAAGAATGACCAAAAGAATTAATAATAATAATAATAATATAAACATATATATATATATATATATATTAATTATATTATTTTAATTATTATTTTTTTTATAAATTTAAAATATAAAATATCTGGCTTGCTTTCTCTATGAGAGAGAGAGACATACATAGAAACATGCGACGCCGCACAGCTTACAATAGCTTACTATAGCAAAAAGTGTCGTGACAACTTTTCGTAAGAATTTTTTCCGTCTACAACGCGCGATAAGAAACTTCGTTCCAAAAATAAAAAAAATCCATTACCATCGAGTAGGGTATCAAAATAAAGGGTTTTAAAAGGAGATTACAAAAATATATGACACTTATATGTTTAAAATAAATTCAAAGTCACAAATTCCATAAACAAACACAAAAGTTAAATCATATGCGAAGTATTTTACGCGACCAACGAAAGAACAAACACTAGAGAACTAAAAAGTTAGAAAAAAAAAAGTAGTTAAAAAACTAAAATTATATTTTCATTTCATAATTTAATATTCAAATGAACCCCGCCTGCTTCCAAGGTTTGTTTAATTTTGCTTTTCAGTCGGGTTTTTTAGTTTTTTTGTAATCTCCTTTTAAAACCCTTCATTTTGATACCCTACTCGATGGTAATGGAAGAGGATAAAATTTCGAACTCCACGTTATGCCCCCAAAATCCAGAAATTTCTTTGTTTTTTAATTTTAATGTAGCCAGTGACACTCGCGCCTCTAAGACAAATCTAACGATTTTATCCAAACCCGTTCATCCATTTAGGAGTTATGAATCGGGTAAAAAGAAGGAAAGACATAGCAAAAGTTCCCCAAATCAAGCTCGCCAGATTTCAGTATGAAAAACGTTCAGCTCAGTTGTACAATAGATTCAACAGAGAGATTTATGTTCTCACTGTGTAAAATTGTACAATAAGCACATACCTCTATATTAACGAAGTACAAGTAATACCAATAATATTTGACTAAAATATTTAATTACTAATGTTGTCTCCTAACAAAGTTAACTTTTACAGGTCCATTGTTTCTTAAGACGAGATGCGCTAGGAACTCGATATCTGAAGGTTTTGTCACTGGTTTCAGTTCGAACTCACGCAATACTTCTGCAACCGCAATTTTCATTTCCATCATCGCGAACTTTTGACCTGGAACAGCATGTTGTATGATTATTCTTCTATTGGACCTTTGATGAATGTGAGCAAGTCACAAAATGCAATATAAAAAGTTGGAACATGGTTTAATAAAATGTGAAAATAGACATAGTTTAGTTTAGCGATTCTCTTTAGGGCTGAAAAGTAGTACTTTCAAGCCGCTCCGCAGGCATGACCTACTTTCAGAGCATGAGTAATGAAAAGTATTTTTGTCATCAATTTTTAGGAGACTGATTTAATTTGCTATTTTTCCGCGGTTTGATTTCACCAAGTTGAAGAAGAAGCAAAGATATGAAGCCGCGTAACAGCCTCACAGGAAAAGTATAAAATTCAAATATTTTTTAGTAAAGAACACAAATACATGTTTATTTGTTCGTAAAAGTAAATAATTGTTTGAAATAGTCATGTTTATTAATAGTATTCTATTTACACATGGGAATTTAAAGCCACTTTTTTCATTTTTATATTTAGTTATATTTTAGTGACGTTGCCCTGGTGGCTGAGACAATGTCATGCTCACTCGAATTTCTCACTGATGGTGGCGTGTGTGTCGGATCTATATCCAGACCTGAAAACATGGAAAAAAAATACTACGAAAACTAAACATAAAAAATACTAAATGTATACCGATGCAGTTCCTGGGCCCCGCACTGAAGGGTATATACGCATAAGAATGACGTTTCTCGCAGTTTTCTGGCAGGAACCTGTCGGGGTCGAACTCCTCAGGGTTTTCAAACAAGTCTTCACTATGGTGCAGGTCGTAAATGGGAATATGGCATAATGTACCAGGTGGTACTGTGTAGTTGCCTGAAAACAATAAAAGAAGAAATTAATTAAAAGAACAACTATAACACAATTTTGCAAAATGATAAAGTATAGATTTTTCGTACATCCAGTGCAATTGCGCTGCTGAGGAATAGAACATGCCCCACCTGAATACCTAAAAGATGATAATGTACGTACCTACGTACTACAAGAATGCCCCGTTTGCCTCATTAAACTAGACCCAAACACGTAACGTACGTAATACGTAACATGTACCGAAGACACTTACTTAATACTGTAGTTTCTTTCAATTTCCGGCTTATAAAGTGCACGGGTGGATAGAGTCGTAGAGACTCCTTGATGCAGCGTTCTGTGTATTTCATCTTAGGCAAATCTTCTATGCAAACCCTTCGATTTGAGTCACCAAACACTGCTTTCAGTTCAGCTACAATTTTGTCCTATAAAAAGCAAGAACAATTTAATCTGCGAGATTTGGCCTGTTAAGCCTATTTGTAGATAAATGCACCTACTAGCTGATGCCCACGGCTTCGTCTGCGTGGATATCGGTTATAGCGACCGATGTCGGTCATCGCGAAAAAGATCTTTTCCTCCCCCCCTTCCAACCCCTTACAACCCTACTTTAAGTAGCCTTTGTTCTTTTTTAGACTCTGGACTATCTGTGTGTGAAAGCGCGATAGACAGACAGAGTTACTTTTGCATTTATAGTATTAAAAAAAATAAGGTAGGGAAGGAAGGATTTATGGGCTAGCACCTAGCAGCAAGATTTTGCAGAAGTTACCGGCAACATGTTCAAGTAGTAGCTAGGTAGTTATGTAACCACGACGGCCAATCAACCTATACACAACCAGTTTAAATGCGTATCTCTCATAATACGAGAAACCTATTCAAACTAAACCCATATTGGATGTTTCATCGTGTGTACAAAATAATTATTGTAGAAGGTTTTATAAAATTCTACTATTTAGCACTAACTTGTACATCTTGATGATTTGCGAGCAACATAAAGAAGAATGTGAGTCCGGAAGCTGTTGTGTCATGTCCCTGAAAGTGAAGTTTAATAAACATTAATACAGTGACTATTACTGACTATGAATATTGTATGGTATTGTTCTGATATCAAAAACTTACTTCAAACATAAAAGTGTCGACCTCTTCCTGGATTCCTTCTTTGTCAATGAGTCCTTCCTTCTCAGCAGATAAAAGAAGATCTAACATGGCAACCCTCTTCTTCTTCTTGTACACATAAACTTCATCATTCTCGCTAGTGTCATCAAGTATGCTAAATCCGTATTTGCTTACGTACGCTTTTCTTTGAGCTATTACCTTTTCAGTAAAGGTTTTCACTGTTTTTATATGTCTGTGTTGTTGTCGCCCCAATGACGAAGCATTAAATATAAGGTTAGGATATAAATAAACTTTTATTAATCTATGGTAAAAAATATGTCCTAGTTCGCAAATGGCTTGCTTGTAGAACTTGCCAGTTCCTGAAATGTCTTCAGTTTGCTGAGTGCCCATTGCAGTTTCTGAAAAGTAAACTCTGTTGAAAGTAAACGCAGTTATTGTTTTCTTGACTCTTCTGGGAATTTTATATTTTTAGTTTAGTGTGCCCTGTTTAAATTTATGTTCATACCCGTCTTCAGCCGTAACATAAATTAATATATGTACCGACATTTGAAACAACTTATGAGTTAATTTAACGTATGATCTATACTTACCACAAATGGAGTTAAGCGTATATTCTGAAAGGATTGGTGCAATATCAATGGGTTGTCCTGTCGTTTGCCTTAGCCTTTCCAAGAATCGTTGCGTATTTTCTTCTATGATATAGCAGAACTGACGGAGGATGTTGAAATGAAACGCAGGCGTCAGGATCTTTCTTCTGTCTTGCCATTTTGTACCTAAAAAAACATCACTGAGATTGTTTTAGGGAAACGTAAAATAATTTTGTTTATTTATCTAGAGTTTTGTGTTTAGCGAAAGTATCTTTCACTGGAGTGCCAATAATACTTTTGTTCCTTACTTTATTATTCTAATAGTGTACGTTCGTGCATAAAATATTACCCACGTTAGATTTGCATTCTGTATTCATTAATAGATAGGTATGTTTACTATGTTTTTTTTTTGTGTTCAGACGTAAATACAAAAGCAAGTATCGTATTTTAAAGAAATATCGGTTGATTTGTCTCGGTGGTACCTTCGCTTAAATTTAATCGCTCTATTCCTGATTAGTCCATCGAGGTTGTAATAAAGATAGGTACCTATAAGTACCCTGTTTTCAAACTGGAGGAAGTTTCTTAGATTCCAATTTACCTAGCTGTTCTAGCTGGGATTTGCTGAAGCTGAAATAATATTTCAAAATGATACTGTACCATTGCTAAGTAACAGTCCGTCCTTCAGCCAAGGTTTCAGAATCGTATAGATCTCGCTTTTTGCGCCGTATTTCATACTGGACATGATCAACTGAAAATAAAAATCATCCAGATAATTACTCCAATTTATAGTACGTTGTTATCCGAGGGGCGAAAATTACTTATTCAGTGCCGAGATGGGGTTTGGCGCCCGTAACGTAGTGAGGGCCCCTTATAGTTCGAGGGACTAATTAAGTAATTTACCCGAGGTAAACACTATGCTTATCATTACGAATACGAGGAAAGTAAAAATAAGAACTTAAATTATTAGCAAAAGAAAAAATTAGTGTCGATCGGATGTTGTGACTTTCCCGCTTATTTTGTTCTTTTTTTTGTCCTCTAGTCGTTCAGCTATACAGCCAGTATTTTTCATGTTCATCATTAAAAAATTGGCAAGCATTTTGTCGAAATCTATGTTATTTTAGAGAAATAGTTAAAACTAAATTATATTAAAGTCATAATATAATTATATTCTTAAGTTAACTTTATATTATTTTAATTTACAGAACCGATTTTGAAAACTGTTTCAGTAATGGAATGGGTAGCTTTATTATCCCCGAGTGATTTGAAACGTCCCCGTGGGATAATTTGCAAAACGCGAGCGAAGCCGCAGGGAAAAGCTAGTATCAAATAAATTGATTGTGACTAGGTAGGCCTAGACCTAGTGCAAACCGGCTGTAACGAAGAACCATATTTTTAAATAAATCGGTGTTTGGTGAAACCATTTTGATTGTTATTGCATTACTAGTCAACTTCGAATTTTTGGTTCTAAGGCACCTGCCCATTTTTTGTAGCGATATTACAGTCGCGATGCGGACGCTAGCTGTTTGCCCTTGCCCACAAAACTAACGCGCGTTAATAGCGATGCTGTTGTGTGTGCGTTAAAGTCGCTGTGGGCGAGGGGCCTTAGAACCATAAAAATCGAAGACATGTGACATCCACCAACCCGCACTGTACCCGCGTGGTGGATTATTTTTTTTTTTTTTTTTATTTTATGTTCACAAATATACATATTTTGTTCAATAACAATTTACTCGCCAAACTAAATAGTTTGTTGGCAAGAGGCGCCTGTTTTTAGACATAAATATTAACAACTAATCTAGTGAACAGATAACCTTATAACAAAACTAACAAAAAAGTACCTAACTAATAACTGTAACCTCTAATATGTGAATTTATTTCTCGGTAACGGCTGAATCCTCGTTACCGAGCAATAAATTCCTCAGTCTTGATCTCAATAAACCTTTACTTAACTTAGGGCTGTGTCTCAGCATATCTATTTTATTAAATAATTTAGGCACTAGGTATCTGGAAGTTCTCTCCCCATAATAATTTGTTGCTTTTGGCTGGACTAGTCTCTTTTCTCTTACACTTCTAGTATTAAATTTATTTTCAATACTGACTTTAAACTTATCACTAAAATAATGTTCTAGGCTTAATACATAATCAACTTTCATATCTACTGGTAGGATTTTACAAATAGAGAATAATTTTTCATACTCTTTGTTACATTTTTTCTTAACCTTCTTACTAACTAGGAACTTAATGATACGTGTCTGTACTTTTTTTATGTCTTGTAAATAAGTTTTAAACGTTCGTCCATATACAATAAGTCCATAGCTAATTAGTGAGTCTGCAAGTGCGTAATACACAATCAGAAGCGTCTGTTTATTCACCACATTATGTAACTGATAAAACTTCCCCAATACAGATCTCAACTTGTTACAAATGTCAGTTACGTGTGTTTTCCAATTAAAATTTGAATCAATATTAAGGCCTAAATATTTAAATGTGTTAACATACTCCAATTTCACACATACGCAGTTAAATTTATCCCTATGCAGGCACTCGTATGTATGCCCCATTATATCAAGGTCCCTTTTGTGTACAGTTTTAGCTCGCAGATTATGTGGCGAGTATACATGCATGCATTTTGTTTTGGATAGGTTTAGTATAATTCCGTTGTCATGTGCCCATTTCGTGATCTGTTCGAAGTCCTCTTGAATGTACCGTTGTACCTCCGAGATATCCCTCGAAGCATGAACCACACACATGTCGTCGGCATACATAAATACTCGACACCCATTTACAACATTCGACACACTGTTCACGTGCATTATATAGCCCACGGGCCCAAACACTGA
This sequence comes from Diarsia rubi, assembly GCA_932274075.1. Lineage (NCBI taxonomy): Eukaryota > Metazoa > Arthropoda > Insecta > Lepidoptera > Noctuidae > Diarsia > Diarsia rubi. The sequence continues at coordinate 16,339,369 of OW026412.1, read as the reverse complement.
TCCGGTCGGCACACCGAGATCCACACTTGCCTCTTCACCAGTCACGCCAGCTATGAAAGTGCGTATTTTCCTTTTGTACAGGTAGTTTTGGAACCAGTTCTTGGTGGGACCACGTATTCCGCATTCATCCATCGCCTGTAGTAGTGTGTCGTGATCCAGTGTGTCGAATGCCTTTTTATAATCAATGAAAAGTGCTATCAGCTGTTTACCAGAGTCTAGGCACTCATTAACATAATCACTAAACGCTGTTAGGGCCGATACAGTACTGCGCCCTCTCCGGAATCCATACTGTGTGTCGGACAATATATTATGACTCTCTAGGAACTTATTGATTTGACTAACAATTACTTTTTCTACTATTTTATCAATGACAGACAGTATGGCAATGGGCCTGTAATTTACATACTCAATGTGACTTCCCGACTTATAAATAGGGCGTATAAATGCAATCTTTAACTCATCAGGATATAAACTTCCAGTCAAACACATGTTAATGAATTTAGCTAAAATAGGACTTAATTGCTTCCGTAGGTATTTGATGTCTTTAACCCTCACTCCATCTAGACCTGGTGCTTTCTCACTCGACAGTGTATTTATTACTTTTTCTATGTCTGACGGGATAACAGGACTATACCTAAAACTCACCTCACTCGGTGTTACATAGGTTTTTCTATCAAAAAATTTTATGTTACAAACATGTTTGATACCTTTTATTTCCTCGGTAAAAGTTTTTGCAAAATTTGTACAGATTTCAGGAATGCTGCCTGTCTTCCCCAAATGCCTTAATATAACATCGTCTAGACTAGATTTATTTCGACCCAACCACGAGTTGATATTTTCCCATATTTTTCTAAAATTCCCCTCACATTTCTTTATTTCAGCTTGTTTATATCTATTTCTTGCCTCGTTTACAATCTTATTTACCTTATTCCTAAATTTTGTATATTCTAATCTCTTATTCATGTTTTTTGGTGATGCTTTCCATATTCTAAATAAGTTGTCCCTACGACACAACATGTTATACAAGTATTTATCTATCCACGGCTGTGTAATTCTTTTATTATGATTTGTGACTGTAACCGTACTGTCTTTGTATATTTGAGAAAACACTTCACACAATTTTTGAAACAATATTAATGGGCATGACATCCCGAGTAGTTGCGTCCAGTCATATGCAACTAATTTTTGTTTTACAAGTTTATCACTGATCACTTCTCGCGTTTTGCTACCACTAATTACCTTTGAACACATATTATTGTTTACACTCGTAGCTAGCGCTAACCCGACGGCATGATGATCGGAGATATGCGTCTCGAGCACAAACGACGATGAACCGTACTCGCTGCGTCCCGCTCGCACCCATACATGGTCCAAGCAAGACGACTGTAGCTGTCCGTTCACGATCGCCGCGCGTGTTACCTCTGCACTAGGTATAACGCACTGAAGGCCGCATCCACACAAGGTGTTTTTGTACTTTTTTGCAGTTGGATTTAATACATCATTCAGGATGTCTATGTTTGTGTCGCCAATCACAATAACGTTTTCAGATACAGGGAAAGATCTGACTATATTCTCTAATTGTTCAATAAAAAGTATTTTACTCTTCTGAGGCGGTCTGTAAATAGCAACTAAATGGGTTTTGGTTTTTCCTGTTATAAGCTGGCCATGCAGCATTTCTAAGGCTTCTGTTTCCACTCTTTGAGCATTGAAGCTAAGGTTTTCTTTTGCGTATATTAATATTCCTCCTCCTCTAGTAATTTCTCTTGTGCGTATATATGTATTATATCCCGGTATCTGATAGAATGATAATTCCTCCTTCTTGATATTTATTTCAGTAAGTATTATTATATCCATTTTATATTTGTTTTCTTCCAACAAGACTAGTAGTTCATTAAAGTGTTTCCGAATTGACCTTATGTTCAAATGCAAAATATAATAGCAACCTTCACTGAAAGTTATATCATTATTTAATGACAGTATGTCGTAGTATCTCTTAAAAGCAACATCATTAGGAAAATCATACGTCTGATCGAATGTTATTATTGAAAAGAATTCACCTAGTGTGTGCTCGCCGCGCTAAGCGCGAGTATTTATTTACAATCTTCGAATTTTTTCAAATCTTCTTCCGACCTTATGTTAAAGATCTTTTTCTCTTCACTATTTTTTTTAACAAGAATATTTGAGTCTTGAACCCAGATGTACTGAAAACCTTTGGGTTTTAGCTGGTTTCTTACCATCCACAAAAGTTGACAGTCGACAGTCAGACAGTAAATTAAAGTCCATACCCTACCCTCTCATAGAGAGGAGGCATGAGTCCCAGCTGTGGGAACATTATAGGCTGATGATAATGATGATGAAAATATCTGTTTGATTATTATTATATACAGGGTGTTTGGAAGGGAGCTGTACATACGCCTAGGGTAGAAACTAGGGATAGTCTGCTACCTACCCCCGCCCATTATATTGACCTTGGCCTCAAGGTTTTTTTTTAATTTAAAATTATTTCTTTACCTTACTACGGTACTTCAGGCCCCATAACTTTTCTTCTCCACAATTTTCTGGTGTAAAATAATTTTTTGCAGGACCCTAAGACTCTAACGATTAAAACAAGACCATTAGCCGACCGGTCCCATGGATAGATTTTGAGCTACAGGTAGTTTTAGTCAAAAAATCATAAAAAAGTCAAATAAAAAATAATAATAAATTAAAAAAAAACCTTGAGGCCAAGGTCAATATAATGGGCGGGGGTAGGTAGCAGACTATCCCTAGTTTCTACCCTAGGCGTATGTACAGCTCCCTTCCAAACACCCTGTATTATTATATATTATTATATCATTTTTGTGTTTATGTCTGTCTGATTGTCTGGTCCAGCTAATCTCCGGACCGATTTTGACTGAAAGTTTTAATGTTTTTTTAATAATAATTTCACGAGAACGAAGGTCACGGAGCACAGCTAGCCATAAACTACTCTAATATTTTAAAGAGAAAAGATTTGTATTTTGTGTGTAGGTTTGTAACGAATAAATTTAAAAACTACTGGACCGATTTGAAAAATTCTTTCACCGTTGGAAAGCTACATCCCCGAGTAACATACGCCCCCGGATAACTTTTTATCCCTGTATTCTCACGGAAACGGTAACTACGCGGGTGAAACCGCGTGACGTCCGCTAGTTATATATAAAATCATATTCAACGTCACTTCTCGGGTATATCTGAACGCGATTTGCTGCTTACACGTGTCAACATAAAAAAAGATCACTAACATTGTGTTTTATCACCAAACAGGGTTGTTTGTGCAATATATGAATTGAGTACGGAGTAGTATCCAATTTTATAGATTACGTAAGGAATTAACTCTGGCATGTTGTAAAAAAAAAAAATTTAAATACAAATGAAATAATGAACAAAATCAAATTCAAGAAATAGGGAAGTTATATTATTATAATCAATTCACACAGGTTAAGGTCGTGGGCAACAGCTAGTATACAATAAGGTTGAAATTAGCATAAGAAAATGAGTCGGCTAGGCGTTACAAGTGTACAACGTAAAATTTTCTTTTACTTTCTAATAGAGATGGCGGGACGATCTGGTAAAACTAGCAACTAGTGGTCCACATTGACTTTAAATTCAAAACAGCTGTTTTACCCAGCAGTTGGATGATGCAGGCTAACAGTATCTGCTTTACCTAACACCTCCGCTATTCTTTTCTGATTAATTTCGTTGCGGGATCCATGACAGTTAAATCGTTTCTCTGGGACTTCGTCGGGCTTCATTGTCTCGGCGCTTTTCTTGTGGTCGCCACTGTTGAGGCTTACAGGAGTTACAGTGGTTTGGGAATAGTGTGTCGGGTTTGTCCCAATTAACATAAAATAACAGTATCAGTAATTATCTGAATTGAATCGACTAAACGTCTTTTAATTAAATAACCTACACTCAACACACAGCTTCTACTCTACAGGACTTACTTGGAAAGTTAAAATCTTTTTTATTTCTACACTAGCTTATAGACAGATTTAAATAAAGAAAGAGAAATTAACGTAATAAACTGATACAGAGTTGATATGACATGATATGAGATGTAACTTCTCCATTGACATACCGACCAGGCGTCCACTCTCTGGCGGGTACTTATAATAAACATTTGGATAGGTACTTACCTCGATGTCTTTCGGATTGAAAATCACTACTGCACCGAACGGCCATACCCAGACTCGGTATATTCCTTTCCATCTTTTCGCGTTTTCCCTTGCTAATTTCATTAAATCAACTGTGAAATGAAACGACATACGAAATTTTATAATCATTTTTGATAGATTCATGGCCTGATTATCACTTTAATATTTGTAATGACCGTAAAGTGACATTAGATATCATATTTCTATTTTGATTTTGACATTAATTATATTTTTAACTTTATTTTAAATCTCACCTGGAGATCGCAAAACCCAGAGTCCATTTCCTACGATAAACTCTACCTTCGGGCCCGGGATCTTCTTTAACAATCTAGCACTTTTATTGCAATTAAATAATATATGTAGAACACACAAAAATATTGCAAATACTAAAAGATACACCAACATAATTACTCACGTCAAAACAGAACAATGATTACTATCAAACTGGACACAAATGCTGTCAAAACTAACTGATGAGTAACCATTAGGGATGCAATATTAATAATGCAGACATATTATTTTTTTACAGTAAAAATAATTCTGCATGCATAAGTAGCCTGATCTTTAAACAAATACTGTACACGGTACTATTCTTGAAAACGAAGGTCATGTACAGTTGAATAAAAACAATATTCATAAATGAGGGTGTAGTAATAGGTACACATCTACCTAACTCTTCAGGGATTACAGGCGTGTGGTAAATAAATGGCACCAATATAAAGTAACCTCAAAATTGTTAAAGATCATGTAAATCTGGTGGATCGCTACAAGGCATCAATGCAATAATACAATTAATCATGACCAGTTTATTTCTTTAACATTTTTTGACAGCATTGACAAGCCAATCATAATATTAGAATATAACCACTGAGTCTTCGCTCATTGTCTATTCTCAACATCCACCTCTCTTGAATGTAGAAACTCTAGCCAATATCTTCAGTTCTTTGATTCTGGGCCCATATAGAGATTTTGTAAGCATGTCAGCGATCTGCTTCTCTGAATTGACATGTCGGATATCAATGTTTCCCTCTTGAATGCAGTCTCTGATAAAGAATGCCCTTAATCTTATATGTTTCGTCCTCTGATGAAACTCTGGAGGGTTTTTCGCTATCTTGATAGCCGATTCGTTGTCCCCGCACAGATATGCATGACAATCATCTCCTGTGATATCTTTTAAAATGCGTTTCAGCCATATTATTTCTCTAGCAGTCTCACTCGCTGCGTAGATCTCCGCCTCCGTTGACGATATGGCAACAACGTTCTGTCGTTTGCTATTCCAAGAGATGGCACCTCCGGCAAACATGCAAAGAATGCCTGAGGTCGATCTTCCAGTGTTTGCATCTCCACCGTGGTCAGCGTCACTATAGCACTTCAGGTCAGCAACACAATCTGGTGTGTACTTAATTCCATGGTCAATAGTGCCTTTGATGTATCGCATGATCCGTTTTACAATCTGCACATCATCTTTGGTTGGACTGTTTAGATTGCGAGATACTACTGATACTGCATAGGCTATGTCTGGCCTCGTGCCGGTCATTAAATAGGCAAGTGCTCCAACGGCTTGGCGATATGGGAACTTGCTAACTTTGACCTCTTGGTCGTTTTTCATCGCCTTCATATCTTCAGCTTTCAATATTGAAGTTGCCACTGGTTTGCATTCCTCCATCCCAAATCTCTCCAGTACTCGGTTCGCATACGCTTTTTGGTGAAGCAGTATTGAGCCATCTGACTGTCTCTCTATCTCCATGCCTAGAAAATAGGTGGCCGGTTTGGTTGTGAGTTTGAATCTCTTTTTCATTTCCTCTAGAAAGAAAATCGTCTCCTTCTCACTTGTTGACGCTATTAAACCGTCGTCAACGTATAGGGCAAGGATTATCCTTTCTCCCCCTCGCTTTCTTGTAAGCAGGCAGGGATCCGATTTACTTTGGTTAAAGCCAATTTGAACTATATAGTCCGTTATGCACCTATTCCAACATAAGGGCGCTTGCTTTAGCCCATAGAGACTCTTTTTCAGCTTGAATACCAGCCTATTATCATTCGCATAACCTTCTGGGGGTTTCATGTATATTTCTTCATCTAGCGTGCCATATAGGAATGCCGTCGATACATCAAATTGTGCTAGACTTAGCTTCTCCTTTGCTGCAACACTCAGTACAGCTCTTATGGTGCTACTTCTCGCTACGGGACTGAATGTCTCGTGAAAGTCAATGTCCTTCTTTTGTGAGTATCCCTTTATTACGAGTCGGGCTTTGTACTTTTCTATTGTACCATCCGGATTCGTTTTTATTTTGAATATCCACTTGCAAGGGATTGCTTTTCTTCCTTTAGGTAACTCCACTAGCTCCCAAGTTTTGTTGTCTTTTAGCGAATTTATTTCACTATCTATGGCTTTTAGCCATTTTTCACGCTCTGCAGAATTCATTGCCTCCTTGTAGGTCTTAGGTTCAGCCATACTGTTAGCCTCTACTGCCATCACATAATCTTTAAATCGATCTGGTTGTCTCAATGTAGATCTGTCTCTCAATGTCCTCTGACCTTCTCTTTCAATCTCATTATTAGAGAGGTTCAAATTCAAATTATGGGCAGGCTCTTCAATAGGCTCTTCCTCTTCATTATCTGAATGAGCTGTTTCATAGTTTTGATCCGAGTTTGCATTCTCACTTTGATTTAGATTGTCATTTTCCTGATCATCAACATCATTGTATTCAACATCTCTTGATGATAAAGGTTCATTGTCATTCAAGTGTATGTCACTCTGATCTTGATGGCTTTCTGGATTATCTTCATGTCTCTGATCATTAGCATTCCTCTCAATGCTTTCATCTCTAATATGTTGAATCCATGGAAAAGTCCATTCTTTAGAAGTAATCGGCTTTAGTGAAACAATTTTGTCATCTTCTGCAGGTTTTTCTAGAAGTGTCCGCTCATCAAATGTCACGTCTCTAGACCTAGTCAGTTTAGACTTTTCTTTGTTCCAGATCCTGTAGCCGTCGCTTCCTTCGTAGCCAACCAGTATACCCAGCTCTGCTTTCTTTTCAAGCTTCTTTCTGTTAGCTTTAGGTACATGGGCGTTGCATTTGCAGCCGAGAATCCTTAGATGTTTGATTGATGGTTTCTTTCCGAACCACAATTCGTATGGGGACTTATTGGGTACGCTTGATGGTCCAGTGCGATCTAGCACGTACACAACAGCTTCTATCACTTCTGCCCATAGCTTATCTGGAATCTTTACACGTGCATGCATGATGGCACGCGCTGCTTCTACTATTGTGCGATTCTCTCGCTCTACACATCCAGCTTGCTCGTGAGTGTATGGCATTGTCAGTCTTTGTGTTATGCCGCGTTCTTGAAGGATCCTTTTAAATTCTGCGCTAACAAACTCACCGCCGAAGTCACTGAGTACTTGTTTTACAGTGTGTCCCGTAACTTTAGCTGCAGTTAGAAATTGCCTTAACTTTGATGCTGCTTCAGACTTCTGCTTAAGAAAGTAAACATGTCTATGCCTTGTGTAGTCATCTTTGAACAGAATATAGTATCGATTCTTCCCATATGATGTCGGAAATGGCCCGCATATGTCAGTGTGAACAAGTTCACCAGGTTGACTGGCTCTTGTTCTTGTTCCAAACTGCAATCTGTGCGTCTAATAAATACAGCTTTCACATAGATCTGACTTGTTGTTATTTATCTTCATTTCGAGCTCAGTTTCAATAACTTGCTTTACGTGTCTTTTATTTTGGTGTACAAGCCTTTCATGATACAGCTGTAGTGGGTTTGTCAGTAATTGGTTGACTTCCAGCTTGTTTGGTCTGATACAGTTAATAAACAACTTGTATAGGCCTCCGTTAATCTTTCTTGTCCCAATTGCTTTTATCACTCCATCTACTTGGAGTATGCATTGCTTTGGCGTAGATTCAAATGTGCTCTTCGACGATACATTATGCGTTGCAAGAACAGAAAATAGATTTCTCTTGATTTGTGGTACATACCATACATCTTTCAGTAGGAGTTGTTCAACTTTACCGATGTAGTTGGCTTCAGCTCGAATATTGCCTTTCCCAATGGCTTCGATGGTTTGTCCATTAGCTGCGGTGACAGTAACATTGTGCGAATCGTCAAAGTGCTCGAAACTTTTGAAGATGTCTCCTTGATGCGTAACATGGCTTGTCGCTCCATTGTCGACGTACCAGTTCTTGTCATCAATTGGTAGATTGTCTCCTACAGTTAACACGGTCAAATTTACATTTGTTTTGCTGCACGACGGCTTTGGTGGGCGTCAATCTTCTATCCATTTACGGCATTTGCGAACTCTGTGCCCAGCTAATCCACAGTATTTGCATTTGAAGGTTGCTCCTTTATCTTTCGTTTTCTCTGTCTTGACTACTAGTACTTCCTCTTTGTATTCACTTACTTCTTCATTGCTCTTTAAGGCTTTCTCGAAGGTACTTAGCAGTGCAGTTAGATTCTCTATTGTCCTATCCTTTTTGTTTACAAGGAGCCAACTTGACTTGAAAGCAAAGAAATTCTTAGGTAGGGTCCCAAGTATCTTGCAGATCAGCAGTATATCAGGCAGCTTCGCTTGAATTTGGTTATTCAGCTCATGCCATATATTCTTCAAAGCAGAAATACGCTTCTTTATGTCATGTTCTGGGTCTTTATTGTAACTAAAGAATTGTAGACACAAATCATAACTCTTTTCTTCAGCGCACCCACAGTAGAGACGTTCTAGTTCATCTGTGACACTTACCTTTAGGAGGGTGTCAGCAGATAGGTAGATAGGGGTTCGAAATAAGAAGCGAGGTATGTTTCACTTGTCATTTACTCTCCTAAACTTCCGTGGCCGCCTCACGTCTTAATTGCAGAGGTTAAAGGTGGTAGGGTACACTGGCCTGCACCGACTCCTAAGAAGATGGTCTTCCGGCCTCTGTCAGCTGACCGCAACCAACGGTCCAGTTCCAGGATTCTGCAATGACTCCGTCGTCAAGCTCAGCGTAGGATAGGGAGGCGTCACCCTGCAGCAGGAGATCTTCCTCTAAGCGTCCTTGGGACCACAACGTGGCGAAGGGTTGATGGGTAGACCAAAAAATCCTGGAAATCCAGACAGAAATGGAAGCGTAAGCAGAGCTGTGGGCATCACGGTTCAAGGTCCAAAGGTTACAGTGTCCCGAGAAGGAAAACAGGAAGAAATACAGCATAAACTAGGTTAGGAAATTATAGAACACCTTACAGAAAGCCCTTCTAATAAAATACATGGAAACTTACCCTAGAGGGATTTCGCGAAGTATAAAATAGAAATTATTTAGATAATTTCGGAGCGAAGGACACAGCCGTCACCCGTGGTGCTCTCAAAACGACTAGTCATCATCCGTACCGAACTCACCCGAATCGCGAGTCCTCGGCAATGCTCGGTAAATGATCGTTTTGGAGATGCGCGGGCACATAGATGCGAGGACCTTTACAGATTAATAGTCTCGTAGGTTCCGTACTATATTAATTTAATTTTAAAGGTTTATTTAAATGTAGGTTGATTTTACAGTATTATTATAGATTAGTTTTAAAGTTTTGTGTAAATATAGTATAGTTGATTGTACATAGATTTCTTAACATTAAGCATTTTAACCTAAACTAAACTTTTAATTCGTTACTTCAAGGTGCAACGTTACAGTACCCCGCCAAAAAGCGTAGGATTTTGCGTACTAGATGCAAAATCCGACTAGCACTACTAAACTAAACCAAACTGACTAATACATACGGAATAATCTTTCATACCTCACGCAAATAGTCATCTTTCATAAAATCATCGAGTCTATTAATAATGACTTGAGACCATAACAACAGAGTAATAATTAATTATCAATAATTATACTCAATTAGTTAGTTTAAATGTATTAAAATAGCATTAATTATTTAACACATTTGAGTTTAAGTAGTAGGTTTTTGTATAAATTAAGGCTAGGATACGATAAGTTAAGTATAGACTTTAGGCTTTATAGTTGATAAGTTTGATGTCTTTGATATGCCAAGAACCTAGTGGTTTACCAGACATGTCAGTAAGTTCATAAACAAGTGGAGATTTTTTACCAATAACTTTACATTTTATGAATTTCGCAGCTAATTTTTTATTAAAATATTTGTCCTTATCACTCTGATAGAAAGTTCTTTTCCAAACCACATCACCGACACTAAACTCTGCAGGTTTTCTGCGTAAATTATAATGTTGACAATTCCTACTATGAGCCTGCAGTAATAGTGCTTGAACCTTATTAAATATATTAGATAACACACCTAAGTTCTCAGCGTAGGAATCGCGTGGTTGAAAGACAAGATCTTCATCGTTTTCCGTATCAACATAGTGCGACCCACAAGTAATTAGTTCACGCCCGAATACTAGAAACGAAGGAGTAAAACCGGTTACCTCGTTAACAGAACTATTCACGGCGAATTGTATTTTAGGTATCAGCTGATCCCAAACTCGTTGGTCGGTAGTGATAAACGTTGAAATGGCGGTCATTATAGTTTTGTTGTATCGCTCGACTGTGTTTACATGTGGTGAGTATTTAGGAGTAAAATGTAATTTAGGTACCTTATATTTGTCAAACATCTGTCTTAGCGTAGCACTTACGAATTGTTTACCATTATCAAGTATCACTGTAGAAGGTATGCCATGTATTAGAAATACATGTTCCTCTAGGATCTTGGTAACAATTTCAGCTGTCGCGCGCTTTATTGGAAATAATAAGCAGTACTTACTAAAGCAACAAGTCACGACTAGGATGTAGGAGTTTTGTTTTCTAGTGGTCGGTAGAGGACCTACTAGATCTACGCTAATCATTTGAAAAGGTCTAGAACATTGTTTAGGCCTACCCATTTCACCTAGGGGGGAATGAGTTTGGTGTTTATGTGCAATACAGATGTCACATGACGTGACCGCTTTTACGACATCAGCATGCATTCCAGGCCAGTAGTATCGAAGACTTAGCCGCTTGTAGGTTTTAAATATCCCAAAATGACCTGCAGTTGGTTCTGAATGGTTTTGTAAAATGATTTCTGTTCTAGAATCAGTAGGAATCACCTCCTTCCACTCAAACTCCTTATTAAGGGGATGTTTAGTTTGCATGTATCGGAATAAGCGATTGTTTTTTACTAAGTAATTAGGGAAAGACGTAGGAGAATTTTGGCAACCGTTATATATATTTAAATACCATTGATCACAAGCAGCTACCGTGTTAGGATTAGTGTCTATAGCTGCAACTTGGCATGCACGAGACAGTGCATCAGGGATGACATTATCCACACCACGGCGGTGTTTAATTTCGAAATTGAACGCTGAGAGACGAACACCCCAACGAGCTAGACGTCCAGTAGGGTTATTTAGGTTAAGGAACCACTTGAGAGCTGAATGATCTGTATATACGATAAACTTTTTGCCATTATCAAGGTAGCATCTCCAGTGTTCTAAGGCTACTAGTACAGCGAGAGCTTCTCTCTCAGTGATGCTGTAATTCCTCTCCGACCCAGTCAAGGTTCTACTTGTATAGGCTATAGGGTGTTCTACTTCATCTATAGTCTGAGTTAATAGACCTCCAACACCATAGTCACTAGCGTCGGTATGGACTTCAAACGGTAGGTCAAAGTTAGGACATGAAAGAATCGGAGCAGAGACAAGAAGTTCTTTAAGTTTTGTAAAAGATTCCTCAGCTTCGGTAGACCAAAGAAAGGGATTAGATTTTTTACTAGTGGAAGTAAGTTTGTTTAGTGGGCCAGCAATAGAACTAAATTTTGGAACAAACTTACGATACCATGACGCGATTCCAAGAAATCTCTTTACGTCTTTTTTATTTGTAGGTGTGGGGTAATTTAAGATAGTGTCAATCTTATCTGAATCGACATGTAGACCTTTTGAATCAATGACGTAACCTAGATATTTAAGTTGATTACGGAAGAAAACTGATTTTTCATAGTTTATGGTTAGATTTGCCATACTTAATTTTTTGTGAACTTTTAGAAGAAGTGATATATGATTTTCGAAATTAGAGCTTATTATGACAATGTCATCGATGTAGACGAAGACAGAGTTTTCAAACTCAGGCCCATAGAATAATGTATCGACGAGCCTCTGTTGAGTAGCAGGGGAATTTGTCAACCCGAAGGGCATAGTAACAAATCTGAAAGTACCGCGATGAGGAATATAGAAAGCAGTCTTGTTTCTATCGTGCTCTGAAATAGGAATTTGCCAGAAGGCTTTGGATAAATCGATGCTACTTAGGTATTTTGCATTATTTAAATTATCCAAAATTTCAGAAATATAAGGCAACTTGTAGGCGTCCTTTTTAGTAACCGAATTCAATTTACGACTATCTAGACAGAATCTAAGTTTACCGTCCTTCTTAGGAGTCAATAGTACAGGTGAAGACCATGGACTCTCACACTCTTCAACAACACCCAGCGATATCATTTCATCCAATTGTTCCGATAAAATACGTTGTTTCTCAGGAGAGACCCTGTAATATCTTTGCCTAATAGGTAAGGAATCACCAGTATCAATATGGTGTTTTACTAGAGTAGTTCTACCCAATCCACGTTTCTCAGTTGAAATATTTTTAAATTGTTCAATGATGTTATCAGCTGTTACACGCTGGGCTTCAGTCAATTCATTGTAGGAATGCACTACACTAGTAGATTCTGACATTGTAGTGACGTCACTATTATTGGTTGCGGCATTAAGGATAGAAATTGAATTATGAAACTTAGGAAACAAATTAAATTTAGTCCAAAAGTCAATGCCTAGTATTAAGGTTGACTTTACAGAAGGTATGACGTAAGCTTTCAATATGTGGAATTGATTTTCAAAAGTTACGGGTAGATTAATAAATCCTGTAGATGTTAAATTCTGTCCACCCGCGGCTGTAAAAGTTTTGGCAGTGCCCCTATGGAGTTCAAGGCCCAATGAAACAAAATGTAAATGAGAGTTATTACCTAAAATAGTTACTGTAGAACCGGAATCAAGTAAACCGCAGAGATTTGTGTTACGTACTTGGATAGTCGCGTACGGTCGTACATCATCCTTTGGTTTTTTATCGAAGATTGTTGTAATGAAATAGCTAGAAAAGAAGGTTTTGATTGTCAAAAGCCAGTCCCTCCAATCATTTTCATCAAAGTTTTTATTTCTATTTGAATCAATAGAATTAATATTAGGTTTCAGAGCCTTTTCACTACAGCAATCCTCACTAGCTAGTTTTTTCCTTGTGACTTCGAATGACACTTAGCACAATTAGGGTATTTAACGTCCTTTGTACCACACTTAAAGCAAATTAAAAACCTATCCGCTTTACATTGGTTCAAGGAATGCTCGGAATTACGACAGCGAGGACAATAAACCGGTTTAGCCTTAGAATCGGAAGTAGTAATTGCAGCAACATCCGGCTTATCTTTAGGCTTATAAGAAGAATTATAATTATGTTTTGAGTTATTATTGTACCTATGTTGATTATAATAGCTAGATTTACCAGTACTTTGTTCGGTAGATTTAGAAAATGCTAGGTCAGGAGCCAAAGTATCAGACGACACTTTTGGTGGTTCTCTAAATTGAGAAGTCAGAGAATGTATTTTCTCAAAATTCTTACATAAGTTTCTTAAATTTAACATAGTATTAATTGAATTTGTATTTGAAGCCAATACACTAGAATAACATGGTCTTATGTTATGCATTAAGATATCTAGTTTCTCTTGTTCAGATATATTTTTAGTTAATCTCGAAAACAATTCAGACATTTTAGCAAAATAAATAGTTATGTTCTCCGTATCACCCTGTGTTCTGTTACGTATCTCAGACAATAAGCGGTAGTCGTAATCAAACTGACTGAAATCCTCTATTAACAAAACTATCAACTCATCCCAAGTGGTAACTGAATCTTTAATACTACGGTACCAATGCAACGCATCGCCTGTGAATATTTCCGTAGCATACATTAACAACTTAATAGAGGGTATATTGCGCGCAGTACTATACTCGTTTACCCTCTGCACGAAAGCGTGTACACAAGATTTACCGTTATATCTCAGTTTTTGTAGTTCACCAATGTGCGAGCGGTCGCAATACGTCGATACGTTAGGTATGGTATCCACAGCTGTTTGAACACTCGCAACAGGCTCATAGCTAGGGTTAGCAGATGTATTAATTGAATTTATTTTATTAATTAGGGACGTTAAATTTTTTGACAGAGACTTTACTTTATCAGAGTGTTTAGAATCCGAGCAATCAATTCTTTTTATGCGGTGGTACACATGATTACATAACGCTTTAGTGCGTTCGAAAAGATTGGAATCAAACTTATCCTCTAAAGATTTTACACGAGTCGTAAGTTCGTTCATAGAAACACCAACGCCAGAAATATCGACATCCGGTTCGATTCCTGATTCGCAAATATCAGAGGTAGGTATAATAGGTGTTAATTTATTTATTTGTTTACGCAGTTCGAGTACGGTTGATGCAGGTTCTTCGCCCCTAATGAGCACTTCATACGTTAGTTCGTTTTTGTTGAGAACAAAAAATTTTATAGGGTACGTTTCCATGTTTACCAGAGGTTTGAAAAAAAATGAACACAATGTAAGAATAGACTATGAAATGATTTAATTTGATGTTCTTTACAAATGAAAGTGTACTAACTACCTTTTACGATTGGTGACAAGATGAAATGAAAGAAATAGAAGAATGAATTTGAAAGAAATGGAAAACTAAGAAGATTGTAGCTGTGCGAACTGTTACGTATAACAAGATTGCTATTCAACGTAAGAAAGGTTTTCAATCTCCTTTTTTTTTTTTTTTTTTTTTACTAGTGTAGGTACTGGGTGAAACACAATTAAACAGTTATAACTTTGTCACAATTTAGTGTAAGAATTAATATGACCAATACGTAACAGTTAACAATTACCTGACACTAATAGGCATGGAAATGGAAATGAATGAGAAAGATAACAGTTAATGTATAAGAAAGTACGTACCAGTTCGCTTTGCGTAGAATGTCACCTTCACGTTCACAGCAACAATGTAGGTAGGTAGATTGAATTGACAGCTGTATTTCAGGGGAAAAAAAAATCAAGACGTGATTAGGCCACTGGAAACACACGTTGAAGGCGCCACTGTGACACTTACCTTTAGGAGGGTGTCAGCAGATAGGTAGATAGGGGTTCGAAATAAGAAGCGAGGTATGTTTCACTTGTCATTTACTCTCCTAAACTTCCGTGGCCGCCTCACGTCTTAATTGCAGAGGTTAAAGGTGGTAGGGTACACTGGCCTGCACCGACTCCTAAGAAGATGGTCTTCCGGCCTCTGTCAGCTGACCGCAACCAACGGTCCAGTTCCAGGATTCTGCAATGACTCCGTCGTCAAGCTCAGCGTAGGATAGGGAGGCGTCACCCTGCAGCAGGAGATCTTCCTCTAAGCGTCCTTGGGACCACAACGTGGCGAAGGGTTGATGGGTAGACCAAAAAATCCTGGAAATCCAGACAGAAATGGAAGCGTAAGCAGAGCTGTGGGCATCACGGTTCAAGGTCCAAAGGTTACAGTGTCCCGAGAAGGAAAACAGGAAGAAATACAGCATAAACTAGGTTAGGAAATTATAGAACACCTTACAGAAAGCCCTTCTAATAAAATACATGGAAACTTACCCTAGAGGGATTTCGCGAAGTATAAAATAGAAATTATTTAGATAATTTCGGAGCGAAGGACACAGCCGTCACCCGTGGTGCTCTCAAAACGACTAGTCATCATCCGTACCGAACTCACCCGAATCGCGAGTCCTCGGCAATGCTCGGTAAATGATCGTTTTGGAGATGCGCGGGCACATAGATGCGAGGACCTTTACAGATTAATAGTCTCGTAGGTTCCGTACTATATTAATTTAATTTTAAAGGTTTATTTAAATGTAGGTTGATTTTACAGTATTATTATAGATTAGTTTTAAAGTTTTGTGTAAATATAGTATAGTTGATTGTACATAGATTTCTTAACATTAAGCATTTTAACCTAAACTAAACTTTTAATTCGTTACTTCAAGGTGCAACGTTACACATCCCATACCTCTTTAGCGGTTTCGAAGCGCATAACTTGGTCAAGTACTTCATTTGTCATATTGTTCGTCAGTAGCGTTAATACAAGGCTGTCTTTAGCTTGAAATTCTTTCATTTTCTTCTCATAATCAGCCCTTTTTTCTATTGAATCTAAACTCTTTGGTTCTATCGGAACTTTAAGTGTCCCATCAATGATCTTCAACGCATCGGGATAACCTTTGAGTACGTTGCGGATTCTGTATTTCCAATGCTTGAAGTCTTTGCCATCACTTAGGCACTCGATCTTCACTCTTGATGCACTTTCAAACGAATTTTCATCCATTGTGAATTTTTCACTTCACAGACGATTTTTCCACTTTTCTACAGTTACAGCTACCATGTTAAAGATCATGTAAATCTGGTGGATCGCTACAAGGCATCAATGCAATAATACAATTAATCATGACCAATTACCAATATTACATTTTTTGACAGCATTGACAAGCCAATCATAATATTAGAATATAACCACTGAGTCTTCGCTCATTGTCTATTCTCAACAAAAATTAAGTCAAGGTATATTAATCCATTTCTGAAATACCTACATAATATTTTGCTATTTTCTGGTAGTTATTCATCAACATAACAGACTTCGTCCATAATCGCACAGTCAAAATCTTAGTTTTCCCAAAAGGTCGCTGTTACGTGGCTTGGATATGGACGCTAGAAAATCTACATCGGGCATGGGCCCGGTCCGATGGTGTTCATGGGAACGGCAAGGAAGAAGCACAGTTATCGGTGGTAGTAATTACAGGTTTGCGCCAGTTCTCTTTAGCCATGGATAGCGCCTCACGCGCCCGGCCCTGGTGCAAGCCATGGTCCGGGGCCACAGCCGCAGCGGAAGACGTTCCGGGCGTCGCGTCGGTCGGGGGCCATGTGATAGTTTCGGGCCTGTGGACGGTGAGTAATGGGCTAGCTCGCCGTCCGTCCGTCTTATGACGACGACAGGCCGTGTCGACGGCGCGTTCGTGTTTCACACACGCCTCAAAGAGTCGTCAGCAACATGGAAGAGGGGCCCCTTTTATGTTGCTGAGGGCCGACGCCCGTCTGGGCTGCAAGTTGTTCGAAAGAGATACCGCTGCCTCGACACCAAGGGCTAAGAAGGAACATAGGTGGTTCTTAGTCAGTAGAAGTCTGACACAGGGTGTGTCAGACTTCTTCGCTCTGCCCAGACGGGGAAGGGTTATTTGATGATTTCCAACCCCCCGAAATAAAAAGGCCCTTGTCCACTGCGACCACATTTGGGTGCAAATACCCACCTCAGCTTTAAAAAATATCCCGAAAATTGTGGAGGGTCTTCGCATTTTAAAACCCTCGATTTCAATTTGTACAACAGTACATTAAAATCGGCATGACCCAAGTGTTCAAAGCGCACACCTTGTTTCCGCCTGAAAAGGGGTTTATTTAAAACCTTCAAGCGACGGAAGAGGCACCCCCCCTAAACGATTGCTACATGTCAGTTACATTAACGTTAATTCCTTATTTCCGTAACACCTCAATACTTACAGCTTGATAGGATGAGGAGGCTTTAATGTGTGAAATCATAGAGCTGAATTTCCTCGGATTCCATAATTTCCGCTCGCTTTACACACAAACAAACCTACAGAATAAATAAACAACAAAACATGTTTATTTCCATGACATAAGGTTATGTTACAAACATGATTTGGAGGTCTCATTTTGAGGAGAGGAGAATATGTTTGTGTTAGGTGACTACATACCAATGTATGCAATACATGCGAATGGGTGTTTGTGTGTCTATGTGTGTGTGCGTACGTAATAGTGTAAGTGTGCACTGTGTCATCATCGTCCTGCCCTTATTCCATTCTATTTGGATTCGGCGCACCACGTTTTATTTTTGCATTCTCCCCTGTTAGACGTCACAGTAGCATTTACTCCTTTCTCTTTCATATAATTCCTCGCACACTCCATTCATCTTTACTTTGGCGTTCTTCTCCCTCTCCAATCATCTGTTTAGTCACATGCGTTTCATTCCTCCTCATTACATAACCATTCCTTTATTTTTTTCTTTATCAGGCTGCTTTCAAAGTTCATTCCGCGCCATTCCTTACTTTATCCATTCTTGTCACTCCGTACCTACATCCATCTCAACATCTCCGCTACATGCAATCGTTTTTCATCCATCTTTTTGAAAGCATTCTGATCCATACAATACGATAGGTCTAATCACGGACTTGTATATTTGCCCTGCGACAAAGTCTTGGGATCGGAAGAAGTCAGGCGCAGCTCCCCCACTAAACCGCGGGTACAAGTAAGTTTATTACTACGAAGGATGAGAATCAGGTGAGTTCTGGAGATATTCCTGTTAACCGTCATTCTGTGTACCTACCTAACAAAGAACGACGGTCTGGTAAGGCCCTAGTAGCTAGGTGCACTGCACGTGGCAAAATCATCCCCATATAACGCGCTGTAACACTTGACATTTTGAAATTCCAAGTAGGTACCTTAGAATTATTTATTCACTTAAATTTGATTAATTTTAAAGTTCCTGTACAAAATCTGATAATAAAAGTACTTACCAAAAAAATAAATCAGCGAGTAAAAAAACAAAAAATTACAAAAAATATGATATTATATTATTCATGAACCGTCAGTCATTATAAAAATGTGTTAGTATCGACTATTCTAAAAATAAAAAATAATTTTGAATATAGCATCGCCATAATTATGTTTCTCTCTTGATGAAATTCACAAGGACTGGCGCATCATTTCTGAGAATTAGGTCGGCTGTGAATACAATATCGCAGGGACGAGTGACCGGTGACAACACGAACTTTCGCAACACGTTCGCCACGGCTATCTTCATTTCGATCATTGCAAATTTTTGACCTGAAAATTGTTGTGAAAAGTTAATATTTACATTTTATAAACTACTAGCTACCACCTAGTTGACTGACTGGTCTAATAAATTAATCACTATAGCGATACTTCTGGACACGGACATTGTTAGAAAAATCATCTCTATGGAGTACAGACGGCATTACTTTTTTGAAACTTTGAAATTATTTTTTTAAAGAAAACTTTATATAGCAAGGAAAGTAAAGTAAAAGTAAAGTAATAGTAATGTAAATAATTATAAGTATTAATGATTGTTGTTGCCTTATTCCTATAATTAATAAGTAGTTCGCATCGATATGAGTTTTAAAATACTGATTGACAAAATGAACTAATTACTATTCAATGCTTAGTTTAGTAATTAACTTTTAAGTTATAAGCAGTGATGCCGTAGAATTTGATAATTTAGGAACCAGACACTGATAAATAAATATATAAATAATATCGTACTTTATTATTTGCACTACAAAGTACAGAAATGACCATGTACTTGTAATTACAAACGAGATAATAAATTTAAAATATAATGTTATCTTGGATTAGGAAGATATTAATGAAGTATATAAATATTACATTATCGGTATTGTGTGTGTGATATTATAGCACAATATTCGTAATACAATTGTAATAACAGTCGATTGACTGAGAAAATAGAGAGAGTGGGAAAACATTATTCTCAACTGTCTTAGTACTTCCTTTCATTCTTTAATAATGTTTGAACTCTTGTTGAGATCTGTAGGTAAGTTTAAAGCAATTAGGGTATTTGGTCTTAGACCAAATGCCTCTGCCATATTAATTTAGACAACATCATCATCCACAACCTAACTTCACCGCACAATTAAAACTATCGAATGTCAAAGCTACCTATACAATTTCTAGGCCCAGCACTGAAGGGTATATACGCGTAGGGATGCCGACCCACACTGTTCTCAGGCAGGAATCGGTCTGGGTCAAACCGTTTAGGGTCCTTGAACAAGTCGGCGCGGTGATGCAGATGTAGAATTAGGATGTGACAAAGTGTTCCAGCCGGAATCGTGTAGTTACCTGAAAATATTTACAAAAATAGGTACAGTGACAATTAATACTTGTTAAGGTTTTAATATAACATATGATTCAGGATAGTATCATACTTAAAACCGTGTCTTCGTTCAAATTGCGACTTATGAAGTGTACTGGAGGATAAAGCCGCAAAGACTCTTTGATACAACATTCTAAATACTTCATTCTTGTCAAATCTTCCATCTTAATGGGCCGGTCACTATCTCCAAATATGTCATTTAGCTCTTCAATTATTTTGTCCTTAAAACGTAATTCACTATTATTATATGTTTCTCTTTATCTCTTACTGTATTTAAAAAAATAAGTTTTTAATTTGACATAGTCACGCACACTATCATTAACACTTAATACAACGGATATCGGGAGCTCGAATCAAACGAAAAAGAGAAAAAGTCAAGAACAAGATCAGCAGCTTGTCCACGAAATTTGTAGAGGGGTAATTTACAAATCAGTGTGCTATGTATGTCGATGTCGACCGCTTTTGAGAGATCACTGACATAATTTAATGCCAATGGCGTCCTGGGATTTCTCCCAGGATTTTTAAATGTGATTGATGAGTTTTTTTAAACGTCTGTTATTGAACTGCCCTTCGTGAAACCTCCCTATTACTATGCAGAATCCTATTTGAGTTTAAGAGCACACACAACATAAAGTACAGCATGATTTACTTTTGTTTTTTTTTTTTGACTGATCCAGATTTTCCTCAATGCTAGAAGCACCTCACCTACTTAGCTTTTTCCCAACTTTGTTGAGGTCGGCTTACAGTCTAACAGGATGCAGCTGATTTACAGTATTTTACGTGGAGCGACTGCCTATCTGACCTCCACAACCCAGTTAATACTGGGTAATACGATATCCTTAGGTAAGACTGATTGTCAGACTTTCTGGTCGCTGACTGACTACCCTACGGAGGAAACTCGGTATTTAATGGGTCTCTCTCTTACAACCCGATTTGAAAACATGCACGCTAATTAAACATTGATTTAGACGCTTGTTAGAACAGGAGCAATTGAATTCATATTTTCTCCCAAAAACGTGCCGGATATCCCTCATAAATCTTAAATACTTTTGATGTTGAGACTTTAAATAACCTTTTCAGTATCCATTGCTTATTTTACTTTGCTGCTTTAACCACAATTATGGTGCAGAATGGTTTTTATCCCTAATTAGTTCAAATGAGGCGCAGGACTATTCTACACTGGAGCCTAAATGGAAGGACTTAGTACTTACCTGAATATCTTTATGGTTGGCTATTAACATAAAGCAATATGTTAAACCACTAGCAGTAGTATCATGTCCCTGAAACATTATATAAGAACAATTCAAATATATAGATTAAAAGAAAATTGGCACTACCTGTGAGTCACTAGTTACTAACTTCAAACATGAATGTGTCCACTTCTTCTTGAACACCAACTCTATCAATGTTTCCTTCTTTCTCAGCAGATAAGAGCAAATCCAACATTGCAGTTTTCTTCTTTTTCTTGTACACATAAGAATCATCATCATCAGCTTCGATTTCTTCATTAATATTTAATCCATGTGTCTCTCTGTACTTTCTTCGTTGTTGTATAACTCTCTCAGTAAAACCGTGAACCACTTTCAAATATTTTTTCTCTAGCCTTCCTAATGATGAAAACTGATAAATGAAGTCTGGATACAGCCATACTCTGATAAATCTGTTAAAGAATACCATTCCAATGTCATAAATGGCTTGCTTGTAGGATTTAGATTCGGTGTCATCATCGTTGAGTTGTGTTCCCATTGCCGTTTCTAAAATAACACACAAAACAATTCAATCCATGATACTAAAATTAAAGGAAATGCAGTTACACAATGGTACGCACCACAAATAGAGTTGAGTGTAAAATCTGACAGTACAGGTACAATATCAATAGGTTTTCCAGCTGTAACCTTTAGGCTGTCGACGAACCGATGGCTGTTTTCTTCTATTATTTCACAAAACTGTTTCAATATGTTGAAATGAAAGGCCGGTGTTAGAATTTTCCTGCGCTCTTGCCACTTTGCACCTGAAATAAATTATAAGAGTAAAGTAGTTATTGTATTAAATTACGAAGTGTGCCTTCGTGTATGCAGTATCTGTATGACACGATTATTCAATAACGATATTATATTGTATCTACTTGTTAATTTGATTAAATGATTTTTTTAAACTTACCGTTACTTACAAGTAGTCCATCTCGTAACCAAGGCTTCAAAAAATTATAGATGAAACTTTTTTCACCATACTTCATACTTGACATGATTATCTGAAAATATTATTACAACAGTAACATTTCGCCTGTATTTTCAATTCACCAGTTTCACATATTCTGCTCATTTATTACTTGGTACCTCAATATCTTCAGGATTGTATAGGAAAACTGCACCCATAGGATATATCCATACTCTAAAGATTCCACTGAAAGCACTGCATAATGTTTTTCCCATTTCCATAATCTCAACTGTAAAGCAGAAAAGTTTATTTTTTAAGTTGGTTTTGGGTATAAGATTAGGTACCCAAACTATTCTTAAAAACACTGAAAGAACATGCTCTAGGGGCGTAACGGGGAAAATTGCGTTTCATATTATTTATATTATTCTATAAGTTACTAACTTAGTACAAACACGAACCACGAAAGTAAATAAAAAGATTGGCATAAAGTAAATTCGGTATCCAAAAATAAGACACCTAAAGGAGATCATGTATGGAAGTATGTATACTAATGGTTTTTCTGAGGTAGAAACTAGTTTGTTGGTGCCGGTGTTTTTTCCACAAGATATATATCTCACCTTAGGTGGTTGGTGTCTGATGGCTTTCGTGCAGCGAGGAAATTTTCCGAAAATCTACCCGGGACTGTTGTACCTATATTTGTTGAGGTCGTGTCAGGAATCAGGATCCAATTCAAGATATTATATTGTATTCCTTCGTACGGGTAGGTACACCCACCAGGGTAGGTGTTAAGCCAACTTGCATAACTCATTGAATGTTCCTATTCTTAAAAACGCCTTGATAAAAATGGGCGTAAGTCCTACAGAATTGAAATATATCTTATGTCTTTTTCTTCATCACTAGCCTAACCTGGTTTGGTCAGAGTTTTTACCGCCTATGGGCCTCTGACTTGACTTTACATGTCGTTGAGAAATATCTCTCAGGCATGCTGGCTTCAACACGATGGTTTCCTTCACAGGAGCAAGCGATATTTAAACAATACGCACATTAATCCGAAAAGCAAAGGTGAGTGTTTTGAGTTCGAATTCGAGACCTTTGAATATGACTTATGAACACGAAACTTGTTCGGAGTTATGGTTTGAGATAAAAGTAGTGATATTCAGTAGTGATCATTCTTTCTTGGAGATCCTAAATAAATAAATAAACTCTAGAGTTCATAGGAAAATGCACATGCTCCTTTACCTGGAGAGCGTATAACAGTCCATCCATTTCCAACGATGAAGTCATCTTTGGGTCCAGGTATCTTCCTCACCAATCGTGCTCGATCGTTGTAGTTGAAACTAATGTGAACAACGCACAGGAATATAATAATTCCCAATAAGTACATAAACATGTTGGAGAACGTCTAAATAGAACAACATTAAAAGCACTACTGATACCGACGGACTTGGGACATTGTAAATATATGTATAATAACTTTATCGAAATAATATGTATTACGTAATTAGTTACCAAACTAAGATAAAGGGTTCCTTTGCACTTCCCGTACTAGTGCTCGGGGACTTCAACGCCAAGAGCTTGGCTTGGGGTTCCCGTTACACGGATGTGCGGGGTGGGATGGTCGAGTGCTGGGCTCTGGAAACAGGCCTGGACATCCTGAACCGGGGTTCTGTACCCACGTGCGTGCGGATGCGGGGCGAGTCGGTGGTGGACATCTCGTTCGCCAGCTCCGCTCTGTCACGGCGTGTCGTCGACTGGCGCGTCATGGAGAGGGTGGAGACCCATTCCGACCACCGGTATATCCGGTTTGAGGTCTCTGCCCAGTCCCCGAGTGCGCCGGTCCCACAGACCCCGAGTGGTCCGCGTTGGGCGCTGAGGCAGCTGGACAGGGAGCTCCTCCTGGAAGCCTCGATCGTGCGGGCCTGGGTGCAATCACCGGTCAGGCCCGCCGACGTAAACACCGAGGCGGGTTGGTTCCAGGAGGCCATGTCCGAGATATGCGACATGGCAATGCCCCGAGTCCGGCCAGGAAGCGCCCGGCGTCAGGTGTACTGGTGGTCGCAAGAGCTGTCGTACCTGCGTAAACAGTGTATGGCGGCGCGGCACCTGTACACCAGGCATCGCAGGCGCCGCATTCGGCCTCCGAATGCGGAAGCCATTGAGGCGGAGCTGTATGAGGGGTACAGGGCGGCGAAGGCCACCCTCCGCGAGGCTTGTAAGCGGGCCAAGAACGAGGCCCGCGAGGAGATGCTGGAGACTCTGAACAGAGATCCGTGGGGGCGCCCTTACAAGACGGTGCGGAATCAACTCCGCACCCGGGCCCCCCCGCTGACGCAGAGTCTCCGGCCTGAGCTCGTGGAGGACGTGGTGAGCGCTCTGTTCCCTTCGCGAGGGGAGCATCCTCCCCCGCCAATGGCTCCGCCATCCGCGATGCCGGAAGCGGACCATTCAGGAACCGATGACGACATTCCGGAGGTGACTGGGGTAGACCTGAGAGCGGCGGTACGTAGGTTGAGTGCCAAAAATACCGCCCCGGGACCCGATGGCTTGCCTGGCAAAGCCTGGGTCCTGGCCTCAGAGGCTCTTGGGCCCCGACTGGAGGGGTTCTTTAGCGCATGCATGGAGAGAGGTCAGTTCCCGCTTCGTTGGAAGACGGGGAAGCTGGTCCTCATCCAGAAGCCGGGGCGCCCGGCGGACTCGCCGTCCGCATACCGGCCCATTGTGCTGCTCGACGAGGTGGGCAAGCTCTTTGAAAGAGTAATTGCAAACCGCCTCGCCGAGCACCTGGAGGGAATGGGTCCGGATCTTGCGGAACACCAGTTTGGTTTCCGCAAGAGGCGCTCGACGGTGGACGCCATCATGCGCGTGAGAGCCCTCACGACGGGGGCTGCGGTCTCTCGGGGCGGTGTGGTCTTGGCGGTGTCTCTCGACATCGCCAACGCCTTTAACACTATGCCCTGGAGCTGCATTAGGGAGGCACTCCGGTATCACCGGGTGCCGACCTACCTTCGTCGTGTGGTCGGGGACTATTTGACAGACAGGGCTGTCATCTACCCTGGTCAAGACGGACAGTGGAACCGGCGAGAGATGTCGTGCGGTGTTCCACAGGGATCGGTTCTGGGGCCGCCCTTGTGGAACATCGGTTACGACTGGGTGCTGCGCGCCGACCTCCCTAGCGGTGTCAGCGTGGTCTGCTACGCGGACGATACGCTGGTGCTAGCTCAGGGTGGGTCGTACGAGGCGGCGGCCGACAATTTGACACGCGGGGTTGCGATAGTCGTAGAGAGGATCCGGCAGCTGGGTCTCGAGGTGGCGCTTCACAAGTCGGAGGCCATGGGTTTCCATGGACGTGGGAATGCGCTGCCGTCGGGATCCCAGTTAATGGTGGGAGGGGTTCCCATCGGCGTCGAGTGTACCTTGAAGTACCTAGGACTCGTCCTCGACAGCCGGTGGAACTTCGTGGAGCACTTCCGACGTTTGGCTCCCAGACTGGAGCGGGCTGGGGCTGCCTTTAGGTGGCTCTTGCCCAATCTGGGGGGGCCAAACGCCTCCTGCCGGAGGCTCTACGCGGGGATCGTGCGGTCCATGGCCCTTTACGGGGCACCGGTGTGGGCGCCTGCTTTGAGGAAGCGGGCCGCCCACTACCTGAACGTGCCCCAAAAGGTCATGGCCGTGAGGACGGTACGGGGGTACCGCACGATCTCCCGCGAAGCGGCGAACCTCCTTGCCGGATTGCCGCCGTGGGATCTGGAGGCGATAGTCCTCGCGCGCCTGCATCAATGGCGCGCGGAGGCGCTGCGCCGGGGGGTCACTCCGCTGCCGCGGCAAATTGCTGCGCGGCGGACAGACCTCCGGTGCGATCTCATGGCGGCATGGAGACAGCGACTGTCGCAACCCCGTGCAGGGCACGCCACGATAGTGGCGGTAAGTCCCCTCTTTGAGGAGTGGCTTGAGAGGCGCCACGGCGCCCTCACCTTCCGTCTGACGCAGGTCCTCACCGGACACGGTTGTTTCGGGAGGTACCTGCACCGAATCAGGCGGGAGGAAACGCCCGGATGCCACCATTGCGAGGATCGGCCGGAGGACACGGTGGAGCACACAGTGGAGGTGTGCCCCGCTTGGGCGGAGCCCCGCCGTGTTCTCGTAGCGGCGATCGGCGGCGGCGACCTCTCGCGCCCGGCCCTGGTGCAAGCCATGGTCCGGGGCGAGGAGGAATGGGACGCCGTCGCCTCCTTCTGCGAAGCAGTGATGCTGGCGAAGGAGGTGGCGGAACGCGAGAGGGAGAGAACCTCTCGTCCCAGCCGCCGCGGGAGGCGCTCCGGGCGTCGGGGGTCCCGCGATGACCTCCGGCCACCGTAGACGCGGGCCTGTGGACGGTGAGTGATGGGCTAACTCGCCGTCCGTCCGTCTCACGACGAAAACAGGCCGTGTCGACGGCGCGTTCGTGTTCCACGCGCGCCTCAAAGAGATGTCAGCAACATGGGAGGGGCCCGAAAGGGCCGACGCCTGTCGGGGCCGCGGGTAGTCCAACGGTTATCGCGGCCTCGACATAGAGGGCGAAGAAGGAACATGGGTGGTTTTTAGTCAGTAGAAGTCTGACACTCCCTTTCGCTCTGCCCAAGAGCGGGAGGGGTTATTCGATGATTTTACACCCACCAAAAAAAAAAAAAAAAAAAAAAAAAAAGGGTTCCTTTGCATGAGAATCAAAGTTCTACCTTGTGTCAAATAAGAAACGTACGTATTATTAATAATGTACTATTTTACGTTTGTTGTTTACATCGTATGAGGCAGTGAAAATGAAACAGCGTCTTTCGCGACTACTTCATTCGAGTCCATGAGCTTTCGAACCTGTAAGCAGTAGAAAAATAATTCGCAACAGCGTGTGTCGCAACAGCGGCGTTCGAAACAACATAGGGGACCTATTTTTTACATGGCCATGCAGCCCAGCATCGTTGTCTTCTCTTGGTGCTTTCCTGGTGGCAGCCACTGTTAATTCTAGATTTCAGGAGTCGCAGTGTTTTGGGAATAGTGTGGCGGGCTTATCACATTATGGTTTATCTCACAATATTGTGCTTGCAAACGTTATCAATTCAATATGCACCTGGCAGTTTTAGTTGTTGATTTTAGTTTTTTTGTTTTACTTATTGGTTTTAACTATGGAAGTGAGTGACCATACTCTGTGTTGATGCCGTTGCTTTAAAAACAATCAGTTTGATTATTTTACTGACACAACACACACATAGGTATTATATTTGAAATAAACTAATAGATGTAGAATGAAGGATTCTTAATAAGATTCGGGACACTAAAAACAGTAAGTAGATCAAGTTATTTTAACTGCGGGTCAAGGTCAGGCCGAACAGACATAATATCTACACAAAAAAATACGTCCGTCATTTTAGCGGCCATAGATAAGAATAAGTTCGCACTGAGATAAAAAAAATCGTTAGACATTTTTATTTTAGTCACAGTGCGTATACAGGGTTATTTCTAAAACACCGTTATCCTTGCAAGACTGTATTACTATCATCATAAACAACAACTTTTGTTCTATGACTTTTTATCTTCTATATACATGTGTATATAAAAGGAAAGCGTTACTGACTGACTGACTGATCTATCAACACACAGCTGAAACCACTGAACGGATTGGGCTGAAATTTGGAACACAGGTAGCTATTATGACCTAGGCATCGGCTAAGAAAGGGTTTTTGGAAATTCGACCTTTAAGGGGGTAAAAAGGGGGGATATTGTTTGTATGAAAAATCTTATTCCTTAAGTTAATAAACTTGAAACTTGGCACGAATATTTATCTAAGTAAATTATGATTTTTGTGATTTTTTGTTTTTCTAAACCACCCCCTAAAGGGGAATTAGGGGGTCTCAAAGTTTGTATGGAAAAATTTTAACGCGCAATCCGATTAACTCGAAACTCAGTATTTATACTTAAAACCAAAAATAAAGAATTATGTGAAACAGGGTTTTTCGAAAATCTACCTCTAACGGGGTAAAAAGGGGTAGTCAATTTCAAAGGGGAGGATTTAACTGCGTGGCTTGATTAACTCGAAAATTGGTGTAAATAATCTTTGAGTCAAGCTATGAAAATATCTCAAACCTTTTTTTATATTCCACCCCTGTGGGGGTGAAAACATTGAATACAATTTACATGAAAAATGTTATTCATTTGGTTAATCCTATTTGCCCCAGTAAATAATAATGATAGGCACTTTTAGTTTTTCAAAACCACCTTTTTTTTGTGAATGGGAAATCATCAAATGACTTCTCCCGCTCTGAGTAGAGTAGGAGGGCGTGTCAGACTTTCACTGACTACAACCCCCCCGTGTTCCTTCAGTTGCCTGTGCCAGGGCCACGGTATCTCTTTCGAAGAACCCGCGACCCCAGCGGTAAAACAACCTCTCAAAGAGGATTTAGGGGGTGTCAAAGTAAGTAAGGATTCTTTAAAATTCGATTCTAATAGAGTCTGGCAGTTTGAGTACTTTAAGTGGCCTACACAAATGTCCTTTCTTTGATATTGTTCGTCGAGTCTTTGAGCTTCTTAGGTACAGAATTGCTACGATACACGATACGACGACTACGATTACGATTACTTACGATTGATACGATTGTTTGTTATTATACGATTACTGACAAATGCTTACAGTGGCTGGACAGGTTCAAATCTGTATGATTATTTTCTCAAAAGACTATATCAGACGCTAATCTACATGATCCTCACAAGATCTGACCAAGATTATGACTGTACTTTAAGACACTTTAGCCCTCATGTAATTCGAATATTTGCAGGATTACTCCTGTAATAAATATAGTAAACATGACGTTAACAAAGTAATCTTGCTGAAGTATTAAAGAATACAAAAATGATAGTGTGGGACGAAATTACAATGGCTCATAAGGGTGGCATTGAGGCGTTGAACAGATCTCTTCAAGATATAAGGAGAAATAAAAAGTTAATGGGTGGTGTAACGGTATTGCTGGCTGGAGATTTCAGGCAAACTCTACCAGTAGTGCCAAAAGGAACTAGAGCCGATGAAGTTAGGTCATGTCTTAAGAGATCTATTTTATGGCCTCAGGTTAACGTCCTCAAGCTCTCGAAAAATATGAGGGCACATTTGGGAGGTAAAGAGTCTGCTGGTAGATTTGCAAAACTCCTACTTGAAATCGGCAACGGTGACTACCCGACTGTTGACGGAATGATAACTATCCCGGAAAATTTGTGCACAGTTGTAACTACGGTTCAGGAGTTAATATCAAAAATTTATCGAGATATTCTCATATTCACGATATGTCTATGGAATGGTTGTGTGAAACGTGCCATACTTACCTCGAAAAACGACCAAGCTGAAGCTATCAATAACACACTGCTGATGTCTTTTGACGGGGAAGAAATGGTATATAATTCGATAGACACGGTGGTCAACACAGATGACGCTATCAATTATCCCGTCGAATTTCTCAATTCATTGAAACCACCGGGTCTTCCATGTCATAGGCTTATTCTGCACTCCTGTTACGTTGTTGCGAAATTTGAAACCACCTAAACTGTGCAACGGGACCAGACTGAAAATCAAGGCGTTACATCGCAATATACTTAGTTAAAGCCACCATTTTAACTGGGTGTGCGAAAGGAAAAACTGTATTTGTACCACGAATTCCTTTAATTCCGAATGATCTTCTGTTCGAATTTAAGCGATTACAGTTTCTCCTCAAAGTCTGCTCTGCAATGACTATAAACAAGTCCCAAGGGCAGACACAAAAATTTGCGGGAATAGACTTGAGAGAAAACTGTTGTGAATTTTGGCACCAACTAATAGATTAGAAGTGAAGAATATTGTCTATAAAGAAATTTTGTAGATACTTTTTTTCTATTAGTACCTATTACTTTATTCTTTGAACCTAAAATCAAAACGCTAAAACTAAAAGGCTACAACTAAAACTTCTCAATCAAAATCAAATTTTGTGCGATCGAAGCCGCGGGCAAAAGCTAATAAAACATAATACATTTACAAAAACAAAAGTTCAAGATTTCGTTGTCCTATCTAACACATTTCAACTCTGTATTTTGCTGTACCTACCTACGCCTGTCGCGCACTGTCGTAATTCGCTACGCTACGATTACCCCGCTGCCCTTACCGCGCTCCCCTCGCTATTGTGCCAAGACTTGGTAACATTTAGAGCGTACAATTTAAATATTTTTATTTTTGTAAGTAAATCTGATGGACTAAAATATGATGAATTTTTAAAAGTCATAGAACAAAAGTTGTTGATAATGATGTTAGCAACTTAGTACTGAGAGGTTAACGGTGTTTTACAAATAACCCTGTATAAACCGAGAATCAAACTTAGTGGCGTTCGATTGAAGATACCTTTACTTAACCTGCAGTAGATTGCTGTAGACTGATGATGGTGATAGGATAAATTGCGTCCACATATTGTTTTTAGTTTACGATTTTCGGCATTGTAGATCGCGTTTTTGTATAGTAAAATTGTTGTGCCATTTATAGTACTATAATACCGGCCTCGTCCCGACGCTACGTCCTGTAATGTTATTGATTATATATTATAAATTAAAGTGTCTCTAAAACATAACTCTGTCTTATACAATTACATACATTTGTTTATAGTAATAGCTAGATATTAAATTTGACCTTATCACCCTTTTATCAGTAGACAATAATAGACAGTGAATTGCTCAATGATAGCTTCGTCTGTGTAAGTCGATCTAACAGGCCCCTACGAGATTTATCATTAAGTGACAGCTTTTCAAAAAGACAATATTATGTACTTATAGGTAAGTAAGATGTATTTAGGACCTAGACAGATTTTGATTTGATGACGTTTCTAGGAAGTGTCTACCTAGCCAAGTATCGCTCACAGAAAGTCGATATTTTTTATTTATAAGGGACATAATACATATTATTATGTAGTATCAAGCTCTTTACACCATTATACTCGTATGATAAAGAGTAGTGTATAAAAAGAGGCCCGCTGGCTGGACGTTTGTCAAATAACGAATATCTTCTATAACTCACAGAGAGTCGATATTTTGGATTTGTGTGCTTGGTACAAAATTGTTTCTAACTGCAAGCACTATTGGCCGGTCTGAAAGAATTGTTCCCAAAAAGTCACACTTTAAAGTTGAGTTCCCACGTTCGTCGTGTGATTCTGCGTTTTAGACCATACCTGGGAACCTCCTAGCTACGGAGATATTGGGGGTCAAAGTTCCAAATTTTGCACAGCTGTTTTTGTAAAGTTTTTCAGGTTATAACTTTACTTAAATTACCTCCATGACCCTTTTACTATTCAAAGCATCCACTAGCACAATGGTTAAAGAGTGCAATATTGAGTTTTACCGTAAAATGTGATTTTTGACCCCAAAAATAAAAGTCGTTTCCCAGCAAAAATTTTTGCGTAGGGGTACTTAGTTTGATGTGTTATGTTTGATGTTTGTTGACGTATGTGTGAAGGGTTGATTTACACCCTGTATGTAAGCAGGTACCTATATAGTTTGGTATTGAGCTGTCCCACGACACAACAAAGTTTGAATTTAAATAGTTACATTATCTTGTATGTTTGCATATTATTTATAACTTTTTATAGTTTTTTTTAGTCGGGAGTTTATTAAATTTTTATATTCAATTTTATTTTAGTTATCTCCAGTACACATTAAAGAGGGGATGTTTTTTTTCTCGTGAAGGCCATTGTGTGAGATGTCGTTGGATAGGTTTTTAAAAAATATTAAGCCTTATAGTGCAATTTTTTGTTAGACTCAAGTGTGGCGTAGCATATTTATAACGAAAAAAAAAACTATCACCGCTAGGTAGGCTTTACAAGTTTACGAGTAAAAGTCGACCAACTTATAGTACTTGTACAAAATATTATTCCATTCATACCTAATGTATGGGAACGCAGTAAAACTGTAAATATCAGTTTATTTTATTTTTACAAGCACAGTAGGAGCTCGTGGTTTAATAATAACTGGGTGTCGACACAGGTCCCATACTAAAGGCCTACCCACCTTCCAAGGCACCAATGTCATGCCATCTGGTCTGTTCCCATCGTCACGTACCAAGCCATTAGGTTCTAAAACCGCTGGTATACCGGCGCTGGCAAGGGCTTGACGAACAATATCGTTAATGCTGGCGTGTCGTGCAATGCGACCTGCGCTCCTGTAGCAGGACAGGCCATGGTGTCCGAGGCTGTCGATAGTTTCACCGCAGTGACAATGATGCGGAGCAACACAAGGTGTGCCTAACCGTAGAATTGTAGCGACCCGGAATGAAAAGTCAGTATCATAGTGCCAATGGTAGATGACGGCAGTGCCTCTTCAGGCACTCCCGCACAGCCAGCAGACAAGCACGCTCCACACTATTGTACGTAATACGAGTACCAAAAGGGTATTGTTCAATACTGCAGAGTGGCTCGTCCCACCCTCTCTGGGAGGACAGGTTGTCGGACAAATCCGTATTGGGCCAAGCCTTTTTCAAGCGTTCAACGCATCGGTCAAAATCGGTACCTCAAAATCAACCAGTGAGGAAGACAGAATATTCCTGGTAAGAGGAAGGCTGGTAAACGAATACTTGAAATATTTTGCGGAGAACAAAAAAAAACAATTCTATTTTTTGGAAGTCAGGTAAATTATTATTGAAATGAAGCTTACATGTATATTCTTTATGTATGCTTGATGCATAAGATATGTATCAAGCGACAGACCTAGACCGTAGGAGATGGTGGGACGAGCTGGACAGGACCAAACACCAGTGGACCGCATTTAATTAGCCCTAGATCGAAAGATTTGGAAGTCATGGGAAGAGACTTTTCCCCGGCAGAGGACTGACACAGTAAATACGTATTACCTCAACCTAACAACCTAACGCTTGCTTTGTATATTCTCATGTTGATGGGGAATATATTCATTTGCTAAAATTTAAATTAGGCGTACTGTTGTCTTCATTCAAATAAGATAAGGTCAGCGTTGTTCCTAAAGAGTTTACAAAAGAGACTCCTGACGTATCTTAATTAATTGTTTGACTCATAATACAAATTAGTCGGCTCTTAAAACATATATCTACCTTTAATGAATAATAAATAATAATAATAATAAGAATAAATTTCAAATTTCTTCAATAAAACCGGTCCATCAATTCTGGAAACCACTCATCCATCAACAAACAATGAAAAAAAAAAAAAGGTTTTACTGGACTGAAAATATACCACCGAAAATGAAACACAAACTACGGAAAATAATGTCAAAATAAAGTCACCAATGCTGACCAGACGCCGAGCAAGATTGCAGCAGACACACCCACCATCTCCGGGCTCGTCGCCGAGCTCCGCCTCGCAGCCGCCGGGACGCGCCACATCCGTGAACGCCGTGTCACCGGTAGCTGTAGTTGCGTCGAGTTCCAGCGACGAGTTTTTCTCCCCGTCGTCGTCGATACCATGACAATCACCGCCGCCATCACCATCACCACCGCGTTGCGGACGACGAGGAAGAGGACGGCCACCAGCGGGCCTGGGACCTCGAGGCCAACCGGCCCCGAACAGGGTCCCCGCTGCCGGTGGAAATGTGTCGCGCATGAGATGGACTCAGTCCATAAATGAGAACGTCATGCGCGCATATTATGGGGCTACAGAGGGAGGAAACAACCTGACCGCGTACCGTGTTCGGATGCTCTCTCTGTTTCAGGTGCTTGAGCCGGTTGTCAACGTGTCGGCGCAACGATTGTCGGATCAGGTGCGAGTCATCCAGCGTAATCGTATGTTGGATGACACTGTACTTGATCGCCTGCGAACTGAAATGCAGAGTAGCCATGCCATTGCTACACCGTCGGAGGATGTGGTACCACCACAGTTTGCCACGACCATAACGTCTAACCACGACATGAGTAATGACATGGCTACTGATGTAAGTACCCAGTGCAATGAGGAGATAAGGAGTACTTTGGAGAGTGTGATTCGGGAATATCGCTTCATGAGTCCCGAACTTAGACCTCGTTTACCTCGTTTGCCCATGCACAATAAAAATAGGGCGCTGGTGGCTGTTCTGGATTCGCAATTGTCAAGTTATTTTGACAATTGCGAAAACCTTACTGATGCTCATTCAATCCTATATTGCGCGGCTGTAACGGCATGTCGTGTAGCTCATGTCAAATTTCCAGATGACAGGGCTACACGACCGAAACTAGCTGTACCGGCTTGGCAGTCCAGGATTGAATGACGCATTACTAGGGCCAGAGCATTCATCGGCAAACTAATATGCTTCCGGGAGGGCAACAGTCGCCCTCGAGTGATGCGTTTTGTGAGGCGGGCATTTGCGGGGACTGATATCAGTCCTCGAGACTACATGTCCCGTATAACAGAACGTATCGACTTCTGGAAGCAGAAAGTGTGTGCTTGTGCAAACCGTAGGAATAAGCGGCGGGTGGAGTGATACACTCAGAATCGCACATTCCAGAGCGATAAAAGTTGGGTTTACAGGGCTTGGGAGCGACCAGACCAAGGTGTGGCTGACACGCTCCTGCCGGATGATGACGCTATGTGTTCGTTCTGGCGCAGCATCTGGTCGGTGCCTGTCAGCCATACTGAGGATGAATGGACTCGAGAAGTCGAGCGAGCGTGCGATCCAGTATCAGAAATGGGGGCAATCACTATTAGCCCCCAAGACGTTGCTCGTGCAGTCCGTCCGTTGCCCAACTGGAAATCTCCAGGGCCGGACGGGCTGCACAATTTCTGGATCAAGTGGATTACAAGATTGCACGCTCGCCTGGCGACTCTTTTCCAGTCAGCCTTAGAGTTAGGGTCGCTGCCCGAATTCCTGACAACATCTATAACCCACCTGCTCTATAAATCTGGTAGTACCGCGGAACCCAAAAATTATAGACCAATTACTTGTCTTCCGACAGTCTATAAAGTTCTTACATCCATTTTGAGAACCAAAATTAACAAACACATTGACGACAATTCTATCATGTCTACTTCTCAGAATGGATGTAGGAACGGGTCCCGTGGTACAAAAGAGCTACTCCTTATTGATATGGCCATTAGCCAGCAGGTTCGCCGTTGCCGAAAGGATCTGTCGACATGTTGAATAGACTATAAGAAGGCCTATGACTCGGTGCCACATACATGGCTCATGAGGGTGCTAGAGTTGTATAAAATGGATGCAACCCTACGCACCTTCCTGATGACGTGTATGGGGCAATGGAGGACAGTCCTTCGCTATCCAGGATGTCGACAAATCCAGAGGAATAGCGAACCGATAAGGATAGAGCGGGGTATATTTCAGGGCGACAGTTTGAGTCCTCTTTGGTTCTGCTTAGCCTTGAATCCTCTTAGCACTCTGCTGGAGGATTCAAGTCTAGGCTTTCGGTTGAAGAGAGATGGTCTTGGTCAGGTTATATCTCACCTCCTTTACATGGATGACCTGAAACTCTTTGCCCCCAACGATTTGCAACTGATGGAACTACTGAAGGTCACTGAAGCTTTCAGTAGCGCCATCAGGATGGAATTCGGTGTGGACAAATGTCATGCATGTAAAGCGAGGGAATATTGTGGAATCTGTGGGAACCCAGCTCACCGATTCCATAAATCTTAGGTCCCTCTCAGCAACCGAAACCTACAAGTATTTGGGTATGTCGGAAGCGCTGGGCATCAACGTTGCCGACATGAAACAATCGTTGAAGGAGCGCTTCTTTGGCCGACTAAAGTATTAAATAGTCTTTTATCAGGCGGAAATAAGGTGCGTGCCTTCAACGGTTGGGTCATGCCGGTTTTGATGTACTCTTTTGGCATACTCAAATGGACTCAAACAGAGCTATATGCCCTGGATAGGCGGGTCCGTACATTGTTGACCGCATATCGAATGCATCACCCACGTTCTTCGGTTATGAGACTGTATATCCCA
The DNA here is from genome assembly GCA_932274075.1 of Diarsia rubi. Lineage (NCBI taxonomy): Eukaryota > Metazoa > Arthropoda > Insecta > Lepidoptera > Noctuidae > Diarsia > Diarsia rubi. The sequence goes on along the minus strand of OW026412.1, from coordinate 16,303,078 downwards.
CGAAAGTGTGGAGGTCGAGGCTTTTTAAATGCTAAGACTCTCCACAACCGTGAGATATACAGTCTCAGGGAATATTTCCTGGAGGCCGACGTGGGGATGCATCGAGATGTTGTCGCGGTGGACAAGGACCTTACCCCGCTCTCCTTGGCTAAAGAGAACTGGCGCAAACCTGTAGTGCTTGACACTAATGAACGCATGGAGGTATGGAAGAGTAAGGAGCTTCACGGACGCTTTTTCCGGGCCCTACACGGGCCCGACGTAGACTTCCTAGCGTCCGTAGCCTGGCTACGATCCGGAGAACTCTTTGGAGAAACCGAAGGTTTTGTCTGTGCAATTCTGGATGAAGTTATAATGACGAATAACTACCGGAGATTTATTGTGAAGGACGGCACGGTTGACATATGTCGGGCATGCCACCGTCCGGGTGAATCAATCCGTCATATTATCTCTGGGTGTTCTCGTCTAGATAACGGAGAGTACTTGCATAGACACAACCTTGTAGCCAGGATTATCCATCAGCAACTTGCTTTAAAATACAGCGTTGTGGAATCGGAAGTGCCGTACTACAGATATGTGCCCGACCCAGTTCTCGAAAATGGCAGTATCACATTGTACCGGGATCAATCCATCATCACTGACAGGACTATTGTAGCCAATAAGCCTGATATAGTGGTGATGGATCGATCAGAGCGGCGCGCAATGATTGTTGACATAACGGTCCCGCATGACGAGAACCTCGTGAAAGCTGAGAAAGATAAACAAATCAAATATCTTGACTTGGCTCGCGAGGTTGTCGACATGTGGGGAGTGAACTCAGCGGTCATTGTGCCGATAGTCGTTTCAGCCAATGGCTTAATTGCCAAGAGCCTCGACCAACATCTGAGGAGGCTCTCGTTAGGCAGCTGGATCAGGGGCTTGATACAGAGAGCGGTACTCCTGGACACGGCTCGCATTGTTAGGAGGTTCCTTTCTCTGGAGCCCTGACTGCCGGTAGCTTGGACCCTGTTCCCGATATAGGTGGGCTACTATTTTTTATATTTCTAAATGTTTTTTATATTATTTTGTATATGAATATTTAAAAATATAATTTATATGTATAAAGTTAGTTAAAGGAATAATAATAATATTTATTTACAATACAATTTTGTCTTACTCTAAGATTTTAAATTTCATATATTTAAATTACAGAGAAAACAAAAGTTACTTTTTAGTGGGTGCCGCACTGCTCTCCTAGAGAGGTTACAAAGTAACCTGTGTTTAAGAGAAACAGTTGTGATTCCCGTCATAGATGGATGACGTATAACAGCAAGTGTATTTATGTAGGCATAAATTAATCATTAAAACAGCGACAAAATAGGTTCTTAAACAATAAAAAAAAACACATTTAGAATCTAAAACAACAAATTTAGAAAACACAAATTTGTAAGTAATTACTAATTAAGGACAATAAAAATAAAACAATGTTTATTATTTAAGTGGGGTGTATATTGTGAGTGTTTCGTTAAATTAGTGTGGTGTGTGTGATGTATGTATGTTTTAAAGTGAAAACATACATACATATTTATTTTTTACCTTTTTCAGGAATTCTTCGGTTACGTCGTAGTTTTGGTTTAAAAGGAAGGTGCGAACTGTTTTTTTGCAATTAAAGTTAGTTAAGCCGTAGATGGGAATTTTTGCGTTAATTTATAATTTTATTGTAGAGAGATGGGCCAAGATAGAGTGCAATTTTTTTTGTAAAATGCTGTGCGTAATGGTGGAACTGTGCAGATTAGGTCTTTGCGGCGTTTGGAGATTTTTTTGAATGGTGTTCGTCGGTGTTGCAGAAGGATTATATGTAAAATATATTGTTGTCTTACATTGAGTACGTTACAAGATTTGTATAGCTCGACAGTTGGGAAAAGTATCGGTCTGAACGTAGCAACTTTCAAAATAGCTCTGTGTGCGACCTCCAGAGGTTTAAGTATGGTCTTTGCAGCACCACCCCAGCAAGAGATACAGTAGGTTAAGATGGACTGACAAAGTGCAAAATAAACGTTTCGAATGATGAACTGGTTGGCCACGTGGCGCAGGGTTTTGAAAATGTAAATTAATTTTCGCACGCGACCAGAGAGGGTGTTAAGATAATATTTGAAATTAAGGTTTTGTCTAGAACTATACCAAGATATTTAACCTGTTCTACTGAGGTTAAGGTGGGACATTGACAATCACGTCGATTTTGTGTGGGACACGAATGGGCTTTTATAGAGATTGTGGTTTTAGGTTGGGAGATGTTAGTCATTGAAAAAGTGACGAAGTTGGTTTTTTTGGCATTAAGAGTAAGGGTATGAGAGGAAAGCCACCTCAAGGTGGAATTAAAGCCCTCCTTCGCAGTAATTTGGAGATCCGGCCATGAATTGGCGGTGAAAGTGATGGCAGTATCGTCTGCAAAAGAAACTACAGCAGCATTAGGAATTGAAAGATTACAGAGGTCGTTGATAAACACAAGAAAAAGCGTTGGCCCCAGAATACTACCCTGGGGCACACCATAGTGAATGGGTAGTTCTTCACTTCTATAGTTCCCAACAGTCACAAACTGCGAGCGATCAGTTAGATAACTCCTGAAGAGGTCAAGTGAGGACCCTCTGACACCTAGACTTTCAAGCTTGAGTAAAAGAGTGGAGACGGGAACGGTGTCAAATGCTTTCGCGAGATCTAAAAATATGGTGAGGACCTTCTTGCTAGCATTTAAGTTCTTTACTATATTGTCAATTAACCTATGGACTGCATCACAAGTGGATTTGTTCCTGCGAAAGCCAAACTGCTGAGGTGATAACAGTTTGTAGTGTTCGAGGTACTTGACTAATCGCTTGTTTAAGAGGCGTTCAAGCACCTTAGACAGTGCACTAAGAACAGCTATTGGGCGGTAGCTGTTTGGTAGGGTTCCGTCACCACCCTTGAAGATAGCATGAATTATTGCTCTTTTAAAAGAAGATGGGAAGATATCTGATTGAAAGCAAAGGTTGAAGATGTGGCATAATATAGGTGCAAGGGTCCGCGCGTACCTCCTCAGAAAGGTTTGAAATATGCCATCCCATCCAGTAGCAGCATTAACCCTTAGCTGGTTAATGGTACTTACAACCTCGTCAGGATCCGTCTGTTCCAAAACGAACGATTTAACAACCCTTGTAGTTTTGTGGGGAGTTGAATGTATTTGGGTGGTCTCAATATTTTCTGCGAGGTTTTTTCCAACGTTCACGAAGAATTCATTTACAACATTGCAAGACTGCCTGGGCGAATTAGAATGGGTTAACAGTTGGTTAGAAGAGTTCCTATTTTTCTGTGAATAAGTGATGGTTTTTATGGAGTCCCATAGTTTTTTAGGGTTGTGTTGTGCCTTATTTAATTCTTCTGAATCAAATTTTCTTTCAATTTTTTTCAAAAGTTTTGTGCAAAAATTTCTGTATCGCTTATTATGTGATAAGTAAGGTTTGATTGGCTGGTGACTGCCTAACTTTTTTGTGGAGAGAATCTCGGTTCCGGATACAACGTAGCAAGCCTGGAGTTATCCACGGTTTCAATATCCTTTTACGTGCCCTGACAGATGTCGTGCATTCATCTATGGCATTTTTCATTATTTGCGTAAGTTTGTCTATAGCGCTGTCTGGGTCAGATATAAGAAAGAGGGAAGTAAAGTCCAGGTTTCTAATAATTTTATCAAGTGCATCATAGTCCACCTTAGATATCATTTTTATGGGGGTTGATTCCGATTTTTTATTTTGAGTGTTTACACACAAAAGGGAAGAACAGTGATCTGTTACCGCTGTCTCGTAGACTAAAGTAAGAATCTTACAATGTGGATCGAACCATAATGTGGTCTAGGCAGTTTTTGCCTCTCGTCGGATGTGTATGAGCTGGTAGAAATCCGTGGTACGCCAAAGTGTTGAGATATTCGTGGGCTTGTGGATCTTGAGATTCGGGTTTGATATCCAAGTTTATGTCTCCAGTAATGATAACCGATTTATAAGAAGTGAGAGTTGGAATAAGTTTATTAAGTGCAGTTAGGAATGAGCAGATGTTGTCGTTTGAAGTGGAGCGGTAAATACATAGTATAGCAACTTCCGAATACAACTTGACAAGTAGGCACGAGGCTGACCCAAGGAAGTTGGGCTCTTCACAAGTGGTTATCATATCTGATTTAGCGTAAACCACTACCCCGTCGCTCTGATTAAGGTGTTTGGTTGTTTTGTATGTAACATAGTAATCTATAGTAGGAATGCAGTAGTTACTTGAACACTGAAGCCAGCATTCTGTTAGCACCAGAAGATTACACTCAATATTCATGCGGTGAAATAAGGTTTGAAGGTTTAAGTAATTGCAGTTAATGGACCGGATATTTTGTGTTAAAGTAGTGAGCCAGAAGCTTTCGTTCTCAACGTATGATTTCGTTGCTTCGGGGGTACATATGTGCGTTTCAGATACAGAGAAATTATCAAGATCAGACATTACATCATTTATCGAATTAGGCATTTTTGTATGAAGTTAAGGTAAATACAGTGTCAGTGTACAGTGTGTGTGTAAATAGGACTATGAGTGCGAGGTAGTAAGAACTTATTTTGTTTGTGTTGAGTGTGTATGATGATTGGCCGATATAACAGCGTATATATGTAATTGCTTGATTGTGCGTGCGGTTTTTTGTGTAATGATTGGAGTTGAAATTCACAATAGATAGTAAAAGAGTAATTACTTGACTTAAAAATAAACGAAAAATTAGCTGATAAAAAAGAAATGAAAATACCAATATTAAAAACAGTCATTGCGGCTTTTTAAGGTCTTCAAAACATTTTTCAGATTTTATATTTTATAAATCTGTTTGTCACCCTCAAGCTCACGTAAAAATATCTTGTTATTTTTACACCAGCAGAATTTGTAATTGTTTTGACTAGCAAATTCTCTTGCAAGGAAGTACAGTTTTTTTACGGATGGAGACATGTATTCACTTACATATATGGGACGGTTTTCACATTTTAGACCAAGTTGTGTAGAGTTAAGTTTTTGTCCTTTCTCCCGGTTATTGTTATAAGATCGTACTAAGGAAGTGAGCTCCATTTTTATCGGAATTGTAGTAAATTCAGCAATTATTGGTCTTACTACACCCGGTTTACCAGGAAGCCTGTAAACATCGCTTATTCCATTTGGCTGTAAATCCATCTGCACTTTAGAGGCAATTTGCAGCACAATATTTGAAAGGGAAGGGGGGGTGGTTTCCTTTTCCTTGAGAGGTACGTTTCTTATGCATACGCATAATGCTGCATACGCATGTGCTTATGCGTATGCATGCTGAACGGGAACTGAGCTCTATATCTTGCAATTTGGTTTCTAAGCTTTCAAATGCTTGTTTGTAGTGTGTTCGCTCTTTCTCTAGAGAATCAATACGTAGTTGCACTTCCTCAAAAGTTTGGTTGAACCACTCAACAGCTTTCTCAATTTCTGAGTTGGATTTTTGTATTTGAAGCGATTGAGTTTTCAATACAGCAATTTGTGAAACTATTAGTTTCAAGGTGGAAGAATGTTCATTTAACACCGCGGCCTGCTCATTTTTCCATGAAGGAAGCATTTCTTTTAGTTCCTCAATTCCAGTTGGTTTAATAAAGGCGTCGTCGCATCTTAAGCGTTTATTTGCTCTAGAGGTTGTGTTGACGCATTCTAGCTTCTCTCTAGCTAAGATGGACGCCACATCTGGTTCCAAGTGCGCCTCAGATATGCCTGCAGATTTTGTGGGCGACTGTTGAGGTTTTGGCATCTTGGTAATTGTCGGAAATTTAAATGTTCTCCCTGAATTGGGGTAATTTTTCTAGGCTGGCAACACTTGACCAATTCCAAATGTCAGATTAATTTAAATGGCTCGGTATCAATGCAGGAAAAACTAGTTGACTTTTGTTATGACAGTGACAGTTCATACCGATGACAGCCGGCGGTGAATGAATACTTGAAGAGTGAAGTGAAGCACAACCAGCAACTATCCACAAAATGTGGGTATTAAATAATATTTTCCCAAAGTACTTACAAAAAATCACTATGAGTTTTTAGTGTTTTCTTCCACAAAACATTAATGATTATCGTCACAAACAATGTCACGTATGCATAGTAATGTAATTCGCACAATCAGTACCCGTTTAGTAGGAATGGACTTTGTATACACTACTTTTCACATTTAAAAACACGGACACTATGAGGTCGGAGTTAACGATTTGACAGCTTGAAAAAAAAAATGTTTTGGAATTACTATGCTAATCGTAAGGCAACCACAGTTTGTAAGGATCGTATCAGGTGGCGGCGTTCTGTAGTTTCTGCCAACCCCTATGGGAAAAGAGCGGGAGTTTATGTAAGTATCTTTAAGCTAACCTTCATTTACTCTCGTACATTCTAGGCAATAATTTAGCCGTCACACTTTGTACTGTTGTTTAATAAGAAGCCTCTTAATAAAACAGCGCCTGACGTTATTCGTAAGAGCAACCACTCAATCGACCTCAATTTTATTGTTTGCTATCTTGGCACTTTGGTATCGTGCAGTGTTCGTATAGTACTTAGCTATGCTAAAACTTAGCTACTTATAAGTCACAAACTATTAGACCGATTATTATTGTATTGTTGCTTTTGAATTTTTCGTTTTGTTCGTAATAGTGATGGTGCAGTTTAAGGTTAAAGGTGAAATGATACTGGTCTTTTCCGTCAGGAATTTCTGAGTACGTGAGTAGCACGGAGTCTGGATCTACGATATCTGGATATCTTCTATTACATAGAACTTTAACATAACTGGCAAAATGTGGGTGTACTACACAATACAATGTACACCTCTGCCTAAACCTTCTGGTTTACAGGAGTTACAGGTTTACAGGAGGTATCAAAGTTCCCAACTATGTTGGGGTCGGCTTCCAGCCTAACCGGATGCAGCTGAAATCCTGTATGGAGCGACTGCCTATCTGTCCAGCACAACCCAGTTTATACTGGGTAATACGATACTTTTTGGTAAGACTGATTGTCAGACTTTCAGTACAGTATAACTTTCAGGTCACTAACTACCTGTAACGACTGCCGGGACCAACAGCTTAACGTGCTTTCCGAGGCACAGAGTTAACTCGGTATGTAATGGGTGGTCTCCCATCCATAGACCAAGCTAAGCAAGCGCGGCTTAACCTAGAAATCGACTTAAGGGGCAGTTTAAGCCATGAGCTCCTACAAGCTTCACAATTACGAAGCCAAAAACGAAGCGAATAAAAGTAGGTAAACAAACCTCTTAATTAGGATACTATAGCGACTGATTGACGCACGAGGCAAGGCTATTTACGACAAAAAGAACGTTATTGATTGTCATTTGTATCTTGTGATGCAAATTGAGATTGTTCAATATTCCATGCAATTTACAACTATCATACTTACTATTCATGAAACTACACGTGGCAAATCACTAGAAGAATATTTATTAGGTTTACTAATAGCTATGTAGCAACATGTAAAAATTGAAAATATAACTTTTAAAAATGATCAACCACACACACATAAACTCACGCGTTTTCCCCTGGCGGTAAGCAGAAACCACACAATGCTACAATCCTTAAATACACAAAATTATACAGCTCAATACAAAATCTATATTACAGATACTCAATACTCAATTATATAATGCATTCCGCAATGTAAGCTTGGGTCGGGCACAGCAAAAGAAAGTGAGAGTCAAAATGGCGGGTGTAAATATTTATGTGAAGCTTAGGATAATTATGTCATTTACGTAATCAAATCAAATCAAATCAAATCAAATCAAATCAAATCAAATCAAATCAAATCAAATCAAAATATTTTTATTTCACATAGGCCTACATGGGCACTTATAAAACGTCGGTAAAAAGGGGCACGGTTCGGTGCATTGGTCGATTCCTAAGGAGAAGAACCGGCAAGAAACTCCAAAGGTTACTCTGTTAATCTTTTAAAATCGTTTGGGTTAACAATTATGGTATAATACACACATGAAGACCATGCAGATTAATGTCTGAGATGGTCTTTTGAAGAAAGCACCACACAGATTTGAGTGGACCCGTCCAGTCAGTGCAAGCATTTGTCAGTTATCGTGGAGCTCGACTTTTAACTCAAGGAGCTCAACGTCACGACGAACAATACCAAAGAAAGGACATTTGGGTGGGTCACTTAAAGTACTCAAACTGCCAGACAATCACAACAATTAAAATTTAAGAAAGACCCACATGGTCCTCACATTCACAATATCAATTTTTTAAATATTTATCAAATTGAATAATCATTTTACATTATTAAATGTCAAAAAAAAACACGCACACACACAAACAAAAAAATATAAAATAAAATATTTAACAAGTAAATATTGGTAAAAAAAAAAATATCATACTTGAAAAAGTAAACAATGTCAGTGTGTAAAAAAAATCATAAAATGTCAAATTGTAAAAAAAAAAAATGAATATGTTTAAGTCAATTCAAATTGGAACAGTTCAATCCCAAGCTTTTTTGTCCTCTATATAATCTTTAATAGTATAAAATCCTTTCTGGCAAAGTTTACGTTTTATAAAGGATTTGAATTTATTATGACTTAAATTTTGAATGTGGCTTGGTAGTTTATTATAAAAGCGAATACATTGGCATCTAAATGATCCACCTATTTTCTTGAGCCTTGTTGTGGGTACAATATATTTATGTACCTATATTTCTTGTATTTATATTGTGAATATCACTATATTTCATAAACAGCTTTATATTTTTGTGAGCATACAAAAGATTTTCATAAATATACTGAGAGGGAACAGTCATTACATTAATTTCCTTAAATTTTTCTCTCAGAGAGTGTCTCGGACTCAATTTATAAATAGATCTAACTGCCCGTTTTTGCAAAACAAAAATGGTCTGAATATCAGCGGCATTCCCCCACAATAGAATGCCGTACGACATTACGCTATGAAAATAACTAAAGTACACTAAACGGGCTGTCTCTACATCGGTTAAATTACGAATTTTTCTAACTGCGTATGCTGCTGAGCTCAGCTTTTTCGACAATTTATCTATATGAGGCCCCCACTGAAGCTTAGCGTCTAAAGTCAAGCCCAAGAACACCGTGCTATCTTCAGGATTCAACTCTTCGCCCTTTACCAACACACGAGTTTTCACCTGCCTAACGTGAGGTAGTGTAAACCTAATGCATTTGGTTTTTTTTTCATTAAGAAGCAAATTATTAGCGTTAAACCAATGCACCACTTTCGAAATCGCGCTATTTACATCGTCAACAACTACCTGTTGTCGTTTAAGTTTAAATAAAAGCGAAGTGTCATCCGCAAATAACACGATATTGTGGTTATCCTTTATGAGGTGAGGCAAATCATTAATATAAATAAGAAACAAAAAAGGGCCAAGAATCGAGCCCTGTGGGACTCCCATTATTACAATAGATCCGGGTGATCTTTTCCCGTTGACGTCAACGCTTTGGATCCTATTACTGAGGTATGAGATAAGAAGATCCAGAGCGCTGTTTCGTATTCCGTAGTGGCGGAGTTTCCTGATTATGGTTTCATGAAGGACGCAATCAAATGCCTTGGATAAATCGCAAAAAATGCCCAAAGCATCGCATTTATCTTCCCAGGCATTATAAATATGTCCTAAAAGTTCGACACCGGCATCGGTAGTTGAGCGACCCTTCGTAAAACCGAACTGTTTATTGTGTAATAATTTATGTTTATTAAAAAATCTTTGCAATTGGTCTAAAATTAATTTCTCAAAAACTTTACTGAAAGTAGGTAGCACTGAAATAGGTCTATAATTTGTGGGGTCTGGTGTACTACCCGCTTTGAATAAAGGAATAATTTTACTATTTTTCATAAGGTCAGGAAACTCCCCACAATCCCCACAATCCCGATCCCGACCTGAAAGTCTGACATCCAGTCTTACCAAAGGGTATCGTATTACCTAGTATTAACTGGGTTGTGGAGGTCAGATAGGCAGTCGCTCCATGTAAAATACTGGTATTCAGCTGCATCCGGTTAGACTGGAAGCCGACCCCAATATAGTTGGGAAAAGGCTAGGCAGATGATGATGAGGAAACTCCCCACAATCAATACAATTATTAAAAATAGAAGCTAAGGTAGGTGCTACAATATCAATAATAGACTTGGCAACTTCTACAGAATTACCCCACATCTTAACATTTAAGGTGTGAAATGTTTTTAATATATCTGTACATGTGACATGTTCAAAATGAAATTCTGAGTCGCAAGCTTTAACATTTTCCTTTAGCAAAGATTCGGCAACAGTAGTTTAGGGATTTCGTCGTTGAAACGGGAATGTCAGAAAAGAAACTTTCGAAAGCCGCGGCGACATCCGAATCTGATTTAATTACTTTGTCATTTATTGTTAAGCTGTAGTCACTATCACGGTTACTGGTCCTTCCCGTTTCATTATAAATAATATTCCATGTTGTTTTAATGACATTATTGCTGTTTCTAATTTTCGAGCTCAAATAATGTGACTTAGCAATACGACACACTTTTTTAAACAATTTTGAATAATTTTTAACATATAAATTAAATTCGGCAGTATTTACAAAAACTTTTTCATTATACAGCTCATAAAGCCGTGTTCTACTCTTGCGAATACCAATGGTAGCCCAGTCACTGAAAGATGCGTTACAATTTACTGAGATAGTCTTGGGAATAAAACTGGAATTAAATTGCTTACAATACATGTCAAAAAAATCATCATATTGATGATGAGGATTGTCAGTTGACAAAAACGGTAAGTTATTCAAGAGTTTACTTTTAAATGTTTCCAAGCATCTTACTGTTTTTGGGTTAACAGTGATATCCTTTTTAGCCACTTTGATATTTTCTTTTTGGATTGGAATAACATCAGTCAAAATATTATCTAGACATGTGGCACAAGTAGGCGTTATTATTGTAGGCTCCAAAAATAGGTTTACGAGATTGTAGGACTGAAACAGACTTATAATTTTACTACATGTACTTGAGTTTTCTAATAAATTTACATTAAAATCACCGCAGGTGATAATGGACTTGTTTGTGTTACAAATCTTGTGTAAAACTTCATCCATTACCTTCTCAAAGCAGTCATACAATCCCGAGGGGGGCCTGTACACACACTTAATATAATGAACTGCTCCAATTCTATACAGGCTATTTCAATAATTCGTTCAACAGATAAGCTCACAATGTCCTTTCGGTCTTTAAACTTAATGTAGTTATTTACTAAAATAAGTGATCCACCATGAATGGCATTAACTCTGTTGAATGTGCTACCAACCGTATGATCTTATAATCTAACTTACTCTCTTCCATTCTTTTTAATTTATTTATTAGTGAATGACAAAAGTGCAGTATGCACAATAATTTGTTTTAAGCTAAAAGCAGCGCTAACAATTAAAAATAATAATTAAATTTAAAAATTAAATACAAAGATAAAATTCACGTGCTACACCAATTAACGTCTAAAAAAATCAAAAATCATTTAAATCTTTTATATTTATCACGCTTAGGGTTAGGTTGGCCGAAAGGTACTATTTGCAACTTCTTATTTCCACTCATCCTACATTTACCTCACAACATCGTTTTGCGACTTTTCTCATCGAACGATGCGATGCGAACCCTTATAGATTCGTCATTGTCTGTCTGATCGTCCGTATGTCACAGCCATTTCATTCGGAAACTATTTAGACCATACAGTTGAAACTTGGTAGGTAGATGTATTCTGTGAACCGCTTTAAGAATTCTATACAAAAATAAAAAAATTGAAAGATTAAGGTGGATCTCCCCCACACATAGAACTGAAACTAAAAAATATTTTTTTCATCAAACCTATTCGTGTGGGGTGTTTATAGATAGTTTTTTAAAAATGACATTGAGGTTTCAAAGACCATTTTTTCTCAAAGTCAATCATTTGAAAGATATACACTTCCAAAGTACCTCTAACTTTTAAACTAAGAGAGTGAAAAATTTCAATAAAATATAAACCAAAACCAAAATTGGTTTGAACGATATATGTGTAGTGAATAGTTTCGGAGATATAGCACATTTATCTGTTGCCGCTTTAACAAGAAATAATATAAATTAAAGGGTTACTACCCTACTACGATGGTACGGAACCCTTCATCTGCAAGTCCGACTTGCACTTGGCCAGTTTTTTTATGATTTAAATGCCCATATGACGTTTAAACTTTTGGACTCCAGCTGATGTTAAAAAGTTATCATCCGTAGTTTGATATCGTGTTTGTTTCAGTAATCTTATACGATAGCTAAAGGTTGTTTTGATATCTGCTATGATGATTTTAATCTCACACCAACAGCGTCATACTAGCGGTTTTAAATGCCTCTTCTTTTAAGAAGCGTATTTTATAAAAAAATTACGAATACTTACTTTTACATGTCTGTGAGTGTGTCTGTCTGTGTCATCGTAGCTCTCGAACGCATGAACCGATTTTGATTTAGATTTTTTTGTTTGAAAGGTGAATTATTAAACTAGATGGGGCCACTCTTTCGTACCTGACTTCTCTGAGAAGAAACAGACGCAACAAACTCAGGTCCAGACATAATCTTAGTCAACTCACATGAGGACTAAGCAGATTAGTGTCTGAGATGGTCTTTTGAAGGAAGAGCCTCACAGATTTGAGTAGACCTGTCATGTCCGTGCAAGCATTCGTCAGTTATCGTGTACATAGGTCGACTTATAACTCAAGGCATGGCAAATACATGGGCAAATTCTTCCTTTTTTTTAAATTCGACCAGGAACTTAGTTTCTTCCGACCAGTTGCCAAAAGAAAGCGATCGGTCTTGCATCAAATCGTGGTTTGTTTCAAGAATTATATTTTGGCGTATACAGCATTTCAATTGCACTTACTGCGGTACTCAGAGATATTTAATGATTACTTAAGCCGCCACTCAGTAAACATTTGACATAATTTTGTATGGCAAAACTGTCAAAACCTTTACTAAGTGATGGCCTAAGTAATCATTATAGCTCTCTGAGTGCGGCAGTTAGTAAGTTAGTACTAATTAGTCCCATGGTTACATCGACACAGGCACAGGCAACTGAATAGTAAAGCAGAAACTTATACCAGAAAGTAGAGGAAAATGTTGGCGACATCTATTATTCTGTACTAACAACTACAACTACCAACACCAACGTACTGTCGTTACAGTACGTTGATGTTGGTAGTTGTAGTTGATAGATAGTGCTTTCCCTGCCGTTGCAGGGAAAGCACTATCTCCAGATCCTCTCTACCCATCCGCTATTATTGTCTTCGTCTTTAACCGTGTGACAAGATTCTTCTTTTTAACATTGACATAACATTTATTTACTATCAGACTACTTTGGCCCATAGTTTACCCATACATACCATACATAATTGTTATGATTAAATACAGCTTTTGTTAGTAAATAAAACCTTAAAACTAGATTTATTGGTGGTGGTAGATGGGAAGTTGGACACACAACACTAGACTCAAACTCCAATCATTTATTTCTAACTATTATAGCCACCCGCCCCAGCTTCTCACGAGTGCAATATGTATATCTATGCTGAATTTCTCGGCTTTTCCCTGCTATAATATACGTAGGTATTGCGGAAAAGTGCATTAAATCCGTTGCGGAGTTTAAAAGATCTAAGCGTACAAGTAGTAGGAAAGACATTTTTGTTATACTATTTAAAGAAAAAAAAAAGATAAAGAAAAGATTAACAATTAAAAAATTCTGTGAGTTGAGCCACCGATCTGCAAACATGTTTCATAATCATCGTTTAAGCCAAAAGACGTCCACTGCTAGACATAGGCCTCCCCAGGTGTCGCCACATTGACCGGTTCCGTGCGTCTCGCATCCAGCGGGTCCCCGCAACCTTCACCAGGTCATCAGTCCACCTAGTGGAAGGCCTTCCAACGCAACGTCTTCCGGTTCGCGGCCGCCACTCCAGAACTTTCCGACCCCATCGGCCATCCAATGTGCTCTGCCATGTTTGGTAATAAATAATTTTGAAATCGTTAAAATATTTTTTGATTTAGTATAGGTAGGTACAGTAGTTAATCTGGGATGTCTCTTTAAAAAAATCTAAATAACTTCGTCCTGCAAGGAACACGTCGAGTTACCAGTAACCCTGAATATTAAATTTATTCTTCAATAAGTACCATAAACTATGTTACCATTAACTGGTATGTGTAGCGGTTCTTTCGGAGGGTATCGATACCTGCCACCTACTTAGTGAGATTTGTTAAGATTTTTTTGCTACATAACGTTTTGATGCAGAATTCAAGATGTCGCCACAGTTTCATAATAACTCCTTGGTTCTAAGCATGATCGCCCTGATGTAACCATCAACGCCATGAGTGTCAACAGCCAATTACACAAATAAACAATCAAAACGATCAGTGCGGCTATGAGATATGTAACCAAAACATACAAGACCATATTTGAAAGAGTCCTAATCAACCGAAGCAAATAATAAAATCTGCGCAAAAATGCTGCTTTCACAAATAATTTGATGTCACCAAAATTAGCATGAAACCATATCGCCGAACAAATAAAGTTTTTATGGTTGAAGTATGATCAGCATCAGTCTCTAGTATGTAGACATAGAAAGAAGGATAGGAGATAGATTATACACAGGGGGACCGATGCTGAGTTGGAGCAAATCAATACTCCATAAAGAGGTTTATGAAGCTCATTAAATAAGTGTTGAAATGCAAGTGGTTATGTGTATTGTGTCAAGTTGTGTGATATCGAGTGGAAGATGTAGCGATTCTGTGAACCAAGGGGCGCCGTTTTTCCTGTATTGTTAAATTATTAATGAAGCTTAAAACGTCTTTTTTCATTCGTTCCACCAAAGGCTTTATCTCCAAAAAAAAACACTTTATTTTGATACAATGTGATTGTACAAAACCCGAATCTTGGAATTTTTCATTACAGGCGAATGCTCCAGTGAGGCATAAAGGGAACGCCTTAAGGATACTAACAATGTGTAGTAATACCTCCGAACGTTTTAAACCTAGTTATACTAGCTTTCTGCTAGCCAACAGGGTCAATTTAGTTCCTGGTGTCTCCAGCAGCTGCGCTCAGCGTCGAGACTGGGTCGCGTGCGCGTGCTGGTCCGGCAGTTCGCGTGCGACGTCTGCGCCGTCTGGCGGTACGGCTCGCCGTTCCCCACCTTCCTCAAGCTGATCGGCTCGCTCATCCTATGCCTTCTTGTCGTGATACCCCTCATCTACCCCGTGTTCGTCGTTGGCATCACTTACTTCACGTTCGAAGGTCTTATTCTGAGGTGAGATTTTCAGCTGTAACAGTAGTGTTGACTGTGTTGGTCCCGTTCTGGGAGGACCCGCTGTATACAAATATGCTCATAGCGCATATACATATATGTTACCTATGTAGGTATACGAGCCTCTTCCGTGCCCCTTGCTTGCCACGACTTAAACCCAGCTTTAACTGCATAGTTATCAACTTTTGCAGCTTGTGGTTGGACCAGCCGTCAATGTTCACGCCATGTGCGATAGCGCGGCGGGCAATGACCGCCGCGTTCTGGCCGTGCAGTAATACAGACATCTGGAAGGTTCGTGAGGTGCTGACGCGCGGCATCCTGCTCACTCACTCTCTGGCCACCTCCATCGACTACCTGTGCGTCATGCAGGGACTCATCGATGAAGCCTAGAACAATAAAAGTCTTAAATCAATAATAAATTAATATCTTAAAAATCTTTTAGTAAATAGCGCAGGTACCTACATTTCCCCTACGGTCATTGTGCTCAGGAATATGAAGAATTGTATTGAATGGATCAAATCGGAAATATACAATTAAAAAAGTGAAGAGATGTTTATTTTTTCATTTTCATGAGCATCAATACAATACTATTACGATATAGGTATACGAAGTTGCTGCCAATTTGATGTCTTACTTTAGGAACGTACTTGGTAATAAACTGCGTTTCACACTAGGAATTTCTCCTGTAACGTGTTTGCGTTCACAAACATAAACTCACATACACAAATACCCAGACCCGGAACAACTATCTGTAGGTCATACAAATATTAATTTGTTCCGTGCGGGGATCGAACCCGCGACACGCGGCGGTCCATTGCTTGAGCCACTGCGCCAAACGTGCCGTCAAACACATTGATGAATACCTAATAATGTTCTTTCCTTTTATTTTATTATTGTTTTTTTATTTAATTCCTAGGCCTAGCAAACCTACAGTGATAAAGTTAATGAGTTTATTTAGGAAAGTATGTTAGTAGAGATGGGTGGGCTCACCTCCTTGAAAGATACCTACATGTAACTATAATATATCACCACCACCGTATTATTTACATAAGTTACATAACATGGTATTGCGCTTTTAATCCTCGGAGGGTAAGGCTGAAGTGTAGGTACTTATTGTACACTCACATTTCGCCAGTTATGATTAAGTTTCATATAATAGCGGGCGAGCCTATGACATCAACCGGGCACAAATCCATACTCCATAGGTGGTTCTAATAAAACCCAATAAGAATCCTGTATTGCATGTACTGCACAAAGATTGTTCGAGCCGAGGGCATTCGAACAATCCCCGATCGACCAATAAATAACTAACAAAACATTACACAATGCAGCTGTAAAGCCATAAGCTGGCTTAGTTTCCTTAGAACAGTCTTCATGAAATGGCGTCAATATTCACAAGTGTCTACCTACCTAATTTGCCTGTGCTTATAGTTTGTATCAGTATCTCACAAAACTCCCAGTGATCAATGTAAGGTACCTTATGGAAAATTGTAGAAACTAAAACTTAAGAAAAATGTTGCATTACAACAGTTTGGTAAAATGTTTACTAATTACAAATTCAGTTCAATCAATAAGGTGGTCGATGTATTAGGTAACCGATTTATTATGCCTGTACCAGTGAAATAATCCGTTGCTCACATACCTAAAGCCATACTCCGTCAGTGTGGATCTTACATGACGGTTCCCGTTCTTCAGTTTAAATACTTTCTCCCGTTATCTACCTAAAAGATACTTCTCCACATCTTTCGTTACTACGGAAACTAAACCATGATTCGATAATCCCTTGTCAGTGAATACCACACACAACGGCCTATCTGCAAAATATTGGCACTTGAATAATCTCACCGACAAAGATTCTCTTGACAAGTTGACAAACTAACCTGGGATGGCGAGTGTCGGCACAGAACCAGTTCGCCGGAGGAGGTCGACGGCGCTACACGGAAACATGGCGATGGCTATTTGGACCACTATCGGGCTTTTGGCGCTGTGCCACTCGTAAGTCTGTTTGTTTATACCGCTAGGTCGCTAAACTTGATTTAATATATTTTTTGCACAACTTTGAAATATTAAATATAATTACGTAACTTCATCTTGAAGGTCAATAGCAGTCCTCAAGAATTTATTAGCTAGTGCACTCTGACATTGAAGACTGCTTAGCACCTTTTGAATATTAAGTAATCGATTAATTATTATCAATAATTCTATCGTCGCTTGTGAAGCTAGCCGATAAACATCTCAGTAGAAATCATGCAACCTTCTAAAATGAACTGTTATTTGCTCTACTTGTTTGGGTTCACTTAACAACAACTAGACAAGTCGTTTTTGCCAATACTTTTAATTGTTTTCCTAAAAAAAAATACTTTTATCTGCATTATACATTTGTTTATAAACGTTTTAAAGCTTGGCCTAATACATTATCATGGAACATCATTGCTATGGCACTATGTCCTAGGTAATTACTGTTTCAGCTCGAGTTACTAAACTAGGTGAATACCTTGTCATAGGTTATCAATTTTTTTCCGAAAGTATTACAAATAATCTACTTTACCATATTTAGTGAAAACTGGACTGATATTATTAGTTAGCGTCAAGATGAAGGGACCAAGACTCCAATGTCTGTCATACGTATATGAAAAAATAATACCATTAATCTACTATTTCCTACCTTTACTATAATTTTAGCTACCTCATCAAATAAATAATATTTTAACAAAATGCTTGGTCCCTCCATCTTGACGTCAAGATGGAGGGACCAAACTGATGGAGTACTCCCTGGAATGTTCCACCTACTTAGTGTCATAATACCTTTAATCTACCTCAATATTATTGATTTTGGCTGCCCGAAACATATTTCGTTTTAAAAATATCGATAATATAAGTTGGTCCCTCCATCTTGACGATTCAATTATTTAGTGCAACAGGTAAACGGGTGGTTTAATTTATATCTCCGAAGGATAAATATTTTATACCTATTTAATACTTTCAAATCACGCAATATTTCTTGGGTTAAAGTTCATTTTAACGAGCCATAAATAATTAAAGAATATTGTAGGTACCACGTACAAAGGAGAATGGGCATATTTGTATGAAGGTTTGCCCAACCATTGTAGAATTATGGGCTAAATGGTTAGCTGCCACCGGGAGACGGCACGAGCCGTGTACGTTGTATTACGTTGTTTTTGTCTTGATATGGAATATGGACCGCAAAAGACTTATTATGCTGCTCCTGTTAGTCATCGCAAGATGTAAAAATATATCGACGGGCATTATTGAATCTTCCGTTTTCAAATTTATATCTTTATAATTAATTCTCCTCACCACAAACCACCCATTTTCCTTCTTAGCCCTTGTGCGGCGTCAGCACAATGGCTAAGAAGGAACATTCTCGAAGTAATACCTACCTAACTAGACCGTTTACTATATCCCAAGTAGACATAATCGTCTACAATTTCGAGTTTGTGCTAGTTGCCGAGAGCGGCCAAGAGGTCCCGAGGAGATTGGAGGTGTGGGGGAAAAGACAAATTGAAATTGAGTAGAACCAAAACGGAATACTTGTTTTGCGATATACTTGTTTGGCGGTCTCTCCAGTCCTGTGCCTATAACACTTTCTGGAACGCCCATACCGATCTGCTCCAACTTCCGGTACCTCGGGTCGCTTTGCTTGTCTAAGGGGATGGCGAAGTAGACTGGGACGTATGGCAACGGATCAATTCAGGATCGATAAAATGGCGACAGGTCACTGGGACAACTTGTGACCCACTTGAGGGGTCTCAAGTGAAAGGGAAAAATATACAAGTCCGTGATTAGACCTGTCGTACTGTATGGATCAGAATGCTGGGCTTTGAAAAAGATGGAAAAGAATCGATTGCATTTAGCGAAGATGAGGATGTTGAGATGGATGTGGGGACTAACAACAATGGATAAAATAAGGAATGAGTATATTAGAGGATATAAATGGGATAAGGGCAGAAAAATTATGAACTTCGAGTGTAGAGTATCCAATCCTGAAAGGAGTGGGTGTTACATAGGCATTCAACATGCTCTTGATTATTTCTCTATTCATTTTAAGATTCATTCTTTTGGAAGATCTACTGAGGTGATTGAGCATTGTACTGAGGTCTTCCATGGTCTCAGCCATGACCACTATATTGCGAAACCGAAGGCAAGTGATATACTCGCCATTGACATTGATGCCTAGTCCTCTCCAGTTTAGAACTTTGAAGACATCCTCCTGTACAGCGGTGAACAGCTTTGGAGTTATGACTAGATCTCCCTGTCTCACACCTTGCTGCAGAAGAATAGGTTCCGATTCCGAGGTTTGAAAATTCCGAACAACATCATTCCACAGTAATAACTACAAAAAGTTTCCGACGAATTGATAACCTCCTTTTTTTTTCCGGGGGTGTGATATCATTAAATAACCCTTCCCGCTCTTGGGAAGAGCGGCAGGAGTGTCAGACTTCTACCGACTAAAAATCACCCATGTTCCTTCTTAGCCCTTGTGCGGCGTCAGCACAAGTCAATTCGTCGGAAACTTTTTGTAGTTATTACTGTGGAATGATGTTGTTCGGAATTTTCAAACCTCGGAATCGGAACCTATTCTTCTGCAGCAAGGTGTGAGACAGGGAGATCTAGTCATAACTCCAAAGCTGTTCACCGCTGTACAGGAGGATGTCTTCAAAGTTCTAAACTGGAGAGGACTAGGCATCAATGTCAATGGCGAGTATATCACTTGCCTTCGGTTTCGCAATATAGTGGTCATGGCTGAGACCATGGAAGACCTCAGTACAATGCTCAATCACCTCAGTAGATCTTCCAAAAGAATGAATCTTAAAATGAATAGAGAAATAATCAAGAGCATGTTGAATGCCTATGTAACACCCACTCCTTTCAGGATTGGATACTCTACACTCGAAGTTCATAATTTTTCTGCCCTTATCCCATTTATATCCTCTAATATACTCATTCCTTATTTTATCCATTGTTGTTAGTCCCCACATCCATCTCAACATCCTCATCTTCGCTAAATGCAATCGATTCTTTTCCATCTTTTTCAAAGCCCAGCATTCTGATCCATACAGTACGACAGGTCTAATCACGGACTTGTATATTTTTCCCTTTCACTTGAGACCCCTCAAGTGGGTCACAAGTTGTCCCAGTGACCTGTCGCCATTTTATCGATCCTGAATTGATCCGTTGCCATACGTCCCAGTCTACTTCGCCATCCCCTTAGACAAGCAAAGCGACCCGAGGTACCGGAAGTTGGAGCAGATCGGTATGGGCGTTCCAGAAAGTGTTATAGGCACAGGACTGGAGAGACCGCCAAACAAGTATATCGCAAAACAAGTATTCCGTTTTGGTTCTACTCAATTTCAATTTGTCTTTTCCCCCACACCTCCAATCTCCTCGGGACCTCTTGGCCGCTCTCGGCAACTAGCACAAACTCGAAATTGTAGACGATTATGTCTACTTGGGATATAGTAAACGGTCTAGTTAGGTAGGTATTACTTCGAGAATGTTCCTTCTTAGCCATTGTGCTGACGCCGCACAAGGGCTAAGAAGGAAAATGGGTGGTTTGTGGTGAGGAGAATTAATTATAAAGATATAAATTTGAAAACGGAAGATTCAATAATGCCCGTCGATATATTTTTACATCTTGCGATGACTAACAGGAGCAGCATAATAAGTCTTTTGCGGTCCATATTCCATATCAAGACAAAAACAACGTAATACAACGTACACGGCTCGTGCCGTCTCCCGGTGGCAGCTAACCATTTAGCCCATAATTCTACAATGGTTGGGCAAACCTTCATACAAATATGCCCATTCTCCTTTGTACGTGGTACCTACAATATTCTTTAATTATTTATGGCTCGTTAAAATGAACTTTAACCCAAGAAATATTGCGTGATTTGAAAGTATTAAATAGGTATAAAATATTTATCCTTCGAAGATATAAATTAAACCACCCGTTTACCTGTTGCACTAAATAATTGAATCGTCAAGATGGAGGGACCAACTTATATTATCGATATTTTTAAAACGAAATATGTTTCGGGCAGCCAAAATCAATAATATTGAGGTAGATTAAAGGTATTATGACACTAAGTAGGTGGAACATTCCAGGGAGTACTCCATCAGTTTGGTCCCTCCATCTTGACGTCAAGATGGAGGGACCAAGCATTTTGTTAAAATATTATTTATTTGATGAGGTAGCTAAAATTATAGTAAAGGTAGGAAATAGTAGATTAATGGTATTATTTTTTCATATACGTATGACAGACATTGGAGTCTTGGTCCCTTCATCTTGACGCTAACTATTATTAAAGGTTCCCAAATAAATCTTTACGGGTATTGTGTAAGGACAACTTCTGTTATCGCTCATAGAAGATTTGATTGTTTGATTTTGATTTGAGCATTTAGCCAGTCATTGTTGTAATACTTAGAGAAATCTTATCGGTTGCACAGGAAATTGACTAACTAAATCACATAATGGCAATTATCGACCTTCCTTTAGCTTTATAAGGCGATACCTTAATGAATGGATGATTACTACCCGCAACGACATTTGAAATTCTATCAGTACCTACAGTAAAAGGGCTACGCCGCAGTCGGGTATTTGAATATTAAATTATGAAATGAAAATAGAATGAACGGCCCGCCTGCTTCCAAGTTTTGTTTAATTTAAAATGAGCTTGTTTTTATCCTTTCAGTTTTTTCAGTCGGACTTTTTAGTTTCTTAAGTAATATCCTTTTATAACCCTTGTAAGGGATGTTGTCACCGTTTTCCGGCACGAAGAGAAAATCAACAAGTTCGTGACAAGGATTTATTTTCTTAGACGTACAAACTTTATATAGGACAAGCCCCGACCACCTTTTCCCAGTAAGGACGAAGGGAGTGGACAATGGGTCCTCTTTTCAAAAAAATTGGTATTTTAGCCGAGTCTCATGAGACCATTCCCTGTAGGACGTGGTCCACGAATGCACTGCTACTACTGCTACTTTAGTCTTACAAATCACAAAAAACTCTCAATAAGAATAATTATGCTAGCGGAGGTCATTAGATCACGGAGGATCTTAACACCGCGATCAAGGATCGTGACGTATTTGTACAGCACCATCTAGTGGTGAATGACGGCACTTACTTAGTAGCTGCTTTGCTTTATAGATGACGCTAGTGATGTTAAATGTTGGTTTGTTACACCCTTCATTTTCATACCCTTTATAACCCTTCATTTTGATACCCTACTCGATGGTAATGGAAAAAACAATATTTTTGTACTCTGCAATTTTTCCTGTTTTTTTTTTAAATTTTAATGTAGCCAGTGACACTTGCGTTATCAAGACGAATCTAACAACTATATATATATATTTTAATCAAATCCCTTCATCCGTTTAGGAGTTATGAGGGAACAAAGAAATGGACATACATACATACATACACGTCAAACACATAACCCTCCTTTTGGGCTTTGCCATCACCGTAATGTAAAAATACATACTTACTTTGAAGAAATTCAAATCGTCTATTTTTGTTTCAAATAAAGTTAAATTTTAGAATATTAAAATAACCACGAAGTGGATGGCGGGGTCTATTCGCTCCATCATTCGACCTGTGGGTTTAGGAGTAACAACAACCACTCGAGTCCGCGGTATCTCTTCCGAAAAACCCGCAGCCCCGGCGGGGCACACTTGCACACCTTTGAATATAATTTTATAATTGATAACACTATAATACTGCAGTATTATTACATGACAGCGATTCATAACTGTCGGAGTGCCGTAATACTGCGAACAATTTCGATGTAGCGCACGCCGCGCCGCGCCGGCCGCTCCCGCGGCACCATTCGTTTCGCTCGCTCGGCTCGCGCGTTGGTTCTAACGTAACCTAACCTGTTTGGTTGGAGTGCTCTAGATCGTGCTCGTATAATAAAGTTAAAATATGTACCCATATTTATTTATAAAATTATGGACAGCAAACCGTCTATTATTACATTTTCGTTACAAGGACCAAATATTATCTATTGTCTCGCCAATGTGTCTAGCGCAAGTTCATAAATATATAGTGATGACAATGTCAATATTTTTAAATTTATGAAACATTTTCTGTAAAACGAAATTATTTGAAACTTCTGTCTGTGAAACAAGGGGACACTGATAATTATTATGTATGCTCCTGATGGTCCAATGAGACGGCAAACCTGCAACCAACACGACCGGAGAGAGATCAGGCATTGGACCAAACGGCTTGATGTGCTTCCCGAGGTACGGGGGATCATACTGCCAACTTCCAAACCCCGGGTTGTTACTGACAACTCTCTAATGAAAACACTCGATCAAATTGCACGAGCGAGACCAACGGTCATTTATATAAATAAATGACCGTTGGTCTCGCTCGTTACCTACTTATCAGATAGGGTTCCAACTAACTCAAGCCTAGCAATTAGCAAATATTATGAGTCTTCGTCATAGAAAATCGATAGGCGCTAGGAAGTAGGTAGCCGTTTTCCTCGTCTCAGCCTTGTGACCTAGACTACCATAGACCTATACCATATTACCATAGACCTATGTACAGTTTACCAGTCGGGTTTCAGGTTGCATTAGTTAAATCACCCTTTGCTACGACAACACAAGACGTTGTCAATGTCTGATCGTCACTGCTGTATGATTTTGTAGTTAGCTGAACACCTGTCTTATTTTAATAAATCACCAATCTGTAGTAGGTACTATTAAAAAAAAAAAAAAAAATTTTAGGCCGGCCATCCTTGACAGAACAATGAGCGGAAAATGGGTCCGGAAGATTTATGATCGTTTGCAACAGATGAACGTAGGTACTATTGGAACCACAGATATAGATATACTTCTTATATGTATAACGCAAGTATCACGATCCGTTTGACAACCATTTGGTTACTATAAAAAAACAAGTTGCTGTATAAAATGCTACCTACGTTTATATTCTAATCAATCGAATTTGCACTTGAGTTGTAACGTTGTTTTTACACGACTGCCCAAAACAAAAAGAGTGTTATGTTTTTAATACATTATTGGCTAGCTGCGCTCTCCTTGTTAAGGATACTTAAACAAGGCACACGAAGTGACGCGTGAAGTTGGTGCTCTTGGGTTATCTAGGTTTATCTATACATGTCTAGGATTGGGACACTCATTATTACTAACACTCTCGTACCATTGTATTTACATTATGAATACCTAGATGGTTCACTAGGTTTAATAGTAGCAAAAGTTATTTCATGTTAGACAAGGACCTCCATAATTTTTCAATCATCATGTGTTTTGCGTTCTCCGACTAATCAGAAACGAGTTCAAATCGTTAAGACAGCGTTTCTTAGACTTGCCTCGGTGACAAAGCCTGTATTCAGCAAAGTTAAGCATTTCCAAGTAAATAATTATATACAACGAGGATCACCATGACATGTTACAGGACCATTTCGTACACCAAATTCCCTGAAGGGTTCACGTTTGGCGTGGCGACAGCTGCTCATCAGATTGAAGGCGCGTGGAATGTCAGTGGTAAGTAGTTGACCGAATTTCTCTTTCATTTTCTCGTTTATATATATTTTTTCCCTCTCAAAGAGAGCAGGCGTGTGTCCCAGCAGTGGGTACATTAATAGGCTGATGATGATGTTAGTTAGTCCACTCCTTCCTTTGAGCATTTGGTATGTAGGTACACCATAAATGAACTACAGTAATGTGTACTGCTTCTTTTAGGTTACTGGTCACAAGTGCTACTGCATGAGTTCGACTCCCACCCAGATCGACAGAGTAGTCGGAACTGTCGGAAGTGGTAAACGTGAACGGCGAATGGATACTTTAGTTTCCGATTCTTCAAGCAATGGGGTAGATCACAAAAAAAAATTAATCCGTCAGATAGATTTCCAAATAATAATATTGGACACGTATTTTTTTTAACGTAAACTAAAAATGAAGTTGATACAGTGCTTTGGAAACTCGTGTGGCGTCATAGTCTAAGACATTAATATGACATTTTTACCGGTCAGTGACGTCACAAACCCCCACTCAAATCTTTGACGCGTTTTATCTTCGTGAATTTCTATAAAACAAATAATACGTATTAATTTTTTTCGATAATCTAACAGACGGTCTAATTAAAATCACATTTTTTTTAGTCAGTCAACATTCCTATTGTGATGTTGTGTAAGCATAACCATAAGTGTAGGTACGTTACGAGCATAATTTAATGATAAAACATGCTTCATATCCCTCGCGATTTCAGAGGCAAAGTCTAAACCGTACTCAACAAAGGCTCTTGACAACTATCGCAATAAGATCGTGAGCCAGCCTATCCTAACACTCAGAAAAGGCTGGGTTGATGATAATGTCATAACTGTGACAAAATCTTATCTGAAGTAGAATTACGATATCTATCTCGACAGATACTCAATCAACTTTAATCTTTACAAATACGAGATAGGATAAATCAACATCAACGGGAAACACAACAGATATTTGTTTTAAGGAAAATATTGAGGAATAGATTTCAAAACCACAGTCGAATATAAAGGGTGTTAAAGTACCCTTAACGCAAACGAAAGGCACTTGTTCTCCCCACCACTGCGATATTTTTTTGGTTCAAGACCATACCTGGGAACCCCCTAGTTACGGAGATAATAAGGGTCAAAGTTCCAAATCTTGCACAGCTGTTTTTGTAAATACTAGTTCTTCAGGTTCTAACTTTACTTAAATTACCTCCATGACCCGTTTACTATTCAAAGCATCCACTAGCACATTGCACATTGAGTTTTACCGTCAAATGAGATTTTTATTTATATTTTTTGTAGGGGTACTTAGTTTGATGTACAGAATGCTTGGTTGACGTATGTGTGAAGGGTTAATTTACACCCTGTATAGTTACAGAAATAATATTTCCTGGTGAATCCAATTACTATATCAGAGCATGAGTTTTATTTCGGTTACCAATGTTTCTACGTATGTATAAGAGCTAAGTTGGGGACTAGAAGAGTATACTAATATATATACCTAATAGAATATAATGTATAGCCTACAGCTACAAACAATGTAGCTTTCTACCGGTGAAATATTATTTTAAGAATAGGGGATCGGACAAAAAAAAACTAATTATTCCGTCAGATAGATTGCAAAAAAATATTAGAGACGTATTTTTTTTTTCACATAAACAAAAAATTAAGTCAATACAGTGCTTCGAAAACTCGTGAACTCTTCGAAAACGTCGTATGATAGTACATTATTTTTTTACCTACAAATGTCGTCACAACCACATCTTATCTTCGTCAATTTTGATTAATTTGATAAAACAAAAAACACGTATCCAATATTTTTCGATAATCTAACTGACGGACATTAGAATCATTGTTTTTTGACAGTCCGATCCCCTATTGGATCATTAGGTAGTTCCTGAGTTTACACCTGTAAACAAACAAATTTTACGTCATATTAGTATACCTATAAGAGTAGATATAGAGTAAGTACCTACTTATACTGCGGTACTCAGAGATATTTAACGATTACTTAAGCCGCCACTTAGTAAAGGTTCTGACAGTTTTGTCATACAAAAGTAAGTCAAATCTTTGCTAAGTAACGGCTTAAGTAATTGTTAAATATCTCTGAGTACCGCAAATAGACATTTAAAAACTAATTTCAAATTAATTGTTAATGTTTTCAGGCAAATCAGAAAATGTCTGGGATCGTTTGTCACACTCACGTCCTGAGATGATCATCGACGGCACCAACGGCGACATTGCCTGCGAGTCCTACTACCGATACCAGGAAGATGTGGAAGAGTTGGCATACCTTGGAGTGGACTTCTACAGGTTCTCGCTGTCCTGGGCCCGCATCCTGCCCACAGGCCGCATCGACGAAATCAACCCTGACGGCATTCGCTATTACAACGATCTTCTCGATGCTCTGGCCGAGAAAAACATTGAACCACTTGTAAGTTTATTGAAATACGGTTGTTATCGTTTACCGTTTACTTGTGATAGATGTGAGAATTTTTTTTCATTCTCTTTAGTAGTACTCTATGGTAGTATTTTACTATTTTCTAACAAAAAAAGATTATATTTATACAGTGTATTTGTAAAATACTAGCTGATTTTGACGAAAGTAAAATAAAAGCTATAGCGATAGAAAAAAGTAAAATGAAAAAGAAAACTTTAGTGGCGTTAATTTTTTTTCGTCATAATATTATGGCCAGTAAATACAACAATTCTAAAAAAGATGATTCAACTCCAAGAACGTAAGAAATATGATCAGATTTTTAGGTAAAAAAAATGGATGCCATTAGGTACGATGAAAAAATAATAATTAAGAAAAACTCTAATGGCGTTATATATTTTTGACCGACTATGGCCAGGTAGTAAAAAGAAAATTCTAAAAAAAGATCCAATGCTAAGAATGTGACGGTATAATAAAAATACGAGCTGATTATTACGTAAAAAAATGGATAGGTACCATGTACGATAAAGACAAATAAATTAAAAAAAAACTCTAATGGCTTTATATATTTTTTGACCGACTATGGCCAGTAAGTAAAAAGAAATTTCTGAAAAAGACCCATTTCTTTTACCTGAAAATGGCACAAACTATACTAGTGCCACACCAAAAAAAAAAAAAAAAAAAAAAGACCCACATCCACCACATTGACCACATTCGAAGAATGTGTATAATAAAAAAATAAGGGCTGATATGTACGTCAATAAATGGAGGCCATTAGTATGATGAAGAAAAGTAAATTTAAAAAAAAAATCTCTAATGGTGTTAGGTATATATTTTTTGACCGACTACGGCAAGAAACTAAAGAGTTTCTGAAAAAAAGATACGATTCGAAGACTGTGTCTAATAAAAAAATAGTAGCTGATCTTTACGTAAAAACAAATATTAAAGTCACTAAAAATCATTCATTTAAAAAAAAATGGTGTTCTGGTGTTCTACATTTTTCGACAGAATATGGCCAGTGATGTGTTTTATTTAATTTAACCTTTTTACTCTCAATAGTGCTGAGTAAAAAGTTTAAATTAAAATAATTTGATCTTAGGACCACAAGTGAATGTTATGATCACAAGTTAAGTTTTAACAATTATGGCTTTATTTCCCAAATCATGGAACATGTGCCATTGTTGCAGGTCACCCTATTCCACTGGGACTTGCCCCAGACACTGCAAGACCTCGGAGGCTGGGCGAACCCAAAGTTGATTGATTACTTCCGGGATTATGCTGATGTGTGCTACAAAAATTTTGGCACCAAAATCAAATCTTGGATCACATTCAATGAGCCTTATGAAATCTGTGAAGATGCTTACGGTGACGACAAGAAAGCACCAGCCATCGACAGCCACGGAGTTGGTAACTATTTGTGCAGTGACAACTTGCTGAAGGCCCATGCTGAATCCTACCACTTGTACAACGAGAAATACCGTCCATCGCAAAATGGCAGAATCATGATCTCAATCAACTCCATCTGGTATGAACCCAGTGACCCCGAAAACCAAGAGCAGGTTGCGCTCGCTGAAGTTGCTAATCAGTTCAAAGTAAGGACATAAAAGTTATTTAAAGCTTCCTCTGCTTTATTTTTTATTGTAAGTCATTAAATAATTATTTTGTATTTGTTTAGTTCGGTTGGTTCGCGCACCCAATTTTCACGACTGAGGGTGGTTACCCAGCGGTGATGGTGCAAAATGTAGCTCGACAGAGCGCGGCCGAAGGTCTCTCCAAACCACGTCTGGAGCAGTTCGATGACTATTGGATTCAGAGGATCAAGGGTACATCGGACTTCTTGGGCATCAACCACTACACCACGCATTTGATTACTGGAGCTGGAGTCGACCCCATCTCTAAGTCTCCTTCATGGTTGAAGGATATTGGCGCAGTCACTACCATGGAGGTCGGCGGCGATTCTGCTTCGGAGTGGCTCAGAGTAATTTTTTTTTATAATTATTTATTAGCAAAATCTAAATGACTGCCTAAAACCGTAAGGCAGCAGATTTTTATCACGTTTAAAACAGAGATTTGTATTATTGTAATAAGTTTTATATTTACATGTACATCCGTTCATGTTCTCCGAGCCGGTCGGTGTGGACGGACACTAAGGCTCTTAGATATTATTTTGATCTACAGCTTCTACAGTATTCCAAATGCCATTATTTTTATATTGTATTAAATAGAATAATTCACAATCATACAACACGTGTGAAACTTACTTTTCTTTACATCTCCACCAGGTAGTACCAACTGGCTTCGCGAACCTGCTCCGTTGGTGCAAGAGCTCATACAATGACCCACCGATCTACATCACAGAGAACGGATTCTCTGACCGCGGTACATTGCTCGATTATGGTCGCATCAGTTATTTCAATGTAAGATAAGTACTGATAGTATTTTAAAAACGAGAACGTTTACAGAATAGTGAATTTGTGGTCTTTTCAGTTTATCTTTTTATAAAAGTTTTATAAAATTTAAGCTAGAAATGCTTCTTCCAAAGGTCCATCCGTAGATGGGTGACCATTCATTACATACCCTTCAGTGTCTCGAAAAGCAGTCTAAATCGTTGAGCGGTCATTAGCAAATCTTTGACAGTCGTCATCTCTATCAACGATTTCAGTAAAAAATAGAATGATGTTGTTTTAAAATATATATGTAAAATTACAGGACTACCTGAGCGAGATCTTGAACGTGATCTACGACGACGACGTCAAGGTCCTCGGTTACACGGCGTGGACTCTCATGGACAACTTCGAATGGAGGGCTGGATTCTCGTAAGGCATTTGACTTATAATACAAACGAACTACACCATGATGCGATATGTTCAATTTGGCAAATGGTACAACCGACTGTTCCGAACTGATGAGCAAAATTGGGTTGCGTGTTCCATCTTTCACCTTAAGGAACCATAAACCTCTTTATGTTCCCTCTGTGCGGTGCATTTATAGACAAAATTCCTATTTGATAAGAGCTAGCAGGGCTTACAACTCGATGTGCCGGAGTTTTGATGACTTTGATTTATTCTCCACCAGTGTACCGAAACTAAAAAAAATACTTTGTACAAACTTTTTTGAAGCTATCTAAAATTTGTTCAATCCTAAAATTTGTTCAATCCTTTCTTAATTTTCTACGAGTGCTTAATTCTTACATTCTCTTGCATGTCTACTGTTTCTTATGCTACCCTTATAATGTCAGTGAAAACTTTTAATTGGCTTTCTTTCACTATCTGTCGACTATCTGTATCCTAGCTGTAAGTTTTCTTAAGAAATAAATAAAATAAAATAAAATAAAATAAATACTACTCTAGGCTACTCGGTTCTTGGTACTTGGTCGTATGCAACGTGTTAAATTTTAAAGTCGTTTTATAATGGGATACCTTCTTACTTTTGACTTTAGATATTAAATAAAGCAAGACTCCTCTTGTTCTGGAGCCCCGTTCGAGACAGGGACTCCAGAAACAAAGTAGGGACAGGCTGTCTCTAACATGCAAAGGTGTTTCTATCATCTATGAACCTTTCCATGATGTGCCTATGTATTTACAATTTTCTGTGACCCTTTGCGTTACCAATTAAACGGGCCCAGTGTGAGTCGAACTCGCACACGAGGGATTTTTGGAAAACACCATTAGAGTATGAGAGCCTCTTCATTTTAACTTATTGTTATAACTGCAGTTGTAGTTATGCATATCTGTGTATATTTCATGCGTCTATCTATTACTCTCCAAAGAATACAGCCCCGTGACAGATGCACAGACATTGAATCATTTGTAACAAGGACTGGAAATCTTAAAAGTTGAACATCTTTTAAATTCCAGTGAGCGTTTCGGCTTCTACCACGTCAACATCACTGACCCGGCGCGCCCGCGCACCGCTAAGCTGTCAGCCGAGTATTATAAGGAGCTGATCGCTAACCGCGAACTGCCTCAAGATTCTCGCTTCAAAGATCCTGCTGTAAGAACCAACTGTTTATCTCCAACTAACACCTAACATTTCTCTTCTGAATTCTTCTTCGACGTCTGGTCAGTCTGAGAGACTGAGAGGATTAGAAAAGTAATAGCTGATAGACTGCCAAAGGAGACAATTTTTTGTTCGGCGAAGTCTCGCCACATAATTTTAGTGTCCAGTAATGAAACATATCGTCTAGGGATTGATTTCTTCCTCAGAATCTTGTTTACTTTTTTCAATTTATCGGTGGGTGCGCAACCAGCTACTTAAATGCAGATATTTACTAATCAAAGTGCATCTTTGAACATAATGCCTGTTAATACCTCTATTATTTTTATCTTATTTCCTCTACGCTGTATTTATTATCCAATAAATGATCTACCTGCATGTTAAGTAGAAACTACTGATTGAAGGTACGCTAGCTCGCCTCGGCGTTTAAACCGCATGACATTGTTGCGGAACCTATGTATACCTACATCTTTCGTGCTTCAACTGTCACTTTTCTATCTGTCCTGTAACACTAGATGAGTCTACTAACCATTGTACAAAACCCTTACTTGTTTATACTTTGACAGGTCGCACGAAACTGAGAGGGGTGTTGGCTCGAGCATGGTAACATCTTATATATTGTACATAATATATGGTATTATATTTATTATTTAAAAGAAGCATGCTTGCACTGCTTGTTATCGTAAACTAATAAATAATTGAAAAGATTCTGAGACTTTCCTTTTCTTTTCAACAGATAAGAACACCCAGAACTGAATTGTAATACCTACTTATTTCATCGTGTCATTTAATTTATGGGAAGTGAAATATATAATAGGTATTAAAACAAATATTTATTTAATTCATTATAAGAATATCGAATTATTTACAATGAAATTATAGTAAATTAATAACTTTGACACGTAATTTCATTGTTACATCATTGATACACGTAGTTACATACACTACATAGAAAACTTGCATCTGTTATCAGACTGAAAAGATATGTTTTTCATAAAGGCTATACTTAAGAAATAATTGATTATAGTTTTCACTTCAGATATTGTTCTGAATATTATTCTGTAGCAAGTGGCAGGGCTCATGCGAGGCTACTGTTACAACTTGGAATGTTTGTCGACGTGCCTGCGCGGCACAAGGGGCGACTGGATGTGTGTGTGCGACCGCTGTCTCCCTCCCCCGCTGTCCCTCAGCGCAGCGGGGAGGGGGCGGGGAGAGAATAATGAACCGAACAATATGAGAAGCATCCAAACTTACGGACCCTTAGAATTAATACACGACAAATACAAATATAAAGTATACAACAAATGGATCTACAGAATACAAAATTAAATGTATCATCAACCCAGCACCGTTACGTCTAATTACAATAGTTACACAGATGCTATTTATTACTGAAGATTACATTAAAGTCTTACAAGAATAAAAGTACTTTTACTAATATGGCAAAGTTTTCAATGTAGCATTTGATATTAAAGGCCTAATTCCATTATCATATTATTCAATCAAGCTAGCTGAATTCAATACACTCATTCAAAAATCTAAAGACTAGGTGGGCTTACAAAATTTTGAAATATTTTAAATTGTTGATATAATGAACGAACGAACGATGAACGAACGAACGAACGATGATTTGATGAATTTATTACTAAATATAATGAAGTAATACTAATTACATAACAGTAGTTTTTCGAAAATAGATTTAATAATTTGTTGGCACCAATAGTAGAGTCTGCTCCATGGCAGTTAACAATGTTATTCTTTCAATAACTTCATAATATCAGACAGTAACAATTTTTTAAGTAAGGCACTTACAGGCAAAATTTCGAGCTCCAATATCTCCCTAAAATTAGCTAGCTAGCTGCACCCATACACTTGGATATTGCTTAGGTAGTCACATTGCTCACTTACAACCCAACTATAATAAGTAAACATAATAGTTGCCAACATTATTATCTACTTCATGATTAACTATTAAAACTTAACGTCTATTCATAATCTCGAAAATTCACAAGGACGGTGTAAGTTGACAAACAACGTTCTACAAGTACATAAGTAGTTTATTTCTGTCAAATCACTATTACATTCGACAATAGAAAATTGTAAAAATATCTCAACATTATCTAAATTATTACAACAATAAATAATTTTTATCAAGGCACAATAAGGCACTGTTACATCAAGATGTTATCACAATCTTAATTTTAAAATATATCATAAAATATTGTTTGTTTGTCGATTTATAGAATACGATTTCCGATAGTCTCTATGAAAAGAATATGGAAACCTAGTTCACGAATGATTGCGTTGCAACGCAACTACTTTCTGCTACGAAAGAAGGCTTGCAGCCACCGCGGCTCCGCGCGCCGACATCGTCACTGTGCCAGTGTACCAGTGCACCAGTGTACCAGTGCACGACTGTACCACTGCACGTGTGCACGTCTGTACACTCGCACCCTCTCGTCAATGACTAGCCATTCGTGATTAGTCTTGCTCTACTGATTCGCGTTACTTGGCTTGGTTTTCGTAGCTCATCTCTACTTGAACTGGGTGAAACGTTTAGAATATGAGCACCATTATTGTACTGCTCACACCAAAAGACAAAGATTACATAATATTTGCTTACAATGATTTAGCGTTTCTTTGCTAACTATGAGAAAAAAGGCACTAATTTACAATACTTAGGAGTCCAAGTCAATAATTGCAATGAGTATGTGTTGTAAAGTCAGACATACAAGATTCCACACATCTATCATCACAACAAAGTAGAAACACTTATAACTCACACAATTTTGTATTCCTATCTCATTCGAATAAATGCAGAGACAGAGACAAAACCAATTCTGCATAAAAGCGAGCAGATATTGTAGGGAATAGATAAACCGATGAGGACAACTTTCGTAATAACATTTGAGTTAAATTACTATACTTAACAAATGCATGGGTCCGCGTCGGTCTACCTGCTCTCGAGGAAGCCATCGTACTAGTACTGAAAGTATCTAACTATCCTAAATCATAAGCACACAAAATCCCACATCAGTCATTACACATGTTATGCTATAATTGTCATTTTCAAAGTGAAATTTACACCATCGTTACCGTTCTGTCACCGACACTGTTATAGCGGTCGACGTCATTCAAGCGGTAAGTACGCTACATTAAACATATAATAGGTACCTAATTTGAAAGTTTGTAAGCATGGTATGCCCGACGCGCGACGTCTGTCCGCCTGCCTACAGCCACGTCAGCACGTTGTCGGGCTTGCTCGGCGTCGAGTTTATGAGCGATTGCACGTCGTCCAGGAGTATATCGTTTGTAAACTCGTTTAACTGAAACGTACACGATTTACGTTATAACAACTATTAATTAAGCTCTAAACAAGAAATAGGTACATTCCCTCGCGTGCACACTTAATAAGGAAATGGAATTTATTCCGTCACATGAGCATCTCGAGGATGTTTTTACATTTTACTGACATAATAGAGAGAGCGATGCATGCGACTCATTGATAATCCTTTAACTGGAATTAAAATAAACCAACGAAAACATGACAGTTACCCATAGGGAGAATTTACTTTAAAAAAACCTTAACTAACGTTGTTAGTTACGTGCAAATAAAAAAGTTATCTTGTAAGTCAACCCTGGGTTAGTTTTCAACAAAATGTCGAAAAAAGCCGGCTTTTGTCAATGGGATGTAGGTATATTACATCTTGGGATAGAATATATTTTTATCGCTCGTCATACATTTTGTACGTGACCGTTCACACTGTGCTTATAAAATATGTGTATTAGATCTCAAAGTTTGGATATAATATACAGCTCAAGATGTAATAAATATTACATCCTATAGTCAAAAGCCGGCTTTATAGCGCAAACTACGTCGGCCAGGTTGACTACGGCGTAGTACCTATATCAAGGACTCGACTACGCCGTAGCACAGAGGATCTGGACTACGGCGTAGTCGTTCCTAAAACTACGCCAGCTACGCCGTAGTGCACAATTCGACTACACTGACTACGCCGTAGTCAGTCAGCATGTTAGTGTTTTAGGTGTTAGAGTGTTAGTTTAAGCTATAAGACAGGCAAAAATACCTGTAAAGAAGGTACCAAGTCGTCAGTAGAGTCGAGGTTGTCGGCTAGCGTGATATCGGTGGAGTCTAGGTTGGCGCCGGCCTCGCTGGTGCAGTCCATGCGGTCATCCATCCCGGCGAGGAAGCCCTCAGGTGTGTGCGGCATAGAGTAGGAGTGCGGGACACCCATCCCCAGCCCGCTGTCGGCGGACTCCTGCCGCTGGTGGTCCGACAGACCCGAGAGGAACGGGTCTAGAGGCAGCTCGGTGCTGGCCACGCCTGTACTATTCGCCAGGGATGACACGATGGACGACGATTGCCGCGCCATTATAAGCTCTTGCTGGAATACGAGAAAAGTACTTTATTAATGAGCTACTAGTGATTTGATTGATGTAAGTCCCAGATTTCGTTTTCTAAACGAAAAAAACTAACAATGCAGTCGTAGCTTGTAGCGTAGTGGGGCGTAGCGAAATGTTCAAAGAAATAAAATAATCCATTTCATTAAACAGGATATAGTCTAGTGGTGTGACCGTCGAAATATCAAGCCATAGATCTCAAGTTACAACAGTTAGTTACAGTTAGTTAGTTACTAGTATTAACTGGGTTGTGGAGGTCAGATAGGCAGTCGGTCCATGTTAAATACTGGTATTCAGCTGCATCCGGTTAGACTGGAAGCCGACCCCAATATAGTTGGGAAAAGGCTAGGCAGATGATGAGATCTCAAGTTCGAGCCCAAGACACGCTACTCTCCCGTCGGGGCTGCGGGTTGTTCACAAGACATACCGCGGCCTCGACATAAAGGGCTAAGGGAACATGGGTGGTTTTTAGTCAGTAGAAGTCTGACACTCCCTTTCGCACTGCCCAAGAGAGGGAGGTGTTATTTGGTGATTTTCCACCCGCCAAAAAAAAAACACGCTACTCTGATTTTTCGGATTCATGACTATATTGTGTAGTTATCACTTGCTTCGGTGAAGGAAACATCGTGAGTTAATCAGCACATTAAAAATAATAATTATAAAGAAATATCTTCGCCAATAAAGTACAATTACTTTCTCCAACAACAACAACAACAAAGAGGTGTTACAAATATTATAGGTGCGAAGGTATGTGGGAGTCAGGTAATCCAGACTAGGATACCCTGCGCCCTGTGCTGTGCAGCATGCATGAACAATGCACTGGTGGGCAAAGGTCACTTCAATCGCACGTCACTCAATTTTATTTTCGGCAACTCTCATCCAGTTACTACTAGCCAGCCTGCGAAGATCGCAGCCCAACCGAGTCTGAGTGCGTTCCACCTTACGCTTGTCATTCCACAGTCGTCAGTCAAAACACGTCTACCCGAATTGTCATTGGCTCTACGGCTAATATGGCCAGTGCCACTTCAGCTTATTTATTGTATGAGCTATGTCGACAAGTCACATGATAAAGAAAGAAGAATTCGCAGGTGTGCAATCAATCAGTAATTTTGACGAGCAAGGTGAAATATAATCTGATACACAACCGGACAAATAAACTAGAGCACCACATATTGTTTCGCGTTATTAATGATTCACTATACGACGATGACATTGATAAGTAACGCACCGTCTATCGCATATCGCTTATCACACATGGAAAGTCTACGTACTTAGTTCTCATCTTGATCAGGTAATTGTAATCGTTCTTGCCCTGAAAGTGTTTGCTGTTACGTCCATCCATTATTTTACTACTCTTTTAAAGACTAACTTTTACTGTATCATTAAACTTTCGCAGTTTACCAAAGAAACCAGTTTTTTAAGTGTTCCAAGTTCAGACGTGTCTACTCGCAGTTCCGCGTCAATGCGGAAGTCATCAGACTGAGGAAGCGGAATCAACTGCCGTATGTAAATGAGTGCATTATATTAATAAGTATACCTATCCCACAAAAAATAACATGTTAACAAGATTTCAATAAATCAATTATACTGTTAAAATAAAAGAACAGGTTCACCTCTGAATTCTCAACGTTCACTTTTCGACTGAAAATTGAGTTGCTTTTGGTTTTCTGAGCGATGCCTCCTCAAAGAGTCATTGTTATTACATGACTTAACACTTATTGTGGCTTATATTCATATTGTCTGAATTTTTACCTGGAGTCTGATCTCCTGCTGGCGTTGCTTAAGGCGCTCCCGTTCCAGCTGCAGTGACTGCAGCCGCAGCTTCTGCTGGCAGGCTTGCAGCGAGGCGTTGGCCCAGCCGCCGTCCGGTCCCGTGCCACCCGCTGCTGGCGTGCGCTGCAAGTGTTGCGCTGGAAACACAAACATCAGCATCAGCACACACACAACACTTCCTATAACACTGCGGGATCAGCACCTGCTTTCGTGATATAGTCTTATTTCTCAAGCGTGTACAATTATACGATAATTATGCGTTGCTGACATTCACTGTACATGTTGTATACTTACGTATCCTTGGATCGAACCAGGATGTGGTGCGAGCTGCATGATTTATAAAGTAGATTTCTCCTTCCGCCGTCGCGGCCTGCTCCCAACCCTCCGGCAGGGGCCCTAGTGGATCCGTCGGTGTGTTACTACTTGTACTCTTCGCTGCTGAAATCAATCAAACGTACGTAATCAGTACCTTTGAAACGTTACACTTGTCATTTGTAGGAAAACAACTAATGATTCTCTCAACAGCGACTAGTTGCAAGCCAGCACATTATGAACTAAGACGTACGCACACGTGATTGAGAATCAGGTGGACAACGGGAAGGTCGATGAGAGCTCGTTCCAAGAAACTACGGCGCCAGACGAATGCGAGGTGCCCAGCTCTTGGCACTCGCTCCCAAAAATGAATCACGGCGCACGCGCGGCGACCTGTGCGCGGATGCGTGGAGGCGCGCTCACGCTTTGTGTACGCGCAGCGCAACAAACAAGCGATCATTCATAAACAATTCACAGATACACGGCATACAGTCGCGGCCGGCTAATTGTTCGCCAATATCATCGCTATCTACGTTGCTCTGCTTCAATTGTACCTACTTATGATTAAATAGTTGGCTGTGAAGAAATTCCTAAAAATAGTCGTTCCTGACCCGTCACCAGCGGTTCAGCAACCCGTATCTCCAGCTCCCACAGAACGTTAATCATTAGCATAGCAGCTAAGGTGTTATTATTATAAACTTAAAGAGGTTACATCTATAGAAATAGGCAATAAGGTTAGTGTATTTTAAGCCTTTTAATTATAGCTAGTAGTACGAGTATATTTGGGTAAAACCTACCATCATTGAAAGAGGTGTGCAACTTTGAACATAATAATAAAATGGGCGTTTCATATTTTATGTGGTTCTATTTTGATTCTTATGGCATCCTGTTGGACGAGACTGTAATGTTGTTATAATTGATGGTAAATAAAGGACCTATATACCTATAGATAGATACCGATGTATTATTGAGGACATAATAAGGCCATCCCAAGTAGTTATTTTATGACTGCGTATAAAAACAATGCACTTTATTTATCATAGTTGCACTCTAGATAATTTCTTTATTAAGCATGTTGCATTTGTGCCGTCCGTGCAGCGTACAGAGTAATTACACATTATTTACAATGATCATTACTCAACAGTCGACAGCAGCGCACAGCGCACTCGGCGCGCGGTGCGGCGACTATCCGCAATATTACGTTAGCATTACGTTATTACCGCCTCTACCGCCGCGCAGCCGGCTTGTACTTTTACCTGCTGTAAGATTTAACTACAAGACAGTATACTAATTAGGATTGCTACCAGAACACTACTTTGTTCATACATAGCCCAGAATAACCGCGGTCAACAATGTTAGGTTACCGTTGACACAGCACGATATCCAGTCAAGATTTTGATAGATGATTCCAAAACAATTTCTTTTGACAAGAAATGCGTTATACGAAAGATATTTAGTCGCACGAGTTGTGGTATGTTATCGCGACACAAGATTAAGGAGGAACGCGCTGTGGAAACACAACTATTTGTATTGTCACCTGATCTACATAGGTGTTTGTAGTGGCGAAGATAAAGTTAGGTGTAACAGTGCCACTTGCGATGGCGGCGCCCGGTTGCCGCGTCGGCAATGGTGCAGCTCTGCCGAACGTGATTTATACGTAAAAAGTTCACGTACTAAGCAAAACTATCATAACTTCAAAAATTTAACTCATAAAGCTAAGCACGTGCGGCGTGTCAAGTCATTTTCATGACACAATATAAGTAAATTTTGTTTAAATCTGTTATCTCATTTATTAAGACAAAGAGGTGCGTAGTTGGGTTAGTTGTAGAGTAGAGTAAGGCGGATGTCGCAACTGTCGCAAGGCGCTGAAAGGCGCGGGCGCCACGGCCGCGGCGCGCGGCGGGCTGCGCGAGCGCCGCCGGGACACCGATGTATTTTCCGAACACCTTTCAACGCTCGTCTCGCATCGACCGACGGAAACAACGCGTTAATTCCCGTCATAAAATCAGTTTTAGAATTCGGGTTATTTACTTGTTTTTATTTTAGTTTCATGATAATTTTAAACATGCCACTGTGGCCAATTAGATCACGTGAAAACAGAAGCCAGAGTTCAAAACAATGAAATACAAGTATCCCAGAAACGCATCTGCATAATCGGTGAAATAAAAAGATGGAATCAAAATTTATATAGGATAACTTTTTGTTTGGTTTATTTTATCACCATTGCTCTCAAAACAGTTAAGAAAAATATTGAAAGGAAACCGACATGTCCTAGATAGAACCAAAATATCTAAGACATGTGACTACTACTGCTTTTTATCTACCAGGCTGCCTGCATTTGCCGCCTTTGTCCCAGCTGTATCAGCCTAGCCTGCGTAAGAAGATTATAGACTGAATTAGCTATATTCGTGACCGTTCATTCTATTTTCAAGAATTTATAGGGCTGTCTTAACTCTATATCTCATTAATCTACACCATTAAGTCCCATCTAGCTGCATATCGATAGCATAATTGTATAGAACCCATCGAACTTTATCACTTAGCAGATTTTCCTTGCCTCTGTATTATTTTACGTTAGAAAAACAAAACAAGATTTATTCCGTTAATTAAAAACCAACCGAGTTTCAGATTTACGCCTTGGCACAATCATTATTGTTTTTAACCTATTGTCCTCAAACATATCAGTATTTTGTTAATACATTTTATGCTAAGGGAATACCATGGACGTCATTCAACACTATAGTACGATAGGGGGACAAACATGGGACTTCTAATTACCTCCACGATTGAGGTCATTCTTGCACTTGCTTGTAATTTATTTAATTAGATAAAACATTATTTATTTATTAAATTGTTGAAAGGGATATATTTAATTAACAGAAAATTGAGCAAAGCCGTTTGATTTTTTGCCTTAAATGAATTATGTTTCTCAGAAATTATGTGCAGACGGCCGCGAAGCCAAAACATGTCGGTGTTTTATTTTTCTCTGTCATTTGCTTTTCTGCAACCTCTTTCCTTAAGAAACAGCCTAAGATTTTGTTAGTACAGTTTATGAAGATGAATAGATATGAACCTGGTGCAGGTGGGTTGGGTATGTTCTGCGGCGGGGCCGCCTGCGTGATAAGCGCGTCCGTGCTCTGGTGCTGCACACTGCCGGCCACCGACCGCGCCGCCTGCGTCTTGCGCGGGTCGTCCCATGTCGTCGTCTTCGTTATGTGACTGGAAATAAACAGGAAAACCGTTAACATCTTTAATACTGCTAGAAAAAAATGCCCATAAAACAATTGTAATAAAAGCGTATTTCCTAACAAAGACATTACTTGTGAATAGTAAAGCATTCATTATAACCGTTAACAACATCGGCATCGTGTGAGCCAAATCTTCCCACTTAGCGGTCGATGTGACCAATCTGTAGACGAAACCGGACACGGAGTGTGCGAGTGCGACCCACTGAATAGCCACCGCCATGATGAATGACTCTTTTACTTTCTTTACACTGAAAGTAGGCACTACTACATTCGTGGTTGCGTTCGCAATTATAGATATTATTACGGCATAGACCAGCGTTGCAAAGGTTTGCTATATTATTTTTGCCGTTCATGACCAGTATTTGATTTTGAATTAACTTTTTATCTTGATAAAAAGTTAGTGCATTGGAAAGCGGATGGGGGTATTACCACGACAAATCGGTTTGCACGGAACGGTAATGAACTTGAGCGCTATCAGCTGTTAGCGATGTCACGCCGCCGGCCAGGCGGGCAGTGGGCACCTGTACGAGTGTACGTGGCGTTCGCGGCCGCACCTGCACCGCGACTTATCAACTGCGTTTAATTCCAAACTAAACGTAACCTTTAGGAAGTTAGGAACAACGACAGCTGGACAACTGTGACCAACCGGTATACACGTGCCATACCTATTAATGCCTTATTGTTATTAATACAGTATACTCGAACGTATCAACATAATATATTATTAACTGTTAACTATCCACGGTAGGTACCTATGTACCTACCACTATTTATTAGGTACTATCATGTGTTAACAAATGAAGTGCTAGGTACTAATATAATTATTTAGACTTAAGTATTTTTGTTAACAAAAAATTGAATTTCTTTTACTTTATCTAATAGGTATAATGTTAGTTTATAAAGTATATACATATATATATATGGGCCATTATAGCCTGAAATAAAATGATTGATTGATTATATTATTATGAGCTTCAAATGAGTCAGAAGTGTAGTTTACAAACTAGTTCCCATAAGTCATTGTTTTATACAAACACTTTTGAACGTCTAGTAGTGTAATGCAGAAATCAGTAATAACTCAGAAAAAAAAATATCGTTGACTATTCTCACATAGGTACGTGATATCGTGGGATTTTTTTTTTTTTTTTTTTAATGGGACAAGCCCGCCTCACTATTCCCAAACCACTGTAACTTCTGTAAGCCAGAATCAACAGTGGCGACCACAAGAAAAGCGCCGAGACAATGAAGCTCGACGAAGTCCCAGAGAAATGATTTGACTGTCTTGGATCCCGCAACGAAATTAATCAGAAAAGAATAGCGGAGGAGTAGGAAAAACAGAAATTTCCACTTCCCTCCATATCAGCAGGAGACAGAAAAGAACAAGGCCAATAGGCACACAGGGACGTATACAACTGGGATAAGCCCAGTTGCCTAGCACCACGGATATTGTTGTCATTAATATTACTGGGTCCTAAGTTGTGAGCTGTTATATTTCATTCCAATAATAGGTATGACAAAAATGCTTGAACGCACGGAAATTTGTTCTAGTTTCTACAAGGTCCGTATAGTATATAACTCCGGATGTAACCTGTACACTATCCAACATAATATTACGTTCATTCTGCCAAAGACTACACTCCCATAAAATGTGATATGCAGATTGTTCATATTCGCAGTCAGATGTAGAACATTGACAAAAAGGCGACGCAACAAGCTTGAAGGAAAATAATTTACTCTTAAAGTTACCATGACCAGTGAGAAATTGGGCAACACAGTGATCCACCTCCAGCCATGTCCTGGCCAGCCGCTCACGAACGGATGGAAAGAACTGGTGGAGGTGTCGGCCTTTGATGGAATTATCCCACCTACATTGCCATTCTGACAAAAGATCCTCCCAGACGTCAGTCTGTGGTTTAAGTAATCTAGCTATTTTAGTACGGTCACGTTGTGTTAAAAAGTCTGCGTCCGCGGTCTCTCGTGCGCAGTAGTACATTGAAGCACGGCGCTGCACTTCGAGATCGACTGGAAGTACCCCTGCCAGTACCGGTAAGGCTTCAGTACTAACCGTCCTATACGCTTTACACAAGAAAATCAAGGCCAATCGCTGGCTTTGAAGTAATTTACGTCGTGCCGCTCCTATGGTGGCCCTATCGGCCCAAACTTTTGCCCCGTAGCACATACACCCCAAGTAAGTAGCCCCATAGATCGTCTTCAGAGTTACAAATGATAAACCCCACGTAGATTTAGATATTCTCGTTAAGGCATAAAAGTTCTTTTTAGCTTTTTCACCGACGGTTTTTATATGTTCAATGATATCGTGGGATATGAACATTATGTTTACCGACGAGTAGGTAGGTACATGTGATGGAGTTCCTTGTGTTTAGAAACACTGCAATTTATTGTTGACAACCGATTACGTAACTCATGCTTTATTCTATTTCAATGGAGAATGTACAGGGTGTTTGTAAGGCGGACTGACATGATTTTCTTGGGTATGGGGAGAGTTATAGGTACCCCAGTTTTCACCCACAGAACCTGTGTAAAATGGCACGGTGATTGAGACATTATTTCCTTGAACACGCGAAATGTTACCTTCGAGTCATTAAACTCTTTTGTTTGACGCTGTAATTCCTCGCAATATTTTATGGTGTAATTTTTCTATATACCTTTTTCCTACAAAATAATGCATTATTGCAAATTTTAAAAATTACTTTCTTATTGACACTCCCTATTCAATAAAGAAGTATGTCGGTGCTACTACCAAACACCTTTTATATGAGTTCCTATGTCTAGTTTATTAGATATAGGTAAAGCCATTGTTTCCGATCTCCTCGTGTAAGAATACAAATGTTACTGTTGATGTCCAAAATGGATGAGAAAAATTATATTATATATTTTTTTGCCTAAACCGCTTTTTGTTTTAACACATTCTGATTTCATTGTTTTATATTAATTTTCCGGCTTTTTCGAAACTAAACATAGACATAAAAAATCTGAATTGAAACGCGTTTGGCTGATACGCACACACGACATTTACAGTGGCTATCATAGTCCAGTCATTTATTAGTTTTATCTGGAAAACTTTTTGGGGGTTTTTAAAATTGGTCAGTTTATAGATTTCGACGTGTTATTTTCGAATTTTCACTTTGCCACCTCGTACCTGGCCGCTTGCGCCGCCATTTTGGTAAAATGGCGCTCAAAAACAGTGTTTTGAGAATAACTCCGTTCAGACTCATTTTACGATAAAATAGTTCTCTAAAAAAAATCATAGAATTAAGTATGTACTAATAACGTTTTTCGTAAAATCAAGAGTGACGGCGTTCGAGCGCCTCAAAGTGAAAATTAACATGAATAACGCGTTTCCACACCACCTTAAGGACGTGTTTACAAATCTGACGAAAATAAGCAGTTTTTCGGTACATTATGCAGCCAAATGAAACCAATGGTACACCATCCAAATATGTATGAAATCAGAAGTTATTATTTAAAATCAATACCTATATTTTTTTTTTGTAAACGTTGCCCCACATTAGGAGTTTCTCCTGTATCTTGGGTGCGTTCAAAGACATTTAAACTCACATACACAAATACCCAGACCCGGAACAACTGTCTGTAGGTCATACAAATATTTGATCCGTGCGGGGATCGAACCCGCGACACCATTGCATGAGCCAACCGTGCCGTCGAATTACCAGTAAATGTTACCGCAGCTATTAGAAA
Source organism: Diarsia rubi (assembly GCA_932274075.1). Lineage (NCBI taxonomy): Eukaryota > Metazoa > Arthropoda > Insecta > Lepidoptera > Noctuidae > Diarsia > Diarsia rubi. The sequence continues at coordinate 16,258,348 of OW026412.1, read as the reverse complement.
TGGAAGTAAAGAGTCTCTACCTTAAGTAGAGTAGGTAGACAGAGCCAAGCCATTGCAGTGACTCAACATTTCAATTCAGCTGCAGCTCATCAAAGTTCTAAATCTCTAACTGCGGTACTCAGAGATATTTAATGATTAGGTACTTCAGCCGTCACTTAGTAAAATTTCTTTTTTGTTTGACAAACTGTCAAAACCTTTACCAAGTGATGGCCTAAGTAATCATTAAAACTCTCTGACTGAGTGCGGCAGTAAGTCACACATGGACTGACATGGATACCAAATCTGCCAAGCTGGTTATTTTGTGCTGCTTGGGGCAAGTTCTTCAGTGATCAGGAACCTGCTTGTGGACTATTTCTAACATGAAGTTGACTTGATGCATTAGGATAGCGATACAGTATAATTTTGATGCCCAGCACTCGGTATGTGCAGTTCGCTGGTATCAGCGCATTCTTCCAAACATTTTCTATTAGCATGACGAACAGGTTCGATTGTCTTAATTGCTTTGAACTCACGAAGACAACTTCCCGATTCACCAAGACAACTTCCCGGTTTCGACCTTCCGTGCAATGAATATTAAAAATAAGGGTAAGTTTTCAAACTAATCGTATTGAATGGCCGTTTAAATATCCTACATACTCATAACCAGAAAACTGTAAGTAGACCGCAAATAGGTATATAGGTATATACCTACTTCTATAATGTGCAAGTGTTATAAAAAGATGTGGTTTGCAATAATATGGACGAAATGTGTGATGTAGGCACAACACGCCACTTCAGGTGAACAGAGGTGCGGGCGACGGGTGTGCGGGCAAGTGTGTAATTACAGTGGAGTCTGGGCCTGCGCAGGTCTGGGGGGTGGGGGGGGGGGGATGGGATGACTCGTGTTGCATAACACCGACCAAACTGTAAGAACTAACATACAACTCACCACCCGAGCTCACCATGTTTGTTTGTACACATTCACAATATTTTGCCCACAATCTGCAAAGACAAACACGTAATCGAACGTTCTCAGAACGCAGATGGCTGAATTTGGCAACACGGATCGGTATAATATGTCCTTAGCTTTAGTCATCTTTACAGGAATCGGAATTTCAAGTCGATATATCCACTTATTATTTAGTAACATAGGTACAAGAATTGCGAAGAGTGAATTTCATACGTGATGAAAAAAAGCAAAACTGAAATGAGAAAGTGTTTAACGTACCGACGGTATCCTCTGCGCAGATAAAATTATGAATCAGTGAAGTGAAAGTACAACCTGTGCTGAACCGTTATGTCACCGTTACAACGTTATCATCTGCATCATCCCTCAGACAAAATCCATTTCCAAGCCGCCATTTTAGTGAACAAATAATGTTACAATAGTAGGTAAACCAAAATAAAAATGCTAAATAATTTCTGAAGCCATTTTGTTTAATGCAGTTACGGTAATGCGAATTTAAAATCAACGTGGTAATGGCAAGTATGGAAGAAGATATGAAGCGCCGAAAGCTGAATTGGGATAAGGGCAGGAGAGTGATGAAGAAAAACGTACGAACGGAAGCTAAGACGAGTAGCTGCCTAATGATGTAGTAACACAACTGACATGATCAAATGACATATGCACAAAGGCTTGCAGTATAACCGCAAGCGAACAATCGCCACATGACACGAAACAGCCGCCATTTCTCTCGTGCGAAGGCCTTCCACTATTGCACAACGTGTTGCTGTCTACGCTGGTGATGCCTGTCGGCTTATTGTCCCAATTGAACGTTATCGAGATGCTTATAACTAAATGAAGTACCTACCTAGGCTGTAGTTGTATATAGGTACCTAGTATCTACCCACCACTTGTAATGACAACAAGTTTTCCACGTCACCAAGGTATTACAATAATATATATTTGTACTAATTGCAATACTATCGTTTTTCTTTTTTTTGTATTTCCTGCTAGTTTTTTTCTTTATATTGACGTTTTACCTTTGTTTAGCTAAAAAGTGTTAGCAGAAATATTCTACACGTCACATTTTTTTTCCGTCCAACCATACTTTCCTGCTACCTCAAGTGTGCAAACCAAGACAAAATCTGGGTTCCCAAGTGTTTTGTGAGGGTTGTAGAAACTTTTTACTGCATTGGTCATCACAAGTCAACAACATTTCCCCAAAACTTAGGAAGTGTGAATGGCTACCAGGGGGGCCGTTTTTAAAATCGTATAAAACTTATGATTGTATGTGTATACATACAGTCTGATAGTAAAATTCGATGACCCATTTCAAGGAAAACATCCGATTACCAATTACCCTTTTTTTTTGGCGGGTGGAAAATCATCGAATAACCCTTCCCGCTCTTGGGCAGAGCGAAAGGGAGTGTCAGACTTCTACTGACTAAAAAGTAAAAACCACCCATGTTCCTTCTTAGCCCTCTATGTCGAGGCCGCGATAACTAGTGTACAACCCGCGGCCCCGACGGACTTCCAATTACCCTGGATTCACAACAGATGATAATGAAACACAAATCTTGAGCTTTATTTGAACCATTCGTAAAACTTATTTTAGAAAGACGCTCTACTTTGACAGTAGATACAACTAATTTGGAGCACATACGGGTACAATGTAAATGAGGGACTTACAATAAAGAAGAAAACCGTACTTACTTATTAGTTACTCAAAACCACACGAACCTCGCATTGCAAACAAAGTATGTATCGTAAACAGATTCGCGGGCACAATAATAATATGACGAATTCGGTGAAATGCCTCGTGTTTCAATTAAATGGAAAATAAAGTTGGCATCGCGTCTGTCGACGTAACATAAACATTAAAATAACTGTGATGGTCGAGTAGCAGCTCGCTAAATCTCATTCAGATGCCAATACATTATAATACCTACCTACGTGTAAATGCCGATATAATAGGGGGCTACCGGCTACGCTATGATAATAAATAGATAGGTAAATAGGTACAGAAAATGTTTTCACTCTTTGTCATCAAGTGGAAAAACGTAATGGACTTGTGAATGCAATTTCAACAAATCTAGATGCTATTAACACATTTTGTAATAATATAATATTACCTACTTCCAGGTAAAATAATATAACATTACACCTTTATTTCCTCGAACGGTTAGACAGAGGTGTACCTGACACCCAATTTATAGAAGGAAAATACAATGCAGTATTTGTAGGTACGTTTTAAGTCGGTGTATTGAAGAGTTTTAGTTTCACAAAAAAACACGAATACAAAAATTGTCACTTCCTACTTGCCTACTCTGAAAAAAGTAATCATACGTTAACGTCGGTAATGTACTTATTATGTACTTCAAATGATTTTCATTATTCTGTCCCTACGCACAAACAAAACATCAACATTATGCGAACTGTATAAAGAATTAAATGACGTCTTAATCGTAATTACAGCGCGCATCAGTTACAATTGAAAGCACTTAAATCTAGACGATCGACGTTACGATCCAAACACTGACTTTAGAATCTCTACAAGCAGCATCTGTTTGTTGCAGCCAGGCGGCGATTGTAAGACGGCGGTGGCGGCGCTCTGGTTGCACCGGATGCGCGTCATCCTCATATCGGACGTACATCCTCGTCTGGTGCGCAATTTTCCCACTTCTCCAGTTGCACACAACACCACACGGCGTACAATACACGCCAGTACGCCATAATACACAACAACACGACGCGACGCACAAACCGAGTACGAACCAGCTTTATTTATTCCTGGATTGATTACATAATCAAGTTCATGTGCGGTTACTTTTATAATATAGAGGGACGTTCTAAGTACACAACTTTATAGTTATTTATGAGAATATACAAAGTATATCAGCAATGTGTGGATTGTGTCTAAGATGTCCATCATACTGGACCACTTTATTAATAAGAACATTCACAATACTATACACGTATCAAGGTCAAGGTGTACTGCATATAAGTACTTGAAACCATTGATAAAAACAAATACCGTATTTACAGGTTACCTACTGATTACAGACATGTCAGTGAGCGAGTGTGTGATGGATTAAAGTGCAATCATTATTGTGTTGTGTGACCTGATGTGATGTCGGGAACAGTAACAGTATCATAAACTGCTAATTTGAAAATCGAATTGATTTTTGTTATCTGGTGTGAAAAGCAGAGTATTCTACACAGTGTTAAAGGAGTGTTGGTCTTCGGCGAGATTCAATACCTCGCTCCGCTCAGGATTTTAATCTTCTAGTCCCTCCCTCACTTCGCTTATGGGTTAACTTAGAGCTTCCTCTCTGGGAGCCCTGGATCCATCGTTAGGCTCAGTTTCCACCCAAGCGGAGAGGAGCGGAGACGAAAGAATATGCCAAAATTTAAATCTGATCTTTTGCCCCTCGTGTGATTAGTCGAATTTGGCACATCTTCTCTCCGCTCTTCTCGTCTTCGCTTTGGTCGAGCCCGGGTCTCTACTCTTGGAGAATAATCTTTTATTAACCTGACAACGCTTATCATTATTTTATATGTTTAAATGTAAAATTTTAATTAATTGATTTGAATAGTAATTTAAAGGTTACCTACTTTCATTTAGTATTTTGACTATTCCAGGGAGCTGATCTATACCTCAGGACCTTCCTACTTCAGACATCTTTCTTTACATAAACTTATGCAAATGTGAACCAGCGCCTTTAATTATTGATGTCGATATAAATTAAGATTTATTATAATTATTATTCGAATAATATAATTATCAATAATTAGTCTCCTAAGTAATGACCTACGCACAAAATAAACAGAAGGTCACCTAATTACAGAATCGGATGACTTCGGTGTAAACCTTCTTGAAGATTTAGTTTCGCTTGATGTTATTTGTTAGAAAACGGAAATAATGAATGCTTAACAAGTATAATATTTTATGGCAAGCGATATTACCTTTATCGGGAAACAGATTCAAGGATTTATCTAATGGTACTGCAACTGTAACCTATTTATAGTTTTTATTGCATAATAGCATGCTCATGACATCGATCACACCTGACGGAAAACGATGGATGATGTATATTATGATGGATCGAGCGTGCCCAAAAGATGCCTGTTCACTGTGCTTTGAAGGCACTAGGCAGACGGGTTAAACATGGAAGGGAACACAGACGTTGGCAGAGAGTTCCTTCTTTCTCTTTGGATGTGCGCATAATAAATATGGAGGTGAAGCGCTCAGTACGATTATCTTCAATCTTAACGTGCCTACCTACATAAAACCAAGTACAGTTTCCAAATGACTTACATTTTTTAGTAAAATGTTTTAAACCAGCCAAAAAAGTAACAGGTCTTTCACTGTTACAAATGTTAAGGTCAAAATCCAAGTTACGCATTTTCATAATTAAATTAGGTACGTCAAGAGGGGATGGAACTTTTACATCTTGCGCAACCTGAAAACCACGTCACGCAAGTCAAATCAGTGTTGAAACAAGCCAATGACAAATTAAATAAATAAGAATAAGATATATTATTTATTTTTTATAACTAACACGAAATATTATTGGGGAGTACCAGGGGATCTGGTGAAACCTAAAGCCACCTTGACAACACTGTGTTGACTGACTAGTGATGATTTGAATAAAAAAATAAACAAATGAGTATCCTCCTTTTACAAATTGAGAAAACGGCCGAAGTGCAACAATCAGCACCTCAAGTAGAAATCGTGGAATATCGACTCAATATTGACATGCAAATGGTTTCTTTGTAGTGGTAATGCAATAGATGGTGCTGTGGCTTGAACAGTCGCTGCGTATGCACCGTCCGTCGACGTGTGTCGTTTCGTCAACAAAGCGACTGTTGGCAAACATTGTTCTAGTGTCAGTGATCAGTATCTGTGTAAATAAAAGTGAGCCATTAATGTGAATATTGCTGCTGTCACCAGACACGTGCGTTATGCAATAAACATGAAAGCAGTTTAACTACAAATAATAATTTTTTTCATCGATGTTTAGGTAAGTGATTCAAGAATCTTGTGGCGTTTGTATCAAGAGAATGAAGCGACAAATTCAGCCGGTACATACATAACGTCTACACTAAGAAACCGATCGTTAATTACAATTTATAATGGCTTTAAGAAGGACAGGACAAAAGGACATAGGTAATGTAATGTTCCAACAGAATTTAGCGATAGCAGCTTAGATCTGTTGGCAACAATCTGGTGAATAACTGAACCAAACCAATTCTGAGCGTGACTCATCCATTCACATGAACACACTTACGTTTTACTAACCAACAACATTTATTTACGTTAACTGAATTTTCAGACGGACTCAAGATAACAGAACTGTAGACGGCTATACGTAAACGTATATAGTATGTCATTTTTGGCTCTATCTAAAAATTTGTGTACAGAGAAACCAGACAAAATTAATGCTACGACGGGAAAAGTTTATCATTTCAATAAATTCTAAAGCCCACACCACAAAGGATTTGCTTCGATATTTTGCATTGCGTGCGACATATCCACGGCTTCCAAACGATGGATCGTAGGTTTTTCACTGAGAACAACATGGCGGAGACGGCATTCTAAATTTGAATCTCGGACGAGTCGGCGCTCGCGTACGTAAATAAACGCACACACGAATAATCAGTAACACTATACAAGCGTTAGAGCAACGTGTAACAACTACATCGCACAAATGAACCCAACTACACAACAGTTAATTTAGATTTTCTTTGTTTTTCAGCCGAATCCAAGATTGTTTTTTCAACAAGCCTGCAAAATCGGTTGTCTCTTCGCAAGCTCTTGACAATCAGCAGCGATAATATCATAATGTCTACTCCGTATTACCCACCTACACTGTAGAGCGCACATGATACTCACACTAACAGAAGTGGACGAAAACGCACTAGTGACGCATCGACTTCCGGCCGATGATTTTATTATGGGATCTACTGTTCCAGCCAAAATGTATTTAACGTATTTTCCTTAGGTGATCTGATGAATTATCACAATCTCGTTACAACTTTCTTTGAACTTTTATTTTTGATGACACCAATCTCAATTCTGGGAAGGTTTGTTTTGAGAATTGGTTAATCAAACGTTCTGATTGGCAAGGCTAGATATTTCAAAGGCGCCAATGACACCACACCATGAGCAGCGCCTGGAACTTGTATACCTATTATAGAATTCTGGCATCTAAATCCACTTCTCAAAAATGCAGAACATAGAACCGGTAGAACATGTCCTGCAGAATGTAGAAAATCAGGATTTTAGAACATAAAACAACTGTTGCAGAAAAATTTTGGCGAAGTTTTGGATCAACATGAATCACTCTTTTACCACCAACACAAAGAGTAGGTAAGTACCAGAAAATACGATTGGTAGTTTTAATCTGTGCAAAACACTGGCAATTACTAAAGTACTTTAAGATAGATAACCGGAATCCATCGTCGCCGTCGCTTCCCTTGTTACCAAGATTTGCAACTACGTATAACGTAACATAATTATTAACAAAAAAAATGAAAAGGTTAGATATTTTATTGTTATTATTGCAAAAAAAAACAATATCAATGTTTTAGGTTTTTGGCTTAGATGGTCTACTTTGCCGCTGGGCAACTAAAAATTGTATCAGCCTCATTGAAATCAGTTATCGGTGCGTGATTTATTAGGTTATCCGCATTATAAATGTGCTAAGGCGTTTATATAGGTACTAATAGACATGTGTCGGTGCGTACGCACTCACGCACGGCTGCGGCGCGGGCGCAACCTGGGCGCGGCGGCAACCGGACCAGTCGGCCTTGCCGCGCGGTGGCCTGCCTCTCGCTGCTAGAGGTTAATAACGAGTTTTTTCATCTAGCTTTAGAAAGTAAAGAGATAATACAACGTTCTCCTTATCTAAGAATATTATGAACACAAAAATGATTTGTCACTCTTTTATGCGCGCCTACTCACAAAAAATATAAAGATGTTTTCGGCAAACACTTGTACCGATCCAAAGTTATCTCAGTGAGCAGGTCAAATTGAAGTAAAGTTAGTCATTGATAATGTGATGAATCAAACGTTTGTTTTTATACTATTTTTATTTTAAGTAATTTGTACAAAAATGTTTAAAATAGGAGGAAATGCGTTATATTCGTGCGTGGAACAAGGATAGCAGGGTCGTGACCTGGTCAAGTTGAGTCAGTTAGGTAGAGGCCGCTATTGACATAGCATCCGGGTCGACGGCACAGCGCTTTATCTCTGCCTCCTTTAAATTTCCAAAGCATTCCCAGAAATTGGACGGCAAGTCTACCAAACATCCAATACTTATTAAGTAGGTACCTACTTGTTTTATTAACTAGATTCATAACTAAAGTGACCATACGTCCCGTTTCGAACGGGACTGTCCCTTTTCTCGGTCACCTGTCCCGT